>OY735250.1:0-2400000 GCA_963457695.1 Neria commutata
TAATGGGACTTGAATATGAAATTCAGAAAGCATTACCTCTTCTGGACAATAGAATTGGACGCCCTGAAGTACTTTTAGAACCGGTGTTGAAAACAAACAGCGCTGTGCGCACGCTGGCCAATAGCCATCCTTTAATGTCTCCTTCTACCACAGGTTCGGACTCAGAAGAGCAGAACTACATAGCTGGCATTGGCATTAAATGCCACAACTTCCCGGATGTAGTCCCTTGTAGTGAGCGGTTGCAGACGGCAAATGCAAACACGGTACTAACGCGTAATACGTTGAATAGAGTTCGTGGGAATGTCAATACGACCCCGTCACACAATAAGTTATCAATACTCCGCGCTCATAGCCCGGACCTTCTAAGCAGTATCACGCAGCCGTAGAAGCAAATTGCCAGACTGTAGCGTTAAAATCAAATGGGCAGCATAAAACAGATTCAGAGCTTCGAGGATGACGACATCGAACATAATTTGGCATCATTAAGTCCCTCTAGTTCCCTGATGGACGGCTTGGGCGATGACAATAACGACAATGATTGTGAGGAACTAGAACCAAATTTTCTAGAAGTAAATACACCGACGCCGAACAAAGCTTTAGAGCCCCTGTCTAGCATTCATGCACAGTCACTACCACAGTATTCGGCTGTAGAAGAGCACCGCAACTCTCGCAACTGTCAAAAAATTACATTGCCAGACGGCCGTGCACGCGAAATAGAAATGCGAGTCATAGAACCATACAAACGTGTTCTCTCTCATGGTGGCTACCTCAAAGCTGGATGCCACAATGCCATAGTCATGTTTTGCGCTTGCCACTTGCTTGACACACTTGCTGCGCACATTTCCGTAGTAGCGTAGCCGCTGTACTTAATTTAATGGTAAAAGTGTGCATTGAGAAAGAATAATAAACTAAAGATGGTTCCCTTTCATTATAGAGGTTTGTTACCGATAATCAGAGAAATTCAGAATCGCGCTAGTACCATCGATAATTTTGCAGTTCTAGTATTATATCGTTTTTGGTAAAAGTTGCAAGTGTACGGAGGAACGATTGAAAGGAATTGTTTAAAATGAGGTATTGCTACATTGTGGCGCAGTCGCTGCGAAATCTCCATAATTCAGCTATTCTTCTTAGTTTTGATTTTGAAGAAAGTCCACTGTCAGGCAACAAAATGGATATATCTGATTCAGTTTCGGCCGAGGAAGAATCTGGAGCGATTGTGGAGAATGCAGTGAATTATGTTGAGCAATGTGACGCTAATGGGACTTGAATATGAAATTCAGAAAGCATTACCTCTTCTGGACAATAGAATTGGACGCCCTGAAGTACTTTTAGAACCGGTGTTGAAAACAAACAGCGCTGTGCGCACGCTGGCCAATAGCCATCCTTTAATGTCTCCTTCTACCACAGGTTCGGACTCAGAAGAGCAGAACTACATAGCTGGCATTGGCATTAAATGCCACAACTTCCCGGATGTAGTCCCTTGTAGTGAGCGGTTGCAGACGGCAAATGCAAACACGGTACTAACGCGTAATACGTTGAATAGAGTTCGTGGGAATGTCAATACGACCCCGTCACACAATAAGTTATCAATACTCCGCGCTCATAGCCCGGACCTTCTAAGCAGTATCACGCAGCCGTAGAAGCAAATTGCCAGACTGTAGCGTTAAAATCAAATGGGCAGCATAAAACAGATTCAGAGCTTCGAGGATGACGACATCGAACATAATTTGGCATCATTAAGTCCCTCTAGTTCCCTGATGGACGGCTTGGGCGATGACAATAACGACAATGATTGTGAGGAACTAGAACCAAATTTTCTAGAAGTAAATACACCGACGCCGAACAAAGCTTTAGAGCCCCTGTCTAGCATTCATGCACAGTCACTACCACAGTATTCGGCTGTAGAAGAGCACCGCAACTCTCGCAACTGTCAAAAAATTACATTGCCAGACGGCCGTGCACGCGAAATAGAAATGCGAGTCATAGAACCATACAAACGTGTTCTCTCTCATGGTGGCTACCTCAAAGCTGGATGCCACAATGCCATAGTCATGTTTTGCGCTTGCCACTTGCTTGACACACTTGCTGCGCACATTTCCGTAGTAGCGTAGCCGCTGTACTTAATTTAATGGTAAAAGTGTGCATTGAGAAAGAATAATAAACTAAAGATGGTTCCCTTTCATTATAGAGGTTTGTTACCGATAATCAGAGAAATTCAGAATCGCGCTAGTACCATCGATAATTTTGCAGTTCTAGTATTATATCGTTTTTGGTAAAAGTTGCAAGTGTACGGAGGAACGATTGAAAGGAATTGTTTAAAATGAGGTATTGCTACATTGTGGCGCAGTCGCTGCGAAATCTCCATAATTCAGCTATTCTTCTTAGTTTTGATTTTGAAGAAAGTCCACTGTCAGGCAACAAAATGGATATATCTGATTCAGTTTCGGCCGAGGAAGAATCTGGAGCGATTGTGGAGAATGCAGTGAATTATGTTGAGCAATGTGACGCTAATGGGACTTGAATATGAAATTCAGAAAGCATTACCTCTTCTGGACAATAGAATTGGACGCCCTGAAGTACTTTTAGAACCGGTGTTGAAAACAAACAGCGCTGTGCGCACGCTGGCCAATAGCCATCCTTTAATGTCTCCTTCTACCACAGGTTCGGACTCAGAAGAGCAGAACTACATAGCTGGCATTGGCATTAAATGCCACAACTTCCCGGATGTAGTCCCTTGTAGTGAGCGGTTGCAGACGGCAAATGCAAACACGGTACTAACGCGTAATACGTTGAATAGAGTTCGTGGGAATGTCAATACGACCCCGTCACACAATAAGTTATCAATACTCCGCGCTCATAGCCCGGACCTTCTAAGCAGTATCACGCAGCCGTAGAAGCAAATTGCCAGACTGTAGCGTTAAAATCAAATGGGCAGCATAAAACAGATTCAGAGCTTCGAGGATGACGACATCGAACATAATTTGGCATCATTAAGTCCCTCTAGTTCCCTGATGGACGGCTTGGGCGATGACAATAACGACAATGATTGTGAGGAACTAGAACCAAATTTTCTAGAAGTAAATACACCGACGCCGAACAAAGCTTTAGAGCCCCTGTCTAGCATTCATGCACAGTCACTACCACAGTATTCGGCTGTAGAAGAGCACCGCAACTCTCGCAACTGTCAAAAAATTACATTGCCAGACGGCCGTGCACGCGAAATAGAAATGCGAGTCATAGAACCATACAAACGTGTTCTCTCTCATGGTGGCTACCTCAAAGCTGGATGCCACAATGCCATAGTCATGTTTTGCGCTTGCCACTTGCTTGACACACTTGCTGCGCACATTTCCGTAGTAGCGTAGCCGCTGTACTTAATTTAATGGTAAAAGTGTGCATTGAGAAAGAATAATAAACTAAAGATGGTTCCCTTTCATTATAGAGGTTTGTTACCGATAATCAGAGAAATTCAGAATCGCGCTAGTACCATCGATAATTTTGCAGTTCTAGTATTATATCGTTTTTGGTAAAAGTTGCAAGTGTACGGAGGAACGATTGAAAGGAATTGTTTAAAATGAGGTATTGCTACATTGTGGCGCAGTCGCTGCGAAATCTCCATAATTCAGCTATTCTTCTTAGTTTTGATTTTGAAGAAAGTCCACTGTCAGGCAACAAAATGGATATATCTGATTCAGTTTCGGCCGAGGAAGAATCTGGAGCGATTGTGGAGAATGCAGTGAATTATGTTGAGCAATGTGACGCTAATGGGACTTGAATATGAAATTCAGAAAGCATTACCTCTTCTGGACAATAGAATTGGACGCCCTGAAGTACTTTTAGAACCGGTGTTGAAAACAAACAGCGCTGTGCGCACGCTGGCCAATAGCCATCCTTTAATGTCTCCTTCTACCACAGGTTCGGACTCAGAAGAGCAGAACTACATAGCTGGCATTGGCATTAAATGCCACAACTTCCCGGATGTAGTCCCTTGTAGTGAGCGGTTGCAGACGGCAAATGCAAACACGGTACTAACGCGTAATACGTTGAATAGAGTTCGTGGGAATGTCAATACGACCCCGTCACACAATAAGTTATCAATACTCCGCGCTCATAGCCCGGACCTTCTAAGCAGTATCACGCAGCCGTAGAAGCAAATTGCCAGACTGTAGCGTTAAAATCAAATGGGCAGCATAAAACAGATTCAGAGCTTCGAGGATGACGACATCGAACATAATTTGGCATCATTAAGTCCCTCTAGTTCCCTGATGGACGGCTTGGGCGATGACAATAACGACAATGATTGTGAGGAACTAGAACCAAATTTTCTAGAAGTAAATACACCGACGCCGAACAAAGCTTTAGAGCCCCTGTCTAGCATTCATGCACAGTCACTACCACAGTATTCGGCTGTAGAAGAGCACCGCAACTCTCGCAACTGTCAAAAAATTACATTGCCAGACGGCCGTGCACGCGAAATAGAAATGCGAGTCATAGAACCATACAAACGTGTTCTCTCTCATGGTGGCTACCTCAAAGCTGGATGCCACAATGCCAGTCATGTTTTGCGCTTGCCACTTGCTTGACACACTTGCTGCGCACATTTCCGTAGTAGCGTAGCCGCTGTACTTAATTTAATGGTAAAAGTGTGCATTGAGAAAGAATAATAAACTAAAGATGGTTCCCTTTCATTATAGAGGTTTGTTACCGATAATCAGAGAAATTCAGAATCGCGCTAGTACCATCGATAATTTTGCAGTTCTAGTATTATATCGTTTTTGGTAAAAGTTGCAAGTGTACGGAGGAACGATTGAAAGGAATTGTTTAAAATGAGGTATTGCTACATTGTGGCGCAGTCGCTGCGAAATCTCCATAATTCAGCTATTCTTCTTAGTTTTGATTTTGAAGAAAGTCCACTGTCAGGCAACAAAATGGATATATCTGATTCAGTTTCGGCCGAGGAAGAATCTGGAGCGATTGTGGAGAATGCAGTGAATTATGTTGAGCAATGTGACGCTAATGGGACTTGAATATGAAATTCAGAAAGCATTACCTCTTCTGGACAATAGAATTGGACGCCCTGAAGTACTTTTAGAACCGGTGTTGAAAACAAACAGCGCTGTGCGCACGCTGGCCAATAGCCATCCTTTAATGTCTCCTTCTACCACAGGTTCGGACTCAGAAGAGCAGAACTACATAGCTGGCATTGGCATTAAATGCCACAACTTCCCGGATGTAGTCCCTTGTAGTGAGCGGTTGCAGACGGCAAATGCAAACACGGTACTAACGCGTAATACGTTGAATAGAGTTCGTGGGAATGTCAATACGACCCCGTCACACAATAAGTTATCAATACTCCGCGCTCATAGCCCGGACCTTCTAAGCAGTATCACGCAGCCGTAGAAGCAAATTGCCAGACTGTAGCGTTAAAATCAAATGGGCAGCATAAAACAGATTCAGAGCTTCGAGGATGACGACATCGAACATAATTTGGCATCATTAAGTCCCTCTAGTTCCCTGATGGACGGCTTGGGCGATGACAATAACGACAATGATTGTGAGGAACTAGAACCAAATTTTCTAGAAGTAAATACACCGACGCCGAACAAAGCTTTAGAGCCCCTGTCTAGCATTCATGCACAGTCACTACCACAGTATTCGGCTGTAGAAGAGCACCGCAACTCTCGCAACTGTCAAAAAATTACATTGCCAGACGGCCGTGCACGCGAAATAGAAATGCGAGTCATAGAACCATACAAACGTGTTCTCTCTCATGGTGGCTACCTCAAAGCTGGATGCCACAATGCCATAGTCATGTTTTGCGCTTGCCACTTGCTTGACACACTTGCTGCGCACATTTCCGTAGTAGCGTAGCCGCTGTACTTAATTTAATGGTAAAAGTGTGCATTGAGAAAGAATAATAAACTAAAGATGGTTCCCTTTCATTATAGAGGTTTGTTACCGATAATCAGAGAAATTCAGAATCGCGCTAGTACCATCGATAATTTTGCAGTTCTAGTATTATATCGTTTTTGGTAAAAGTTGCAAGTGTACGGAGGAACGATTGAAAGGAATTGTTTAAAATGAGGTATTGCTACATTGTGGCGCAGTCGCTGCGAAATCTCCATAATTCAGCTATTCTTCTTAGTTTTGATTTTGAAGAAAGTCCACTGTCAGGCAACAAAATGGATATATCTGATTCAGTTTCGGCCGAGGAAGAATCTGGAGCGATTGTGGAGAATGCAGTGAATTATGTTGAGCAATGTGACGCTAATGGGACTTGAATATGAAATTCAGAAAGCATTACCTCTTCTGGACAATAGAATTGGACGCCCTGAAGTACTTTTAGAACCGGTGTTGAAAACAAACAGCGCTGTGCGCACGCTGGCCAATAGCCATCCTTTAATGTCTCCTTCTACCACAGGTTCGGACTCAGAAGAGCAGAACTACATAGCTGGCATTGGCATTAAATGCCACAACTTCCCGGATGTAGTCCCTTGTAGTGAGCGGTTGCAGACGGCAAATGCAAACACGGTACTAACGCGTAATACGTTGAATAGAGTTCGTGGGAATGTCAATACGACCCCGTCACACAATAAGTTATCAATACTCCGCGCTCATAGCCCGGACCTTCTAAGCAGTATCACGCAGCCGTAGAAGCAAATTGCCAGACTGTAGCGTTAAAATCAAATGGGCAGCATAAAACAGATTCAGAGCTTCGAGGATGACGACATCGAACATAATTTGGCATCATTAAGTCCCTCTAGTTCCCTGATGGACGGCTTGGGCGATGACAATAACGACAATGATTGTGAGGAACTAGAACCAAATTTTCTAGAAGTAAATACACCGACGCCGAACAAAGCTTTAGAGCCCCTGTCTAGCATTCATGCACAGTCACTACCACAGTATTCGGCTGTAGAAGAGCACCGCAACTCTCGCAACTGTCAAAAAATTACATTGCCAGACGGCCGTGCACGCGAAATAGAAATGCGAGTCATAGAACCATACAAACGTGTTCTCTCTCATGGTGGCTACCTCAAAGCTGGATGCCACAATGCCATAGTCATGTTTTGCGCTTGCCACTTGCTTGACACACTTGCTGCGCACATTTCCGTAGTAGCGTAGCCGCTGTACTTAATTTAATGGTAAAAGTGTGCATTGAGAAAGAGTAATAAACTAAAGATGGTTCCCTTTCATTATAGAGGTTTGTTACCGATAATCAGAGAAATTCAGAATCGCGCTAGTACCATCGATAATTTTGCAGTTCTAGTATTATATCGTTTTTGGTAAAAGTTGCAAGTGTACGGAGGAACGATTGAAAGGAATTGTTTAAAATGAGGTATTGCTACATTGTGGCGCAGTCGCTGCGAAATCTCCATAATTCAGCTATTCTTCTTAGTTTTGATTTTGAAGAAAGTCCACTGTCAGGCAACAAAATGGATATATCTGATTCAGTTTCGGCCGAGGAAGAATCTGGAGCGATTGTGGAGAATGCAGTGAATTATGTTGAGCAATGTGACGCTAATGGGACTTGAATATGAAATTCAGAAAGCATTACCTCTTCTGG
This sequence comes from Neria commutata, assembly GCA_963457695.1. Taxonomy (NCBI): domain Eukaryota; kingdom Metazoa; phylum Arthropoda; class Insecta; order Diptera; family Micropezidae; genus Neria; species Neria commutata. The sequence continues at coordinate 7,568 of OY735250.1, forward strand.
ACAATAGAATTGGACGCCCTGAAGTACTTTTAGAACCGGTGTTGAAAACAAACAGCGCTGTGCGCACGCTGGCCAATAGCCATCCTTTAATGTCTCCTTCTACCACAGGTTCGGACTCAGAAGAGCAGAACTACATAGCTGGCATTGGCATTAAATGCCACAACTTCCCGGATGTAGTCCCTTGTAGTGAGCGGTTGCAGACGGCAAATGCAAACACGGTACTAACGCGTAATACGTTGAATAGAGTTCGTGGGAATGTCAATACGACCCCGTCACACAATAAGTTATCAATACTCCGCGCTCATAGCCCGGACCTTCTAAGCAGTATCACGCAGCCGTAGAAGCAAATTGCCAGACTGTAGCGTTAAAATCAAATGGGCAGCATAAAACAGATTCAGAGCTTCGAGGATGACGACATCGAACATAATTTGGCATCATTAAGTCCCTCTAGTTCCCTGATGGACGGCTTGGGCGATGACAATAACGACAATGATTGTGAGGAACTAGAACCAAATTTTCTAGAAGTAAATACACCGACGCCGAACAAAGCTTTAGAGCCCCTGTCTAGCATTCATGCACAGTCACTACCACAGTATTCGGCTGTAGAAGAGCACCGCAACTCTCGCAACTGTCAAAAAATTACATTGCCAGACGGCCGTGCACGCGAAATAGAAATGCGAGTCATAGAACCATACAAACGTGTTCTCTCTCATGGTGGCTACCTCAAAGCTGGATGCCACAATGCCATAGTCATGTTTTGCGCTTGCCACTTGCTTGACACACTTGCTGCGCACATTTCCGTAGTAGCGTAGCCGCTGTACTTAATTTAATGGTAAAAGTGTGCATTGAGAAAGAATAATAAACTAAAGATGGTTCCCTTTCATTATAGAGGTTTGTTACCGATAATCAGAGAAATTCAGAATCGCGCTAGTACCATCGATAATTTTGCAGTTCTAGTATTATATCGTTTTTGGTAAAAGTTGCAAGTGTACGGAGGAACGATTGAAAGGAATTGTTTAAAATGAGGTATTGCTACATTGTGGCGCAGTCGCTGCGAAATCTCCATAATTCAGCTATTCTTCTTAGTTTTGATTTTGAAGAAAGTCCACTGTCAGGCAACAAAATGGATATATCTGATTCAGTTTCGGCCGAGGAAGAATCTGGAGCGATTGTGGAGAATGCAGTGAATTATGTTGAGCAATGTGACGCTAATGGGACTTGAATATGAAATTCAGAAAGCATTACCTCTTCTGGACAATAGAATTGGACGCCCTGAAGTACTTTTAGAACCGGTGTTGAAAACAAACAGCGCTGTGCGCACGCTGGCCAATAGCCATCCTTTAATGTCTCCTTCTACCACAGGTTCGGACTCAGAAGAGCAGAACTACATAGCTGGCATTGGCATTAAATGCCACAACTTCCCGGATGTAGTCCCTTGTAGTGAGCGGTTGCAGACGGCAAATGCAAACACGGTACTAACGCGTAATACGTTGAATAGAGTTCGTGGGAATGTCAATACGACCCCGTCACACAATAAGTTATCAATACTCCGCGCTCATAGCCCGGACCTTCTAAGCAGTATCACGCAGCCGTAGAAGCAAATTGCCAGACTGTAGCGTTAAAATCAAATGGGCAGCATAAAACAGATTCAGAGCTTCGAGGATGACGACATCGAACATAATTTGGCATCATTAAGTCCCTCTAGTTCCCTGATGGACGGCTTGGGCGATGACAATAACGACAATGATTGTGAGGAACTAGAACCAAATTTTCTAGAAGTAAATACACCGACGCCGAACAAAGCTTTAGAGCCCCTGTCTAGCATTCATGCACAGTCACTACCACAGTATTCGGCTGTAGAAGAGCACCGCAACTCTCGCAACTGTCAAAAAATTACATTGCCAGACGGCCGTGCACGCGAAATAGAAATGCGAGTCATAGAACCATACAAACGTGTTCTCTCTCATGGTGGCTACCTCAAAGCTGGATGCCACAATGCCATAGTCATGTTTTGCGCTTGCCACTTGCTTGACACACTTGCTGCGCACATTTCCGTAGTAGCGTAGCCGCTGTACTTAATTTAATGGTAAAAGTGTGCATTGAGAAAGAATAATAAACTAAAGATGGTTCCCTTTCATTATAGAGGTTTGTTACCGATAATCAGAGAAATTCAGAATCGCGCTAGTACCATCGATAATTTTGCAGTTCTAGTATTATATCGTTTTTGGTAAAAGTTGCAAGTGTACGGAGGAACGATTGAAAGGAATTGTTTAAAATGAGGTATTGCTACATTGTGGCGCAGTCGCTGCGAAATCTCCATAATTCAGCTATTCTTCTTAGTTTTGATTTTGAAGAAAGTCCACTGTCAGGCAACAAAATGGATATATCTGATTCAGTTTCGGCCGAGGAAGAATCTGGAGCGATTGTGGAGAATGCAGTGAATTATGTTGAGCAATGTGACGCTAATGGGACTTGAATATGAAATTCAGAAAGCATTACCTCTTCTGGACAATAGAATTGGACGCCCTGAAGTACTTTTAGAACCGGTGTTGAAAACAAACAGCGCTGTGCGCACGCTGGCCAATAGCCATCCTTTAATGTCTCCTTCTACCACAGGTTCGGACTCAGAAGAGCAGAACTACATAGCTGGCATTGGCATTAAATGCCACAACTTCCCGGATGTAGTCCCTTGTAGTGAGCGGTTGCAGACGGCAAATGCAAACACGGTACTAACGCGTAATACGTTGAATAGAGTTCGTGGGAATGTCAATACGACCCCGTCACACAATAAGTTATCAATACTCCGCGCTCATAGCCCGGACCTTCTAAGCAGTATCACGCAGCCGTAGAAGCAAATTGCCAGACTGTAGCGTTAAAATCAAATGGGCAGCATAAAACAGATTCAGAGCTTCGAGGATGACGACATCGAACATAATTTGGCATCATTAAGTCCCTCTAGTTCCCTGATGGACGGCTTGGGCGATGACAATAACGACAATGATTGTGAGGAACTAGAACCAAATTTTCTAGAAGTAAATACACCGACGCCGAACAAAGCTTTAGAGCCCCTGTCTAGCATTCATGCACAGTCACTACCACAGTATTCGGCTGTAGAAGAGCACCGCAACTCTCGCAACTGTCAAAAAATTACATTGCCAGACGGCCGTGCACGCGAAATAGAAATGCGAGTCATAGAACCATACAAACGTGTTCTCTCTCATGGTGGCTACCTCAAAGCTGGATGCCACAATGCCAGTCATGTTTTGCGCTTGCCACTTGCTTGACACACTTGCTGCGCACATTTCCGTAGTAGCGTAGCCGCTGTACTTAATTTAATGGTAAAAGTGTGCATTGAGAAAGAATAATAAACTAAAGATGGTTCCCTTTCATTATAGAGGTTTGTTACCGATAATCAGAGAAATTCAGAATCGCGCTAGTAACATCGATAATTTTGCAGTTCTAGTATTATATCGTTTTTGGTCAAAGTTGCAAGTGTACGCGGTACTAACGCGTAATACGTTGAATAGAGTTCGTGGGAATGTCAATACGACCTCGTCGCACAATAAGTTATCAATACTCTGCGCTCATAGCCCGGACCTTCTAAGCAACGAATCAGAGGCAGATGTATCACAGTATCACGCAGCCGTAGAAGCAAATTGCCAGACTGTAGCGTTAAAATCAAATGAGCAGCATGAAACAGATTACAGTGGAGTACACCGTATAAACAAATTAGGAAATATTGTAAGGATAATATTTTTGTTTAAATGAGAAAATGTCTCTTCCGCTTGCTGCTCCATTGTCTGCCATGGAGACTGCTCGTGCAAGAAAGGGCAGCGGCAACAACGGCGAATGCAAATTTAATTTGAAAATATTTGCCAATTATTTAACGCTTCCCTTTTATCGTTTTAGTCTGACGACTGGGGCAAATATTTGCGTGCAGTAAATGGAATTGTCATTTCCCACTGAATCCTGCCGAAGACGCTAAAGACGTCGCTGCTGGAGTTGAATCGCGGCTTGGAACGAGCGAAGCTGCTTGGAAGGGGGCCATGGTTAAGCGTTTCATTGCTCGCACCATTCAAGTCAGAATTTGAACGCGCTGGATAATGCCTTTAAAGCGTTTGAGCATATTTTAATTTCGTCGTCTAGCAGACGCTCGTTGGAATTCCTCTTTATGGTCAACTGTTAGCCTCTTCACAGTACCATGGCCGGTCACGTGTGAGGAGCAAGTATGCTGCGGGTGCATCCCTCGGGGAAAGCGACTGTCCACAATTTATGTGTTTGTTGGGCGCCAAGTTTTAAGTTATGGAAAGTTTAATTATTTCTTGCAAGAGCAACAGCAGCAACGACAAAAAGTCGGCTGCAATTGGAACCGTCTGATGCCCGCCAACAATTTTCAAGTTAACAACAGGTCCCAGCAGGATTACTGGGTCGTTGTCTGGTCGCTCGCTGGGAGTTTGGTAAATGAGGCACCCAAATTTCATTTTCCAGTTTTTTCTGATTTTGTGCATTTATAATTTGCACCTTTTTAACTTTTTCTATTCCAATGATTTAGGATTTTTTGCGAGCTCCCGCATTGACATGGGTCATTGTGTACGCGCGTCCTTGATCGAAATGCTTGTTGCTATTTGTATTGCATCGATTTTAATTTGAGCAGCGAGTTACCGGAAAGAAAAAAAATCAGAAGGGTGTTACGTGCTTAGGATGAGCTTATCTGCCGCAATGTGCAGCGCAGAAGGGTTTATAATTATGTTAGAACGTGATTGACAGTTTTAATTTTTGATGTTTCCATGTCGACAGGGAGTTGAATGGATCTGGTTCTGGTCTTCCTGAAAATTCAACGGAGAATTAGGACGAGTAAAATAATTTGGACCTTTTTAAGCATGTACATACACGAATTTAGCCGTTTCTGGCTCCAATTCAAGCAGTTCTCTTATCGGTGATTGACCAGAGCCGATCTCGTCGGTGAGCGCGCCCGGAGAATGCTGCCTGGGGTCCTCGTACAGATGACACGTTATCAGATAGTCCAGTAGGGCATTGCCCAGAAATTCTAAGCTCTGATAACAATCCGTAAGCCGGTTTGAAGAATAGCTCGCATGTGTCATAGCCTGCAGCAAGTAAGATCGATCGCGAAATTTATATCCCAAAGTGTGAATTGATCGAAACCGACAAGCATGGTTTCTAGCTCCTGCTCTGCTTTGGGCGAGTAGGGCAGCAGCGGACTTTTTGGCGGCGTCCACTCGCCATATACGTTGATTAGGCCATCTGCTGCGGGAATGGTACTGCCGGGCACACGCGACTCCAATGGCTGGTGGCGTTTACGTTCAAAAGGCAGCATACGTATGCCTAGCCAGGCCACAAAGAGTAGTGCACCTCGAGGACCACACTCAATGAGGAGCCTATGAGCGCCTCTACGCAGTCCGCCGTGGAATTGTCTGTGGGAGAGAAAAAAACATCTTAATTGGAGAAAGTTTAACCCAACAATTGCATTACCTGTAACGCTGTGCTGCGTAACCAAGTTGTAGGGAATAAAGCAGGTAAAGTCGTTGCCTTCCTCGCCGGGCTCGTAGTCTAATTATTCCTTTTTCGATATTAAGCTTTGCTTCTTTAATTGACGCAACGCGCATTTGGCCGCTGTGCACTTGGCAATGCGATGATTGCGACCAATGCCACGGAATGTACCCTTGCAGAAGACGTCGACGGTCACGCGTACTCTTCTACCATCGGCTAGTTTTTCCGGTTTCCTGAAAATTCAACGGAGAATTAGGACGAGTAAAATAATTTGGACCTTTTTAAGCATGTACATTCAAGAATTTAGCCGTTTCTGGCTCCAATTCAAGCAGTTCTCTTATCGGTAATTGACCAGAGCCGATCTCGTCGGTGAGCGCGCCCGGAGAATGCTTCCTGGGGTCCTCGTACAGATGACGCGTTATCAGATAGTCCAGTAGGGCATTGCCCAGAAATTCTAAGCGCTGATAACAATCCGTAAGCCGGTTTGAAGAATAGCTCGCATGTGTCATAGCCTGCAGCAAGTAAGATCGATCGCGAAATTTATATCCCAAAGTGTGAATTGATCGAAACCGACAAGCATGATTTCTAGCTCCTGCTCTGCTTTGGGCGAGTAGGGCAGCAGCGGACTTTTTGGCGGCGTCCACTCGCCATATACGTTGATTAGGCCATCTGCTGCGGGAATGGTACTGCCGGGCACACGCGACTCCAATGGCTGGTGGCGTTTACGTTCAAAAGGCAGCATACGTATGCCTAGCCAGGCCACAAAGAGTAGTGCACCTCGAGGACCACACTCAATGAGGAGCCTATGAGCGCCTCTACGCAGTCCGCCGTGGAATTGTCTGTGGGAGAGAACATCTTAATTGGAGAAAGTTTAACCCAACAATTGCATTACCTGTAACGCTGTGCTGCGTAACCAAGTTGTAGGGAATAAAGCAGGTAAAGTCGTTGCCTTCCTCGCCGGGCTCAAAGTCTAATTATTCCTTTTTCGATATTAAGCTTTGCTTCTTTAATTGACGCAACGCGCATTTGGCCGCTGTGCACTTGGCAATGCGATGATTGCGACCAATGCCACGGAATGTACCCTTGCAGAAGACGTCGACGGACACGCGTACTCTTCTACCATCGGCTAGTTTTTCCGGTTTCCTGAAAATTCAACGGAGAATTAGGACGAGTAAAATAATTTGGACCTTTTTAAGCATGTACATACACGAATTTAGCCGTTTCTGGCTCCAATTCAAGCAGTTCTCTTATCGGTGATTGACCAGAGCCGATCTCGTCGGTGAGCGCGCCCGGAGAATGCTGCCTGGGGTCCTCGTACAGATGACGCGTTATCAGATAGTCCAGTAGGGCATTGCCCAGAAATTCTAAGCGCTGATAACAATCCGTAAGCCGGTTTGAAGAATAGCTCGCATGTGTCATAGCCTGCAGCAAGTAAGATCGATCGCGAAATTTATATCCCAAAGTGTGAATTGATCGAAACCGACAAGCATGATTTCTAGCTCCTGCTCTGCTTTGGGCGAGTAGGGCAGCAGCGGACTTTTTGGCGGCGTCCACTCGCCATATACGTTGATTAGGCCATCTGCTGCGGGAATGGTACTGCCGGGCACACGCGACTCCAATGGCTGGTGGCGTTTACGTTCAAAAGGCAGCATACGTATGCCTAGCCAGGCCACAAAGAGTAGTGCACCTCGAGGACCACACTCAATGAGGAGCCTATGAGCGCCTCTACGCAGTCCGCCGTGGAATTGTCTGTGGGAGAGAACATCTTAATTGGAGAAAGTTTAACCCAACAATTGCATTACCTGTAACGCTGTGCTGCGTAACCAAGTTGTAGGGAATAAAGCAGGTAAAGTCGTTGCCTTCCTCGCCGGGCTCAAAGTCTAATTATTCCTTTTTCGATATTAAGCTTTGCTTCTTTAATTGACGCAACGCGCATTTGGCCGCTGTGCACTTGGCAATGCGATGTTTGCGACCAATGCCACGGAATGTACCCTTGCAGAAGACGTCGACGGTCACGCGTACTCTTCTACCATCGGCTAGTTTTTCCGGTTTCCTGAAAATTCAACGGAGAATTAGGACGAGTAAAATAATTTGGACCTTTTTAAGCATGTACATACACGAATTTAGCCGTTTCTGGCTCCAATTCAAGCAGTTCTCTTATCGGTGATTGACCAGAGCCGATCTCGTCGGTGAGCGCGCCCGGAGAATGCTGCCTGGGGTCCTCGTACAGATGACGCGTTATCAGATAGTCCAGTAGGGCATTGCCCAGAAATTCTAAGCACTGATAACAATCCGTAAGCCGGTTTGAAGAATAGCTCGCATGTGTCATAGCCTGCAGCAAGTAAGATCGATCGCGAAATTTATATCCCAAAGTGTGAATTGATCGAAACCGACAAGCATGGTTTCTAGCTCCTGCTCTGCTTTGGGCGAGTAGGGCAGCAGCGGACTTTTTGGCGGCGTCCACTCGCCATATACGTTGATTAGGCCATCTGCTGCGGGAATGGTACTGCCGGGCACACGCGACTTCAATGGCTGGTGGCGTTTACGTTCAAAAGGCAGCATACGTATGCCTAGCCAGGCCACAAAGAGTAGTGCACCTCGAGGACCACACTCAATGAGGAGCCTAAGAGCGCCTCTACGCAGTCCGCCGTGGAATTGTCTGTGGGAGAGAAAAAAACATCTTAATTGGAGAAAGTTTAACCCAACAATTGCATTACCTGTAACGCTGTGCTGCGTAACCAAGTTGTAGGGAATAAAGCAGGTAAAGTCGTTGCCTTCCTCGCCGGGCTCGTAGTCTAATTATTCCTTTTTCGATATTAAGCTTTGCTTCTTTAATTGACGCAACGCGCATTTGGCCGCTGTGCACTTGGCAATGCGATGTTTGCGACCAATGCCACGGAATGTACCCTTGCAGAAGACGTCGACGGTCACGCGTACTCTTCTACCATCGGCTAGTTTTTCCGGTTTCCTGAAAATTCAACGGAGAATTAGGACGAGTAAAATAATTTGGACCTTTTTAAGCATGTACATACACGAATTTAGCCGTTTCTGGCTCCAATTCAAGCAGTTCTCTTATCGGTGATTGACCAGAGCCGATCTCATCGGTGAGCGCGCCCGGAGAATGCTGCCTGGGGTCCTCGTACAGATGACGCGTTATCAGATAGTCCAGTAGGGCATTGCCCAGAAATTCTAAGCGCTGATAACAATCCGTAAGCCGGTTTGAAGAATAGCTCGCATGTGTCATAGCCTGCAGCAAGTAAGATCGATCGCGAAATTTATATCCCAAAGTGTGAATTGATCGAAACCGACAAGCATGATTTCTAGCTCCTGCTCTGCTTTGGGCGAGTAGGGCAGCAGCGGACTTTTTGGCGGCGTCCACTCGCCATATACGTTGATTAGGCCATCTGCTGCGGGAATGGTACTGCCGGGCACACGCGACTCCAATGGCTGGTGGCGTTTACGTTCAAAAGGCAGCATACGTATGCCTAGCCAGGCCACAAAGAGTAGTGCACCTCGAGGACCACACTCAATGAGGAGCCTATGAGCGCCTCTACGCAGTCCGCCGTGGAATTGTCTGTGGGAGAGAACATCTTAATTGGAGAAAGTTTAACCCAACAATTGCATTACCTGTAACGCTGTGCTGCGTAACCAAGTTGTAGGGAATAAAGCAGGTAAAGTCGTTGCCATCCTCGCCGGGCTCAAAGTCTAATTATTCCTTTTTCAATATTAAGCTTTGCTTCTTTAATTGACGCAACGCGCATTTGGCCGCTGTGCACTTGGCAATGCGATGTTTGCGACCAATGCCACGGAATGTACCCTTGCAGAAGACGTCGACGGTCACGCGTACTCTTCTACCATCGGCTAGTTTTTCCGGTTTCCTGAAAATTCAACGGAGAATTAGGACGAGTAAAATAATTTGGACCTTTTTAAGCATGTACATACACGAATTTAGCCGTTTCTGGCTCCAATTCAAGCAGTTCTCTTATCGGTGATTGACCAGAGCCGATCTCGTCGGTGAGCGCGCCCGGAGAATGCTGCCTGGGGTCCTCGTACAGATGACGCGTTATCAGATAGTCCAGTAGGGCATTGCCCAGAAATTCTAAGCACTGATAACAATCCGTAAGCCGGTTTGAAGAATAGCTCGCATGTGTCATAGCCTGCAGCAAGTAAGATCGATCGCGAAATTTATATCCCAAAGTGTGAATTGATCGAAACCGACAAGCATGGTTTCTAGCTCCTGCTCTGCTTTGGGCGAGTAGGGCAGCAGCGGACTTTTTGGCGGCGTCCACTCGCCATATACGTTGATTAGGCCATCTGCTGCGGGAATGGTACTGCCGGGCACACGCGACTCCAATGGCTGGTGGCGTTTACGTTCAAAAGGCAGCATACGTATGCCTAGCCAGGCCACAAAGAGTAGTGCACCTCGAGGACCACACTCAATGAGGAGCCTATGAGCGCCTCTACGCAGTCCGCCGTGGAATTGTCTGTGGGAGAGAACATCTTAATTGGAGAAAGTTTAACCCAACAATTGCATTACCTGTAACGCTGTGCTGCGTAACCAAGTTGTAGGGAATAAAGCAGGTAAAGTCGTTGCCTTCCTCGCCGGGCTCAAAGTCTAATTATTCCTTTTTCGATATTAAGCTTTGCTTCTTTAATTGACGCAACGCGCATTTGGCCGCTGTGCACTTGGCAATGCGATGATTGCGACCAATGCCACGGAATGTACCCTTGCAGAAGACGTCGACGGTCACGCGTACTCTTCTACCATCGGCTAGTTTTTCCGGTTTCCTGAAAATTCAACGGAGAATTAGGACGAGTGAAATAATTTGGACCTTTTTAAGCATGTACATACACGAATTTAGCCGTTTCTGGCTCCAATTCAAGCAGTTCTCTTATCGGTGATTGACCAGAGCCGATCTCGTCGGTGAGCGCGCCCGGAGAATGCTGCCTGGGGTCCTCGTACAGATGACGCGTTATCAGATAGTCCAGTAGGGCATTGCCCAGAAATTCTAAGCGCTGATAACAATCCGTAAGCCGGTTTGAAGAATAGCTCGCATGTGTCATAGCCTGCAGCAAGTAAGATCGATCGCGAAATTTATATCCCAAAGTGTGAATTGATCGAAACCGACAAGCATGATTTCTAGCTCCTGCTCTGCTTTGGGCGAGTAGGGCAGCAGCGGACTTTTTGGCGGCGTCCACTCGCCATATACGTTGATTAGGCCATCTGCTGCGGGAATGGTACTGCCGGGCACACGCGACTCCAATGGCTGGTGGCGTTTACGTTCAAAAGGCAGCATACGTATGCCTAGCCAGGCCACAAAGAGTAGTGCACCTCGAGGACCACACTCAATGAGGAGCCTATGAGCGCCTCTACGCAGTCCGCCGTGGAATTGTCTGTGGGAGAGAACATCTTAATTGGAGAAAGTTTAACCCAACAATTGCATTACCTGTAACGCTGTGCTGCGTAACCAAGTTGTAGGGAATAAAGCAGGTAAAGTCGTTGCCTTCCTCGCCGGGCTCAAAGTCTAATTATTCCTTTTTCGATATTAAGCTTTGCTTCTTTAATTGACGCAACGCGCATTTGGCCGCTGTGCACTTGGCAATGCGATGATTGCGACCAATGCCACGGAATGTACCCTTGCAGAAGACGTCGACGGTCACGCGTACTCTTCTACCATCGACTAGTTTTTCCGGTTTCCTGAAAATTCAACGGAGAATTAGGACGAGTAAAATAATTTGGACCTTTTTAAGCATGTACATACACGAATTTAGCCGTTTCTGGCTCCAATTCAAGCAGTTCTCTTATCGGTGATTGACCAGAGCCGATCTCGTCGGTGAGCGCGCCCGGAGAATGCTGCCTGGGGTCCTCGTACAGATGACGCGTTATCAGATAGTCCAGTAGGGCATTGCCCAGAAATTCTAAGCGCTGATAACAATCCGTAAGCCGGTTTGAAGAATAGCTCGCATGTGTCATAGCCTGCAGCAAGTAAGATCGATCGCGAAATTTATATCCCAAAGTGTGAATTGATCGAAACCGACAAGCATGATTTCTAGCTCCTGCTCTGCTTTGGGCGAGTAGGGCAGCAGCGGACTTTTTGGCGGCGTCCACTCGCCATATACGTTGATTAGGCCATCTGCTGCGGGAATGGTACTGCCGGGCACACGCGACTCCAATGGCTGGTGGCGTTTACGTTCAAAAGGCAGCATACGTATGCCTAGCCAGGCCACAAAGAGTAGTGCACCTCGAGGACCACACTCAATGAGGAGCCTATGAGCGCCTCTACGCAGTCCGCCGTGGAATTGTCTGTGGGAGAGAACATCTTAATTGGAGAAAGTTTAACCCAACAATTGCATTACCTGTAACGCTGTGCTGCGTAACCAAGTTGTAGGGAATAAAGCAGGTAAAGTCGTTGCCTTCCTCGCCGGGCTCAAAGTCTAATTATTCCTTTTTCGATATTAAGCTTTGCTTCTTTAATTGACGCAACGCGCATTTGGCCGCTGTGCACTTGGCAATGCGATGATTGCGACCAATGCCACGGAATGTACCCTTGCAGAAGACGTCGACGGTCACGCGTACTCTTCTACCATCGGGTAGTTTTTCCGGTTTCCTGAAAATTCAACGGAGAATTAAGACGAGTAAAATAATTTGGACCTTTTTAAGCATGTACATACACGAATTTAGCCGTTTCTGGCTCCAATTCAAGCAGTTCTCTTATCGGTGATTGACCAGAGCCGATCTCGTCGGTGAGCGCGCCCGGAGAATGCTGCCTGGGGTCCTCGTACAGATGACGCGTTATCAGATAGTCCAGTAGGGCATTGCCCAGAAATTCTAAGCGCTGATAACAATCCGTAAGCCGGTTTGAAGAATAGCTCGCATGTGTCATAGCCTGCAGCAAGTAAGATCGATCGCGAAATTTATATCCCAAAGTGTGAATTGATCGAAACCGACAAGCATGGTTTCTAGCTCCTGCTCTGCTTTGGGCGAGTAGGGCAGCAGCGGACTTTTTGGCGGCGTCCACTCGCCATATACGTTGATTAGGCCATCTGCTGCGGGAATGGTACTGCCGGGCACACGCGACTTCAATGGCTGGTGGCGTTTACGTTCAAAAGGCAGCATACGTATGCCTAGCCAGGCCACAAAGAGTAGTGCACCTCGAGGACCACACTCAATGAGGAGCCTATGAGCGCCTCTACGCAGTCCGCCGTGGAATTGTCTGTGGGAGAGAAAAAAACATCTTAATTGGAGAAAGTTTAACCCAACAATTGCATTACCTGTAACGCTGTGCTGCGTAACCAAGTTGTAGGGAATAAAGCAGGTAAAGTCGTTGCCTTCCTCGCCGGGCTCGTAGTCTAATTATTCCTTTTTCGATATTAAGCTTTGCTTCTTTAATTGACGCAACGCGCATTTGGCCGCTGTGCACTTGGCAATGCGATGTTTGCGACCAATGCCACGGAATGTACCCTTGCAGAAGACGTCGACGGTCACGCGTACTCTTCTACCATCGGCTAGTTTTTCCGGTTTCCTGAAAATTCAACGGAGAATTAGGACGAGTAAAATAATTTGGACCTTTTTAAGCATGTACATACACGAATTTAGCCGTTTCTGGCTCCAATTCAAGCAGTTCTCTTATCGGTGATTGACCAGAGCCGATCTCGTCGGTGAGCGCGCCCGGAGAATGCTGCCTGGGGTCCTCGTACAGATGACGCGTTATCAGATAGTCCAGTAGGGCATTGCCCAGAAATTCTAAGCGCTGATAACAATCCGTAAGCCGGTTTGAAGAATAGCTCGCATGTGTCATAGCCTGCAGCAAGTAAGATCGATCGCGAAATTTATATCCCAAAGTGTGAATTGATCGAAACCGACAAGCATGATTTCTAGCTCCTGCTCTGCTTTGGGCGAGTAGGGCAGCAGCGGACTTTTTGGCGGCGTCCACTCGCCATATACGTTGATTAGGCCATCTGCTGCGGGAATGGTACTGCCGGGCACACGCGACTCCAATGGCTGGTGGCGTTTACGTTCAAAAGGCAGCATACGTATGCCTAGCCAGGCCACAAAGAGTAGTGCACCTCGAGGACCACACTCAATGAGGAGCCTATGAGCGCCTCTACGCAGTCCGCCGTGGAATTGTCTGTGGAAGAGAACATCTTAATTGGAGAAAGTTTAACCCAACAATTGCATTACCTGTAACGCTGTGCTGCGTAACCAAGTTGTAGGGAATAAAGCAGGTAAAGTCGTTGCCTTCCTCGCCGGGCTCAAAGTCTAATTATTCCTTTTTCGATATTAAGCTTTGCTTCTTTAATTGACGCAACGCGCATTTGGCCGCTGTGCACTTGGCAATGCGATGATTGCGACCAATGCCACGGAATGTACCCTTGCAGAAGACGTCGACGGTCACGCGTACTCTTCTACCATCGGCTAGTTTTTCCGGTTTCCTGAAAATTCAACGGAGAATTAGGACGAGTCAAATAATTTGGACCTTTTTAAGCATGTACATACACGAATTTAGCCGTTTCTGGCTCCAATTCAAGCAGTTCTCTTATCGGTGATTGACCAGAGCCGATCTCGTCGGTGAGCGCGCCCGAAGAATGCTGCCTGGGGTCCTCGTACAGATGACGCGTTATCAGATAGTCCAGTAGGGCATTGCCCAGAAATTCTAAGCGCTGATAACAATCCGTAAGCCGGTTTGAAGAATAGCTCGCATGTGTCATAGCCTGCAGCAAGTAAGATCGATCGCGAAATTTATATCCCAAAGTGTGAATTGATCGAAACCGACAAGCATGGTTTCTAGCTCCTGCTCTGCTTTGGGCGAGTAGGGCAGCAGCGGACTTTTTGGCGGCGTCCACTCGCCATATACGTTGATTAGGCCATCTGCTGCGGGAATGGTACTGCCGGGCACACGCGACTTCAATGGCTTGTGGCGTTTACGTTCAAAAGGCAGCATACGTATGCCTAGCCAGGCCACAAAGAGTAGTGCACCTCGAGGACCACACTCAATGAGGAGCCTATGAGCGCCTCTACGCAGTCCGCCGTGGAATTGTCTGTGGGAGAGAAAAAAACATCTTAATTGGAGAAAGTTTAACCCAACAATTGCATTACCTGTAACGCTGTGCTGCGTAACCAAGTTGTAGGGAATAAAGCAGGTAAAGTCGTTGCCTTCCTCGCCGGGCTCGTAGTCTAATTATTCCTTTTTCGATATTAAGCTTTGCTTCTTTAATTGACGCAACGCGCATTTGGCCGCTGTGCACTTGGCAATGCGATGATTGCGACCAATGCCACGGAATGTACCCTTGCAGAAGACGTCGACGGTCACGCGTACTCTTCTACCATCGGGTAGTTTTTCCGGTTTCCTGAAAATTCAACGGAGAATTAGGACGAGTAAAATAATTTGGACCTTTTTAAGCATGTACATACACGAATTTAGCCGTTTCTGGCTCCAATTCAAGCAGTTCTCTTATCGGTGATTGACCAGAGCCGATCTCGTCGGTGAGCGCGCCCGGAGAATGCTGCCTGGGGTCCTCGTACAGATGACGCGTTATCAGATAGTCCAGTAGGGCATTGCCCAGAAATTCTAAGCGCTGATAACAATCCGTAAGCCGGTTTGAAGAATAGCTCGCATGTGTCATAGCCTGCAGCAAGTAAGATCGATCGCGAAATTTATATCCCAAAGTGTGAATTGATCGAAACCGACAAGCATGGTTTCTAGCTCCTGCTCTGCTTTGGGCGAGTAGGGCAGCAGCGGACTTTTTGGCGGCGTCCACTCGCCATATACGTTGATTAGGCCATCTGCTGCGGGAATGGTACTGCCGGGCACACGCGACTTCAATGGCTTGTGGCGTTTACGTTCAAAAGGCAGCATACGTATGCCTAGCCAGGCCACAAAGAGTAGTGCACCTCGAGGACCACACTCAATGAGGAGCCTATGAGCGCCTCTACGCAGTCCGCCGTGGAATTGTCTGTGGGAGAGAAAAAAACATCTTAATTGGAGAAAGTTTAACCCAACAATTGCATTACCTGTAACGCTGTGCTGCGTAACCAAGTTGTAGGGAATAAAGCAGGTAAAGTCGTTGCCTTCCTCGCCGGGCTCGTAGTCTAATTATTCCTTTTTCGATATTAAGCTTTGCTTCTTTAATTGACGCAACGCGCATTTGGCCGCTGTGCACTTGGCAATGCGATGATTGCGACCAATGCCACGGAATGTACCCTTGCAGAAGACGTCGACGGTCACGCGTACTCTTCTACCATCGGGTAGTTTTTCCGGTTTCCTGAAAATTCAACGGAGAATTAGGACGAGTAAAATAATTTGGACCTTTTTAAGCATGTACATACACGAATTTAGCCGTTTCTGGCTCCAATTCAAGCAGTTCTCTTATCGGTGATTGACCAGAGCCGATCTCGTCGGTGAGCGCGCCCGGAGAATGCTGCCTGGGGTCCTCGTACAGATGACGCGTTATCAGATAGTCCAGTAGGGCATTGCCCAGAAATTCTAAACGCTGATAACAATCCGTAAGCCGGTTTAAAGAATAGCTCGCATGTGTCTGCAATATATAGCCCTTTCAACTCCGATTTCCGCATCTTAATTGCCGCTGTCCTTCTATCTTTAAGCAGTACACCCGACGGCAGCATTATTTGCGGCAGCTTTCTGCATGTCGGTGAATTGAAAGAAGAATGTGGGATGTAGCGTGCACCTTTTCACTGAACCAACGTAAGTAGTTTCGTTATTATGATGACAATGTCGACTTTCTATGCTCCTACAGAAATTCAGTTTCACGAATTCAAAATACTTGTGGGTGTACTGGTTGTGGTTGTAAGCATAGGGATCGCTGTTTTGTTAATATTTATAAGATACTGCAGTACTTAACTTTTCTGTCACTTGGAATTTGATTTCGATCGTGTTGGATGCAGTTCTTTAGTCTAGTCAGTTTGTCTATTCTATTGTGTTTCTGTGCGTTTATTTATTCCGACATCAAATGTAATGATCAATGAAATTTTTTTATTTCATCCATGCAAAAAATGTAAAGTTAAACTTGCTTATATGGCTGCAATCTAATATATAAAAATGAATGTTTGTTTGTCTGTCTGTCCGGCTATACAAAGCTACACGCGTTGACCGATTTCAGCCAAACTTTATACCAATATTGTTGAAGACAAAAGGAAGGCGACTGTATATAAAATTTTTCGATTCATCAAGAGGGCGTGGCACCTCCCATACAACTTAAATATTTGATTTGGTATATCTTTAAAACCACATATCATACAACGTTAAAATTTTGTATTCTGTTAGTATTTAGTCGTGCCCTCTTGCTTAAAAAATTTAGGGGCGTGGGACAAGGGGGAGTGGCACTCCCTATACAACTTAAATATTTGATTTGGCATATCTTTAAAACTACAAGTCACGCAGCATTGAAATTCCGTATGCAGGCCCATCTTAGATGCTTCGTCCCACGGGTAAAATTTTATGGGCGTAGGACAAGGGGCGTGGCACTTTTCAATCAACTATACATTTGGGTATAACTTTAGAACTATACAGCACACATAAATGAAACACGATACGAACTTACTACATGTCCGTATCCTTCAACTCGGAAAATGGGACGGGCATTGGGCAAGGGGTGTGGCACCCCTCATACAACTTAAATATTTGATTTGGTATACCTTTAAAACTACATGTCATACAACGTTAAAATTTTGTATTCTGTTAGTATTTAGCAGTGCCCTCTTGCTTAAAAAAATTTAGGGGAGTGGGACAAGGGGGAGTGACACTCCCTATACAACTTAAATATTTGATTTGGCATATCTTTAAAACTACAAGTCACGCAGCATTGAAATTCCGTATGCAGGCCCCTCTTAGATGCTTCGTCCCACGGGTAAAATTTTATGGGCATAGGACAAGGGGCGTGGTACTTTTCAATTAACTATACATTTGGGTATAACTTTAGAACTATACAGCACACATAAATGAAACACGATACGAACTTACTACATGTCCGTATCCTTCAACTCGGAAAATGGGACGGGCATTGGGCAAGGGGTGTGGCACCCCTCATACAACATAAATATTTGATTTGGTATACCTTTAAAACTACATGTCATACAACGTTAAAATTTTGTATTCTGTTAGTATTTAGCAGTGCCCTCTTGCTTAAAAAAATTTAGGGGAGTGGGACAAGGGGGAGTGGCACTCCCTATACAACTTAAATATTTGATTTGGCATATCTTTAAAACTACAAGTCACGCAGCATTGAAATTCCGTATGCAGGCCCCTCTTAGATGCTTCGTCCCACGGGTAAAATTTTATGGGCGTAGGACAAGGGGCGTGGCACTTTTCAATCAACTATACATTTGGGTATAACTTTAGAACTATACAGCACACATAAATGAAACACGATACGAACTTACTACATGTCCGTATCCTTCAACTCGGAAAATGGGACGGGCATTGGGCAAGGGGTGTGGCACCCCTCATACAACTTAAATATTTGATTTGGTATACCTTTAAAACTACATGTCATACAACGTTAAAATTTTGTATTCTGTTAGTATTTAGCAGTGCCCTCTTGCTTAAAAAAATTTAGGGGAGTGGGACAAGGGGGAGTGACACTCCCTATACAACTTAAATATTTGATTTGGCATATCTTTAAAACTACAAGTCACGCAGCATTGAAATTCCGTATGCAGGCCCCTCTTAGATGCTTCGTCCCACGGGTAAAATTTTATGGGCATAGGACAAGGGGCGTGATACTTTTCAATTAACTATACATTTGGGTATAACTTTAGAACTATACAGCACACATAAATGAAACACGATACGAACTTACTACATGTCCGTATCCTTCAACTCGGAAAATGGGACGGGCATTGGGCAAGGGGTGTGGCACCCCTCATACAACATAAATATTTGATTTGGTATACCTTTAAAACTACATGTCATACAACGTTAAAATTTTGTATTCTGTTAGTATTTAGCAGTGCCCTCTTGCTTAAAAAAATTTAGGGGAGTGGGACAAGGGGGAGTGGCACTCCCTATACAACTTAAATATTTGATTTGGCATATCTTTAAAACTACAAGTCACGCAGCATTGAAATTCCGTATGCAGGCCCCTCTTAGATGCTTCGTCCCACGGGTAAAATTTTATGGGCGTAGGACAAGGGGCGTGGCACTTTTCAATCAACTATACATTTGGGTATAACTTTAGAACTATACAGCACACATAAATGAAACACGATACGAACTTACTACATGTCCGTATCCTTCAACTCGGAAAATGGGACGGGCATTGGGCGAGGGGCGTGGCACCTCTCATACAACTTAAATATTTGATTTGGTATACCTTTAAAACTACATGCCATACAACGTTAAAATTTTGTATTCTGTTAGTATTTAGTCGTGCCCTCTTGCTTAAAAAAATTTAGGGGCGTGGGACAAGGGGGAGTGGCACTCCCTATACAACTTAAATATTTGATTTGGCATATCTTTAAAACTACAAGTCACGCAGCATTGAAATTCCGTATGCAGGCCCCTCTTAGATGCTTCGTCCCACGGGTAAAATTTTATGGGCATAGGACAAGGGGCGTGGCACTTTTCAATTAACTATACATTTGGGTATAACTTTAGAACTATACAGCACACATAAATGAAACACGATACGAACTTACTACATGTCCGTATCCTTCAACTCGGAAAATGGGACGGGCATTGGGCAAGGGGTGTGGCACCCCTCATACAACATAAATATTTGATTTGGTATACCTTTAAAACTACATGTCATACAACGTTAAAATTTTGTATTCTGTTAGTATTTAGCAGTGCCCTCTTGCTTAAAAAAATTTAGGGGAGTGGGACAAGGGGGAGTGGCACTCCCTATACAACTTAAATATTTGATTTGGCATATCTTTAAAACTACAAGTCACGCAGCATTGAAATTCCGTATGCAGGCCCCTCTTAGATGCTTCGTCCCACGGGTAAAATTTTATGGGCGTAGGACAAGGGGCGTGGCACTTTTCAATCAACTATACATTTGGGTATAACTTTAGAACTATACAGCACACATAAATGAAACACGATACGAACTTACTACATGTCCGTATCCTTCAACTCGGAAAATGGGACGGGCATTGGGCAAGGGGTGTGGCACCCCTCATACAACTTAAATATTTGATTTGGTATACCTTTAAAACTACATGTCATACAACGTTAAAATTTTGTATTCTGTTAGTATTTAGCAGTGCCCTCTTGCTTAAAAAAATTTAGGGGAGTGGGACAAGGGGGAGTGACACTCCCTATACAACTTAAATATTTGATTTGGCATATCTTTAAAACTACAAGTCACGCAGCATTGAAATTCCGTATGCAGGCCCCTCTTAGATGCTTCGTCCCACGGGTAAAATTTTATGGGCATAGGACAAGGGGCGTGGTACTTTTCAATTAACTATACATTTGGGTATAACTTTAGAACTATACAGCACACATAAATGAAACACGATACGAACTTACTACATGTCCGTATCCTTCAACTCGGAAAATGGGACGGGCATTGGGCAAGGGGTGTGGCACCCCTCATACAACATAAATATTTGATTTGGTATACCTTTAAAACTACATGTCATACAACGTTAAAATTTTGTATTCTGTTAGTATTTAGCAGTGCCCTCTTGCTTAAAAAAATTTAGGGGAGTGGGACAAGGGGGAGTGGCACTCCCTATACAACTTAAATATTTGATTTGGCATATCTTTAAAACTACAAGTCACGCAGCATTGAAATTCCGTATGCAGGCCCCTCTTAGATGCTTCGTCCCACGGGTAAAATTTTATGGGCGTAGGACAAGGGGCGTGGCACTTTTCAATCAACTATACATTTGGGTATAACTTTAGAACTATACAGCACACATAAATGAAACACGATACGAACTTACTACATGTCCGTATCCTTCAACTCGGAAAATGGGACGGGCATTGGGCAAGGGGTGTGGCACCCCTCATACAACTTAAATATTTGATTTGGTATACCTTTAAAACTACATGTCATACAACGTTAAAATTTTGTATTCTGTTAGTATTTAGCAGTGCCCTCTTGCTTAAAAAAATTTAGGGGAGTGGGACAAGGGGGAGTGACACTCCCTATACAACTTAAATATTTGATTTGGCATATCTTTAAAACTACAAGTCACGCAGCATTGAAATTCCGTATGCAGGCCCCTCTTAGATGCTTCGTCCCACGGGTAAAATTTTATGGGCATAGGACAAGGGGCGTGGTACTTTTCAATTAACTATACATTTGGGTATAACTTTAGAACTATACAGCACACATAAATGAAACACGATACGAACTTACTACATGTCCGTATCCTTCAACTCGGAAAATGGGACGGGCATTGGGCAAGGGGTGTGGCACCCCTCATACAACATAAATATTTGATTTGGTATACCTTTAAAACTACATGTCATACAACGTTAAAATTTTGTATTCTGTTAGTATTTAGCAGTGCCCTCTTGCTTAAAAAAATTTAGGGGAGTGGGACAAGGGGGAGTGGCACTCCCTATACAACTTAAATATTTGATTTGGCATATCTTTAAAACTACAAGTCACGCAGCATTGAAATTCCGTATGCAGGCCCCTCTTAGATGCTTCGTCCCACGGGTAAAATTTTATGGGCGTAGGACAAGGGGCGTGGCACTTTTCAATCAACTATACATTTGGGTATAACTTTAGAACTATACAGCACACATAAATGAAACACGATACGAACTTACTACATGTCCGTATCCTTCAACTCGGAAAATGGGACGGGCATTGGGCGAGGGGCGTGGCACCTCTCATACAACTTAAATATTTGATTTGGTATACCTTTAAAACTACATGCCATACAACGTTAAAATTTTGTATTCTGTTAGTATTTAGTCGTGCCCTCTTGCTTAAAAAAATTTAGGGGCGTGGGACAAGGGGGAGTGGCACTCCCTATACAACTTAAATATTTGATTTGGCATATCTTTAAAACTACAAGTCACGCAGCATTGAAATTCCGTATGCAGGCCCCTCTTAGATGCTTCGTCCCACGGGTAAAATTTTATGGGCATAGGACAAGGGGCGTGGCACTTTTCAATTAACTATACATTTGGGTATAACTTTAGAACTATACAGCACACATAAATGAAACACGATACGAACTTACTACATGTCCGTATCCTTCAACTCGGAAAATGGGACGGGCATTGGGCAAGGGGTGTGGCACCCCTCATACAACATAAATATTTGATTTGGTATACCTTTAAAACTACATGTCATACAACGTTAAAATTTTGTATTCTGTTAGTATTTAGCAGTGCCCTCTTGCTTAAAAAAATTTAGGGGAGTGGGACAAGGGGGAGTGGCACTCCCTATACAACTTAAATATTTGACCAATGCCACGGAATGTACCCTTGCAGAAGACGTCGACGGTCACGCGTACTCTTCTACCATCGGGTAGTTTTTCCGGTTTCCTGAAAATTCAACGGAGAATTAGGACGAGTAAAATAATTTGGACCTTTTTAAGCATGTACATACACGAATTTAGCCGTTTCTGGCTCCAATTCAAGCAGTTCTCTTATCGGTGATTGACCAGAGCCGATCTCGTCGGTGAGCGCGCCCGGAGAATGCTGCCTGGGGTCCTCGTACAGATGACGCGTTATCAGGTAGTCCAGTAGGGCATTGCCCAGAAATTCTAAACGCTGATAACAATCCGTAAGCCGGTTTAAAGAATAGCTCGCATGTGTCTGCAATATATAGCCCTTTCAACTCCGATTTCCGCATCTTAATTGCCGCTGTCCTTCTATCTTTAAGCAGTACACCCGACGGCAGCATTATTTGCGGCAGCTTTCTGCATGTCGGTGAATTGAAAGAAGAATGTGGGATGTAGCGTGCACCTTTTCACTGAACCAACGTAAGTAGTTTCGTTATTATGATGACAATGTCGACTTTCTATGCTCCTACAGAAATTCAGTTTCACGAATTCAAAATACTTGTGGGTGTACTGGTTGTGGTTGTAAGCATAGGGATCGCTGTTTTGTTAATATTTATAAGATACTGCAGTACTTAACTTTTCTGTCACTTGGAATTTGATTTCGATCGTGTTGGATGCAGTTCTTTAGTCTAGTCAGTTTGTCTATTCTATTGTGTTTCTGTGCGTTTATTTATTCCGACATCAAATGTAATGATCAATGAAATTTTTTTATTTCATCCATGCATATTGCTTCTAGGTAAAAGAACAAGTAAAGTTAAACTTGCTTATATGGCTGCAATCTAATATATAAAAATGAATGTTTGTTTGTCTGTCTGTCCGGCTATACAAAGCTACACGCGTTGACCGATTTCAGCCAAACTTTATACCAATATTGTTGAAGACAAAAGGAAGGCGACTGTATATAAAATTTTTCGATTCATCAAGAGGGCGTGGCACCTCCCATACAACTTAAATATTTGATTTGGTATATCTTTAAAACCACATATCATACAACGTTAAAATTTTGTATTCTGTTAGTATTTAGTCGTGCCCTCTTGCTTAAAAAATTTAGGGGCGTGGGACAAGGGGGAGTGGCACTCCCTATACAACTTAAATATTTGATTTGGCATATCTTTAAAACTACAAGTCACGCAGCATTGAAATTCCGTATGCAGGCCCATCTTAGATGCTTCGTCCCACGGGTAAAATTTTATGGGCGTAGGACAAGGGGCGTGGCACTTTTCAATCAACTATACATTTGGGTATAACTTTAGAACTATACAGCACACATAAATGAAACACGATACGAACTTACTACATGTCCGTATCCTTCAACTCGGAAAATGGGACGGGCATTGGGCAAGGGGTGTGGCACCCCTCATACAACTTAAATATTTGATTTGGTATACCTTTAAAACTACATGTCATACAACGTTAAAATTTTGTATTCTGTTAGTATTTAGCAGTGCCCTCTTGCTTAAAAAAATTTAGGGGAGTGGGACAAGGGGGAGTGACACTCCCTATACAACTTAAATATTTGATTTGGCATATCTTTAAAACTACAAGTCACGCAGCATTGAAATTCCGTATGCAGGCCCCTCTTAGATGCTTCGTCCCACGGGTAAAATTTTATGGGCATAGGACAAGGGGCGTGGTACTTTTCAATTAACTATACATTTGGGTATAACTTTAGAACTATACAGCACACATAAATGAAACACGATACGAACTTACTACATGTCCGTATCCTTCAACTCGGAAAATGGGACGGGCATTGGGCAAGGGGTGTGGCACCCCTCATACAACATAAATATTTGATTTGGTATACCTTTAAAACTACATGTCATACAACGTTAAAATTTTGTATTCTGTTAGTATTTAGCAGTGCCCTCTTGCTTAAAAAAATTTAGGGGAGTGGGACAAGGGGGAGTGGCACTCCCTATACAACTTAAATATTTGATTTGGCATATCTTTAAAACTACAAGTCACGCAGCATTGAAATTCCGTATGCAGGCCCCTCTTAGATGCTTCGTCCCACGGGTAAAATTTTATGGGCGTAGGACAAGGGGCGTGGCACTTTTCAATCAACTATACATTTGGGTATAACTTTAGAACTATACAGCACACATAAATGAAACACGATACGAACTTACTACATGTCCGTATCCTTCAACTCGGAAAATGGGACGGGCATTGGGCAAGGGGTGTGGCACCCCTCATACAACTTAAATATTTGATTTGGTATACCTTTAAAACTACATGTCATACAACGTTAAAATTTTGTATTCTGTTAGTATTTAGCAGTGCCCTCTTGCTTAAAAAAATTTAGGGGAGTGGGACAAGGGGGAGTGACACTCCCTATACAACTTAAATATTTGATTTGGCATATCTTTAAAACTACAAGTCACGCAGCATTGAAATTCCGTATGCAGGCCCCTCTTAGATGCTTCGTCCCACGGGTAAAATTTTATGGGCATAGGACAAGGGGCGTGATACTTTTCAATTAACTATACATTTGGGTATAACTTTAGAACTATACAGCACACATAAATGAAACACGATACGAACTTACTACATGTCCGTATCCTTCAACTCGGAAAATGGGACGGGCATTGGGCAAGGGGTGTGGCACCCCTCATACAACATAAATATTTGATTTGGTATACCTTTAAAACTACATGTCATACAACGTTAAAATTTTGTATTCTGTTAGTATTTAGCAGTGCCCTCTTGCTTAAAAAAATTTAGGGGAGTGGGACAAGGGGGAGTGGCACTCCCTATACAACTTAAATATTTGATTTGGCATATCTTTAAAACTACAAGTCACGCAGCATTGAAATTCCGTATGCAGGCCCCTCTTAGATGCTTCGTCCCACGGGTAAAATTTTATGGGCGTAGGACAAGGGGCGTGGCACTTTTCAATCAACTATACATTTGGGTATAACTTTAGAACTATACAGCACACATAAATGAAACACGATACGAACTTACTACATGTCCGTATCCTTCAACTCGGAAAATGGGACGGGCATTGGGCGAGGGGCGTGGCACCTCTCATACAACTTAAATATTTGATTTGGTATACCTTTAAAACTACATGCCATACAACGTTAAAATTTTGTATTCTGTTAGTATTTAGTCGTGCCCTCTTGCTTAAAAAAATTTAGGGGCGTGGGACAAGGGGGAGTGGCACTCCCTATACAACTTAAATATTTGATTTGGCATATCTTTAAAACTACAAGTCACGCAGCATTGAAATTCCGTATGCAGGCCCCTCTTAGATGCTTCGTCCCACGGGTAAAATTTTATGGGCATAGGACAAGGGGCGTGGCACTTTTCAATTAACTATACATTTGGGTATAACTTTAGAACTATACAGCACACATAAATGAAACACGATACGAACTTACTACATGTCCGTATCCTTCAACTCGGAAAATGGGACGGGCATTGGGCAAGGGGTGTGGCACCCCTCATACAACATAAATATTTGATTTGGTATACCTTTAAAACTACATGTCATACAACGTTAAAATTTTGTATTCTGTTAGTATTTAGCAGTGCCCTCTTGCTTAAAAAAATTTAGGGGAGTGGGACAAGGGGGAGTGGCACTCCCTATACAACTTAAATATTTGATTTGGCATATCTTTAAAACTACAAGTCACGCAGCATTGAAATTCCGTATGCAGGCCCCTCTTAGATGCTTCGTCCCACGGGTAAAATTTTATGGGCGTAGGACAAGGGGCGTGGCACTTTTCAATCAACTATACATTTGGGTATAACTTTAGAACTATACAGCACACATAAATGAAACACGATACGAACTTACTACATGTCCGTATCCTTCAACTCGGAAAATGGGACGGGCATTGGGCAAGGGGTGTGGCACCCCTCATACAACTTAAATATTTGATTTGGTATACCTTTAAAACTACATGTCATACAACGTTAAAATTTTGTATTCTGTTAGTATTTAGCAGTGCCCTCTTGCTTAAAAAAATTTAGGGGAGTGGGACAAGGGGGAGTGACACTCCCTATACAACTTAAATATTTGATTTGGCATATCTTTAAAACTACAAGTCACGCAGCATTGAAATTCCGTATGCAGGCCCCTCTTAGATGCTTCGTCCCACGGGTAAAATTTTATGGGCATAGGACAAGGGGCGTGGTACTTTTCAATTAACTATACATTTGGGTATAACTTTAGAACTATACAGCACACATAAATGAAACACGATACGAACTTACTACATGTCCGTATCCTTCAACTCGGAAAATGGGACGGGCATTGGGCAAGGGGTGTGGCACCCCTCATACAACATAAATATTTGATTTGGTATACCTTTAAAACTACATGTCATACAACGTTAAAATTTTGTATTCTGTTAGTATTTAGCAGTGCCCTCTTGCTTAAA
The DNA here is from genome assembly GCA_963457695.1 of Neria commutata. Taxonomy (NCBI): domain Eukaryota; kingdom Metazoa; phylum Arthropoda; class Insecta; order Diptera; family Micropezidae; genus Neria; species Neria commutata. Next base: position 33,965 of record OY735250.1, read on the forward strand.
AAAATTTAGGGGAGTGGGACAAGGGGGAGTGGCACTCCCTATACAACTTAAATATTTGATTTGGCATATCTTTAAAACTACAAGTCACGCAGCATTGAAATTCCGTATGCAGGCCCCTCTTAGATGCTTCGTCCCACGGGTAAAATTTTATGGGCGTAGGACAAGGGGCGTGGCACTTTTCAATCAACTATACATTTGGGTATAACTTTAGAACTATACAGCACACATAAATGAAACACGATACGAACTTACTACATGTCCGTATCCTTCAACTCGGAAAATGGGACGGGCATTGGGCAAGGGGTGTGGCACCCCTCATACAACTTAAATATTTGATTTGGTATACCTTTAAAACTACATGTCATACAACGTTAAAATTTTGTATTCTGTTAGTATTTAGCAGTGCCCTCTTGCTTAAAAAAATTTAGGGGAGTGGGACAAGGGGGAGTGACACTCCCTATACAACTTAAATATTTGATTTGGCATATCTTTAAAACTACAAGTCACGCAGCATTGAAATTCCGTATGCAGGCCCCTCTTAGATGCTTCGTCCCACGGGTAAAATTTTATGGGCATAGGACAAGGGGCGTGGTACTTTTCAATTAACTATACATTTGGGTATAACTTTAGAACTATACAGCACACATAAATGAAACACGATACGAACCTACTACATGTCCGTATCCTTCAACTCGGAAAATGGGACGGGCATTGGGCAAGGGGTGTGGCACCCCTCATACAACATAAATATTTGATTTGGTATACCTTTAAAACTACATGTCATACAACGTTAAAATTTTGTATTCTGTTAGTATTCAGCAGTGCCCTCTTGCTTAAAAAAATTTAGGGGAGTGGGACAAGGGGGAGTGGCACTCCCTATACAACTTAAATATTTGATTTGGCATATCTTTAAAACTACAAGTCACGCAGCATTGAAATTCCGTATGCAGGCCCCTCTTAGATGCTTCGTCCCACGGGTAAAATTTTATGGGCGTAGGACAAGGGGCGTGGCACTTTTCAATCAACTATACATTTGGGTATAACTTTAGAACTATACAGCACACATAAATGAAACACGATACGAACTTACTACATGTCCGTATCCTTCAACTCGGAAAATGGGACGGGCATTGGGCGAGGGGCGTGGCACCTCTCATACAACTTAAATATTTGATTTGGTATACCTTTAAAACTACATGCCATACAACGTTAAAATTTTGTATTCTGTTAGTATTTAGTCGTGCCCTCTTGCTTAAAAAAATTTAGGGGCGTGGGACAAGGGGGAGTGGCACTCCCTATACAACTTAAATATTTGATTTGGCATATCTTTAAAACTACAAGTCACGCAGCATTGAAATTCCGTATGCAGGCCCCTCTTAGATGCTTCGTCCCACGGGTAAAATTTTATGGGCATAGGACAAGGGGCGTGGCACTTTTCAATTAACTATACATTTGGGTATAACTTTAGAACTATACAGCACACATAAATGAAACACGTGTAGAAAATACACTTGTTTTCTTTCACTTGTGCTTCAAGCACACCGAATAACTAATAATGATTTTATTTAACAAAAGTTCAATAATGGCGTCGAACAAGCACACCGAATAATGGTTGTGCGTTAACCGGCTTTTTTTACAATGTTTCACAACGGAAGTACTATAAGCAGCGAACACGACTGCTTTCGATTACCACTCAATGTCAACTAACTTATTTGAATAGTTTTCCTCGCGTCAGAAGGAGTGTGAACAAAGAAAGAAGAAAACGCCATTCGCGTTCTAGAGGTTTCTACTTCTCGACGTTTCTCAACGCGTGTCTTTCACTATCTCTTTCTCTCTCTTTGTCACTCTCCCTTTGCGCTTATCGTTTTACAGGGATGAAATACATCTAATATTTGGCAGGGATACAATACGCGAAATCTTTGAATATAAATAGAAATATTATAAATTCCATTACAGTTCGGCCAAATCTGACAAATGATCGACCCCGATCATAAATTTTAATTTACAATATATATATATATGAATGAATAAGATAAATAAATACTAATACTTGTGTCTAATGCTTTTTGTTAATGATCTCTTGAAGGACTTACTCTTGTTCGCCGTTTTCTTTCCATAGACGTATAAAACGCGATTCAATGGTACCATTATATGGTAACTGTGTAACTTGACAATTCTCTATATCCTTGATAATGTAACGATCATTCGGTAGTTTCTTATGAATAATATAAGGCCCTTTAAATTTCGGGATAAGCTTTTTGTTAACGCCCACGGTACTATCTACATTTTTTATAACCACAAAATCGTCGACAGAAAATTCTCGGGCAGGCCTATGATTGCTTCCAAAATAATCCTCGTTGCGCCGCTGGGATGCCAATATCTCCCCATTGGCCTCCTGCCTGAAAGCTTCCAAGTCTCGCTGCCTGATCACCTGCTGTTCCTCAAAGAATTCAGTGAATTCGTCGACCAAGGGCCCTCTTTGGTCTACACCAAAGAGTAGGCTTGCTGGGGTTTTTCCCGTTGAACTATGAATTGAATTATTAATAGCAAACTCGGCTAGGTTCAATTTGGACACCCAGTCTGAGTGCTGAAGTGGTTCACTCAACTTACTAAGCATTGGGGTTAATACCCGATTTACTCTTTCCACTTGCCCGTTGGCCTGTGGGGAGCCCACGGCAACCTTTACATGATTAATATTGTTCTTGACTAAAAATTCACTGAACTCCAATGAAGTGAAGCAGGTACCCCGGTCCGAGACTATCCTGACTGGTCGGCTGTAGTATTGGAAATACTTCTTTAGGGAGTCAATAACCTCTCTAGTACTTGTTGAATTGACTGGATAAACCTTGACATACTTTGTGAATGCATCAATTACTACGAGCAAATGTTTTCTCTTGGACTTCAAAGAGGGCAAGGGGCCTAAGTGGTCAATATGAAGGGTGTCGAATGGAAATGGTTTCTTTGGGATACTATAAAGGTTTCTTTCATCAATACGAGCCGGAGCCGAGTACACAATGCATTTAAGACAATTTTTTATAAATTTCTCAATTTTAGTTTTCATTTCCGGGAACCAATACTGCATTTTTATTTGATTATAGGTCTTATTTATTCCTAAGTGTGCGATCTTTTCGTGTATGCATCGTATAACATTGTCCTGCATTTCACGCGGAACATAAAAATATAACTCACCCTTCATATCTTTCCTATACACAAGCCCGTCCTTGAGGTCAAAAAGTTTTGATGATTCTTTCTCAAGTCTGTTACGAATTTGTACAATATCAGGGTCCCTGTTTTGGGTAGCATACAGTTGGAACTCTATGTCATCCTCATTGATGGCAAGTACTATCTCACTTCGACTAAGGGCATCAACATGTCCCATGCTGGTCCCACCTTTATGCTGGACACTATAATCATAATTCTGTAATTCAAGGGCCCACCTAGCTATACGTGGATTAAGAGTTCTCTTATTCAGCGTAAGCGTAAGAGAATTGCAATCTGTAATAATCTTGAAAGGAATTCCTTCCAGATATACTCTGAAGCGACGCAATGCGTAGATAATAGCTAGGGTTTCCAATTCGAAACTATGATACTTGCTCTCAGCACCAGTGGTGCGCTTTGAAAAATAGAAAACCGGGTGAAATTTTCCGTCGGCTTGGCGTTGCAACAAGACAGCGCCGTAGCCCTGAGCACTTGCATCACAATGTAGCTCGGTTTCCGCTTTCGGATCATAAATGGCCAAAACCGGTGATTTGACCAATTTAGACTTCAGCTCCTCAATAGCACTCAAGCATTCTTCTGTCAATTCAAATTTAACATTTTTCTTCAACAAGTCATACAATGGTTTGGCAATCCTAGAGAATTGAGGAACGAACTTTCTAAAGTAGGCACACAGACCAATAAATGAATGCAATTGCTTAAGTGTCTTTGGCAAGGGATATTTTGCGACAGATTCCTTATGATAATCATTAGGCGCGACGCCCTTATGACCTACGTTGTAACCCAAGTACTGAATCTGGCTGTAGCCAAGCTTACACTTTGACAGCCTTAATTCCAGACCATGTATGGTTAACTGCTCCAGCACAGATTCCAGGATCGACAAATGTTCTTCCAACTCAGTCGTTGCTAGCAGAATGTCGTCCATGTATACTACAATCAAGCCCTTTGCAATGAAATCTTTCAATATAAATGTAATAAATCTTTGAAATACTGATGGGGCATTTTTAAGGCCAAATGGCATCATAACATACTCAAATTGTCCGCTAGGTGTAACAAAGGAAGTAAATTCAATTGATTCTTCTGATACCTTTACCTGATGAAACCCACTTTTTAAATCTAGTAATGTAAAATATTTTTTTCCACCCAAATATTCGAGGCAATCTTCAATCAGAGGTAAAGGGTAATTATCCCTAACAGTAATTTTATTAAGGTCTCTGTAATCAATGCACATTCGAGTGTCACCGTTTTTCTTTTTTACTAACACTATTGGAGAAGCATATGGTGAAACACTGTGTCGTATAATGCCCGCATCCAACAATTCCTGGGATATCTTTTGTACTTCAAATTTATCTTTGTAAGATAATCTACGTGGATGTGAGAAAACGGGTTGCTCTGAAGTTAATTTGATTGACATCTCCACTGGCTTTGGAAGAACGACTTTCGGACGATTCAAACAACAATTGCGCACAATAGTCCTAATAGCGGACCGTACATTTTCCGGCAACGAACCATCAATATCGTAGTCACATATATCAGCCTCACAAATGGCATCAACATTCAACGTACAAGCAATATTTCCATCACTAATAAAAAAACAATCTTCGCCAACCGAGTCACTTGAGCAATCACTACAATCTTCAATGGAAGGCTTCTCACTATCAACAATATCGGCCCCAGCCGCACAACGAACACTAATTGGAAGGCAATCACTAACTTTATTCACTTGACCTGCACCATCTTCAATTTTAAAGTTTGGACTACAATCGCCTACTACCTCACAAGAGCAATCCTTCAAATTATCATCTGGTTTAAAAGTATACGGAACCTGAATAGTATTTACAATAAATTGGGTCAAGCATGAATTTGAGTTCAACAAATTTAATTCAGATTTGTTTTCGATACAATTGATCATAAAAAGTTTAATATTAAATAAGTACATAAAGTCTCGACCAAGCAACAATGGTTTAGGTAAGAGATCTTTTGCTACTATTAGCAACGATAGAATTCTAGATTTATTGTTAAGTAAGATCTCGCAGTCAATTCTGCCATAAGTTTTGAGTTTAGTGCCACCAAGGCTGTAAAAATTGGACGTCACCTGGAAGTCGTCAGATACGTTAAAAGGTAGAAGCTCCTGGCTTATAAAACTGGCCGGACTACCACTGTCAATCAAAGAAATACATTGCTTAAAAACCCTATTGTTCAAGTTCCGATGACAAAAAGCAACACTCACATTTTGGTATGAATCGATAGGACGTATATTTTCCGGATCGGTATCCCCACTGTTGACGGCATTTACAGTCTTCGTTGGAGGCTGCTTGCAATCCCTTAGCTGATGGTCCTTGCTGCCACACCGGAAGCATGATCCTATGGCGCGCCTTGGTTGTTTGCATTGACGAGCAAAGTGCCCGAATTGTGAGCAATTGAAACACCTGGCATCGAGGGTGTTTGGCTGGACCGGAACACTTGGGACACTTGATCGTTGAACAGCGTTTCTAACAGTACGGTCGCTCGCTCGTTTTTTATCGTACTTGATGAGGAGTTCCTGAAGCTCGTCCAGATTTTTGGCTGTGTACAACATGGAGGTGTATGCGGTGTTGTCCTTTAGCCCTTCGATGACAGCGCTGACCACTTCGTCTTCGCTTAAATTGGCTTGCGCTGCAATTTCCTTCATTGAGAGCATGTAGCAAATGATACTCTCGTTTGGCAAGCGGTGGCGTCTGTATAATTCCTTGTAGACGTCATTAACTGAGACGTTGCGATTAAATTGCTTGTAAAGGGCCTCCTTCAATTCGTCATAATTTGCAGCAGTAGATGTACGTAGAAATACTGCGGCAGTGCCTGACAATAAGCGGCGCATGCACATAAACTTAAACTGGTCGTTTTGTTTGTTGATTTTGACCGCATTCTCGAAGTCGATCAGCCATTTTCCAATTGAATAAGCGTTATCGCCAGAAAATTTCGGAACGATACAATCGACGTCAGCAATTGAAAGGCGTTCGAGCCCACCTGCCACTGATTCCTCCAAAGATTTCAATTCTGCCTTCAGGAGCAGCATCTTCTTTTTTTTATCCAATATAGCAATTACTTCATCCAAGTTGGCGTCATTGCTCTGCGCCTCTACAATATTAGCAGCAACTATGTCTGCTTCGTAGTCGCCACTTGCACAGCTACCGGGATCAGTATTCATATTTGGAGCAGCGCTCAAAAGGTTACGGAGCTGTGTCACCGTAGCAGTAGCAGGATACTCCACGCCTGCCTCGTCCAAAGCGCTTGTTAGGTCAGATTTGCTGAATTTAGGCATGGTCTTTTGTTTCAGACCCCACATCTGATGTAGAAAATACACTTGTTTTCTTTCACTTGTGCTTCAAGCACACCGAATAACTAATAATGATTTTATTTAACAAAAGTTCAATAATGGCGTCGAACAAGCACACCGAATAATGGTTGTGCGTTAACCGGCTTTTTTTACAATGTTTCACAACGGAAGTACTATAAGCAGCGAACACGACTGCTTTCGATTACCACTCAATGTCAACTAACTTATTTGAATAGTTTTCCTCGCGTCAGAAGGAGTGTGAACAAAGAAAGAAGAAAACGCCATTCGCGTTCTAGAGGTTTCTACTTCTCGACGTTTCTCAACGCGTGTCTTTCACTATCTCTTTCTCTCTCTTTGTCACTCTCCCTTTGCGCTTATCGTTTTACAGGGATGAAATACATCTAATATTTGGCAGGGATACAATACGCGAAATCTTTGAATATAAATAGAAATATTATAAATTCCATTACACACGATACGAACTTACTACATGTCCGTATCCTTCAACTCGGAAAATGGGACGGGCATTGGGCAAGGGGTGTGGCACCCCTCATACAACATAAATATTTGATTTGGTATACCTTTAAAACTACATGTCATACAACGTTAAAATTTTGTATTCTGTTAGTATTTAGCAGTGCCCTCTTGCTTAAAAAAATTTAGGGGAGTGGGACAAGGGGGAGTGGCACTCCCTATACAACTTAAATATTTGATTTGGCATATCTTTAAAACTACAAGTCACGCAGCATTGAAATTCCGTATGCAGGCCCCTCTTAGATGCTTCGTCCCACGGGTAAAATTTTATGGGCGTAGGACAAGGGGCGTGGCACTTTTCAATCAACTATACATTTGGGTATAACTTTAGAACTATACAGCACACATAAATGAAACACGATACGAACTTACTACATGTCCGTATCCTTCAACTCGGAAAATGGGACGGGCATTGGGCAAGGGGTGTGGCACCCCTCATACAACTTAAATATTTGATTTGGTATACCTTTAAAACTACATGTCATACAACGTTAAAATTTTGTATTCTGTTAGTATTTAGCAGTGCCCTCTTGCTTAAAAAAATTTAGGGGAGTGGGACAAGGGGGAGTGACACTCCCTATACAACTTAAATATTTGATTTGGCATATCTTTAAAACTACAAGTCACGCAGCATTGAAATTCCGTATGCAGGCCCCTCTTAGATGCTTCGTCCCACGGGTAAAATTTTATGGGCATAGGACAAGGGGCGTGGTACTTTTCAATTAACTATACATTTGGGTATAACTTTAGAACTATACAGCACACATAAATGAAACACGATACGAACTTACTACATGTCCGTATCCTTCAACTCGGAAAATGGGACGGGCATTGGGCAAGGGGTGTGGCACCCCTCATACAACATAAATATTTGATTTGGTATACCTTTAAAACTACATGTCATACAACGTTAAAATTTTGTATTCTGTTAGTATTTAGCAGTGCCCTCTTGCTTAAAAAAATTTAGGGGAGTGGGACAAGGGGGAGTGGCACTCCCTATACAACTTAAATATTTGATTTGGCATATCTTTAAAACTACAAGTCACGCAGCATTGAAATTCCGTATGCAGGCCCCTCTTAGATGCTTCGTCCCACGGGTAAAATTTTATGGGCGTAGGACAAGGGGCGTGGCACTTTTCAATCAACTATACATTTGGGTATAACTTTAGAACTATACAGCACACATAAATGAAACACGATACGAACTTACTACATGTCCGTATCCTTCAACTCGGAAAATGGGACGGGCATTGGGCAAGGGGTGTGGCACCCCTCATACAACTTAAATATTTGATTTGGTATACCTTTAAAACTACATGTCATACAACGTTAAAATTTTGTATTCTGTTAGTATTTAGCAGTGCCCTCTTGCTTAAAAAAATTTAGGGGAGTGGGACAAGGGGGAGTGACACTCCCTATACAACTTAAATATTTGATTTGGCATATCTTTAAAACTACAAGTCACGCAGCATTGAAATTCCGTATGCAGGCCCCTCTTAGATGCTTCGTCCCACGGGTAAAATTTTATGGGCATAGGACAAGGGGCGTGGTACTTTTCAATTAACTATACATTTGGGTATAACTTTAGAACTATACAGCACACATAAATGAAACACGATACGAACTTACTACATGTCCGTATCCTTCAACTCGGAAAATGGGACGGGCATTGGGCAAGGGGTGTGGCACCCCTCATACAACATAAATATTTGATTTGGTATACCTTTAAAACTACATGTCATACAACGTTAAAATTTTGTATTCTGTTAGTATTTAGCAGTGCCCTCTTGCTTAAAAAAATTTAGGGGAGTGGGACAAGGGGGAGTGGCACTCCCTATACAACTTAAATATTTGATTTGGCATATCTTTAAAACTACAAGTCACGCAGCATTGAAATTCCGTATGCAGGCCCCTCTTAGATGCTTCGTCCCACGGGTAAAATTTTATGGGCGTAGGACAAGGGGCGTGGCACTTTTCAATCAACTATACATTTGGGTATAACTTTAGAACTATACAGCACACATAAATGAAACACGATACGAACTTACTACATGTCCGTATCCTTCAACTCGGAAAATGGGACGGGCATTGGGCGAGGGGCGTGGCACCTCTCATACAACTTAAATATTTGATTTGGTATACCTTTAAAACTACATGCCATACAACGTTAAAATTTTGTATTCTGTTAGTATTTAGTCGTGCCCTCTTGCTTAAAAAAATTTAGGGGCGTTGGACAAGGGGGAGTGGCACTCCCTATACAACTTAAATATTTGATTTGGCATATCTTTAAAACTACAAGTCACGCAGCATTGAAATTCCGTATGCAGGCCCCTCTTAGATGCTTCGTCCCACGGGTAAAATTTTATGGGCGTAGGACAAGGAGCGTGGCACTTTTCAATCAACTATACATTTGGGTATAACTTTAGAACTATACAGCACACATAAATGAAACACGATACGAACTTACTACATGTCCGTATCCTTCAACTCGGAAAATGGGACGGGCATTGGGCAAGGGGCGTGGCACCTCTCATACAACGTAAATATTTCATTTGGTATACCTTTAAAACTACATGTCATACAACGTTAAAATTTTGTATTCTGGTAGTATTTAGTCGTGCCCTCTTGCTTAAAAATATTTAGGGGCGTGGGACAAGGGGGAGTGGCACTCCCTATACAACTTAAATATTTGATTTGGCATATCTTTAAAACTACAAGTCACGCAGCATTGAAATTCCGTATGCAGGCCCCTCTTAGATGCTTCGTCCCACGGGTAAAATTTTATGGGCGTAGGACAAGGAGCGTGGCACTTTTCAATCAACTATACATTTGGGTATAACTTTAGAACTATACAGCACACATAAATGAAACACGATACGAACTTACTACATGTCCGTATCCTTCAACTCGGAAAATGGGACGGGCATTGGGCAAGGGGCGTGGCACCTCTCATACAACGTAAATATTTCATTTGGTATACCTTTAAAACTACATGTCATACAACGTTAAAATTTTGTATTCTGGTAGTATTTAGTCGTGCCCTCTTGCTTAAAAATATTTAGGGGCGTGGGACAAGGGGGAGTGGCACTCCCTATACAACTTAAATATTTGATTTGGCATATCTTTAAAACTACAAGTCACGCAGCATTGAAATTCCGTATGCAGACCCCTCTTAGATGCTTCGTCCCACGGGTAAAATTTTATGGGCGTAGGACAAGGGGCGTGGCACTTTTCAATTAACTATACATTTGGGTATAACTTTAGAACTATACAGCACACATAAATGAAACACGATACGAACTTACTACATGTCCGTATCCTTCAACTCGGAAAATGGGACGGGCATTGGGCAAGGGGTGTGGCACCCCTCATACAACATAAATATTTGATTTGGTATACCTTTAAAACTACATGTCATACAACGTTAAAATTTTGTATTCTGTTAGTATTTAGCAGTGCCCTCTTGCTTAAAAAAATTTAGGGGAGTGGGACAAGGGGGAGTGGCACTCCCTATACAACTTAAATATTTGATTTGGCATATCTTTAAAACTACAAGTCACGCAGCATTGAAATTCCGTATGCAGGCCCCTCTTAGATGCTTCGTCCCACGGGTAAAATTTTATGGGCGTAGGACAAGGGGCGTGGCACTTTTCAATCAACTATACATTTGGGTATAACTTTAGAACTATACAGCACACATAAATGAAACACGATACGAACTTACTACATGTCCGTATCCTTCAACTCGGAAAATGGGACGGGCATTGGGCAAGGGGCGTGGCACCTCTCATACAACGTAAATATTTCATTTGGTATACCTTTAAAACTACATGTCATACAACGTTAAAATTTTGTATTCTGGTAGTATTTAGTCGTGCCCTCTTGCTTAAAAATATTTAGGGGCGTGGGACAAGGGGGAGTGGCACTCCCTATACAACTTAAATATTTGATTTGGCATATCTTTAAAACTACAAGTCACGCAGCATTGAAATTCCGTATGCAGGCCCCTCTTAGATGCTTCGTCCCACGGGTAAAATTTTATGGGCGTAGGACAAGGGGCGTGGCACTTTTCAATCAACTATACATTTGGGTATAACTTTAGAACTATACAGCACACATAAATGAAACACGTTACGAACTAAATATTTGATTTGGTATACCTTTAAAACTACATGTCATACAACATTAAAATTTTGTATTCTGTTAGTATTTATTTATTTATTTATTTCATTTCAATCTACTGGGCTTAGCCCTTACAGATTAGTTATAACTTAAATCTAACTGAAATATAAATATCTTAATATTAAGAGAAATGCCTATACAGATCTTGCTTAATACTGGCCCTACTCTGTTGCATGTCTAGGTGCTTGGAAGCAGAGTTGAAGAGAGTAAGGCACCTGGTAATAGCTTCATTGCATCCATAGGCAGTCCTGTGGTAAGCAATGTGGAAAGTCTGCAAGTCTCTCAGACTTCTACAAGGCACATGGAAGTTTAAAAGCTCCAAGAGTTCAGATGCATCTATTTTATTATCTAAGATGTCTTTGATAAATACGACGCATTGTGATTTACGTCGACCACTAAGCGATTGCAAACCTAAATAAAATTATATAAAAAAAAACTTTTTAAAAATAAGCTTTAATGTACTAAAAAGTAGAAAATAAGTTGTTTCCAAGTCACCTGTATCTTACTATCCCTAAAAGCTTGGGGCGCTCATGTGTTCAATATTTGTCAAACAGTTACCACAATATTTTATTTAAATAATTTTTTGCAAATAGATTCTAGTAATGAAAGATATTTTGAATATGGATATTGAGCGCACAAGCTTTTATTAATAGTAAGATACAGGTGACTTGGAAACAACTTATTTTCTACTTTTTAGTACATTAAAGCTTATTTTTAAAAAGTTTTTTTTTATATAATTTTATTTTCTACTTTTTAGTCTTCCATAAATTCAATTTTAGAGCTCTGAAATTTTTCGCAAAAAGAATTTTAAACTTGCAGAGCAGTACACAATATTTAGGGTATTCACAGTGTTTCCTATCGTCATATGCCATATCCTCAATTTAACAAATAATACGGCAGTGATCGACCCTAATATTCGTGGCATATTTGTGACGCGGTGAGTTGTTGCTATTTTGCCAGCAGGGCGCGGCAAGTAAGTTCCTATCGTTTTTCATTCATGTGTGGTGTACCTATAATTATAAACTGAAGCCCAAGTGTGTAGTTGCTTGAAAAGTGCCACGCCCCTTGTCCTACGCCCATAAAATTTTACCAGTGGGACGACACATCCAAGAGGCGACTGCATACGAAATTTCAATGCTGCACGACCTTTAGTTCCAAAGCTAATCGAGATCAAAAATTTGGTTTGTATGGGCGGTGCCCCGCCCCCTTATCCAGTGCCCGCCTTATTTTCTCAGTAGAAGGATATGGATATGTAGTAAGTTCCTACCGAGTTTAATTGATGTGTGATGTGTAGTTCTAAAGTTATACACGAATCTGGAGTTGATAAAAAAGTGCCACGCCCCTTATCCTACGCCCATAAAATTTTACCAGTGGGACGACACATCCAAGAGGCGAATGCATACGAAATTTCAATGCTGCACGACCTTTAGTTCTAAAGCTAATCGAGATCAAAAATTTTGTTTGTATGGGGGGTGCCACGCCCCCTTATCCAGTGCCCCCCTTATTTTCTCAGTAGAAGGATATGGATATGTAGTAAGTTCCTACCGAGTTTCATTGATGTGTGATGTGTAGTTCTAAAGGTATACACAAATCTGGAGTTTATAAAAAAGTGCCACGCCCCTTATCCTACGCCCATAAAATTTTACCAGTGGGACGACACATCCAAGAGGCGACTGCATACGAAATTTCAATGCTGCACGACCTTTAGTTCCAAAGCAAATCGAGATCAAAAATTTTGTTTGTATGGGGGGTGCCACGTCCTCTTATCCTACGCCCATAAAATTTTACCAGTGGGACGACACATCCAAGAGGCGACTGCATACGAAATTTCAATGCTGCACGACCTTTAGTTCCAAAGCTAATCGAGATCAAAAATTTTGTTTGTATGGGGGGTGCCACGCCCCCTTATCCAGTGCCCCCTTATTTTCTCAGTAGAAGGATATGGATATGTAGTAAGTTCCTACCGAGTTTCATTGATGTGTGATGTGTAGTTCTAAAGTTATACACAAATCTGGAGTTTATAAAAAAGTGCCACGCCCCTTATCCTACGCCCATAAAATTTATTGATTCGTGTATTGGGCTCTAGATTAGGCATGTATGCAAAGTTTCAGATCTCTAAGTAGTCGGGAAGTGAGTGAAAAATTGATTACTAGATTTGACGACATACTGACATACCGACAGAAAGTGAAGTTAATATAAAGCTTATAATAAAATAGGCAACGTGTAGTATAATTCGGAATGCTATCTTTCCCAAAGATTTTAAGTAAGGCGAATTTGGTAAATCTTCGCTGAACCCTTTCAACGCGGGCTACATGCGACTCGGAAGATGGCATCCAGATAATGCAACAATACTCCAGAATGGACCTTAACAAGCTAACAAAAATAGATTTTAGTGTATAAGGGTCACCAAAATCTTTAGAATTACGCCGTAGAAAACCCAGCATAGAATTTGCTTTGGAGATAACATACTCCCTATGAAAATCGAAGGACATTTTGGAGTCGAAGTATATGCCCAAGTCTTTGATAACAGACTCGCGTGCAAAGCTATGACAACCATCATAGTTGTAGTTAAATAAAATTGGCAGCACTTTCTTGCTGTAAGTCACGGACATGTACTTCGAAAAGTTTAAACACATAAAGTTATTTCTACACCAAGTTATTAAGTTATTGATGTCATTTTGAAACAATAAGCACTCCTCAATGTTCCTGATAACTGCGTAAATTTTTAAATCATCCGCGTAGAGGAGGCATTTACAGAATTTTATGACATCGGTAATGTCATTTATGAAAAGGAGAAAAAGCAAGGGACCCAAATGGCTACCCTGAGGTACCCCAGAGAGCACATCAATAGGATCTGATGTTGCATTTCCCACTTTTACAACAAGCTTACGATTTTGTAGATAGGATGTTATCCAATTGAGAGCATTGGAATGAATTCCAAGCTTGTTCAGCTTAAATATTAAGATTTTATGCAGTAGGCTATCAAAAGCCTTTCCAAAATCAGTGTACAGCACATCCACCTGCTGACCACTTTCCATGGCTAGCAAACAAAAGTTAGAAAATAACGCAAGGTTAGTGTTTGTAGATCTGCCAGCAAAGAAACCATGTTGTTGCGTAGCAATGTGACTTCTAAACTCTTGGAAAAGCTTTTGACTTACAAGTTTATCTAAAATTTTTGGTATAGCCGATAGTTTTACTATAGGTCTATAGTTGGTTACCAAATTTTTTTGACCTGATTTGAAAATTGGTGATATGTAGGATATTTTCCATTCATCAAGGAAGATTCCAGTTGAAAGAGACATGTTGAAAAGCAAAGTTAATGCTGGGGTTAAAGAAAAAGCACAATTCTTAAGGAATGCGGGCGGAAGTAAATCGTATCCGGCCCCTTTGTTTGCGTCAAGTCCGCAGAGCGCAGTAAAAACTTCTTCCTCAGAAACTACGAAACAGCCAATATTTACCAAATCCTTGATAGTAGAAAAGCTTTCAAGGTCAATTGAAGGGTCGGCTCTATTGAAGACAGAGCCAAAGAATGTAGCAAAAAGCTGCGAAATTTCTTCGCTACAGTTAGCAATTCTTTCTTCAAATATCATTGATTTCGGGAGCCCATAAGTCTTCCGTTTTGAATTGCAAAAATTCCAAAAGGCCTTAGGGTCAATTTTTATATTATTTTCTATATTTAGCATATATTGCTTAAAGAGGTGATTTGATAGTGTGTCAAATTCCGCTCTTAAGCGCAGAAATTCAGATTTATCACTAGCAGAATTGGATCTTTTAAACCTCTTATGTGCCTTGCTCTTACGGTTTTTAAGATTCGCAAGCTGAGCATTATATCATGGTGTCTTTCGGACATAATTCTGCCGCTTAATAGGAACGTAAAGACGAAGAGCTTCACTCAATAAATTTTTAAAAGTTGAATACATTTGGTACATGTCCATAGAGTTGAACGCTGTACACCAATCAATGGAGTCAAAATATTCATTGAGGTACATATAATTTGCTCTATCAAAATTATAGAAAAGTTCCTGACTATTGTTAGTACCAGACATTAACTCATAAACCTTAAATTGAACAATTAGTGCCTTGTGATGAACAGACTCATTGGATAGTGGACTATCGCAAGATGATATTGAGTAAATAAGATCATCCGTTACAAAAATTAAGTCTAAAATTCGATTGAGATAATTTACAATATTGTTTATCTGAATTAAATTCAAAGAAAGCAGTGTGTCACAAAAAATGTGCTCCACTTCTGTTTTAATGTTAAACGGCAGCAGCAGGTTATCTATAGAACTAAATTTCCAGTCTATATTGCCTAGATTAAAATCCCCAAGAATGCAAGGGGTTTGATGTGAATTTAAAGATGAAACAATAAAATTAATATTATGCAAATGATCGCTAAATAAAATTTTATTTAGTTATGCATTCACGTAAACATTTTTACATAATTTGGGTTTTATATATGTACTAGCTGTCCCGGCAAACGTTGTTCTGCCTAAAATAATTATTTTATTTCAAGATTTGTTTTTAAATGTATTTCAATAATGTTAGGAATTTTTTTGATAATATGAAAATTATGTACAGGAAGAATAGGTTTTCGTGAATAGGTAATCTACATACACAGATTCCCCGTATGATGTGGCACTCGGGTAAAGCCGGGTGAATCAGACAATAAATAAATATTAACAAAACAGCGATCCCTATGCTTACAACCACAACCAATGCACCCACAAGTATTTTGAATTCGTGAAACTGAATTTCTGTAGGAGCATAGAAAGTCGACATTGTCATCATAATAACGAAACTACTTACGTTGGTTCAGTGAAAAGGTGCACGCTACATCCCACTTTCTTCTTTCAATTCAGCGACATGCAGAAAGCTGCCGCAAATAATGCTGCCGTCGGGTGTGCTGCTTAAAGATAGAAGGACAGCGGCAATTAAGATGCGGAAATCGGAGTTGAAAGGGCTATATATTGCAGAAATGTCAATAATTAATATTAATGATGTGTGATCTTTAAAAAAATATGATCTGAAAAAATATTTGACGAAAAGTATCTGCAAATTCTAAAAAAATGCTAAAATTAAATTAAGACGGCAAAACATCAAGAAATTAAGAAATGCTAGGCTAATTTCACAGCCATTGCACCCACAAGCGAGCATCATATCATGTCCCGTTTCTTCCAGCTTAGAAAGATTACATTTTCTCCTTATTACCTGCAGACCGGTTGTTTTTGCGATCATAAATTTCTTAAGAATTGATTCTGAATGTTTAAAGGCATTGCAAGTGAAGTTGCAGGCATTTCGGCGCATAATCAGAGCGCGAAGACATTCTGCATTTATGAATGAATGAAAAGGTGCGAAAGACAAATTTTAAAATTGCGATGAATTTTGTATTATGTACATATTTGCAAACATTGTACCTGAAATAAATAAAATGATGAATTTTGTTGAATTAACTTGAATTAGTCTTTATTCCAAAAAATGCTACTGTAAATACAAGTTTTAATGTAAATAAAAAAAAAAAAAATTTATTGATAAAAATGTCATAATTATGCCGTTAAATGCCAGCGAATTATATGTATAAAATGCTGAAAAATAAAAGAAAAGGGCTCATATCATAAGGCAGGCAAATTAGCTGAAACCAAAGAACCTAAAATGTGCCTGCAATTGTAAATATAAAAGCAAAAGCGATGCTGTCCTCTTTCTCATCTACGTCACGCATTGTTCCCTTTTGCCTTATCCACCCAGCCGTGGCTTGTCGCGAGCCAAAAATCTTCAAAAATCGACACAAGCCAGCCGTCAGATATACCCACACACATGCTATTGCTATTTACGCAGCGCCTGCGCGTCTGCTCAAACAGTTTCGCTTTGAAATATACGCACGTATATACACACGTATGCACATATGTCTGCCTAGACTTGCGCTGAGCGGCCGAATGCCCATAGATGGCGCAATCGGTAACCTCCCAGATAATTCTCATGAAAATTTATCTTTGTGCGATTATGGCGCCGTGAGAAGTCTTTTCCCTTTTATGTTTTTGGTCTTACGGCATCATATGAGCTGTCACGTTCTTATGGCTGAAACAGAATACCGACCACAACGCAGACCGCTGCGATATTCCGCATTTTGAAACGAGTAGGCTTATGAGAACGTCAGGAATGGAACAGAACGGCCGACGACCATCGCAAAACGCAACGACCGACGATAGAACTGGTTCTAATTTCACGCTGCGTCCAATTTAGGGTTGCATTTTCCCAACAGCCGCAGTAATGATTTCATTGAATTTCATTACAGCTGCTTATAAGTTTTCTATTTTTAGAAATTTGAGAGACTTCCTCGTTCTGGTTAGTTTTAAGCGACCAAAGGAAACGCGACACGTTGGTCAAGTGGACAAACGCTTGGCTGCTGAAACGGAAGACCCGAGTTGAAATCTCAGGCGAGGCACATAACATCTACTAGAATAGAGTACAATTATTTTTTTTATTATTATTTTTTGCATAACAGACCTGCCGAATCAGCATTGCTGCTACGGCCGTCATTTGGCCGACATGCCGTCCTAGGACATGCCTACAGATAAAAGATACAAATAAGTCAACGACTGATAAATTAAGAAAAATACAACTCTTTTTCGTAAGAACTTGACAGCTCAAGTGATGCCGTAAGACAACGAACGCAATTACGCCGTGATTTACAAAATGCCGTTTTTTGATCCCGGCGATGGCTTCGTGTTCGCGTTGCGTTCGATCACGGTGATTTATACGGTAAGGCCGTAAATTAAATCATATTTATAAAAAGTTTTTTTTATATAATTTTATTTTCTACTTTTTAGTCTTCCATAAATTCAATTTTAGAGCTCTGAAATTTTTCACAAAAAGAATTTAAAACTTGCAGAGCAGTACACAATATTTAGGGTATTCACAGTGTTTCCTATCGTCATATGTCATATCTTCAATTTAACAAATAATACGGCTGTGATGGACCCTAATATTCGTGGCATATTTGTGGCGCGATGAGTTGTTGTTGTTTTGCCTGCAAGGCGCGGCGAGTAAGTGTTGAAGAAATGAATTACAGATTACACTTGTTACACCTGTTACACCTGTTACACATGCACTTTATACTTTTGGATGCAACACTGCATCATATAACAAATAGTGTTATACATATCCATATTGTATGTCAATTACTTTTTCACTTCCGTTTCGCTCTCTGAATAAAATACAACAGGTTATGGGCCGCATGCCACGCGAAAAAACTCATTTTCGGTATTAATATTAATAATTAAAAATGAGTGCGATGTCGATACCGTTTTCTGTGGAACGACTGCGCCGTCGTGAAAACTTCGACATATGGAAAAGGCAGGCAAAGTCGTGTCTGGTCATAAAAGGTTGCTGGAAGGTGGTCGAGACCGGTGTAACCTCAGAAAAGGACCATGATGTAAACGAACGCGCGCTGGCGGAAATTACGCTGATGGTGGACCCGAGCAATTTTGGCCACATTGCAACAGCGGAGACAGCGAAGGAGGCGTGGACTGCTCTTTTGGGTGCCTTCGAGGACAATGGATTGACCAGGAAAGTGGAGCTTCTAAGGCAATTAGTAAATTTGAAGTTGGACAGTCATAGCTCGATTCAAGAGTATGTAAATGCTCTGGTCATGATCGCTCTGAAGGTGCGGAACGCTGGCCTGAATATCGACGACGAATTGACTGCTTCTTTGATGCTTGCCGGTCTTCCTGACGATTTCAGACCGTTGGTAATGGCGGTGGAGAACTCGAAGGAGAAACTGTGGATATGGTTAAAAACCTATTGCTGCAAGATGCAAAGTTCGACGGCGGTGCGATAAAGGAGAGTGCACTGTACTCAAATAACCATGGAAAGAGAAAACAGAAAATCTTCAAATGTCATAGCTGCAAAGAAATTGGGCATTTTGCGCGAAACTGTCCGAACAGAAAGAGAAGTGGCAATGAGAAAAAAGGTGAAGTTTTATTCGCGACGAACATGCGAGCATGTGCAAAAGCAGCGACGAAAAATGTGCATAACGAAGAAATGCACGATGATGCTGCGCACTGGTACATCGATTCGGGCGCGACAAACCATATGACAAATAATCGTCGGCTTTTATGTAACGAACGCAAAGTAGAACACAAAGCTATTGTTGTTGCGAATAGAAACGAACTCGCCGTGGAAAGCGCGGGTGACGTTGACTTACAGCTTTTCGGCGAAGAAGGAGGTAGAAGCGCAACTGTCAAAAATGTTGAGTATGTTCCTAATTTGTGCGCGAATCTACTGTCTGTGCGACAAATGACAAAACACGGAAATAAAGTAGTGTTCAAAGGAGACAATTGCGAAATTTTTAATAAATTCAATAAACTATTCGCTACCGCATCAGTAGTAAATGGCCTCTACCGAATGGACTGTGAAGTAGATGAGAAACAAAGTAGCGCATTTTTTGTCAAAAACAATTTTCAATTGTGGCACCGCAGATTAGCACACATTTGCGATAATAACATGTTTGAAGTGCAGAAATCATGCGTTGGTGTTAAATTTGACAAAGGCAGCGAAGAAATATGTAAAGTTTGCGTAAAAGGGAAACAAACGCGAAAGCCAAACAAAGAGAAAGGAACACGTGCAAGTGAACTGCTTGAGTTAGTACACTCTGACGTGGTTGGACCACTGAAAAGCACATCGTTTTCTGGTGCACGGTTCATGGTGACGTTTGTCGATGACTTCTCCCGGAAAGTATTCGTTTATCCAATTAAAAACAAGTCCGATGCTTTCAACAAATTTATTGAATTTAAGAATTTGGCCGAAAATCAGCTGTCGAAGAAATTAAAGACTTTACGTACAGACAATGGCAGAGAATACGTAAACAAAAATTTCGAAGAATTTTTAAAGAAGAATGGCATTTTGCACCAAAGAACATTTCCTTATGCACCAGAGCAGAATGGTGTAGCGGAACGGATGAACCGTACGCTTGTAGAGCGCATTCGGTGCATGTTGATAGACAGTGGTTTAAATGAGCATTTTTGGGCAGAAGCTGCTGCAACAGCCGCCTATATTATAAATCGAGTTCCTTGTAGAAACAGTGATCGTAGTCCTGAGGAAATTTGGTCCAAAAGATGTCCGAATTTAAAATATTTGCGCGTATTCGGTTGCACAGCAATGGTGCACATAAGCAAAGAACGAAGACATAAACTGGACGCAAAATCACTCGAGTGTATAATGGTAGGGTACAGCACCGAAAGTAAAGCGTATCGTCTGTTCAATCCAAAGAAGAGGGAAATCATCATAAGTCGAGATGTTGTGTTTCTCGAAAATAATAAAAACACAAGCGTCGATGAAAGCCGAGATAAATCGTATTACCCCGTAATCATACAAGAAGATAGTGCCAATTCAGGGGGAGAGGTGACTGACAGCGATTTGACAACTGAAGAGCATCAAACTGCTGACTCCGAATTGACACCTGAGAAGCCTGTAGCTGATAATGACACAGATTGTTCCGATGAATACGGTGATGACTTCCTGACTGACGACGTTGCTCGTGAAGCTGGTTCTGGTACCGCAGGTAACAATGTTGATGGTTTTGATGTTCGCAGATCTGAAAGACTTTTAGGCAAAGCTCCACAATCGTACAATCTATGTGCGATGGATGTAGTTTCGACTGATCCACAATCCGTTGAAGACGCTGTGGCTGGGGATAATTCAGATGCATGGAAGAAAGCTATGCAAATTGAAATGGAATCCCTTTTGCACAATGAAACCTGGGAGTTGGCAGACTTACCTCCAAACAGAAAGGCAATACCTTCCAAATGGGTGTTCAAGACCAAATTTGATGAAAACGGCGTTGCAGTTCGCAGGAAGGCTAGGCTAGTTGCCAAAGGGTTTGGGCAATGTGAAGGAATTGACTACGCGGAAACATTTGCTCCAGTTGTGAGGTATGAATCCATGAGATTTTTAATAGCACTGGCGACCAAATACGACATGGCAATACATGAAATGGATGCCGTCTCTGCTTACCTAAATGGGACGTTGAAGGAAGAAGTCTACATGCAGCAGCCATACGGCTTCAGAGATGGGTCAGACAAAGTTTGTAGATTGTTAAAAGCCATCTACGGCCTGAAGCAGTCTGGACGTGTCTGGAATGAAACCCTGAATCTTGAATTGCTCAAAGCAGGGCTTATGAGGAGTGAGGTGGATCAATGTGTCTACTATAAAGTCAGCGATGGTAATATGTTTTTCATTAGTATTTACGTTGATGATGTACTAATATTTTCTAACGATATGAAAGAGATTAAATCCCTGAAAGACAATCTTGCTAGGAAATTTAAAATGAAAGATATGGGTGAAGCATCGTCAGTACTTGGAATAAGAATCACTCGTTCAGCGAATTCTATAAAGATCGATCAGTCTCGGTACATAAGTGACGTTTTGGCTCGATTTGGAATGAGCGACTGTAATCCGACAACAACGCCATTCGACTATAATCAAAAGCTGTCCTTTGACATGTCACCGAAAGACGACGGTGAAAAGCTGCGGATGTCTAAAGTTCCGTATATGCAAGCAATAGGCTGCCTGCTATTTGCTGCGCAAATCACCAGACCGGACATATGCTACAGTGTCAATGTGTTGAGCAGATATAGTACAAATCCAGGGAAGCCGCATTGGGAAGCAGTAAAACGTATAATGAGGTATCTTAAAGGTAGCATTGACAATGGGCTAGTATACACCAAACAACCGCAATGTCAAATTACGGGCTACTGTGACGCTGACTGGGCCGGAAACGTGGATGATAGGCGTTCGACTACCGGTTACATTTTTGTGTTTCAATCTGCCGCTATATCTTGGGCGACGAAGAGGCAGAAGACCATCGCGTTATCATCGACAGAAGCAGAATTCATGTCCGTAGTTGCTGCTATACAGGAGTCCATCTGGTTGAAACGTTTGGAAGGCGAGCTTGTTCCGGAAAGCGAAAAGGGGTTGCACTTGTATTGCGACAACAAAAGTGCGATTCATGTGGCACAAAACAACTCCAACTCGCCACGCACAAAACACGTTGACATCAAGGCAAAATTTATCCGTCAACAAATAGACAATAAATGTATAGAACTAAAATATATTTCTACTACTGAAATGATTGCAGATGTCCTTACGAAGGGCACTACTGCTCAAAAATTAAAATATTTAATGGATAAATTCGGTCAAAAATAATATTTTGTAACAAAAAGCAAATGATAAATGGAATTTAAATTTTTGTAACTTTTCAAATATATGTGAATGAAATGCATGAGTAATAGAAGGTTGTGAAATACTTAATTCAAGGAAGGTGTTGAAGAAATGAATTACAGATTACACTTGTTACACCTGTTACACATGCACTTTATACTTTTGGATGCAACACTGCATCATATAACAAATAGTGTTATACATATCCATATTGTATGTCAATTACTTTTTCACTTCCGTTTCGCTCTCTGAATAAAATACAACAGTAAGTTCCTATCGTTTTTCATTGATTACGCCCATAAAATTTTACCAGTGGGACGAAGCATCCAGGAGGGGCCTGTATACGGAATTTCAATGCTGCACGACCTTTAGTTCCAAAGCTAATCGAGATCAAAAATTTGGTTTGTATGGGGGTGCCACGCCCCCTTATCCAGTGTCCGCCTTATTTTCTCAGTAGAAGGATATGGATATGTAGTAAGTTCCTACCGAGTTTCATTGATGTGTGATGTGTAGTTCTAAAGTTATACACAAATCTGGAGTTGATAATAAAAGTGCCACGCCCCTTATCCTACGCCCATAAAATTTTACCAGTGGGACGAAGCATCAAAGAGGGGCCTGCATACGAAATTTCAATGCTGCACGACCTTTAGTTCCAAAGCTAATCGAGATCCAAAATTTTGTTTGTATGGGGTGCCACGCCCTCTTATCCAGTGCCCCCCTTATTTTCTCAGTAGAAGGATATGGATATGTAGTAAGTTCCTACCGAGTTTCTTTGATGTGTGATGTGTAGTTCTAAAGTTATACACAAATCTGGAGTTGATAAAAAAGTGCCACGCCCCTTATCCTACGCCCATAAAATGTATTGATTCATGTATTGGGCTCGTGTTTAGGCATGTATGCAAAGTTTCAGATCTCTAAGTAGTCGGGAAGTGGGTGAAAAATTAATTACTAGATTTGACGACCCACATACCGCTGACATACCGGATGTGAACCTAATATAAAGCTTATAAAAATGGAAATTTTTGTTCCCTGGACGGACAGTTGGATATCTGGTAGTAATCTGTGGCGTAAGCACACACCCAACTCTCACACTAGCGCTAAAAAATCACCAACACAATCACAAAATACACGATAGACTTTTTCCATATCTGGTTACGGGTACCCAGGTATTCGGCTTTTCTGATATCGGTATCCCATCTGTATTCGACCAAACTTATGTTATTGTAACCATTTGATTGTTATTTCAGTTTGAATATATGTGCTGATATTTTTTGTGTACATTAAATATTTTATTTTGTTGCTTTTGTTGCGTGGGAACCAGGTACTCGAAAACATCTGTAGTCGATAGCCGTGTCGTGCAATTTATTTATATGCCCTATCAACCTTAAGATAGGAGCGTCAGTTGTAAGAAAAGAGCTATCCGCTGTATCGAATTCCCAACCCACTGCGAACAAATTTTTGAGGTTTGACAGTTGTTGGTCCGAAATGTAAACAAAGGAATTTTTGTGAATGCAACTCTGTAAGGAATTACAAAAACAAAATGCATTGCGAATCACACGTACGCTATTTGTGTGAGGATTTTTTCAAAAAAAATGGAAATTTTTTTCCCTGGACGGACAGTTGGACGTCTGGATATAGTCTGTGCTTACGCGGCGGCATCCTCTGACCGAATGCTTGCCTTTCGCTTGTTGCTTTTCGGCTTGCCGTTCTCAAGCTCGTGCTTACGCATACATGCAAGCTCACACGCATAATTACGGTGACCATATTTTTTTAATGAAAATAGAGAACACACCCACCAACATACCTTTTTTTTGCTTAAAATTTTAAAATGGCAAATGTCCGTTTTAAAAATGTATTTTTTATTCAAACATATGAGATCGTGTTGCATAATAACTTAAATTTATAATTAAAAAAAACAATTTACCGAGTAAACTGTATACAGGTTGGTAATGGGTAATGGTAATGGGTTTAAAATGGACCCTATATCAAGGCAAGCTTTTTTCATGGTTTGAACCAAGGAACCACCAGATCAGCATCCTTAATGGCAACCAAACTGTATAACATAAATTCTTAACATAACATACAAGACGTTTTAGCTCTAATTGCTTTGATATTTTTCTGTGGAATGAATTTTTTTTTATCAAATTGTGGTTTTCCTCTAAGTACTCCTTAAATTCCAAGCAAGAAAGTTCATAATTGCATTTTGTAATTAAAATGGATTTAATTGTGTTAATTTTCATTTCAGTTTACATGAGCTCGTAATTCATGTTTTGTATTTATATTTTTATACGATATTAATTCGCTTTGTATCAAATATAGAACAAATATAGAACACATTATAAAATAGAGAACATTTCCATGTTTTTATTAACAAAATATATCATATAGAACATCGGCTTAAAATAGAGTACTGTCCTATATAATATAGTACGGTTGGTCACCGTACGCATAATACGTGACGTAAATTGTGCCGCAAATGTTGCGGGCAAAACGGAGTTATACCGGGTCGAGCTAGTATATGTATAAATAATCTTTTTATCAAACAATTCAATTGTAAAAACACTTATGCACAACACTACAAACACGTACTGATACACTTGCGCTGGCTTCAGTGTATCAGCGCACAAAAATTTGCGCTATTACCCATGCTGTATCATTTTGGGTATCATGGCGCAATTGCGTTAACGCATTGCGCTGACAAAAACATAAAAGGGAAAAGACGTCTCACGGCGCCATAATCGCACAAAGATAAATTTTCATGAGAATTATCTGGGAGGTTACCGATTGCGCCATCTATGGGCATTCGGCCGCTCGGCGCAAGTCTAGGCAGACATATGTGCATACGTGTGTATATACGTGCGTATATTTCAAAGCGAAACTGCTTGAGCAGACGCGCAGGCGCTGCGTAAATAGCAATAGCATGTGTGTGTGTATATCTGACGGCTGGCTTGTGTCGATTTTTGAAGATTTTTGGCTCGCGACAAGCCACGGCTGGGTGGATAAGGCAAAAGGGAACAATGCGTGACGTAGATGAGAAAGAGGACAGCATCGCTTTTGCATGTTTATATTTACAATTGCAGGCACTTTTTAGGTTCTTTGGTTTCAGCTAATTTGCCTGCCTTATGATATGAGCCCTTTTCTTTTATTTTTCAGCATTTTATACATATAATTCGCTGGCATTTAATGGCATAATTATGACATTTTTATCAATAAATGTTTTTATTTTTTATTTACATTAAAACTTCTATTTACAGTAGCATTTTTTGGAATAAAGACTAATTCAAGTTAATTCCACAAAATTCATCATTTTATTTATTTCAGGTACAATGTTTGCAAATATGTACATAATACAAAATTCATCGGAATTTTAAAATTTGTTTTTCGCACCTTTTCGTTCATTCATAAATGCAGAAAGTCTTCGCGCTCTGATTATGCGCCGAAATGGCTGCAACTTCACTTGCAATCCCTTTAAACATTCAGAATCAATTCTTAAGAAGTTTATGATCGCAAAAACAACCGGTCTGCAGGTAATAAGGAGAAAATGTAATCTTTCTAAGCTGGAAGAAACGGGACATGATATGATGCTCGCTTCTGGGTGCAATGGCTGTGAAATTAGCCGAGCATTTCTTAATTTCTTGATGTTTTGCCGTCTTAATTTAATTTTAGCATTTTTTTAGATTTTGCAGATACTTTTCGTCAAATATTTTTTCAGATCATATTTTTTTAAAGATCACACATCATTAATATTAATTATTGACATTTCTGCAATATATAGCCCTTTCAACTCCGATTTCCGCATCTTAATTGCCGCTGTCCTTCTATCTTTAAGCAGCACACCCGACGGCAGCATTATTTGCGGCAGCTTTCTGCATGTCGCTGAATTGAAAGAAGAAAGTGGGATGTAGCGTGCACCTTTTCACTGAACCAACGTAAGTAGTTTCGTTATTATGATGACAATGTCGACTTTCTATGCTCCTACAGAAATTCAGTTTCACGAATTCAAAATACTTGTGGGTGCATTGGTTGTGGTTGTAAGCATAGGGATCGCTGTTTTGTTAATATTTATAAGATACTGCAGTACTTAACTTTTCTGTCACTTGGAATTTGATTTCGATCGTGTTGGATGCAGTTCTTTAGTCTAGTCAGTTTGTCTATTCTATTGTGTTTCTGTGCGTTTATTTATTCCGACATCAAATGTAATGATCAATGAAATTTTTTTATTTCATCCATGCATATTGCTTCTAGGTAAAAGAAAAAGTAAAGTTAAACTTGCTTATATGGCTGCAATACAATAAATAAATATTAACAAAACAGCGATTCCTATGCTTACAACCACAACCAATGCACCCACAAGTATTTTGAATTCGTGAAACTGAATTTCTGTAGGAGCATAGAAAGTCATCATAATAACGAAACTACTTACGTTGGTTCAGTGAAAAGGTGCACGCTACATCCCATTTTCTTCTTTCAATTCAGCGACATGCAGAAAGCTGCCGCAAATAATGCTGCCGTCGGGTGTGCTGCTTAAAGATAGAAGGACAGCGGCAATTAAGATGCGGAAATCGGAGTTGAAAGGGCTATATATTGTAGAAATGTCAATAATTAATATTAATGATGTGTGATCTTTAAAAAAAATATGATCTGAAAAAATATTTGACGAAAAGTATCTGCAAAATCTAAAAAAATGCTAAAATTAAATTAAGACGGCAAAACATAAAGAAATTAAGAAATGCTCGGCTAATTTCACAGCCATTGCACCCAGAAGCGAGCATCATATCATGTCCCGTTTCTTCCAGCTTAGAAAGATTACATTTTCTCCTTATTACCTGCAGACCGGTTGTTTTTGCGATCATAAACTTCTTAAGAATTGATTCTGAATGTTTAAAGGGATTGCAAGTGAAGTTGCAGCCATTTCGGCGCATAATCAGAGCGCGAAGACTTTCTGCATTTATGAATGAATGAAAAGGTGCGAAAAACAAATTTTAAAATTCCGATGAATTTTGTATTATGTACATATTTGCAAACATTGTACCTGAAATAAATAAAATGATGAATTTTGTGGAATTAACTTGAATTAGTCTTTATTCCAAAAAATGCTACTGTAAATAGAAGTTTTAATGTAAATAAAAAATTAAAAAAATTTATTGATAAAAATGTCATAATTATGCCATTAAATGCCAGCGAATTATATGTATAAAATGCTGAAAAATAAAAGAAAAGGGCTCATATCATAAGGCAGGCAAATTAGCTGAAACCAAAGAACCTAAAAAGTGCCTGCAATTGTAAATATAAAAGCAAAAGCGATGCTGTCCTCTTTCTCATCTACGTCACGCATTGTTCCCTTTTGCCTTATCCACCCAGCCGTGGCTTGTCGCGAGCCAAAAATCTTCAAAAATCGACACAAGCCAGCCGTCAGATATACACACACACATGCTATTGCTATTTACGCAGCGCCTGCGCGTCTGCTCAAACAGTTTCGCTTTGAAATATACGCACGTATATACACACGTATGCACATATGTCCATATGTCTGCCTAGACTTGCGCCGAGCGGCCGAATGCCCATAGATGGCGCAATCGATAACCTCCCAGATAATTCTCATGAAAATTTATCTTAGTGCGATTATGGCGCCGTGAGACGTCTTTTCCCTTTTATGTTTTTGGTGCTGATACACTTCACTGCGCTAGCTTCAGTGTATCAGCGCATCAAAAATTGAGCCATTACCCATGCCTACTTCACTCTCGTTCCTTGTCTTTTTAATGAAGGGGTATTGAGCTTGGAGACAATCATTAAAAACGCATTTTCTACGTGGCGCCAAGAGGCTAAAATAAGAATATATTTAGGTACTTGTATTTTATCCCTAAGAAATTTAAATTATTAAAATAAAACTTACACGCTTGAGCTAGTTTTTTCTTTTATATTTTTTTTCCTTTGCTTGTATTCGCGCGATTTCAGAGATTTCAGTGTTGCAAAACTAATAGAAAGAGATTTTTTGATATTAATGGGCAGCACTGCTGTGTTTATTGACAAAAGCTGTGTTGAGTTGTTTTATAAAATTAAGGTCAGTTTACATGAGCTCGTAATTCATGGTTGGTATTTATTTTTTACTAGCTGATCCACCCGGCTTCACCCGAGTGCCACATCATACGGGGAATCTGTGTATGTAGATTACCTATTCACGAAAACCTATTCTTCCTGTACATAATTTTCATATAATCAAAAAAATTCCTACCATAATTCAAATACATTTAAAAACAAATCTTGGAATAAAATAATTATTTTAGGCAGAACAACGTTTGCCGGGACAGCTAGTACATATATAAAAACCAAATTATGTAAAAATGTTTACGTGAATGCATGACTAAATACTAACAGAATAAAAATTTTAATGTTGTATGACATGTAGTTTTAAAGGTATACTAAATCAAATATTTAAGTTGTATGAGGGGTGCCACGCCTCGTGTCCAATGCTCATCCCATTTTCCGAGTTGAAGGATACGGACATGTAGTAAGTTCGTAACGTGTTTCATTTATGTGTGCTGTATAGTTCTAAAGTTATACCCAAATGTATAGTTGATTGAAAAGTGCCACGCCCCTTGTCCTACGCCCATAAAATTTTACCCGTGGGACGAAGCATCTGAGAGGGGCCTGCATACGGAAGTTCAATGCTGCGTGACTTGTAGTTTTAAAGATATGCCAAATCAAATATTTAAGTTGTATAGGGAGTGCCACTCCCCCTTGTCCCACTGCCCTAAATTTTTTAAGCAAGAGGGCACGACTAAATACTAACAGAATAAAAAATTTTAACGTTGTATGACATGTAGTTTTAAAGGTATACCAAATCAAATATTTAAGTTGTATGAGGGGTGCCACACCCCTTGCCCAATGCCCGTCCCATTTTCCGAGTTGAAGGATACGGACATGTAGTAAGTTCGTATCGTTTTTCATTTATGTGTGCTGTATAGTTCTAAAGTTATACCCAAATGTATCGTTGATTGAAAAGTGCCACGCCCCTTGTGCTACGCCCATAAAATTTTACCCGTGGGTCGAAGCATCTAAGAGGGGCCTGCATACGGAATTTCAATGCTGCGTGACTTGTAGTTTTAAAGATATGCCAAATCAAATATTTAAGTTGTATAGGGAGTGCCACTCCCCCTTGTCCCACTCCCCTAAATTTGTTTAAGCAAGAGGGCACGACTAAATACTAACAGAATACAAAATTTTAACGTTGTATGACATGTAGTTTTAAAGGTATACCAAATCAAATATTTAAGTTGTATGAGGGGTGCCACACCCCTTGCCCAATGCCCGTCCCATTTTCCGAGTTGAAGGATACGGACATGTATCAAGTTCGTATCGTGTTTCATTTATGTGTGCTGTATAGTTCTAAAGTTATACCCAAATGTATCGTTGATTGAAAAGTGCCACGCCCCTTGTCCTACGCCCATAAAATTTTACCCGTGGGACGAAGCATCTAAGAGGGGCCTGCATACGGAATTTCAATGCTGCGTGACTTGTAGTTTTAAAGATATGCCAAATCAAATATTTAAGTTGTATAGGGAGTGCCACTCCCCCTTGTCCCACGCCCCTAAATTTTTTTAAGCAAGAGGGCACGACTAAATACTAACAGAATACAAAATTTTAACGTTGTATGACATGTGGTTTTAAAGATATACCAAATCAAATATTTAAGTTGTATGGGAGGTGCCACGCCCTCTTGATGAATCGAAAAATTTTATATACAGTCGCCTTCCTTTGGTCTTCAACAATATTGGTATAAAGTTTGGCTGAAATCGGTCAACGCGTGTAGCTTTGTATAGCCGGACAGACAGACAAACAAACATTCATTTTTATATATTAGATACTATAATAATTCGTTTTGTATCAAATAGAGAACAAATATAGAACACATTTTAATATAGAGAATATTTCCATGTTTTTTATAACAAAATATATCAAATAGAACATCGGATTAAAATAGAGTACTGTTCTATATAATATAGTACGGTTGGTCACCGTAATTATAATTAGCGGGGTTGGGACGGTCCTACATGTCGTCCAACATGTAGGACAAGCCTTGATGTTGGATCGTGTATACGCAAGAAACAACCGCTTGTCACACATGTGGGATGGTTTTCAAAATTTTTTGATATTTCTGCTCGCTTGTCAAACCATCCAACCTGTGTAAACACATGTTGGTCAAGCCTAGTATATTTTGGCACTTTGAGAAATTGTCCGTGCTGTTAACATGATCACGGACAGTAAAGCCTCGTTCACATTCGACTTTTGTTTCGCTTTGCTTCAGAATTTCGCGTTGACAGATAAGTTCAATACATGCTTTTATATGAGGCTTGCTAAATAGAACGCGAGAAAAGCGAAGCGAAGCAATGCGAAGCAAAATGTTGGGCAACTCTCAACTTTTTTGCGCTTTGACAATCAGTTGTTGAAATTTTTTGTGATATTTTTCATTTTCTCGTGCGCTTCCAGTTGGTTTCATTTTCTCGTGCGTTTGCGTTTTCAATTAAGACACTCGCGAATTTCAAACTTTAGTAGCATAACTACTACTACTTAAATTATATCAATAAAATCCAAAGTTAAAGCGTTCATTGTAGCAAGCCTTATACTTTTCACGCTTTGTTGTTGAATCTCGAACTGTCAAGCAAAGCGAGGAAAGTCGAATGTGAACGAGGCTTAAGAATTTCATTGAGCTGCAGCCTGCAGTTGGTTCTTACTTTGAAATATACGTTAATTAGAAAAACTTAAGGATGTATAAAATTAAATGAATAAAAATGGCTTTAAAATTTTAATGCTATAGCAATTCATTTTGCATCACTATGAAAATGAATGCTATGCATAAAAGAGATAAATTAAATAATTTTCTTGAAACTTGGAAAATTAATGTCAAAGTTCGTAAAAATAGAAACGCACAAAATAAAGTGTACGTAGCGCTTTAAAAAAAAACTAATTGAGTCGAATACTATCGACGAGACCTGAGAACGCACATTCTTTTTCAAAAGTCTCATTTGCCGTCGGTAAAAAGGCTTTGACTGTATGCGTGCGTCTCGCTTGCCAACTTGAAGAAAGTGATGTTGTACGACATGTGGGACCGTGTATACGCAGCGGCACGTGTATAGTTATATCGGCCGTCAAAACATGATGGACGACATGTAGGATCGTCCAACCCCCGCTATTAGCATAAAGTCATCCCCATGCGACAGCCAGCTGAAGTCGATGAAAGTCTATTATGGTTGTCTTTAGACGTGTGCTTAAAGTCAAAGTCAACTTGCTCATCACTAGTATTGTGTGTACGAAACATGTCTAAACCCTGATAAAAGAGAACCTTAGCCAAAGTGGTAAAACATTTCAGTAAAAAAAAACAAGAGAAGTGTAGTGGAATAAGTTATAAAATAAATTTAATGAACAAATCTTGTGACAATTCATTGGAAGTCGGTTTTTTTAAGCAATAATAAAAGATCGCAGATGAAGGTTGAACGTTTCAGAAGCTGAAGAAGTACAACGAAGCAAATTTTTTTTTATTTCTTGGTGTAGTTGTGTGTGCAGCATCGCCAGCGCTGGCTATGTTGCCCAATGTTTCCGTGCGCGATGTTAAGTGGGTATGTATAGTTTGTGCATACCATGCTTTTTATTTGTATACAACAGATAATGAAGTATTTTGAATTCTGCTAGAATGGAAAAAGAGAAGTTGCAGCGCAGTGCCATTTAAATTTTCCATGTGTACTAGAAAAGGTATTAAAGAAATTGCGGCCGGTAAATGCTGTGTCTGAAGTAGCATAGTTTCGTATTGCCGGCATTGTCGATGGGTTGTACAATTCTGGAAAAAAGGTGCAAATGAAAAGATACATTTGCAAACCAGGACCGGATTTTCAAGCTACTGGTGTCCCTATGCAGTTTTGTTTTTGACGCCCCTATACATTGTGACTGTTTCTTTGCACGGGGCGCCGTCTCTCGCGAGCTAGTTGGGAATTCAGAGTATACTTTGCAATGGAAATAAAAGCTTCTCAACCCTGTTACGATACGGCTATAGAATAAATTTGTTGGTCCATTTAACTTGTGCTAAAATAGTACACACAAGTTAATGCGAGGCACACCTTCGTCTAAGCCTTGGTTAGAACGCAGCATAATAATTAAAGTAGGTATTTTTAATCCTCTTTTTCTAATTTCTTAACTTGTGTGGATTACGGGCGAAGAAACATACTAAAATAGAATATTTTCTGTCATTAGAGCTGAAATTAAATTCTCAATTCCTACTTCTTTTCTTCTTCTGGAGTCCAAATTTATATAAGAAAAATTTTCGCGCGTTTTGTTCCTGCATCTCCATCACCTCAGCTTTCGCTGTGTACCAGAGTGCATATAGCCGCATGCGAATTTTCGCTGCAACTAATAGGTGGTCCGAGTCGATATTTACTCCTTGGAACGCCCGCAGGTCTAGTACTTTGAATGCATGCCTTCCGTCGGTCACAACATGGTCGATTTGGTTTCGTGTTCGTTGATCAGGGGACAGCTAAGTGGCGTCATGGATCGCGGGGTGTTGTGATCTGTTTTGCGCCGCGGCAAAGTCGATTAGTCTTGGACTCTTTTTCTAGATGGAGTCGTGAAGGCTGAACCGTCCGACTGTTGGACTAAAATCCCCGAGGGATATCTCAACGCCGTGTGATGGGCAGTGGGCATGCACATCCTCTAGTCTCGCATAGAATGCATCCTTGGTCGCAACGTTCTTCTCTTCTGTCGGGGTGTTCGGAAATTAGGTAGATGGGCCAGCGATCGCTTGAGGGGATGTCTGTGCACCGTTCGGCATGTCTACGTGCGGATGTTGGTTGCTTATTATCAACCAGTTTCCTCATAGGTTGATGTATAGACCGCCGTCCAGTGCCCATCATTTCTGTTAATTCTCCTATCTCTCTTCCCAGCAGAGCAAAAAAGTCTTCGGAGTCTGCATCCGTCATATCCGGGTGCCACAGACAGGATGGTGAGGAGCTCGGCCGTTCTTGACCTCCACTCTGTGTTAGTTTATCGAGAGATCGAGCAATGCGCTCGTTTCTCATGAAAGGCTCGGTATCTGTGGTATCCATCGCCATCTCCTTTGTCTCGTTGGTTTCGTTCTTTTCAAACGCTATTGCGCCAGTAGTATTCTTCGACGTTGTGCTGTTTATCTTTTATTATTAGAAAACATTCATTGTATTTGGGCCCCCCTTTGAGGCTTCATTCCTGTCGGGAAGAGTGGTCACCTAATGATCCCATTGCTATCTTTCCTAAGCAGGGAGAGTACGCGAGAGTTGACACAAGACTTTATGGGTGCCTTTGTTTAGTGCCAGGTCCGTGTTAATCGGGACATTTCAACCGGACGACGACGGACTTCGAACGTACTCTAAAGCCTGCCAAGGTTTTATAGGGATGGAGGTAACTGTGGAATAAGACTGAGTGCCGTTTCGGTGAGGCATCACTCGCACGTACTAAGGTAACAGGATACCACCACACTCGTCAGCCCATAACTGTCTAATCCGATCCGTGTTTTCCAGTATGCCATACTTAACATCTTAGTGGTCTCGACCTCATTGAGTGTTTGGTCATTTTGACTGGCGTTTCTGCTTGCGTAGCAGAGCATGCCGACATCCCACGTAGCCACCCATTGAGAGCACTTATACAAGGACGGCGCCTGCTCGTCCTGTCGAAGAACTTCGCTGGGTCTTCGTAACCCTTTCGGTCATACCCTAAACTTCTCTCATTCATTGTCGAGAGCTGCTTATTTGTTATTCGTAGCTAACCTACATATCTGCAGGTCACTCAGCTATCCACCACCGGCTGACCCCTAGAGTAGCCTGATCTCGGCATTGTTTGTGTGTGCTTTTTTTAACGAGGTCAAAAGCAATCGAAAGCCGTTGTCAGCGCGAGACTTCAACCCACTATAACCACCTCACGTCCATACGGTTTTACCCTCTAAGGACTACCGTTAAGTATTACGTTGGGAGGCCGTGTAAGCATAGCTGTTCAAGCGTATTTATAAGCTTTTTATTAACAAATCAAATCTAGTAATGCATTTTTCACCCACTTCCCGACTACTTAGAGATCTGAAACTTTGCATACATTCGTAAACAGGAACACAATATATAAATCAATCATAAAAATATTAAAAATTTTACTTTAAACAATATTCCTAGCGAAACTGCAATAGCCAATCAGAGCACAGACGTAAGAAGTAGCACGTAGGGACAGACGGGCCAGGAGCTGTTTAATCGCATTTTATATAATTTTGCCGTATGTATAGAATACGAAATCTGTAATGATCTAGATTTATGCCTGATTTAGGCCCGTTCAAATAATATTATATAGATATTTCATTAAATCACATCAAATACATGACCAGACGGGCAAGGAAAAGTACTGCTATTAAATTAAATAGAATTAAATTGAGCAACAGCCAATCAGAGCCAAACAGGGAAGAAGAAGCACTGCTCTATATAAGCAGCACAGAAGCTCGCTTTGCTCTAATGCTTTCAGTTATTCGTTTCGAACGCGCGTACTTTGGAGCTCTTACTTCTGAGAATTTTTATTTGATTTTGATTTAAAATTTCAGAGCTCTAACATTGAATTTATGCGAAACTAAAAAGTAGAAAATAATATTAGCCCAATTCACAATCTTTTGGTCTGGGATTTTTGCAATTGACAGTTTTGTAGCAAACTACTGTCAAAACTACTGTATGAATGATGCTCTGATTGGATGGTGCTGTATTTCATTGTACATATTTAATTTAATAGCAGTGTTTGCCAGTCTGTCATTTTCATGGTTCTGTTGTTTTCTTTTGAACAGCAGGGCTTCTCCTTGCTTATGCTTGTGATGTCTATATATTTTTAGGCGAAGTCATAAATGTAGGTCCTTACAGAACTATGTATGTAGATTACTCCTTTGGTGTAAGGCCAAAATTAAAGTCACGACCCCCCTCCACTCCTCATGAACCCCCAATTTTTTACGGTACATACAATTGAGGTGTGCCACGCCACCTTGTCTCATGCCTCTTAATCTACATATATATAGATAATTTGATAATTTAATTTATCGATAACATTAGTACTATAAGTACAAGTTCTTTTCATGTACAAAGTAAATCACAGAAATTAGAATTTGAAATTTAATATAACTTAAATTACTAAATACAATTAATAAAATCATAAGATAAGAGATTCATGAAAAAATATAGAAAGTAAGAAATGAAAACAGATTTTAGAAATTAAAGGAAACAGATAAAAAAAAATAGAAATCTGGTTATTTTAAGGTAGATAATTTACTACAATTAGGCGAAATGTTATAATACGGCGTGCCTAAAGCTGCTTTTATCTAATATATAAAAATGAATGTTTGTTTGTCTGTTTGTCTGTCTGTCCGGCTATACAAAGCTACACGCGTTGACCGATTTCAGCCAAACTTTATACCAATATTGTTGAAGACCAAAGGAAGGCGACTGTATATAAAAATTTTCGATTCATCAAGAGGGCGTGGCACCTCCCATACAACTTTAATATTTGATTTGGCATATCTTTAAAACCACATGTCATACAACGTTAAAATTTTGTATTCTGTTAGTATTTCGTCGTGCCCTCTTGCTTAAAAAAATTTAGGGGCGTGGGACAAGGGGGAGTGGCACTCCCTATACAACTTAAATATTTGATTTGGCATATCTTTAAAACTACAAGTCACGCAGCATTGAAATTCCGTATGCAGGCCCCTCTTAGATGCTTTGTCCCACGGGTAAAATTTTATGGGCGTAGGACAAGCGGCGTGGCACTTTTCAATCAACTTTACATTTGGGTATAACTTTAGAACTATACAGCACACATAAATGAAACACGACACGAACTTACTACATGTCCGTATCCTTCAACTCGGAAAATGGGACGGGCATTGGGCAAGGGGCGTGGCACCTCTCATACAACTTAAATATTTCATTTGGTATACCTTTAAAACTACATGTCATACAACGTTAAAATTTTGTATTCTGTTAGTATTTAGTCGTGCCCTCTTGCTTAAAAAAATTTAGGGGCGTGGGACAAGGGGGAGTGGCACTCCCTATACAACTTAACTATTTGATTTGGCATATCTTTAAAACTACAAGTAACGCAGCATTGAAATTCCGTATGCAGGCCCCTCTTAGATGCTTCGTCCCACGGGTAAAATTTTATGGGCGTAGGACAAGGGGCGTGGCACTTTTCAATCAACTATATATTTAGGTATAACTTTAGAACTATACAGCACACATAAATGAAACACGATACGAACTTACTACATGTCCGTATCCTTCAACTCGGAAAATGGGACGGGCATTGGGCAAGGGGCGTGGCACCTCTCATACAACTTAAATATTTCATTTGGTATACCTTTAAAACTACATGTCATACAACGTTAAAATTTTGTATTCTGTTAGTATTTAGTCGTGCCCTCTTGCTTAAAAAAATTTAGGGGCGTGGGACAAGGGGGAGTGGCACTCCCTATACAACTTAAATATTTGATTTGTCATATCTTTAAAACTACAGGTCACGCAGCATTGAAATTCCGTATGCAGGCCCCTCTTAGATGCTTCGTCCCACGGGTAAAATTTTATGGGCGTAGGACAGGGGGCGTGGCACTTTTCAATCAACTATATATTTAGGTATAACTTTAGAACTATACAGCACACATAAATGAAACACGACACGAACTTACTACATGTCCGTATCCTTCAACTCGGAAAATGGGATGAGCATTGGACACGAGGCGTGGCACCCCTCATACAACTTAAATATTTGATTTGGCATACCTTTAAAACTACATGTCATACAACATTAAAATTTTGTATTCTGTTAGTATTTAGTCATGCATTCACGTAAACATTTTTACATAATTTGGGTTTTATATATGTACTAGCTGTCCCGGCAAACGTTGTTCTGCCTAAAATAATTATTTTATTCCAAGATTTGTTTTTAAATGTATTTGAATAATGGTAGGAATTTTTTCGATAATATGAAAATTATGTACAGGAAGAATAGGTTTTCGTGAATAGGTACATACACAGATTCCCCGTATGATGTGGCACTCGGGTAAAGCCGGGTGAATCAGCTAGTTTATAATAGATTTGAGGTGGCTGGGTAAAGAATTCCACAATCTGATGGCATTAACGAAGAATAGTCTGGCATAGTTTAGTGAGCTAAAGTTCGGTATCGTCATCATACAGGTTCTGGCTGACTGACAAAATTGTAATTGTTCAAAGAGGTACAACGGTACTTTAAAGTGAATCAGTTTATGTAGAAATATGCAATTACGAGCATTAAGATAACTGATTATGTCACAACCAAGAATACTATTCTTGAACTCAGAAATGTGATCGAACATATGAATATTATACACGTATCGCGTCGTCGCATGATTGAACGCAATTCGCAGTTTGTGCTCGGAACGTGAATCAAATTTACTATAAATATTGTAACTGTACTATAATATTGTTATTGTAGGACTTATCAATTGCAGCACCAACTTACGCCTGCTATCAACAGGTGTAAATTGGGCAGACATTCTTAAGTTTCGCAACGCATAATAGATGTTACGAACTACACCATTAATATGATCAGTGTAAGTTAGAGATGAGTTAATTTGGAAGCCAAGACTTTTTACGGTGCTTATCAGTCTTAGTTTACTGTCTCCTGTAAATAAGTCTGGAATATCATTAAAGCATACTCCATATCTAGCAATAGGTAAGACTTATGATTTCAGCGCATTAAGTTGTAGACCATTTTTAATAGCCTATTTATGAACAATATCAAGATCCTCATTTAATCTGCAAACGAGGTCTTCTAGTAGACCCGTTCTGTGAGAAATAAAAAGTTTAACATCATTCGCATATGCATGCATAGAGGAATATTTGCACACTGAAAAAATGTCGTTAATAAATATAAAAAAAAAGAAGTGGCCCGAGAACTGAACCTTGAGGCACCTTATTCCAGAAATAAGAAAAAGAGGAGGAAGTGAAACAATGATTTATTATGTGCGTTAACGGGCTAACTATGTAGGGCAAAATTAGTTTTACAAATTTGATTGAAATTTCATCCTCACCAACCGCATTCGATTTAATTTTCATAATATGTTTAACGACATCATTTTCACTAACTGAAGCAAACTGAAAATTGGGTTCAACAGGAAAATCTGTCAGCTCTTCCAGATTACCAGGACTAGCATTATTATTTAAGAAAAATTCATTCATAATATCAGGGTCAACACAACAATCAATTTCTGGTTTGTTAGCAATACCAAGGTTTCTGAGATTTTTCCATAGCTCTTTAGAGGGAAGCGACGTGTTCAGCTGGAACAGTATATTACTTTGGATTGCCTGCAAGTACGAACTGAGGCATTCCTTGCAGCTCTGTAGTCTTCCCAATTTTCCGTCGATGGATTTCTTTTCCATCGCTTGTGCATTTTATTACGTTTTTTATTGCATTTGTTGGTCACTTATGCAAAAACCAATGACAAAAACGATGCACAACAACGACACTTGAATCGTGATGTGTTCGTAGAAAAAAATTATGCACAACAACGACACTTGAATCGTGATGTGGTCGCTGACGAAATGTTGCACAACAACGATACTTGAATCGTAATATGTTTCGCCGAGTTATCTGAAAATAATGTTTAAATGCAACCACCTTTCTTTTTCCATTTGGAATGAGAACTAATTCTTTATTGGCTATATCGACTTATTTATAGTCAATAATTACTTATTGTTAATTATT
Organism: Neria commutata; assembly: GCA_963457695.1. Lineage (NCBI taxonomy): Eukaryota > Metazoa > Arthropoda > Insecta > Diptera > Micropezidae > Neria > Neria commutata. The sequence goes on from OY735250.1 coordinate 73,200, forward strand.
GATCGTACCAACAATTGCATGCATAGCAAAGAATGCTGACTTGGCAACCACTGCCAATTTGGCCTTGAATATCTTTTATTGCATTGCACTTGGCACTGTGTTGCAATATGCAAGCTTGCAATTTTCGTCATTCATTACTTTTCATTATTTTCTCAGTAGAAGGATATGGATATGTAGTAAGTTCCTGCCGAGTTTTATTGCTGTGTGATGTGTAGTTCTAAAGTTATACACAAATCTACGCCCATAAAATTTTACCAGTGGGACGACACATCCAAGAGGCGACTGCATACGAAATTTCAATGCTGCACGACCTTTAGTTCCAAAGCTAATCGAGATAAAAAAATTTGTTTGTATGGGGGGTGCCGCGCCCCCTTATCCAGTTCCCGCCTTATTTTCTCAGTAGAAGGATATGGATATGTAGTAAGTTCCTACCGAGTTTCATTGATTTGTGATGTGTAGTTCTAAAGTTATACACAAATCTGGAGTTGGTAGAAAAGAGCCACGCCCCTTATCCTACGCCCATAAAATTTTACCAGTGGGACGACACATCCAAGAGGCGACTGCATACGAAATTTCAATGCTGCACGACCTTTAGTTCCAAAGCTAATCGAGATCAAAAATTTTGTTTGTATGGGGGGTGCCACGCCCCCTTATCCAGTGCCCCCTTATTTTCTAAGTAGAAGGATATGAATATGTAGTAAGTTCCTACCGAGTTTCATTGATGTGTGATGTGTAGTTCTAAAGTTATACACAAATCTGGAGTTGATAAAAAAGTGCCACGCCCCTTATCCTACGCCCATAAAATTTATTGATTCATGTATTGGGCTCGTGTATAGGCATATATGCAAAGTTTCAGATCTCTAAGTAGTCGGGAAGTGGGTGAAAAATTTATTACTAGATTTGACGACATACCGCGCAAAGTGAAGTTAATAGAGAGCTTATAATAACCACCCTGTCTTTTCTTCTCTTCTGTCGTTTCTAAATAGGTTAAAATTCTTTAGCACATAAGCAGAGTCATTAACTTCAGGACAGAGCCACGTTTCAGACGAGTCTTCAAACACAAACTTTAAATAATCCAGCTTATTAGAATTTAGGCTTCGAGCGTTAAAATGAGTAATTTTTATGCCGGAATACCGCCTGCACAGAACATTAACAAGGACCTTACTATTTTCGTCAATACCATTAGTTAAATAATTACAAAGAAGAGGAAAGAAAAGAAGAAGAAATATAAATATAAGAGAAATATAATTAAAATTTACAGCGCTACGTATTATTATTCGCATTCTCATCATTGTTTGACACCTCTCCCTCGACGATAGCAGCAAGTTGGTTTGAGTCGTTCACTAAAAAGCTTTCACCATCTTCATACTTAACATAGATATGCCCTCTCCTAGCATTAGCGGAGAACAGCTCTTTATTGCGCCTGAGCTTAATTGCATTTTGTAAAAGTTGACGACTGCGCTTATGGCCCGATTCCAATGGTGCGTGCGTGCGTACCATTGCGGAATTGCGTAAACGCAAAAACTTGAAAAGCACTTAAGCTGTTCCAATGTACAGAAGGCGTGAGTTCCAAAGAGAGTCACCACATTTCGGCAATTTACAACTTGACGATCAAACATTCTTAAATAAATTACAGAACATATTTCGTTCCAAGTTTATAACTACATATATTAACTTTTAATATTGTGTATATATCATTTAAACCTAATATTGATTGAAATAAGTACAATATAAAAATATATTCAGCTACCACACTTTTATTTCACACTGATGGCAACCACAAAGTGTGTATGTGAGCTGTTTATGAGCTGTCAACGCAAAATTGTGCGGCAAAAGTTGAAAGTTGGTCAACTTTCTGCGGTTTGCGTATAGCGCACCGCTCATTGGCACTCTCTTCATATGTTTGCACAAGTTCAACTTAGCTGTCAAAAATTTTGAGCGAACGCAAACGCACGCACGCACCACTGGAATCGCGCTCTTAGTTAGGATCTCATTCAGGTGGATGCTGGAGTGAGAATTGAGTCCCAAATCACTGAGAGCAAGGTCTCTGCCGTTGTTTCTGCTATAGAAATCTGCAGACCGAAGAACCGTATCTCATACGAACTAGAGAACTTGATGACAATTGGACCATTTCTCATTCTACGATTAGTGCTCTTAACGCGAAACACACTCTTAAGCGGTGGGGGTCGGCAGCAGTGTTGCCAGAGATCTTGCTCCAAAAATCCCATTTACTTATGCGAAACGCCCTCTTATCCCATTTAAAAAATCAAAAATCCCGGAAAAAAATCCCACTTCGATAACAATTCATAAATATATGTATATCGCTAGCAAAATGTATAAAGGCCCTAACTAACATTTCTTACGAAAAATTTTTTTTTAGTTTCTGGTAGCCTATATTAAAATACACATCCTCACAAGAGGATCAATTTAGAGTCTTAAAGCCAAAAATTACGATTTTATAGCTAATACAAGAAAACCCTTTTTATGTACATGCTATGAAATGTTATGTCTTTATACCCTACACCTATGGTAATAGGGTATAATAACTTTGTGCGAAAATTGTAACGCATTAAAGGAGCCGTCCTAGGTATAGACATAAGTATATAGAAATGATCAGAAACACTTTCTCTTTTGATTTCCGGTTGTCCGTCTGTCCGTCCGTCTGTCTGTCTGTCTGTGCGCACAGGAGAGAAAGAAGGAGTTGTCCGATTTATACCAAATTTGGCACACAGTCGCAGTGAACCTTCCACTACTTCAAGTTCCAAGATTAGCCAAATCGGTTGAAGAACACGCCCACTATAGGCTTGTAAGTCCCAATACCCCGGATTTTTTTCGGTAAATTAGATATATTTTGTCTAATTACTCATGGAAAAGAATTGTACTTGGTATTCAAGTTAAGTGTTTGGTTTTCTATGTCCCACGAAAAAATGGGCGTGGTCCCACTATATAGGCGGTAAGCTAAAAATCCTCATAACTTCAGTAAGATATACACCAGAGCGCGTCCATACTTGGTCACTTTATTACTGGTAAGAATACCTTTTAATTCTCAAAAAATGGGCGTGGCCCGCCCACTATGGGGGCGGTAAATTAAATATATCGATCATTCCGGTTGTACACCTTCCAGAGCATCAACCATTGGCATAAATAGTCCTATTAGGGATATATTGTGGTCTGCTAAAAATGGGCGTGGTCCGCCCACTATGTAGGCGGTAAATTAAATGCAACCACAATTTCTGTGGATTATCACCCCACTTGGGAACTTGGTGTAGGGTATTACTCTGTCGGTGAAATCCGACTGATTCTTCCTTACTTGTTTTTGTTTCTCCTGTTAAATTTCCGAAATGTTAGTTGCCATTTTGCCAGCGATTTTTTTAAACAACCATAAAGAACAAAATAATTGTTGTTTAAAGCAAAACGCTGAAGATTATACTTAAATTCAGTGCTAATAATGAAATGTTTACAGTTATTAATAAATAAACAAAAGAAGTTTAAGAGATATGTATTGGCTCAAAAATCCCATTTTTAGACTCAAAATCCCGCTCGCCCTTTAAAGGTACAAATATCCCGAAATATGGGCGAAATCCCTGGTTCTGGCAACACTGGTCGGCAGTCGATGGAAAAGCACAGCTTATTGAATAGCACAGACAAGTTCTCATCGTCGCTCACTGGAACTCCAAACAGTACAGCATCCGCAGCAACCTCTTTGCGCTCAATATCATCGACAACTTTTTTGAATACGTACATCTCCTCCCTTAAAGCAGCCACTCCCGTTAATTCAGCATCACACTCAGCTTTCTCAACGCGCACCATGACATCGGCTAATGCAGCATTGACACTGTTCATTTTCTCCATCTATTTGTTTTCAACCTTCTCTATTTTATAAGCTTTATATTAACTTCACTTTCTGTCCGCGGTATGTCAGTCAGTGGTATGTCGTCAAATCTAGTAATCAATTTTTCACCCACTTCCCGACTACTTAGAGATCTGAAACTTTGCATACATGCCTAAACTAGAGCCCAATACATGAATCAATAAATTTTATGGGCGTAGGATAAGGGGCGTGGCACTTTTTTATAAACTCCAAATTTGTGTATAACTTAAGAACTACACATCACACATCAAAAAAACTCGGTAGGAACTTACTACATATCCATATCCTTCTACTGAGAAAATAAGGGGGCACTGGATAAGGGGGCGTGGCACCCCCCATACAAACAAAATTTTTTATCTCGATTAGCTTTGGAACTAAAGGTCGTGCAGCATTGAAATTTCGTATGCAGTCGCCTCTTGGATGTGTCGTCCCACTGGTAGAATTTTATGGGCGTAGGATAAGGGGCGTGGCACTTTTTTATAAACTCCAAATTTGTGTATAACTTTAGAACTACACATCACACATCAATGAAACTCGGTAGGAACTTACTACATATCCATATCCTTCTACTGAGAAAATAAGGGGGCACTGGATAAGGGGGCGTGGCACCCCCCATACAAACAAAATTTTTGATCTCGATTAGCTTTGGAACTAAAGGTCGTGCAGCATTGAAATTCCGTATACAGGCGCCTCTTAGATGTGTCGTCCCACTGGTAAAATTTTATGGGCGTAGGATAAGGGGCGTGGCACTTTTTTATCAACTCCAGATTCGTGTATAACTTTAGAACTACAAATCACACATCAATGAAACTCGGTAGGAACTTACTACATATCCACATCCTTCTACTGAGAAAATAAGGCGGGCACTGGATAAGGGGGCGTGGCACCGCCCATACAAACAAAATCGTTTATATAGAATAGCTTTTGAACTAAAGGTCGTGCAGCATTGAAATTCCGTATACAGGCCCCTCTTGGAAGCTTGTGCGCTCAAAACCTATATTCACACATATCTTTCATTACTAGAATCTATTTACAAAAAATAAATCAAATAGAATATTGTATCAATTGGTTGACAAATTTTGAACAAATGAGCGCCCCAAGCTTGTATTAATAGTAAGATACAGGTGACTTGGAAACAATTTATTTTCTACTTTTTAGTACATTAAATAAATTAAAGCTTATTTTTAAAAAGTTTTTTTTAATATAATTTTATTTGCATTAAACTCATCACGGAGTATGCCAAATTCATTTTGCATACTGCTAATGAGCATCTCCGTCTGTTGTTTTAGGCGCACATCCAGCTGATCGGTCAGCTTGTTTAGCCTCTCATCCAGTTAATCAACAGTGAGAATAGGGCCATAGGCCATCGGAAAGCCAGACAGCGTCGGCGTTGAGAGCAAGTTTTTGGAGTGCAATGTTTTGGCGCGAGCGGTCATTGCAATTGTTGTTTGCTGTTTTGGCGGGAAATGCTCGCAGGCTTAGATCTTATTTATAATCGGCAATCGAAATTACTAGAGTTCAGCTTTAATCACAAAATCGCTTAGACACGATTGTAATGAGCAATATTATTTTCTTTTCCACGGTTTAAGTCAAATCGGTTCAGTTAATACTTGGAGAAAAACAGAATACAGAATTTTAATGTTGTATGACTTGTCGTTTTAAAGATATACTAAATCAAAGATTTAAGTTGTGTGATGGGTGCGACGCCCCCTAGTCTCATGCCCTACCATTTTTATGCACGAAGGAACGACGAAATACTAACAGAATACAGAATGTTGTATGACTTGTAGTTTTAAAGACATACCAAATCAAAGATTTAAGTTGTATGGGAGGTCCCACGCCCTCTGATGTATAAAATAATATTATAAAAAAAAACTTTTTAAAAATAAGCTTTAATGTACTAAAAAGTAGAAAATAAATTGTTTCCAAGTCACCTGTATCTTACTATCAATAAAAGCTTGGGGGGGCGCTCATGTGTTCAATATTTGTCAACCAGTTACCACAACATTTTATTTAAATAATTTTTTGCAAATAGATCCTAGTAATGAAAGATATTTTGAATATGGATATTGAGCGCACAAGCTTTTATTAATAGTAAGATACAGGTGACTTGGAAATAATTTATTTTCTACTTTTTAGTACATTAAAGCTTATTTTTAAAAAGTTTTTTTTATATAATACTAGTGGACCCGGCGAACTTCGTTCCGCCCAAAATTTATTTTTTTTTGAAATAATTTCGATTATTGATTAAATGAAACACTTTTCGAATTCAATATATTTTATTTACACGTAATGTTGAAGGAATTACATTTAAGGTCTATTCAATGATGCCCTTCATTTAAGCACCTTGTGATATACAATATTTTTACAATTGACCATGAGAGAAACATTCGTTTTCTAAATTCAGGCCACAAACACTCAAGGATTAGCCTTGCGATTTATTGATCGTTATGGCGAATGCAAGACGAACCGGAAATTGAATTTGTTTGAACTCAAATGGCGTATCGTTTGGAATCGGAATTCTCGGAATGAAAACTTCGTCACCTATAAATTTTTCTTTGAGTATGGTCGTGTGAATCTCATTGTCCATCAGTTTTCTCACCACCAAGCGCGTTCCGTTACATAATCTTGGTTGGTTCAGATTTCGAAGCATGATGACTACCGAGCCAACCTTCAGTTGTATATTGTGCGAAGGCAAGCCAGGCAGATCCAATGAGTTTAAAAATTCGGTTGGATAATTGGTTGCTTCGTCTTCGTTTGTTACACTGTCAATAGATTTGACGGAATGCAGTGAACCAGCGATTTGATTTTGAACTGTGAAGTTTAATTGATCCACATCTTTGTTCCGCAAGAATTGCTCGTTCACTCAACCAATTGTGATTTTTGTGGTTACCAATCTTGTTCGGGAACACTTTGTTGATGAGCTCTTCCTTCGTTGTGACGAAATTGCAAATATTTGGCGGAAACGAAATCAATCTGTTTGATTCGTCGACAGGAACACGGCCATTACAGATAGCAAGCAATTGCTTGGAGAAATCTTCGGCAGATAGATCGTTTAGCAATGCAACTCGCATGTTTGTCGTCAGATGAAGTTTCTTCACATAGCGCCACAGAGTCGATAATTTGAGGCAAGCGTTTATTTCATCGACCGCGGTCGATCATGGAATGACTGGTAGGGTTTGGCGAAAATCGCCAGACAGTAAAATCATTGCGCCTCCAAAATTTCGCGCGTACCGTAATTAGTAGGTATTTCTCGAAGGACACTGCTGTTATTGCTAGGCATTTTAGTAACTTAACAATGACAAATGATATAACCTTTCACAATTTGCACTTGATCACACTAAACTCTTTGAAATCACTTTTTGCTGATAAATTTAAGAAAAAATCGTCTTAAGAGAATTATTTGAATCTAAATTTACTTATAGTTACAAAGCTATTGGATATTTAAAATTTGCTTTGTATGAGAAACTTGGATGTATAGGCGATGCCACGCCCCCTTGTCCACTGCCCGTCTTATTTTCCCAGTAGAAGGATATGGATATGTAGTAAGTTCCTACCGAGTTTCATTGATGTGTGATGTGAAATTCTAAAGTTATACACAAATCTAGAGTTGATAAAAAAGTGCCACGCCCCTTATCCTACGCCCATAAAATTTTACCAGTGGGACGACGCATCCAAGAGGCGACTGAATACGGAATTTCAATGCTGCACGACTTTCAGTTCCAAAGCTGTTCGAGATCAAAAATTTGGTTTGTTTGGGGGTTGCCACGCCCCCTTGTCCAGTCCCCTTCTCATTTTCTCAGTAGAAGGATATGGATATGTAGTAAGTTCCTGCCGAGTTTTATTGATGTGTGATGTGTAGTTCTAAAGTTATACACAAATGTAGAGTTGATAAAAAAAGCCACTCCCCTTATCCTACGCCCATAAAATTTTACCAGTGGTACGATGCATCCAAGAGGCGATTGAATACGGAATTTCAATGCTGCACGACTTTTAGTTCCAAAGCTGTTCGAGATCAAAAATTTGGTTTGTTTGGGGGTGCTACGCCCCCTTGTCCAGTCCCCTTCTAATTTTCTCAGTAGAAGGATATGGATATGAAGTAAGCTTTTACCGAGTTTCATTGCTGTGTGATGTATAGTTTTCAAGTTATACCAAAATGAGTAGTTAATTGAAAAGTGCCACGTCCCTTGACCTACGCCCATAACATTTTACCAGTGGGACGACGCATCCGAGAGGCGGCTGCATACGAAATTTCAATGTTGCACGACTTTTAGTTCCAACGCTATTCGATGTAAACAATTTGGTTTGTATGGGCGGTGCCACGCCCCCTTGTCCAATCGGGTCCAATTATAGATCAGAACCATCCCTGAACCCACTCAACCACACTCACTAAATTTCATCAAAATCGGTTCAGCCGTTTTCGTGCTTTCGCCGGACTAACGCACGGCAATCCATTTTTATAAGCTTTACTAGCTGTTACCCGCGGGTTCCACCCCGCGCTTTTATAAAAGTACGTAATGTGAATGATGCTCTGATTGGATGTTGCTGTATTTAATTGTATTTAATTTAATAGAAGTGCTTGCCAGTCTGTCTTTTTCTTGGTTTTTGTTGTTTTCTGTTGAACAGCAGCGCTTCTCCTTGCTGATGCTTGTGATGTCTATATACTTGTAGGGGAAGTCATAAATGTAGGTCCTTACAAAACTATCTGTGTATGTAGATTACTCCTTTGGTGGAAGGCCAAAATTAAAGTGACTCCTCATGGACCACCGCTTTTTTACGGTACATACATTGAAGGTGTGCCACGCCACCTTGTCCCATGACCCTAAATCTATATATATAAAACTCAAAATTATGTAAAAATGTTTACATGTATGTATGACTAAATAATAACAAAACAGAATTTCAATGTTGAATGACTTGTAGTTTTAAATATATACCAAATAAAAGATTTAAGTTGTATGAGGGGTGTCACGCCTCGTGTCCAATGCCCATTCCATTTTCCCAGTTGAAGAATACGGAGTTTCATTTATGTATGATATATAGTTCTAAAGTAATATCCAAATGTGGAGTTAATAAAAAAGTGCCACGCCCCTTATCCTACGCCCATAAAATTTTACCAGTGGGACGACGTATCCAAGAGGCGACTGCATACGGAATTTCAATGCTGCACGACCTTTAGTTCCAAAGCTATTCGACATCAAAAATTTGGTTTGTATGGGCGGTACCACGCCCACTTGTCCACCGCCCCCTTATTTTCTCAGTAGAAGGATATGGATATGTAGTAAGTTCCTATCGAGTTTCATTGATGTGTGATGTGTAGTTCTAAAGTTATACACAAATGTGGAGTTGTTATAAAAGTGCCACGCCCCTTATCCTACGCCCATAAAATTTTACCAGTGGGACGACGCATCCAAGAGGCGACTGCATACGGAATTTCAATGCTGCACGACCTTTAGTTCCAAAGCTATTCGAGATCAAAAATTTGGTTTGTATGGGCGGTGCCACGCCCACTTGTCCACCGCCCCCCTTATTTTCTCAGTAGAAGGATATGGATATGTAGTAAGTTCCTACCGAGTTTCATTGATGTGTGATGTGTAGTTCTAAAGTTATACACAAATCTGGAGTTGATAAAAAAGTGCCACGCCCCTTATCCTACGCCCATAAAATTTTACCAGTGGGACGACACATCCAAGAGGCGACTGCATACGAAATTTCAATGCTGCGCGACTTTAGTTCCAAAGCTAATCGAGATCAAAAATTTGGTTTGTGTGGGGGGTGCCACGCCCCCTTATCCAGCGCCCCCCTTATTTTCTCAGTAGAAGGATATGGATATGTAGTAAGTTCCTACCGAGTTTCATTGATGTGTGATGTGTAGTTCTAAAGTTATACACGAATCTGGAGTTGATAAAAAAGTGCCACGCCCCTTATCCTACGCCCATAAAATTTTACCAGTGGGACGACACATCCAAGAGGCGACTGCATACGAAATTTCAATGCTGCACGACCTTTAGTTCCAAAGCAAATCGAGATCAAAAATTTTGTTTGTATGGGGGGTGCCACGCCCACTTGTCCACTGCCCGTCTTATTTTCCCAGTAGAAGGATATGGATATGTAGTAAGTTCCTACCAAATTTCATTGATGTGTGATGTGTAGTTTTAAAGTTATACACAAATCTAGAGTTGATAAAAAAAATGCCACGCCCCTTATCCTACGCCCATAAAATTTTACCAGTGGGACGACGCATCCAAGAGGCGACTGCATACGAAATTTCAATGCTGCACGACCTTTAGTTCCAAATCGAGATCAAAAATTTGGTTTGTATGGGGGTGCCACGCCCCCTTATCCTACGCCCATAAAATTGTACCAGTGGGACGACTCATCCAAGAGATGCTTGCATACGGAACTTCAATACTGCACGACTTTTAGTTCCAAAGCTATTCGATATCAATGATTTGGTTTGTACGGGTGGTGCCACGCCTCTTATCCAATGCCCGTCCCATTTTCCCAGTTCAAGGATACGGATATGGTGTCAGTTCTTGCCGAGTTTCGTTTATGTATGATGTATAGTTCTAAAGTAATACCCAAATGTGAAGTTGATTGAAAAGTGCCACGCCCCTGTCCTACGCCCATAAAATTGAATCAGTGGGACGACTCATCCAAGAGGTGCCTGCATACGGAATTTCATTACTGCGCGCTTTTAGTTCCAAAGCTATTCGATATCAATGATTTCGTTTGTATGAGCGGTGCCACGCCCCTTGTCCAATGGCCATCCCATTTTCCCAGTTCAATGATACGGATATGTAATATGTTTCTACCGAGTCTCATTGAGGGATATGGATATGTAGTAAGTTCCTACCGAGTTTCATTGATGTGTGATGTGTAGTTCTAAAGTTATACACAAATCTGGAGTTGATAAAAAAGTGCCACGCCCCTTATCCTACGCCCATACAATTTTACCAGTGGGACGACACATTCAAGAGGCGACTGCATACGAAATTTCAATGCTGCGCGACCTTTAGTTCCAAAGCTAATCGAGATCAAAAATTTTGTTTGTATGGGCGGTGCCACGCCCCCTTATCCAGTGCCCCCTTATTTTCTCAGTAGAAGGATATGGATAAGTAGTAAGTTCCTACCGAGTTTCATTGATGTGTGATGTGTAGTTCTAAAGTTATACACAAATCTGGAGTTGATAAAAAAAGTGCCACGCCCCTTATCCTACGCCCATAAAATTTTACCAGTGGGACGACACATCCAAGAGGCGACTGCATACGGAATTTCAATGCTACACGACTTTTAGTTCCAAAGCTATTCGATGTAAACAATTTGGTTTGTATGGCCGGTGCCACGCCCCCTTGTCCAATCGGGTCCAATTATAGATCAAAACCATCCCAGACCCCACTGAAGCACATACACTAAATTTCATCAAAATTGGTTCAGCCGTTCTGGAGTTTTAAGCATCCGAACAAACCACGCTCCATTTTTATATATATAGATTATTTTCTATTATTTAGTCTCTCATAAATTAAATTTTAGAGCTCTGAAATTTTTCGCAAAAATAATTTAAAACTTGCAGAACAGTACACAATATTTAGGGTATTCACAGTGTTTCCTATCGTCATATGTCATATCCTCAATTTAACAAATAATACGGCTGTGATCGACCCTAATATTCGTGGCATATTTGTGGCGCGATGAGTTGTTGTTGTTTTGCTTGCAAGGCGCGGCGAGTAAGTTCCTATCGTTTTTCATTGATGTGTGGTGTACCTGGTGTACCTATAATTATAAACTGAAGCCCAAGTGTGTAGTTGCTTGAAAAGAGCCACGCCCATTGTCCTACGCCCATAAAATTTTACCAGTGGGACGACACATCCAAGAGGCGACGGCATACGAAATTTCAATGCTGCACGACCTTTACTTCCAAAGCTATTCGAGATCAAAAACGACACATCCAAGAGGCGACGGCATACGAAATTTCAATGCTGCACGACCTTTAGTTCCAAAGCTATTCGAGATCAAAAATTTGGTTTGTATGGGCCGTACCACGCCCACTTGTCCACCGCCCCCTTATTTTCTCAGTAGAAGGATATGGATATGTAGTAAGTTCCTATCGAGTTTCATTGATGTGTGATGTGTAGTTCTAAAGTTATACACAAATCTGGAGTTGATAAAAAAGTGCCACGCCCCTTATCCTACGCCCATACAATTTTACCAGTGGGACGACACATCCAAGAGGCGACGGCATACGAAATTTCAATGCTGCACGACTTTTAGTTCCAAAGCTATTTGATATAAACATTTTGGTTTGTATGGGCGGTGCCACGCCCTCTTGACCACTGTCCGTTTTATTTTCCCAGTAGAAGGGTATGGATGTGTAGTAAGTTCCTACCGAGTTTCATTGATGTGTGATGTGTAGTTCTAAAGTTATACACAAATCTGGAGTTGATAAAAAAAGTGCCACGCCCCTTATCCTACGCCCATACAATTTTACCAGTGGGACGACACATCCAAGAGGCGGCTGCATACGAAATTTCAATGCTGCACGACTTTTAGTTCCAAAGCTATTTGATATAAACATTTTGGTTTGTATGGGCGGTGCCACGCCCTCTTGACCACTGTCCGTTTTATTTTCCCAGTAGAAGGGTATGGATGTGTAGTAAGTTCCTACCGAGTTTCATTGATGTGTGATGTGTAGTTCTAAAGTTATACACAAATCTGGAGTTGATAAAAAAAGTGCCACGCCCCTTATCCTACGCCCATAAAATTTTACCAGTGGGACGACACATCCAAGAGGCGATTGCATACGAAATTTCAATGCTGCACAACATTTAGTTCCAAAGCTAATCGAGATCAAAAATTTTGTTTGTATGGGGGTGCCACGCCCCCTTATCCTACGCCCATAAAATTTTACCAGTGGGACGACACATCCAAGAGGCGACTGCATACGAAATTTCAATGCTGCACGACCTTTAGTTTCAAAGCTAATCGAGATCAAAAATTTTGTCTGTATGGGGGTGCCACGCCCCCTTATCCAGTGCCCGTCTTATTTTCTCAGTAGAAGGATATGGATATGTAGTAAGTTCCTACCGAGTTTCATTGATGTGTGATGTGTAGTTCTAAAGTTATACACAAATCTGGAGTTGATAAAAAATTGCCACGCCCCTTATCCTACGCCCATAAAATTTATTGATTCATGTATTGTCAGCGTGTTTACGCATGTATGCAAAGTTTCAGATCTCTAAGTAGTCGGGAAGTCGGTGAAAAATTGATTACCAGATTTGACGACACACATACCGCGGAAAGTGAACCTAATATAAAGCTTATAAAAAATGTATAGCCTATGACCATCCTTGAAACATCTATAGTCTATGTGTCAAATTTGGTTATGATTGATCAAGCGGTTTAGGACGCAACTCCGAGCATCTAATATATAAAAAAAAGTGGTGAAGCTCTTTAGCCGTCTCACTCGATAACCGCTATGCCGATTTTCAAGATTCTTTTTTTGTTTTGTTCGAATTGCTGTATTTTAGGTTTATGAAGAAAAAAAATTCCGGAAAATCTGACGGGAAAGTCAGGAAATCTGATAAATCGATTTATTCAAATTTTACGATAGGTGGCGGTATTGGAGCGATGACAATTGTGTGCCAACATTGCAACGCGCTTAAATTCAAAGGCGAAACTCACGTCCTTTGCTGTTCGAGTGGCAAAATGAAATTGGTTCCCTAAGATGCACCTCCGGAGCAATTGAAACCGTTGTTTGAATCGGTTGATTTTCTCAAGAACATTCGACAGTACAAATGTTCCATTCAAGAAACTGGTTTCATGCCGCCTTGCAAGGTAAAAGAAAAAAGCATTAACACATCATGCAAACACATCTGTTCTAAAAATGGCACGGGATTCTACACTGCACGATTCGGGTTTACATATTCAAGGTCAAATTCACCATCAGATGGGGGCATTATTGCCAGTAAACGAAGGCGCACACCAATATCTGCAGGTGTACTTTATTTCGTCGGAGGATGATCAAGTCGATAGGCGGTACAGAGGTAAAACAGGAGTGACAAAAAACGTTATTCGAAAATTGCAACAATTCTTGATTGCAAACAACGCTCCGATTAAGATGTTTAAAACGGGGATGGAGAAAATGAAGTCAGGCGATCACAGATTTGTCTTCAAACCTGATGGCGCTTCAGCCGGAGAACATTCACGACGATACAATGCTTCAACTTCTGCAGACATTTGTGCATTGGTTGTTGGAGATCAAGCACACAGTCGAAACATTGTCCTTCAGCGAAGAACCGTTGGACCGTTGCAAAGAATATCCGAAACGCATAGATCATATGAGAGATTGTCAGAACGCAGATGGTGCATGGACCGTGTGGGGCATTGAATCCAAAATCACATTGCATGGTTGATGGAAAATGCACAAAAATACCCATGGTCCTATGGTCATTAGTAGCTGAAACAGTAACGGGGTCTGATGGATATTCAGTTTACCGACGACGTTCAAAGGACAATAATGGCCGGACAATCGTACTTAAAGTGACATTTCATCGTCACGAGTCGAGAGATTGAGATCAGAAACAAGTTCGTTATTAAATATTTGTGCAAATATGTAACGAAGGCCGCAACGTTTTGCCCGCAATATTGAGCTCATCTGCAGCAGTCCCACGGGGAATCACTGACAATGTTTGTCTGAAGTAACGATACTCAACCTGTGGCCTGCCAGAACGAAAACAGGACTTATTTGTCAAAATCTGACAGTTGATTTGTATACAAAATTTTATTTTACAAAAGTGAATCGACAATTTCAGGTTAATATATTACGTTTGTTATCAGTGCTGGTTTTTGATTTTGTGCATCGCTTCAAAAGTTTCATCGTTTTTATACAGTTGATTTAAGGTAAAAATTAAATATGCATAAGAAGTTAAAACATTGACAAAATAGTTATTGAAAAGTGAATTTCAGTTATTTTTTGAAAATGCAGAGACCAATGCGCTCAAACATTGGCCGACGAACAAGGGGAAGAAGACAACAACAAATACACAAATACATATATGTATCTACGAAGTGAAACTGAAGAATACCGCGAAGCACGTAGAGAAGTCGACAGATTGGGACATCGCATAAGACGTTGACAAGTTTCTTTGAGACGTGTGCAACTGACCCATTTGCAGCTACATTCATATATGCTGATATGCCCAAATATTACACTTGGAATAAGCCAACAACAAAATTTCAGCGTCGCAAATATGGAGTTAAAGTTGACAATTGGTCAGGTGTGTTCTCAACTAATGCGCTTGGATGCATTTACACTGTTCATCCAACGAATGTCGAATGCTTCTACTTACGCTTGCTGTTAATTAACTTACATGGCCCAAAATCGTTCACACATTTGCGAACGGTTAATGGTCATCTTTGTCAAACATATCGAGAGACGTGTCAGCGTTTGAGCTTATTGGAGAACGATTCCCAATGGGACCAAACTATCGCTGATTCCGTGGCCACTTCGAATTCGCTTCAAATAAGAACGATATTCGCCATTATTTTGACAACACGCTATCCGTCTAAACCTATAGTAGAGTTGTGGAACAAATACAAGGACGACATGGGCGAAGACATATTGCATCGCATACGAAATACATCGCGCAATACGGAAATGGCAATGTGTGACGAAATATACAACGAAGAACTGATCGCGATTGAGGATTTATGACGATAGTAAATAAACAATTAATTCAGATTAGCATGATTGCATGGAATCGACCCATGCACGATTCGTTCGATCAAGAACTGAACCGTGAGCATCAATACGACCGTGATGCGCTGCAAGAAGCGGTTCAATTTAATGATGAGCTAGGTGGAACAGGAAAGACATTAGCTGATTCTGGCCATGATTCGATCGCGAGGGGACGTTGCACTAGCTCTCGCACCATCCGGAATAGCAGCGACACTACTAGACGGAGAACGTACTGCACATTCCGCACTCAATTTGCCATTGAATTCGAACACAACGGAAACCCCAACGTACAACATCACCCGCAACAGTCAACAGGAAAACTGTTCACGCTTGGCTAAGTGAACGCGCAATCCTCGCTGCAAAGAATATCGATGTCAACGCATTGAATTTCACTCCATTCAATCGCAAACTGCCGGAGATTTAGTTTCATACATATCAGTTGATACAATCACTAATCAAGATGATGTAGTGAATTATCCGACGGAGTTTTTGAATTCCTTGGAATTACCTGAATTTCCACCCCATAACTTGCAACTAAAAAACGGTTCGGTCATCATAATGCTACGAAATTTGAATCAACCACGTCTGTGCAATGGTACCAGACTTGCTGTTAAGAATTTGATGCCGAATCTGATAGAAGCAACAATTCTAATAGGAATATATTCGGGGGAAGATGTCTTTATTCCTCGCATTCGGTTGATTACGACCGATATTTCTTTTGATTTTAAAAGACTACAATTTCCAGTCCGATTGGCATTCGCAATGACAATCAACAAATCTCAGGGACAATCCTTTAATGTTTGCGGCCTGAATTGGAAGAATCCATGTTTTTCGCATGGCCAATTGTATGTAGCGTTTTCACGTGTTGGCAAACCATCCGCTTTATTTGTGTATGCTCCAGACAAAAAAACCAAAAATGTTGTTTATCGTAAAGCAATAATGAATTAGTTCAATAAAATTTCAATATATTGAATGGCTTTTTTTACAAAAACAAAATTTGACCATCATGTGAAAAGAAAACTGTAAACAACAAAACGTCAACGCCCAAGACATAATAGCCGCCGGATAGTCAACAGTTGTGGGCAAAACGGAGTTATGCCGGGTCCAGCTAGTACATACATACATAATTTTAATCATCATATACAGTTGTGTTCAATAAAATAGTAGTGCGGTACCTCAAAACATTCAAAACTCTTATTTGGACATCTTTAGCCTTACAAATTGGTCACTTGCCCACATATTTTGTAGAATACAATGTTCAGAATAGAAAATCGAAAAAATCGCGTTATTTTGTGTCTTTTTTGCTTATTTTCGATGACTTTTGATAGCAACTATAAAAATCGGCTGTTCACTAAAATAGTAGTGCTGGTTGGAAGTGCTTGAAAAAATTAAGTTAATAATAAATATCACCATCTGTAAACGCAGTTTAATAGTTGAATACATTAGTGATAGATTTCTATTGCGATTTCTACACTTTTTACTTTTTAGGGGGTAGAGGAAAGCCTTGCTCGGTCGAGAAGAGAGACCTAATAGTTAGCCTGAAAAATTAAGGCAATACTCATAAAATGATGGAAAATATTGTTGGATGTAGTGCCACTATGGTTGTTAATGCTATAAATTTAGGGAAGGAACCCGAAAATTATGGTAGTAAGCGTAGAACTACGTTCTTGGAGGGTAGACGAATTGTGCAATATAGCAAGATTTAGTCTCAGTATCCTCAAAAATGAGATAAACTTGCTGGTCAGTGGCGTGAAAGTTCGTCGTTGATCTATTGAACAAGGTCTAATTACCAGAAGTCCTAGAAAAGTACCCCTTTTGACGCAAAAGTATGTGGAAACAAAACTTAAGTTTGTCAAAACCCATATGGAGTGACCCGTCGAAACGTGGCGACACATATTGTGGACGGATGAGAGGCAAAAGAGTTTTATTTGGTGGAGCAGGCTCCAGATAATATGGTCCCAAACATTCAAGCAAACTCGCTAAAGACTGGTTTGCATCTGAAAGGATTAACTTGATTGCATGCCCTACTCCATCTCCGGATCTTAACCCAATAGAAAATTAACCGGGAGATATCAAACGAATAGTAACAACAGCAAAACCTTCAAGCAGAACTCATCTTTGGCAAGTGGTTAAGAGACACGGACTCTAATTCCTGCGCTTTCGGGGCCTTATTGATTCTATGCCACCTGTTGCAAGGCCCAAATAAATAATAAAGGTGTTTAAACTAAATATTAGACCTAACCTAGCATGAAAAATATGTAAAATGAAGTTAAACTTAGTTAAACTTGCTTTTTTAAGCCTTTGTAATTAGCACTACTATTATAATGAACAGCTATTTTTTGTGACCTTAATTTGATTAGGCCGAAGTAAAGAAAATTATAAGAGTTTATAACTAAAAATAAGTCCATATATTCTTAAAAATATATGTAAATTGTTATTTTAATAACTATATACGATAATTGTGTTTATCATTTAATTTTGCAGTTTAATACCAAAACCCATCTGCACTACTATTTTAATGAACACAGCTGTACATAAAAGGCAAGCGTCACCCTCCGTGCCCCATATCTACTGTAATTGCTCGAAATATTTTTATTTCAAACTTTTCAAATTTTCAAACTTCAAAAATAAAGTGACAAATTATCAAGTAAACGAAAAATTGAAATTTGGGATGAGACTTTATGTGAGTTATATGCAAAGTACAAAAAGGAACTTTATTCAGATTTTGTACATCAACATGGATGTCACACAGAATGCTGCACTAATTGCGAAAATTTCGCCCTTCATCAAATTCAAGCTTTACTTATAATTCATGGTAAACAAGAAAGGAAGCATCAGTCGGGTTTCACCGACACAGTAATACCCTACACCTGAAATTGTGGGTGCTTTAAATGTACCGCCTACTTGGTGGGCGGACCAGCTCCATTTTAGGAAAATTAAAAGACATTCTTACCAGCAATGAAGTTACCAAATCTGGACGCTCTGCTGTATATATTATGGAAGTTATGAGGATTTTCCGTTTAAGGCCTATATAGTGGGCGGACCACGGCCATTTTTTGTATGGCATGTAAGACCAATATTTTTACTTGGAAACCAAATTTCATTCGTTTAAATTCATAAATAGTCAATTGAGAGCCATTTTCCCGAAATGACAAGTAAGGAAGCATCGTCGGGTTTCACCGACAGAGTAATACCCTACACCAAGTAACTGAATGGGCGGACCACGCCCATTATTGACAAACTACAAGATATTCCTAATAAGTTTATATATACCAAATATTGATGTTCTGACAGGTGTTTAAAAGAAATGATCGGTATATTAAATTTACCACCCCCATTGTGGGCGGATCACGCCCATTTTTGGAGAATATAAAGATATTCTCCCCTGCAATGAAATGACCAAATATGGATGCTCTGATGTGTATATTACAGAAGTTATGTGGATTTTAAGCTTACCGCCTATATAGTGGGCGGACCACGCCCATTTTCTTATATGTCATGTAGGACCTATATCTTAACCTAGGAACCAAATATCATTCGTTTAAATGCATAAGTAGTCAATTGAGAGCCATTTTACCGGAAAATTGTTGCCGCCTATACAGTGGGCGGACCACGCCCATTTTTTGGAATTTTACAGAGGGTCCACACCTCACCTTAAATACCAAGTATTATTCTTTTGAATGAGTAATTAGGCAATTTATAGCAACTTAATCGAAAAAAACCCGAGGTAGTGGGACTTACAGGCCCATTGTGGGCGTGTCCTTCGACCGGTTTGCCTTATCTCGGAACTTGAAGTAGTGGAAGGTTCACTGGACTGTGTGCCAAATTTGGTCCAAATCGGACAACTCCTTCTTTCTCTCCTGCGCCAACGGACAGCCAGACAGACAGACGGGCAACCGGAAATCAACACAGCAAGTGATTCTAAGCATTTCTATATACTTATGTCTATACCTAGGACAGCTCCTTTAATGCGTTACAATTTTCGCACAAAGTTATCATACCCTATTAGAATCAGAATGGCAAAAGTTTTAATATTAGATGAAGCTACAATGGCGGCAAATAATTCAGTTAATTGCATTAACAAACTTCTTCAAGAAATTTTTGGAAATGAAAAGCCTATTTGTGGCAAACTCATCATTATTGGAGGAGATTTCAGGCAAACGCTACCAGTAGTACCTCATGAAACCAGATCTGCAATTGTGCAAGCCAGCATTAAATTCGGCAATGTTTGGGATAAATTTGAGATATTAGAATTAAGTCGCAATGTTCGGTCCATTGATCCGATTTTTAGCGATTGGCTACTAAACTTAGGAAGCGGAGATCTTACGAACGACCACGGCTTGCCTGAAGATATTATAGAAATTCCTGATCACTTTGTTTGTAAAGGTTCGCTTATAAAAGAAATTTCAATACTCCTAAAATGGCTATACTGTGCCCAAAAAATTCTGATGTAAATGAAGTTAATGAGCAAATTCTCAAAATTTTATTTGGTAACACAATGACATCTTAGCACGGATTCTATCGAAGACAGAATTTTTAAATGACTGTTGTCCATCAGGAATGCCGTTGCATAGATTGAATCTCAAAATTGGAAGTGTTATTATGCTTCTTCGAAATTTAAATACCAAAAGAGGTCTCTGCAATGGGACACGTCTAGCTGTGAAAAGCCTAAAGGCTAATTTAATAATTGCACAAGTTTTAACAGGCACTGCCGAAAAAGAGATAGTTTTTATTCGAAGAATCGATTTAGCCCCTACAAACACTGAACTGCCTTTCACTCTGCGGCGCCGACAATTCCCCATTAAATTGGCGTTTTCAATGACCATAAATACATCTCAAGGTCAAACATTGGGAAAGGTAGGAGTATTTCTAAAAGAGCCGGTATTTAATCATCGGCAACTTTATGTAGCCATGTCTAGAGTCCAGCGATCTGATGACGTAAAACTATGTATTATAGAGGGAAATGGGCAAGGGGAGTTGATTGAAAATTCTAAAAAGATTTTTACTACTTAGAAACGTTGTATATAAGGAAGTTTTAGTAGAATAATTCCACCGTATTGTTATTAATTGTTATTTCAATAAAAAATGTTGTGTATGTATATTGATAAATTTTTTGTCGATTTTTTTTCTCAATGATATGAACCCGTCGTAGGACGGGCTTTTTTACCCTAGTTTTATATATATGTGTAGATTATTTCTGCAAATTGTTTCTTTTGATTAGTTAAGAAATAAATTTGTGGGTTTTTATCCAGGAGATTACCGTCGCGTTACTCTGAAAAGATGTTATTTCCTTGCTTATTGCTTTATGGACTGAAAAACAGGAGTATTTTGAGAGTGGTTTGAGTCGATTAAAGAAACAATTAAAAATGTTGTATTTTCTTTATTAATTTGCGGTAATTCAGGGAAATCGAAAGGTTTACATGTGAATTTTTTTCTTTTCTTTTGGGGACTTGAGGCAAGAAATACAAACCTGTTTTCCCCAAGATTGGGTGGCCCAGGGGCCATAATGTAGTTACAGTTTCCCACAAGTACTCTGAAGTTTAATGAGGACACTATATCAAATAAATATATTAAACAAAATAAAAAAAATTTAAAAAACCCGGTAGATGACCAAACATGTCCACTCAGAGAGAGCAACAGTCGAAGACTGTAGTATCATATAATTAGCACAATTGAATGTAAGTAAGCACGCTTACCCGAGCTTTCTCAAACGGACGTACATATGTAAGTGTGTAATATTTTTAGCACAAACTGATGGCAACTACGATATTATTTTATTATGGTAAAGAATACACTCGCCAGTTCATTTCGAGAAATGGCGCCACACAATGACACAATTTTTTTTTTCCGCTTAAACCAACACTCGGGGGATGCCCTAACCCCGGTCTTGTTCACACAAGAGACCAAGCACACAATTTCTTGACCACGGCGGCGTCAATACATAAGGGTTATAAAATCATATTTTCTTAATTCTCGCCCAGAAACTATTTTTTTGCCATCTGAGTTAATATCAAGAACTATATAAAAAGTTTTTTCGATGGTTCGTTACTCTGTACATATTAAAATGCTATATAAAATGCCATGCAATAACCATGACTTTATTTCTTTCTTTTCTTTCCCCACAGTTTTGGTTGCACCTTCTCTGCTACCAAATGCAAAAATATGTGCCATAAAAAGGTTCAGTGATAAAAATCGATCTGATATATACATACTAGGTGGAACATAGAATAAAAATATATCATATAACAGCAAAGTTGATACAGTTATTAACGACAATTCTACAACTTAGACCAATAAAAACAGAAATAGCAATCACTTATGTCATCTGAAGAGTCGGACGAACTGCGCGCCTTTTGTTGGCAAAATGAAGCCGGAGAAACAGAGTAACACGTCTGAGAGGGCAATCAAAATGATAAAATTTTGCGATGAAATTTATTGCTTACGAGTTAAGTTCAATTGCAGAGTAAAATACAGCCAATTCCTACAATACCAACGGGAAATTTATATGGTACATCTGAGTGCGCATCAACAACGACCATCGAGACAAGTGTACAACAGTATGCAACATTATTTACACATATTTGTTGATGAGAAAAATAACTTTTATCATTATAGCAGTGACAATAATGACAATGTGATCTATATTGCTACTGACACTGGAACTTTTGTTGCCGCTGCTTGCAACTATATATACATAGGTGAAACCACCGATAACAACAGCTCAGTGTTTCTATCTACATTGTGTAGTTTGGTTGCAATATTACAAGCAGGAGCTTCACATACAGCTTACAAATCACCACTCTATCCATTTCCATCCGGGTTTTACCTCACATGCAGTAATTCGACAACAAAAGGATTGCCGAAACCTCTCAAGGAATATTTGCAGCAGAATAATATTAAACAACAGCAAGATACAATCCAATATTGCTTTCGCAATTATAAGCACAATCGATGTAACAGTATACTCGCTATAATGCCATCGTCAGCGTTAGCAACTACTAGTAGAGCAGTTGAAACTAGCACTATACGTATACTGTCATGTGCCAATGAAAACTATAACAGTACCTATAGAATTTCAGTTCAGCAGCAGCGATGCAATATGAGCGATAGTAAAGTATGGCAACATATCCCTGCATTTCTACGGAGTGCAGCACTTCAGAGCTTTCATCAAAATCTAAAATCAAAATATTTTTCGCTATGGCAACTTTTATTCTTACTTATAATTATGGCAACATTTGGTAGCAATAGTGCGCTATTCCTGTTGGAGCCACCATCATCGACATTTGGTGCTGCGGAAGCATCTAAAAGTAGTATCATGTACAACACTACCAGTGTAAAACAAAATTCTGGGAGGGTAACACTTTCGCCTCTTGGCAACTTAGCTGCTGCTGCGTTATCAAGTACCGGAAATATATCGAATGGCGACAGCAGTGCTGGTACTGGTTATTTAGATACATTAGATGATTTAGAACGTAGTGTGGCAGCCGTACTTATAAAAGTAGCTTACGGAACTACTTCAACAACCAAGCGAAGCATATCTGAAAACAGTTACATGCCCAGCTTAACCACAGTTGCTACACCTTTGTTGACAACTTTAAGGTAAATATAAAATGTATAATGCGGGCAGCAACACATAATCTTTAAACTTCCATTGCCTCGTTAAACAGATACATGGATAAATCTCCGCATCAGCAACAATTCAATCAGCATCATCGTAATTACGAATTAGATCTTGAAAAAGATCACGCTTTACCAACATCTGCACCTAATGCAGATATACTTAAAAGTAATAGCAATCCAACTTATCCGAATCCTAATCGGCATCAGTCTCATGATCGTGATCGATTTCGCCATTTTTTAAATTCGACCCCTTTACCATCTTGTAAGCTTTTTATTTCCCAATTGTTACTACAAATTGAATCTCATGAACCTTTTCTTCTTAAATATAGTGCCAAACTTCATTAAAAAGAATGTTGAACAAACAGCCACTGCTGCCATGCATCCACCGTCGGTCGCTGGTGATGTAACGTTGTATTCACCACCAGCACGCACCTTTTTTACACCACCTTTACCACCGGAGTATCAAAATCCTTTCCATGACAAGCCCATTTTACGCGGTACTAATAATGAGGTTATTATGACGAATACTGGAACATACATAAATCGCCGCCCCATACCCCCGCCTAGCTTAATGCCTGGCCATGAGCGTATACCATTTCGACCCCCTGACATTGCTGCCTCAACTGGGGATACAACTTCGCCGCATTCTGTTCGTGTTAGTAACGGTGACAGATCAGAAGCTGTAGGCAGCAGTGCAGCGTCTAGTAATCCATTATTGTTTTTGGGAGTTAGCGATATTCCCGCAAATTCGGACGTGCAACGGAAAAAGGCACTAAATACACCGTCGCGTAATGGGGTTACTAATTCGGCTCCAAGCAGCGAACATAAACCACAGTCCAGACAAAACGAGGAGCAGAATGTTGCAACTGCAACGGATCAACGAAACACGCATAATACACGCAAAGAAGTTTTACCTAGCATACGACGTATACTCAGTGGCTCTAACGGTAACAAAGGGGAAATACCGCAAGTATTGCTTAAACAAGTTACCACTCGACCACTGGTCAGCTATTTTAAACCACCCTCATCACCCGTAGTACTAATTGATGGCAACGTTGCGCTACGAGAACAGACAGAGAGCAGTAGCGGTACCGGCATCGATAGTGGTGGTAATATTAATAAAAATAAAAATAATGGAGTTGGTGGAAATTCTGCTGTAGATTGGCAATTGAAAGCCACAAAAATTTCCACACAAGGTGTGGACGGCAGCGTTGGTGTGGATAATGTGGACGGTGCCAGCGGAATTATTTCAGAACCACCAGCATTAGTAGCAATGGTTGAATCAGTTGTAGACACCAGTACCTCCACCAGTATTAGCAACCCAATGGAATCTGTGACCTTCTCAAATAAAAACAATTACTTTATTGCCAGTTCAACCTCAAGCTCTTCGTCCTCCAGCTCTGCTTCATCTTCACAAGCCGCTTCAGCAGCTGCATATACCTCTTGGACAATAGCTTGGTATATACATGTTTATCTTTCTGTCATATTATTCACAGTTTTGGCAGTTTACTCGCTATACAAAATGGTAACTTACAACAAACTGACGCATCTCTTCTCGCAATCCTACTTTATGAGCATACATCTTGTGCTTATCTTTGTTTGTGGAGCGCGTATATTTTACCTTTGCTATGATGCTTATAATATACACGCCAGCTTCAACTTTTTCATATCCGAATTGCTGCTAAATCTGCCTTCCACATTCCTCACTGTTTCGTTTTCCGTATTGATACTGTTTCTCTTTCGGAAAGCCTTGAATCACAAGAACAGCCGTTATTCGGCTCTCATTCGTCCGCTCACCGTGGTTGTTGGGTGTAGTGTCCATGTGGTACTTTGTATAACATTGCATTATGTGGAATCGTATACACTGCAGCAGCAACAGCAACTCTACCTGCAACAGCAACAGCTACTGCTACGAAAGCAGCAACACGTTTTGCAAAAACAGCAATCACATTCTCAAATGAGTGCTGGTAGTGGTGCCTTTTCTGCATCCTCAAGCTTAAGTTTAATGAATCTCAGCCCATCTTCAGCGCCAGCACCACCTCGTGTGCTTTCGCTAATTTGCCAGATAATCTACATATTTATTTGCGTCAGTTTGGGTCTGATATACCTTTATATATATCGCATACTGAAACGTATACTTCGTAGCAAGTCCCAGAACTATATTCATGGTTATCAGAATCTTTCATACGCTATTCATATAACCATAGCTACAGCACTGTTATTTCTCCTACTCGCTGTACTTCAGATTTTCGGAGCTATCAGCTTAACCACAAAACGGCCTCTCGTTATGAAGGCGACCATCGAAATAGATTGGTTGCAATGGGGTTGCCAGTTCTCTTTCCGATTGATAGAAATCGCCATAATTACGCTCATCTCTTGGGTAGCTGGGCTTAAGACAAGCACAAGCGATGGCAACGGAGGCGTTGGTGGTGCTGTAACTGGTAGAAGCTCCGCCGGAGAGCATATTGGTATGGGAAATGGTTTATCAGGTGGAGGTGGAGGTGATCGCACAAATTTTGCGAGAACAACGGTGGGAGTTGCTGGCACCATACATGAGGCATCCCACTATCAGCGTCATAATCGCAACCACGGCAATAGCAATATGGCAGGTTTTTTCCTGCCTTGTACTTATAGAACAAGTCAAGAGCAGTTCGACACCGATTATCCTGCGGTATGCCAGACTAATACGAATTTGCATACCTACACTATGCGCACTGGGAAACTTATCTACGATGGCAGCTTTGCGCTTAATTCACTGAGCAGTGCAGGTGGAACTGGAATACGTAATGCAGAGTATCAACAACAACCAACCTATCAGCAACCCTATGACACCGGCTCTCTCGCTAGTGGTGCCACTGCTAATCATCTTATGAGTGCAAATGAGTATACCGTTGCACATAATAGCGGCGACATCGGATACAACCATTCATATGCAGATTATTTGACAGACGCGACTACGGATCACTATGAGAATCCTAATTTTGATCTACGCGGCTCTGCTTCAACCTCCAGGTCCGGTACAGGCTCTGGGGCTTCGGGAAATGATGCTCTAGCGCACACTAGTAGCAATACAACCATGCAGAAATTCAGTAAAACATCTACTACATCAACTACGGCTTCAAGTAGCGGCGGCTCTTTAGTAGGCGGACCCCAACAACAAAAAAGGTTGCTTTTGCAAAGTGGCAGTGCTAACAGCGATGTCGCTGATAGTTCTGCCTTGGAACCGTTCCAACCGGGGCCATCAATAGAAGAGACAGCGCATGCATTGAACTATGATTTTAAAAACTTTGAACGTCCAAAATTTGTAAGTGGCGTCAGAGAAGGTACTTATCAGCATAATCATCAGCAGCCACATACTTCTTCTCTCGAGAGTTGGTCCGAAGTTGCAGCTGGCCAACCATTAATGCCAGCTATAAGCTCTAGCACCCGAGTCAAAAAATCACATCAAACCGCCGTGGAACGCAGTTCGGAACGATCTGCATTTGAGCGGCAGAGCTCCAACTCCTGTTTATCTAGTAACGGTAGCGAGGGGCGCTATGACAACTTTAACTCATTTGAACGTAGAGGAGGTCCGCCCTTAGGTAGTGTGCGCAAGAGTGGCACGTTTAACAGTGTTATTGGTGTCGCTTCTGTATGCGGCAGTGGTAGCGGCAGTGATGGAAAAACTAAGATTTTGACCATCAACGAACGCTATCACCACCATAATCATCAGGAGCATTCGCAGCAGCAACAGCGCTGTGCTCGTAGCTTGCAACGTGGTTTAACTGCCAGCAGTGGTGGTGTTGCTGCTTCAGCCGCCAATTCTTTTGGTGCTTCTGGTCGTTCATCTGTGGAACGTATAAGCAGTAACAGACACTACCAAGTACAACAAAACCAGCAAAATCAAATAGAAACTGACAACTGTTCCTCTGATGATGAAGAAGACGATGACGACAGGTCAATGTTAGCAGGTAATAAATTGTTGCTTGTTTATAAAGATTAGACTAATTATTCTTTTTAAGCAGCGCCATCGAATCAACTTCAGCAATATCAGCAGCATCCTCTGGAAATTATCAATTAAATTCGTTATTGTTGGTGCTGGCAAATCAACTGCTAATAAATAGAAGTAACACTTCGGGAAAAAATGGGATACTTTTGCACTATCATGCGCTTTGAAGTTATTTCGGAAATATAAGATGGTAACTTCTTTACTGACCGATGCATACTTGCTGAATTAATGAAACAAAGTTTACATTTATTAATTGTCTAATAATGGATTCGAAACATTCAAAATTACGCTGATATTGCATTTGTTTCTCACTTCTTCTTCTGCTGATATTCATTGTAATTTCTCTCTCTCTTATGTGCTGTCTACATTCCTACCATATAAGCTTTATATTTAAGAAGGCAACTGATAGGGAAATAGAGAGAGAAAGGTGTTAATTGTTCATAATGCACCTATATTCAGTAAGAGAGGTCCACGAATAAGTGCACAAAGCGCTGGATGTGGCCAGCGTACTCAGCTGAACAAAAATAGCTCTATTAATTGTTTGTGATACCTATATTGCAGCAAATATAATTACAAATTGTGTGTGAATATAGTATATCAATATTCTGCACTCAGGCGAATGATAATACTCGAATATTTTCTTAAAACGTAGATTGTAAGACTGGAAACCTCGAATTTCATGATTTAGTCCGACATATGCTAGTACATGCCTATGCACTTACATTTGCTTTTGTTTTTAGCACCTTTTTTACTTGCCATAAAATAAACACATTTATTGTACTTTTGATGTCTCAACCTAATTACATAAGCTTGTATGCATGCAGTTATGGACAATAAACGAAAAAGACATTCACACATGATTCTGTTTATAATAGAAATATCCGAAAAAGTTCAAAATCAATTTAAAATAATTCATGAAGTGCATATAAAATAATAAAAAATCACAATATCTCATTTAACTTTGACACTAGTTGTTTTGTATTATACTAGCTTTTGCCCGTGTCAATTCAATTCTATTTTGTTCTGTTTTCGCATTACAACGGATGCATGTTTGATTAATTTCACGTGTAGATAATTGGTTACTTTTATGGCCAAAGCCTAATACGGGGTTTTGAATGGAAGCCTAATAATATATTCTGAACCCGATGTCGAATATCAGAGGGACAGTTTACTTTTGCAGACCGGAGCCGCTTTGGAAAAAATTTACTATTGAATAAAATTTTGTAGTTAATTAGTTTCTGTTTTTCTTTAAATAGCTATAAGAAACAATTAGCTCAAGAATAGAGGACTAAGAATAAAGAAGTGCTTTTTTTCTTCAAAGAAAAAGATTGAATTACATTGTATGTGCGTATGAAATATTAATATTTTGTTTAATTGCAGTCAATTGCAAACGCATATCACATTCTGCATCTTTTAAAAATAAAACATAGTTATACAAGTTTGTTTTTCGGCAGATTAAATGTTAGAAAGAATAGTTTTATTCGGACTGACTTGCCAAAGAGAAATGACAATACATAGTTGTGTATTTCTGTTCTGAAACAAACCGATTGTAAGTGTACAACAACAAATAATTAGAATTATTTGCTCACATGGGCAGGTCATATAGCTATTTCGGTTTTTGCCAGAAAACCTCATCAGTGACTTTTAATGTGAATTCTAATAATTTCTAAACGACTAATTACTCGAAGTAGAAGTATTAATGGTAAAGTCTGTGAAACGCATGAGTTGAACCATAAACCTATGACGTGGTAAGCGAATGTGCTAACCATCACACCACCGGACTGTACGACGCTGCGCTAACAACGCCACAGCTACCTGCTGTCTACATCAAACTCACAGTGTTTTGTTGTTATTGTGCACTGTCTAATGCAATTGTCTTTGCCTTACTTGAGAGCTCCGTCGGAGCACATATTGTGCAAAGTATGCACAGTTTATATTATTTATGTACTACGGAATAATTTATATGTGCTATACCATGAAGTTGCATGCTTAATTTGAATCTTATAAATTCCAATACTGGCCACACAGCTTGCTTGCCCATCCGAAATCAGCTATTCATAAATTCAAGTCTGTGCCGTACTTAAATATCCACAATCGGCTATTTAAATCGTATTTAACTTCCAACTGTGAAACTGAAATTCCCTGTTTAAACTGCAATCAGAGTTTAAATATTCACTGTGGAACTGGCCCTAAATCACACAGCTTATAATGTATGGTAAAACCTATAAAATGCGTATTTATTTTTTGTATTTGTGAAATTTGTCAAGAAGCAATTGTAAAAGGAAGTAGTTTTCAACCAAATCTTGTAAAAGTAGATTGGAAACACCTTTAGCAAGATTTTTAAGTCTTGCTCATAATGTCATGTTTCGGGCCAGTGGGAATGGGGAGTTGAAATAAACGCGGTTTTTGATATTTCTCACTCTGCAATTTATTAGGAAAAAACCATTTAATATTCCTTTTGCGACAATTAAAGATATGTCTTACCGTAAGAATGCTGCTTGGGTTATTTTTGTGAAAATAATTGTGGAGGAATTGTTTCTGCTCACACATTTTCCGATTGGTTAGTTTGGTTGAAAAATGAAACTTTTTCGACTATTCTAAAAGCTACCCCCTTTGTGGAGCCCCAATTTTTGCCTTAAATTACATATTTACATATAAGGAGTGAAGGTAACATATGTTGTAACAAGGATCATTGTACATAAAGAGATAAATTACAAAATTTAATTATAAAGTCCTTGTTTTTCACACACCTTTAAGCAACATAAAGTTTAAGGTTTATTTTCCAGTGTAAAAGAGTGTATTTCAGTTGCAATAGTTTTTTCATAAATATGTATATGTATTAGATACATTTTTATACGTTTTTACATTTACCTCTACATTTAGTAGTAATTTCGGGCAGCTAGGAGTTCATTACCCTCTAGTAAGCTGATGGGCGGGTCATGTATTACATATTTCATTTTAGTTGGCAGGCCATCCATGCCCATTATACTAGCCATGTCACCAAAATCATCAGATGAAAGCTCGATTGGATCGGAGGAGCCTCCAACGTTGTGCACTGGATCTGGATCGCGTGCAAACATATCGCTCGAGAACATCAATGCGCTTAGCAGCAGCGCGTAGCTATTGTGCGTCATTGGTTGTGTTATGTGCTCCAAGTCCAATTTGTCCATGCCAAAATGCTGCAGTGGGATGTGCTCCTTGGACAAGTCGTCAATCCGTGGCCAATGTTCTTGGCGGGTTGGGTTAGAATTTTGTTCGGCGCGATGAGACCTTTGCAATGCGTCCAAGTCCAAAAACAAATTCTCAGCGTTTAAAGCAGCCGGATCTCTCTGTTGTCGTATTTCGCGTTGGAAATAATCTATAGAGGGATTCTGTAAGTATTCCACAAAAAGTTGATTGTTATGACAGTTGAACAATCAGCGATTTAATGGTGGACTATAATCTGAGAAAACTAATATCTGACAGTGCTTGTCTGAAGTCGCTAGAAGGCAATACAACCTTTCCTGTAAACGGATATTCTCTCTTAATCCCATTCGTTGTAATGTAACGGAACATTCATTCGGTCAATAAGAGTGGAGTAATACTCGCTTCTTCAATAATGTTAAGTCGTGCGCTGTCGAGAAATCTGCATTGGAAAGAGATCGGTTTCACTAGATACGTTTGTTTGAAGCAAAGGTATTGGCAGTTCTACATGATTATGAAGAAACCTTATTACACATCTACAGCTGAAATCCTTTCCAATAATACCTTTTTCATAAAAATATGACTTTCCTCTTAAAAGCTTTATCTTCAATAAAAAGTCATTCGCGTAGTATTTATACATACATATATATACATCTTCTTATATATAAAAATGGATTGCCGTGCGTTAGTCCGGCGAAAGCACGAAAACGGCTGAACCGATTTTGATGAAATTTAGTGAGTGTGTTTGAGTGGGTTCAGGGATGGTTCTGATCTATAATTGGACCCGATTGGACAAGTGGGCGTGGCACCGCCCATACAAACCAAATTGTTTACATCGAATAGCTTTGGAACTAAAAGTCGTGCAACATTGAAATTTCGTATGCAGCCGCCTCTTGGATGCGTCGTCCCACTGGTAAAATGTTATGGGCGTAGGTAAAGGGGCGTGGCACTTTTCAATTAACTACTCATTTTGGTATAGCTTGAGAACTATACATCACACAGCAATGAAACTCGGTAAAAGCTTACTTCATATCCATATCCTTCTACTGAAAAAGTTAGAAGGGGACTGGCCAAGGGGGCGTGGCACCCCAAACAAACAAAATTTTTGATCTCGAACAGCTTTGGAACTAAAAGTCGTGCAACATTGAAATTCCGTATTCAGTCGCCTCTTGAATGCATCGTCCCATTGGTAAAATTTTATAGGCGTAGGATAAGGGGAGTGGCACTTTTTTATCAACTCCACATTTGTGTATAACTTTAGAACTACACATTACACATCAATGAAACTCGGCAGGAACTTACTACATATCTATATCCTTCAACTGGGAAAATGGGACGGGCATTGGACAAAGGCGCGTGGCACTGCCCATATAAACAAAATTTTTAATGTCGAATAGCTTTGGAACTAAAAGTCGTGCAGCATTGAAATTTCATATGCAGTGCCTCTTGGATGGGCGTTTGACAAGGGGCGTGGTACTTCTTAGTTGTTCAAATTTTATAATTTTTGAAGTATAAGTCAAACATCATTGAAACTCGATATGGAGTCACTATTTGCTAATGTCTTGGTGAATGTTCGTTGTCCGACGTCGTTTCAACAACTGAAAACCATTTGTGTGAGACTTACATCAAATTCGAACATTCTTTGCGATTATCATATCCACATGTTTCCCTTCGAATCCGAACGATTTGTGGGTCAAATATAACGACGACATGTCTGAGGATGTCTTGCATCGTGTGCGTCGCCAAAATTTAAATCCAGCATTGCAAATGACTGCAGAAAACCACAATGAGACATTGATCATGATAGAAGACATGTGTTTATTGATGGCGAATAGAGTGTTGTCGAATTTGGGCATGATATCACACAATCGTCCAATGCACGATGCATTTAACCACGAGTTACAAAGAGAACAACAATACGACGTCGAAGCGTTAGCCGTAGCAGTTCGTAAAAATGCTTCGCAATTAAACCAACAACAAAAAAGTACGTACGACTGTTTGATAGAAGCTGTGTAAAATGGAAGGAGGAGTATACTTCCTGGATGCTCCCGGAGGCATTGGGAAAACGTTCTTAATTTCATTACTTTTGGCAAGGATTCGATCGCAGAATAAAGTTGCCTTAGCATTGGCTTCATCTGGAATAGCAGCGACTCTGTCAGAAGGCGGACGAACTGCACATTCTGCCTTGAAATTGCCCCTGAACATACAAATCTACGAGACACCAGCTTGCAAAATCGCCAAAAACAGCGCAATGGCAAAGGTTCTGCAAACATCGTTTGGGACGAATGCTCGATGGCCCACAAGAGGTCACTGGAGGCACTGGACAGAATGTTGAAAGATCTTCGTGACAATCAAAATATTTTTGGTGGAGCCATGATTCTGTTGTCCGGTGATTTTCCTCAGACTCTTCCAGTTATTCCACGATCAACTGTAGCTGACGAGCTAAACGCATGCTTAAAATCATCAGATTTATGGCGGCATGTGAAGACACTCTGATTGACAACTAACATACGAGTGTTTTTGCAACAAGATCAAAATACCGATGTTTTTTCAAAGCAAAGCGCAGAACTTCAATAACCATAGTTGGTTCAGCGAACGGGCCATATTGGCAGCTAATATCAAAGATGTCGATGATCTCAATGCGACCATTCAAAATTTCATTCCGGGACAGTTGACCAGAAAGCTTTATCTTGAATGTTAACTGCATTTATCTTTCATCATGTTAATAAAAGATATTAATATTACAAATGATTTTTATTCAATAACCAAACGAAACTCAAACCGTATACGATGCGGCCAATATTATCTACTTCAATAAATTGGAGTTGGAGGGTTGATTACAATTAATAAACGCTTATGAAGAGTTACAATCAAATCAAGTTTAGGTGATGCGAAGTTCACCGGGTCATCTAGTATACTTATATATGACAAAAAAGTTCAAGAAACAATAGAAAGCAAGGCAAGCCGCTGCTTTTAGTTCTAATTTTTATCTTGATTTATTTCTCTCAATTTTAGATTTTTATATCTTCTATATATGTACGTAGCGAGCAAAAAACTTCAACGAGGGTATTTTTTTTTTTTTTTTTTTTTAATGAAACCAACGGTCAGGGGATATCCCTTTACGTGCAAAGCACTTATTGGTTTGAAAAGGAGAAGAGGTAAGGGATAGAATAAAGTGGAGTAGTGGTGGTGGACAATTATTTTAAACTACAAAGAATTAATTGGTGCAAGAGAGCTGGTAGCTAAGAGTAAAAGCAAAACACACTGAGATAAGTGTTTACCTCAGTGTATCCGCACTCTCAACTTCTCCTACTCTAAAGCACCGTTAGGAATTGAGGCGAAACAGAAAGAGAACAACAAAACAAAACACTACTAGCAAACCGCTCCACTAGCAGAGCTCATCGAAAGACCCTTGCTTGGTGGAGCAGCGAGAAAAAAAAATTAGTGTCCGACCGATTAATCGGCTTCGGCCGAAATTTAAAGGATCGGCTTCGGCCGAAATTGGCCGATACTTTGGCCGAACTTCTTCCAGAAATATACAGCATGCATAAATGAGCCAATGTTGAATGAAAATAAGAAAACGGCTCATTTAAAAACTGCTTATTGAAGAATATAGAGGGCGGACCACGCCCATTTTTGGATAATAAAAAGGTATTCTTACCAGGAATGAAGTAACCGAATATGGATGCTCTGGTGTATATATTAAGGAAGTTAGGAAGATTTTCCGTTTATCGCCTATATAGTGGGCGGATCACGCCCATTTTCTTGTATGGCATCTGACACTTGGGAACCAAATTTCATTCATTTAAATTCGTAAATAATCATTTGGGAGCCATTTTACCGGAAAAAATTTTTCCGCCTATATAGTGGGTGGACCACGCCCATTTTTTCGTATGACATAGATGACCGACCCCTTAACTTGAATACCAAGTATAATTCTGTTCAATGAGTAATTATACAAATTACGGCAAATTTTTCGCAAAAAACCCGAGGTAGTGGGACTTACAAGCCCATTATGGGCGTGTCCTTTGACCGATTTGGCTGTTCTCGGAACTTAAACTAAGTTAAGGTTCACTCTCACTGTGTACCAAATTTTGTCCAAATCGGACAACTCCTTTCTCTCCTGTGTAAACGGACGGCCAGACAGACAGACAGACGGACAACCGGAAATCAAAAGAGGAAGTGTTTCTGATCATTTCTATATACTTATGTCTATACCTAGGAACGCTCCTTTAATGCGTTACAATTTTC
This sequence comes from Neria commutata, assembly GCA_963457695.1. Classification (NCBI taxonomy): domain Eukaryota; kingdom Metazoa; phylum Arthropoda; class Insecta; order Diptera; family Micropezidae; genus Neria; species Neria commutata. Next base: position 107,850 of record OY735250.1, read on the forward strand.
GCACAAAGTTATTATACCCTATTACCATAGGTGTAGGGTATAAAAACCAGACTTTAGTAACTACACATAAAAAAATATACATATGTACATAAAATAAAACTATAGGACCATTGGCTCATTTTTGCACCATGCAAAAATATGTCCCAAGTAAGTACCCTACCGGCAACTCAACTAACTTTTAGTGCACTATAAGCTAACTACTACTTCGCAACCATAGTTGACTATTCGTCGACTACTTTCAATGGAAATGACTGACTTTTTTAACATTGCGATGTCCTAGGCAGTAGTCAGTCCCGATTACCCCTGGATGACTTTTCAACTAACTTAAAGTCGGTTACTTTGAAGTTAGCTAAAAGTAAGTTGTTTAGAAGTTAGCTAAAAGTTAGCTAATTTTTTAGCTATAGCTAACTAATTTCATATGAAGCTATTCAACTAAACTATTAGTTGATAAGCTAATAATAAGCTTTATTAAAATGTGGTGTAAAATCGTTACCTGTTTAACATAATATATCATCACATTTCCATATATATTTCACGATAAATCTTTGCATTTCTTTCTGAGCTCATTTTTGACAATTATATAAAACAAAAATGAAAGAAAACAAACAGCTTGCTTTGATTTTTCAATTTCAATTTCACAATGCACATAAATAAATGAAAAATATTCAAAAAAACAAATAGCAAAAAAGAACAAAGCAAACAGCTCGCTTTGATTTTGGGGCAGTTCTGCACTACATTGTAGTTAGCTTATAGTTAGGTCATAAAAGTTAGCTATAAGTGTGTTATTTTTGTAGTCGACTACTGAAAAGTCAACTATAAGTGCGTTATTTTCGTAGTCGACTACTGAATTGCTTATAGGGTACTTAGTCCAATATTCTTTTGCTTTTTTTAACATTTGTATGCGATTTCGTATTGATTTGTACAATTTGAAGATACATTTGGAATACTCTTCCATTTCCTTTGTACGCGCTCCCAGAGCAGGTTAATGCCATTCGTAGGCTCAGCGCAGTTAGCAAGCTGATTTTTAGGTAAGCCCAACAATTTTCAATTGGATTTAGATTCGGATTATGTGCAGGCCAATTCAGAACCTAAAATTGTTGGGTATCCAGCCAATCCCTAACAATTTTCGCTGTGTATTTCGGATCGTTGTCATTCTGAAATTTTGTTTCCTGAGGATTCGTACCAATTTTTTGTACTGTGTGCGGGATGTCGGTCATCAAACTATAGATCTATAGTTGACTATAGATTCGACCCCAAAAAGGTGTTAACACCCCCATATCATCAACGATTCGATTCGGTCGAAGGAATGCATTTAAGAAACTTAACATTGGCGATCCGAATGTGCAAGGAAAGTATCGACAGAAATCTGAGAAATACTTTCGCAGCACATTAATGCCGGCAACGTACCATCGAGAAAGACAAAGGAAAAACTATGATTTAAAAAGCTGACTAGATGTTGTTCTTTTTGCACTACAACATGAAACTATTCAACTTTGAATATTAAATTAAATACATATAAATATTGTTATATGTATATTCATCGTAACTGACATCGATTAAAAAAAAGAATCAACTTTTAAATTGTATTCTAAGCAGCTGATCGTTAAGTAGGCTGAACTGAAATGCTAATCCAAATTTTAGTCGTTTCTAAACGAAAATTTAATATGTTTTAAACTAATAAATGTACCACAATATTAGTAAGTATGTATGAAACGGGATTGTAATTGCTCTTTACTTAATAAGTATATGGTAAACAATGGCGCCGCGGTGGCTCAGTGGGCTAAGTGCTTGGTCGCTGATGCGAAAATCGTCTCGGTTCGAATCTCAGCCGGGGCATCATAACATCTAACAAAGGGAAAACTTGTTTTCAAATTGTTTCTTTGCGCGGCGCCACTTCTCGCGGTGAATTGGCAATTCTCCGAGAATAATTTTTGCCATGAAAAGCTTCTCAAACCCGTTCGGAATCGGTAAAGTAGGTCCCGTTAACTTGTGCAAAATATAACAAGCACACACAAGTTAATGCGAGAAAGCTAGGCCTAAGCCTCGTACGCGGGCGGTTGTGGCAGTTATTTATTTTTAAACAATGGACGATTTATTTATTAAATTTAATTATAATTAGAAATTATAATTAAGGAAGCACTAGGCAGCTAGGGCTATCGGCTTCGGTTACAAATAATGTTAGTGAAATAAGCTTAAATATTTTTTTATTTATTTATATTAATTTATTGACAATAATTTGTTCTAGAAAAGTGTAAATTGCTTTAATGTTATGTTTTGTGGGATCGAGAAGGTGTTCGTAAGGATTTTGGTTTTGGAAGATTGAAGAACGGGTGCTAATGAGGGACGGGCAATCTGAGAAAAGGTGGGAAACGGTTGATAAGGAATTTTGACAAAATTGACAAGATGGTTGCGTCTTCCCATCAGATACCCATGTGTTCATAATGTGTGGCCTAGTCGGATTCAAGTGAAGCACTTGTTCATACTTATGGGGGTGCTTATGGGGAATGTTATCGCAGTTCGCTTGGGGTTGACGACTTTGTACATGTGGTTGTATCTTAGCCAATTCTCGTTTAACTTGCAAACGACCGATTTTGAGGCAATTTTCCCCAATAGCTTTTTTTGTGAAGGGCATGAAAATGTGAAGCGGAGATTTCGAGGCTGCTTTAACAGCTGTATCTGCAAGTTCTTTGCCACATATTCCAATATGTCCGGGAATCCACATTAGTTTAGCTTGGTGTTCTAGCTGGATCAACAATTGCTTTTTAGCATTAACTAGCTGTTATCCGCGGGTTCCATCCCGCGTTTTTATAAAAAATACGCAATGAGAATTATTATTATAATTAAGTCATGAATCTACAGTGGTGTTCATCTAAATAGCACACCCATATTCCTTTATACGAAAGCACCAGAACTGAAAGTACCGCGCATTCAACATGGAACATGTTTATGGTTAAAAGGAGTACTTTATTCACTTTACACAAAAATATATTCGACAACAATATTATAAGCCAAGAAACGAAAAAAAAATTAAAATCAAAACAAAAATTTCAAATTTGAGTGTTCATATGTATAAATAGCACACCCGCCGACAAATTCTATTATTTAATTTTTGTTTGTTAATATCTTGTCCCTAAGGTAATAAAATTAAGATTGGTTTTAAGACTAAAAGCGGCAACACTTGCCTTGTTTTATTTCCAACCTATAAACTGCGGCACTCTTTGCCATTTAAATAAAATCGCGGTGGCACGCGCTAAAAGCCAAACTTAGGGACTACCCAAGCCCAAACTGTTAGGGATTTCTGCGTCAGGATTTGCTCTACTTACAGAAACGGCTCCACGTAATCCCCCACACATGCAACAAGGCGTCAGACGCTTCATGTCCAACGGTAACCCCAAGAGGCAAACCTAAACCGCACTGGTGGACCGCGGAAATCGCGGATCTTCGGCGTGAGTGCAGGAAACAGTTCAACAAAGCCAAAAGGGACAGCACTTGGTCATCCTACAAGGAGACCCTGCGACTCTTCAAGAATGCACTAAGGAAAGCGAAACGGACTTCCTGGGCGACATATTGCGGGAATGTCGAGAGCGTTTCGGTAACCAGCCGGCTCCGCAAAGTTCTGGCAGCTAGTCCAACGCATGCTGGATTCGTACAGAAACCTGACGGCGAATGGACCAACTCAAGCTCGGAGACCCTCGAGCTCCTAATTAACGTACACTTCCCAGGCAATTCTAACACACCAATGGTCTGTGCGGACTCGGATCTGCCAACAGGCCCCGACGTTAGCGACGCTGCGATAAGCAGTGAGAATCTGAACTGGGCCGTTGACAGCCTACAATCGTACAAATCTCCAGGCCCTGACGGCATAGTGCCAGAGGAAATAAAACAGGCCAGGACACAATTAGCCCCTTGGCTAATCCTAATCTACAAAGCGTGCATCAGACTTGCCCATGTGCCACGCCAATGGAACAGGGCGAAAGTAGTCTTCATCCCCAAAGGAGGGAAGAGCAGCCACGTAACGGCAAAGGACTTTCGACCTATAAGCCTCACATCATTTCTCCTAAAAACACTAGAGAAATTATTGGACGCATACATGCGCCACACCATCGACCCCAACAGGGTATCAGCGTTCCAACACGCATACACTAAGGGCAAGGCCACAGAAACTGCCTTTCACGATCTGGTTCAAAGAGTAGAAATATCACTCTCACACAAAGAACACACTCTGGCGGCCTTCCTCGACATCGAAGGAGCCTTCAACAACATCCAACTGGAGGCCACAATCACAGCTCTAACCGACCTGAACCTAAACAGTGGTCTAATCCAGCTTATAAAGAACCTTCTTCAAAGGAGGGAAATAATCACAGAGCTGGGCGAAACCAAAATCATCAGGTTTGTTACAAGGGGCACCCCTCAAGGGGGGGTTCTATCGCCTCTACTCTGGAATATCACGGTAAACCCCCTCATCACTAAGCTAGCAACCTCGAGTTGCCATGTGATCGCCTATGCAGATGACATCGTCTTACTAGCATCAGGCAGGTACCCAGATACTCTGAGGGACCTCCTACGAGGCGCTCTCACAACAGTATCCTCATGGACAAGAGAGTGCGGTCTGGGTGTTAACGCTGCAAAGACGGAACTTAGGCTTTTCACGAAGAAACATAGGATACCGAGGTTCAGCCCACCCGCTTTGAACGGCACTCACCTAACGGAAAAAGTAAAATACCTAGGAATCATCCTCGATCGGAAGCTAACCTGGAAGGACAATATCAAAAATCGCATCCAGAAAGCCACCACCGCCCTATATACCTGCAAAAGAGCTATCGGCAGAAGCTGGGGGCTGAAACCATCAGCCATCTACTGGCTGTACACGGCAGTCGTCAGACCGATTCTTATGTACGGAGTCTCAGTGTGGACAGCCCTGAGCAAATCCACCTACGTGAATCTGTTAACCAAGGTGCAAAGAATGGCAGCCATATTGATCTCAGGCGCCATCAGGACAACGCCAACTAAAGCTCTGGAAACCCTACTCCACCTACTCCCCATAGACATCTACGGGGAACTAGAGGCGAGCTGCACGGCAGCAAGGCTCAATGCGATCCTTCCGTGGAGCAGGATCGACATAGGACATGCCAGAATCGTAAACAAACTACCGTTCTTCGGAGATTGAATACACAATCCCCAAACCACTCCCCAAAGCAGTGCGAAAATCCCATCAAGGGACAATTGGGACAAACACGAACTACCGGAGGAGGCCAGCAATATGGCAACCTTCTACACGGACGGTTCAAAGATAAACGACAAAGTCGGCAGCGATGTATTCTGCAGGAATCTGAACCTAGATCGTCATATAGACTCATAACCGGGCACTGCCTCATTGGTCAACATGCCAACAGACTGGGACTACTGTACAATGACTTCTGCAGAAGCTGCAGAGACGAAGACTGCGAGGAATCTGTTGAACACCTCCTTTGCAAATGCCCAGCGCTAGCAAGAACGCGCTTTCGATTCCTGGGACATTACTTCCTGAGCTGTCTAGCAGACTTGGAAAAAACGCCACCAGAACATATAGACAAATATACCAGAGCCACAAAGTGGCTCCCGGCATGGCATGGGTTTTGGAAGTGCAAGGTAAACCTTCTAATCGCTTTCCGATTGGGGTTAGCCAGAGCGATCCTTGTTACTCCATAACCAAGTTGACACACAGCCTCCACGTGGCGCCTGCTGGGTCATCTGCTTGACATCCGTTGAGCGGTGAGCTAATGTGTGCAGCGAAAGTGTGCGCAGGGTTTGGCTCCCAGTCACACTTATCAAATTGCCAATGAAAGAACCGAAAGCCTCGGATAAAATGGCCCCTAAAACTGTTGACGGCCCCCGCAAACGTACTAAGGACCACGATTTATGGATATGCACCTGGAATGTCTGGACCCTCAATAGGGAAGGTGCCTCTATCCAACTGGCGGATGCCCTCGAAAAATACAAGGCTGACATCACCGCCATCCAGGAAATGCGATGGACAGGGCAGGGATGCTCAAAATAAGCAACCTGCGACATCTACTACAGCTGCCATGTGGAGAGGCGCGAATTTGGATGTGGATTCGTGGTACGCCACCTTGTCTCCAGGTTCACCCCTGTGAAGGAAAGACTGGCTGCAATTCGCATCAAGGCGAAATTCTTCAACATCAGCCTGATTTGCGCGCACGCCCCGACAGAAGAGAAGGACGATGCGACCAAGAATGCGTTCTACGCGAGACTCGAGGACGTGTACGACCGCTGCCCGTCACACGACGTTAAGATAGTCCTCCGGGATTTTAACGCAAAGATAGGGTGAGAGCGAATCTTTGGTCCAACTGTCGGACAGTTCAGCCTCCACGACACCACCTCGAACAACGGTCTGAGGCTGATCGACTTCGCCGCGGCGCGAAACATGGTAGCAAGTAGCACCAGATTCCAACACCGCGATATCCATAAGGCCACCTGGCTGTCCCCCGATCAACGAACACGAAACCAGATCGACCATGTTGTGATCGACGGAAGGCATGCTTCCAGTGTACTAGACGTGCGTACGTTCCGAGGAGCAAACATCGACTCGGACCACCAACTTGTTGCAGCCAAAGTTCGCATGCGATTATGAAGAGCGAAGGATGTGCGCTCTGGTACACAGCGAAAGCTGGACGTCGCAAAGCTGCAATCACAACGGACAGCCGAAGCCTACTCCGCTCAACTCTCTAATTTACTCAGCCAATCCTCCCCGCACCCCGATGACGCCGGCGGACTCTGGGCCCATATCTCCCACTCCTTGCGCACTGCCGCGGAGAGCGTCCTTGGTTTCCAACGCCCACTGCCACGGAACCAATGGTACGACGAGGAGTGTCGCCAGGCCACCGCAGTGAAGAATGCCGCCTACAAAAGAACCCTGCGGTCGGCTGCAACGCGAGCCGTGCGAGAGCATTACCGGAAGATGAGGACGGCAGAGAGGCGCCTTTTCAAACGCAAGAAGCGGGAACAGGAAAAGCGCGAGCGCGAGGAGATCGAGATGTGCAGAGACAGAAATGACGCCCGAAAATTCTACCAGAAGGTTAAGCGTCTAACCGAAGGTTTTAAGACCGAGGCGGCTTCCTGTCGAGACGAAAACGGCAATCTGGTGACCGATGCGCAGAGCATACTAATGTTATGGAGGAAACACTTCTCTGGATTATTAGCAGGCGATGACACCAACTCCGCCAACGGAGACAGGTTCCCGATACCACCAATTGACGACGATGATGACAATGACATACCATCGCCTAGCTATAACGAGGTCAAGGTCGCAATTCAGTGACTCCAGAAGCTATTCAAGACTGGCGGCGACGAGCTGGTAGGGCGCATGCACCAGCTTCTCTGCAAAATATGGCTAGATGAAAGTATGCCCAACGATTGGAATCTTGGTGTGCTCTGTCCTGTGTTAAAGAAAGGCAACCCGACGATTTGCTCAAACTACTGGGGTATTAGCCTTATCGCCATCGCATACAAGGTCCTGTCGAGCGTACTGGGTGAAAGATTAAAGCCATTCGCCAAGGCACTGTTTGGACCTAATCAGTGTGGCTTTAGACCTGGCAAATCCACCATCGACCAGATCTACACACTACGCCAAATCCTGGAGAAGACCCACGAATATAAAATGGACACCCATCATCTCTTCGTCGATTATAAGGCCGCCTTCGATAGCCCGATAAGGGATTGTCTGTACGCCGCAATGTCTGAGCTCGGTATCCCTGCTAAGCTGGTGAGGCTGTGCAGGATGACGCTGAGTAACACATAAAGCTCCGTCAAGATAGGAAAGGAACTCTCCGATCCTTTCGATACCGTGAGAGGCTTCAGACAAGGCGATCCTCTATCCTGCGACCTCTTCAACTTTCTGATGGAGAGCGTGCTACGGAAAGCCGGTGTGCAGCGTGATGGCACTATTTTCTACAAAAGTGTCCAGCTCCTTGCGTACGCCGATGATATTGATATAGTCGGCCAGAGCAAGCGATACGTTACCGCTGCTTTCTCGGCTATCGAAAGAGAATCAGGCAAAGTGGGTCTGGCGGTCAACGATGGCAAGACGAAGTATATGTTTTCTGGCAGGGAGACTCTGCGCCGTGACTCCCATTTGGCAACAGGAAACTATACCTTCGAAGCTGTCAAGGAGTTTACATATCTTGGCACCGCCATTACCACCAATAATGATGTCAGCTTGGAGATCAAGCGGAGAATAACTCTTGCCAATAGGTGCTACTATGGAATCGGTAAGCAATTGAGAAGTAGAGTCCTCTCTCGACCGACAAAACTGGCACTCTATAAGACGCTCATCATCCCCGTATTGCTGTATGGCGCTGAAGCATGGGTGATCTCGCAGACTGATGCAGCTTCACTTGGAGTGTTCGAGAGAAAAGTGTTCCGCAAGATCTTCGGCCCGATCCGCGTTGGCGACGACTACCGCATCCGAACGAACCGCGAACTGTACGAGCTCTACGCCGATATTGACATAGTCAGTCGCATCAACACCAAGCGGCTTCACTGGCTGGGTTATTTCGTGCGTATGGACGAAGGAGCTCCAGCGAAGAAGGTATTCGAAACGACGACAGTCAGAGGACAGAGACGGCGCGGGAGGCCATGCCTAAGATGGAAAGACCAAGTGAAGGAGGCACTGGCGAAGCTTGGAATTTCCGACTGGAGAAGGCGCGCGCGTAGCAGAGGCGCCTGGAGAGAGGCCGTAGGTCAGGTTGTAACCCGGTAACGGGTTGTACTGACCAATTATGTATGTATGTATGTATGTATGTATGTACAAAGTGGCTCCTATACATTGGAAGTGTATAGGGGAAAACCCCCCCACGTGGTAACACAATGGGCCTTCTGGCCTAAGTGATGTCCTTGAGACGACCACATAACCTACCTACCTATGTACCTAGTTTCAATGATATGCCATATCATAGAATTAAGTTTTATGAGGGGTGCCAAGCCCCCTTGTCCCACGCCCCTACATTTTTTCCAGCAGGAAGACACATCTAAACACTAACATAATACAAAGTTTTAATGTTGTACACCTTGTAGTTTTAAAGATATGCCAAATCAATTATTTAAGTTGTATGGGAGGTGCCACGCTCTCTTGATTTATACAAATTTTTTATAGCCTATGACCATCCCTGGAACATCTATAGTCTATGTTCCAAATTTGGTTATGATCGATCAAGCGGTCTAGGACGCAACTCCGAACATACATATATACATACATACATAAAGAGTTTTTTCTTTTCCAGATTTTGCTATTAGAAGAGCAGCTAGGATTCCTTGGACTTCAGCATCGAAAGCATTTGCGACTAATGGAAATATACCGTGTGCCTGCACTGTGCCGTTTGCATCCACAACAGCGAATGCGACGCCATCTGCTGACTTGAAGCTATCGGTGAAAACAATGGACGAATTTATCTATTTTTCTTAGTTTTGTAATTTTGTGGTCTCTACTTTATATACGTACATATGTGCTTGATCTTTAGTTTTTTTTTTTAATATACATAAGTATGTATGTATATGTATATTATTTTTAAAAAACAAAAAAAAATTATATCCTTTGGTATCGGTATCGGCATCGGCTTTTTTAGTGTTCGGCCGAACCTGAAGAAGCCGATCCATCGGCATCGGTATCGGCCAAAAAACGGGTATCGGTCGGGCACTAAAAAAAATGCAACTTTAAAAAAACAAACCTATTCCGATAGTTTAATTTAACCAAAGAAATATCGGCAAGGATTTATGAAATCCTCAATTAGAATTTAGTGTCATAGCCTTTATTTTCGACGACTGCTCCTAGTCTTGCGGCCATAGAGTCAATTAGAGCGATTATTGTCTCTCTGGATATTCAAATCGACCGTTTGGTGCATCGGAGCCCACTATCGATTACGGAAAATTGTCGAGCGGAAGTTTGGAAGTGGGGGGAAGTGGGGGAAGAGTAGAGTTATGAATCAATTCATATGCTGGGCAGTGGGCAATGGTATGGAGTGACGAAAGCATGTTAAACTTATTCGGGTCAGATGGTATTCATTATATGCGTCGGCCTCCAAAACAACGATTTTCACCAAGTTATTCATTGGCTATTCTGTGCTATTAAATAAAACGCTATTGCGTACGAATTTGTAATGATCCAGTTACCATTACTATGTTTACATTGAATGTAGCATTGTTTTTGAACACTGTTTTTACACAGCATTGTTTTTGGCAACATGTGAAGATAGTGAGAGCAAAGATGTTAGAAGGAGAAGATATTGCAACCCGTTCCAGTGTTAAAAATGCGTGACTTTAGAACAGAAAAACTAGTAGAAAACCTGCTCATTTATCTCGAGCAATACCGGCCATTATGCTGCCGTTTGTGTGGCGGATATTGAGTAAATTCGAGAACCGGTTTGTTCGGCGCATGCTAGCTTGAGTTTCTTTCGCATTCCGAATGCAGTCGGATACGAGAGTATCGCTGCTGATGGCAAGCAGAACCGGAAAAAACAGTTTGGGAAACACTGCTACTGTCACTGCATGAATTTACTGCATTTACGAACGTACCTAATGCTATTGCTCGCCTTTATGCGTTGTTGTTGTTGTTATGAGACAGCAAAACATTCGTTGGCTGGCTGGCTGGCTTGGATTTCATTTGAATATGTAAGTTAACGGAGCAGCACCGGAAGCAGCGCCGCCAGCCGCAACACAACACCGTCAAACCAAAACGCAGCAACAGCGACGGTGGGAACGCTGCAACCTTGAATGCAGTTTTGCTGACTTAACATAAGTTCATTTTAGATTAAATAATAAGTCAACTGTGGAAAAACATAATTGAATAAAACAGATTAAACTCGACCAGCGAGCCGTACGGTTCGAGAGGAAATCCACTAAGTTTGTTTAACTGGCGCCCAACGTGGGGCAGTGCGCGTGAAAAATCCTTATATAAGGACAAGAAAAAAGACACTGCCATTGGGAGCGATCCCACAACAAAAAAAAAGTATTCAACAGCAGCAATTATATGTGAAAAAAAGCTGCGTAAAAAATTTCAAAAAACTATTCAACACCAGCAATTATATGTGGAAAAAAGCTGCGTAAAATTTCAAAAAAACTATTCAACAGCAACAATTACATGTGGAAAAAAAAGCTGCGTATAATTTCAATAATTTCAAAAAACTACTCAACAGCAGCAATTACATGTGGAAAAAAAAGCTGCGTAAAATTTCAAAAAACTATTCAACAGCAGCAATTACATGTGAAAAAAAAAGCTGCGTATAATTTCAAAAAAAACTATTCAACAGCAGCAATTACATGTGAAAAAAAAGCTGCGTAAAATTTCAAAAAACTATGCAACAGCAGCAATTACATGTGAAAAAAGCTGCGTAAAATTTAAAAACAAACTATTCAACAGCAGCAATTACGCGAAAGAAAAAAATTGCGTCTAATTAAAAAAAACTCTCGCAGCAACATCGCGAATATCACCGGCAAAAACAAAAATCAACTCCTCATCGCGGGACATCATGCACGGAGCCGTCTTATTGTAAGATATATTAAGTTATTGAAAAGAGTTAGTTCTAATATTTAATTAAGTAAAGTATACAAATATCGACTTGAAATGGCAGACGAGCGACTTGTAGGACTAATAGGATCATCCGTAGAGATAGCAGTCGAGACAGCCTGCGGAACTTTAGTGCGGAGAATGACAGATTTAATTACAGAGAATAAGGCCATCAATGACACAACTCGGGCGAAAATTGACGAACTAACCGGAAAAATTAATATAATACAGTTATCTACGCCGTCTACCGTTAGCTATGAACCAATCGCTGTACGGTCCACACTTGCATGTCCAATATCGTTAGACCTAGTAAAATCACTTCCGGAATTTTCTGGAGACTGCGCTAGGTATATCTCTTGGCGACAGGCGGCGAATACTGCCATGGACCTATATAAAAATTATGAAGGGACAGAACGATTTTACCAAGCAGTAGCAATAATCCGAAATAAAATAGTAGGGCCCGCAGATTTAACTCTTTCATCGTTTAATACAGTATTGAACTTTGAAGCAATTATAGCCAGACTAGATCACACAAATGCAGATAAAAGACCTTTGCATATACTAGAAAACCAAATGAGTATCCTTTGTCAGTGCGAAAAGTCGATTTCAGAATTCTACGACGAAATAGAAAAGAATCTTACTACAATTCTAAATAAGATAACTACAGAATTTTCAGGAAACTATAGCTTAATTGGTTCTATGGCAGAAAAATATCGCTCTGATGCTTTGCGAGTCTTTATTTCCGGCCTAAATAGGCCATACTGTAATATTCTTTTTTCGGCTGGCTGTCCAGACTTGACATCAGCACTTGCCAAAGCACAAGAGCTGGAAGCTAATCGGCACCGATACGCATTTGCGAGGGCGTTTGAAGCAAGGTATGACAAGCCAAACGGCATATTTCCACGTAATACTCCACAGTTTAAAAGATTAAACAATGACTTTATAGCGAGAGGTAGCAATAGGATTTTAGAAAAACCAAAACCTATGGATGGCGATCCTACATCTTCAAAATTTCGCTACAATGCCAGGCAGCAACCAATCGCACCGATCCAACAACAAATGGTGTACCAAAAAAATCAGTCTCCAAATTTATCCCACAACCAAAATCAATTTAAACGACGATTTTCATCTGATCGGACAAATCCACCTAAACTGCAGCGTATTAATCACATCAAACTGCAAAACTCTGTACCAGAGGAAGCAAGATCTTACTATGAAGATGATTCAGATCAAGAGTACGGGTGTGATAACGACGCAACGACCGAGGACAATTACGCTGACAATTATGTAGAAGAAATAAATTTTTTAGGGTAAACTCGGCACTACCGTTTGTAAAAAAAAAACTTAACGATGACATGTCATTAAAGATATTGATCGACACCGGTACTGCCAAGAACTATATAAAAAACTTACCACAACTAAAAAATATCATCCCAAGCAATAAGCCCTTCATAGCAAGAACTGTTAACAGGGAAAATACAATATCACAAAAATGTAAAGTAAACTTATTCGGAAAGACAACGGACTTCTTTGTGCTTTCTCAACTTCACACTTTTGATGCGATAATTGGCTATGACTTTCTGAGAAAAATAAAAGCAACAATCGATACCACTAAAGCGGTGCTTTTCTATGATTCCGGTCGGGAATCTCTAGAGTTTTTCAAGTGTGAAGATGTCAACAATATCCAAATAGATTACGAAGCAGTCCCCAAAGATATAAAAAATCAATTCCATAAAGTAATTACCAAACATATAGATATATTTGCCACAAAACACAAAAAACTCCCATATTCTACAAATATCAAAGCATCCATTAGAACTATTGATTCGGAACCCGTTTACAGTCGACGTCGGCTTTACCATATGTCAGCCATCCCATTCGTAAATACAGAAATCCAAAAATTGCTAGATGTAGGCATAATTCAACCATCGCGATCACCGTACAACACCCCTATCCTTGTAGTTGGGAAGAAAGGTACAAACGAAGATGGTACCCCCAAAAATAGATTAGTTTTTGATTACAGAAAATTGAACGAGAAGACTATCGCTGACCGTTACCCAATTCCGGAAATATCAGTCATTCTGTCAAATTTAGGGCAGTCCAAATATTTTACAACAATAGATTTGAAGGCAGGCTTCCACCAAATCTTAATGGAGGAAAAGGATAGGGAAAAACAGCTTTTTCCGTAAATAACGGAAAATACGAATTCCTTAGGCTCCCATTTGGGCTGAAAAACGCTCCAAGCATATTTCAACGAGCAATTGATGACGTGCTAAGATCGGAGATTGGTAAATGCTGTTACGTTTACATGGACGACGTCATAATATTTTCTAAGACCAAAGAGCAGCATTTAGAAGACTTAAACAGGATATTCAGCAAGCTGTACGAAGCCAACATGCGAATCGCCCCGGACAAATCAAAATTTGTTAAACGAGAGGTAGAATTTTTAGGTTTCAAAGTATCTGGCGACGGCATCAAAACATGTCCCGAAAAGGTGAGAGATATAGTAAACTTTGAAACGCCGAAATCACTACGAAGTCTACGATCATTCCTGGGACTCGCTGGTTACTATCGGAGGTTTATTAAAGATTACGCCTTAATAGCGAAACCTTTAACAAAATATTTAAGAGAGCACGGCGATATCAGTGCGAATCGGTCCAAAAATATACCAATACAGTTTGACCGCGAGGCTCTCGAAGCTTTTAATAGAATTAAATCAATCTTAGCTTCGGAAGACGTTCTTCTCCTATACCCGGATTATCAAAAACCTTTCGAGTTGACTACAGACGCCTCTTCGCAAGCAATAGGCGCAGTACTGGCGCAGCAAGGTCGACCCATCACAATGGTTTCCCGAACTCTTAGTAAAACCGAAGAAAATTATGCCACTAATGAGAGGGAAATGCTAGCGATAGTGTGGGCACTGCAAACTCTAAAGAATTATCTCTATGGGGCACCTAAAATCAATATTTATACCGACCACCAACCTCTAACCTTTGCAATGTCGGATAAAAATCCGAACACCAAATTAAAAAGATGGAGGGCATTCACAGAGGAATATTCTCCAACTTTCCATTACAAACCCGGAAAGGATAATAAGGTGGCAGATGCGCTATCTCGTCAACATATAAATAACGTAACAGATTCGGGTGGAACCGTCCATAGCGAGGAATCTTCTTCAGAAGTTATTCCCTCAGTTGTTAGCCCAATAAATAGTTTTCGAAATAAAATTTTTATAGAATCAGCCACCGAAAATAGTAAGAAAATGAAAACAATGTTTCAAAGCAAACTAAGACATATGTATTGTGAAATTCCGCACTGTACCGGACCTGATTAAGACAATGAAAGAAGTAATCAACCCCGACATTAATAATGGAATCTACTGTGACCTTGCAACCTTAGGAAAAATACAAAATGACCTAAAGAACGCATTTCCCAACGTAAAAATTAAATATACCAGTAAATTTGTACAAGATGTAGTGAACAAGGATGATCAAGCTGAAATAATAGCAAACGAGCATAACAGGGCACACAGAGGTCCTACAGAAAACTACAAACAAATATTAGCAGACTATTATTTCCCGAATTTACAAAAAATAACCAAATCATTTGCCAATAACTGCAAAATCTCCAAAGAAAATAAATACCAACGAAGGCCAAATAAGCACCCAATAGGATCGACACCCATTCCAAACTACCCTGGTGAAATTCTCCATTTAGATATTTATTATACAGGAAAGGAACGCTTCATTACGTGTATCGATAACTTTTCAAAATTTGCCGTAATAAAAAGCATTCCATCCCGAAACTCAACCGATATAAAAAACCCATTAATAGAAATAATATCTCAATTTCGCAATACCAAGTTAGTTGTTACAGATAACGAAGGAGCATTTGCTTCAAACGCCACTCGATCTTTGCTTCAAAATCAGTTTAACATTTCCATTCATACCGTTCCTCCTCTCCACAGCCAGAGTAATGGCCAAGTGGAAAGATTTCATTCCACTCTAGCAGAAATAGCTCGATGTACAAAACAAAATAATACGGATATAATTGAACTAATGTTACTTTCTACCTACAAATATAACAATACCATTCACTCCGTTACCGGGTACAAACCAATAGCAATACTATATAACGCCAATAAACAAATTATTGAAAAGATAAAACAAAAACTTACCACTAAACAGGAAAAAAGATCTTAATTATCATAATAAGGGAGCCGCTTCAAAAGAATTCCAACCGGGTGACAAAGTTTATTTAAAAAACAATAGAAGAATAGGTAACAAATTTTCAAAATTGTATAATTTAAAAACGGTCCAAGCGGACTTAGGAACTGCTGTTGTAATCGAAGGAAGACAATTGCATAAAAATAATTTAAGATGAATCCCTAAACTTGCAGATCTCTAAACAATTTTTTTTTCTCCCAGGTTGTTCTTAATTCCATCTGTCATGGCGAGAATTACAGACTACTCGTCAGCCTTATTTATCCCTATTCCCGAAGGTGACGTGGCTCTGTATGAAGACCATCTCTACCTAAAACACCAAACGAATCTTTCTGCAAATCAACAAATTCTCTACGACAACATAAATTTGATAAATAATCTCAGAAATGAAAGAGACAAAGAAATACTAAGACACGATGTTCAGGACATGGAACGGTTAATTCGTATACTGCAGCAGCCGGTGAGAAATCGTCGATCTATAGATTTCATTGGATCAGGCATTAAATTTATTGCGGGTGTGCCGGATCATCAAGATTTTTTGATACTGCAGTTGGAAGAAAATGAGTTAGTTAGAGCCAATAACAGACAAATAGACATTAATACCGAATTTCAGAACAAAATAGACGAAATAACAGATAGAATCAATAATTTGAACAATTTAAATAACCACCAGTCAGTTGAATTCCAGACAATGACAATGCTTATGACGAGACGAAATAGAATTATTATTGATAATTTAACAAATAATTTACACTCAATACTGTTGGCTAAAATTAACTTAGTAAATCCTTTGATGTTAAATTCTGACGAACTCGAAATGATCACTTTAAAAGAACACATATTTACACCGATCAATGATCTTTTATCTATTTCCAATGTTAAAATGTATTATCAAAACGACTTGTTAATTTATTTAATAAAAATTCCCAAGGTAGAAAAAATATGTAAATTGTACGAAATAGCTTTGGTTGCTCATAATAATAAGATTTTGGATATTCAAACTAACTTAACAGCAAATTGCAACGGGGAATACTATCCATTGAATAATTGTAAAAAATCATTATCATATCCGTATTGTAATATAGACCATAACGAAATATGTGTTGTGGAGCTCCTAAACAATCACACTGCAAGATGTCCAACGACATCATCTCACCACTTGGAAAAAATTTTCGAAATCAGAGATGGCCTGATCATTGCTCGCGATGACAACATAATGCTGGAGGAAGGAGAACAGTCTATCCCATTAAATGGGACCTTCCTCATAAGTTTTAAAGACGAAATCAAAATCAATGGAAAAATGTTCACAGCAAATCATGTCAAAAATGCAATAGAATTACTACAACCAAAAACCACTATTCTGAACGAAACAGAATTTCGTGAAAAATTATCTCTGCCATATCTTCACAAAATGCACGTAGTCAACAACCAAAAAATAGAGGAATTCAAAGTCAGCTTGGAAACTAGCGAATGGACTTGGTACGGTGTAATTGGGGTACTCATATTGGTGATCGCAGTAATCTTATATATCAAACTGAAGCCAAAGGAAATCAACATCAAGACCCAAAATATTCAGCCCGAAAATTTCCAAACTGCATGGGATTTTGAGAAAAACAGAGAAAACATCAGAAATCGCGTGTCCAAAATAATGTGCGAGGACGCCCAAGTTTTAGAGGGAGAGAAGTTAACGGAGCAGCACCGGAAGCAGCGCCGCCAGCCGCAACACAACACCGTCAAACCAAAACGCAGCAACAGCGACGGTGGGAACGCTGCAACCTTGAATGCAGTTTTGCTGACTTAACATAAGTACATTTTAGATTAAATAATAAGTCAACTGTGGAAAAACATAATTGAATAAAACCGATTAAACTCGACCAGCGAGCCGTACGGTTCGAGAGGAAATCCACTAAGTTTGTTTAACTTGTACATATGTATTCTTTTTTGAATGATTCATATATGCATACATATTTCAGTCTGTCTGTCTGGCTGGCTTGGATTTCCTTGGAATTGTCTTTGCACAAGGGAATCGAAGCAGCGCTGCGGCTGCTGCGTAGAAATATGTATTCTTTTTGAATGGTACATATGAATGTATGTATGAGCATTACATTTTCACACTTTTGCAGGTTCTTAGCTTGTAGCAAATTTGCTTTTCATATGACAATTTTTCCTTTGTTTTTTGAGGATTTACTATTTATTGCTTCTTTACACCTATCAACTTTTCTATCATTTTTCATTTGCTTATTTTCTAGATTTTGCAGATAAAGATTTTTAAAGATCGCTTTATAAATACATACGTATGTATGTATATCAATTTATGTATACAATTTTGCGAACAATTTTTTGTATTTCAAATTAAAGCAAAGATATTCTTAGTTATGTCCAATTCTGTCCAGCAATAGCATTCGCACAACCTTACGCGGCGGCATTCTCTGACCGAATGCTAGCCTGTCGCTTGTTGCTTTTCGGCTTGCCCACCTCAAGCTCGTGCTTACGCATACATGTAAGCTCACACGTATAATACGTGACGTAAAATTTATACAAATTTCTAATCTCTGCGCGGCGAAAAATGGAAACACAGGTCTGGCGTATCTCTATTATTCATTATCTCTGGATAAACATTAATACCCTCGTTGCATTTTTAATGCTCGCTACTGATATATATATGTATATACATACATATATATATTTACGGAGAGTAGCGGATTGCCTTGCTTTCTTTTGTATATTGAACTCTTTTATTACAGCTGCACTTTAACCAAACACAATATAATAATAAACATTACCCATTTGTAATCTTAAAGCCTCATTTAGTAATGACGTATCGTATTTATTCGTATCGCAGACAAAACCTACTTTACCCGAGCTCTATACATGCGTTCGCTCTTGACGTATTTATTCGGATCGTAACGCAGAAATTCTAATCGAAATAGGTCTCTCTCAGCCATTTACGTCTGCTCTGATGCTCAGAGAGATGATGAGAGAATGAGAGCGCTTTGTTGCAGAAAAGTGCTGCCACTGCACTTCGATTTTAGTTTAACAAAAAAAGCGGATTATTATTATGGAAAATTAGTCCATAAAAGTAGACCACCATAAATATATTTAAAATTTAAGATAATTCTGTGTCATAGATTTTATAAAGAATGTAAAATTTAACCTCAAAAGCAAAATGAACAGTGTGCTTACTTTGCGCACGAAACTATACGGCATCACTAACAAAATACGTTTTACGAATTTCACTAAACGGCCAAATTTTTGCCTTAACGATTAATTACGAATAAATACGATACGTCATTACTAACTGAGCCTTAAGACTTCTTCTTCTTCTTTTTGGAACTAAAATTTTTAATCTTTTTAAATTGAAACTCATCGCTTCAGTAAGCAAAAAGTTTGCATCTTTTCAAGATTTTGTATGCAGCTAAGAAAATGTGAAATATTATAAAATATTTAATAAAAAGAGCATTGTTCTAATAGCATAAAATGAGCTGATTTTTCTAAACGCTTTCATATGGGTCTATAGAGGCTACACTCATTCATTCAGCATTGGCCCAGATTCAAGAAAGCAGCTAATTGAATGGAATAAGAAAAAAAATGATCTTCCTGATTCTGATCTGATTCATTTTTTATTGTTTTTCTTTCGATAAAAGATTAAAAAATTAAGTTTCTGAATGTTTCTAGCTTTTATGAGTACTGAAAAGAACTGGTTTTATTCAATAAGCGATGAAATTTTTTTAAAGTATTTGAAATTTCAATCCGAAAAATAAGTTTTTAAATTCTTTTTTGCAGTTGTTGTTTTTCTTCAGGCTCAAGGTCTTGTTAATTAAAAAACTTTTGTTGGATTTTAATTATTTATTGTAGGCCAATATTTCGACGTCCGTTGGATGACCTTGAGCAAGACCTTGAGCCTGAAGAAAAGCAACAACTACAAATTACAACAGGTCGAATTAAACATACGTATTCATTCTTTTTTTGCCTCAAAAGAAGGGTTCAGCAATAAGAGATACTATTGAACCCTGACAATTTTTTATAATTTTTCCTCACTTTGAATAAAGCCTGTTCACCTTTTCGGCGCCATCGTTAGAAACGAAAGCAAAGTAAAAAAAACAGTAAAGTGCGAGTCGGGCTCGCTCACTGAGGGTTCCGTACTAGAAAAACCCTTTTTAGCGTTGAAATTTAATTGCTCCTTGCCCGTCTGTTTTTTGCTTTGTTTTGATTATTTTCTGTCAGCAACAATGCTTCTTCTTGTCCGTCTGTCTATGAATCAAAGGTAGCGCCATCTAGTTCTGGAGCTCGTACACTTTATTTGAGGCAACAACCAGAAACTGACAAGGCATTTCGTATATACGATATGACATATTCGTTCTGTACAAACGAGAAACAGGAATGTTGAGGGGTTAATTTTTCGACATTTTGTACTATATCTTCGGAAGTAGTATTTCACCTAAAATTATGAAAAAATTATTTTTGGAATCCAGACGTAGCCCTTTCTAACTAAGCTGCACAGAGTATAAACACAAACCATTATTTCCTGAGGTGGGTTTTTCAAAAATTAAAGAAAATAGAACAACAAATATGACGAAATTCTGGGCAGTTTTCCAGTAATATATGACTAAAGACCTACTAACCCTGATTTTATCAAAATGTTTGCTTAAGAAATGTAGAAAGTCATTTTTTCGACATTTTGTGCTATGTATATCTGCGAAACCACTTCACCGAAAATTATAAAAAAAATATGATTGGAATCCATGGGCATAGCCCTTTCTAATGATACCCCACTCGACATAAACAACAACAAAGTTTTTCTGAGGGGTGTCATCTAAAATAAAAAAAAAATTAATTTTTTAAAAATTCGAAAAAAGGGGCAGCCATTCAGTCATGCGTGATCAAATACCTAGTAACTCTGATTTTATTAAAATTTTCGGTTGAGAAATGGTGTGTGCAGATGGGATCATGTGGGGACAGGTCTGTTTTTTTAAACATTTTTTACTATATCTTTCTAGCCCGTTTACATAAAATTAAAATAAAATTATATAAAAAAAAACTTTTTAAAAATAAGCTTTAATTTATTGAATGTACTAAAAAGTAGAAAATAAATTGTTTCCAAGTCACCTGTATCTTACTATCCATAAAAGCTTGGGGCGCTCATGTGTTCAATATTTGTCAAACAGTTACCACAATATTTTATTTAAATAATTTTTTGCAAATAGATTCTAGTAATGAAAGATATTTTGAATATGGATATTGAGCGCACAAGCTTTTATTGATAGTAAGATACAGGTGACTTGGAAACAATTTATTTTCTAATTTTTGGTACATTAAATAAATTAAATCTTATTTTTAAAAAGTTTTTTTTATATAATTTTATTTTCTACTTTTTAGTCTTCCATAAATTCAATTTTAGAGCTCTGAAATTTTGCACAAAAAGAATTTAAAACTTGCAGAGCAGTACACAATATTTAGGGTATTCACAGTGTTTCCTATCGTCATATGTCATATCCTCAATTTAACAAATAGTACGGCAGTGATCGACCCTAATATTCGTGGCATATTTGTGGCGCGATGAGTTGTTGTTGTTTTGCCTGCAAGGCGCGTTGAGTAAGTTCCTATCGTTTTTCATTGATGTGTGGTGTACCTATAATTATAAACTGAAGCCCAAGTGTGTAGTTGCTTGAAAAGTGCCACGCCCCCTGTCCTACGCCCATAAAATTTTACCAGTGGGACGAAGCATCCAAGAGGGGCCTGTATACGGAATTTCAATGCTGCACGACCTTTAGTTCCAAAGCTATTCTATATAAACGATTTTGTTTGTATGGGCGGTGCCACGCGCACTTGTCCACCGCCCGTCTTATTTTCCCAGTAGATGGATATGGATGTGTAGTAAGTTCCTACCGAGTTTCATTGATGTATGATGTGTAGTTCTAAAGTTATACACAAATCTGGAGTTGGTAAAAAAGTGCCACGCCCCTTATCCTACGCCCATAAAATTTTACCAGTGGGACAACACATCCAAGAGGCGACTGCATACGAAATTTCAATGCTGCATGACCTTTAGTTCCAAAGCTAATCGAGATCAAAAATTTTGTTTGTATGGGGGTGCCACGCCCCCTTATCCTACGCCCATAAAATTTTACCAGTGGGACGACACATCCAAGAGGCGACTGCATACGAAATTTCAATGCTGCACGACATTTAGTTCCAAAGCTAATCGAGATCAAAAACTTTGTTTGTATGGGGGTGCCACGCCCCCTTATCCAGTGCCCCCCTTATTTTCTCAGTAGAAGGATATGGATATGTAGTAAGTTCCTACCGAGTTTCATTGATGTGTGATGTGTAGTTCTAAAGTTATACACAAAGCTGGAGTTGATAAAAAAGTGCCACGCCCCTTATACTACGCCCATAAAATTGATTCATGTATTGTAAGCGTGTTTACGCATGTATGCAAAGTTTCAGATCTCTAAGTAGTCGGGAAGTGGGTGAAAAATTGATTACTAGATTTGACGACCCACATACCCAGATACCGGATGTGAACCTAATATAAAGCTTATAAAAAAATACATTTTGTAATCTATGGATGTAGCCCTTTCTAACGATACTCCACACGATACGTTACAAAAATATTTATTTTTTTTGCCGACCCGAAAACCTTAAAAAAAAATATTTCTAAAAATTTTTCCAGTGAAAATATGTTTCACTTAAGACCTAAGTGAAATCGTGCCAATTTTCAGGTTCCTACGATGAAAAAAATGTCGTTTTATATACACACCCCGAAAACAAAAGTGACGTTATAAGTGTCTCCGTTTTTCCCTATAGGGGAACGGAACCCTAAAAATAACCAACCAAGTCCTCGTCTCACTGCCCCTACCCAAGAAAATTTCCTGGCTATGAAGCAGTCTACTAGTATACTAACCAGCTTAAAGAGCGAATGATTTCGTTCCTGAAAATGGAATGGCCACATGGGATTGGCTTTTGGCGTGCTTATGGAACCGCTGCTGCCGTGTTTCCCTCCGTGTCCTCTTCCATCGAGGGTGACAGTAGTACTTGGTATGTGCTTAGGTGGTATTAAATGTGGTGCACTGTTGCCATTGTTGTTTTTGCTGCCCGAAAACTCGTGTGTCTTATGAGCACCATTGAACGATTTGGCGTAGTTGCGAGCTGAGGACTTGAAACGATTTCGATTTTCATTCTTGCTGGCATGCATTTTGTTATTGTTCCTATTGTATGTGCCTTGGGAGGTCCCACTGGCTATAGTGGCTCGGCGACCATCATTCATATACTGCTGATAGAGCTCGTCACGGTCTGGACTACGATTCTCGTCCATCAGTACTGATTCAGATTTCAGTGGATGCATATACGGAATTGGTTGCAATCTGGTAAAAGCATAAAAGGTTAAAGAGAGTTAATCTTAAATACAACAATAACATAAAGCAATAAAAGATCAGAAAGATTATAAAAGAGACAAGTTTTAGTTTTAATAATACTTATTCAGTTTAACTATGAAAAACAAACTTAAATTATGCCAGCCCGAAACAAAATAAAATTCTTTATTTTTTGCGTTTTTATTTTTATGAACTCTGCTCTTAAATTTCAAAGTTTCGGGGAAAATTAATTAATTAATCTTTTTTTGCATACGACGCCATCTTAACACGTTCGCATAGCATTAATTTTCATAGTGGTGAAGCAAAATGGCAGAAATGCTATAGCATTAAAATCTAAAAAAAATCACACAGCTCCACAAATATCTAAGTGGCGAAACAGACTTTAGGCCAAAAATGGTTCTGGATTGTCTGCATAACATCGAACTTTAACGGCACCCCGCAAGAAAAGCCCAGCGGGATCAAACCGAGGCGGTCAATTGATAACGCCAAGGCGGCTGATAACGAGATTACCAAACTTAGTGCGCAAAAGATTGATGTGCTGCGTGGTATGGCGCGCCATCCATGTCTATAGTTTCAGCCAATAAAACGTTGTTATTTATGGCTTTGTAGCGCTCAACCCCGAGCTGGTGTTTCCATCACCATTATGGAAAAATTCACTCCGAAATACGCTCTTGCTCACTTTACACAGCATAAGCCGAAAACGAAGCCAGCAACATAAATATATTTCGCACTTTGAATGAAAAGAGTGAAAAATAAATCAAAGCCTACTACGAGAGAAAACAAAAAATTCGAATTTCGTATTATCGAACGGTAAAGTTTTGGGAAATTCTATTTATAGAATCGTCTGTAACAAAATACTGCATTCATATTATTGGACATTCGTACAAACGAGCATTCGTATTATTGGACGTCGACTGTATGTATATTCTCGCATCAAACGGTTTTTTGAATCTGTGATAATATGTTGGTGATAGAGTTCTTGTGTTGTTACTTACGTGTGGCCGTTAGCGATGTCCTTCAATGCGGCAACTCTGGCTGCCGTCTCTTCTGCGCGTCGCTGATGCGTTAGCCCTTTCGTACGTTCCGTCCAGATCAGCTCTTTGAGTTTTTGAAAGCTTCCCTGCACCTGGGCTATAGCATTCGGATTACCAACACTAGTAGGCCCATTGGCCCGCAATAACCGATATTGTGACAATGACCGCGGTGTCTGCCCCATGCCATTTAAATTTGGGTCAGCTCCATAAGTTCGTGTATCTGGGCCGCCCATCCCACTTTCACTCAGGCGCCGATGCTCGTGCGGACTTCCATAGATCAAGTTTTGTGGTACCAATGGCTCACGACTGACGACTCGGCCAAATATCGGTGAATGGGAACGGTCACCGTAATGTTGCAAAATGCGCACACTTGCGTGGATGAATAATGAACGTTATGGAAGCAAGGCATGAAAATATATTAGATAGATAACGAGTGATAAAATACAATACAAATTAGCCTGAAACGAAATGTTGTCTTTTTGAACGCACGTTTTCGCGTTTCCCTAAGATATATGACGCGCCCAGTGCAAAAACGACTCTTATAATTTCACAGAGCAAAAACGCTTCAAAAAATTACACACCGTACATGTGACACTAACACATATTTGCATGCATGCTCGGTTGCAGAGCTCGGAGCAACCGTCGGATTCGACAGTATCGCTGCTAATGCCAAGCAGAACAGACCGAGGGTGGGTTCTGTTTTGCTTGTTCACATGAATGTCGCTACCACGTGGTAAAATCCGGTTTTGAGAAATATCTATGATACCAACGAAAAATTCTTGATGCTTTGCCGTCTTGTCGAATTTTCGTTTTGCAGGCTGTAATTTGAAAAATGACAATTTCCTATTAGCCAAAAAAATATGTTTGCTTGCCTTTAAATTTTATCACTTCTAAACGCAATATGTAAATTTTTTGGAAATTTCGCTTTATTTAATATTTGTTTATTTATTTTATTTGCGTTGATATATTTGATAAATCACTTTTTTTTAGATTTTACAGATACTTTTCAGATCAAATTTTTTAAAGATCACATTAAATACAAATATAAACTGATGACGTTTCGGCAATATATGTATGTATAGCCCTCTCATCTCCTAATTCTGCATCTAATTTGCCGCTGTCTTTCAGTCTCTAAGCAGCACACCCGGCAACAGTATTATTTGAGCTGTCCGTCCGTTTGTGTAAGTTTTTTGTACAAACTTGTCTGAGATCCTGCTTTGCTTTGTGTGGGTTTTTCCCGCGAAGTTTTCACCTGTTTGAAGGCATTCAATCTTTTGACTGCGGACGGCTAGAGACTTGCAGGTGTTTGGCGGGGTTCTCTATTATTAAAGGTCGCTTGCAGATTTTGTAAGAATAAAGCGTGAACATCTTGTGGAAGAAATCGGTCTTTGTGATCTTTAAGAAGCAGTTAACAAAATAAATAAATTCGAAATTGAAGAAGGCTTTCATGAGAGAACGTACTATTTTCAATATGCAACCGATTTTTCTATTTTAAATCAAAGCAATATTCTAATGGCAAAGATCAACGGTCGCAAATTTATTTGTAACTCATCGGGATGATTCTATTTCATTGTATAAATTAACTATTTGGTGTGAATTCATGATAAAAGCGATGAGGGTGGTAAAAAGTGAAAATTCAGTTTGATGCAATTGCATTTCTTTCTATTTTCGCAAATTTTTTTATGCCATTCATGTAATATCAAATTAAGGTCAGAAGCAAAAATTGTTCAACGTAATTCTTCAATTTTACAATGCTTATAAATGTTTAGTTGCCTCTTTGGAGCATAGAATGTCGACATTGCCATCATAAAATCGAAACAACTTCCGTTACATCAGTGAAAAGGTGAACGCTACATTCCACTTCTTTCTTTCAGTTCAGCAGCATACAGAAAGAAAACCGCTTAGAAATTATTGCGACCGTCATTTGAACGAGCGAACAAATGACCAGCCATAACACGCCTGCAAGTGACCCCGTTGATCTTTGCCATTAGAATATTGCTTTGATTTAAAATAGAAAAATCGGTTGCATATTGAAAATAGTACGTTCTCTCATGAAAGCCTTCTTCAATTTCGAATTTATTTATTTTGTTAACTGCTTCTTAAAGATCACAAAGACCGATTTCTTCCACAAGATGTTCACGCTTTATTCTTACAAAATCTGCAAGCGACCTTTAATAATAGAGAACCCCGCCAAACACCTGCAAGTCTAGCCGTCCGCAGTCAAAAGATTGAATGCCTTCAAACAGGTGAAAACTTCGCGGGAAAAACCCACACAAAGCAAAGCAGGATCTCAGACAAGTTTGTACAAAAAACTTACACAAACGGACGGACAGCTCAAATAATACTGTTGCCGGGTGTGCTGCTTAGAGATTGAAAGACAGCGGCAAATTAGATGCAGAATTAGGAGATGAGAGGGCTATACATACATATATTGCCGAAACGTCATCAGTTTATATTTGTATTTAATGTGATCTTTAAAAAATTTGATCTGAAAAGTATCTGTAAAATCTAAAAAAAAGTGATTTATCAAATATATCAACGCAAATAAAATAAATAAACAAATATTAAATAAAGCGAAATTTCCAAAAAATTTACATATTGCGTTTAGAAGTGATAAAATTTAAAGGCAAGCAAACATATTTTTTTGGCTAATAGGAAATTGTCATTTTTCAAATTACAGCCTGCAAAACGAAAATTCGACAAGACGGCAAAGCATTAAGAATTTTTCGTTGGTAGCATAGATATTTCTCAAAACCGGATTTTACCACGTGGTAGCGACATACATGTGAACAAGCAGAACAGAACCCACCGTCGGTCTGTTCTGCTTGGCATTAGCAGCGATACTGTCGAATCCGACGGTTGCTCCGAGCTCTGCAACGGAGCATGCATGCAAATATGTGTTAGTGTCACATGTACGGTGTGTAATTTTTTGAAGCGTTTTTGCTCTGTGAAATTATAAGAGTCGTTTTTGCTCTGGGCGCGTCATATGTACGACTTTGGGCCTATGTATTATAGTTTTTTAAGAATTCGACCATCTAGTTCTTTTCAAAGGATTTGAAAAATTTTAAATCTGAATTTTGCAAACATTGCCAAGGTTATTTTGCACTGCCCCATTCTTATCTAATTTGAAAAAATTTGGAAAAGACTGATGCATAAGTGATATTTTATGAATTTTTATGTATAAGTATGTTGAAATAATCAGAATCACTTTCGTATTGATTTCCTATTGTCCGTCTGCCTGCCCGAATGTGACCGCAGGAGAGAAACACTCAGTTGTCTAAATTAAACCAAATATGGTAGACAGTGGCAGTGATCCTTATCTTAGTTTAAGGTGCGAGATTAGCCAAATTGGTTGAATGGGTATGTCATCCAACCGGTTTGGCTAATCTCGGAACTTTTATTCCTGAAAAATCCAGATGGTAGCTACACTGAAAACCTAAGGGAAGCGAGCAATCAACAACGAGCAATATCAACCTTCAGCCCATACAAATCTGCGTGATGGATGGGGTATATCCGTGCCTATTAAAGTAGGAGCTCGATCTCATCGCCCCAATACTAATAAGGATCTCCAGATCCAGCTTAACACTAGGCCACATACCTAGTAAATGGGCTGAAACAAAAGTAGAGCATCTGCCTAAATCATATAGACCCGCCATACTCAACCCGCGGGCCGCATGCGGTTCACCAAGCTTTTATGTGCGGCACATTTATTATCAGGAACGTGCTTTTTTAAAATCTGGCATTCTAAATTTCGTATATCTTGAAATTCGTTCGGACTTTGACGTACAATAAGTCCACATCAAATCTGGTATAAGAGGGGACAGACGGGCAAGGAGAATCGCTGCTGTTCAACAGAGACGGACGGTAAAAATGAAGAAAGATGCAGCCACTTTTTACCAAAGATGTTAGAAGGAGAAGATATTGCAACCCGTTCCAGTGCTAAAAATGCGTGACTTTAGAACAGAAAAACTAGTAGAAAACATGCTCATTTTTCTCGAGCAATTCCGGCCATTATGCTGCCGTTTGTGTGGCGGATATTGAGTAAATTCGAGAACAGGTTTGTTCGGCGCATGCTAGCTTGAGTTTCTTTCGCATCCCGAATGCAGTTGGATACGAGAGTAGAGCCCGACCGAACCCGAAATTTCGGCCGAGACCAATACAGAACTTCGGCCTTTATCTTAATGTTCGGCCGAAACCGAGACCGAACCTTTCGAATATATATGCAAAATAAAGAAGAAGAATTTTAATGAAAAAAAAATTATAAATTTTTCGGAAAAAATACATTTTATTATAAAAAACAATTCATTTGAGGTATAAATTCCTACATTAAGCATCTGATTTATGAGAAATAAATAAAAAGTATTATTTAAAAATATTAATTTTGTTTAAAACTATAAAGTTTTTTCCTCAACTGTTCGGCTAAATACTCGGTCTTTTGTAGCCGAGACCGAACCGAGACCGACCGGAACCTTCTGGCCGAACTGTTTGGTAACCGAAACTGAGACCGAGCGTTCGGTCGGGCTCTAAACGAGAGTATCGCTGCTGATATCAAGCAGAAGCGGAAAAACAGGTTTTGGGAAATTGCTTTGGTGTGAGTGCTGTGAAATTAGACTAGGATTTCTTCATTTCTTGATACTTTGCCGTTTTGTTGAATGTTCGTTTTGCCGTCGCACAGTGGGGTATTGACCACTGAAAATGGCGATCAATTCACCTGAACTATAATAATGAATGTTGAGTATTTTTTTTGAAAATGAAGGTTTCATAATAAAAATACGGCTTTTCAAACGAATTTTATTTAAAGTCAAATTTTATAACACTGCGAAAAGTGCAACGCGCGCTCGACACAGCGAAACAGTGAATAAATATGCATTTTGAAAAGAGTGCTGTGGCGATACCGCTAAACATAGATCAGAAATTTTCAGCCAGCGATTCACAGTTTTATCTACTTTTACCTGATACCAAATACTATTGAGATATCTGCATGTCACTTTTTTAATTAATCCACGAAATCCGGGTCAAAATCTCCACTGTGCGACGGCAAAACGAAAATTCAACAAAACGGCAAAATATCAAGAAATGGAGAAATGCTAGTCTAATTTCACAGCACTCACACCAAAGCGATTTCCCAAAACCTGTTTTTCTGGTTCTGCTTGGCATCAGCAGCGATACTCTCGTATCCGACTGCATTCGGAATGCGAAAGAAACTCAAGCTAGCATGCGCCGAACAAACCGGTTCTCGAATTTACTCAATATCCGCCACACAAACGGCAGCAATGGCCGGAATTGCTCGAGATAAATGAGCAGGTTTTCTACTAGTTTTTCTGTTCTAAAGTCACGCATTTTTAGCACTGGAACGGGTTGCAATATCTTCTCCTTCTAACATCTTTGGTTTTTGCTATTTTGCGTGCAAGGCGCGGCGAACTCGGTCCATGCATGGAAATTTCCAATGAAATTGAATATGACTTTTGAAATACATAGGCTGCCGTGTTGTATTAGTCGTATTTGAGTTTTGTATGGGAAAAGCAAACTTATTTTTATGACTGTTGTATATTCTTATTTCAAATAACATATACGACAAATATGAGACACCTGTGAACTCCCTAAATGTTTTTTGTGTTTTTTTTAGACGTGTGGTTTTCAAGAAGAAATTAAACGCATATAGTTTAATGTTATAGCCAAGAATTTAGCTCTATTATAAAGATAAGGGTTTGCCATTATGGTTTAAAAATGATTTCGGGCAAGTGGCCGCCGCGGCTGGCTCGAATAAATTCCAGCCGAGAGGTCCAATTTGTGACCACTTTTTGCAGCAATTGGGGCCGTATGTCAGCAATAACGCGCCAAATATTCTCTTCCAAAACGTCAATCGTCTCGGGCTTATCTGCGTAGACAAGCGACTTCACATAACCCCACAAAAAATAGTCCAGCGGTGTTAAATCGCACGATCTTGGAGGCCACGACGCGAGATAATGCGCTCACCAAAAGTTTCCTTCAATAAATTGATTGTTTCATTGGCTGTATGGCATGTAACGCCGTCTTGTTGGAACCAAAGGTCGTCCATATCAACATCCTCCAATTCAGGCACGAAAAAGTCATTAACCATGGCTCTATAGTGTTCCCCTTTGACTGTTACATTATGGCCGGCTTCATTTTTGAAGAAATATGGACCAATGATTCCCTCTGCCCATAGAGCACACCAAACAGTGACTCTTTGTCGATGTAACGGCGTCTCAACAATGGCTTGTGGATTATCATCACTCCAAATGCGACAATTTTGCTTATTAACGTACCCATTCAACCAAAAATTTGTCGAAATGTGTCGCGCAAACCGAACCATTATTTTGGTAATAAATTTGCACGATTTGCAAACGTTGTTCAGGAGCAAGTCTATTCATTATGAAATGGCAAACCAAACTTAGCATAAATCAAGTGACAGCTGTCAGAAAGACCCTTTATATGTCATATCGTATATACGATATGCCTTCTCAGTCAGTTCATGGTTGTTGTCTCGAATAAAGTGTACGAGTTTCAGAACTAGATGGCGCTACCTTTGATTCATAGACAGACGGGCAAGGAAAATCACTGTTGCTCACAGAAAACAATCTGAACAAAGCAAAAAAACAGACGGGCAAGGAGCAATTAACTTCGAACGCTAAAAAGGGTTTTTCTGGTACCTTCAGTGACCGAGCCCGACTCGCACTTGACTGCTTTTTTGAGAAATTAAACGTATTTCTAATCGCAATGAAGTGGCCGCATATGGGCGCTCTGGTATAATATATGTAATCGAATATATGAGCATTTTCTGTTTACCGCCTATATAGTGGGCGGACAATGTCTAGTTTTTCATCGGACGTACAGGCAATGCGGGTGGACTTATAGGACGATTGTGGGCGTGACCTGTGACCAATTTGGACAATCTCGGAATATACACTAACTTAACAACTGGTTATTTCTTTTCTGCAACCACGGCCGTCAGAAAGACGGACAACCGGAAATCAAGACCGAAATTGATTCTGATAATTTCTTATACTTATGTCTATACATATCCGGGTATTAGCTGGTGTACGAAATATAAAACCAAATTTTTTATAACAGTGTTTATATATGTACGTACGCTCCCATACTGCGAGTGGTTGAGAAATATGGCTTCCACACGTTATGGGCAAAGGGATCATAATATGTTGGTATTTCATTGGTCATCTCGGCAGCTCTTGATTGTCGTTTGGAAAAGCTGTGCGGTAGTAGCAGGAAAATAGAAATAAAGGAAATTGAAACAAAATTAAAATATAGGCAGTTCAATGAAAGTACTACATAAAGATCTGTTCGAAAAAAGCTAAGTCCACATATGTAAGTATACCGATTTATAGTTAATTACTCCGGTATAATTAGTCCGGCATATCAATCTTAGAAAAAGATAAAATCTTCGTGGCAAAGTATTTTCTCGAAAAATTGCCAATTCATCGCAAGAAGTTGTGCCGCGCAAAGAAACAATTTTAAAACAAATTATCTTTGTATTAGATGTTATGTGCCGGACTGAGAGTTGAACCCAGGCTCTTCCGCATTAGCGATCAAGCACTAAACACTTAATCCACTGAGCCACCGCGGCGATATAAGTTTCCCTGATGTGTGATGCGTAGTTCTAAAGCTATACACAAATGGGGAGTTGCTTGAAAAGTTCCACGCCCCTTATCTTACGCCCATAAAATTTTACCAGTGGAACGACGCATTCAAGAGTCGGATGCATACGGAATTTCAATGCTGCAGTTTCAAAACTATTCGATGTAAACCATTTGATTTGTATCGGCGGTGCCACGTCCGCCTCTCCAATCGGGTCCAATTATAAATCAGAACGATTTCTGAGCCCACTCAAGCACACTCACAAAATTTCATCAAAATCGGCTCAGCCGTTTTCGTGTTTTAGCGGGATTAACGCACAGCAATCCATTTTATATATAAGATAATATTAAAAAGTATATCTTCAAAAGTGACAAAAAACTATTTTCTACTTATTTGTGGGCGAAAAAATACCATAAAATCCTTAAAAAAACAGTATTCGGAAAGTTACTTCAAATCATTAAAAACATTAACTTTCCGAAACCGAAGTTAATTATTTGCAAAAGATGTTTTGAACTTCATCTTTGCTCCGAAATAGTTGATGACGTTAGTTATGCTCACACCACACATATTACGTATGTGGATACGCATCGCCGTCGATGTCAAACAATTTATACTCACATCCACATGGATCGCAGCTGTTCGCAAGTGGGCTCTTGTGATCCCGTTGGAGATGTTTTGGGCACCAACACTTCGCCACCACTCACCAGGGATGACTCACGCAACGCATTTGCGCTTGCTGCTGTAGCAGTCGCGATGTTGGAGCTTAAAACACCAGCACTATTATCACCAGCAGTCTCGCTACCAGGAACGTCTCCAACCAATTTGTCACTCGGAACCATATTTTTATTGATAACTGCACGCATAACGTTATTGACGCTGTCGATATCCGCTGCAGCGCCCACCTCATCAACAGTACCCCTTGTGTAATCGGACAGAGAACGACCACCTCCACCGTACGGTGATACTAAAGGTCTGTGAACATATTTGTGACCAAAGACACCGCTTGCTCCACCATAGTTATCAGCAAGGGTCCCTCCGTTGATGGCTGCAATGATATTGTAGCGCGGCAAGCAACTGCCATACGCTAGCATTGCGATCAAACACAGAAAGCTAGTGACAACCGCCGATGTTGTTGTTGTTGGCAGCATAACATCCTGAAAACGGAAAACAAATGGAAATATCTGTATAGTATTAGTATTTGTAGTGTTGGGCAACACTTATTGTCATATATGTATGTATAGTCAATAAAAGACTACAGTAGGTTGTATTGTACCAGCAGAAGGAAACAGACGTGTTATTACAGTGGCGACGATTGGGAAAAGCACATGATTTAATTAATTAATGGATTGGCGCAACAGCCAGAGTGTGGGCTTAGGCATAGCTTTCTCGCATTAACTTGCGTGTGCTTGTCATATTTTACACAAATTAACGGGGCCTACTTTACCGAATCCTAACGGGTTTGAGAAGCTTTTCATGGTAAAGATTATTCTCGGAGAATTGCCAATTCACCGCGAGAAGTGGCGACGCGAAAAGAAAAAATTTGAAAACAAATTTTCTTTTTATTAGATGTTACCGGACCGGGAGATGAACCCAGGTCCTCTGCGTCAGCGACCAAGCACTTAGCCCACTGAGCCACCGCGGGGGAAAGAACATAGCACAAGAAAAATGGACTTAAGAGGTAAATTATGTGGTTTCGTTTGCAACGAATTTATTAAGGGCCAGTTTCACAGTGGATAGTTAAACTCTGATTGCAGTTTAAATAGGGAATTTCAGTTTCACAGTAGGAAGTTAAATACTATTTAAATGGCCGATTGTGGATATTTAAGTACGACACAGAGTTGAATTTATGAACAGCTGATTTCGGATGTGCAAACAAGCTGCGTGGCCAGTATTGGAATTTATAAGATTCAAATTAAGCATGAAACTGCATGGTATAGCACATTTAAATGATACCGTAGTAAATAAATAATATAAACTGTGCATACTTTGGAAATTAAGGAAATTCATAGAAAAGTCGAAAGGAATCTATACATAGATGCTGGAAAAAATTATGTAAATTCCGAGAAAAGTCGAAAGAAATTCATATGGGAAAAAATTTAACTAAATGTTGGAAAAATTATGTAAATTCTGAGAAAAGTCGAAAGGAATTCATATGGGAAATCTAAGTAGATGCTGGAAAAATTATGTAAATTCCGAGAAAAGTCGAAAGGAATTCATGGGGAAAAGTTACTTGTGCTACATCTTAGCTTGTGCGTTTTGCAAGGTATTCAGGTCATTCTTCTCTTTTCCGTGCTTCTCAGTATTTTACTTAAATCGGTATGAAAATACTGCCAGGGAGGCAAAGGAAAAAAAAGGAAATAAATAGATTTTTCTGTTGATTCATTCGGCATTTCTATCGAATTTTTCTATACTGCCCATCCCTGACGATTGTAGTTGAATAAGGTGCTTATTTTGTAAATCCCAACGCCTCACTTCACCCTGCGTTCACTAATTTGGTATTGTGTAAAACGCATCACCTCACTCAGTGACTGCTCGCGTTGTCTTACGTAGTTTCATATGAAAATCGGTACCGCGTAAAACGCAACGCGGCGCATTGAACTGTCAAATCGTTCACAATCGTTCACTCGGGTTTGTGCTCGCGTTCGGTGTTTTAAATGCATAATTATTGTAAATTTCGAGTGAAAATTAAAGATTTCTCGTTTTGATTTCCAAAACTCGCGTTTAATTTAATAAATGCGAAATAATTAATTCCGAGTGAAAATTGAATGTTTGTGTGCAAAATGGATTTGCTGGTAAAAAAATTGTAAGCAGATTGTTATTGTGATTGTTAGGTTAATAATATAATGAAAATATCTTCCAATAGCGGATTTATTCAATGAGCAAGTTAAAGCGCAGAAAGACTTCCTAAAGTTGGTTGACGAGCAAAATAACCTTGCACAGCAGCAGGCACTTTCGCTTTTGAGGATTGCTGATGCGATGGAGAAGCAAGCAGCTGAGATGGAGAAGCAAGCAGCTGCGTTACAGAAGTTAGCAGCATCGATGGAACGCCTAAGCCTCAACCAAAAGTCTGATTGATGGCAATTTATGTTGTTAGATTTGTTTTGTTGTCCTTTAAGAAATTTTAATCAAGTCTTGTTCAAGTTTTTGTGAAGTACTGTGATTTATTTTTATAACCGAAGATCTCATTTCTGTATACATATATTTATAAAAGAAAAAAATAACAAAGATTAAACTAGTGTAATTGACAATATACCAAATTCTTTTTTCCTACGATAGATACGTACCCAATACAATTGTGTAAAAACGATATTACTTAATAATCAATTTTAAAAAGTTCTTGTTAGAGTTCACTTACGAAATTATTTACAGATACTTCGACATTCAATGCTTTCTTTCTACCAACTCAAGAGAAAGAAATATAGAATTCGCAGTCGATCTTTACCATTAATGCAATCAGTTATTAGCCTGCACTTACTGATGGTGACCTTTTTAGAAAAAACACAAGAATTACGAGGTTTTTCGATTTTTCTATTTGTATGGGAAATTTATTTAAGGAATTGATAGAAATTTTAAAATCGTGTTTGAACAAATCAATTTGTGTGAAACGAGAATCAGGTGTACTAATGAATCAAACTGTTCGCGATTTCGCGCCGTACTTCTATGGCTGCCGCAGACATTTCTCCCGCAGTTGGTTCCACAAACTCGCAGTCTAGGGTTTCAGTGAGCGCATAAATAAATAAACAAATAAATAAACAACTTGACGAAAAAAGAAGAAACAAACAAATAAATAAATAAATTGACAAAGAAAGAACAAACAAACAAATAAAAAAATATAGAACGAATAAATGTCAGCTGTCCAAAAAAACAGAGATACCACAATATCCAAATGCAAAAATATCCAAAATTCGTTGAAAAAAATGCTCAAAACATCAACTTTCACCCGGTGTGGCAACATTTTGACGTAAGAGTTTTGACACTTGCCGTGACAACGTAAAGTGCCAAACACAACTACGCAGTGATTTACAAATTACCATTTTTTGATCCCGGCGTTGACTTCTTGTTCGCGTTGCGATCGATCACGGGGATTTAGACGGTAAGGCCGTAAGATTAGGCTAGGTTAATCTGGCTGCCTAATGCCTGAAACAGAATACCGACGACGGTTGCAGACCGATGCGATTTTTTGGCCTGCCGCAGTAAACAAACTGCAACCAACGGTCGTCGACAGTTCAATTTCTATACAATTTAACGCCTCTGTAAACAAAATTCGACAAACGGCCGTTGACAGCTTATTTTATACAAACAACTAAATTTCCCAGCTGAAAAAAGCTCTCCTGTATGACTGCCGGCAGCATGCCTTCAAAGGTCAGCAGGCATACTCGCTTCCATACCCGCTTGTATCTTTTTTCTATTGGCATGTCCTAGGTCGGCATGTCGGCTAAATGAGCAGCAATGCTGATGTGGCAGGTCTGGTATCCAAAAAAAAATAATAAAAAAAAAATAAGTGTACACTATTCTATTAGATGTTATTGTGCCTCGCCTGAGATTTGAACTCTGGTCTTCCGTTTCAGCAATCAAGCATTTGCCCACTTGACCAACGTGTCGCGTTGCCTCTGGTCGCTTAAAATTAACCAGAACGAGGAAGTTTTTCAAATTTCTAAAAATAGAAATCTTATAAGCAGCTGTAATGAAATGTAATGAAATCATTCACAGCGTAAAATTAGAACCAGCTCTATCGTCGGTCGTCGTCGACCGTTCTGTTCCATTTCTGACGTTCTCATAAGCCTACTCGTTTCAAAATGCGGAATATCGCATCGGTCTGCGATGTGGTCGGTATTCATGCATAAGAAGAAGGCCACGCATAGACCCTGTTGGGTCCTTAGCGATACCAGTTGGAGTTCCGTTTAGGAGTTGTCAAAGTAGTGATCTGTCAGAATTTGGGTGTAGTTGAATAAAGTTGGCAAGCAAATTTATTGAAGTAAGCAAGTATTAGAGGCAAGCAATAGTTAAAAGCAAGGACATATAAGAAGAAAAAACGAAAAATGAGAGCCAGAGTGGCCGATGGGCCGCCCCCATTCGAATTTAAGCCATCCGATAGCAATTGCAGTCGCGATTAGAAAAATTGGCTTCGGGGCTTCGAAATTTTCGCGCAGGCGAACCAGATGGACGACTCCTGGAAACTAAATTGGATGTTGCATTATGCGGGACAAGAGGCGCAGAACGTTTATTATTCTTTGCCAGACGAGAAAGATGTTAAAGAAGTTCGAACAGGCCGGTTGGCGTTGGGTTACGTTCCGTCGCAAACAAATGCGTACGACGAAGCCGTTCGCAAATTGTGTAAATTCTTTGAGCCTAAGCGTAATATTTCCTACGAAAGACACATCTTTCGGCAATTGAAGCAAAAAGAAAACGAACGTATTGATTTTTTGTTATGCGTCTGCGTGATCGGCAAGCAGATCGGTGCGACTTTAAGGACCAACTTGACAAAAATATGAAAGATCAAATCACGAGCTGACGTCACTCCGATTTGTTGCGTCGTAAGATTTTAGAAAAAGGTGACGAAAGACTTGATAGTATCATTAAAATGGCTCGAATATTGGAAGTTGTAGTAACACAACAGAAGTCATTCGAAACAACTCCAAAGAAAGCACAGACTCCGTCAATTGTTGAAGATATTATAGGCAAAGAGAGCGAAGTTTGTAAAATTGAATCGAAGCGATTATTCGCTGCTCACCGACCTAGCTATGGGCTTAGCAGCTTTGGTGGAGTATGTGGTCGATGCGGAATAAAAGGCCATAAGTCGTCAGATGAAAAGTATCCAGCAAGAGGCAAGGAATGCAATCGATGTGGCCGAAAAGACCACTTTGCTCGTAAATGATTTTTGCGAGGAAACCAGATTGAACAGAATAGCGTTACGTACAAACGTAACATGAATGCACAAGATGATAATGAGTATAAGAATAAACGAGAAACAGTTAACATAATTACAGATGAAAACTACTCCGAGGTAAAGCCAAAACCGAATAACGTAACTGATGATTACAAATATATTTTCTGCATTGATTCTCCAACTAATAACAACAAAATATGGTGTGAAATCGGCGGTGTCAGTGCGGAAGTTGTTTGATTCAGGATCAAAATACATTATTGTTGACCGTACTTCCTGGATTGAATTTAAAAGCGAAAATATTGAAACCATACATCGACAGAAAAAGGTTGACATCAATTTCCGTGCATATGGCGGCCACCCACTAAAATTTTTGGGAAAATTCAGGGCAATAGTGAAGGCAATTCGTAGCAAAACAGTGGCTGACTTTTATGTTGCCAACGAATTCGGTAAAATATTACTTGGATACGAAACAGCAACTGCTTTGGAAATACTTGGAATTGGTTACGGCGAAAATGTCAATATGATTGATGCAAAACAAGGCGAAGCAAACAAATTGGGAAAGACCAAGGGAGTGCTGGTTAAATCACCGATAAAAATGGATGTCAAAGGCGTTACTCGGCCCTATAGACGTGTCCCAGCAGCATTGGAAAAAACTGTTGACGACAAAATCGACGATATGCTTCGACAGGGCACTAGAGGAAAAGTTAATGGCGTTTCAAAATGGGTGTCTCCGCTGGTGATCACTCCAAAGGAGGACGGTGTGTGTGGACATGCGCCGTGCGAATGAAGCTGTTGAACGCGAGCATCATCCACTGCCCACTATGGATGACTTCCTTCCACACCTAAAGGATGCAAGACTCTTTTCAAAACTTGACATCCAACAAGCGTTTCACCAGGTGGAAATTTCATCGAACTCTCGGGAGATAACTACATTTATAACCAGGAAAGGGTTATACCGTTATACGCGGCTCATGTTTGGAATAGCTTGCTGTTCCGAAATATTTCAAAAACTCGTGGAGCAAATTTTAATTGGATGCGATGGTGATATAAATTTCATCGACGAAATTCAAGATGTCAAAGGAGGTATCTATGACGAGAAATGGCAAGCCAAATCGCTAGCATTAAAGCCTTTTGAAGAAGAGCTCTGCTTTGGCAATGGTATTTTACAACGGGGAACTCGAATTTTTATACCACAAGCGCTAAGAAATAGGGCACTTGAGTTAGCACATGAAGGACACCCTGGTATGACCGTGAAGCGTAGACTACGTGCAAAGGTTTGGTGGCCGAAAATAGACCAGCATATTGAAGAACATGTAAGGAAATGCCGGGGCTGTCTTTTAGTAAGTACTCGTACCGCACCGGAACGTCTGAAGAGAACGGAGTTGTCGTCAGCACCTTGGCAACATATGGCGATTAAGTTTTGTGGGTCACTACCAGAGATCTGCAGCGAGTCGGATTGCAGTCTGAGTACGTTTTTGCTTACACTGCAATCCATCCACACCTTGAGTAGGACTAACATTTTTTTCAATCTTCAGATTTTAAGTCTCCGTCCGACTCTGACTCTTCATCATGTTGAACTTGACTGGCCCCACATTGACGGCAGTCCCATGCTCCTGAGCCGAATCTCTGCGAAAATATTGTGTATGTATGCCGCGCAACACCAGATGTTGAAAACCCCAGAGCAGTGATGCCAGTTAGTAAATATAACACCGCTGAAAGCTGAAAGAGGAATGCGAGGGGAATTTCCGATTTGTTCAGTTAACAGCGCAATTCTGAGCAGTGGTTCATTCGCGCGGTTGCAAAAACGCGCCGTTAGCAAGAGTTTTGCCCATATTGAATATCGTAAATATAACTTAACGTGCTCATTTTATAAGTCCCCGTGATCGAACGCAACGCGAACACGAAGCCAACGCCGGGATCAAAAAACGGCATTTTATAAATCACTACGTAATTACGTTCGTCGTTTTACGGCATCACATGAGCTGTCACGTTCTTACGAAAAAGAGTTGTATTTTTCTAAATTTATCAGCCAAATACAAAACACACAAAATTTGCAGCTTCCATTGCATACCTTCCATAGCCTAGTGGTTAAAGCATTTGACTAGCACGCAAGAGGTTGTCAGTTCAATTCTCAACCGCGATACTTTTCTTTTTGTGATTTCGACCCTCAAGCGCAGTGCTAGTATTTTCTTTTTTTGTACTTTTTTCTTTAGTATTTCTCTTTAAAAAGTATTACTGTCTATGCCGGGCCACCCTACCGCTGCACACTGGGGCCAAAAGCTTTGGCCCAGCTCAAAGCTGCCAACCTTAGAATATAAGCTAGATTTAAATGTGAAACAATGTGGAAAGTGGAACAAGGGTCGGACTTTGGAGTGCCCTCTATTTGTTTTTACTCGTGACATAACCCCCGTATAAGACACAGCATCAAGTATATTTTTCCAGTGGATTTTCCTCGCGACATAAAGTAATTTTTCCGTGCCCCTAACTCCGATCCTCCATGGACGAACAGCGACGTCCGACCCTCGATTCCACCAGCTCATCAAACTTTGTTGTAGTAACGTAAGTAAAGTGGAAATAAAGAAAGAGAAAAGTGCACATAGTGCCATAGAAATCCGTGACTTTATTTGTTGGGATTCTTTTCTCCAGCGATTCCATCGCAGCCCCGCTCGCGGTCACTAGACTCCACGGCCTCACCGAAATCCCCGACAGGCGTCCAACTTGGCACCCCGGCCATTTGCGCCATATTTAATTACAATAGTACTTATTATTTGCTTCTTCAGATTACCACAAATCAATTTTCACTCGAAATTACCAAATTGCGTTTAAAAAATTGAACGCGAGCTCAAACCCAAGTGAACGATTTGACAGTTCATGTGAGTGAATGCGCAGCGTTGCGTTTTATGCGATACCGATTTTCATATGAAACTACGTAAGACAACGCGCGCGGTCACTGAGTGAGGTGATGCGTTTTACACAATACCAAATTAGTGAAAGCAGGGTGAAGTGAGGCGTTGGGATTTACAAAATAAGCACCTAAGTCTCCTTGTATTTTGTCAGTACCTGCTCACATTCGTGTCACAACAAGAAAAATTTCGTAGAAAATTCACTCGCTAATTACGGAATTACACAGTCCTAATTTGCACCCGAAAATATATTATGCCGAAAAGTCGGGTTTATAGGCAGAATGGGAAAACCAAAAACAGACAATACTGAATTTCGCGTGCTTGAAATTTTTTTTTTCCCCCTTTTTGGTCTCAAACCTGTTAACAGGTACAGAAAGAGCAAAAGAAAAAGGAAATATTTCTGCCTGTACTCAAATTATTTACCCTGCTTATGACTAGCACTGTCATTTATAAGGTTTAAAATCTTGTTGTGCTAGGAAACTTCATATGGATATGTATCTATATACATATATAAAAATCAAATTATGTATGTATGTTCGGAGTTGCGTCCTAGACCGCTTGATCGATCATAACCAAATTTGGCACATAGACTATAGATGTTCCAAGGATGGTCATAGGCTATAGACAAATTTTATAAATCAAGAGGACGTGGCACCTCCCATACAACTTAAATAATTGATTGGGCATATCTTTAAAACTACAAGGTGTACAACATTAAAACTTTGTATTATGTTAGTGTTTAGATGTGTCTTCCTGCTGGAAAAAATGTAGGGGCGTGGGACAAGGGGGCTTGGCACCCCTCATATAATTTAATTCTATGATATGGCATATCTTTGAAAGTACAAGTCGCGCAGCATTGAAATTCCGAACGCAGGCACCTCTTGGATGAGTCGTCCCACTGGTAAAATTATATGGGCGTAGGTCAAGGGAGCGGAACTTCAATCAAATCCTATACGGGTATAACTTTAGAAATATATTTCATACATCAATGAAACTCGGTAGAAACATATTACATATCCGTATGTACGGGACGGGCATTGGACACGAGGCGTGGCACCCCTCATACAAGTTAAATCTTCGATTTGGTATGTCTTTAGAACTACAAGTCATACAACATTAAAATTTTTATTCTTGGTTTTTATTTATTTATTTTATTATTTATTATTAATCTTTTATTAATCTTACAAATACACATAACATTTATATCAAAACACTTACGGAAATAAATAATAACAGATTAATAAATACTGCATTCAGTTGTACAAAAATGGACAAGTGTTGAATGCAGATATACTTAGTATAATAACATAGTATTTAGATGTATTGTAATGGGGTTAGAGGTGTGAAGATAAACTATTGGTTGACAAAGATTGACATACAAAATACCTAAGAGACACAATGACTACTATATTCTGTTAGTATTTAGTCATACATATGTACATGTAAATATTTTTACATAATTTTCAGTTTTATATATATAGATTTAGGGTCATGGGACAAGGTGGCGTAGCACACCTTCAATGTATGTACCGTAAAAAAGTGGTGGTCCATGAGGAGTGACTTTAATTTTGGCCTTCCACCAAAGGAGTAATCTACATACTGTAACGGCCATAATTTGCGGCCCAAATTAATGCCCACACAACAAGCACGCGCCTGAGGCACAGAAGACGGCCGTTGAACATTTTTTCCTTTTTCTTATTATATTTCCTGGTTTATGTATATATTTTCGGCATGAAGCCAAGACATTTTTGTACTAAATAACTTCTTTTTCATACTATTATATTACTTATAAGATTACCTTTAGACCTGTTAGTTCATAGTAATGATAAGCATAACTCTAGTAGACAAATACAAAACCATCGCCCTGCAAAAGCAATAGCAACAGCACGGCACTAGCCAACATGCAGGAAAAGAAAACAATAACAACAGCACAGCACTAGCTAGCATACAAAATAACAAAACAGCAACGCACAGCAACATAAAAAACAACAACAACAAACGACAGAACTTGCGCATAGCGCCAGAACAATGCACGGCACGCGACTGCGCAGAAGTACCGTTAGGTCGTTCAATGCCGGCAGAGGCGCAGCGCATGAGCGACATAGGGAAAACACGACGATAGCATAGGACGGCAGAGCCCAGCTCGGCCTATAAAAGCGCGAACAGTCAACGCCTGGCAGCGTGCCAGAACACTTGGTACGATCCAAGTTGCGAAGCAGAAGACAAGCCAATAGCCCAGCAAGCAACACAAGCAGTGACGCCAAATCGTATAAAGGAAGGGTAAGCATTGGAAAGCGCTAGTTAGACGCTGGGTGTCTGTGGACTGCCACTTCGAGTCGGGTATCTGCTCAAGTGTGACTGTCATCCCCCTCCCAGTAGGCTCCACTCCGAGTCGGGTATCTGCTCGAGTGGGACTACTACCTCCTTACATCCTCCTGTGGGTTTTCACTTCGAGTCGGGTATCTGCTCAAGTGCAACCCCCACCTCCTCCTAGTACGTTCCGCTCTGAGTCGGGTATCTACTCGAGCGGGACTGCTGCAACCCTTCTACGGGTTTTCCACTTCGAGTCGGGTATCTGCTCAAGTGTGATCGCCAAGTTGTCCTGTTAGTGCCACTCCGAGTCGGGTATCTGCTCGAGTGGTGACTAGCACATTCATCCGCGGGCTTTCCACTTCGAGTCGGGTATCTGCTCAAGTGTGATCGCCACGTCCATGCAGTGGGTGCCACCCCGAGTCAGGTATCTGCTCGAGTGGGACCACTGCATCCTCGCGCAGGCTCCGAGTCCGAGGAATTTTCATAGCCGTTACGAAGAAAACTGTTGCCAAAGAAATCTGTCTGTCAACCACCGTAGGTCTAGGCTGTGGACGAAACCAGAGTCTAAACTATTGAGTTACCTATTATTGTAAATCTTAAGAGGTATCACATGGTAAAACAAAGCAAGCGAAATAATAAACTCTAAGAATAAACTTACAGCCAGAAAGTGTCCTTCATTTCTTTCCCTAAACAAATAAATATTTTTTGTAACCCGGCCCTGGACAGCCGCTGAACATACCTCAGCTCTTATTGTCTTCTGCCAGGTGCAGAGACTCGACCAAGGTAAAAGTGTCGTTACAAATGGCGCCCGAGCAGGGACCTGAGAAGGAAGACACGAAGAAAACCCGTAAGGACAAATCAACCACTGACGACAGAAGAATTAAAACAGCAAGACAAAACATGGAAACAACTTTAAAATTTCAACAGCAGAAGAAGCAAGCATAGTCGACGCAAAAAAAAAAAAAAAAAAACAACGCCTGAGGCTAGACAGAGCAGACACGACGCACAGAGAATCAACGCCTGAGGCTAGACAAAGCAGAGACGACGCATAGAGAAGCCACGCCTAAGGCTAGATACAGCGTAGACGACGCTCCGAGAAGCAACGCCTGAGGCTAGCGAACGCACAGAGAACAACAGTCAGACAAAAGGGAAGATAAGCAATGTTAAATTTAACAATCGAAATACCGAGGCAAGACACCGGCGGCCCAAACGCTGGCATCGCTTAGCACAGTCACCACACCATTCGCCACCACAGAACGACGCGGAGAACAAGGACAAGAGTGATGTCACATGCCGCAATGGTCGATCAGGTGCTAAAGTGGTCCGTCAAGTATGACGGTGGACCAGACCCCATGGCGTTCATCGAAAGACTGGAGGAGTTGGCATATATGTACGGGATCCCTTTGGACCAGCTTCTACGAACCATGCCGGTCCTGCTCCATGGGAACGCCCTCACCTGGTTCCAGAACAACAATCGCAACTGGCAAGAGTGGCAGACATTCAAAGGGGATTTTCTCCATTTTCATCTGCCAGTACGCTACTTTGAGCGACTGGAAGATGAAATATGGGAACGCGTACAAAGGCCTCATGAGCTCTTCAAGGAGTATCTGCTGACCCTCCAGAACATGATGCGTCACGCTGAATTTTCAGATGCCCAGAAGCTGGAACGGGTGTACAGAAACTGCCAGCCCGATTACCAGCTGTACATCCGGCGGAAAGACTTCAACACGTTGGACGAATTAGTGGCCCTGGCGGAAAATTTTGAGGATATCCAGGAGGACCGTCGCCAACTACAAGTACCGGCGCCCCAACAAGCTCGAGCGGAGAAGAATCGACTGGTAGTA
The DNA here is from genome assembly GCA_963457695.1 of Neria commutata. NCBI lineage: Eukaryota > Metazoa > Arthropoda > Insecta > Diptera > Micropezidae > Neria > Neria commutata. The sequence goes on from OY735250.1 coordinate 152,598, forward strand.
CTAGATGCCGAGCACCGAATTAACCTACGGACAACGTGCCGGCGATCTGGTCATAACGGTCAACTTACTCTAGAGTGCCGAAACCCACAGATACCGTCCTGCTGGAAGTGTAGCCGAAGTGGAGTGAAGACTGTCGAGTGCTGTAGCCGAAGATTGGGGAAAAGAAGCGAATCCCGCCAAACTACCATACCGTACCCAGGAAGTCATCTACACCACGAGCAGGCACCACCCGTAAGTTCCGCCGGCACGTGCTGTGGCACTGCATACCTACTCTGCAACCAAACGCTCTATCCCATCGGAACGACCTGTAGAGCATCCCGCAGAGCGATCCAAAGAGTACAGTTTGTCAAGTAAATGTTTGCAAACTAAAAAATGGGGGAAAAATAAATTTTAAAAGCTCATAAATACAAGAAAAATTTAAATATTTTGAAATTATTTAAAAATATGTACTAATTGAATACCTCACTTTCATATAACATCCAAATAACCTCTATTTCATAACCGAAAACAACTCAAAAAATAAAAAAGGAAAGCAAGCTATATTTCACACTGTCAAATAATTCTTTGCAAAAGCAAATTCGCATTGAATATTTGGCGCCGTCAGGCCGGCGAAAATTAGCGGTACTTTTCGTAGACGTTTCAAAATAGTATCAGATGAGCGGATAATATCAGTTTTCAATTGCGTGTCTTATAAGCGTGGCAGAAAAAGTATACTTTGCATTTATTTCTTAAAAAAATGCCCGGGAAAAGAGTTGACATAAATATTATTCAATTGGTATACTATAATTATCGCAGAGGAAAAAGTGCTAAAGAATTAGCTGAAATGTTCTCAATACAAATAAGTACTGTGTACAATATAATCAACAGAGCTGAAACTGAAGGGCGAATCGATTTGAAAGTATCTCCTGGACGACCCAGAAAACTGTCTGACAGAGAAGAAAGAAAAATCATTCAAAAAATTCGTGAAAATCCCAGCATTTCAACAAGAGAATTGGCTTAGAATATAAAAAATGACTGCGGAGCTGATCTGTCTCATGAGACTGTTCGTAAAGTGCTTTTAAAGAACGGGTATTCTTCGAAAGTAGCCAGGAAGAAACCACTGCTTTCTGAAAAAAATTAGGCAAAGCGATTGAAATTTGCACGGGAGTACCTTTTACGCTCACTTGATTACTGGGATGATGTGGTTTTCTGCGATGAAACAAAAATAATGCTTTATTACAATGCGAGGCCTAATAAAATTTGGCGATAACCACTTTCAGCTCTAGAAAATAGAAATATTATTCCAACAGTCAAATTTGGAAAACTATCAGTGAATGTGCGGGGCTGCATTTCTAAAATAGGAGTTGGAGATCTGAGGATATTTGAACAAAATATGGATAAAGAATTGTATCTTGATATTTTAAGAACAAAGTTAATTGCCAGTGTTCACAAATTCGGCATTTTTGAACGGAACCACCCTACAAAATACAAATATAAATTATATCAAGACAATGATCCTAAGCTTACCTCGTACTTATGCAAGACTTGGGTGCTCTATAACTGCAGTAAAGCTATTGATACTCCACCACAAAGTCTCGATTTTAACCCGATTGAGAATATATGGGCACTGTTGAAGAAAAAAGTGGCCAAAAACAAAAAGCCAACTAATTCAATACATCAGGGAGGAATGGCTTAAGAAGACCGGAAGAATATGAACTTCAGAACTAATTTCATCCATGCAGAGACGTCTCCAAGTAGTTATTGATGCCCGAGGGGGGCATACCAAGTATTGACTTTAAATAATTATTTTTAACAATGTTTCTCCTATGACTAATGTTTAATTTCATAATTTTGCAAACATTTAATTGACACCTTGAAAAGTGGATTGCATAACATTTCAATTTTTTCGTATGTTATTTTTTGTAATGTAAAAATGTTTTTAACGCTATATGAAAGTGAAGTGTTCATTAAAGAAAAACGGTTAACTATTTATTTAATTTTGGAATTTTCCTTTATTTTATGGAATATCAAAGATAAAATTTTGTCGATTTTTGCAGTGTGCAAACGTTTACTTGACATACTGTATCTAGCAGAGCAAGCAACAGAGCAGACAGAGGAACGCTCTGAAGAGCATCCAGCAGACAAACCCGCAGAGCAATCCAAAGAGTATCCAGCAGAGCAGACAGAGGAACGCCCTGCAGATCACCCAGCAGACAAACCCGCAGAACATCCCGCAGAGCGATCCAGAGAGTATCCAGCAGAGCGAGCCACAGAGCAGACACAGGAACGCCCTGCAGAGCATCCAGCATACAAACCCGCAGAACATCCCGCAGGGCGATCCAAAGAGCACCCAACAGAGCGAGCCACAGAGCAGGCAGAGGAACGCCCTGCAGAGCATCAAGCAGAGCGACCAATCGAACAGGAAAAGAAGAAAGAGGAATACAATCGCTACCTACAACAATTAACGCAATTGCAGAAAATAAACCAGCGCACATCGATTCCGGGGAACGATAGCAAGGAAGTCCACTCTCAAATAAGCCGACAACCTGCCCTACAGTTGATGTATGACACCCCGACTCCCACACCAAAACCAACACCAAGAGGAATAGAACCACGCGTCAAGCAACACTGGGCGAGAAACCATTGCGGGAGACCTCCCGAAAACGCCAGTCACGGAACCAATAGCGAGCGACCACACTCGACACTGTGCCACAGCCGCAGCGGCACCTCACATTCCCAGACGTTGAGGATCGCTATACCATAAGGAACCAGGTCTACTGCATCCGCATCTTTAAGATGGACAAAGTAAGATCCGTTCTCATTTCCCCCGGGAAGTATCGGGGGAGTGTAACGGCCATAATTTGCGGCCCAAATTAATGCCCACACAACAAGCACGCGCCTGAGGCACAGAAGACGGCCGTTGAACATTTTTTCCTTTTTCTTATTATATTTCCTGGTTTATGTATATATTTTCGGCATGAAGCCAAGACATTTTTGTACTAAATAACTTCTTTTTCATACTATTATATTACTTATAAGATTACCTTTAGACCTGTTAGTTCATAGTAATGATAAGCATAACTCTAGTAGACAAATACAAAACCATCGCCCTGCAAAAGCAATAGCAACAGCACGGCACTAGCCAACATGCAGGAAAAGAAAACAATAACAACAGCACGGCACTAGCTAGCATACAAAATAACAAAACAGCAACGCACAGCAACATAAAAAACAACAACAACAAACGACAGAACTTGCGCATAGCGCCAGAACAATGCACGGCACGCGACGGCGCAGAAGTACCGTTAGGTCGTTCAATGCCGGCAGAGGCGCAGCGCATGAGCGACATAGGGAAAACACGACGATAGCATAGGACGGCAGAGCCCAGCTCGGCCTATAAAAGCGCGAACAGAATTTCAGTCTGGACAGTCAACGCCTGGCAGCGAGCCAGAACACTTGGTACGATCCAAGTTGCGAAGCAGAAGACAAGCCAATAGCCCAGCAAGCAACACAAGCAGTGACGCCAAATCGTATAAAGGAAGGGTAAGCATTGGAAAGCGCTAGTTAGACGCTGGGTGTCTGTGGACTGCCACTTCGAGTCGGGTATCTGCTCAAGTGTGACTGTCATCCCCCTCCCAGTAGGCTCCACTCCGAGTCGGGTATCTGCTCGAGTGGGACTACTACCTCCTTACATCCTCCTGTGGGTTTTCACTTCGAGTCGGGTATCTGCTCAAGTGCAACCCCCACCTCCTCCTAGTACGTTCCGCTCTGAGTCGGGTATCTACTCGAGCGGGACTGCTGCAACCCTTCTACGGGTTTTCCACTTCGAGTCGGGTATCTGCTCAAGTGTGATCGCCAAGTTGTCCAGTTAGTGCCACTCCGAGTCGGGTATCTGCTCGAGTGGTGACTAGCACATTCATCCGCGGGCTTTCCACTTCGAGTCGGGTATCTGCTCAAGTGTGATCGCCACGTCCATGCAGTGGGTGCCACCCCGAGTCAGGTATCTGCTCGAGTGGGACCACTGCATCCTCGCGCAGGCTCCGAGTCCGAGGAATTTTCATAGCCGTTACGAAGAAAACTGTTGCCAAAGAAATCTGTCTGTCAACCACCGTAGGTCTAGGCTGTGGACGAAACCAGAGTCTAAACTATTGAGTTACCTATTATTGTAAATCTTAAGAGGTATCACATGGTAAAACAAAGCAAGCGAAATAATAAACTCTAAGAATAAACTTACAGCCAGAAAGTGTCCTTCATTTCTTTCCCTAAACAAATAAATATTTTTTGTAACCCGGCCCTGGACAGCCGCTGAACATACTCAGCCCTCAGCTCTTATTGTCTTCTGCCAGGTGCAGAGACTCTACCAAGGTAAAAGTGTCGTTACAATACACAGATAGGACTGTAAGGACCTACATTTATGACTTCTCCTACAAGTATATAGACATCACAAGCATCAGCAAGGAGAAGCGCTGCTGTTCAACAGAAAACAATAAAAACCAAGAAAAAGACAGACTGGCAAGCACTTCTATTAAATTAAATACAATTAAATACAGCAACATTCAATCATAGCATCATTCACATTACGTATTTTTAGAAAAGCGCGGGGTGGAACCCGCGGGTAACAGCTAGTTAATAAATATAATAATTATAAATTGGAAAATAAATTAAACAAAACCATGCGAAAGACTGCATGATCTGTTCCATTTAGTTTCGTTTCCAAATTTTAAATTGATTAAATTGGTACCAAATTTGGAATTTTCGTGCATCTGGCTTTGTCACGCAACAAAAATTTTCCGTGCAAGGCAAGGGATTCTTCGGTTTGCTTTAAGATTTACCTCGTTCACTGTTCAACAACCTTCGTTAAGATTGCAGTGTGTGAGACTGAGCATGAGAGTCATGTTTTGGATGTGAATATTTGCTGCTCTTCACTCGAAAATGCTCCCAGTCACAGTCATAGCAGTCTCAGTCCATATAAGGACTGGGATTTTGTTTGGCGTGAGTCAGCATAAGTCGCAAAAAAGCGACTCGCTGCAGATCTCGGTCGGTCACTACCGTCAGGTCACAATCTGCTTGTAGTAGTGGATTATTATTATTATTTTTTTTTTAAGAAACCAACGGTCAGGGGATATCCTTTACGTGCGAAGCACTTATTGGTTTGAAAAGGAGAATAGGTAAGGGATAGGATAAAGTGGTGTTGAAGACGGCACAACTGTATCCAAGATGCACTAAGGAAAAAAGTAGGCTTTATTTCTGACGGCGCAAAAAATTACAAAATTTTCGTCAGAACAAAAAATGGTGAAAAGAGAGTAGAGCATTTTTTCTCGAAGAAAAGAAGAAAGAAAAGCTATTTCAAAATAAAAAAACTACATATTTCAAAAGAAAAATATATAAAAAAGAGTGTTTATTTTAAGAAGTGAAAAAGGTAAGAGCTATGCGGTCCACCATCGTATCGAATAGGGCTATCGAACAGTGGAGTAGTGGTGGTGGACAATTATTTTAAACTACAAAGGATTAATTGGTGCAAGAGAGCTGGTAGCTAAGAGTAAAAGCAAAACACATTGAGATAAGTGTTATGCCTTTACCTCAGTGTATCTGCACTCTCAACTTCTCCTACTCTAAAGCACCGTTAGGAATTGAGACGAAACAGAAAGAGAACAACAAAACAAAACACTACTAGCAAACCGCTCCACTAGCAGAGCTCATCGAAAGACCCTTGCTTGGTGGAGCAGCAGGTAGTTGGACGACGACATATGCTGGGGAGACATGCGGTGGCTTGCGACGAGAAACAGGTTTACGCACAATAAAAATAGCATTAAAATATTGTAACAGACGAGACAAATGCGAGTCAACCGCGCAGACGTCTGAACGACACAACATTTTTGCCGCAAATCCTGAAAATTTCTGCATTTTTCTGCTCTACGCGACGGCCAAAGGGTTAAGGAATGCAGCGAAACGCATTCCGGGCAATTTGCATGCCATTTCAGGCATTTTGGACGCAAAAACTACTTTTCTCGCATGCGATATATTTATCCCATGCGATTCCGTCCGTTACGTTTTCATGGCGAAATCCGAAAATTCCGAAATCGCATGCGATTTTTGCCAATTTTGTATGCAAACATTTTTTTCTTTAAAATTTGGTCATTTTTCGCGTTTATCGTTACGTCATTTCATCTGCATTACGTAGTAACAGATCAGACGGGCAAGGAAAATAGAATTAATTGCAACCAATAGCCAGTGAATGTGGAAAATTGTAAATATTTCATTTTTTACATCTTTTAATTAATTAATGTGTGGACTTTAATGAAATGCCCTAATGAATGGTGCCTGAAAATAGAATTTACGATAACTAGTTTACCACATATTTTACGGTTGCAAAGCCACACGGAACAGCGAGAGGATGTTAAGACTTAAGACTGCACCCTCCATCAATAGAACAAATTACGTTCGGAATTTTATATATTACTCAGAACGAAAGGGAAAGAAGTAAAGCAATGAAAGCGTCTTTAAATGAACAAGAAAAAGTAGCGATAAGATAATTGCTGCAATTGAAGATGATGATCGAGCAAGTAGATACTTTTTCCTGAATGGTACGGGTGGTTGTGGAAGAACTTATGCATACAAGTTACTCCTTAGTACTATATGAGCACAGTGAAACGTGGTACTAGCAACAGCATCGACCGGAATTGCTGCAAACCTACCAGTAATACCTCATGAAACCAGATTTGCAATTGTGCAAGCCAGCATTAAATTCGGCAATGTTTGGGATAAATTTGAGATATTAGAATTAAGTTACAATGTTCGGTCTATTGATCCGATTTTTAGCGATTGGCTACTAAAGTTAGGAAACGGAGATCTTACGAATGCCGACGGCTTGCCTGAAGATATTATTGAAATTCGTGATCATTTTGTTTGTAAAGGTTCGCTTAGAAAAGAAATTTTTGGCTACACTTTGAGTGCTGATAATGTCAATCAATCTTCCAAAATGGCTATATTGTGCCCAAAAAGTTCTGATGTCAATGAAGTTAATGAGCAAATTTAGACCCTTTATTGGTCCCGAACCCTTCTGCGGATTGTCTAAGGGGCATACGGCGGAAGTGCTAAGGAAATGGGAGGAATCCAAGCTCAATGCCTACTGGACTAACAGCTTAGGACAAAGGCAAGCAAAAAGATTCCTGACCCCAACAAAGGCCGTATCACAAAGGCTTGTCAGATTGAATAGGGAAGACCTCCGCATCCTCACAGGGTATCTCACAAGCCACTGCAATCTTCGATACCACCTGATGAAGATGAGATTATCCGACACGGATACATGCCGACTATGCGAGACAGGGACTGAAACGTCCGAGCACATCTTGTGCGACTGTCCGGCAATTAGTAGGCTAAGAAACATCCATCTAGGAGGCTACTCAGTGCCCCCACGGAAAATATGGAACACCAAACCCACTAAAGTGCTACTTTTCATTAAGAGCCTAACACAACTGGGTTAGATACAGGCCAGCACAAAAGATCCATTCGGCGGTCGCGGTGCGCAACAAAGGCCTTCTAACAATAACAATGAGCAAATTCTCAATATTTTATTTGGTGACACTGTGGCATACCTTAGCACGGATTCTATCGAAGATAGTAATGATAACGATAAACAAAATTACACTGCAGAATTTTTAAATGACTGTTGTCCATCAGGAATGCCGTTGCATAGATTCAATCTCAAAATTGGAAGTGTCATTATGCTTTTTCGAAATTTAAATACCAAAAGAGGTCTCTGCAATGGGACACGTCTAGTTGTGAAAAGCCTAAAGGCTATTTAATAATTGCACAAATTTTAACAGGCACTGCCGAAAAAGAGATAGGTTTCATTCCAAGAATTGATTTAGCCCCTACAAACACACAACTGTCTTTCACTCTCCGGCGGCGTCAATTTCCCATTGAATTGGCGTTTTCAATACCCATAAATAAATCTCAAGGTAAAACATTGGAAAAGGTAGGAGTTTTTCTAAAAGAGCCGATATTTAGTTATGGGCATCTTTCTGTAGCAAGGGGAATTGATTGAAAATTCTAAAAAGCTTTTTACTAGAAACGTTGAATATAAGGAAGTTATAGTAAAATAATTTTACCGTATATGCATGTGTTATTAATTATTATTTCAATAAAAAATGTTGTGTATATTGATTATTTTTATACCCTACACCTATGGTAATAGGGTATAATAACTTTGTGCCAAAATTGTAACGCATTAAAGGAGCCGTCCTAGGTATAGACATAAGTATATAGAAATGATCAGAATCACTTTCTGTGTTGATTTCCGGTTGTCCGTCTGTCCGTCTGTCTGTCTGTCTGTCTGTCTGTCTGTCTGTCTGTCTGTCAGGAGAGAAAGAAGGAGTTGTCCGATTTAAACCAAATTTGGTACACAATTAGAGTGAACCTTAACTTAGTATAAGTTCTAAGATTAGCCAAATCGGTCGAAGAACACGCCCGTAATGGGCCTGTAAGTCCCACTACCTCGGGTTTTTTGCGATCAAATTGCTGTAATTTGTCTAATTACTCATTGAAAAGAATTATACTTGGTATTCAAGTTAAGGGGTAGGTCATCTATGTCATACGAAAAAATTGGCGTAGTCCGCCCACTATTTAGGCGTAAAAATTTTTCCCGGTAAAATGGCTCCCAAATGATTATTTACGAATTTAAATGAATGAAATTTGGGACACAAGTTGATATATAGGTCTTAGATGCCATACAAGAAAATGGGCGTGATCCGCCCACTATATAGGCGATAAACGGAAAATCTTCCTAACTTCCATAATATATACACCAGAGCATCCAGATTTGGTTACTTCATTCCTGGTAGGAATACATTTTTATTATTCAAAAATGGACGTGGTCCGCCCACTATGTAGGTTGTAAATTACATGCACCCACAATTTCATTTCTTTCAGTGGATTATCGCCCTATTCGGTTACTTGGTGTAGGGTATTACTCTGTCGGTGAAACCCGACTGATGCTTCCTTACTTGTTTGTCTTATTTTTATTCTAAACTAGCTGATTTACCCGGCTTTACTCGAGTGCCACATCATACGGGGAATAACAACTAAATTGGAATTTAAAAATTGTATTAAAAGCCACATTATTGTTAGTGGTATGGTAAAGGGTAATTTGTTAGAGTGGTTTTAAGGAATAAGATATGTATATTGAGTGACCTTGCATAAGACTTTCCTATTTGCTTGTGAAGTTTTGTCTAAATCGGGGAAGTCATATACGTAGGTCCTCCCAGAACTATCTGTGTATGTATATTACTCCTTTGGTGGAAGGCGAAAATTAAAGTAACGACCCCCTTCACTCCTCATGGACCCCAAATTTTTTACATACATTTGAGGTGTGCCACGCCACCTTGTCCCATGACCCTAAATCTATATACATATATAAAACCCAAATTATGTAAAAATGTTTACGTGAATGCATGACTAAATACTAACAGAAAACACAATTTTTATGTTGTATGACTTGTAGTTTTAAAGGTATACCAAATCAAATATTTAAGTTGTATGAGGGGTGCCACGCCTCGTGTCCAATGCCCATCCTATTTTCCGAGTTGAAGGACACGGGCATGTAGTAAGTTCGTATCGTGTTTCATTTATGTGTGGTGTATTGGTCTAAAGTTATACTCAAATGTATAGTTGATTAAAAAGTGCCACGCCCCTTGTCCTACGCCCGTATAATTTTACCCGTGGGACGAAGCATCCAAGAGGGACCTGCATACGGAATTTCAATGCTTCCCGACTTTTAGGCCAAAAGATATTCGATGTCAAAAATTCTGATGTATGGGCGGTGCCACGCCCCATGTCCAATGCCCGTCCCATTTTCCGAGTTGAAGGATACGGACATGTAGTAAGCTCGTATCGTGTTTCATTTATGTGTGGTGTATTGGTCTAAAGTTATACTCAAATGTATAGTTGATTAAAAAGTGCCACGCCCCTTGTCCTACGCCCATATAATTTTACCCGTGGGACGGAGCATCCAAGAGGGACCTGCAAACGGAATTTCAATGCTGCTTGACTTGTAGTTTTAAAGATATGCCAAATCAAATATTTAAGTTGTATAAGGAGTGCCACTCCCCCTTGTCGCAGGCCCTAAATTTTTTTCAGCAAGAGGGCACGACTAATTACTAAGAATAGAGAATTTTAATGTTGTATGGCATGTAGTTTTAAAGATATGCCAAATCAAATATTTAAGTTGTATAGGGAGTGCCACTCCCCCTTGTCCCACGCCCCTAAATTTTTTAAGCAAGAGGGCACGACTAAATACTAACAGAATACAAAATTTATACGAGTTTATGTTTATTCGGCAGCTTGAATGTTAGAAAGAATAGTTTTTATTCGGACTTACTTGCCAAAGAGAAATGACAATACTTAGTTGTCTATTTCTGTTCTGAAACAAAGCAATTTTAAGTGTACAACAACAAAGAATTAGAATTATTGCTCACATGGGCAGGTCATATAGCTATTTCGGTTTTTGCCAGAAAACCTCATCAGTGACTTTTAATGTGAATTCTAATAATTTCTAAACGACTAATTACTCGAAATAGAAGCATTAATGGTAAAGTCTGTGAAACGTAGGAGTTGAACCATGAACCTATGACGTAGTAAGCGAATGCGCTAACCATCACACCATCGGACTGGACGACTCTGCGCTGGCAAACATCCCAGTTACCTGCTGTCTATATCAAACGCATAGTGTTTGTTGCTATTGTACACTGTCTAATGCAATTGTTTTTGCCTTACTTGAGAGCTCCATCGGAGCACATACTTGAGGCAAATGAATGTATCAGTTTTTGTTTCTGTAAGAACATTTCTTCGTTTTTACATTATGTTTACTTTCTGATTTGGGTGTGTCCTCCCTATCATATTATACGAGTTTATGTTTATTCGGCAGCTTGAATGTTAGAAAGAATAGTTTTTATTCGGACTTAGCTGCCGAATAAACATAAACTCGTATAATATGATAGGGAGGACACACCCAAATCAGAAAGTAAACATAATGTAAAAACGAAGAAATGTTCTTACAGAAACAAAAACTGATACATTCATTTGCCTCAAGTATGTGCTCCGATGGAGCTCTCAAGTAAGGCAAAAACAATTGCATTAGACAGTCTACAATAGCAACAAACACTATGCGTTTGATATAGACAGCAGGTAACTGGGATGTTTGCCAGCGCAGAGTCGTCCAGTCTGATGGTGTGATGGTTAGCGCATTCGCTTACTACGTCATAGGTTCATGGTTCAACTCCTACGTTTCACAGACTTTACCATTAATGCTTCTATTTCGAGTAATTAGTCGTTTAGAAATTATTAGAATTCACATTAAAAGTCACTGATGAGGTTTTCTGGCAAAAACCGAAATAGCTATATGACCTGCCCATGTGAGCAATAATTCTAATTCTTTGTTGTTGTACACTTAAAATTGCTTTGTTTCAGAACAGAAATAGACAACTAAGTATTGTCATTTCTCTTTGGCAAGTAAGTCCGAATAAAAACTATTCTTTCTAACATTCAAGCTGCCGAATAAACATAAACTCGTATAATATGATAGGGAGGACACACCCAAATCAGAAAGTAAACATAATGTAAAAACGAAGAAATGTTCTTACAGAAACAAAAACTGATACATTCATTTGCCTCAAGTATGTGCTCCGATGGAGCTCTCAAGTAAGGCAAAAACAATTGCATTAGACAGTGTACAATAGCAACAAACACTATGCGTTTGATATAGACAGCAGGTAACTGGGATGTTTGCCAGCGCAGAGTCGTCCAGTCCGATGGTGTGATGGTTAGCGCATTCGCTTACTACGTCATAGGTTCATGGTTCAACTCCTACGTTTCACAGACTTTACCATTAATGCTTCTATTTCGAGTAATTAGTCGTTTAGAAATTATTAGAATTCACATTAAAAGTCACTGATGAGGTTTTCTGGCAAAAACCGAAATAGCTATATGACCTGCCCATGTGAGCAATAATTCTAATTCTTTGTTGTTGTACACTTAAAATTGCTTTGTTTCAGAACAGAAATAGACAACTAAGTATTGTCATTTCTCTTTGGCAAGTAAGTCCGAATAAAAACTATTCTTTCTAACATTCAAGCTGCCGAATAAACATAAACTCGTATAATATGATAGGGAGGACACACCCAAATCAGAAAGTAAACATAATGTAAAAACGAAGAAATGTTCTTACAGAAACAAAAACTGATACATTCATTTGCCTCAAGTATGTGCTCCGATGGAGCTCTCAAGTAAGGCAAAAACAATTGCATTAGACAGTGTACAATAGCAACAAACACTATGCGTTTGATATAGACAGCAGGTAACTGGGATGTTTGCCAGCGCAGAGTCGTCCAGTCCGATGGTGTGATGGTTAGCGCATTCGCTTACTACGTCATAGGTTCATGGTTCAACTCCTACGTTTCACAGACTTTACCATTAATGCTTCTATTTCGAGTAATTAGTCGTTTAGAAATTATTAGAATTCACATTAAAAGTCACTGATGAGGTTTTCTGGCAAAAACCGAAATAGCTATATGACCTGCCCATGTGAGCAATAATTCTAATTCTTTGTTGTTGTACACTTAAAATTGCTTTGTTTCAGAACAGAAATAGACAACTAAGTATTGTCATTTCTCTTTGGCAAGTAAGTCCGAATAAAAACTATTCTTTCTAACATTCAAGCTGCCGAATAAACATAAACTCGTATAATATGATAGGGAGGACACACCCAAATCAGAAAGTAAACATAATGTAAAAACGAAGAAATGTTCTTACAGAAACAAAAACTGATACATTCATTTGCCTCAAGTATGTGCTCCGATGGAGCTCTCAAGTAAGGCAAAAACAATTGCATTAGACAGTGTACAATAGCAACAAACACTATGCGTTTGATATAGACAGCAGGTAACTGGGATGTTTGCCAGCGCAGAGTCGTCCAGTCCGATGGTGTGATGGTTAGCGCATTCGCTTACTACGTCATAGGTTCATGGTTCAACTCCTACGTTTCACAGACTTTACCATTAATGCTTCTATTTCGAGTAATTAGTCGTTTAGAAATTATTAGAATTCACATTAAAAGTCACTGATGAGGTTTTCTGGCAAAAACCGAAATAGCTATATGACCTGCCCATGTGAGCAATAATTCTAATTCTTTGTTGTTGTACACTTAAAATTGCTTTGTTTCAGAACAGAAATAGACAACTAAGTATTGTCATTTCTCTTTGGCAAGTAAGTCCGAATAAAAACTATTCTTTCTAACATTCAAGCTGCCGAATAAACATAAACTCGTATAATATGATAGGGAGGACACACCCAAATCAGAAAGTAAACATAATGTAAAAACGAAGAAATGTTCTTACAGAAACAAAAACTGATACATTCATTTGCCTCAAGTATGTGCTCCGATAGAGCTCTCAAGTAAGGCAAAAACAATTGCATTAGACAGTGTACAATAGCAACAAACACTATGCGTTTGATATAGACAGCAGGTAACTGGGATGTTTGCCAGCGCAGAGTCGTCCAGTCCGATGGTGTGATGGTTAGCGCATTCGCTTACTACGTCATAGGTTCATGGTTCAACTCCTACGTTTCACAGACTTTACCATTAATGCTTCTATTTCGAGTAATTAGTCGTTTAGAAATTATTAGAATTCACATTAAAAGTCACTGATGAGGTTTTCTGGCAAAAACCGAAATAGCTATATGACCTGCCCATGTGAGCAATAATTCTAATTGTTTGTTGTTGTACACTTAAAATTGCTTTGTTTCAGAACAGAAATAGACAACTAAGTATTGTCATTTCTCTTTGGCAAGTAAGTCCGAATAAAAACTATTCTTTCCAGAATACAAAATTTTAACGTTGTATGATATGTGGTTTTAAAGATATACCAAATCAAATATTTAAGTTGTATGGGAGGTGCCACGCCCTCTTGATGAATCGAAAAATTTTATATACAGTCGCCTTCCTTTGGTCTTCAACAATATTGGTATAAAGTTTGGCTGAAATCGGTCAACGCGTGTAGCTTTGTATAGCCGGACAGACAAACAGACAAACAAACATTCATTTTTATATATTAGATGATATGAAACCATCGTAGGACGGGCTTTTTTACTAGTTAAATATAAAGGAAAAGAATACACTGATCATAAGCGCCATGCAAAAGCGTCTGACATGTAAGAGGGAGATATGGCAGTTGCAAAACGCCCTCATTGAACCAACAACTTATAAAGTGGTTAAGCGGAGCGGATAAGAAGTAACCATCCGGAGTGAAGAACAAGGAGCACAGTATCGGCGCAACATTGCTCACGTTAAGAAAATCCTTGGCAACAATAATTTAACTACCGACAACGTCTTAAAGTCGTTAGAATTCCCAGCCAAAATTCATCCAGCCAGTCACCAATCAAGCGATGATCCAAATGCTTCACTACCCGGGCACAGCGCACGGATGCGCGAATCAACAACCCGGAAGAGGATCCTGCCTATACCGGGATGACGGCGTTCCAAAACTTTAATCATCCTTATTTTGCTTGTAACTTTGATTTAAGAATTTAATGCTATTGTAACTAAGTTTTGAAAAGAAGGAAGTAGATTTAGTGTTGGCAACACTTACGGCCTTACCGTATAAAGGGGTCTTAGCAGCTCTCAAGAAAAGCGAAAACTCCATATAAATAAAATTATATAAAAAAAAACTTTTTAAAAATAACCTTTAATTTATTTAATGTACTAAAATGTAGAAAATAAATTGTTTCGAAGTCACCAGTATCTTACTATCCATAAAAGCTTCAATATTTGTCAACCAGTTACCACAATATTTTATTTAAATTATTTTTTGCAAATAGATTCTAGTAATGAAAGATATTTTGAATATGGATATTGAGCGCACAAACTTTTATTGATAGTAAGATACTGGTGACTTCGAAACAATTTATTTTCTACATTTTAGTACATTAAATAAATTAAAAGTTATTTTCAAAAAGTTTTTTTTTTATATAATTTTATTTTCTACTTTTTAGTCTTCCATAAATTAAATTTTAGAGCTCTGAAATTTTTCGGAAAAAGAATTTAAAACTTGCAGAGCAGTACACAATATTTATGGTATTCACAGTGTTTCCTATCGTCATATGTCATATCCTTAATTTAACAAATAATACGGCTGCGATCGACCCTAATATTTGTGGCGCGATGAGTTGTTGTTGTTTTGCTTGCAAGGCGCGGCGACTAAGTTCCTATCGTTTTTCATTGATGTGTGGTGTACCTGGTGTACCTATAATTATAAACTGAAACCCAAGTGTGTAGTTGCTTGAAAAGTGCCACGCCCCCTGTCCTACGCCCATAAAATTTTACCAGTGGGACGAAGCATCCAAGAGGGGCCTGTATACGGAACTTCAATGCTGCACGACTTTTAGTTCCAAAGCTATTCTATATAAACGATTTTGTTTGTATGGGCGGTGCCACGCCCACTTGTCCACCGCCCGTCTTATTTTCTCAGTAGAAGGATATGGATATGTAGTAAGTTCCTACCGAGTTTCATTGATGTGTGATGTGTAGTTCTAAAGTTATACACAAATCTGGAGTTTATAAAAAAGTGCCACGCCCCTTATCCTACGCCCATAAAATTTATTGATTCATGTATTGGGCTCTAGGTTAGGCATGTATGCAAAGTTTCAGATCTCTAAGTAGTCGGGAAGTGGGTGAAAAATTGATTACTAGATTCCACTACATACATACATACCTGATGTGAACCTAATATAAAGCTTATAAAAAACGCCAACAAAATGCTCAAGAAATTTCCTTGCGTCAAAATTACTTGACCCCTATCGCAGTTCTCAAGAAATCTGCTACGAAATTTACTACTTTTTTCCAGTGGAAATGTGCATAGGGTAACTCAGGTTTTGGCAAGGAATAATGTTTGAAACATTATTACTTTCACAAGAAGAAGACTGTTAAAGAGCCAATTTTATGCATATCTAAATCAACATGAATTTTATATCTCTGAATGCAACTATGTTGCTATTACTATTTTTATTTTGTTAAAACAACCATGTATCAAATCTATTACTTGTTATTACTACCTTTATATTTGTATATTGGTAAAACAACCCTGTATGAAATTTCTTGCCATCTTGGTAAAAAATATATTATCACTTCCTGCTGAGAACTTCACGAGTACACTTGGGAGAAATTCGGGCTCTGCAACTTTAACCACAACCACGTGCGAGTGAAAAAGCTCACTCGACTATTCAAAGACATTCAACGGATATTAACGGGCGAAAGAGGTAAGCAAAACATTAAATGTTCATTTTAGGTTGTGAATTTGCAAAATATTTTGATTTATTTCAGAATTTGCAGATTGCATCGCACAAGTGTGCTATAATCGTGCTGAAATGAACTTTGCTGATTCTGTAGCAAGACGCAATGTGACGTTGCAGGTCTCCTGAAGCCAAGTACCTAATAAAAATATATTTAAAAAAACTTTTTAAAAATAAGCTTTAATTTATTTAATGTACTAAAAAGTAGAAAATAAATTGTTTCCAAGTCACCTGTATCTTACTATTAATAAAAGCTTGTGCGCTCAATATCCATATTCAAAATATCTTTCATCACTAGAATCTATTTGCAAAAAATTATTTAAATAAAATATTGTGGTAACTGGTTGACAAATATTGAACACATGAGCGCCCCAAGCTTTTATGGATAGTAAGATACAGGTGACTTGGAAACAATTTATTTTCTACTTTTTAGTACGTTAAATAAATTAAAGCTTATTTTTATAAGCTTTATATTAGGTTCACATCCGGTATGTTTGTATGTATGTATTAGAGGTCTGCATGAATGCATTTGGTTTGCCTGTGCACTACGGTTACCCATTTCATTGCACTCGGCGCACGAGTGAAACATTTGAATGGGTGAAACACTCACAAAACCTCTCAATACCAAAACAAATACCCACTCGTGCCATTATTTTCAAAGAGAGTAAGAGCAGCATTTGTTATCTTGCTCTATTTGCTACAGTCAAAACAAACAAAACGAATATAACAAAGCAACGCAATTGTATAGTGAGTGAAGTGGGTAAAGTGGGTGCAGTGAATGGTAAGCTGGAGAATTTTGGCGAAGCCGCTGCTGTGCGCCGGTTAGTAATGCATCGTCCGAAAGTCTTTTCTTCGGCAAATAATGTTTAAAATGACCACAATATGCGTAGAAATTATAATTAATACACTAAAACGTCTTTCCATCAGAAATTCTTTAATAATAAGCTCAGCCTCTTAATTGTGTATAGCCCCTTAAATACTCGGTGCACCCACTGCATTGCACTCTGTTTACCAAAACATTTGAATAGTGGGTACACTGCTTGTGAGTAATGTGCTTGCGCTTACAATTTACTCAATTGTTTTGCTATCTCATTCACTCTTAAGGCATATGTGCTTATTCAACACGTGTTTGGAAATAAGTGCACATGCGAGCGAAAGATTCAAACCCGAATGAATGTCTTGGTCGCTCTTTCAAATGCATTCATGCATACCTCTAGTATGTATGTCGTCAAATCTAGTAATCAATTTTTTCACCCACTTCCCGACTACTTAGAGATCTGAAACTTTGCATACATGCCTAAACTAGAGCCCAATACATGAATCAATAAATTTTATGGGCGTAGGATAAGGGGCGTGGCACTTTTTTATCAACTTCAGATTTGTGTATAACTTTAGAACTACACATCACACATCAATGAAACTCGGTAGGAACTTACTGCATATGCTTATCCTTCTACTGAGAAAATAAGGGGGCGGTGGACAAGTGGGCGTGGTACCGCCCATACAAACCAAATTTTTGATGACGAATAGCTTTGGAACTAAAGGTCGTGCAGCATTGAAATTCCGTATGCAGTCGCCTCTTGGATGCGTCGTCCCACTGGTAAAATTTTATGGGCGTAGGATAAGGGGCGTGGCACTTTTTTATTAACTCCACATTTGGATATTACTTTAGAACTATATATCATACATAAATGAAACTCCGTATTCTTCAACTGGGAAAATGGAATGGGCATTGGACACGAGGCGTGACACCCCTCATACAACTTAAATCTTTTATTTGGTATATATTTAAAACTACAAGTCATTCAACATTGAAATTCTGTTTTGTTATTATTTAGTCATACATACATGTAAACATTTTTACATAATTTTGAGTTTTATATATATAGATTTAGGGTCATGGGACAAGGTGGCGTGGCACACCTTCAATGTATGTACCGTAAAAAAGTGGTGGTCCATGAGGAGTCACTTTAATTTTGGCCTTCCACCAAAGGAGTAATCTACATACACAGATAGTTTTGTAAGGACCTACATTTATGACTTCCCCTACAAGTATATAGACATCACAAGCATCAGCAAGGAGAAGCGCTGCTGTTCAACAGAAAACAACAAAAACCAAGAAAAAGACAGACTGGCAAGCACTTCTATTAAATTAAATACAATTAAATACAGCAACATCCAATCAGAGCATCATTCACATTACGTACTTTTATAAAAGCGCGGGGTGGAACCCGCGGGTAACAGCTAGTATGTCAGAAAAAAACATGCATTTGCATAAGAATCCGCACCCTACTCATCACCTAGGTATGCAGGTAGGTTAAGTGGTCGTCTCAAGGACATCACTTAGGCCAAAAGGCCCATTGTGTTACCAAGTGGGGTTTTCACCTATACACTTCCCATGTATGGTGGCCACTTTGTGGCTCTGGTATATTTGTCGATATGTCCTGATGGTACTAAGTAAAAGTAAAATTTAAGGGTCGGCTTAACGAATACTAAATCAAACTTTAGTCTACTACCTTAAAGAAAAAACAATTTCTTTCTTTATCGCCAACCTATGCTTTATATACCAATTAAATATACATACATAAATATATAACAATATCATATCATCATACTATTAAATAAAACGCTATTGCGTACGCAATGTTATGATCCAGTTGCCGTTACTTTGTTTACATTGAATGGAGCATTGTTTTTGCACAGCATTGTTTTGGGGAACATATGATGAGAGTGAGAGACTATATTACCATCAAAGAGAGTATAAGGTTTTTAAGCGGTTTTCTTTCTGTATGTCGCTGAATTGAAGGAAAAAAGTGGAATGTAGCGTGCCTCTTTTCACCGATTCAACGGACGTAGTTTCGTTTTTGTGGTGGCAATGTCGACATTCTATGCTCCTACGGAAATTCGTGCAACTGAACATTTATAAGCATTGTAAACTTGAAAAATTGCACTGAACAATGTTTGCTTTTGATCTTAATTTGATATTACAGGACCAGCATTAAAAATTTTCGAAAATAGAAAGAAATGCAATTGAACAAACTGAATTTTCAGTTTTTACCAGCCTCATCGATTTGATCATAAATACACACAAAATAGTTAGTTTATACCATAAAATAGAATTATCCCGATGAATTACAAATAAATTTGTTGAACATTATTGCGACGTCATTTTAATGAGTGAGTGAGCAAGTGATTTTGTCGACATTGGCCTCAGAATTTTTGCTTTGTGTTATAATTGCTAAATTGGTTGCATATTGAAAAAGTACGTTCCCTCATAAAAGCCTCCCTCAATTTCGAATTTATTTATTTTGTAAAATGCTTCTTAAATATCACAAAGGCCAGTTTTTTCCACAACATAATGACGTTCCTTTATTACAAAATCTGCAACCGACCTCTTATCATAGACAACCGCGCCAAACACCTGCACGCCTAGCCGTCCGCAGTGGTCGCGACATAAAAAATACTTATTAGGTAGAATGCGTTCAAAAAGGCGAAAAATTCACAGGCAACACACACACAAATCAAAACAGCATCCCAGGCAAGTGTGTATAAAAAATGTAAACAAACGGACGGACAGCTCAAATAATGCTGTCGTCGGGTGTGCTGCTTAAGGACAGAAATAAGTGTTGAAAGGGATGTAAGTATGTATATTGGATAAATGTGATTAATTAATGTATATTTAATGTGCTCTTTAAAAAAATATGACTTTAAAAAATATTTGACGAAAAGTATCTGCAAAATCTGAGAAAAGTGCTTTATCAAGATATGTATATCAATGCAAATAAAATAGATGAAAAAATATTAAATAAAGACAAATTTTTGAAAAATGCACTGCGCTTAATTTGATAAAATTTAAAGACAAGCAAACATATTATTTGTCTAATAGGAAATTGCCATTTGTCAGTTTGCAGTCGGCAAAACGAAAATTCGACAAGACGGCAAAGAATCAAGAAATTAAGAAATGTACGGCACTCGCAGCAAACCAATTTCCCAAAACCGGTTTTTGCCACGTGTTGGAACATACATGAGAACAAGCAGAACATCCACACTTTGGCCTGTTCTGCTTGACATCAGCAGCGATACTGTCGAATTCGACTGCATGCGGAATGCGAAAGAAACTCAATCTATCCTGCGCCGAACAAACCGGTTCTTGAATTTACTCAATATCCGCCACACAAGCGGCAACATAATGGCCGGAATCGCTCGAGAAAAATGAGCAGGTTTCTGGGTAGAATGAGTCAGTTTTCTACTAGTTTTTCTGTACTAAAGTCACGCATTTTTAGCACTGGAACGGGTTGTTACCTCTTCTCCTTATACTCTCTTTGATTACCATAGACTTGCAATGTTGTCATGTTCTTCGCTTCACAACAGTAATGCCTTTTATTACACTTTCATGTAAAAGGTATTACATTTTGTCGTACCGCTAAAACTTCTTGCCGTATGGCGGTTTTTGGACTATTTACTAATTTTTTCTGCGAAAAAGAAGCTTGTGAAAAATATAAGATTACAGGAGTAATAAACAAAAGTAATAAAAATATACACATTGGCAGATGCGAATTGTAGCCGTAATCCTGAACGTGAAATTTTCAGTGTTCAGTTAGATTTCGGTTAAAATTAAAATAAGTCGAATTAGGTAAGCAAGTTTTTAATTGAAGTCAAAATATAAGTAACTTGCATAAGTATTAAATATCGAGGGGTCATATTTTCATTTTCATTTATTTTTCTTTCTTACTTTGGGGTAGGGATTGGGGTAGCAAATACCAGATAGACAAAAGAGAAGATGGAATTAGCCGAAGAACTTAGAAGTGGACCAGAAGAAATGTTGATATTATTCGTTGAGTTAAGCTTAAACTGAAAGCCCGGCATTGAAATCTTAGCTTTACCAGTTTTTTGTAATATTTGATGTAATATATTATTTTTTAGGGTGCTAATTACCGTAAAGAACGCGGTTGTATTAATTTATTCATTTCGAAAGTTCTTTATTTACTCTGATCAGTCGGGAAAATCCGTTGAGTGTAAAATTGTCTGTGAAATTTCCACGATTCTTCGAGAAATTGTAACTTTAGAGAAACGGGCGGAAAAAGGTATGGATTAAAATAATCTTAGAAAAAAGATTCGTACGCGATTTTCACTGATTCTTTCAAATTAAACAACATATTCTGTTACAATTTTTTCGGTATTTTTAAAAGCAACATTTAGAATTCCACCTTAATGCTAAATGCTAGGGGAAAAAGTGGGAGAGTCGCCGCAAAGCGGCGCAATACTGCTGGTACTATTAAATAAAACGCTATTGCGTGCGCAATGTTATGGTTCAGTTACCGTTACTCTGTTTATTTAACATTAAGTGTAGCATTGTTTTTGCACAGTATTGTTTTGGGCAACATTTGATGAGAGTGAGATGCAATGTTGTCGTGTTGTTCTCTGCACAGCAACAGTAATGCCTTTCAGTCCACTTTCATGAAAAAAATGTTACATTTTGACTTACAGCTAACACTTCTTGCCGTATGGCCTCGGTTTTTGGACTATTTAGTAATTTTTCCACCGAAAGAGAAGTTTGTAAAAAATTTAAGATTACAGGGGTAAAAAAACAAAACTAATAAAAATAGCCACATTGGCAGATGTGAATATGTAGAAGCCGTGCTACTGATTATTAGACAATGTAAATGACGGCAGATTTTTAGTGTTCGGTTAGATTTCATGGGAAATCAAAATAAGTTCAATTATCTAAGCAAGTTTTTAATTGAAGTCAAAATTTGAGTAGCTGCATACATATGTATGTATGTATATAAGTAAATGTAGACACTCTTTTCAAGAGTAGGCTACTTTTTATAAGCTTTACTAGCTGATCCACCCGGCTTCACCCGAGTGCCACATCATACGGGGAATCTGTGTATGTAGATTACCTATTCACGAAAACCTATTCTTCCTGTACATAATTTTCATATTATCAAAAAAATTCCTACCATAATTCAAATACATTTAAAAACAAATCTTGGAATAAAATAATTATTTTAGGCAGAACAACGTTTGCCGGGACTGCTAGTACATATATAAAACCCAAATTATGTAAAAATGTTTACGTGAATGCATGACTAAATACTAACAGAATAAAAAATTTTAATGTTGTATGACATGTAGTTTTAAAGGTATACCAAATCAAATATTTAAGTTGTATGAGGGGTGCCACGCCTCGTGTCCAATGCTCATCCCATTTTCCGAGTTGAAGGATACGGACATGTAGTAAGTTCGTAACGTGTTTCATTTATGTGTGCTGTATAGTTCTAAAGTTATACCCAAATGTATAGTTGATTGAAAAGTGCCACGCCCATAAAATTTTACCCGTGGGACGAAGCATCTAAGAGGGGCCTGC
Source organism: Neria commutata (assembly GCA_963457695.1). Lineage (NCBI taxonomy): Eukaryota > Metazoa > Arthropoda > Insecta > Diptera > Micropezidae > Neria > Neria commutata. The sequence continues at coordinate 175,288 of OY735250.1, forward strand.
ATACGGAATTTCAATGCTGCGTGACTTGTAGTTTTAAAGATATGCCAAATCAAATATTTAAGTTGTATAGGGAGTGCCACTCCCCCTTGTCCCACGCCCCTAAATTTGTTTAAGCAAGAGGGCACGACTAAATACTAACAGAATACAAAATTTTAACGTTGTATGACATGTGGTTTTAAAGATATACCAAATCAAATATTTAAGTTGTATGGGAGGTGCCACGCCCTCTTGATGAATCGAAAAATTTTATATACAGTCGCCTTCCTTTGGTCTTCAACAATATTGGTATAAAGTTTGGCTGAAATCGGTCAACGCGTGTAGCTTTGTATAGCCGGACAGACAGACAGACAGACAAACAGACAAACAGACAAACAGACAAACAGACAAACAGACAAACAAACATTCATTTTTATATATTAGATATTAACTTCACTTTCTGTCGGTATGTCAGTATGTCGTCAAATCTAGTAATCAATTTTTCACCCACTTCCCGACTACTTAGAGATCTGAAACTTTGCATACATGCCTAACCTAGAGCCCAATACATGAATCAATATGGGCGTAGGATAAGGGGCGTGGCACTTTTTTATAAACTCCAGATTTGTGTATAACTTTAGAACTACACATCACACATCAATGAAACTCGGTAGGAACTTACTACATATCCATATCCTTCTACTGAGAAAATAAGGGGGGCTCTGGATAAGGGGCGTGGCACCCCCCATACAAACAAAATTTTTGATCTCGATTAGCTTTGGAGCTAAAGGTCGTGCAGCATTGAAATTTCGTATGCAGTCGCCTCTTGGATGTGTCGTCCCACTGGTAAAATTTTATGGGCGTAGGATAAGGGGGCGTGGCACCCCCCATACAAACAAAATTTTTGATCTCGATTAGCTTTGGAACTAAAGGTCGTGCAGCATTGAAATTTCTTATGCAGTCGCCTCTTGGATGTGTCGTCCCACTGGTAAAATTTTATGGGCGTAGGACAAGGGGCGTGGCACTTTTCAAGCAACTACACACTTGGGCTTCAGTTTATAATTATAGGTACACCACACATGAATGAAAAACGATAGGAACTTACTTGCCGCGCCCTGCTGGCAAAATAGCAACAACTCACCGCGTCACAAATATGCCACGAATATTAGGGTCGATCACTGCCGTATTATTATAAGCTTTATATTAACTTCACTTTCTGTCGGTATGTCAGTAAGTCGTCAAATCTAGTAATCAATTTTTCACCCACTTCCCGACTACTTAGAGATCTGAAACTTTGCATACATGCCTAACCTAGAGCCCAATACATGAATCAATAAATTTTATGGGCGTAGGATAAGGGGCGTGGCACTTTTTTATAAACTCCAGATTTCTGTATAACTTTAGAACTACACATCACACATCAATGAAACTCGGTAGGAACTTACTACATATCCATATCCTTCTACTGAGAAAATAAGGGGGGCTCTGGATTAGGGGCGTGGCACCCCCATACAAACAAAATTTTTGATCTCGATTAGCTTTGGAGCTAAAGGTCGTGCAGCATTGAAATTTCGTATGCAGTCGCTCTCTTGGATGTGTCGTCCCACTGGTAAAATTTTATGGGCGTAGGATAAGGGGGCGTGGCACCCCCATACAAACAAAATTTTTGATCTCGATTAGCTTTGGAACTAAAGGTCGTGCAGCATTGAAATTTCGTATGCAGTCGCCTCTTGCTTGTGTCGTCCCACTGGTAAAATTTTATGGGCGTAGGATAAGGGGGCGTGGCACCCCCAATACAAACAAAATTCGTGTATAACTTTAGAACTACACATCACACATCAATGAAACTCGGTAGGAACTTACTACATATGCATATCCTTCTACTGAGAAAATAAGGCGTGCACTGGATAAGGGGGCGTGGCACCGCCCATACAAACCAAATTTTTGATCTCGATTAGCTTTGGAACTAAAGGTCGTGCAGCATTGAAATTTCGTATGCAGTCGCCTCTTGGATGTGTCGTCCCACTGGTAAAATTTTATGGGCGTAGGACAAGGGGCGTGGCACTTTTCAAGCAACTACACACTTGGGCTTCAGTTTATAATTATAGGTACACCACACATGAATGAAAAACGATAGGAACTTACTTGCCGCGCCCTGCTGGCAAAATAGCAATAACTCACCGCGTCACAAATATGCCACGAATATTAGGGTCGATCACTGCCGTATTATTTGTTAAATTGAGGATATGACATATGACGATAGGAAACACTGTGAATACCCTAAATATTGTGTACTGCTCTGCAAGTTTAAAATTCTTTTTGCGAAAAATTTCAGAGCTCTAAAATTGAATTTATGGAAGACTAAAAAGTAGAAAATAAAATTATATAAAAAAAAACTTTTTAAAAATAAGCTTTAATGTACTAAAAAGTAGAAAATAAGTTGTTTCCAAGTCACCTGTATCTTACTATTAATAAAAGCTTGTGCGCTCAATATCCATATTCAAAATATCTTTCATTACTAGAATCTATTTGCAAAAAATTATTTAAATAAAATATTGTGGTAACTGTTTGACAAATATTGAACACATGAGCGCCCCAAGCTTTTAGGGATAGTAAGATACTGGTGACTTGGAAACAACTTATTTTCTACTTTTTAGTACATTAAAGCTTATTTTTAAAAAGTTTTTTTTTATATAATTTTATTTTCTCACAAGACGAGTTTAAGTTATTTTTTTGGTATTTGGTCTGTTAGTGAAATCAATTTTTATACCCTACACCTATGGTAATAGGGTATAATAACTTTGTGCCAAAATTGTAACGCATTAAAGCAGCCTTCCTAGGTATAGACATAAGTATATAGAAATGATCAGAAACACTTTCTCTTTTCATTTCCGGTTGTCCGTCTGTCCGTCTGTCCGTCTGTCCGTCCGTCCGTCTGTCTGTCTGTCTGTCTGCGTGTACGCAAAAAAAAGAAAGAAGGAGTTGCCCGATTTGGACCAAATTTGGTACACAGTGACAGTGAACTTCGGGTTAGGTAAAGTGTTAAAATTATTCAAATCGGTCGAAGGATACGCCCCCAATGGACCTATAAGTCCCTCTACCTCGGGTTTTTTGCGATCAAATTGCTGTAATTTGTCTAATTAATCATTGAAAAGAATAATACTTGGTATTCAAGTTAAGGGGGCGGTCATATATGTCATACGAAAAAATGGGCGTGGTCCGCCCGCTATATAGGCGTCAAAATTTTTCCGGTAAAATGGCTCCCAATTGACTAGTTACGAATATAAATGAATGAAATTCGGTTCCCAAGTTGATATATAGGTCTTAGATGCCATAGAAGAAAATGGGCGTGGTCCGCCCACTATATAGGCGATAAACGAAAAATCCTTTTAACTTCCATAATATATACACCAGAGCGTCCAGATTTGGTTACTTCGTTCCTGGTAGGAATATCTTTTAATTCTCCAGAAATGGGCGTGGTCCGCCCACTATGTAGGTTGTAAATCAAATGCACCCACAATTTCAGTAAATCATCACCCCCCTTGGGAACATGGTGTAGGGTATTACTCTGTCGGTGAAACCCGACTGATACTTCCTTACTTGTTCTTTCTAACTTTGGATAGGGAATCAAACAAAATGTTAATGACATATACATATGTACATATATTCCCACATAGGTGACTTAACTACAAAGGAATAAAAATACGCCTCATTTTTATATATGTATATATGTAGCAAGAGCAGGTGGGACTGACGTTGTATTAATAATTTTAGAAAGATATTGTAAAAGGGTAATAATAAAGGGCAGAATAAAAACAGATAAATCAACGAGAGGAAGAGTAGGACACCTTGATTTAGCCGCACAGTTGGTCAGAGGAAAAGTTGGAATTCTCGAAGGTGGAATACTAAGAATATGTATAGGAATTACACATGTTTCATGAAAATTGCAACTTTAGAAAAATCTGGAGGGAAATAGATTGGATTAAAATCTTTTTGGAAAACCAGCCTCACACAATTTTTACTTATTATTTTCCACTAAACACCGTATTTTGTGATACTGATAGTAACAATAAAATATTTGCTCCTTTATTTATTGCCTCCCGGATCACTACTACTACCTCCTTTAATTATTTATCCGGATTGAATAAGGTAACGCAGTATGTACGTTATCAACCAGTAAAATGAGCTTACTTCCTTTAATTAAAGTTTTGGTTAAAGGTGACAGCAGAGCTGACGGCTTTGTAACGTTCGTCCGGGTAACCAACATTTCTCTGTTGCTCTTAACTTCGAGGATACAGAGTTTAAATATTAACATTTTAAAATATAGTAGGTAATACGGATTTATAAAATTTTGGTTTTAAAATTACAAAAAAATTAAGACGACTTCTCCATATCGGCGAAGGAAAAGTAGGAGAGTCGCCACGAAGTGGCGCGATACTGCTGGTAATCCAATAATCCATTTATTCAGTGATTTCTAAAAAATTACATTTCATTTGAATAATAAAATTACATTAACAATAATCATGGCGTGAATTTTAATGCACAGGAGTTTAAAGAAAATGTAAGTATAGATGATAAAGTAGAATATTGTTTTAAATGTTTAACAAATTTTGAGCACAAGAGTGCCGCAAGTTTTTATTGATACATAGTCTAAATCAAAAGCCCATGCACACAATACTTCTGTTGCTTTGCCTATCTTTCTTTCATTACACAAATTTTTTAATACACTTACCCGCAATCCAAGAAGAAGGGGTGACATTTTTGTTGTGTACTCTTGTTTGCCTTCTGCTCTCAGCCGCTGTTGTTATTCCTTTGTCCGACTGTACTTTTTCTTCTTCCCGTTGTACTTGCTTTGTTGCCTTCCTTCAGAATGTTATCATCGACAACACATTACAGTAGTAATTTCTCTGGAGCTCTCCTCCTAATAATCTTGTTCCATATCTTGTTTTATGTACATACACACTTTTATTTCTCTTCGCTGGCGGTATTGTCAAACGCTGCTGCGAGAATACAGTTCTGGGCTGTTGCTTTCTTTATTTTCTTAAGTTTTGCTGCCGATATTTTAAATTTCACAGCTGAATGGTTGCTAATTTGGCAATTTGCTTCGTTGTGTTCTGCAAGTAGCTCCTTGAAGGTGAAATAGCCATCGCCTGTTATATGCCCGTTTATCTAAGTATATGCTGTACGGGCGGGCGTGCGTAGGTGCAAATTGCCAGTAATGTGTAAAAACTTAACAAAGTTGAACAATTTTATATCTCAATTTAAACAAAAATGCTTGTAGACGTTGGAGGAAAAGGGAAATACGTAAACAAAATGACCGCTCTGCCAAGCTTTCGTTTTACCGAATTTTTTTTAAAATTATTAGTACTACATGAAAGGGGAGTAATTTCCAGGGTATTTAAATCACATTAGTAAGGAAATGGAGTGATTACTATTGAAACATATTTACTAATTACTCATACATGTAGGAACGCGACAAAACAAACGACCACAACGCGACAAAACGAACGACCACAGACAAACGTCTAGAATATTTCAAACTCAACGAGCTGGACAAATGACGCTACGAAACCCACGCCAACAGACAAAAACAGTCAGTTCAATTCCTGACTTCAAACGACGAACATCGCCTTGTGCCTAACTTAATTGTAATACTTTTAACCCTCAAATGCCTTATTTTTCTATTGAGCTCATAAAATCATTTTAAACAAATTTTTGGTCAAAATGAACGAATTTGAAGTCGGTTTTTATAAGCTTTATATTAACTTCACTTTCTGTCGGTATGTCCGCGGTATGTCGTCAAATCTAGTAATCAATTTTTCACCCACTTCCCGACTACTTAGAGATCTGAAACTTTGCATACATGCCTAATCTAGAGCCCAATAAACGAATCAATAAATTTTATGGGCGTAGGACGAGGGGCGTGGCACTTTTTTATAAACTCCAGATTTGTGTATAACTTTAGAACTACACATCACACATCAATGAAACTCGGTAGGAACTTACTACATATCCATATCCTTCTACTGAGAAAATAAGGGGGGAACTGGATAAGGGGGCGTGGCACCCCCCATACAAACAAAATTTTTGATCTCGATTAGCTTTGGAAATAAAGGTCGTGCAGCATTGAAATTCCGTATGCAATCGCCTCTTGGATGTGTCGTCCCACTGGTAAAATTTTATGGGCGTAGGATAAGGGGACGTGGCACCCCCCATACAAACAAAATTTTTGATCTCGATTTGCTTTGGAACTAAAGGTCGTGCAGCATTGAAATTTCGTATGCAGTCGCCTCTTGGATGTGTTGTCCCACTGGTAAAATTGTATGGGCGTAGGATAAGGGGCGTGGCACTTTTTTATCAACTCCAGATTCGTGTATAACTTTAGACCTACACATCACACATCAATTAAACTCGGTAGGAACTTACTACATATCCATATCCTTCTACTGAGAAAATAAGGCGTGCACTGGATAAGGGGGCGTGGCACCGCCCATACAAACCAAATTTTTGATCTCGATTAGCTTTGGAACTAAAGGTCGTGCAGCATTGAAATTTCGTATGCAGTCGCCTCTTGGATGTGTCGTCCCACTGGTAAAATTTTATGGGCGTAGGATAAGGGGGCGTGGCACCCCCATACAAACAAAATTTTGATCTCGATTAGCTTTGGAACTTAAGGTCGTGCAGCATTGAAATTTCGTATGCAGTCGCCTCTTGGATGTGTCGTCCCACTGGTAAAATTTTATGGGCGTAGGATAAGGGGCGTGGCACTTTTTTATCAACTCCAGATTCGTGTATAACTTTAGAACTACACATCACACATCAATGAAACTCGGTAGGAACTTACTACATATCCATATCCTTCTACTGAGAAAATAGGGGGGGAACTGGATAAGGGGGCGTGGCACCCCCCATACAAACAAAATTTTTGATCTCGATTAGCTTTGGAACTAAAGGTCGTGCAGCATTGAAATTCCGTATGCAATCGCCTCTTGGATGTGTCGTCCCACTGGTAAAATTGTATGGGCGTAGGATAAGGGGCGTGGCACTTTTTTATCAACTCCAGATTCGTGTATAACTTTAGACCTACACATCACACATCAATTAAACTCGGTAGGAACTTACTACATATCCATATCCTTCTACTGAGAAAATAAGGCGGGCACTGGATAAGGGGGCGTGGCACCCCCATACCAACAAAATTTTTGATCTCGATTAGCTTTGGAACTAAAGGTCGTGCAGCATTGGAATTTCGTATGCAGTCGCCTCTTGGATGTGTCGTCCCACTGGTAAAATTTTATGGGCGTAGGATAAGGGGGCGTGGCACCCCCATACAAACAAAATTTTGATCTCGATTAGCTTTGGAACTTAAGGTCGTGCAGCATTGAAATTTCGTATGCAGTCGCCTCTTGGATGTGTCGTCCCACTGGTAAAATTGTATGGGCGTAGGATAAGGGGCGTGGCACTTTTTTATCAACTCCAGATTCGTGTATAACTTTAGACCTACACATCACACATCAATTAAACTCGGTAGGAACTTACTACATATCCATATCCTTCTACTGAGAAAATAAGGCGTGCACTGGATAAGGGGGCGTGGCACCGCCCATACAAACCAAATTTTTGATCTCGATTAGCTTTGGAACTAAAGGTCGTGCAGCATTGAAATTTCGTATGCAGTCGCCTCTTGGATGTGTCGTCCCACTGGTAAAATTTTATGGGCGTAGGATAAGGGGGCGTGGCACCCCCATACAAACAAAATTTTTGATCTCGATTAGCTTTGGAACTAAAGGTCGTGCAGCATTGAAATTTCGTATGCAGTCGCCTCTTGGATGTGTCGTCCCACTGGTAAAATTTTATGGGCGTAGGACAAGGGGCGTGGCACTTTTCAAGCAACTACACACTTGGGCTTCAGTTTATAATTATAGGTACACCACACATGAATGAAAAACGATAGGAACTTACTTGCCGCGCCCTGCTGGCAAAATAGCAACAACTCACCGCGTCACAAATATGCCACGTATTATTTGTTAAATTGAGGATATGACGATAGGAAACACTGTGAATACCCTAAATATTGTGTACTGCTCTGCAAGTTTAAAATTCTTTTTGCGAAAGATTTCAGAGCTCTAAAATTGAATTTATGGAAGACTAAAAAGTAGAAAATAAAATTATATAAAAAAAACTTTTTAAAAATAAGCTTTAATGTACTAAAAAGTAGAAAATAAGTTGTTTCCAAGTCACCTGTATCTTACTATTAATAAAAGCTTGTGCGCTCAATATCCATATTCAAAATATCTTTCATTACTAGAATCTATTTGCAAAAAATTATTTAAATAAAATATTGTGGTAACTGTTTGACAAATATTGAACACATGAGCGCCCCAAGCTTTTAGGGATAGTAAGATACAGGTGACTTGGAAACAACTTATTTTCTACTTTTTAGTACATTAAAGCTTATTTTTAAAAAGTTTTTTTTATATAATTTTATTTAATTAGACCCTTACTTTACCCGGTACAGGTGAAAATACCCACCCCGCCTTTTGGCAGGATTGGGCATTCCCGCTTAAATTTTTTGTAATGAATTATTTCTTGTTTTGGATATTGATTCATATTTTCTTCTTTATTTTTGATTGTGATACTCTAAGGGCCAGTTTCACAGTGGATATTTAAACTCTGATTGCAGTTTAAATAGGGAATTTCAGTTTCACAGTTGGAAGTTAAATACGATTTAAATAGCCGACTGTGGATATTTAAGTACAGCACAGAGTTGCAGTCGAAAACAAATAAACAGCTGATTTCGGATGTGCAAGCAAGCTGCGGCGACAATATTGCAATTTATAAGAGATCAAATTAAACATAAAACTGCATGGTATAGCACATATAAATGATCCCGTAGTATTATAAATAATATAAACTGTGGATTCTTTGCACAATATCCAATAATTCACTTCTTTCGGCCGACGAAAAATTTTTAGCTCGCGCTGCCTCCATAATTGAACAATTGAACATATGTTTTTGGCAAGTTGTGTCAACCTTCAATTGTCAAATATTCGAAGTTGCCATTCATTATTCCGTATTTAAATAAATGCACTGTGAAACTCAAGAAAAGTTAAACTAGATTTAAACTCAATTCGCAAATTAGATTTAAACATCCACTGTGAAACTGGCCCTAAGAAACAACTTTTTGTACTTAAATGACATAAATGAATGTTACATTTTGAACAAAATGCCGAGTTTCAGATTTGTATCCGCTCATTTTGCATGTTTTTTTGCCATATCGGTCCACCAAAGACCAATCTGATCGTGGCGAACATCATAAGTTGGAAAATAGGATATCTTCGGCAGTGATGAGTGGTCTCACTTTGAATAATCGATCATAACCAGGCTGATCTTTGTGATCTTCATCGTCATCTTCAGAATCACTTTTTTGTTCACCTGCTATATCTTCGTTATCAGTTGGAATTTTTTTCATCATTGCTAAAATCTCTTCCTCAGACAGATTTTTAATTTTTCGACGCGATATTTCTATGAAAAACGAAAAAACGGCGAAAAAACACAAAAACTTTAAAGGACACAATGATCAAAAATTTTTAGCGGAATGCCCAGTCCCGCCTTTAGGCGGTTTCACTTTCGGAGCGATTTTAATATATTTAATTCATTAAATGCCAGTATATTCTTACATCACTTAATAAATATTTAAATTTCCTACTCACCAGTATTTTTTTTAACTCTGTACGATGAAATTAACTATATTTTTTCTTTTTTTGAAAATCACTGTTTGAACGAATATATTTATTTACGTCCGAGCACTGCCAAATTTGACTTTGAAAGTAATTTTCTGCGAATCGAAATAAGCTATACCCATGCGCTACAAACAAACACATGCTAGCATATATTACTTAAGTTTTGGGAATCCCCTTATTCTGAATTTTTTATTTATGTTGTTTTTAGGGAACTTTTCGTTAAGCCCGCCTAAAGGCAGGCCTGGGAATTACAGGGTTAACTATTAAACATAAGAACTTTGTAAACCTAAAAGTGTGAATAAACGAATTCTACAAATGGGGGCTCACCCAGGATTGAAGATTTGAGCGAAAGTAAATTCGCGACAGACAAGAAGTGTAAAGCAAGAATTAGTACAGTCAAAAATGCTGAAGGTGAAAAGAAACTAAAACCTATTGAAAATGAAAAAGTAAAGAAGTAAAAGCGATTAAATACTAAAATATTAAAGACAATAAGAAGCAAACGCAATTAAGACATCAGAAAAGGAGAAATTCATCAATTAAAGAAATCATAAGAAAATCTGTTATAAATTCAAGTATTCCAGCATTCCAGTATTCCCCTGGAAGTATTGAGAGAAATTTAACGCTCTATTTTAACTGAGAGCAATGTGAAAAATCAACGAAATTCAGCAACTTATGTGGAGACGCAAGCAAAAAACAGAGAGAACCATATCGAACCATCAGGAAGATGGCGCAATAAAGAAGCCACAGTAGCTGAATTCTCACGCAGATCAGCAGAACGAAAACCACCCCTAAAATTGCAGTGACAAAGCAGCAGTGAGAAAGAGACAGGAAGAAGCACCGCAGCCGTTAAGCATCGTGCGAGTAAGGAGATAAGTAATACAAAGAGACACGTAGTGATTGAAGAGAAAAATAAAGAAAGATGTTAAGAAGTGAAAGAAGCAAAGTGAAAGCAAAGAAGCTATTTCAAGAAGTAAACAATTTTTTTTTTAAAGAAGTAAAGCATGCATTTGAAGAAGTAAAGCATGCATTTAAAAAAGTAAAGAAGAAATTTAAAGAAGTAAAGAAGTTTATTTGAAGAATTAATGCGTGCATTTCAAGAAGTAAAGAAGATAATTCAAGAAGTAAAGAAGTTAATTTAAAGAAGTAAAGAAGTTAATTTAAAGAAGCAAAGAAGTTATTTCAAGAAGTAAAGAAGTTTTTTTTAAAGAAGTAAAGCATGCATTTCAAGAAGTAAAGCATGCATTTTAAGAAGTAAAGAAGTTTATTTGAAGAAGTAAAGCGTGCAATTAAAGAAGTTAAGAAGTTTATTTAAAGAAGTAAGAATTTTCATTTAAAGAATTAAAGATATTAATCTAAAGGAGTAAAGATATCTAATTTAAGAAGTAAATATGTTAATCTGATAAGAATGAAAGAGGATGCTAATATAAAGTTTTAAATACTAGTGTTAAGAAGTAAAGAATTTCAAAAGACGTTAAGAAGTTAAAAATAAGACCAATTTTAAATTGAAAAGAAACTACTTGGTGAATTTTTAAAATTCAATATAAATTCAATATAAATTCAATTATTTGAAGGAGCAAAACAGAAGTAAAGATAATATTTAAGAAACATTTTTTATAAAAGATTTTTACAAGAAAGTACAAGTAATTGTACCCATTTTTCCTACATTATTTACTCTTTTTAAAATATTAATTCTAATCTTGTAAAATGGACGCAACGACGATATTGAAAATGAATGTTGAATCACTAAAAGAAAAGCTAAGGGAGGTTGGTTTATCAGTAGTCGGACGTAAGATAGATTTACAAGACCGACTGTTACGACATTTCGGCCATCAAGGCGACGACGAAGCTGATGGTGATGATGATGAATCAACACACACAGTATACGAAGAGCTACACGATTTTCAGAATTCCCCGGTTACGACAGTGTTGAAATACAGCCCTGAAAGCAACTCACATATTCTTGCAACTCTGCTTTGGCAGACATATTGTTTTTCTCGTTTTTCCTTTTTAACTCACTCGCTTCTAAACTTTCAATAAAACCACATCGTATTCAATAAAACTGTAAAGCTTATAATTGCGTGCGTTTTGAATCTAAAAGAAAAACTTCCAACAGGTTATGGGCCCAGATGCAAATTCCTGGCTATAAGTAAAAACGCGATTAATAAGAAAAAAGATGAATTCGTCGATGTTCAACATTGAAAAATTGGATGAGTCCAATTATGACGCGTGGAGCATACAAGTGAAAAGCGTGCTGATTCATCAGGAGCTATGGGCAGTAACGACAGGAGAAATGCCTTGTCCAGCCGAAGGAGCTAATGAAAAAAGTGTGGTTATGTGGAAGACCAAGAATGACAAAGCAATCGCAACGATAATTCTCACTCTTACGCCGATGCAGATAAGTCATGTGAAGAATTGCGAGACGGCAAATGCGGCATGGAATACTCTGTGTGAGATTCACAGGCCAAAAGGGCCAATAAGAAAGGTCACATTGTTCAAGAAGTTAATTGGAATGCGCATGAGCAATGGCGAGTGTCTACAGCAATATGTTTGCAAATTCACTACTTTGGCTGAAAAACTGGAAGAGATTGGAGTTAAGCTGCAGGATGAGCTATTCGTTATAATGCTCCTTGCAAGCTTGCCTAAGTCATTGGAAAATCTGGTTGTCGCATTGGAATCACGCGATGAGCTACCGTCGCTAAGTGCGATTATAATAAAATTAATAGAAGAAAGCGAACGTCGTAAATCTAGTAATTTAGACAATGCTGAAGGTAGCGTGCAGGCGTTCATGGTTCGAGAAAACGCAAGCACAAAGAAGAATTATTCTGCGAATGGAAAGTACAACGACAACGCGAGTACCGCAAGCAACAACAACGAGAATAAACGGCTAAATTTCAAATGTTACAACTGCGGCAAAAAAGGCCATTTCGCCGCACAATGCAAAGAGAGAAAACGGGAACAAAAGCAACCGCAAAACAAACAGAACGGCTTGTTTGCTGTAATCGACGATGATGTTCTACATGCCGATGCTTGGTGCATAGACAGCGGCGCCTCTTCACATTTGTGTGGAAAGCGCAACATGTTCGATGAGTTCGAAGCGTATGAAGAAGAGATCATACTAGCAGGCAGCAGCAAATTGACAGCGACAGGAAAAGGGGTTGTGCGTGTAAAATCAAAACATGGCGAAATCACACTCGTTGATGTTTTATTCGTTCCTGGTTTGCAGTGCAACTTTATGGCAGTTGCAAAAGCAGTAAACAACGGATATGTTGTGAAATTCCAAAAGAAAGGAGCAGAAATCGTAAATGAGCACGGAGCAACACTTTTACGTGCAAATAAGGTCAGTGATCTGTTTATATTCGAGCCAAATAAAAACCAATTGTTTCTTGCAAGAAAATCTGTTGATGACGCAATGAAATGGCACAATCGATATGGCCATTTGAACTACGCAAGTCTACGTGAGCTGAGCAATAAGGAGATGGTACGCGGATTGAGTGTCAACATGCCGACTGACATAAGTTGTGCAGTATGCATGACCAGCAAGTGCATTCAACGTCCATACAGCAGTGCAGAAAATCGCGCAACAGATGTATTGGGAGTAGTACACGCAGATGTATGCGGCCCGATGCGATCGACTTCTATAGGTGGAGCAAAGTATCTGTTAACCTTTATTGACGACAAAACGCGCTATGTATTTGTTTACTTTTTACGTCACAAGGACGAGGTCTTCGATAAATTTAAAGAATTTAAGCTGATGGCAGAACGTCAAACAGGCGAAAAACTGAAAATCTTACGAAGTGACAACGGTTCAGAATTTGTCAACAATGCGTTTGATGATTTTTTGAAGAAGAACGGCATTCTGCGACAGTTGACGGTGCCTTACACGCCACAACAGAATGGCGTGGCGGAGAGATTCAATCGGACTTTAATTGAAATGGCAAGGTGCATGCTGCTGAGCGCAAAGGTTGAAGAGTCATTGTGGGCTGAGGCAGTTCACACTGCAGCTTATTTACGTAATCGTGCGCCAACAAAAGCTTTGGACGAAATGACGCCATATGAAGCATGGCATGGGTTCAAACCAACAGTGGCACATTTAAGAACGTTTGGTTCGTTTGCAGTTGCCTTAAACAAGCAGCAACATGGTAAATTCCAGCCAAGGGGTAAACAGTACGTTATGGTCGGTTATTCTGACACCTGCAAAGCATACCGCCTGTATGATCGTAACACCAGGCGATTAATTGTCAGCAGAGATGTTTACTTTATCGAACCTACGGAGGTGAAGCAATCTGATGTGACAGATGCTGATACTGTGCACATCATGAACGTAAATGAAGACAACAACGCATCAGTTGCGGAAAACACTCAAAGTACTGACGACACCGACGATGCAGCTATATCAGGTGTTTCACTCGACAATGCCTCTAAAAGGTCAAGTGAAAATGAATTCGAAGGATTCGAATCAGCGGAAGAAGAACCAGCATTGGAAGTGCTGATGAAGAAAGGTCCAGGTAGGCCGAAAATTATTCGCACAGGAGAGCCTGGTAGACCGAAAAAGCAACCAAATTATGTAAGTTTGCTATGCGCAAAGAGCATGAAAGTACCTGTATCAGTTGAGGAAGCATTGAACAGCGAGTATGCGGATAAATGGTATTGCGCTATGCAGGACGAATATAAGTCGTTATTAAAAAACAACACTTGGCAAATATCTCAACTTCCCGAGGGACAGAAGGTGGTTGGAAACAAATGGGTTTTCGCACTGAAGAGAGACAAAGATGGAAACGTAGAGCGGTTCAAAGCGAGATTGGTTGCGAAAGGGTGTTCTCAGATTTATGGTCTCAACTACACCGAAACTTTTGCGCCAGTTGTACGATACAGCACAATCAGAATGATTTTCGCAATTGCAGCAGAATATGGATTACACCTACATCAAATGGATGTGTCCACCGCGTATTTGAACAGCAATTTGAACGATGAAATATACATGAGGCAACCGGAAATGTTTGTTGATAAGAATTTTCCCAAACATTGCCTGAAGCTAAAGAAGGCTATTTACGGGCTAAAGCAGTCCGGCCGGCAATGGAATCTCAAGCTAGATGGCATATTGAAAGGAATTGGTTTCCAGCCATGTGAGAGCGAGCCATGTGTGTACACCAGCCACCACGATGGAAAAATCAACATAATAGCAGTCTACGTTGATGATCTGCTGATTGCATGCTCTGATAGCAAAGAGATGCAGCAAATTAAGCACATGATTTCGAGCAAAGTACAAGTGGTGGATAAAGGACCCGTTCAACATTTTTTGAGCCTAGAGATCGAGAGAGAAGGTGAAACAGGACCCATTGCAATTAGTCAAAAGGAGCATATAAAGAAACTTCTACAAGAGCATCGCATGGAAGATTGTCGACCAATTTCGACCCCATTGGATCAAAACCATCAAATACACTGCAATGATGAGAAATGTAAGAAAGCTGATCAAGCGAAATACCAATCACTTATAGGATCACTTATGTATGTGGCGATATGTACGCGACCTGACATTTTGCACTCAGTGTGCAAGCTCGCGCAGAGAAACAACAATCCTCACGGTGAACACCTAGAAGCAGCCAAGCGCGTATTACGATACTTATGTGCAACGCAGGACAAACAGTTGACATACTACAAAACAGGAAGGCCGATGGAATGTTTCGTCGATGCAGATTGGGGCGGCGATGCAAGCGACCGTAAGTCATACACAGGCTATACGTTTTTCTTAGCAGGCAGTATATTCTCATGGGAGTCAAAGAAGCAGCCAACTGTAGCCTTAAGCAGTACGGAGGCGGAATATATGGCACTTACATCTGTTGTAAAAGAAGCCGTGTATTTAAAGCAGCTACTGGGCGAAATGGAGCTAGAGTGCCCGAAGGCTATTGTTGTAAACGGAGATAATTTGAGCGCCATGAATCTCGTAAAGAATCCCGTGTATCATTCGAGGAGTAAACATATTGATATAAAGTATCACTACATCAGGGATGTCTATCGAGGAGGCGAAATCGAGCTGAAATACTGCAGCAGCAGCGAAATGGTGGCAGATATTCTAACCAAGAACCTACCGAAAGTTAGCCACGAGAAGTTCACCAACATGATGGGCTTATACTGAATAATTGTTATATGTATTGTAATGCTTGAATATGCTCGTTGAGGAGGCGTGTTGAAATACAGCCCTGAAAGCAACTCACATATTCTTGCAACTCTGCTTTGGCAGACATATTGTTTTTCTCGTTTTTCCTTTTTAACTCACTCGCTTCTAAACTTTCAATAAAACCACATCGTATTCAATAAAACTGTAAAGCTTATAATTGCGTGCGTTTTGAATCTAAAAGAAAAACTTCCAACAGACAGCACAACAACAACAGTTTACTTTGAAAGATTTGGCAGATAGCCTTACACATTACGGCGGAAACAACAAGATTGATATTGAGCGTTGGATAGCAGAATTCGAAATGAATGCCGAAATCGTACGATGGACAGATCTTCAAAAATTTGTATACGGAAAGCAAATGCTTGTAGGTGCCGCTAAGGTTTTTGTTCGAAGTGAGTTCGGTATTAAAACCTGGTCCGCCCTGAAAGAATCATTGATTGCTTAGTTCGGAGATAAGTTGTCCACATCAGATATTCACAAAATGTTACGAAACAGGAAGAAGTATACAACGGAGACCTTACTAGAATATTTATACGCGTTACGAGAAATAGGAAGCAAAATTAATTTGGACGAAGCCAGCGTTATTGATTATTTTATTGAAGGAATCCCTGATTCTAGAAGTAATAAATCAATACTATATCAAGCAAAAAATATCGGCGAGCTTAAAATGCATATGAGAGTGTACGAGAAAGTGCGCGGTCCACCGCAACAATTTGCTAAAATTACTGCAACACACACGATGACCCCAAAACCTATTGAGGTTAAACAAGAAGCAAAGAGATGGGCTGTATTCCTAAACGTACTTATGCAAAGCAGTGCTGCGCTCCCAATGCTCTACTGATTTGTTTTCTGAGTGCTACTGCGATGCATTGCATAAATCAGGTTGGCACCACTTTTTAGTTTGGGAACGCACTTGATGCTCAACATTGTTTTCACAAAATGGAAATTGTAAAAAACTACATATTCAAAACATTTTTACATTTGAGTAGCGAATAAATTCCCAGCAACGCTAAATTAATTGTAAAATTGAGAAAAAGGAGGCGAAATTTAATCGCGTCCTAAAAGTTTCAGTGAAGCCGAAAAAACATAACCTAAATAATCACAAAGCATCAACAAAATTTGTGATGAGCAGTTTGCGCATTTGATGCTTATCGACAACTTGATGCCTGCGTTTAGGAACAGGGTGTACGTGCAAACTTTTTATGTTTGCGTTTAGGAACATGCTGCTTTGTACTTATGCAGCGCAACTGACGTTTAGGAATACACCCATGTTTTAAATGTGGAAGTGATGCTCATGTAGCCAAAGAATGCCCACACTCTCAGTACAAATGCTTTAAATGCAACCGTATGGGACATAGGTCATTCGAGTGCAATGTGAACAAAAACAACAATGATACGACGCAAAAACGAAATGCAGTCAACAGTTTTGAGTGGAACGATCTCAAATTCAAAGATGTTACCATGAAAAGTAACAAATTTACATTTTCTGCGCTTATTGACACAGGCTGCAATTTGTGCCTTATACGACAGGATACACTGTTAATGAGTGGCCTGGACGTACATTTATGAGAAGAGCAAAAAGAGTTATTCTGCATTGGTAACAGTAAAATTTGCACCTTGGGCAGTTTTGAGACACAAGTTAGAATTGATGAAATTGACTTTGAGCTAATATTTCACGTTGTAAGCGCTGCAGATATGCACCATGCAGCTATAGTTGGAAACGCAGCACTGAAAATTGCCGACATGTTAGTGACTCAGGAAAACGTTATCTTTGTAAAAAAGAACAAAGACCTTCCCATTGACAAACATAATGGCGCCAAACCCGATAACAGTGAAAGTTGGATACCTGAGCTCGATGCAGTATATTCAGTCTGCGAGCATGTAGAAGCCAAACCGGAGTTAAAACTAGATCACTTGGAAGGAAATGTTGCCGAGGAAGTATTAACGCTGGTGAAAAACTACGTCCCTCAAGAAAACGTTGAGTCGCCAGTTGAGATGAAAATTATTTTACGAGACGAAGTACCCGTTTTCCAAACTCCAAGACGCATATCATACGAAGACAAAAAATTTGTGGAGCAGCAAATTAACGAGTGGCTGGCGAAAGGCATAATACAACCGAGTTGCTCTGACTACGCTTCGCCAATTGTTCTGGTTGCAAAGAAAGATGGCAACAGACGCGTATGTTGTGACTTCCGAAAATTAAACGAAAAGATACTTCGAGATAATTTTCCACTAGCACTAATTGATGACGTGGTAGATAGGTTGCAGGGAGCTAAGATTTTTACGACCTTAGACTTGACAAATGGTTTTTTTCATGTGCCCATTCATGCTGATTCACAAAAATACACGGCATTTGTAACACACCACGGCCAATTTGAATTTCGATTTGTACCTTTCGGAATCTCAAATTCCCCAGCTGTCTTTTGTAGATACATCAGTTCTGTTCTGAGGTCACTAATTCAAAATGGAACAGTTGTTGTCTATATGGACGACGTTATTATTCCATCAAAAACGGAGGCGGAGGGCTTAGAAAAACTACGCACGGTACTGGAAGTAGCAGCCACGAACGGCTTAAAAATAAAGTGGGCGAAATGCCAATTTTTGAAGAAACGCGTAGAGTTTTTAGGCTACATTATCGAATCCGGAACTATAAGCCCGTCGAACGAGAAAACAAAAGCAGTAACTAATTTTCCATTGCCAAGAGATAAAAAAGGAATTCAACGATTCATCGGATTGACTTCATATTTCAGACGTTTTATCAAAAACTACGCGTTAATTGCCAAACCACTAACAGACTTGCTGCGAAAAGATATTTGCTTTCGACTGGGGGCGATGAATTAACTGCCTTCGAGCAACTGAAAGCAGAGTTGGTTAAAGCACCAGTTCTTCGACTGTACAATCCTCAAGCAGTAACAGAAATACACACAGACGCATGCAAATACGGATATGGCGGAGTCCTGTTACAAAAAGATAACGACGATCAACTTTTTCATCCGGTTCAATTTATGAGCCACAAAACAAAGCCTGCGGATTCCTACGAATTGGAAGTGTTGGCAATCATGGAAGCGCTGAAGAAATGGCGAATTTATATAATCGGTACAAAATTCAAAATAGTTACGGATTGCAACGTCTTCACAATGACGATGAAAAAAAAAAGATGTACCGCTTAGGGTTTCCAGATGGGCCATGTACCTTCAAGATTTCGACTACACTTTGGAACACCGAACTGGATCGCAAATGAAGCATGTCGATGCGCTGAGCAGGATGTATTGTTTAATGATGGAGGACTGTCTAAAGCATCGCTTGAGAGAAGCGCAGATGGCAGACGAATGGACAAGAGTTGTGCGCGAAATTTTACGAGAAAGAGAATATGAAGACTATTTCCTGAAACACGACATTTTATTCAAGAACCCATCTAAAGAATTAGTCGTGGTTCCAGAGGCTATGGAAGACGAAATAATAAAGATTGCTCATAGGCAAGGACATTTTTCAGCACGCAAAACGCAAGAATACATCGAGAAGACATTTTACATCTCAAAGCTGAGCGCGAAGGTAGCAAAAATCGTGAATAATTGCATGGAGTGCATTATTACTAACGCAAAAGCTGGTAAAAAAGAGGGATACCTTAATCCAATTGATAAAGCGGACCGACCATTGGGCACATACCACCTTGACCACGTCGGCCCAATGCAAGTGACCAACAAGAGCTACGCTTACATCCTTGTGGTCGTAGATGGATTTACAAAATTTGTTTGGCTCTATCCAACGAAGAATTGCGGAGCAGAAGCAGTCGTCAACATACTAAAAAAGCAAGCTGCTGTATTTGGGAATCCGCAAAGAATCATCACCGACCGAAGGGCAGCATTTACATCTTCAGTTTTTAAAGACTATTGCATTGAGTCCGATATTCGGCAATTGGTGATAGCTACTGGAGTCCCAAGAGGAAACGGTCAAGTTGAACGTATGCATCGAATAGTCATACCTATGCTTGCAAAACTTAGTCAGAAGAATCCGTCGAATTGGTATAGGTACATATATCGATAAAGTTCAGCAAACCATGAACAGCACCCCACCGCGTAGTACCAAAATATCGCCGTTCAGATTGTTGACGAAAGAAATGAGCTGCGCGAGACAGCGTAAAAGAACATAGAAACGATTCAACAAGAAAATCGCCGAACTTATAATAAGGGGAGAAAACCGGAAGCTGAGTACAAGGAGGAAGATCTAGTCGCCATTATGCGCACACAATACGGAACGGGTATGAAACTTCGACCAAAATATTTATGACCCTACAAAATTACTTAATGCCTAAATCATGGCCGCTATGAGGTCGAAAAAGTTGGTGAACATGAAGGACCAAGGAAAACAACTACGGTGGCTGAATATTTGAAAGCATGGTCTAATTTATCCGAGGACGTATAAAACTAGGATAGCCGATTGTAGGAACGCGACAAAACAAACGACCACAACGCGACAAAACGAACGACCACAGACAAACGTCTAGAATATTCCAAACTCAACGAGCTGGACAAATGACGCTACGAAACCCACGCCAACAGACAAAAACAGTCAGTTCAATTCCTGACTTCAAACGACGAACATCGCCTTGTGCCTAACTTAATTGTAATACTTTTAACTATTAAACATAAGAACTTTGTAAACTTTAAAGTGTGAATAAACGAATTCTACATACATATTACGAAATCATATTTTCACATTCCAAACCTGCGTTTTTCCATTTGCCTTCGAAGAACAACGTTCATAAAAATATTCAATTATGATTAGTTGTTATCTGTTTTAGTAATATAAATAAATATGAGAACTATGTACTTGCAACTTTACTGCCGTCATCATTAAAGAAAAGGCAGCTACACTACACTGAGGTAAAACGGGCTCAGAAAGTAAAAAAATTATATAAAAAAAACTTAAAAAATAAGCTTAAATTTATTTTATGTACTAAAAAGTAGAAAATAAATTGTTTCCAAGTCACCTGTATCTTACTATCCATAAAAGCTTGATACAATATTTTTAATTTATTATTTTTGTAAATAGATTGTAGTAATGAAAGGTAAGTGTGAATATAGATTTCGAGCGCCCAAGCTTTTATTAATAGTAAGATACAGGTGACTTGGAAACAATTTTTTTTCTACTTTTTAGTACATTAAATAAATTAAAGCTTATTTTTAAAAAGTTTTTTTTTTATATAATTCTATTTTCTACTTTTTAGTCTCCCATAAACACTCGCGTGTTTATGACCTTCTTTTTGTAAATTTGTAAATTTTTCCTATATATATACATACATATTTGTTAATTTAAATGAGTGTAAAAATTAAAATGAAAAACAAAAAGTTGAAACACTGCGGGGATTCGAACCCACGACACACCGAATGCAAGCGCGGGGCTCTAACCACTGGCACAGACTATATCCAGACGTCCAACTGTCCGTCCAGGGAACAAAAATTTCCATTTTTTTTTAAACCTCCCTCTCACTGATAGCGTACGTGTGATTCGCAATGTATTTTGTTTTTGTAATTCCTTACAGAGTTGCATTCACAAAAATTCCTTTGTTTACATTTCGGACCAACAACTGTCAAACTTCAAAAATTTGTTCGCAGTGGGTTGGGAATTCGATACAGCGGATAGCTCTTATCTTTCAAACTGACGCTCCTATCTTACAATTGATAGGGCATACAAATAAATTGCACGACACGGCTATCGACTGCAGATGTTTTCGAGTACCTGGTTCCCACGCGACAAAAGCAACAAAATAAAATATTTGATGTACACAAAATATGTATATCAGCACATATATTCAAACTGAAATAACAATCAAATTGTTTCAATAATATAAGTTTGGTCGAATACTGATGGAATACCGATATCAGAAGAACCGAATGCCTGGCTACCTATAACCAGATATGGAAAAAGTCTATCGTGTATTTTGTGATTGTTTTAGTGATTTTTTAGCGCTAGTGTGAGAGTTGGATATCTGGTAGTCATCTGTGCCACTGGGCTACGGTATCGGAACAACACTAAGTATGCAATAAATCGTATGGCTTATTTATTTGCATTGCAATCCATTTAATTCTTGCATTGTTGGAATACTTGAACTCGTCTGGACATTTTGTTGCCACTGTTATATTGGGCTGCTTCACTTCACCCTATATTGTATTTATCTGTGTTGACGACTCACTTATAATTCTGTATTTATTATGACAAAACTTTTTCTGATTAAGTTTACTAACTGTTGA
Organism: Neria commutata; assembly: GCA_963457695.1. Lineage (NCBI taxonomy): Eukaryota > Metazoa > Arthropoda > Insecta > Diptera > Micropezidae > Neria > Neria commutata. The sequence continues at coordinate 197,433 of OY735250.1, forward strand.
TCCTGTATCTATTAAAGTTAAAAATTGTTAATTCTCAATAATTAGTAGTAAAAATATTTTGTTTTGATCCGAGGCTAGTTTGTAAAAAAAACGTCATCGATTTCGTTAGCTTCAGTTTTAGTCATGGTATCTACTTCCATTGGTTCTACTCTCTGTCTATTATGTATAACTAGGGTAAAAAAGCCCGTCCTACGACGGGTTCATATCATTGAGAAAAAAAATCGACAAAAAATTAATCAATATACACTACATTTTTTATTGAAATAACAATTAATAACAATACGGTGGAAAAATTTTACTAAAACTTCCTTATATACAACGTTTCTAAGTAGTAAAAATCTTTTTAGAATTTTCAATCAACTCCCCTTGCCCATTTCCCTCTATAATACATAGCTTTACGTCATCAGATCGCTGGACTCTAGACATGGCCACATAAAGTTGCCCATGACTAAATACCGGCTATTTTATAAACACTCCTACCTTTCCCAATGTTTGAACTTGAGATGTATTTATGGTCATTGAAAACGCCAATTTAATGGGGAATTGTCGACGCCGCAGAGTGAAAGGCAGTTCAGTATTTGTAGGGGCTAAATCGATTCTTCGAATAAAAACTATCTGTTTTTCGGCAGTGCCTGTTAAAACTTTTGCAATTATTAAATTAGCCTTTAGGCTTTTCACAGCTAGACGTGTCCCATTGCAGAGACCTCTTTTGGTATTTAAAAATTCGACAGGGTAATTTTGTTTATAGTTATCGTCACTGTCTTCAATAGAATCCGTGCTAAGGTATGTCATTGTGTCACCAAATAAAATTTAGAGAATTTGCTCATTAACTTCATTTACATCAGAATTTTTTTGGGCACAGTATAGTCATCTTGGAGTATTGATTGACATTATCAGCACTCAAAGTGTCGCCAAATTCTTGTTCTTTTATAAGCGAACCTTTACAAACAAAGTGATCAGGAATTTCTATAATATCTTCAGGCAAGCCGTGGTCATTCGTAAGATCTCCGCTTCCTAAGTTTAGTAGCCAATCGCTAAAAATCGGATCAATGGACCGAACATTGTGACTTAATTCTAATATCTCAAATTTATCCCACATTGCCGAATTTAATGCTGGCTTGCACAATTGCAGATCTGGTTTCATGAGGTACTACTGGTAGCGTCTGCCTGAAATCTCCACCAAAAGTTATGACTATGACACCAAAAGGCTTTCCATTTCCCATAATTTCTTGAAGAAGTTTGTTAATGCAATTAACTGAATTATTTGCCGCCATTGTGGCTTCATCTAATATTAAAACTTTTGCCATTCTGATCAGATCCGCATCAATGCTGTTCATTCTTAGTAATGAAACTGAGTTTTCAAATACAGGAACAGGTACTTTGAATTGTGAGTGAAAAGTTCTGCCACCACTTAAAAGGTTGGCCGCAATTCCTGTCGATGCTTTGGCTAGTGCCACGTTTCCCTGTGCTCGTATAGTACTAAGGAGTAACTTGTATACATAAGTTTTTCCACAACCACCCGGGCCATTTAGGAAAAAGCATCTACTTGCTCGATTATCATCTTCAATTGCAGCAATTATCTTATCGTACGCTACCTTATGTTGTTCATTTAAAGACGCTTTCATTGCTTCACTTCTTTCCCTTTCGTACTGAGTATTATATAAAGTTGCAAACGTAATTTGTTCTGTTGAAGGAGTGTGCAGTCCAAAGTCTGAACCGTAAAATACGTGGTAATCTAATTATCGTATCATGGCTGATTCAATTCTATTTTCTGGCACAATTCATTAGGGCATTTCATTAAAGTCCGCATTTTAATTTATTAAAAGATGTTAAAAATGAAATATTTACAATTTTCCACATTAATTATTTTCTATTTGGCCTATTAATTCTATTTTCCTTGCCCGTCTGGTCTGTTACTACGTAATGCAGATGAAATGACGTAACGATAAACTCGAAAAATGACCAAATTTTAAAGAAAAAATGTTTGCATACAAAATTGGGAAAAATCGCATGCGATTTCGGAATTTTCGGATTTCGCCATGAAAACGTAACGGACGGAATCGCATGGGATAAATATACCGCATGCGAGAAAAGCAGTTTTTGCGTCCAAAATGCCTGAAATGGCATGCAAATTGCCCGAAATGCGTTTCGCTGCATTCCTTAACCCTTTGGCCGTCGCGTAGAGCAGAAAAATGCAGAAATTTTCAGGATTTGCGGCAAAAATTGCGATTTTTCCGTTTTCCGGCTTACGTTTTGCGTTAAAGGATAGCGTAGTACTATTTATAGCATAGTTTTTGACGACAATTCATCCAGGGGCGCTGAAATAGTGCAGTTTAGCGATGACAGCAAGATGGTGACAAACCAAAAAATTTTTTTTTATATAATATATTTTCTACTCTGATTTTTTCTCTGCGCAGCCGAGACCTCTCTGTCCTGCGCTTTTTCTCTGCTTCCTGAAGGCCTACAGCTTCCTCTCCACTCTTTCTTTTTGGAGCCATTTTTCCAAAATACTTTTTTTCGTTTTCTTAATACATATTTGAATTTGTCACTTTATTTTTGAAGTTTGAAAATTTGAAAAGTTTGAAATAAAAATATTTCGAGCAATTACAGTAGATATGGGGCACGGAGGGTGACTCTTGCTTTTTATGTATATGATTACTGAAATTTTGGTTATTATTTTGTCTAAATTGTTCTGTTCTTCCATTATAATTTGGTTGATAATGATTAAATGTACGACTTCGGTTAAACTTCTGATTACTTGGCCCTATTTGCCGACTGGAATTATAGTTCGATCTAAATGGTTGGTTATTGGACTTTTGTTGATAACTATTAAATCTTGGATGGTTATTTGCTTGCTGTAAACTAGTTTGTCTAATTTTTGTATTGTTACTGTTATTAAAACTTTTTATTAATAAATTTTGATTTAAATTGCCATAATCTTGGCCTACAAAATCTGAAATAATTTCCCTTATTTCTACTAAATTATCTTTTTTCAAAATAGCATACAAAAAAGTGCCGGAAGCTATTTCTTTAATCCTTTGTATTAGCATGCCGCTAAATATGCTTAACATATTTTTTTCACTTCTATTAAATGCTACAAACTCCGCTATATCGTCAACTAACTCCCTAACTTTGTCACTTAAGTCTACAAAACAATTTACTCTTAAATTACTGATGCTTCTCGTTAGCTCCATCTGATCCTTCCTCGGACGATAGTGCTGCAACAATCGGGTCTTACATTCCTCCCATGTTGTCGGTGGGTTGACGTTAAGAATATTTTTCGCCTTCCCATGGATCTTCAAGAGTAAATTATGTATTGCAATATATTTAAAATATATGTATGATATTTTAATTTTGTGCTATCTAAAAAACTTTCAAATGGGAATAATTTTATCAGAATAATAGTTTTGTCGAAAAACAACATTTTAGTAAATACGCACATTCAGATATACTTATGTATGAGATCTGAAAGTACAGCAGGTGCATCTGAAAGGAACCCGTCAGAAATTTTTGTTTTGCGGTCGCAACTTTTTATGCAAATTTTTCTTACGATTTTGCTATCTGATGTAAAAACTATGTCAGCTAACAAGAAAAAGGCCTACCTTCGAACACGATGACCTGCAAATTTCAATAGAACTCTGATTTATGATTCTGTGTATATTAAAACCCGATAGCTGTTGTCGGGGTGGAAATATTCACGAAAACGTATTCTTCTTGTGCATAATTTTCATTGCATGGAAAAAGCAAAAGTTGGTAAGAATATCAAATGTTTAGGTAATGAATAAGTATTAAAAGTAGTATATTTTCAAATATGTATATAAAACCAAACGCGATTTTTATGAACAAAAGTCATTTTGTAAAAAGTTTCGCTTTTTTGAAAGATTGTTATGATATTGGCCAAAGAAAACGAAGTTATAATATCTTTATATATAAAAACGTTTGTGCGTATGTATGTTGCAGCATCACGGCTGAACCACAGAAGCGATCGACCTTACACTCACAACATATGTTCGTGTGGTGCTCTGAATGTTTATTTTTCATGTAAAACCTTCCTAAGTGGCGCTGCGGTGGCGTTTTTCGAAAATTCTTATTTATGGACCGATTTGGCTCAGATTCATACTATATAATACTAAAGTTGACAGAAAGTCGTCGACAAAATTTGAACCCGATAGCTGTCGGGGTGGAAATATTCACGAAAACCTATTCTTCCTGTACATAATTTTCATTTTCATATCTAAATATATAATAATATTATATAAAAAAACTTTTTTAAAATAAGCTTTAATGTACTAAAAAGTAGAAAATAAATTGTTTCGAAGTCACCAGTATCTTACTATCCATAAAAGCTTGGGGCGCTCATGTGTTCAATATTTGTCAACCAGTTACCACAATATTTTATTTAAATTATGTTTTGCAAATAGATTCTAGTAATGAAAGATAAGTGTGAATATGGATATTGAGCGCACAAGCTTTTATTGATAGTAAGATACTGGTGACTTCGAAACAATTTATTTTCTACTTTTTAGTACGTTAAATTAATTAAAGCTTATCTTTAAAAAGTTTTTTTTATATAATTTTATTTTCTACTTTTTAGTCTTTCATAAATTCAATTTTAGAGCTCTGAAATTTTTCGGAAAAAGAATTTAAAACTTGCAGAGCAGTACACAATATTTATGGTATTCACCGTATCTCCTATCGTCATATCCTGAATTTAACAAATAATACGGCTGTGATCGACCCTATGATCGGCGCGATGAGTTGTTGTTGTTTTGCTTGCAAGGCGCGGCGAGTAAGTTCCTATCGTTTTTCATTGATGTGTGGTGTACCTATAATTATAAACTGAAGCCCAAGTGTGTAGTTGCTTGGAAAGTGCCACGCCCCTTATCTTACGCCCATAAAATTTTACCAGTGGGACGACACATCCAAGAGGCAACTGCATACGAAATTTAAATGCTGCACGACCTTTAGTTCCAAAGCTAATCGAGATCAAAAATTTTGTTTGTATGGGGGGTGCCACGCCCCCTTATCCAGTGCCCCCTTATTTTCTCAGCAGAAGGATATGGATATGTAGTAAGTTCCTACCGAGTTTCATTGATGTGTGATGTGTAGTTCTAAAGATATACACAAGTCTGGAGTTGATAAAAAAAGTGCCACGCCCCTTATCCTACGCCCATAATTTTACCAGTCGGACGACACATCCAAGAGGCGACTGCATACGAAATTTCAATGCTGCACGAGCTTTAGTTCCAAAGCTAATCGAGATCAAAAATTTGGTTTGTATGGGCGGTGCCACGCCCCCTTATCCAGTGCCCGCCTTATTTTCTCAGTATTTGAATTTGTCACTTTATTTTTGAAGTTTGAAAATTTGAAAAGTTTGAAATAAAAATATTTCGAGCAATTACAGTAGATATGGGGCACGGAGGGTGACTCTTGCTTTTTATGTATATGATTACTGAAATTTTGGTTATTATTTTGTCTAAATTGTTCTGTTCTTCCATTATAATTTGGTTGATAATGATTAAATGTACGACTTCGGTTAAACTTCTGATTACTTGACCCTATTTGCCGACTGGAATTATAGTTCGATCTAAATGGTTGGTTATTGGACTTTTGTTGATAACTATTAAATCTTGGATGGTTATTTGCTTGCTGTAACTAGTTTGTCTAATTTTTGTATTGTTACTGTTATTAAAACTTTTTATTAATAAATTTTGATTTAAATTGCCATAATCTTGGCCTACAAAATCTGAAATAATTTCCCTTATTTCTACTAAATTATCTTTTTTCAAAATAGCATACAAAAAAGTGCCGGAAGCTATTTCTTTAATCCTTTGTATTAGCATGCCGCTAAATATGCTTAACATATTTTTTTCACTTCTATTAAATGCTACAAACTCCGCTATATCGTCAACTAACTCCCTAACTTTGTCACTTAAGTCTACAAAACAATTTACTCTTAAATTACTGATGCTTCTCGTTAGCTCCATCTGATCCTTCCTCGGACGATAGTGCTGCAACAATCGGGTCTTACATTCCTCCCATGTTGTCGGTGGGTTGACGTTAAGAATATTTTTCGCCTTCCCATGGATCTTCAAGAGTAAATTATGTATTGCAATATATTTAAAATACATGTATGATATTTTAATTTTGTGCTATCTAAAAAACTTTCAAATGGGAATAATTTTATCAGAATAATAGTTTTGTCGAAAAACAACATTTTAGTAAATACGCACATTCAGATATACTTATGTATGAGATCTGAAAGTACAGCAGGTGCATCTGAAAGGAACCCGTCAGAAATTTTTGTTTTGCGGTCGCAACTTTTTATGCAAATTTTTCTTACGATTTTCCTATCTGATGTAAAAACTATGTCAGCTAACAAGAAAAAGGCCTACCTTCGAACACGATGACCTGCAAATTTCAATAGAACTCTGATTTATGATTCTGTGTATATTAAAACCCGATAGCTGTTGTCGGGGTGGAAATATTCACGAAAACGTATTCTTCCTGTGCATAATTTTCATTGCATGGAAAAAGCAAAAGTTGGTAAGAATATCAAATGTTTAGGTAATGAATAAGTATTAAAAGTAGTATATTTTCAAATATGTATATAAAACCAAACGCGGTTTTTATGAACAAAAGTCATTTTGTAAAAAGTTTCGCTTTTTTGAAAGATTGTTATGATATTGGCCAAAGAAAACGAAGTTATAATATCTTAATATATAAAAACGTTTGTGCGTATGTATGTTGCAGCATCACGGCTGAACCACAGAAGCGATCGACCTTATACTCACAACATATGTTCGTGTGGTGCTCTGAATGTTTTTTTTTTCATGTAAAACCTTCCTAAGTGGCGCTGCGGTGGCGTTTTTCGAAAATTCTTATTTATGGACCGATTTGGCTCAGATTCATACTATATAATACTAAAGTTGACAGAAAGTCGTCGACAAAATTTGAACCCGATAGCTGTCGGGGTGGAAATATTCACGAAAACCTATTCTTCCTGTACATAATTTTCATTTTCATATCTAAATATATAATAGTATTATATAAAAAAACTTTTTTAAAATAAGCTTTAATTTATTTAATGTACTAAAAAGTAGAAAATAAATTGTTTCGAAGTCACCAGTATCTTACTATCCATAAAAGCTTGGGGCGCTCATGTGTTCAATATTTGTCAACCAGTTACCACAATATTTTATTTAAATTATGTTTTGCAAATAGATTCTAGTAATGAAAGATAAGTGTGAATATGGATATTGAGCGCACAAGCTTTTATTGATAGTAAGATACTGGTGACTTCGAAACAATTTATTTTCTACTTTTTAGTACATTAAATTAATTAAAGCTTATCTTTTAAAAGTTTTTTTTATAGAATTTTATTTTCTACTTTTTAGTCTTTCATAAATTCAATTTTAGAGCTCTGAAATTTTTCGGAAAAAGAATTTAAAACTTGCAGAGCAGTACACAATATTTATGGTATTCACCGTATCTCCTATCGTCATATCCTGAATTTAACAAATAATACGGCTGTGATCGACCCTATGATCGGCGCGATGAGTTGTTGTTGTTTTGCTTGCAAGGCGCGGCGAGTAAGTTCCTATCGTTTTTCATTGATGTGTGGTGTACCTATAATTATAAACTGAGGCCCAAGTGTGTAGTTGCTTGGAAAGTGCCACGCCCCTTATCTTACGCCCTTAAAATTTTACCAGTGGGACGACACATCCAAGAGGCAACTGCATACGAAATTTAAATGCTGCACGACCTTTAGTTCCAAAGCTAATCGAGATCAAAAATTTTGTTTGTATGGGGGTGCCACGCCCCCTTATCCAGTGCCTCCTTATTTTCTCAGTAGAAGGATATGGATATGTAGTAAGTTCATACCGAGTTTCATTGATGTGTGATGTGTAGTTCTAAAGATATACACAAATCTGGAGTTGATAAAAAAAGTGCCACGCCCCTTATCCTACGCCCATAAAATTTTACCAGTCGGACGACACATCCAAGAGGCGACTGCATACGAAATTTCAATGCTGCACGAGCTTTAGTTCCAAAGCTAATCGAGATCAAAAATTTGGTTTGTATGGGCGGTGCCACGCCCCCTTATCCAGTGCCCGCCTTATTTTCTCAGTAGAAGGATATGGATATGTAGTAAGTTCCTACCGAGTTTCATTGATGTGTGATGTGTAGTTCTAAAGTTATACACAAATCTGGAGTTGATAAAAAAAGTGCCACGCCCCTTATGTTACGCCCATAAAATTTTACCAGTGGGACGACACATCCAAGAGGCGACTGCATACGAAATTTCAATGCTGCACGACCTTTAGTTCCAAAGCTAATCGAGAACAAAAATTTGGTTTGTATGGGCGGTGCAACGCCCCCTTATCCAGTGCCCGCCTTATTTTCTCAGTAGAAGGATATGGATATGTAGTAAGTTCCTACCGAGTTTCATTGATGTGTAGTTCTAAAGTTATACACAAATCTGGAGTTGATAAAAAAGTGCCACGCCCCTTATGCTACGCCCATAAAATTTTACCAGTGGGACGACACATCCAAGAGGCGACTGCATACAAAATTTCAATGCTGCACGGCCTTTAGTTCCAAAGCTAATCGAGATCAAAAATTTTGTTTGTATGGGGGTGCCACGCCCCCTTATCCAGTGCCCGCCTTATTTTCCCAGCAGAAGGATATGGATATGTAGTAAGTTCCTACCGAGTTTCATTGATGTGTGATGTGTAGTTCTAAAGTTATACACAAATCTGGAGTTGATAAAAAAAAGTTCCACGCCCCTTATCCTACGCCCATAAAATTTTACCAGTGGGACGACGCATCCAAGAGGCGACTGCCTACGAAATTTCAATGCTGTACGGCTTTTAGTTCCAAAGCTAATCGAGATCAATATAAAGCTTATAAAAATTTTGTTTTATGGGCGGTGCCACGCCCTCTTGTCCAATCCGATATTTTATGATTAACTAGCTGATTCACCCGGCTTTACCCGAGTGCCACATCATACGGGGAATCTGTGTATGTAGATTACCTATTCACGAAAACCTATTCTTCCTGTACATAATTTTCATATTATCAAAAAAATTCCTACCATTATTGAAATACATTTAAAAACAAATCTTGGAATAAAATAATTATTTTAGGCAGAACAACGTTTGCCGGGACAGCTAGTACATATATAAAACCCAAATTATGTAAAAATGTTTACGTGAATGCATGACTAAATACTAACAGAATACAAAATTTTAATGTTGTATGACATGTAGTTTTAAAGGTATACCAAATCAAATATTTAAGTTGTATGAGGGGTGCCACGCCTCGTGTCCAATGCTCATCCCATTTTCCGAGTTGAAGGATACGGATATGTAGTAAGTTCGTAACGTGTTTCATTTATGTGTGCTGTATAGTTCTAAAGTTATACCCAAATGTATAGTTGATTGAAAAGTGCCACGCCCCTTGTCCTACGCCCATAAAATTTTACCCGTGGGACGAAGCATCTAAGAGGGGCCTGCATACGGAATTTCAATGCTGCGTGACTTGTAGTTTTAAAGATATGCCAAATCAAATATTTAAGTTGTATAGGGAGTGCCACTCCCCCTTGTCCCACGCCCCTAAATTTTGTTAAGCAAGAGGGCACGACTAAATACTAACAGAATACAAAATGGTTGTGACAGCCTAGACGGGCGTGGCCTAGGTCTGTCAATATATATCGTCATCGTACGTGACCGCGGCTCTGATCCGCCATGGCCTGGAAGGGCGAGGCCTAGGTCCATGGCAGTTCGAGGCTCGCCTTCGGTTCACTGGTCGAGAGTGGCTGCTCTGCTTGTGACAGCCTAGACGGGCGTGGCCTAGGTCTGTCAATATATATATCATCATCGCTCGTGGCCGTGGCTCCGATTCGCCATGGCCTGGACGGGCAAGGCCTAGGTCCATGGCAGTTCGAGGCTCGCCTTCGGTCCACCGTGATAGAGTTCACTGGTCGACAGTGGCTGCTATGGTTGTGACAGCCTAGACGGGCGTGGCCTAGGTTTGTCAATATATATATCATCATCGCTCGTGGCCGTGGCTCCGATCCGCCATGGCCTGGACGGGCGAGGCCTAGGTCCATGGCAGTTCGAGGCTCGCCTTCGGTTCACTGGTCGAGAGTGGCTGCTCTGCTTGTGACAGCCTAGACGGGCGTGGCCTAGGTCTGTCAATATATATATCATCATCGCTCGTGGCCGTGGCCGTGGCTCCGATTCGCCATGGCCTGGACGGGCAAGGCCTAGGTCCATGGCAGTTCGAGGCTCGCCTTCGGTCCACCGTGATAGAGTTCACTGGTCGACAGTGGCTGCTATGGTTGTGACAGCCTAGACGGGCGTGGCCTAGGTTTGTTAATATATATATCATCATCGCTCGTGGCCGTGGCTCCGATCCGCCATGGCCTGGACGGGCGAGGCCTAGGTCCATGGCAGTTCGAGGCTCGCCTTCGGTCCACCGTGATAGAGTTCACTGGTCGACAGTGGCTGCTCTGGCTATGACAGCCTAGACGGGCGTGGCCTAGGTCTGTCTATATCTTTGTCTCTACTCACTTTATCGGGACTCCGATCCACCCTGGCCTGGACGGGCGAGGCCTAGGTCCAAGGCAGTCGGAAGCGCTTCTTCGGGGACATTTTCGATTTACAACCTCGATCTGCTAGTCGGCCGTTGAGAGTTGTTGTGCCAGTCTCAGCCTTTCCGCACATTCGTCGCGTCGTACTCGCTGCATCATTCTAGTAAGGATGCAGTTGGCAGTATCCCATGTCTCTTGCGAGCTTAACATGTATTGGGTTAGGCCTGCAGGGCTTACAGGCTTACCCAATCGTTGCTCGAGCATGTTCATCTCATCCTGGAACCTGGTGCAGTTCATCAGCACGTGCTCGGCGTTCTCAGGTGCATCAACACAGTACAGACAGTTGGGGTGCTCCGCATGCTTGTACTTTTGGAGATATTCCCGAAAGCATCCATGCCCAGTAAGGAGCTGAGTCAAGTGGTGATTTACGTCACCGTGTTTCCTTTGTACTCAGACACTCACTTCTGGTATCAGCTGGTACGTCCATCGTCCTTTTGTGGTTCTGCTCCACTCTTCTTGCCATTCTCTCAGACTGCTCTGCTTGATGCTTGCTACAAGCCGACCTCTATCTCCGCTCGTATTGCGAAGATTTAGCACTGCAACCGCTTCTCTTGCTTCGATATTTATCGGCTTCCGCCTTGCAATTACTCTTGCTGCTTGATCAGAGACAGTTCGGAATGCGCAGCATATTCGAATGTTCATAATTCTGTGCGCTGAATTGGGTCCACGCATGTAGGACTTGACGCTTGTAGCTTCCGCCCATATGGGGGCAGCATACATGAGGATTGAGTTGCTCACAGTTGCCAGCAGTGTCCTTGTCGGCTGCTTGGGGCCCCCGATGTTCGGCATTAATCTCGATAGTGCAGCGCCTACTCGTGCGGCTTTGTCCCCAGCGTACTTCAGGTGTTCCCTGAAGTTTAGTCGGTGATCAAGCAAGACTCCCAGGTACTTAATATAGGGTCTGGGCACAATTTCATGATCGCCTACGCGGATAGTGATTGTCTCTACTTTCTTGCGACTGCTCATCAGCACTAACTCAGTTTTGTTCTCTGCTAGCTCTAGTTCTGCAGTATAGCTCTAGTTCTGCAGTCACATATACGTGTGAGCTTGCATGTATGCGTAACCACGAGCTTGAGAACGGCAAGCCGAAAAGCAACAAGCGAAAGGCTAGCATTCGGTCAGAAATGCCGCCGCGTAAGGTTGTGCGAATGCTATTGCCTGCCTTTATGCGTTGTTGTTGTTGTTATGAGACAGCAAAGAATTCGTTTTCATATTTCAGTCTGGCTTGGATTTCATTTGAATATGTATATATGTATTCTTAATTGAATGATACATATATGCATACATATTTCAGTCTGTCTGTCTGGCTGGCTTGGATTTCCTTGGAATTGTCTTTGCACAAGGGAATCGAAGCAGCGCCGCGGCTGCTGCGTAGAAATATGTATGTATTCTTTTTGAATGGTACATATGTATGTATATATGAGCATTACATTTTCACACTTTTGCAGGTTCTTAGCTTGTAGCAAATTTGCTTTTCATATGACAATTTTTCCTTTGTTTTTTGAGGATTTACTATTTATTGCTTCTTTACACCTATCAACTTTTCTATCATTTTGCATTTGCTTATTTTCTAGATTTTGCAGATAAAGATTTTTAAAGATCGCTTTAAAAATACATACGTATGTATGTATATCAATTTATGTATATAATTTTGCAACACATCCATACATCCCTTTCAAACCCTATTTCTGCACCTTCATTGTCGAAGCACACGCAACGGCAGCATAATTTGAGCGTTTATTTACATTTTTTATACAAAATACAAAAGATATTCTGATGGTAATTTCGACGTCACGTATGCATGTTACTGATCACTTGAAGATACATATGACGCGCCCAGAGCAAAAACGACTTATAAAATTTCACAGAGCACAAACGACTTATAAAATTTCACAGAGCAAAAACGCTTCAAACCAGCGTACATGTGACACTACCATATGTTTGCATGCATGCTCGGTTGTACCGGAGCTCGGAGCAACCGTCGGTTTCATCAGTATCGCCACAGATTACTACCAGATATCCAACTGTCCGTCCAGGGAACAAAAATTTCCATTTTTTTTAAACCTCCCTCACACTGATAGCGTACGTGTGATTCGCAATGTATTTTGTTTTTGTAATTCCTTACAGAGTTGCATTCACAAAAATTCCTTTGTTTACATTTCGGACCAACAACTGTCAAACCTCAAAAATTTGTTCGCAGTGGGTTGGAATTTGATACAGCGGATAGCTCTAATCTTGCATTTGACGCTCCTATCTTACAATTGATAGGGCATACAAATAAATTGCACGACACGGCTATCGACTACAGATGTTTTCGAGTACCTGGTTCCCACGCGACAAAAGCAACAAAATAAAATATTTAATGTACACAAAAAATATCAGCACATATATTAAAACTGAAATAACAATCAGATGGTTACAATAACATAGGTTTGGTCGAATACAGATGGGATACCGATATCAGAAAAACCGAATACCTGGGTACCCGTAACCAGATATGGAAAAAGTTTATCGTGTATTTTGTGATTGTGTTGGTGATTTTTTAGCGCTAGTGTGAGAGTCGGATATCTGATAGTAATCTGTGGTATCGCTTCTGATGCCAAGCAGAACAGACCAAGGGTGGGTTCTGTTCTGCTTGTTTACATGTATGTCGCTACCACATGGTAAAATCCGGTTTTGAGAAATTGATATGCTACCAACGAAAATTTCTTGATGCTTTGCCGTCTTGTCGAATTTTCGTTTTGCAGACTGTAAATTGACAAATGACAATTTCCAATCAGCCAAAAAAAATAAATTTTCTCGCCTTTAAATTTTATCAAATTCTTTTAAACGCAATATGTACATTTTTCGGAAATTTCGCTTTATTTAATATTTGTTCATTTATTTTATTGGCATTGCTATATTTTTATAACGCACTTTTTCAGATTTTGCAGATACTTTTCGTCAAATATTTTTTCAGATCACATTAAATATACATATAAATTAATTAAATTTTCGCAATATACATATGTATAGCCCTTTCATCTCCTAATTCTGCATCTAATTTGCCGCTGTCTTTCAGTCTGTAAGCAGCACACCCGGCAACAGCATTATTTGAGCTGTCCGCCCGTTTGCTTACATTTTTATACAAACTTGCCTGAGATCCTGCTTTGCTTTGTGTACGAATTTCCCGCGAATTTTTTATCTGTTTGTAGGCATTCTATCTTTTGACTGCGGGCCGCTAGACTTGCGGGTGTTTCGGTTGTACCTACTCTTCGAGGGAATTTTCGGTTGCGCTTGCCTGCTCTCGCGACCGGTCGACCTCGCTCTTTTTTTTGCTAGCCGGCAGGGTACCATTGGAAAAAATAAAAAGGATTGATTGTTTTACAAAACAGTTTAAAAATGAATGTGTGAAGATTTGTGCATGCACTCGACGAGTAAGGACCTACTTTGTTTTAATATGACAACAGAAAATGTTTTCGCACAATATCCATAGTTTTTTATTGCAAAACTTGAAATTACCCATTTTATGTCCAACAACTTGTCAAATAAAACGCAGTTTTGAAATACATAATCGTCTTCTAAAGTTCCCTTTATTAGCTTAAAATATATTGTTATGGAATTGTTTGTTTAATATCATATAGTGAGAAACAGGATTTTCCTTTTTGCACTCACAGGAACTTTTATATTCATCGTACAGTTTTTTCAAGTTTAAATTTGGATGCAAATATTTTTTGGTAGTTTTTTCACGACTGTAATGCGATTCGTATTTCGGAAAAAGATTTATAAAGTTTATGACACTTCTACGATCATGTTCCGAAGTCTTATTTGCCGGAGGTCCTCGCCCGAGTTAAGGACTGTTGTTGTTTTATGGGGAAAAAATATAATCGTCGCAGTGCGCCTCAGGAGCACTCAAATTATATTTTTAAATAAAAATCACTTTTAGTCCGTTTTTGAATATTAACTATTTATTTACACGAGATGCCTTTATATCAGTTCAAGTGATAGATTAATACTGCCGAGCCATAGTTCAGTCAGCTGTATTTATACTTAGCTTAGTTGGTACCTGAGTCTTATCGTTTATGTGTTTACAAGTATCTTATCTTAATGTGCTGAATGCATTTATGAGTTTGTTTGTCAAAAATGCATTTAGGGGTTTCTTATCTTGAAAGTTGTTTATGAAAAATATGTTTACAAGTTGTTTATGAAAAACATGTTTACTATTGATTGGTAGTCGTTTTAAAATGACAAAGGCTAGAGGTATGCTAACTCTCCCCTGTGCTGAGCAAAAGTGTCCTCACTTTTTATAAGCTTTATATTAGGTTCACATCCGGTATGTATGTCGTCAAATCTAGTAATCAATTTTTCACCCACTTCCCGACTACTTAGAGATCTGAAACTTTGCATACATGCCTAATCTAGAGCCCAATACATGAATCAATAAATTTTATGGGCGTAGGATAAGGGGCGTGGCACTTTTTTATAAACTCCAGATTTGTGTATAACTTTAGAACTACACATCACACATCAATGAAACTCGGTAGGAACTTACTACATATCCCTATCCTTCTACTGAGAAAATAAGGGGAGCACTGGATAAGGGGGCGTGGCACCCCCCATACAAACAAAATTTTTGATCTCGATTAGCTTTGGAACTAAATGTCGTGCAGCATTGAAATTTCGTATGCAGTCGCCTCTTGGATGTGTTGTCCCACTGGTAAAATTTTATGGGCGTAGGATGAAAGGGCGTGGCACCCCCCATACAAACAAAATTTTTGATCTCGATTAGCTTTGGAACTAAAGGTCGTGCAGCATTGAAATTTCGTATGCAGTCGCCTCTTGGATGTGTTGTCCCACTGGTAAAATTTTATGGGCGTAGGATGAGGGGGCGTGGCACCCCCCATACAAACAAAATTTTTGATCTCGATTAGCTTTGGAACTAAAGGTCGTGCAGCATTGAAATTTCGTATGCAGTCGCCTCTTGGATGTGTTGTCCCACTGGTAAAATTTTATGGGCGTAGGATAAGGGGCGTGGCACTTTTTATCAACTCCAGATTTGTGTATAACTTTAGAACTAAAAATCACACATCAATGAAACTCGGTAGGAACTTACTACATATCCATATCCTTCTACTGAGAAAATAAGGGGGACTGGATAAGGGGGCGTGGCACCCCCCATACAAACAAAATTTTTGATCTCGATTAGCTTTGGAACTAAAGGTCGTGCAGTATTGAAATTTCGTATGCAGTCGCCTCTTGGATGTGTTGTCCCACTGGTAAAATTTTATGGGCGTAGGATAAGGGGGCGTGGCACCCCCCATACAAACAAAATTTTTGATCTCGATTAGCTTTGGAACTAAAGGTCGTGCAGCATTGAAATTTCGTATGCAGTCGCCTCTTGGATGTGTCGTCCCACTGGTAAAATTTTATGGGCGTAGGATAAGGGGCGTGTGTATAACTTTAGAACTACAAATCACACATCAATGAAACTCGGTAGGAACTTACTACATATCCATATCCTTCTACTGAGAAAATAAGGCGGGCACTGGATAAGGGGGCGTGGCACCGCCCATACAAACAAAATCGTTTATATAGAATAGCTTTGGAACTAAAGGTCGTGCAGCATTGAAATTTCGTATGCAGTCGCCTCTTGGATGTGTCGTTCCACTGGAAAAATTTATGGGCGTAGGACAAGGGGCGTGGCACTTTTCAAGCAACTACACACTTGGGCTTCAGTTTATAATTATAGGTACACCACACATCAATGAAAAACGATAGGAACTTACTTGCCGCGCCCTGCTGGCAAAATAGCAACAACTCACCGCGTCACAAATATGCCACGAATATTAGGGTCGATCACAGCCGTATTATTTGTTAAATTGAGGATATGACGATAGGAGACACTGTGAATACCCTAAATATTGTGTACTGCTCTGCAAGTTTTAAATTCTTTTTGTGAAAAATTTCAGAGCTCTAAAATTGAATTTATGGAAGACTAAAAAGTAGAAAATAAAATTATATAAAAAAAAACTTTTTAAAAATAAGCTTTAATTTATTTAATGTACTAAAAAGTAGAAAATAAATGGTTTTTAAGTCACCTGTATCTTACTATCAATAAAAGCTTGTGCGCTCAATATCCATATTCAAAATATCTTTCATTACTAGAATCTATTTGCAAAAAATTATTTAAATAAAATATTGTGGTAACTGTTTGACAAATATTGAACACATGAGCGCCCCAAGCTTTTATGGATAGTAAGATACAGGTGACTTAAAAACCATTTATTTTCTACTTTTTAGTACATTAAATAAATTAAAGCTTATTTTTAAAAAGTTTTTTTTTATATAATTTTATTAATTTAGCCATTTGTAAAGCATATGCTTCGTCATATTGTTTTATTTTTCTTGCTTCCAATTTTAATTTATAACAAATTAAAATTTTGTTGAATATGAAGCCAAGTGTAATTATACTAAAAATAATAGTGGTTATTACAAATGTTGTTTTTAAAGGATTCTCTTCAATGGGAATCAGTAACTTATTTAATGCCTTAATATTATCGAATTTCTATTTCGAGTCTGAGGTTAAAATTTTAAGTGTTTCAATTTCGCTTTCGATATGCGAGTGAATGTAATTTTTTATTTCGTTTTCATGATTGAAATAAGTTTTATTATTCAGTACAATGGACTCATTGTATTGTATCAAATTTATTCCTGAAATTTCTATGTTATTTACGGTGTGTTTTCCATCTAGTATAATATTACCATGATCAAAAAATTGAATTTTTTTGTTTTCTTCTTGAATCACATTACATTTTGATTTAAGAGTAAAGATATGGTACAATTATCCTTTAGTTCTTGTTCACAAATATAAGTTCCTAAATAGTTTTCGCATTTCTTAATTCTAACAAATTGTTCATTACACTGTGCTATTTCTGTATCTGTGGCTAGTTTGCCATATTTATAAGCTAAAGGTATTATATGAAAATATTTACACTTCCTTGTTATCAATGGATATTTGTAAATTGTAATAAATGTTTCTTCTAAGTGTGCAATAAAGATTTCTGAGTACTCCATGACATTTATCAATGGTAGTGTTGTCATTTCTTTTTCTAAAATTTTCTGAATGTCCTTTAAATCTATAGATTCGGAATAAAAATTGTTATGTTTTGCTAAGTTGATGGTTTCTGTGAGCGTTCTCAAAACGTTGTATGTTTCTTGTAAGACTAAGTATTGGTTATTAGCATCTGGGCTAAGTGATTCTATTATTTTCCTAAAGTGGGAGTTGATTGTCAACTGCTTATTGTTATTTGCAATAATATCGTTTATTGCTGTTTTTATTTCTACCATGTCATCGTGATCTGGATTTCCAGTCACAAATTTGATTGCGGATCCTAGAAAATTGAGTGAACGTTTCTGTTTTCCAAATTTCAGTTGTTCAAGTAAAATGTCAATTTTCCTGTGGAGTATTTGGTCCTTTGGGGTATTGGTCATTGTGATTTCTGAATAAACGTCTAATATTGTTGTAAGGTTCGTAATATGGTATAGGTAATTTGTGTCTTTGTATGTGTACAGGATTTGATTCGAGTAGAATATATTTTTTGTCACTAAGGTTCGTTATTTGTTGTGTTAAAATATTTTTTATTAACGCTAAGAGTATTAGAATATAATCTAATTTCATTTTGATTGTCGTCGTATATTATCTTTGTGGATCACTGTGTTTTTCTTGGTTGTTTGCACTGAGTGTCCTAAATCCTTTTCTACAATATGTCGATCTGTTCTAGCGAAAATTACGTCTCCTTTTTTGTACGTTGTACGTTCACGATTTTTGTTATGGTACGCTAGTGTTGTTTCCTGTGCCTTGGTCAGGTCCTCTGTTACTTCCGGATATTTTTCTCGATTGAAAAAGATGTCCAAAGGTTTTTTCTTTGTCACCGAGTGTATCGTTAGATTGTATTGTCGAACGGCTTCGAATATTTCTTCAATGGGACTTGTATTATTTTGTTCCGCGAGAAGATTACATAACTCGATTATAGTTCCGTGCAACCGTTCTACTTGGGCGTTTGTTGTTGAATGAGCACTTGGGGTTACTGTGTGCTTTATATTAAGTCTTTCGTATATTGTTTTTGCTACGATCCCAGTGAAAATACTTTCATTATCAGTCATGAGATTGCGGGCATGTGGGTATATCTGTGTCAATATTTCTTCTATCGTCAAGAATGAATCTTTTTTACTTTCTACGCGTCTGAGATATGCATACTTGGAATATCGGTCTATCGTTGAGATATACATGTTGTTACTCATGTAAAATACGTCCATTTGTATTGATTCACCTACTTTTGTGGGTATTGGGGTTTTTCTATTGGTTGTTTTTGTGGATTTCGTTCATACTTGTTTTTCAAGCAAATTTCACAATTCATATGCTTTGTTTTGCATAGTTTCTTTATGTTTGGCCAGTAATGTGTAGTTGAAATTTCTGTAGCGTTATTTTTATAGTTTCTATGAGCTCTGTTGTGTATGTCATCAACTATTTTTTCTTGCTCATTGCGGTCAATTACGTCGAGTAGTTGTGTGTCTGTTATCACAATTTTGTATTGTGTAAAATGATTCACTAATTCGGATTTTAAATGAAAAAGTTCTTCTTCCGAAATTTTCAAAGCGTTTGTCAGATTTGGGTTTAAAATTCCTTTTAATCTTGTTATTAAGTCCGGCTTGTCTTTAAAATGAATCGTGTGGCGTACATGATTTTGAAAAATAGTTTCTGTGGCGGTATCACTTGTATTTTCGTCGTAAATAAGAATTTTAAATGTATTTAGAGGGTTTTTTACTCGCTTAAATTCTTCTGATGGTGAGCTTTCTTGGGAGTGGTCAGATTCGTCATCGTTTGTCGTAACGTTGATCTGTCTCGACAAAGCATCAGCGACAACATTTTGGTGTCCTGGCTTGTACACAAGCTTAGCGCCATATTCCTCTATTAAGTTTTTCCATCTTTTTAATTTTGCATTTGGATTTTTTTCCGAAATTGAAAATATAAGTGATTGATGGTCAGTATAAATGGTCAAATCAGCTATTCCATATAGATAATTTCTGAGTTTCTGTAATGCCCAAATAATGGCTAATAATTCCTTTTCATTTGTACTGTAATTTTGTTCAGTTGTATTTAGAGTTCGGGAAATAAATGAAATTGGTTTTTTGTTCTGTGAAAGCACAGCTCCAATTGCATAATTACTAGCATCTGTAGTTAGTTCAAAAGGTTTATTGAAGTCTGGTTGAAACAGTTCAACTTGAGCTTGGAGTTCACCCTTGATTCTGTCCAATGCTTCAATAGCTGTTTCATCTAAATTTAAAATGATTTTGGCGCTTTGGTTTTTCTTAACCATTCCATTGTCGCCTTTTAAATGTACTGTAAGAGGTTTAACAATTGCTGCAAAATTCTTTATAAATTTCCTATAGTAGCTAGCTAAGCCAAGGAAGGATCTCAATTCCTTTAAGGTTTTTGGAACAGGATATTCTTTGATTGTTTCAATCTTAGTAGGGTCAACTGTAATCCTATTATATTGTATTATGTGTCCAAGGTATTCAACTGAATCCTGGAACAAATGTGATTTTTCTGAAGAAACCTTCATGTTTGCTTCATGAAGTGCATCGAGTATTATTTTAATGTGCTCCATATGCTCTTCGGGTGTGGAGGAGTATATGAGTACATCATCAATATAAACGTAGGCAAACTTCCCTATGTACTGTCTCAGAATATCGTCGACGCACCGTTGAAATATCGAGGGTGCATTCTTTAAACCGAATGGCATCCTAACGAATTCATACTTTGCTCCGTTGACTGAGAATGCAGTTTTTTCCCTATCTTTCTCTTTGATGAGGATTTGATGGAACCCTGATTCTAAATCTATTGTTGAAAAGACTTTTGCTTTTCCTAAATTCTGTATCGTCATATTCACATCTGGAATTGGATATTTATCAGTTATTGTCTGTTCGTTAATCTTTTGGAAATCTATCACCATGCGCCGCTTTGGGTTTCCTTTTTCATCAGTACCCTTTTTAGGAACGGTCCATATAGGTGAGTTGTAAGGACTTCTACTAGGTTGTATTATACCTGTTTTTATTAACTTATCAATTTCTCTATTAACAAAATCATTGTCAGACATTGGGTAGGGATACTGTTTTGTCCAAATAGGATCTTCAGTCATAGTCCGTACTGTTGCCTGTATTGTGGTTGTAAATGGTAACTGTTCACTTGTTCCTTCGTTTCGCTGCATCAGTTCTTCAATAGCCTGTGCATACTCATCGTTATGAATAGTGTAGTTGATTACATTTTCTTCCTTTATTTTTTCTACATTTTTTTGATATTTCAAACTGTAGTCAAAGAGATCTATACTAGCTTTTAATTTCCTTAAACCATCTTCTCCTAGTATTAAATCAAAGTTGTTGAGCTCAGTGATAACAAAAAAGCATAAATGTTTTCCTAACAAAGTTATTATTTTTTTCTGCTTGATTATAGATTTACCATGTAAGGTATTCGTGTGGATTGGGGTGATATCAATGGACTTACCAATTTTACATCGGTGTGAGATGTAATTATGTGTTGCTCCAGTATCAATCAGGATAGTCACCTCTCTTCCTGTCGTTGTGTCGTTACGGATTAGGCATGGTAACCCTTGCCTTCGGCTAAAAAAGTACTTCCTGTCTCGAATTCGTTTTCAGAGTGGTGAAATAATGATTCCAAGTCTTCTTTTTGTGTAGTTTGGTTGATTCGCTGTTGTTTGTTTGAGTTGAAGTTTTGTTGTGATGTTTCTCTTTTCGTTGGCAAGTTCGGCTGAGGCCATTGTTGCTGTGGCTGCCAATGTCTTGGTTGGTTAGGCCGTTGAGTTGGCTGCGCTTGATTGAACGGACGAGAATGTTGCCGGAACGGATTCTGCTGCTGATGCTGCGTAGGTCTGACATACTGTCGCGAGTCATCTACTTCCATCGGTACTGCTTTTTCGTAGTGTTTTGGCGGTGGAGCTTCGTGGCGATGAAGACGATAATTTGGTTTGTAGACTCTTTCTTCATGTTGTATGTGTCCACTTCTCGATTGGTCCTGTTTGATCTCGTAGTGCATTTCCATTGCGATGGTGTATGCTGCTTCCAGATCTCTTGGACGACATTCGTATAGCGTGCTCCTAATCATTGTGTTGTTTAGGCCCGCTCGGAATGTTTTTACTGCTTCGCTAGATCCACGGTTTATCTGCATCTCACGGTCGTTACCAGCAGTCATTTCCATTTTGGAAATTATTTCGCTAGCCGCTGCACTAATTTTGTCGTGAAATTCTGTAATCGACAAATTTCGTTGCTTGATGCTGGTTAGCTGGCTGAACAGGAACTCGGCGGGTCGCTTGTCCATGTAGGTTGTATCCAGTCGATTTATGATCGCATAAAAATTCATTATCGTCCGGTGCAGTATAAGTGCTGCACTTGATTTACCCTTTATATTTGAGCGTAATATGTGTAGCGCATCAATATATTTTGGTAGAGCCTGGAAGGGTTGAAAGGGATGCATAGCCCTCCAGATTTGGGTCCTCCCATTCCTGGTAGTGCTCCTGCTGTCCATCGAAATGTAGCGATTGTACCAGTTTTTCATTAAGTTGGTCGATCGATGTTGGCGTGAAGGTGTACTCCTGGAGTTCTTCCACCAAGTGGGTTGGTGTTCGTGTGAACTGCTTCACACGAGTTAATTCCTGGGTAACAGTTAAGAGCTGCTCCTTTAGGAAATCTAGTTGTGCCTGGGTGTTGTTCTGCATGTCGACGATATCACGATTAGTGTCGAAATGGGTTCTGGTCTTTTTTTTATTCAGCTGTGCCAGGTTGGTTTTGCTGCTTGAAGGTCCTACCTTCCGTGGAATTTTGTTGCTGTCCTTGCGAGGATAGCGTGGTATAGCTTGGGAAATCGATTTATGTAAAGATCCCGGTTGAGCCCCCAGTTAAGGACTGTTGTTGTTTTCTGGGGAAAAAATATAATCGTCGCAGTGCGCCTCAGGAGCACTCAAATTATATTTTTAAATAAAAATCACTTTTAGTCCGTTTTTGAATATTAACTATTTATTTACACGAGATGCCTTTATATCAGTTCAAGTGATAGATTAATACTGCCGAGCCATAGTTCAGTCAGCTGTATTTATACTTAGCTTAGTTGGTACCTGAGTCTTATCGTTTATGTGTTTACAAGTATCTTATCTTAATGTGCTGAATGCATTTATGAGTTTGTTTGTCAAAAATGCATTTAGGGGTTTCTTATCTTGAAAGTTGTTTATGAAAAATATGTTTACAAGTTGTTTATGAAAAACATGTTTACTATTGATTGGTAGTCGTAAACAACTATCTTATGTATTTATGAGTTTAGTGTTTCTTATTGTTTTAAAATGACAAAGGCTAGAGGTATGCTAACTCCCGCGAGTCTCACCAGTGCTTTGATTCTTAATCGTTGTTTTCAAAGCTCTTACTATTCGGGATGGAGTTATATTCATTTGATGTAGAAATCCCGGCAAATTATATGAGAAATACCATCACCATCTTCCAATGTGTATTGAAACTTCTGTCTCACTTTCAGTGGAATTATTGGATCGATTTTTGGTGGCGCAGGAAGTTTTTTAACTGTTGATCGTATCAGCAATGTTTTTTGTGTCCAATTGGATATCTTGTAAAAATTTTCGAATATTTGTTTTTGTCGCACAATCTCAATCTTCTCGCAGCATCCAGTGTCACATTTGCAAATTACTTGGCCTTCAAACTTCTTTGCCGCAATCAATCTACCACTCGCAGTTTTGTGTTCTTTACCACGCTCAACATTTTCCTTCCCAATGGTTCGCTTGTGATTTTCCAATCTCTTTTGTCTTCTTCGTGGATGAAGTGTAACTAAAAGTTAAATAAAGCATGCTGTGCATTAATATTTAGATATTTAAATAAAACCTAATAAATTTAAAAAAAAATATACACTTACCATGATTTTCACTTTCCATATTTGCATCCGAAATTAATACTTGAAATTTTTTACGTCTTTCACTTTTAATTGCCGAACAGTAACTAACAACACAAGAAAAACGGTTTTTTTAGAAAACTTTCCGAAATTCATTTTTAAACTGTTTTGTAAAACAATCAATCCTTTTTATTTTTTCCAATTGTACCCTGCCGGCTAGCAAAAAAAAGAGCGAGGTCGACCGGTCGCGAGAGCAGGCAAGCGCAACGGAAATTTCCCTCGAAGAGTAGGTACAACTGAAACACCCGCAAGTCCAGCGGCCCGTAGTCAAAAGATAGAATGCCTTCAAACAGATAAAAAAATTCGCGGGAAATTCGCACACAAAGCAAAGCAGGATCTCAGGCAAGTTTGTATAAAAATGTAAGCAAACGGACGGACAGCTCAAATAATGCTGTTGCCGGGTGTGCTGCTTACAGACTGAAAGACAGCGGCAAATTAGATGCAGAATTAGGAGATGAAAGGGCTATACATATATTGCGAAAATTTAATTAATTTACATGTATATTTAATGTGATCTGAAAAAATATTTGACGAAAAGTATCTGCAAAATCTGAAAAAGTGCGTTATAAAAATATAGCAATGCCAATAAAATAAATGAACAAATATTAAATAAAGCGAAATTTCCGAAAAATGTACCTACATATTGCGTTTAAAAGAATTTGATAAAATTTAAAGGCGAGAAAATTTATTTTTTTTGGCTGATTGGAAATTGTCATTTGTCAATTTACAGTCTGCAAAACGAAAATTCGACAAGACGGCAAAGCATCAAGAAATTTTCGTTGGTAGCATATCAATTTCTCAAAACCGGATTTTACCATGTGGTAGCGACATACATGTAAACAAGCAGAACAGAACCCACCCTTGGTCTGTTCTGCTTGGCATCAGAAGCGATACTGACGAAACCGACGGTTGCTCCGAGCTCCGGTACAACCGAGCATGCATGCAAACATATGGTAGTGTCACATGTACGCTGGTTTGAAGCGTTTTTGCTCTGTGAAATTTTATAAGTCGTTTTTGCTCTGGGCGCGTCATATGTAGTAGGCAAATATGTTTGCTCACTTTCAGATAGATATGTACATATGACGCGCACAGAGCAAAAACGCTTCGAGTGTCAATTTTCGCCTCATTGCGCACATGCGCTGTGCTGGTATAAAAGTCGTTTTTGCTCTGGGCGCGTCATATGTGGTTAATAAATTCTTCAAGCCAGCCAGCCAGCTAGCCAACGAGTTCTTTGCTGTCTCATAACAACAACAACAACAACAACGATAAAGGCGAGCAATAGCATTCGCACAACCTTACGCGGCGGCATTCTCTGACCGAATGCTAGCTAGTGTTGTTCCGATACTAATGAGTATGAGTAAGTACTCGAGTACTCCTCTCGATACTTGAGTACTTTTTGTACTCGATGCTTTTTTTCAAGTACGAGTACGGGTATCGAGTACTAGGCGGTATCGGAACAATACTAATTCGGCTTGCCGTCCTCACGCTCGTGCTTACGCATACATGTAAGCTCACACGTATAATACGTGTTGCCATATTACGTCTTGCATAGGAAAAGCATTAATTCTATTTAAATTTTCAATGAATTTTTTGTGTGGCAACATTCTTTTCACAGCTGACACGACTTTTGTAGTAGTTTTCTAATCGACGCAGATATTTCTACTACTCAATCCGTTCAGAGTAATAGCGTACATTGTGTTCGGGTAAGATAGATTGTGTCAGCTGACACTATTTCTTACTTTACTACTAGAGTAATTCTACCATTACAGCTGACTGCACCTACTTTACAGCTGATCGGCATTTTATGGGGATACAAATAAATTGCACGACACGGCTATCGACTACTGACGCCTTCGAGTACTCGGTTCCCACGCGACAAAATAAAATATTTGATGAACACACAAAATATCAGCACATATATTCAAACTGAAATAAGAATCAAATTGTTACAATTATATAAGTTTAGACGAATACTGATGGAATACTTATATCAAAAAAACCGAATTCCTGGCTACCCGTAACCAAATATGGATAAACTCTAGGTACGTTCGTAAATGCAACCCAGCGGTTGCACCGCAAAGCAACGCGTTCGTAAAAGCAAAATGGCGCAATACTACTGCGTGCAACGCGTTCGTTAATGCAACGGCTTGGCACCGCAGTGACAAATTTCTGCAGTTTTCGCAGTCATTATCCTACTGTTGCCGTTTGCAAAACACGAAATGGAAACGTAGAAAATTTATTATAAATGGATAAAAATTTGTTTGTCATCTTGTATAGAGATGGAATATATCATCTGGATAGGTTTTTATTGTTTTAAAGTAATTATTTACTTTCGGGATCGATCTTTTTTTCTTTTTCAGCTAGGTTTTCAGCACGACATATCTTTTTTTCACTCGTTTTACTCTTTCTTTATTGAAATTCATTAAAAGACTCTCCCTTCGAGTTTCGCAATTATCAATTAATGCCTTAACCAAAATTTCCATCCTGAATCGCGTTCGTTAATGCAACAAAAGTTTCTGCAATCAACCTGCAAACGAAATCAGCTGATCGGGCAGTGACAACTGAAGTTGGCTGCACTGCTACTGTCACTGCACGAATTTACTGCATTTACGAACGTACCTTCTATCTTATTTTTGTGAATGTAGTGGTGATTTTTTAGGGCTAGTGTGAGAGTTGGATATCTGGTAGTAATCTGTGCTCTGCGCGGCGAAAAAAGGCAACACAGGTCTGGCGTATCTCTATTATTCATTATCTCTGACTATACCAAATGACATACCAGACCAATTAGCATACAAGTCAGTGGACACTATTATAAACTAAGATAACGTGGTGAATTATCCCACTGAATTTCTGAATTCACTTGACTTGCCAGGACTGCCACCACACAATCTGCAATTGTAAGTCGTATCTCCAATTGTTATGCATCGAAATATTAATCAACCACGACTTTGTAATGGTACCAGACTTGCAGTGAAAAAGCTAATGAACAATTTGTTCATGTATTTGATGTGATTTAATGATATATTATGTATCTATATAATATTATTTTTACGCGCATAAATCAGCCATAAATCTATAAATCTAGGTCATTATACATTTCGTATTCTATAAATACGGCAAAATTATATATAATGCGATTAAACAGCTCCTGGCCCGTCTGTTCCTACGTTCTTCTTCTTCCCTGTCTGTGCTCTGATTGGCTATTGCAGTTTCGCTAATAACTTTGTTTAAAATAAAAATTTTAATATTTTTAAATTGATTCACGTATCCTGCGCCGGTTTACGCATGTATTCAAAGTTTCAGATCTCTAAGTAGTCTGGAAGTGGGTAAAAAATTGTTTATGTACTAGATTTGACTCCAA
Source organism: Neria commutata (assembly GCA_963457695.1). Lineage (NCBI taxonomy): Eukaryota > Metazoa > Arthropoda > Insecta > Diptera > Micropezidae > Neria > Neria commutata. The sequence goes on from OY735250.1 coordinate 224,451, forward strand.
ACAAACTAACAAAGATACCTGAAGTGAAGTTAATATAAAGCTTATAAAATAAACATTTCTTTAATCATATTTTATGGAAATATGTTTTTATACTGCATATTTTCTAGAATATGCCTGAAATTATAACAGGCCAGCACAAAAAATCCGTTCGGCGGTCTCGGTGCACAACAAAGGCCTTCTAACAATAACACTCCAACAGAATTGCTCACATTTTGGTGATGCTGTAGGAAAAGCTAGAAGTGGCACAGGGAGCGAACGAAGCCGACAGCACATCTAGTTATATAAGGTACGTTCGTAAATGCGGGAAATTCGTTCAGCGGCATCAGCAGTGCAGCCAACTTTAGTTGCTGCTGCCCGATCAGCTGATTTAACTGCAAAGATGCAAATTTTGATGAACGCATTTATTGATAGGTACGAAACTCAGTGAGAGTCTTTTAACCCTTTCATGCGCCAAACTTGTACAGGGCATTTAGATTTTTTTAAGTACTTGTTTTTGACTTTATTGGGGTCAAATAAAAGAAACAAATTTTTTTTGGAAAAATTTAATCGCTCCTACTAGTTTAAAAAAAATGTCGTACTCATACAACATGGTGCATTAACGAAGTAAAAAGAACATACTTTTTTGTGAAATGAAAACAGAGCTTAGTTTTATTTAGGAAGCAATAAATGTAACAATGTCTTTCAAAATATAATAGAATTGTATTATTTTACATGATAATCAGTAAAACAATTTATTTCAGGGGTAAAACATAGGGATAATTTACATTTAGTGCATATTACAGTTGTGAAACCAATTTTACAAAGTTTGTAACGCGACTGCGTTGCTTGTAAGATGGAAAACGGCCAATTCCATCGTACTGGACATCTTCAATTTTAATTGTATAAAGTACTTTACGCTTTGAAGATGTTGGAGTAGTTTGTGGAGAACTTGATGGACGGACACGTTTCCCTAGACTAAAAGTGTTTGTATGAATTAATCCAATCCCAATCTAATATATAAAAATGAATGTTTGTTTGTCTGTCTGTCTGTCTGTCCGGCTATACAAAGCTACACGCGTTGACCGATTTCAGCCAAACTTTATACCAATATTGTTGAAGACCAAAGGAAGGCGACTGTATATAAAATTTTTCGATTCATCAAGAGGGCGTGGCACCTCCCATACAACTTAAATATTTGATTTGGTATATCTTTAAAACCACATGTCATACAACGTTAAAATTTTGTATTCTGTTAGTATTTAGTCGTGCCCTCTTGCTTAAAAAAATTTAGGGGCGTGGGACAAGGGGGAGTGGCACTCCCTATACAACTTAAATATTTGATTTGGCATATCTTTAAAACTGCAAGTCACGCAGCATTGAAATTCCGTATGCAGGCCCCTCTTAGATGCTTCGTCCCACGGGTAAAATTTTATGGGCGTAGGACAAGGGGCGTGGCACTTTTCAATCAACTATACATTTGGGTATAACTTTAGAACTATACAGCACACATAAATGAAACACGATATGAACTTACTACATGTCCGTATCCTTCAACTCGGAAAATGGGGCGGGCATTGGGCAAGGGGCGTGGCACCTCTCATACAACGTAAATATTTCATTTGGTATACCTTTAAAACTACATGTCATACAACGTTAAAATTTTGTATTCTGTTAGTATTTAGTCGTGCCCTCTTGCTTAAAAAAATTTAGGGGCGTGGGACAAGGGGAGTGGCACTCCCTATACAACTTAAATATTTGATTTGGCATATCTTTAAAACTACAAGTCACGCAGCATTCAAATTCCGTATGCAGGCCCCTCTTAGATGCTTCGTCCCACGGGTAAAATTTTATGGGCGTAGGACAAGGGGCGTGGCACTTTTCAATCAACTATACATTTGGGTATAACTTTAGAACTATACAGCACACATAAATGAAACACGATACGAACTTACTACATGTCCGTATCCTTCAACTCGGAAAATGGGGCGGGCATTGGGCAAGGGGCGTGGCACCTCTCATACAACGTAAATATTTCATTTGGTATACCTTTAAAACTACATGTCATACAACGTTAAAATTTTGTATTCTGTTAGTATTTAGTCGTGCCCTCTTGCTTAAAAAAATTTAGGGGCGTGGGACAAGGGGGAGTGGCACTCCCTATACAACTTAAATATTTGATTTGGCATATCTTTAAAACTACAACTCACGCAGCATTGAAATTCCGTATGCAGGCCCCTCTTAGATGCTTCGTCCAACGGGTAAAATTTTATGGGCGTAGGACAAGGGGCGTGGCACTTTTCAATCAACTATACATTTGGGTATAACTTTAGAACTATACAGCACACATAAATGAAACACGATACGAACTTACTACATGTCCGTATCCTTCAACTCGGAAAATGGGGCGGGCATTGGGCAAGGGGCGTGGCACCTCTCATACAACGTAAATATTTCATTTGGTATACCTTTAAAACTACATGTCATACAACGTTAAAATTTTTTATTCTGTTAGTATTTAGTCATGCATTCACGTAAACATTTTTACATTATTTGGGTTTTATATATGTACTAGCTGTCCCGGCAAACGCTGTTCTGCCTAAAATAATTATTTTATTCCAAGATTTGTTTCTAAATGTATTTCAATAATGGTAGGAATTTTTTTGATAATATGAAAATTATGTACAGGAAGAATAGGTTTTCGTGAATAGGTAATCTACATACACAGATTCCCCGTATGATGTGGCACTCGGGTAAAGCCGGGTGAATCAGCTAGTCTAATATATAAAAATTATTGTTTGTTTGTCTGTCCGGCTATACAAAGCTACACGCGTTGACCGATTTCGGCCAAACTTTATACCAATATTGTTGAAGACCAAAGGAAGGCGACTGTATATAAAATTTTTCGATTCATCAAGAGGGCGTGGCACCTCCCATACAACTTAAATATTTGATTTGGTATATCTTTAAAACTACATGTCATACAACATTAAAATTTTGTATTCTGTTAGTATTTAGTCATGCATTCACGTAAACATTTTTATATAATTTGGGTTTTATATATGTATGTATATAGGTTTAGGGTCATGGGACAAGGTGGCGTGGCACACCTCAAATGTATGTAAAAAATTACTTTAATTTTCGCCTTCCACCAAAGGAGTAATCTACATACACAGATAGTTTTGTAAGGACCTACATTTCTGACTTCCCCTATTTAAACAAAACTTCACAAGCAAATAGAAAAGTCCTAAGCAAGGTCACTCAATATATCTTATCCCTTAAAACCACCCTAACAAATTACCCTTTATCATACCACTAACAATAATGTGGCTTTTAATACCATTTTTTAATTCCAATTTAGTTGTTTTTCCCCGTATGATGCGGCACTCGGGTAAAGCCGGGTAAATCAGCTAGTTTGTTTATAAAACTGTGTTAGAGTTAGCGTTTCTTTTTCGTTGACTTTAGTAAGCTCACAATGCCGTCTATATAAAAGCCAGCTATTCGTAACTGAGGAGTAAAGCACCCAAAAGAAAATATAATATATTTTTGGGATCGATCGTTGTATAGGATACAACTCACAGAGCATATCTACTAGTAAGTGCGCTCCTCCCATAAAGCGATTGTATTGTTGAACAATGTTCGATAATGATACTTCAATAAACTTTTTATCCTTTTGACTCCATCGGCGACACGAAGATATGTATAGATTTAATACCATATAATCCGTCGACAAAAGTTGTAATTTGTTTTCATACCATTTTTCAGCTATTAGGTCATAATTTGAATTTTTTTGTTAATTTCGATAGAATAATTTTATTCAGACTGACTTTCCAAAGAGACAAGACAATAGCTGTCTATTTCTGTTCTGAAACAAAGCGATTTCAAGTGTACAACAACAAATAATTAGAATTGTTGCTCCCATGGGCAGTTCATATAGCTATTCCGGTTTTTGCCAGAAAACGTAGCCAGTGACTTTTAATGTGAATTTTAATAGTTACTAAACGACTAATTACTCCAAATAGACGCATTAATGGTAAAGTCTAAGTCATTTCTCTTTGGACCCTAAGACCCTAAGAATGATTGCAAACTCACCCTATTATGTCACAAACAACCAAATCCATTGAGATCTTAAAGTTCCCACAGTCGCTCAAGAAATAAATAAGCATGCCACGTCGTACATCCAGAGGCTTCAAAACCACCCAAACCCACTCATATCAGAATTGACATCCCAGTCAACAACTTTCACACGACTCAAGAGAAAGTCTACGACAGACCTTATCCGTTGACAACGGACTGCTAAGAAATGGCTGCACCACTGGGTGTACTCCATAAGTGACAATTAAAATTTTTTTAAATATTGCTGAATGTACTATGTACAGATTGTAATAAACAAAGGAAGAGAAAAAAAAAAAAAAAAAAAATTCTCTTTGGCAAGTCAGTCAGAATAAAACTATTCTATCTAAAAAACTAAGCTGCCGAAAAACATAAACTTTTGTTAATTTCTTCAATAGTTAACCCTTTTGTTAGGTCCATAATAGATGAAGTGTACAAAAATGCGCAATAACACTCGAAAAGTTACTAAAAGAATCTAAAATTGTAGCGAAAATAAGCGAAATCAAAATAACTGGAAATACTAAACAATCAAACATTTGAACTACAAAACACGCCGTTCATGCACCATGTTGTATACAAACTACAGATGAGTTTTAGCCTCTACAAACCATATGAAGATTATTTTTACCTGTTTCTTGATTTATTTCACTACTATATTAAATATTCTTGTTGAAAAAATATCACCGTTGAAATTGTTAAAGGTTTTCATCAAAATTTAAACGTTTAAATATTGTAAATTTTTCATGCTCCAAAATCGTCCGACTTCAGCACATGAAAATCAAAAATTGGCATACATAATCTTATTACTAAAGTTAAAGAACAACATAAAACTAAAGTAAAGGTATCGTAGTAATTATACCGTTATATAAGTAAATATACCGTTAGAAAGAAGAAATACGCACTCAAAGTGCGATGTTGTACATATACAACAAATGCATGAAAGAGTTAATGAATTTTAATAAAGAAAAAATAAAACGGGTGAAATAGAGATATGTCGTGGTGAAAACCTTGTTGAAAAAGAGAAATAAATAAAATTATATAAAAAAAACTTTTTAAAAATAAGCTTTAATTTATTTAATGTACTAAAAAGTAGAAAATAAATTGTTTCCAAGTCACCTGTATCTTACTATCAATAAAAGCTTGGGGCGCTCATGTGTTCAATATTTGTCAACCAGTTACCACAATATTTTATTTAAATAATTTTTTGCAAATAGATTCTAGTAATGAAAGATATTTTGAATATGGATATTGAGCGCACAAGCTTTTATTAATAGTAAGATACAGGTGACTTGGAAACAATTTATTTTCTACTTTTTAGTACATTAAATAAATTAAAGCTTATTTTTATAAAGTTTTTTTTATATAATTTTATTTTCTACTTTTTAGTCTTCCATAAATTAAATTTTAGAGCTCTGAAATTTTTCGCAAAAAGAATTTAAAACTTGCAGAGCAGTACAGAATATTTAGGGTATTCACAGTGTTTCCTATCGTCATATGTCATATCCTTAATTTAACAAATAATACGGCTGTGATCGACCCTAATATTGGTGGCATATTTGTGGCGCGATGAGTTGTTGTTGTTTTGCTTGCAAGGCGCGGCGAGCTCGGCCCATGCTCAAAACCTCCGTTGCTTTGGCGCGGTGAGTTGTTGCTATTTTGCCTGCAAGGCGCGGCGAGTAAGTTCCTATCGTGTTTCATTGATGTGTGGTGTACCTATAATTATAAACTGAAGCCCAAGTGTGTAGTTGCTTGAAAAGTGCCACGCCCCTTGTCCTACGCCCATAAAATTTTACCAGTGGGACGACACATCCAAGAGGCGACTGCATACGAAATTTCAATGCTGCACGACCTTTAGTTCCAAAGCTAATCGAGATCAAAAATTTTGTTTGTATGGGGGGTGCCACGCCCACTTGTCCACTGCCCGTCTTATTTTCCCAGTAGAAGGATATGGATATGTAGTAAGTTCCTACCGACTTTCATTGATGTGTGATGTGTAGTTCTAAAGTTATACACAAATCTGGAGTTGATAAAAAAAAGTGCCACGCCCCTTATCCTACGCCCATACAATTTTACCAGTGGGACGACACATTCAAGAGTCGACTACATACGAAATTTTAATGCTGCAGGACCTTAGTTCCAAAGCTAATCGAGATCAAAAATTTGGTTTGTATGGGCGGTGCCACGCCCCCTTATCCAGTGTCCGCCTTATTTTCTCAGTAGAAGGATATGGATATGTAGTAAGTTCCTACCGACTTTCATTGATGTGTGATGTGTAGTTCTAAAGTTATACACAAATCTGGAGTTGATAAAAACGAAATTCTATTATATATGCATGTGTATTTGCATACACAATATACATATGTGTCAATTCGCCCTTTGCAAACATATGTACATGTATATTTTTGACTATTTCTAAAATTTTGTCAGTACATATTTTACTGTTTGATTAATATGAATGCCTTTGTTGAAGAGCAATTTTCTTGTAAAGCAATGCTACAAGTAAAACAATATACCTCCTCATCGCGGGTGCAGAAATACATACTTCATTTTGCAATGAAAGTAAATGAAGACTGACTACAGATTGATCCTATGAAGTATAGTCTTAACTTGAACACAAGAAAGTAGGGTGTAATCACCGTCCAACTATAAAGCAAACGAGAATTACAAACCACCATCTGCAATGAAAGTAAATGAAGACTGACTACAGAACTGTATAAAGCAAACGAGAATTACAAACCACCATCAACCAAACAACTACGTCTGTCCCTACGTGCTTCTTCTTCTATCTGTGCTCTGATTGGCTATTGCAGTTTCGCTAATAACTTTGTTTAGAGTTATAATTTTTATATTTTTATGATTGATTCATGTATTGTCATCGTGTTTACGTATGTATGCAAAGTTTCAGATCTGTAAGTAGTCGGGAAGTGGGTGAAAAATTGATTACTAGATTCCACTACATACCTGAAGTGAAGTTAATATAAAGCTTATAAAAGAGATCAATCCCGAAAGTAAATAATTATGTGCTTTGAAACAAAAAAAACCTATCCAGATGATGTATTCCATTTTTATACAAGATAACAAGCAAATTTTGATCCATTTTTAATAAATTTTCTACGTTTCCTTTTCGTGTTCTGTTACCGGCAACAGTAGGAAAACATCTGCTAAGGTTGCAGAAATTTCAGTCAGCTGTTTTCGAAAATGACAATTTTACATTTGGATTTGGCAGCACTTTTTCGTGATAGGGGTGATTGTCTCGTGTGGGGTCGCGTTTTGAAGCGCTACTTCCAAAGATTAAAAATTTTTTTTTTTTTAATTTTAAGTAAACGGGTTATAAATATACATATGGCTCAAAATGTGAAAAACTGACCTGTCCCATCCAAGATCGTATTGGTTCTTATAAATAAAGTTTACTAGATTTGATCAAACATTACTGGAAGTCTGCAGGTTTTATCGACACATTTGTTTTTCTATTTTTAATGTTGGCATGTTAACCCTCCTCAGTAATTTTAGGATGTTTAGCTTTATTACTAGATTAAAAACAACATCATCAGTCTGTTAACCATGTACAGTAAAGCCTCGCTTTGCGACGTTAATTGGTTCCCAAATAATTCGTCGCAACCGAAACGTCGCAATTCGAATGGCATGGAAGTGTGCTAAAATATTGAAGATGCATACGTCCCAATGGTAAATCCAAAGATTATTTGTTCAAAAACAAAGCAGTTTCCAGTTTCTAATAAATTTATTTATTAATAGAGAAAATTAAAACTTAAGAATTTTACGATGCGATGTGAAATGACGAAAATTTATTCGGCAATTTTTTTCGACGCATGTCGCAAAGCAAGGCTTTACTGTACTTGATGAGTTTGCACACCAACTCCGAAAATTGGCTTCTTATTTTCAGACGACCCTTCGCAGACAAACTGTTTAATATTTTTACTATTTTTGTTAATAAAAGCCAACTTCCATAAGCTCCAACTAATACCAAACCAACCTGTACTTGTCACCTTCCGGAGCTTACAAAAAAAACCAAATAGGTGCATATACTCAAATTTATGGAAGATCGCAAAGTAAAAAAAAGAGACACAGTTTCTTTAGTATAATATATCCGTTAAATAATAGTGACAATATAAGAACTAGACTGAATATATGAAAATAGAAACTTCAACATTTATAGACAACTAGTACAAATAAAATTAAAGAAGAAATGCAGATAAACACAGTTCGTTACGCTAGTGCTGATGCCCGATGGTTATTACAAGCGGCAAGAGGGCACCACAAATAAGGATTGTAAGTTCGCAACAGCTTAAACCCTTTTTCGGCACAGTAACCGCTGTAGCCGGTGTTATTATTGAAGCGCTGGATGTATCCTTGTTGTTGGAGCCTTCCTCCAATGCATGATATTGATATTGACTGTGCGATTGTCTATGACCACTGAGCGAATTTTGATGACCACAGTTATTTTGTGTTAACTCTGGCAGCACATGCACGGTGGCCACATATAGAAATGTGCCTGCTGAGAAAAGCATGGCAATGCCCGTTGCATTAACTGAGTTCAATGTCTCCTTCTGTTCCTGGCCGATGCCAAAGTAAGTAAGCAGTGTTAGCAGCGGTGCTGATAAGGAGAATATTGCCAAATTCCGGCGTATTTGTTGACGCTCGATTTTCTCATGCAATAGAAAACTAACCAGGCCAAAGGCTGCAGGTGCCTTATGCAACATAATCGCTAAAAAGACGATAATTTCGACATCTTGATGACTTGTAGTGGCAGCTGCACCCAAAGCAACTCCATCAGCTGTTTTGAAAGGGAAAGACGATGTTAAATTGTTTGCGTTACGTTATCAACAGAATTATAATTATAACATACTTTTTACTAATATTGATCTTACCTGCAGCATGGACAACCAACCCCAAAGTAGCTGTAAAATTCTTGTCACTATGTGTTGCACTTCTGCTACTGCTTTTGCGTTGACGCTGTTGTGATACCTGATCAACCAACATCATAAAAACAAAGCCGAGCACCAATGATAAACCAATGGTACGAGAATGATCGAAATGAATAGAGGTAGGTCGACTGTCACCAGGTGCTATTATTGCAGCAGTAGTTTGTTCCATAGACTGTTGAGCTATAGCAGTTCCAGCGTCATCCATATACAGTGATCGTATCCCTTCTGGAATGATTACAGTAAGGGCAGTACCCACGAGTAAGCCCGCTCCCAGAACTGTAACGAAAGTCAGCTTTTCCTGAAAAAACGAATTTAAATCTAAAGATGCAGATTATTTTATGGGGAATATGTAGTAGAATAATCACTTTTGTAATTAAACACACGGTCTTAAAGCGCAACTGAAGGGTCCGCCGCTAAATTCATAAATATTTGCATGTAAAAATTCGTTATTCACATTCAACATCACATATACACACAAATCCATCAGTTTGTACTTTTTACATTCAGACCTCTACATATGTATGTCCGGGATATGACATCCCTAAAAGTATTGAATTGGTGGTATTCAAAAACGGCTGAATTTAAATAATTGTTAGCAACTGGAAAACAATAAAATATTCATGTTTATAGCCACGTTTATTTTATGTATGTTTTGTTATACATATGTACATATATTCATACATACTTATAAGTGAAACCGCAATGGGCAAATAAAATTATTTAAATATGATTATTTTGTAGTAGCGCTAAGCAGCGTTGAAATGGTTGAAATACTATAAAAATCTGGTGTACTTTCCTGAAAAAGTCGCAAAATTTTAATACATTTGGACTTATGCCCGTAATTTCAACGAATAGATAACTACGTAGGTAATTAACTAGTAGATATCTTTCCCTATCCGGTAAAATTGGTTTGGTAATTTCAAGGTTTTTTTACCTACGTGTTTGAACACAAGAGATAAAAAAGAAATATGGCAACATTGTTGTTTACTTTCTTTGAAATGTCAAAAATATTAATTCAAAAATTTGTTTGTTTTGTGTAAATATTTGAAAAAAATTTAAAACTGAAGCTTTTACACAAAAATGTCGCTTAAAGTAAATAAAAGAAGTCCTAACTTCACTGAGGGCGAAAAAATGACTTTAATAAAGCTGGTGGAACAATACAAAAATGTGTTAGAAAATAAAAAGACCGACGCAGTTAGCAACGAAAAAAAAACAAGGTTTGGGAAAAATTGACGCAGAAGTTCAACGCAACTAGTGGAAGATCTCCACGTGAAGCGTCCAATTTTCGGTCAAAGTATGATGACCTGAAAAAGATTCTTCGAAAGAAAATGGGTAATAATCGCAGCAAAATGTACGGCACAGGTGGTGGCACAGTAAAACTATCAAATTTGTCATCCGAAGAAGAAGTGCTTTTATCATTAATAGGACCTTCGACATGTGGGTTGGAAGATCGTGGAGGTGGTGACACGGAATTCATTTCTAATGTAAGTTCAACTTGAGTAAATATTTACGGCGCGAATAGTGGCAGAGACCTATTTGTATGTATTCTTAATTTTATTTGTAGAAAGAAGAAACGAATGATTCCGATCTAAATGTGGACACAACTGTAGATATTTTATTTGACGAAAGTGAAGATGAACAATCATATCGACCGTGATGCTGTTGATATTTTGAAGCGTTCACTGCCACAAGAATTAGCCAGCGACAATGTCCTAACTGATTGTGAATATGTAGAAGTAGAATACCCTTCACTTGATAGCTATGAAAAACCCAAAAAGCGGAAGCGAGATAATGATAAACTTGATGATTTGATAGATGAATATGCAGATCTTAAAAATGAGAGAAAATTTCTTATATTGGAGCAGACTTAATACTATAAGGATAGAAATAAAAGGGAAAATTAACTGTTTCAAATGGATATGGAAATTAAAAAGATTGAAAAAGAGGAGGAAGAAATGAAATTAATCATTCTTAAGGAAAGCAGAGTAAAACCTATGGTTTGAGCTATAATTTTTTTTCTATATGTACTTTGGTTTATTTTTTCTCTATTTCAATTATTTTTTTTATATTATCTGATATTATTCTTGAATTGAAACTTGAATTGAATTGTTATGTTATTTCAATTATTTATTAATAAATTTGTAAATCTAATTTACAACGAACCAAAATAATTTATTAATGTATTTCTTGTCGTATTAGTGTAGTCTTGATTCAACGTATAATTCTGTGGCATTCTAGTCATACTAATTTCATAGGTATTTCTCTGTTGAATACTTTCAAAGGGCGGTACTTTGTCGGAGTTTTTTCGGCATATATTATGTAAAATTGATGTTGCAATAATAATATCGTGAACGGTCGGAAGGTTGACTCTCAATCCCATTGAAAGAACAGGAAATCGGCGTTTCCAAACCCCGAAACATCTTTCAATTAAATTCCTTGTTCGAATCTGGGATTCATTGTACAATTTTTCCGCAGAAGTTCTAGGATTATCTAATGGTATCATAAGGTATGTTGATGATGAGTAACCGTCTCCAAGAATCAGTTGATCATCGCGTGACCCAGATTCGAACATGTACTTTAATTTGCTGTTGTTAAATATTGTGCTATCATGCGTTGACCCTGGCCAGCGGGCTGTAACGTCGACAAAACACAAATCTGCATCACATAAAGCTTGGACATTCATTGAAAAATACCCCTTTCGATTCCTAAAAAGTTCCGCGTAGTCACCACCTGCAAAATTTAAATTATTATTCGATTTTTAATAATAGGATCATTGTTCTCACCTGGGGACATAATTTTTACATGAGTACAATCTAAGGCTCCAACATGTGGTTGGGTGCCCATCGAGCGCGTCCCCAGGTGGTGGATAGGGGTAGGCCACGGTTCTCTTCCGTGGTTAAAGGGGCCATAGCAAACTGTGAAAGCCTCTTCGCGAACCAACCCTCATCGCAGCAGGGTTACAATGCAATCCTCTTCATGGAAGTCAACCTATTGACTTGACCACCCCAGGTGGTAGCCACGAATGTGGCAATCCACCCGCGTTGAACGCGGCTGAGGCAAGGCTTCTGGGGGCCCCAACTTCCATGATTTACACGGCTGAGGATAGCTCCTCGAGCCAATTCCTTTCGGACTTTTTTTTTTTCGAAAGAGTCCAGGTAGCGATTGGCGATTCAGATGGCAGCGAATTAGCTGCCTCACAAATCTGCCAGTCGCTATCTAGCCACCTTGCCACCCTCAAATCGCAATCGACTGAACTGGATGACGGAAAAGCAGCAATGCAGACTACGCATACTGATCAGCCGATGGCGGAGGCCGTGATCCCGGATGAAGCTGGTCTGCGGCCGGACGTCCAACTTGGGACCAAGGCGGCACCAGCCGTCAACCGATCAGGCCTGTCCAAATCTCGGCTCAGAAAGCTAAGAAGACGGGCAGGAGAGTTGGGAAAGACCACTGAGGCTACCTCTACCACGGCCATGGATGTTGGCAAGAGACCCAGATCGACAGAAGTCACTCCGACTGAAGCCGACGGGCTCTTCCCAAAAAAGTTCGAGGCTGAGTAAGGGGAAAAGGCAGAAACTTGTCGCTGCCCTATCCCAAAGCCAAATTCGGCGAATGGAGCCCCTACTCGAGCGGGTCACCAGAGTGCGGGAGGTGAGGCAGACAATGCCGGAACTTACCTCGCTGTGCAACCACTTGATGAAGGTCCTTCCACGAGCCGAGCCGCCGAGAAAGCTATAAAGAGGAGGAGACCCACGCTTAGCGAAGTGGTTTCATCCTCACTTGTGGCTAATATCGGCAAAATGGGAGAGAAAAATGACAAGGCTTCACTGTCCATTAGGAAAGTATGCATCCGTCTTTCAGGCGGAAGTCTTTGCAAACCTAAAGGCCATGGATTTCGTCAAGGAGAGTGGATGGTCTGGCAAGAGTATTTGCGTCTATAGTGACAGTCAGGCTGCACTTATGGTCTTGCTCAACCCAATCACCACCTCCAAGACAGTCAAAGAGTGTAAAGCCAAGCTTAACAGCGTAGGCTTTCACAGCTCACTTGCCCTCCTTTGGGTACCGGGCCACTTCGGCGTGTCCGGAAATGAGGTGTCCGATGAACTTGCAAGATCAGGTTCTGAAGACCACTTTATGGGTCCTGCCCAAGGCCTGCCTTCTTCCATGGTCAAAGCGTCCATAAAAGACTGGGTTGGTTCTCAACACGGTCAAAGATGGGCCGGGCTAGCTGGATGCTGACAGACGAAGCTCTTGCTTCCAACCGTCGACAAAAGAAAGTCTTCTTTTCTTAGGTCACTAAACCGTAAGGACTGTAGACTTCTTGTGGGCGTCCTGACCGGTCATACCTCCTGTGCAAAACACCTGAGTGCGACGGGTCTTTCCGACGACAGCCTCTGTGAGAGCTGTCTGGAGGACGAGGATACCGCTACCCACTTCTTATGCGAGTGTCCCGCCTTTTCCAGGTCGCGATTGCAGCTGCTAGAGTCCGACGTGGTGAGAATTTACCTACCAAGTTCCTTGCCACCATCGAAAATCCTCCGCTTTACTAAAAGCTCAGGAAGATTTCAGTAAAAGGAATTCGCTTACCAGTACAATGGACAAATACTTGTCTGCGTGCTGGTAGGTTTTTCATATTCCAACATTATTAAAAAAAAAAAAAAAGGCTCCAACGCATCTTGGAAATTTCGCAACTTTATAAAACTTGGTCTGTGCACACAAAACTCCTTCCTCCGTCGATGGATGCTTTACATACAACTTATACAACGATTTTATTGCTGAAGAAACTTTTCTTATACTTCTGCTTGCTGTAGTTTGGTGGATACCTGCAAAGTATGCTACAGCTATTTGGAAGCTTCCGGATGCATAAAACCGCAATGTAAGCAACAATTGGAGACTTGGTGAAATGTTTGTGAGTCTGAAATGGAAATAATATTTTCAAAAGAAAAGCGAAGGAAAATTAAGTTTTTCGGCAAATTTACCTTTCAACCCTATGCGTTAGCTTTGATTTAATTCGCTCCAATACCATTCTTGCACTTTTTTTGGAAAGTCTAAATCTTTTCAGGAATTCGGAATCGTTCCACAACACAAAATGATCGGGTCTCTCTCTAAAAGTGTGTGGAACTCTTTGAGAATGCATTCTTATGAAATATCGTAAACGTTTTAGCTCTGATAGTTCAGAATCCATTGTTTTTTTTTATTTCTTCCACAGATATTTTTTATTTTCATTAAATTGTTGATCACTTTCGCAAAGCGAATTTGACACTTTGGACAAAATTATTATTTTTATTTTTTACCTAACAGAATACCCAACTGAAATCGTTGGTGTAGGATACACTGCACTTATCTAACCGATAATGATTACCTACGAGTTAAAATTACCCAATTTTATTTATACGACAGATATCTAAGCACTAATAGGTATCTATTCGTTGAAATTACGGGCATTAAAGAGTGAACATTACTTGGTGTTTTTTTCGCAAAAATTTTAGGTTCAACCCATATGCAGTGCCAAGAAACAAAATATTCTTCCACAAGCCATAGGTCAGCGCGCGAAGAGCAGATAGAGAAGGTAGTTCTAAAAATAATATTATATAAATATAAGCTTTCATTCATTTAATGTACTAAAAAGTAGAAAAAATATTGTTTCCAAGTCACTATCCATAAAAGCTTGGGCGCTCGAAACATATAGATATTCACACTTATCTTTCATTACTAGGATCTACAAAATGTTTGCATAAAAAAATTGAATTGAGCGTTGTATTTATGTAGATCAGGAGTGGCCAACCCATAGCCCGCGGGTTATAAAAAAAGGCAGACGTTTGTGTTTTGCCATGGTGCGAACTTCGTAGAATTTCGGCGCATCTTAGTGGCTACGTAAAAATTGTATTGTGTATGTATGTATGTGTGTTTTTGCATTCACAATAAATGTGACAGTTTCGCCCTTTGGATATGTTTCACGTATGTACATATGTAAATTTGTTGCTATTTCTTACATTTTTTCAGGATTTTAGTTTTTGAATTATATGCATGCTTTTGTTGAAGAGCAGTTGCAGTTGTATTTTCATACCCATTCTGCAATTTTAAATTAACGCAAGAAATTCAGAGGAACTGAAGAATTTAATGAACTGTTCAATTTGCTGATACTCGCGAGTTTATGAGCTTCTTTTTGTAAAATTTTAAATTGTTCCAATATGTTTGCCAATTTAAATCATTGTAAATATTAAATAAAAAGTTCAAACACTGTGGGTTCTCGGAACCCCACAAAATGATGTCTTAGCAGATTTTAAGGTAGCCAAAATTTGAGCACGATTGGAGCATGTTAACCCGTGCCGCAAGGCGCTCAAAAGCGATTTTTTTGCTGACTAGCGACGTTTTTGACCGTATCTCCGGAACTATTCACTATTTTCCCATGACTAATATCTCAAATTAAAGGCAATATTATTTTAACTAATTTATATCCTATACATATTTTTGCTACTTGTAGCCGAACTGAGCTATAACAGCTTTTGTTACCAAAAACATGACTAGGAATTTTTTAATATTTTTCAAAGGATGAAAATAATTCTAATGGGAAAAAAATAGATTGATTTTTTTACATACATATTTCAATGTATTTTAATACATTGAAATAAAGAAAAGGGTTTATTTGTATTGTTTGCCATCTTTAATAAGGATACAATAAGGATTAAGGTTTTGTCAAAGATCTTTTTGAATAATCAGGATACAGCTTTCGCTATTTGCTTACTACATACTTGTAAAACATATTGTTTCTGCTCCTCAACTTTGGTGAGAAGGTCATTGAAGTCAGTAATTAATCAGAGAACCCGCCAGTAGCTGGCCTGAAAATATTAATTTTAAGGAAGGATTGGAGATTGTGAAGTCACTTAAGGTCGTTAATGACATGGCAGAACGAGGGGTGATATATAATAATATTACAGTCTACATCCCGCTGAATTGAGCCGGCAAAAAATCCAAGTTTTCGATGCAATTAACTGAAAAAATCAATTAACCAATACCCGGTTAATTGGTCCAATGACTCAATTAAAAGAAACCCGTTTAATTGAACAGCGTACTCAATAAATCTGAAAAGTTTCTGCAGAGTATAATTACATACATACATGCATATGTATAAATAATGGAAACTGCAGGTTTTTGTAATTAATTGGAGGAAGAGGAAAAATTAGTTCTTAAAATCTGGTTTGGATAGTAGGGAGAAAAAAAGCAGTCAAGTGCGAGTCGTGCTCGTTCACTGAGGGTTCCGTACCAGAAATACCCTTTTTAGCGTTCGAATTTAGTTTCTCTTTGCCCGTCTGGCCACACAATTTTCGACATTTTGGCCTACATCTTCGAAACCAATTCACCTAAAAATATGAAAAAAAATTTTAGGAATCCACGGACGTAGCCCTTTCTAACGATACCCCACAATTTGTAAACAACAAAAATTTTTCGCTAAGGAAATTTTTTACTATGGTAATCTTAAATAAAATTAAAAAAAATAGAAAAACAAATAAATCGAAAAAAGCTGCAGTTTTCCAGTAATCTATGACTAAAGAGGGGGGGGGGGGGGGGGGGGGGGGGGTATGGTCATTTTTTCCACATTTTGTGCTATATCTTCGAAACCACTTCACCGAAAATTATAAAATTATAAAAAAAATATGTTTGGAATCCATGAATGTAGCTCTTTCTAATGATACCCCACTCGATATAAACAACAAAAATTTTTTTCTGAGGGGGTCATCTTAAATTCAAAATTCGAAAAAACCGGCATGACTGAGTATGCGTGATCAAATAACTAGTAAGCCTGATTTTACCAAATTTTCGGTTCAGAAATGGCGTGCGCAGATGGGATCATGTGGGGACAGGTCTGTTTTTACCACATTTTCAACTATATCTTTCTAACCCGTTTACATAAAATTTAAAAAAAATACATTCTATAATCTATGGATGTAGCCCTTTCGAACGATACCCCACACGATTCGATTTAAAAATATTTTTATTTATTTTTTGCCCCACCCGAAAACCTTTAAAAATTATTAAAAAAATACTTCTAAAAATATTTCTTAAATTTTTATAGTGAAAATGTGTTTAGGTTATTAAGACCTAGGTTAGGTTAGGTTAATCTGGCTGCCTAAGAAGGCCATGCATAGATCCTGTTGGGTCCTTAGCGATACCAGTTCCGTTTAGGAGTTGTCAAAGTAGTGATCTGTCAGAATTTTGGTGTTTTTCACAAATTTCCAAAGAGGCTTAATGCCTAGTTCCGAGATCTGTTCGAGCCCTGAAAAGAATGGCGCTCCTAAACAAGTCAGACGAGTTCTAGCGATGGCCGGGCAGGAACACAGTATATGTGCCAAGGTTTCCCTGCTGCCAGCTTCTTTGCATTTCCTGCAGCTTTCGTCGTTCGTTATACCTATCCTATGTGCATGCGCTGCTACAAGGCAATGTCCTGTTAGTGCACCTGCGATAGCTCTACATTCTATTCTTGGGAGAGTCAGTATAAACCTAGTATACTTTTCGTCATAGGACTTGAGCATGATTTTGGAGGTCACACAGGTGCCTAGGTTGTTCCACCTGATCCTCGTTTACCTTTTCATGCATTCCTCTATTTGACTGTAGGACGCTTGCAGAGGCATCAGTACGCTGCTGATATGCTCATCTGAAAGGCAGACACCCTGTTTGGCAATAATATCCACTTCTTCATTTCCCCTCTATGCCTTTATGCCCGGGTACCCAGTAGATATGTAGCCTGCGGTTCGCGGCTAACCTTTCTAGTGCCACCCGGCATTGCAGGACATTTTTGGATGATAGACTATGGGATGTTATTGCCTTGATAGCTGCCTGACTGTCTACGTAGAAGTTTATCATTGAGTTTATGGTGGTGCTGGTGCAAGCCAGTTCCGCAGCTTTCCTGACGGTGAACACCTCGGCTTGAAAAACGGTACAGTGATTGGGTAGACGAAACGATTGCTTGATATCTAGATCGGAGCAGTACACACCAGCTCCGACTCCTTCTATCATTTTAGAGCCATCTGTAAATAGATTGAAGGATGCGCGACGAGGTTTCAAACCTTTGCGCCACCCTTCTTTCTCGATTGTGACCTTTATCCTATTTTCGAACATTATGATCGGTGCCATATAATCTAATTCGGCCATCTGGCTTCGTGCTATGGAGCTATGTCCAAAAGAGCTACTTTTTAATTGCCCCAAAGCCCTCAGTCTGCCTGCGGACTTAGCCACTAGGTATTCTGAGAAAAGGTCGTGGGTGGTAAATTGAGTATGGTATTGAGTGCTGCAGTTGGAGTGGTTTTAATGGCTCCCGTTATGTAAAGCGCGGCGAGACGCTGAACCTTCTCCAAAAGCTTACAATAGGTAGATTTCTTGATCACGTTCCACCACAGCAAAACACCATACAGTAATATTGGTCTTACGATGGCTGTGAAACACCAGTGTGTAAGCGAGGGAGATAAGCCCCAAGTACTGCCTAGCATCTTTTTGCATGCGTATAGGGCATTACTGGCTTTTTTCACCCTTTCCTCCTCATTGGGCTTCCACAGCAGTTTATTGTCCAATATTACTCCTAGATATTTGGCCTGTGATTTAAGATACCATTAAGCCTTGGTGGTATCCACGGCGGAACTTTGTACCTCCTAGTAAATAGTACCATATCCGTTTTATCCGCGTTTACCCCCAAGCCGGCTCTGACCGCCCAGTCGTGAATTGTTTTTAAGGTAGCGTTCATAAGATCACTGAGAGTAGAAAGGCACTTCCCTGTTATGACTATAGCAATGTCGTCTGCATATCCTACTAGCTTCGGTGCCTTACCTTCGAAGTACTTAAGAATCCTGTTGACTACCAAGAGCCAGAGTAGCGGAGAGAGAACTCCTCCTTGTGGTGTCCCTCTGTGCTCCTCTTTCAGTGAGACCGCCCCGTTCCATTCTGCCTTTATCCTTCTACAGCTTAAAAGATTCTGTATCCAGAGATAAACGGCATTGTTGATTTATGGAGCTTCTATGCCCTCCAAGATAACTTTAGTAGTTACATTATTGAACGCGCCCGCTATGTCAAGAAATACTACAAGTGCATAGTCTTTGAACTCCATTGCCTTCTCTATGTAAGAGACAAGTGAGTGGAGTGCAGTCTCCGTGGATCTGCCTTTTGTGTATGCATGTTGCGATACTGATATGCTCCCGGGTCCCATCGCGGCTCTTATGTGCATATCTATCAGTTTTCTAAAGTTTTGAGGAGGAACGAACTAAGACTTATGGGCCTAAAGTCCTTCGAGTAGAGATGGCTGCTTTTCCCTGCTTTCGGTATAAAGACAACCCTCGCCACTCTCCAGGCAGCCGGCACATAGTTATACTTCAAACATCCCCTATAGATCTTGTTTAGCCATGGTAATATATGCTCCATGGCCTGCTGCAGCATGACTGGAAATATACCATCAGGCCCCGGTGACTTAAATGGTGCAAACGCATTTATAGCCCATTTGAGCCTGTCGGGTGTTATAGTATCTGGCGGTACGCTACTCGCTAGAATACTGAGAGGTTCAGAGACTGTAGCATTTGTGCAGCCAGGAAAATGCACGTCAAGAAGTGCCTCTAGTGATTCCTGGCAGTTCTTTCCCCAGTTCCCGTCGTCTTTCCGAATAAGACTTGGCATTGGCGGTTGTTTAGACAGCAGTTTCCTGAGTCTAGCCGCTTCATAAACTTTCTCCATGCCACCACAGAATTCTTTCCAGGATTCTCTTTTGGCTTTGCGGATTTGTTTTTTGTAGATTTTAAGTGTGTCTTTGTACTCGCCCCAGCATTGTTCGCTGTCAGCCATCTTGGCCAACTTGAACAGCTCGCGCACGTGTCGCCCCTGAGCCCCGAGTGTCTTGTTCCACCATGGCGGCTTTTTCTTGCTTTCCGTGCGGGTTGGTGGGCAAGCAATGTAATATGCCTTAATGAGTGTCGATGTCAGAACGTTAAGACCGTCCTCGATCATCGCGTGTGAGTTAATAGTGCTAGGCTTACCCAATTTATTATCGAGTACTCGTTTGTAGAGAACCCAGTTTGTATTTCTGGGTTTCCTTACAGTAACGCTAGCCTGCTTTGAAGAGAAAGTAACCACAAAGCTTGCGTGGTCAGAAAAGGATGGGGTTTCGAGAACTCTCCAGTCCTCTACGTAGGTATTCGCAGAAGGGGTGAAAAGAGTTATGTCAAGAACATTTTTAGAGGTGGGCCCAATATATGTGGGTTCCTCGCCCCTGTTCGCGAGATAGAGGTTGCTCTCTTTCGTTCGTGTCGCTGCTGCCCCACAAAGGATGGTGGGCATTGGCATCCGCTCCAATCACCAGGGCTTGTCTCCTTATGCCGGTTAGTTCTTCCAGCCTTTGGAGTTCAATCGGTGGCGCATCTGTGTCGTGCGGCATGTAGGAAGACGCAAGGAGTATAGACTCATCCTTGCCGCCCTCTACCGCCACGACCGTCAAGTCATCTGTGGAGAAATTTGGTAAAATATAAGAATACATACTTTTCCTTACTAGTATGGCAGTTCTTACCTTATTTGTAGCGCTCGGGATGTATGTATAGAAGTTTCGCGACTTCAGTCCAGAGACCACGTTTCCCCAAGCTATCCATGGTTCCTGGACCAAGGCCACGTCGTAGCCTCCCCCCTCTAAATTGAGGAGGAGTTCGGCTGAGGCGAGTTTACTTTTGTGGAGATTTATCTGCAGGACCTTCAGCTTGCGCTTCTGGTTCCTCCACGGGGTTGGATTCGTCCGCCAGCACACCCGTCTCCATTTCACTTCTCAGGGAGAGGGAGCCTTCCAGGATGTCTTCGATCCCGATATCCGCTTCCACCTCCCCTGCCTTCAGTGTGTTGTGATTGTCGTCCTTCGGGTGACACTTTTGGAGGCGAAGGTACATACTTCCTACGCCCCACGCCATCTTGCCGAACCTCGCGTACAGAATGTCCTCGGCCGCCTTATTGATCTGGAGGATGTAGCTCTGCCCCGCATGTACTACTGCTGGCTTTGCTACGTGCGCTACCCTCCAGTCGCTCGTCAGCACATCAGGATTCTGCCTTTGTAGCAGACGCAAGGCGTCCTCCGGCTTCAGCACTCGAGGTATAGTAGCCTTCGCTTTGGGCAAAGACGGGATATTGCCGCGGTCCACAATTTCGAGGGACGCTCCTTCCCTGAGGCCTTGGAGCGTTCGCACTGCTCCCTTAACCCATATCAAGATCGGATCGTCGTTACATTTTATTATTTTTATGCCGTTAAGCCAACCCGCCCCGTCAAACGACGGCATCGGCGCAGTGGGATCGGCATTCATTTTGGCGTTCATGGCGTCAAGCAGCTTCATTTCCACCGCCATCCACCGTTCCTGCGACATTTGACCCAGCGCATTGCTGCGGTCAACGAGCGCCACGATCAGGTGTCGTTTGGTCACTTCGTTGGCTACAGCCGCCGCTTTGGACGTGCTGGGTTTCACGAGCTTGGCAGCTTCCTCTTTGTGCTTTTGCCTCTTACTGAGAGGCGCATCGCATTCCGTGGAACGCTGCCGTTTATTACCGATGCTTTTCGCGACCCGGTTTACGAACTTCGGGTCCGAGGCGGCGCACCATGCCTTAGTAGCGAAATGGGCCCGGCCTTTCTCGACGGTGTCCTTCGCCCAAGCCAGCCGTTCCATCTCCTCCTTCGTCAGGTTGAACTTGGTCTCCAGACGACCGCAGATCTTTACCGCAGCCTTGTATCGAGATTTCGCTTTCAGCCCCTCCTTACTTGGCTTATTCCGAGGCCCTTTCTTGTTGCCAGAACTGGCACCTGCGGAACAGCCGGGAGAGAGCAGAAGCGCGTCTTCATCGGTGGTGTTCATGCTGGTCACACTTTCGACGTCCGAATCTTCTTGGATTCCGGCACTCGTGCGCAGCATGCGAGGCTTGTTGTTGTTTTTATTAAGACCATCGTGCAAAATTTCAGGTTTCTACGATTAAAAAAAGGTCGTTTTATATACACACTCCCAAAACAAAAGTGACCTTATAAGTGTTCCCGTTTTTTCCCTTTTAGGGGAACGGAACCCTAAAAATGGAGCAATATTCTCTGGAGTAATGAAACAAAAATAAATTTGTTTGGTAACGATGTGGAAAGAAACGTTCATAGCCAGAAAGGGGAAGAATTCCACATAAGGTTCACAAAAAAACAACGGAGGAGGCAGCTAAATGGTACGGGGCTGTTTTTCGTGGCAAGGTGTAGGTTCCTCCAATTTGCAGTTCTATACGGAATAATTTTTCTAGCAATCCTAAAGGGTAAATTTATGTTTACTTATCTTCTTCGAACAGTTCGCGATGATACTACATTTCCAATTTCGCTTGCAATTGTTCTGGATGACTTGAACGAGTCGCGTTAAGCTAATATAACGATATGGAGGTCAGTCACTGATGAAGTTTTTTTAGGTGATGCACGCGTTTCAATAAATTTTTCTGCTTTTAAAGCATTTATATTGAAATTTTCAGGCCGTCCCATTAATCTGGCTATGATTTTGTAGGGTTTTCCAATATCTCGGAGCTGACGAACAAGTCTTTTCTTCTCTGCTCTAAAGTGAACTCCATCACGCATCTAATATTATTACTTCCCGGAAGAATCGAAAAAGTAATCAAGAATAATGGCGGATATACAGGGTATTAAATGCGTTCAAACTAATTTAGTCAAAAAAAGGACCATAACTAACAAAATTTCATTATTTATTACGAAGTTTATTGGGCACACCTATTATTCTGTCCAAGCGAAAATTCGGGTACTTTTATAAATTAATTTTTTTCAAGCTACTTGTTAGATTTTATAAAGCCTTTGTTTTTGTTATGACACTGAAGTATGTCTATTTTTAAAACTAACTTATTTTTTGAGGGATAATAAAAAATAAATGAAAGGCGAGATTTAAAATTGTTATGTTTTTATCTTTTTTAGAACGGCAATTATCTATCAAAAACCTGAAACCTTTTCCCTGTACTGTTATGAGAGTTTGAAACTTTAAACTGCTCTCCTGAAAAATTTGAAAAACAGACAAGAGAGTGAGAGTCTTTTAATAAATTTCAATAAAGAAAGAGTAAAACAAGTGAAAAAAATATATGTCGTGGTAAAAACCTTGTTGAAAAAGAGAATTAGATCCATCCCGAAAGTAAATAATTACTTTAAAACAATAAAAACCTATCCAGATGATGTATTCCATCTTTATACATGATAACAAAGAAATTTTGATCCATTTATAATAAATTTTCTACGTTTCCATTTCGTGTTCTGTAACCGGCAACAGTAGGATAATGACTGCAAAAATTGCAGAAATTTGTCACTGCGGTGCCAAGCCGTTGCATTAACGAACGCGCTGCTTTGCAGTGCAACCGCTGGGTTGAATTTACGAACGTACCTATTCTCTCTCACTCTCATCATAAGTTCCCCAAAACAATGCTGTGCAAAAACAATGCTCATTCAATGTAAACAAAGTAACGGCAACTGGATCATAACATTTTATTTAATAGTATGATATGATAATTACATATTTCACTATCAGTCCAATAAAAGAAATGTATTACTTTAAGTTGTTTGTATTTACATATGGTTTGTTCACGATTTCAAGTAATTATTCTTACTTTTAAAGGGGTATTAGCAGTTCTCAAGAAAAGAGAAAACTCCATATAAAAAAACGCCAACAAAATGCTCAAGAAATTTCCTTACGTCAAAATTACTTCACCCCTATCACAGTTCTCAAGAAATTTGCTTCGAAATTTACTACTTTTTTTCAGTGGAAATGTGCATAGGGTAACTCAGGCTTTGGCAAGGAATAATGTTTGAAACATTATTACTTTAACAAGAAGAAGACATTCAACGGATATTAACGGGCGAAAGAGGTAAGCAAAACATTAAATGTTCATTTTAGATTTTAAACTTGTAAAATATTTTGAATTATTTTAGATTTTCAATTACCTTACGGCCTTACCGTATAAATCACCGTGATCGAACGCAACGCGAACACGAAGCCAACGCCGGGATCAAAAAACGGCATTTTGTAAATCACGGCGTAATTGCGTTCGTTGTCTTACGGCATCACGAGCTGTCACGTTCTTACGAAAAAGAGTTGTATTTTTCTAAATTTATCAGCCAAATACAAAACACACAAAATTGGCAGCGTTCATTGCATACCTTCCATAGCCTAGTGGTTAAAGCGTTCGACTAGCACGCGAGAAGTTGCGAGTTCAATCCTCAGCCGCGATACATTTCTTTTTTTTTTGTGATTTCGACCCTCAACCGCAGTGCTAGTATTTTCTTTTTTTTGTACTTTTTTCTTTAGTATTTGTCTCTAAAAAGTATTACAATACTTATTATTTGCTTCTGCAGATTACCACAAATCAATTTTCACTCGAAATTACCAAAAATTTTGCGTTTAAAAAACTGAACGCGAGCACAAACCCAAGTGAACGATTTGACAGTTCAAGTGAGTGAATGCGCCGCGTTGCGTTTTACGCGGTACCGATTTTCATATGAAACTACGTAAGACAACGCGAGCAGTCACTGAGTGAGGTGATGCGTTTTACAAAATACCAAATTAGTGAACGCAGGGTGAAGTGAGGCGTTGGGATTTACAAAATAAGCACCTTAATCTATTTTCTTATTTTCAGACATGGAAAACGCAGGAAATACTCCAACTACATCGCGAAGTGCGCCAAAACGCAAAAAGCGCCTCAACAAATTTTCTGATGCCGAAAAACACGAGTTGGCGAAGTTGGTGAAGAAAAGGCCAAGGATTTGGGACCTGACCGATCCAAACCATAGCAACAAAAATGCTATGGATCAGGCATGGAGGTGATAAGTGCGGTCGGTGTTGGGCAAATCAGGTTAGCAAAAAGTTCTAAGATTTTGTTCTTTTTGTAATTATTGCCTTCTTTCCAGCGATTGAATGCAGAGCAGCATGGATATGCTTGCGTGAAAGCCTATCGCGCCAGGTCTGGCCAAAAGGATGCAAGCGGCAGCGCTGGTGGCGACGTGCTGAAGGAGCCAGAATTTGGAGAGTGTGCTGCCTGGGAGTTCGCAGAGGACTTGGCGTTCCTTCCAAATGTCTCTCAGAAAAGAACGTAAGTCAGCATATGGCGTTTTGGACAATTTAAATATACAATTTTTTTTACAGAACTTTTACAACTTTAACAGCGTGGGAAGATGATACAATGCAATCTGAAGCGTCTCCAGTTTACTCTTATTTAAGTATATGTGACGTCCCAACGCCTTGTTAAAGTACAGGAAGAAATGTTTAAATAAAAAATTAAAAATATTTAAAATTACAAATGTATTGGGTGTACAACTAAGTTTCCGCCCTTTTACATAGATGGCATTTTACAAAATGTATTACAAATTGTTGAACCTGGTGATACACTCATTTGACAGCTTTAAGTATACGCTTTCAAACGTAGTAGGTATATGAAATCAGATTGAAGTGTAAACAACTTATATTTTTATTTCATTAAAAATGTCGAACTTTGTACCAGAAAAGCGTCAATTGCGGGAAGTAGTTTTACACAATTTTATTGCAAAGAAAAGTGCAGCCGAAACATTTCGTTTACTGAGAGAAATTTACGGTGAACATTTTCCATCCGAAACAACTTGCAAAGAATGGTTTCGTCGCTTCAAAAGTGGTGATTTTGATGTGGTAGACAAGGAGCGCTCAGGACAGGTAATGCTCTGTATTTGGTGGGATCAGAAGGGTGTTTTGTATTATGAGCTATTAAAATCGGGTCAGACGATCACGGGGACCTCTACCGAACACAATTGATCCGTTTGAAGAGAGCAATTAACGAAAAATGGCCAGAATATTAGACCAGACACGAATCCATAATTTTCCATCATGACAACGCTCGGCCACATGTTGCTATTCCGGTTAAAAACTATTTGGAAAACAGTGGTTGGGAAGTTTTGGCTCACCCGCCTTATAGCCCGGACCTTGCCCCGTCTGACTACTATTTATTTCGATCGATGCAGAACGCTCTCACCGGGATACGCTTCACTTCAGAACAAGGTATCCGAAATTGGCTTGATTCATTCTTGGCCTCAAAAAATGAGCAGTACTTTTGGCGCGGAATCCATATGTTACCAGAAAGATGGGAAAAGGTCATAGCTTCCGATGGCCAATACTTTGAATAATGTATCATTTAGTTATTGAAATAAATGGTTTTTTTCGAGCAATAAAGGGCGGAAACTTAGTTGTACACCCAATACAAATACAAAGTACAAATTTAAAATTACTAAAAATACTGCAACTACTGTCAATCTAACACATTTTATTTAAATTCAAAGGTTACAGCAATTAGTTTAAATATAAGTAAAAAAAACTATTTATTAGCTGTCAAAATTACTTACAAGAAATAATGCAAAATTTTTCATGAGCGATTTCTTGAGAACTGCTAAGACCTCTTTAGGCGGTAATGACTTGTGACCACAGATATATGTATTTAAATTCTAGCTTGTTATGTTCATCGCAAACTAAAGTGCTTGTTTCTGACAAAGGAATTTACCCACGAATTACTTTCGCGTTTTTATATGAAATTTTTATTGAGGTGAGATAGCTACATACAACTTTTTTCAAATATCCGTTTTAACTCCATTAATTTTCCTTAAAATCTAAAACTTACGACTAAATATATACATACATACAGTGGCGTGTATAACCGTTCGGATGTTTGCCAGCTTTGCACTTATAGGGCTGTAGAATTCGACACATTAGTCCAAACATCACCAACTTTTAAGTGTTAGCCAACACCGCAGTGCTAGTATTTTCTTTTTTTTGTACTTTTTTCTTTAGTATTTGTCTCTAAAAAGTATTACAATACTTATTATTTGCTTCTGCAGATTACCACAAATCAATTTTCACTCGAAATTACCAAAAATTTTGCGTTTAAAAAACTGAACGCGAGCACAAACCCAAGTGAACGATTTGACAGTTCAAGTGAGTGAATGCGCCGCGTTGCGTTTTACGCGGTACCGATTTTCATATGAAACTACGTAAGACAACGCGAGCAGTCACTGAGTGAGGTGATGCGTTTTACAAAATACCAAATTAGTGAACGCAGGGTGAAGTGAGGCGTTGGGATTTACAAAATAAGCACCTTAATCTATTTTCTTATTTTCAGACATGGAAAACGCAGGAAATACTCCAACTACATCGCGAAGTGCGCCAAAACGCAAAAAGCGCCTCAACAAATTTTCTGATGCCGAAAAACACGAGTTGGCGAAGTTGGTGAAGAAAAGGCCAAGGATTTGGGACCTGACCGATCCAAACCATAGCAACAAAAATGCTATGGATCAGGCATGGAGGTGATAAGTGCGGTCGGTGTTGGGCAAATCAGGTTAGCAAAAAGTTCTAAGATTTTGTTCTTTTTGTAATTATTGCCTTCTTTCCAGCGGTTGAATGCAGAGCAGCATGGATATGCTTGCGTGAAAGCCTATCGCGCCAGGTCTGGCCAAAAGGATGCAAGCGGCAGCGCTGGTGGCGACGTGCTGAAGGAGCCAGAATTTGGAGAGTGTGCTGCCTGGGAGTTCGCAGAGGACTTGGCGTTCCTTCCAAATGTCTCTCAGAAAAGAACGTAAGTCAGCATATGGCGTTTTGGACAATTTAAATATAAAATTTTTTTTTACAGAACTTTTACAACTTTAACAGCGTGGGAAGATGATACAATGCAATCTGAAGCGTCTCCAGTTTACTCTTATGTAAGTATATGTGCATTATATTCGTACCTTAATTTCTCAATTTAATTTCTATTTCTAGATCCCAACTCCATCGCGCCGCTCATCGACATAAGCACATACCAGTGGAGTCTGGCAGAAGGTAGAGGCATTGCTCGAAACCCAGCAGAGCCTGGTAAAAAGGCCGGACGATTCGCCTTACAAACAAGCTCTCAACTATTTCGACTGGATGTTGAGACAGCTCCAAGAGCCGGTGGCAAAGCAGGCATGCCCGGACATGACGTCCCAACGGCTTGTTAAAGTACAGGAAGAAATGTTTAAATAAAAAATTAAAAATATTTAAAATTACGAATGTATTGGGTGTACAACTAAGTTTCCGCCCTTTTACATAGATGGCATTTTACAAAATGTATTACAAATTCTTGAACCTGGTGATACACTCATTTGACAGCTTTAAGTATACGCTTTCAAACGTAGTATATGAAATCAGATTGAAGTGTAAACAACTTATATTTTTATTTCATTAAAAATGTCGAACTTTGTACCAGAAAAGCGTCAATTGCGGGAAGTAGTTTTACACAATTTTATTGCAAAGAAAAGTGCAGCCGAAACATTTCGTTTACTGAGAGAAATTTACGGTGAACATTTTCCATCCGAAACAACTTGCAAAGAATGGTTTCGTCGCTTCAAAAGTGGTGATTTTGATGTGGTAGACAAGGAGCGCTCAGGACAGGTAATGCTCTGTATTTGGTGGGATCAGAAGGGTGTTTTGTATTATGAGCTATTAAAATCGGGTCAGACGATCACGGGGACCTCTACCGAACACAATTGATCCGTTTGAAGAGAGCAATTAACGAAAAATGGCCAGAATATTAGACCAGACACGAATCCATAATTTTCCATCATGACAACGCTCGGCCACATGTTGCTATTCCGGTTAAAAACTATTTGGAAAACAGTGGTCGGGAAGTTTTGGCTCACCCGCCTTATAGCCCGGACCTTGCCCCGTCTGACTACTATTTATTTCGATCGATGCAGAACGCTCTCACCGGGATACGCTTCACTTCAGAACAAGGTATCCGAAATTGGCTTGATTCATTCTTGGCCTCAAAAAATGAGCAGTACTTTTGGCGCGGAATCCATATGTTACCAGAAAGATGGGAAAAGGTCATAGCTTCCGATGGCCAATACTTTGAATAATGTATCATTTAGTTATTGAAATAAATGGTTTTTTTCGAGCAATAAAGGGCGGAAACTTAGTTGTACACCCAATACAAATACAAAGTACAAATTTAAAATTACTAAAAATACTGCAACTACTGTCAATCTAACACATTTTATTTAAATTCAAAGGTTACAGCAATTAGTTTAAATATAAGTAAAAAAAACTATTTATTAGCTGTCAAAATTACTTGGCTACTATTTTTCCCTCAAGAAATAATGCAAAATTTTTCATGAGCGATTTCTTGAGAACTGCTAAGACCTCTTTAGGCGGTAATGACTTGTGACCACAGATATATGTATTTAAATTCTAGCTTGTTATGTTCATCGCAAACTAAAGTGGGTAATCTGCTTGTTTCTGACAAAGGAATTTACCCACGAATTACTTTCGCGTTTTTATATGAAATTTTTATTGAGGTGAGATAGCTACATACAACTTTTTTCAAATATCCGTTTTAACTCCATTAATTTTCCTTAAAATCTAAAACTTACGACTAAATATATACATACATACAGTGGCGTGTATAACCGTTCGGATGTTTGCCAGCTTTGCACTTATAGGGCTGTAGAATTCGACACATTAGTCCAAACATCACCAACTTTTAAGTGTTAGCCAACACCGCAGTGCTAGTATTTTCTTTTTTTTGTACTTTTTTCTTTAGTATTTGTCTCTAAAAAGTATTACAATACTTATTATTTGCTTCTGCAGATTACCACAAATCAATTTTCACTCGAAATTACCAAAAATTTTGCGTTTAAAAAACTGAACGCGAGCACAAACCCAAGTGAACGATTTGACAGTTCAAGTGAGTGAATGCGCCGCGTTGCGTTTTACGCGGTACCGATTTTCATATGAAACTACGTAAGACAACGCGAGCAGTCACTGAGTGAGGTGATGCGTTTTACAAAATACCAAATTAGTGAACGCAGGGTGAAGTGAGGCGTTGGGATTTACAAAATAAGCACCTTAATCTATTTTCTTATTTTCAGACATGGAAAACGCAGGAAATACTCCAACTACATCGCGAAGTGCGCCAAAACGCAAAAAGCGCCTCAACAAATTTTCTGATGCCGAAAAACACGAGTTGGCGAAGTTGGTGAAGAAAAGGCCAAGGATTTGGGACCTGACCGATGCAAACCATAGCAACAAAAATGCTATGGATCAGGCATGGAGGTGATAAGTGCGGTCGGTGTTGGGCAAATCAGGTTAGCAAAAAGTTCTAAGATTTTGTTCTTTTTGTAATTATTGCCTTCTTTCCAGCGGTTGAATGCAGAGCAGCATGGATATGCTTGCGTGAAAGCCTATCGCGCCAGGTCTGGCCAAAAGGATGCAAGCGGCAGCGCTGGTGGCGACGTGCTGAAGGAGCCAGAATTTGGAGAGTGTGCTGCCTGGGAGTTCGCAGAGGACTTGGCGTTCCTTCCAAATGTCTCTCAGAAAAGAACGTAAGTCAGCATATGGCGTTTTGGACAATTTAAATATACAATTTTTTTTTACAGAACTTTTACAACTTTAACAGCGTGGGAAGATGATACAATGCAATCTGAAGCGTCTCCAGTTTACTCTTATGTAAGTATATGTGCATTATATTCGTACCTTAATTTCTCAATTTAATTTCTATTTCTAGATCCCAACTCCATCGCGCCGCTCATCGACATAAGCACATACCAGTGGAGTCTGGCAGAAGGTAGAGGCATTGCTCGAAACCCAGCAGAGCCTGGTAAAAAGGCCGGACGATTCGCCTTACAAACAAGCTCTCAACTATTTCGACTGGATGTTGAGACAGCTCCAAGAGCCGGTGGCAAAGCAGGCATGCCCGGACATGACGTCCCAACGGCTTGTTAAAGTACAGGAAGAAATGTTTAAATAAAAAATTAAAAATATTTAAAATTACAAATGTATTGGGTGTACAACTAAGTTTCCGCCCTTTTACATAGATGGCATTTTACAAAATGTATTACAAATTCTTGAACCTGGTGATACACTCATTTGACAGCTTTAAGTATACGCTTTCAAACGTAGTATATGAAATCAGATTGAAGTGTAAACAACTTATATTTTTATTTCATTAAAAATGTCGAACTTTGTACCAGAAAAGCGTCAATTGCGGGAAGTAGTTTTACACAATTTTATTGCAAAGAAAAGTGCAGCCGAAACATTTCGTTTACTGAGAGAAATTTACGGTGAACATTTTCCATCCGAAACAACTTGCAAAGAATGGTTTCGTCGCTTCAAAAGTGGTGATTTTGATGTGGTAGACAAGGAGCGCTCAGGACAGGTAATGCTCTGTATTTGGTGGGATCAGAAGGGTGTTTTGTATTATGAGCTATTAAAATCGGGTCAGACGATCACGGGGACCTCTACCGAACACAATTGATCCGTTTGAAGAGAGCAATTAACGAAAAATGGCCAGAATATTAGACCAGACACGAATCCATAATTTTCCATCATGACAACGCTCGGCCACATGTTGCTATTCCGGTTAAAAACTATTTGGAAAACAGTGGTTGGGAAGTTTTGGCTCACCCGCCTTATAGCCCGGACCTTGCCCCGTCTGACTACTATTTATTTCGATCGATGCAGAACGCTCTCACCGGGATACGCTTCACTTCAGAACAAGGTATCCGAAATTGGCTTGATTCATTCTTGGCCTCAAAAAATGAGCAGTACTTTTGGCGCGGAATCCATATGTTACCAGAAAGATGGGAAAAGGTCATAGCTTCCGATGGCCAATACTTTGAATAATGTATCATTTAGTTATTGAAATAAATGGTTTTTTTCGAGCAATAAAGGGCGGAAACTTAGTTGTACACCCAATATTAGTTTTTATATGAAATTTTTATTGAGGTGAGATAGCTACATACAACTTTTTTCAAATATCCGTTTTAACTCCATTAATTTTCCTTAAAATCTAAAACTTACGACTAAATATATACATACATACAGTGGCGTGTATAACCGTTCGGATGTTTGCCAGCTTTGCACTTATAGGGCTGTAGAATTCGACACATTAGTCCAAACATCACCAACTTTTAAGTGTTAGCCAACACCGCAGTGCTAGTATTTTCTTTTTTTTGTACTTTTTTCTTTAGTATTTGTCTCTAAAAAGTATTACAATACTTATTATTTGCTTCTGCAGATTACCACAAATCAATTTTCACTCGAAATTACCAAAAATTTTGCGTTTAAAAAACTGAACGCGAGCACAAACCCAAGTGAACGATTTGACAGTTCAAGTGAGTGCGTTGCGTTTTACGCGGTACCGATTTTCATATGAAACTACGTAAGACAACGCGAGCAGTCACTGAGTGAGGTGATGCGTTTTACAAAATACCAAATTAGTGAACGCAGGGTGAAGTGAGGCGTTGGGATTTACAAAATAAGCACCTTAATCTATTTTCTTATTTTCAGACATGGAAAACGCAGGAAATACTCCAACTACATCGCGAAGTGCGCCAAAACGCAAAAAGCGCCTCAACAAATTTTCTGATGCCAAAAAACACGAGTTGGCGAAGTTGGTGAAGAAAAGGCCAAGGATTTGGGACCTGACCGATGCAAACCATAGCAACAAAAATGCTATGGATCAGGCATGGAGGTGATAAGTGCGGTCGGTGTTGGGCAAATCAGGTTAGCAAAAAGTTCTAAGATTTTGTTCTTTTTGTAATTATTGCCTTCTTTCCAGCGGTTGAATGCAGAGCAGCATGGATATGCTTGCGTGAAAGCCTATCGCGCCAGGTCTGGCCAAAAGGATGCAAGCGGCAGCGCTGGTGGCGACGTGCTGAAGGAGCCAGAATTTGGAGAGTGTGCTGCCTGGGAGTTCGCAGAGGACTTGGCGTTCCTTCCAAATGTCTCTCAGAAAAGAACGTAAGTCAGCATATGGCGTTTTGGACAATTTAAATATACAATTTTTTTTTACAGAACTTTTACAACTTTAACAGCGTGGGAAGATGATACAATGCAATCTGAAGCGTCTCCAGTTTACTCTTATGTAAGTATATGTGCATTATATTCGTACCTTAATTTCTCAATTTAATTTCTATTTCTAGATCCCAACTCCATCGCGCCGCTCATCGACATAAGCACATACCAGTGGAGTCTGGCAGAAGGTAGAGGCATTGCTCGAAACCCAGCAGAGCCTGGTAAAAAGGCCGGACGATTCGCCTTACAAACAAGCTCTCAACTATTTCGACTGGATGTTGAGACAGCTCCAAGAGCCGGTGGCAAAGCAGGCATGCCCGGACATGACGTCCCAACGGCTTGTTAAAGTACAGGAAGAAATGTTTAAATAAAAAATTAAAAATATTTAAAATTACAAATGTATTGGGTGTACAACTAAGTTTCCGCCCTTTTACATAGATGGCATTTTACAAAATGTATTACAAATTCTTGAACCTGGTGATACACTCATTTGACAGCTTTAAGTATACGCTTTCAAACGTAGTATATGAAATCAGATTGAAGTGTAAACAACTTATATTTTTATTTCATTAAAAATGTCGAACTTTGTACCAGAAAAGCGTCAATTGCGGGAAGTAGTTTTACACAATTTTATTGCAAAGAAAAGTGCAGCCGAAACATTTCGTTTACTGAGAGAAATTTACGGTGAACATTTTCCATCCGAAACAACTTGCAAAGAATGGTTTCGTCGCTTCAAAAGTGGTGATTTTGATGTGGTAGACAAGGAGCGCTCAGGACAGGTAATGCTCTGTATTTGGTGGGATCAGAAGGGTGTTTTGTATTATGAGCTATTAAAATCGGGTCAGACGATCACGGGGACCTCTACCGAACACAATTGATCCGTTTGAAGAGAGCAATTAACGAAAAATGGCCAGAATATTAGACCAGACACGAATCCATAATTTTCCATCATGACAACGCTCGGCCACATGTTGCTATTCCGGTTAAAAACTATTTGGAAAACAGTGGTTGGGAAGTTTTGGCTCACCCGCCTTATAGCCCGGACCTTGCCCCGTCTGACTACTATTTATTTCGATCGATGCAGAACGCTCTCACCGGGATACGCTTCACTTCAGAACAAGGTATCCGAAATTGGCTTGATTCATTCTTGGCCTCAAAAAATGAGCAGTACTTTTGGCGCGGAATCCATATGTTACCAGAAAGATGGGAAAAGGTCATAGCTTCCGATGGCCAATACTTTGAATAATGTATCATTTAGTTATTGAAATAAATGGTTTTTTTCGAGCAATAAAGGGCGGAAACTTAGTTGTACACCCAATATTAGTTTTTATATGAAATTTTTATTGAGGTGAGATAGCTACATACAACTTTTTTCAAATATCCGTTTTAACTCCATTAATTTTCCTTAAAATCTAAAACTTACGACTAAATATATACATACATACAGTGGCGTGTATAACCGTTCGGATGTTTGCCAGCTTTGCACTTATAGGGCTGTAGAATTCGACACATTAGTCCAAACATCACCAACTTTTAAGTGTTAGCCAACACCGCAGTGCTAGTATTTTCTTTTTTTTGTACTTTTTTCTTTAGTATTTGTCTCTAAAAAGTATTACAATACTTATTATTTGCTTCTGCAGATTACCACAAATCAATTTTCACTCGAAATTACCAAAAATTTTGCGTTTAAAAAACTGAACGCGAGCACAAACCCAAGTGAACGATTTGACAGTTCAAGTGAGTGCGTTGCGTTTTACGCGGTACCGATTTTCATATGAAACTACGTAAGACAACGCGAGCAGTCACTGAGTGAGGTGATGCGTTTTACAAAATACCAAATTAGTGAACGCAGGGTGAAGTGAGGCGTTGGGATTTACAAAATAAGCACCTTAATCTATTTTCTTATTTTCAGACATGGAAAACGCAGGAAATACTCCAACTACATCGCGAAGTGCGCCAAAACGCAAAAAGCGCCTCAACAAATTTTCTGATGCCAAAAAACACGAGTTGGCGAAGTTGGTGAAGAAAAGGCCAAGGATTTGGGACCTGACCGATCCAAACCATAGCAACAAAAATGCTATGGATCAGGCATGGAGGTGATAAGTGCGGTCGGTGTTGGGCAAATCAGGTTAGCAAAAAGTTCTAAGATTTTGTTCTTTTTGTAATTATTGCCTTCTTTCCAGCGATTGAATGCAGAGCAGCATGGATATGCTTGCGTGAAAGCCTATCGCGCCAGGTCTGGCCAAAAGGATGCAAGCGGCAGCGCTGGTGGCGACGTGCTGAAGGAGCCAGAATTTGGAGAGTGTGCTGCATGGGAGTTCGCAGAGGACTTGGCGTTCCTTCCAAATGTCTCTCAGAAAAGAACGTAAGTCAGCATATGGCGTTTTGGACAATTTAAATATACAATTTTTTTTACAGAACTTTTACAACTTTAACAGCGTGGGAAGATGATACAATGCAATCTGAAGCGTCTCCAGTTTACTCTTATGTAAGTATATGTGCATTATATTCGTACCTTAATTTCTCAATTTAATTTCTATTTCTAGATCCCAACTCCATCGCGCCGCTCATCGACACAAGCACATACCAGTGGAGTCTGGCAGAAGGTAGAGGCATTGCTCGAAACCCAGCAGAGCCTGGTAAAAAGGCCGGACGATTCGCCTTACAAACAAGCTCTCAACTATTTCGACTGGATGTTGAGACAGCTCCAAGAGCCGGTGGCAAAGCAGGCATGCCCGGACATGACGTCCCAACGGCTTGTTAAAGTACAGGAAGAAATGTTTAAATAAAAAATTAAAAATATTTAAAATTACGAATGTATTGGGTGTACAACTAAGTTTCCGCCCTTTTACATAGATGGCATTTTACAAAATGTATTACAAATTGTTGAACCTGGTGATACACTCATTTGACAGCTTTAAGTATACGCTTTCAAACGTAGTATATGAAATCAGATTGAAGTGTAAACAATTTATATTTTTATTTCATTAAAAATGTCGAACTTTGTACCAGAAAAGCGTCAATTGCGGGAAGTAGTTTTACACAATTTTATTGCAAAGAAAAGTGCAGCCGAAACATTTCGTTTACTGAGAGAAATTTACGGTGAACATTTTCCATCCGAAACAACTTGCAAAGAATGGTTTCGTCGCTTCAAAAGTGGTGATTTTGATGTGGTAGACAAGGAGCGCTCAGGACAGGTAATGCTCTGTATTTGGTGGGATCAGAAGGGTGTTTTGTATTATGAGCTATTAAAATCGGGTCAGACGATCACGGGGACCTCTACCGAACACAATTGATCCGTTTGAAGAGAGCAATTAACGAAAAATGGCCAGAATATTAGACCAGACACGAATCCATAATTTTCCATCATGACAACGCTCGGCCACATGTTGCTATTCCGGTTAAAAACTATTTGGAAAACAGTGGTTGGGAAGTTTTGGCTCACCCGCCTTATAGCCCGGACCTTGGCCCGTCTGACTACTATTTATTTCGATCGATGCAGAACGCTCTCACCGGGATACGCTTCACTTCAGAACAAGGTATCCGAAATTGGCTTGATTCATTCTTGGCCTCAAAAAATGAGCAGTACTTTTGGCGCGGAATCCATATGCTACCAGAAAGATGGGAAAAGGTCATAGCTTCCGATGGCCAATACTTTGAATAATGTATCATTTAGTTATTGAAATAAATGGTTTTTTTCGAGCAATAAAGGGCGGAAACTTAGTTGTACACCCAATACAAATACAAAGTACAAATTTAAAATTACTAAAAATACTACAACTACTGTCAATCTAACACATTTTATTTAAATTCAAAGGTTACAGCAATTAGTTTAAATATAAGTAAAAAAAAACTATTTATTAACTGTCAAAATTACTTGGCTACTATTTTTCCCTCAAGAAATAATGCAAAATTTTTCATGAGCGATTTCTTGAGAACTGCTAAGACCTCTTTAGGCGGTAATGACTTGTGACCACAGATATATGTATTTAAATTCTAGCTTGTTATGTTCATCGCAAACTAAAGTGGGTAATCTGCTTGTTTCTGACAAAGGAATTTACCCACGAATTACTTTCGCGTTTTTATATGAAATTTTTATTGAGGTGAGATAGCTACATACAACTTTTTTTCAAATATCCGTTTTAACTCCATTAATTTTCCTTAAAATCTAAAACTTACGAATAAATATATACATACAGTGGCGTGTATAACCGTTCGGATGTTTGCCAGCTTTGCACTTATAGGGCTGTAGAATTCGACACATTAGTCCAAACATCACCAACTTTTAAGTGTTAGCCAAAGTTAGGTTCTGTGGACAAACCACTGAAAAAGGGTAAAAAATCATCTATGTATTGCGAAACGGGCAAGACTGTACTTAATGAGTTAATTGCGTTTTTGTTAAATTTCTCTCTACAATAAAGAAAGAATTATTACTTAAAATTTAGTCATTTTTGGACTAATGTGTCGAATTCTACAGCACTTCTTTCTTCTTACTTCGCTTAGCTTCATGACCAATGGTATACTACCGGCCAAATAGGAGCCCACTAGCATTACTATGACAAGCATAATAAGAACAAAAGTTTCTTCTGCCATGGCGAAATATGATGAGCAGCTGTGGTCCGGCGTACGCTTTCACATTACATTTATATCCGGCCTTTGTTTGCGAGCAGACTTGTGTTGAAACACGTTTGTCCAATTATTCTTTGGAAAATTTTTTATTTGCAAAAAATTTAATACTTTTTTTGCTTTTTGCCACGTTTTATAACCACTAGGTTGCTTATTTTGATTGTTGTAATTCGTAGTTTTCTCATATGTTTTAAGCATAATTTGTGTTACCCCCTTAACAGAAACCTTTCTGTTTTAGATTTGATCACGCAACATATCGATATTCCAGACTGTCGATAAAATAAGAGCTCAGTGTTGGCAATTCAAAATTGATCACTTTCAAATGTAAATATCGTTAGCAGGGTTTAAATGGTCGCAACTGTGTGACGACATGTAGGATAAGCTGCCGTGTGTGATTATGTATACGCAAGAAACAACCGCTTAACACACATGTGGGATGGTCTTCAAAATTTGTTGATTTTTCTGCTGACTTGTCAAGCTATCCAACCTGTGTAAACACAAGTTGGGCAAGCCTATTGAATTTTGCCACTGTGAAAAATTGTCCGTCCAGTTAACACGCTAACGAGCAGTTAAAATTTCAGTGAGTTGGTCATTACTTTGAAATGTACACCCAATCCTGTTTTTACACGGTATTGTTTTACACGGTTATGATATTACATGTCTAGAAAAAAAATATGTTCCGTTTTTGTACGATTTCATTCGATTTAGCACGATTAAAAATGTTATTGAAATTTAAAAAAAATATTTTTATTAACCGTAGTCTTTAAAAATTTTGTTAGGGAATAATTTTTTTTAAAGTTTTTTTTCACAGAGTTGAATTATATGGAACTAATCCCCGCGGTGGCTCAGTGGGCTAAGTGCTTGGTCGCTGATGCGGAGGACCTGGGTTCAACTCCCCGTCCAGGCAACATCTAATAAAAAAGAAAATTTGTTTTCAAATTGTTTCTTTGCGCGGCGCCACTTCTCGCGGTGAATTGGCAATTCTCCGAGAATAATCTTTGCCATGAAAAGCTTCTCAAACCCGTTCGGAGTCGGTAAAGTAGGTCCCGTTAACTTGTACAAAAATATAACAAGCACACACAAGTTAATGCGAGAAAGCTAGGCCTAAGCCTCGTTCGCGGGCGGTTGTGCCAGTTATTTATTTATTTTTTTTAATCCCCTTTCTTTCTATATATGTACTTCATGTCCTTTTTACATGGCTTTGTCTGGAACTTATCTACCGTGTAATGCGGCCCTTACACTGATGTGTGTACGTGTAGATTGATGCCTAGCCCTTACACACAACAGTCATTGCCATTCAATCTTCATAATTTCTGACTCTTTGTGGTGCGCACAGATACGATGAGTGACACGGACGATTGTATCGCATATTTTGCAATAGCGCAGAGCGATTTTCAGAACTGCATGCGCATGGATAATTCAACTTATCAGGAACTACTTGCGTTAATTTCGCATTTGATAGAAAAAAAGACATATTTATGGGTGAAGCTATTCCTTTATTTACACAGTAAATTACACTATAATGTTTCAAACAAATAAATAAAATTCATTTCTTTCACTTGCTTGTGTTTGGTTGATTTATTGGATATTTTTCCAGCAAGATTCCGTATGCTAGTCCCTTTTTATTCCTGTCACTGTATTCGGTTGATTTAATATCCCACAAGCTGGGAAAATCGCGATATTTATCAATAAATTCTGACAAAAATTCTTTTTCCGCCACGCTTGCTTTTTTTGCCGACATTTTCACGATGTTTACGGCGCGACGAACAAAACGAAATGGCAATTTTGCTTTGGCCCCTGTAGTGCATCAAAAAATATCTATACCACTTTGATATTTGGTCAGTCATTTCCATTCGTGTCTGTGTTACCATACATACAAATATTCTAATACATGCTCACGTTTGGCTTCAATCCACTGATTCCGCACAAAGGCGGAATTATAATGCGGTCAGTTGTTTTTTCTAGAATACAGTGCTTCTTATGCGCCATATATAAATCCTGAAAAAAAGATTTATGAAAAGTATTTAGAAAAATCCGAAAATACATAACGGTTAAAGGGGTCTTAGCAGTTCTCAAGAAAAGCGAAAACTCCATATAAAAAAACGCGTACTGATTTGGGTACATTTTTATTTTTTGGGTACGCGTTTTATTTCCCCAGAGTACGTTTTATTTTTTGGGTACGCTTTTCATTTCTCAGGGTACGTTGAGATATCAACACTGTTGGGCGAATGCGAGGAGGCAACGAATCTTGTAAAATGAGCACGCGAACAACGAGACATAAGCAGGTAGTGAGGAATACGAAGTGGCAGGTACGAAAATTTGTTGGTACCTTCGTACTCTATTTTCCATATAAAACTCCATAGAAAATATGATACAAGAGTACCAAAATTTTGGTACCCGTACTGTTATTGTTTACATTTCAGAATGAATCAAATATCATTTTTATATGAAAATCAACGATTTTTATAGAATTTGAAATGCATTTGCATTTACATACATACATACATAATTGGTCAGTACAACCCGTTACCGGGTTACAACCTGACCTACGGCCTCTCTCCAGGCGCCCCTGCTACGCGCGCGCGCCTTGTCCAGTCGGAAATTCCAAGCTTCGCCAGTGCCTCCTCCAATTGGTCTTTTCATCGTAGGCATGGCCTCCCGCGCCGTCTCTGTCCTCTGACTGTCGTCGTTTCGAATACCTTCTTCGCTGGAGCTCCTTCGTCCATACGCACGACATGACCCAGCCAGTGAAGCCGCTTGGTGCTGATGCGACCGACTATGTCAATAGCGGCGTAGAGCTCGTACAGTTCGCGGTTCGTTCGGATGTCGTCGCCAACGCGGATCAGGCCGAAGATCTTGCGGAGCACTTTTCTCTCGAACACTCCAAGTGAAGCTGCATCAGTCTGCGAGATCACCCATGCTTCAGCGCCATACAGCAATACGGGGATGATGAGCGTCTTATAGAGTGTCAGTTTTGTCGGTCGAGAGAGGACTCTACTTCTCAATTGCTTACCGAGTCCATAGTAGCACCTATTGGCAAGAGTTATTCTCCGCTTGATATCCAAGCTGACATCATTATTGGTGGTAATGGCGGTTCCAAGATATGTAAACTCCTTGACAGCTTCGAAGGTATAGTTTCCTGTTGCTAAATGGGAGTCCCGGCGCAGAGTCTCCCTGCCAGAAAACATATACTTTGTCTTGCCCTCGTTGACCGCCAGACCCACTTTGGCTGATTCTTTTTCGATAGCCGAGAAATCAGAGGTAACATATCGCTTGCTCTGGCCGACGATATCAATATCATCGGCGTACGCAAGGAGCTGGACACTTTTGTAGAAAATAGTGCCATCACGCTGCGCACCGGCTTTCCGTAGCACGCTCTTCATCAGAAAGTTGAAGAGGTCGCAGGATAGAGGATCACCTTGTCTGAAGCCTCTCACGGTATCGAAAGGATCGGAGAGTTCCTTTCCTATCTTGACGGAGCTTTGTGTTACTCAGCGTCATCCTGCACAGCCTCACCAGCTTAGCAGGGATACCGAGCTCAGACATTGCGGCGTACAGACAATCCCTTATCGGGTTATCGAAGGCGGCCTTATAATCGACGAAGAGATGGTGGGTGTCCATTTTATATTCGTGGGTCTTCTCCAGGATTTGGCGTAGTGTGTAGATCTGGTCGATGGTGGATTTGCCAGGTCTAAAGCCGCACTGATTAGGTCCAAACAGTGCCTTGGCGAATGGCTTTAATCTTTCACACAGTACGCTCGACAGGACCTTGTATGCGATGGCGATAAGGCTAATACCCCGGTAGTTTGAGCAAAACGTCGGGTCGCCTTTCTTTAACACAGGACAGAGCACACCAAGATTCCAATCGTTGGGCATACTTTCATCTAGCCATATTTTGCAGAGAAGCTGGTGCTTGCGCCCTACCAGCTCGTCGCCGCCAGTCTTGAATAGCTCTGCAGGCAGGCCGTCAGCACCCGCCGCTTTGTTATTCTTGAGTCGCTGAATTGCGACCTTGACCTCGTTATAGCTAGTCGATGGTATGTCATTGTCATCATCGTCGTCAATTGGTGGTATCGGGAACCTGTCTCCGTTGGCGGAATTGGTGTCATCGCCTGCTAATAAGCCAGAAAAGTGTTTCCTCCATAACATTAGTATGCTCTGCGCATCGGTCACCAGATTGCCGTTTTCGTCTCGACAGGAAGCCGCCCCGGTCTTAAAACCTTCGGTTAGACGCTTAAGGTTCTGGTAGAATTTTCGGGCGTCATTTCTGTCTCTGCACATCTCGATCTCCTCGCGCTCGCGCTTTTCCTGTTCCCGCCTCTTGCGTCTGAAAAGGCGCCTCTCTGCCGTCCTCATCTTCCGGTAATGCTCTCGCACGGCTCGCGTTGCAGCCGACCGCAGGGTTCTTTTGTAGGCGGCATTCTTCACTGCGGTGGCCTGGCGACACTCCTCGTCGTACCATTGGTTCCGTGGCAGTGGGCGTTGGAAACCAAGGACGCTCTCCGCGGCAGTGCGCAAGGAGTGGGAGATATGGGCCCAGACTCCAACGGCGTCATCGGGGTGCGGGGAGGATTGTCTGAGTAAATTAGAGAGTTGAGCGGAGTAGGCTTCGGCTGTCGTTGTGATTGCAGCTTTGCGACGTCCAGCTTTCGCTGTGTACCAGAGCGCACATCCTTCGCTCTGCATAATCGCATGCGAACTTTGGCTGCAACAAGTTGGTGGTCCGAGTCGATGTTTGCTCCTCGGAACGTACGCACGTCTAGTACACTGGAAGCATGCCTTCCGTCGATCACAACATGGTCGATCTGGTTTCGTGTTCGTTGATCGGGGGACAGCCAGGTGGCCTTATGGATATCGGGGTGTTGGAATCTGGTGCTACTTACTACCATGTTTCGCGCCGCGGCGAAGTCGATCAGCCTCAGACCGTTGTTCGAGGTGGTGTCGTGGAGGCTGAACTGTCCGACAGTTGGACCAAAGATTCGCTCTCGCCCTATCTTTGCGTTAATATCCCCGAGGACTATCTTAACGTCGTGTGACGGGCAGCGGTTGTACACGTCCTCGAGTCTCGCGTAGAACGCATCCTTGGTCGCATCGTCCTTCTCTTCTGTCGGGGCGTGCGCGCAAATCAGGCTGATGTTGAAGAATTTCGCCTTGATGCGAATTGTAGCCGTTCTTCCGCCACAGGGGTGAACCTGGAGACAAGGTGGCGTAGCCTCCGACTGACCACGAATCCACATCCAAATTCGCGCCTCTCCACTTGGCAGCTGTAGTAGATGTCGCAGGTTGCTTGTTTTGAGCATCCCTGCCCTGTCCATCGCATCTCCTGGATGGCGGTGATGTCAGCCTTGTATTTTTCGAGGGCATCCGCCAGTTGGATAGAGGCACCTTCCCTATTAAGGGCCCGGACATTCCAGGTGCATATCCGTAAATCGTGGTCCTTAGTTCGTTTGCGGGGGTCGTCAACAGTTTTAGGGGCCATTGTATCCGAGGCGTTCGGTGTTTTCATTGGCAATTGATAAGTGTGACTGGGAGCCAAACCCTGCGCACACTTTCGCTGCACACATTAGCTCACCGCTCAACGGATGTCAAGCAGGTGACCCAGCAGGCGCCACGTGGAGGCTGTGTGTCAACTTGGTTATGGAGTAACGAGGATCGCTCTGGCTAACCCCAATCGGAAAGCGATCAGAAGCTTTACCCTGCACTTCCAAAACCCATGCCATGCATTTGCATTTAGATGAATAAAACTAATAAAACTGCATAAAGTGTTGTAGATGTCAACTTCTACCTTTACATTTCCATTCAATTAAAACCAAAAGGAAGTTTTAAAGTTAAATCTTTATTGATAAAAATATTAAATACACATATCTTTAGTTATGCATTTGTAGTGACCACATATGACATTACAAATCGGCAAAAAGGTGTGCATGACATTACTTTAATAACAAATTATATGCGCTTGAAATAATTGCGCCAAAAAGAGCACAACTTTGCGTTAATACTATTTACTGCATATTGCAGAATTTTCGCATTAAATAAAAGGCACACACATAAAATATAGAAATACAAGTGGGGCCACCTGTCGTGTGTGCCTGTATACACGACAGCTAGTAAAACAATTAGCAACAATAAAAGGCAAAGCAAAGTAAAAAATAAAAAAAAATTAAAAATTTTAAAATCTGTGGGATTCGAACCCATGACCTGCCGAGTGCAAGCGCGCGGTTCTACCCACTGGGCTACACAGGGCACTGCTTTCGTTCGTCTAAAGTGGTAGAAGAAAGAAAGTGGACAGGCTTCAGCGGACACTTTTTAGTCAGTCTGCGTTTTATATATAAGATAACTTCACTTCCCCGGAATTTCATCGCAAGACACTTTCGAAGTGTTTAATTATTCGAAAACGTACAATTTCGTACCCGATAGAAAAATTTCGGCTGCGCGCGGCACGAGATTTTGTTCTTCGACTGCAAGATTCCTGCATGAAACACTAGTTGTTTCTGTTTAGCATATGAATAGTCATGCCTCCAAATATCTTATCTCTTTTTCTCTCACGTGAACATGGTACCCATTTACAATTTTGACAAATTCCAGCTTCTGGAAGGGCTGTAATTCAAGGCAATGCCAGCAAAGAAGAATGTGGAAAAGTGGATGATTGAAAGTGCAGGGTTGTATTGAGCGGGTAAAAACTGTGGTCGTAACTTAAACATGAATAATGGGCAGA
Organism: Neria commutata; assembly: GCA_963457695.1. Classification (NCBI taxonomy): domain Eukaryota; kingdom Metazoa; phylum Arthropoda; class Insecta; order Diptera; family Micropezidae; genus Neria; species Neria commutata. The sequence goes on from OY735250.1 coordinate 268,664, forward strand.
AAATTGTATTATTTATAAATTAAATAAAATAGATTATTGACAATGGTTCAAAATGTTGTAACTTTGTGCTAGTTTCGTGTAGGTTATAAAGGTATTATAGGTTATATATAGGTATTATTTTTGCACGCACCCGTAAGAGCTTTTTATGCTCAGGGAGTATCCTTTTTTTTTTGCTCATCAAACCGAACTGGAAGACGAACTCATCCCTATCCTAAAAAATTTGTATTCTCAAGGTACGAAATTTATGAAAAAGGTACGTTTTTGTTAAAAATGGGGTACGTTTTTATTTTGGCCCAGCCCAACTCTGTGGACTAACAATACGAGTGAGTTTGTGAGTTTGCATGACAACGGCAAGGCGAAAAGCAACGAGCGATGTTCCTATGTATGTATTGCAAAATTGTATACATACATACAAATGGATTTTTAAAGCGATCTTTAAAAATCTTTATCTGCAAAATCTAGGAAATAAGCAAATGAAAAATGATAGAAAAGTTGATAGGTGTAAAGAAGCAATAAGTAGTAAATCCTCAAAAAACAAAGAAAAAATTGTCATATGAAAAGCAAATTTGCTACAAGTTAAGAACCTGCAAAAGTGTGAAAATGTAAAGCTCATACATACATACATATGTACCATTCAAAAACGAATACATATTTCTACGCATCAGCCGCGGCGCTGCTTTGATTCCAATTCAAAGGAAATCCAAGCCAGCCAGCCAGACAGGCAGACTGAAATATGAAAAAAATGTTTTGCTGTCTCATAGCAACAACAACGCATAAAGGCGAACAATAGGCTTCTCACAACCTTACGCTGCGGTATTCTCTGACCGAATGTTAGCATTTCGCTCGTTGCTTTTCGCCTTGCCGTTGTCAAGCTCGTGCTTACGCATACATGCAAACTCACTCGTATTGTTAGTCCACAAAGTCACTGGTTTTAAAAGCATTGCCACACGCCGATTTCCATCTGCACCTTCTTTATAATACATCTTCTTTGGAAAACCGTATTGCCTGTGTGAACGCGCACTTATGGTCTAATTAGTCCAGCCGTGTCGGATAGCAATTTGCCCAGTTACTCTAACAGCTAAACGGATTGCCGCTGTCAATCTTTTCTTTTTGTTAGTGCTGCCGTATAGTTTTGTGCACAAAAGAAACACACTGTTTATTTTCTTCTGAGATGAAATTTTACATTCTTTATTAAATTTATGGCACAGAATTATCATAATTGTTACATCTCTATATTGTGTACTACTTTTTTTAAACTAATTTCGGCAAAAACAATCCACTTCTTTTGTTGAACTAAAATCGAAGGTCACTGGCAACACTTTTCTGCAACAAAGTTCGCAAGCAAAATATAGCGTGAAAAATGAATTCAAACGACGAAATAATTGACTCAGTGTGTTTAGTGTTGTGTAAAATGTACGATGTGTACAAATTAAATGCAAACGAAAGCGCAGATGGACTGTATTTCCAATAAATATTCGCTTGTTTTAACCAGTGTTTCCGTTTAAATTCTTGCATAGGAAAAGCATTACATATTGCTATTTCATTTTCAAGTGAATTTTTTGTGTGGCAACATTCTTTTCACAGCTGACACGACTTTTGTAGTAGTTTTCTAATCGACGCAGATATTTCTACTACTCAATCCGTTCAGAGTAATAGCGTACATTGTGTTCGGGTAAGATAGATTGTGTCAGCTGACACTATTTCTTACTTTACTACTAGAGTAATTCTACCATTATGCGGCCCCGAGACGGTCAAATGGTTTGAGTCAAATGTGAGCATGTGTTGGAGAATATTTGTATGTATGGTAACACAGACAATGTTTGACCAAATATCAAAGTGGTTTAGATATTTGTTATGCACTGCAGGGGCCAAAGCAAAATTGCCATTTCGTTTTGTTCGTCGTGATGTTAACATCGTGCGCATGTCGGCAAACCAAACAAGCGACGCGGAAAAACAATTTTTGTCGCGAAATTTATGCGATAACTGACTTCTTTTTCTTAAGCACTGTTTAATCCGAGTGCTCTTCTCTTTATTTTTTCACTTTTTAACACACTTTGCCAGTGCAAAATATGCGATACAATCGTCCGTGTCATTCATAGTATGTCTGCACACCACAAAGAGTCGGAAATTATGAAGATTTGATGGCAATGTTTGTTTTGTGTAAGGGATAAACATCAGTTTACACGGACACATGTTTGACTCAAACCATTTGACCGTCTCGGGGCCGCATTAGGATCGCCGATAATCGCAAGTATCTAGCATTTTAAGTATCGAAAAGTTTTCTCATCTCTAACTAACAAAAAGCGCAAAAGGGAAAAAAGGCTGAAAATCAACTTCACGTCTAAAAACAAGCAAACAAATTGTTCTTCAATACTTTCTTTATATACAATGGATGCGTGGCTTAAGCGAGCGCCATTCAAGGTAAATCTATTTCGTTTAAAATATCTGAATTAACTACAGTTGGTGATTGTTTGAAATTTTGACAGACAGAAAATGAAGCAGCTAGAAGAAAATTTCGATGAATTCTATTGTTATGGACGAAACAACTGACAACGCTTGTATTGGTCAATGTGCGATTGCTGTAACCTTTTACTATGAAGATAAAAATCAAGTATCTACAAACTTTTTCGATTTGAAAAATTTTATGTATAATTTTGCGTGAAAAGATTCGATTTATGTATGTATAATGTTGGGCGGCTTTGGTGGCAACACTGCTTACAATCCTAAAACCTGCGGTTCTCTGAGCTTTGTAAGCTCAGCTATTTCATGAGTAACAGCATGTACAGAGTTTCCGTATAGCAAGTTGGCCCAAGTCAAGCCCAGCTATTCCTAAATCATAACTAACTGAACCATAAGCCTTGTTTACGCTGGAGGCAATTTCGTATTTATAGACGAGACCTGCAAGACAGAATTTATTCATTTTAACGAACTGGGTGCACATCATCAGCATACGCTATTCACTTGTACTTGAAATGAACTGTCTTTGTAAATTGACGCGCACAGAGCAAAAACGCTTCGAGTGTCTATTTTCGCCTCATCGCGCACATGCGCTGTGCAGGTTTAAAAGTCGTTTTTGCTCTGGGCGCGTCAATTGAAGGCCCCTGTCATGCGCCATGGCTAAAATTGCTGCCTTTTTTTAAATAACTGGTTTTTTTCCAATCCAGTAGAAATTGCTTTGGTTATTTAAAAAGCAAACTGTACGCCGCCTCAGACTACACCAATACTTCGCTTTGCGACGTTTCACATTGCGTCGGTATTGGTGTATTGACGATTTCAAGGCAAACAGTCGCGCCGAAATCATATTATACCGCTAGAGGTGTTCGAAAAAGTGATGGAGAACGCAGCAAAAAGTGCACATTTTGCTTTGGCCAACAGGGTCGGCCACTTGATTGATGTATTCAAAAACTAGTCCAAATAAATTGTAAATTAAATAAAAATGCCTCATATATAGAAATCGGTTTTCTTTTGTTATTCAATATTCACATACCGACATAAAAGATGGCGCACTCTGTATATATACCTAAATCAGTAGCATAAACTTTCGCTTTCCTTTTTATTACCAAAGGTGGAATTTATATCTATACATATCTTTGTTATTTCATTTCTGATGATTACATTTTACAGTTAAATTTTGTTATGCAACATTCCTACACTTATGACTATTATTATTGCTGCTTTTATTTTTCCCAATCTGAGTTGACATTTCGTACTGATGTGTCCATTTGTCCATCTGCATTAGCTGTATTGACTGTCATATTGTTTGTTAAAACACAATCATCAACAAACTCAACATGCGTAAAGGGAAAGTGTCCTTTTTTTCCCTTAAGCTCCCCTTCCCACTGCCCATTAATATTGGTTTTCGTTACATTGATGATGTCACCGATTTCCAGCTTTAAAGCAGTCTTGTCATAAGCATTGGGTACCCGTGCCTGCTTCACCCGTGCATACGCTGGTAGTTTACGCTGCCAAATGTCACAATGTCAATTGGTCATAAATATAAACAATGGATGAAACTACCACTTACATTAAGATCAGATTTCTGACCCTGATCTACCTGAGGAGAGCCTATGCTATTGCTGCCAACATGCATCAGCGTGGTATCGCTGCAACTGCTATTGGAGATACGTGGTGATCGTATATTGTTGCCGCTGCAATTTTCACTACCTCTAGATGAAGGACGATCATTGCTGGTATCATTACATTCATCGTACTGAAATGAATTGAAAAGCTAATAAGCATATGGTCAAACAAGTAAGGAAGCATCAGTCGGGTTTCACCGACAGAGTAATACCCTACACCAAGTTCCTGAGTGGGCGGACCACGTCCATTTTTCGTACGGCATGCAGGGCCGATATCTGAACTTAAGAACCAAATTTCATTCGTTTAAATTCATAAATAGTTAATTGAGAGCCATTTTACCAGACAAATTTAAAAAGTACCGGTACGATAACGAAATACAGTAGAATTAGCTTAGCTGCATCGCACTTAGCTGCAGATTCGGTTTAGTAGCCTCTAATTTTTGGCTTTTTAATACAAATTTCAGCTAAAAAGTTCGGTTAAGTGCATTTTTCGCCTGTGCCCAAAATTTCTGGAATTTTATTGAATACAGCTAAGCGAATTCTACTGTACTGCAAGCGAGAGCGGTAAAAAATTAGGTAATCAGACCTGTTCCAGAATCCGATTCTGCTCGGAAGTGGATTTGATTCCAATTTTTGGTGTTCTGCATTCCGGTTCTGAAATATTTTGGCAATGCAACCCTGCTCTAAGACAAGAATGAGTTCGAACTAGAGGTCTGCATGAATGCATTTGGTTTGTCTGTGCACTACGGATACCCATTTCATTGCACTCGGCGCACGAGTGAAACATTTGAATGGGTGAAACACTCACAAAACCTCTCAATACCAAGACAAATACCCACTCGTGCCATTATTTTCAAAGAGAGTAAGAGCAGCATTTGTTATCTTGCTCTATTTGCTACAGTCAAAACAAACAAAACGAATATAACAAAGCAAAGCTATTGTATAGTGAGTGAAGTGGGTAAAGTGGGTGCAGTGAATGGAAATATTTGGAACGCAGTTGTTGGCGGGCTGCGGCAAATGAAGTTAGAATTGAAACTTAAAATCGAAGAAAATTTACTAATATTATAATATTACAAACTACAGTAAAATGGATAATAGTGTAAGTAAAACTAGTTGACTAATATTAGATTACAATTAGGATTTGACTATGTAAATGTGTACGTGTTTTAATTGTATAGGAAGATTCAAGTACCTCAAGCGTTGCTGGCAATTTGATGAATGTTGCAGCACTGAAGGAGAATATTTTAAGCGGCAACTTTAAAATAAGTTACAAAAAGGGAAGGAGTAAGGTATGGGATGTATTCGGTAATATTCTGGACGCTGAGGGAAACGAGGTGCCTAATAGGTTGGCGTGTAAAAATTGCTTTAATATTTATAAGCACAGTCAAAAATCAACTTCAAACTTGGTAAAACATAAATGCTACCTCATGGCTGCCTCCCGAAGTAGCTCATCGGCACCTAAAATTGGAGCGGACACCGAAACAAAACGTAACGGAGTGCGAGTTTTCACTGAATGGACTTTTGAAAACTGCAGACCATTTAAAATTATAGAAGACTCTGGGTTTAAAAAGGTTGCTGAATTTTTTATATCGATTGGTGCCAAATATGGGAAAAATATTGAATTAGAAACCATTTTACCCCATCCAACAACAATTTCGCGGAACATTGATAGCGTTTATAATGAATATAGGAACAAAATTTCTGAAGAAATCGCGTCAATAAAAGAAATTGGATTTGGACTCACATCCGATTTATGGACCGATAATTACAAGAAAAATTCTTACTTAGCCCTAACGATTCATTATATCAAGGGGGGAAACTTAATAAGCCGGTTACTGGGATTGAAATCAATGAACGGTGAAAAATGTACAAGTAAGTTAAAAAACATAACAATACATTAAAATTTTTGCTCAGAAGTATTAAAGCTACTTGTGGTTCTCCTAAACCTCTTTCAGATGAAAAAATTTACGCAAAAGTTGCAAAACTTCTCTCTGACTTTAGCTGTGCTCTCGACGACCAAGCAATTATGGTTACTGATAGGGGATCAAATATGGTTGCAGCTTTTCGTCAGTATAGCCATATAAACTGTATAAATCATTTACTGCATAACACTGTTCAAAAATCGATGGAGGAAGTGAATGATATTGCAGAGTTATGTGACGCTTGCAGTAAGCTTGTTAGATATTTTAAGAAGTCGGGAATCAATTCTGCTCTGCTAACAACATTGAAAAGTTTTTCACCAACAAGGTGGAATTCTATTTATTATTTACTATCATCGGTCGAAAAAAATTGGGCAGAGATTGTTCAAATTCTACAGGAAAGGAATGAACTCAACCGAATTAATAATTTAAATTTCAACCAAATCGCTCCAATATTAAAAATCTTGGAAGTGTTTGAAGAAGCTTTCAAGAAATTGGAGGGTGATAATTATCCTACTCTTCACCTTACTTTTGTGTACTTAATCCGTTTAAAAAAAGAGTGTCAAGTTCAGAACACAGATTTGGAAGTAATTGAAGAATTTAAAGCAAAGTTACGCAATTATTTAAATACAACTGTTATGCAAAATCTGAAAATATACCACAAAATAGCTCTTTTCCTCTTCCCTCCTGCAAATAAATTGACTCAGTTCGACGAAAATGAGAAATTATTTGTTAAGCAGGAGTGTAAAAATTTGATGCTAAATCAATCCCCGGAAATTGAGGCAAATGAAAGGAATTTATGCGTGGAAATGTCTTCTTCAAATAAGGAGCTTTTTGGATGTTTTTTGCATCAACAAGATGTTGAAAATTTTGCAGACCGAGTAAGCAAGGAAATATCCTTATATGAAAATACGAATGTTACTTTTTATGATGATTTCGATGTTTTGAAATGGTGGGATCATCACAAAAATGAATTCCCATTACTTTATCTGGTAAGCTGCAGAATATTGGCGACGCCTGCTAGTAGTGCGCCATCTGAACGAGCCTTTTCTTCGGCTCGGAACTTAATTTCCGAAAAAAGATCGGCAATTGCCACTAAGGGTGATACTGTAAATAAAATAATGTTTTTGCACTGCAATATTAAAGAAAGAGAATTTCAAACATATTTGCAGGGTGCATTGTAAATAACTAAGACATGTACATAAGTATGAATATTATAATTTTTGTTATTTAATTAAAAGAAGATTTTTTATTTTATTATTATTTTAATTAAAAGAAAATAATTTCGTTATATTAAATTGTTGTAGTTTTGTATTCCACATGTGAAAATTTAATAAAATAAAAGTGAAAAGAATATTATTACAGCATAATCACAAAATTAAATACTCGGTGCACCCACTGCATTGCACTCTGTTTACCAAAACATTTGAATAGTGGGTACACTGCTTGTGAGTAATGTGCTTGCGCTTACAATTTACTCAATTGTTTTGCTATCTCATTCACTCTTAAGGCATATGTGCTTATTCAACACGTGTTTGGAAATAAGTGCACATGCGAGCGAAAGATTCAAACCCGAATGAATGTCTTGGTCGCTCTTTCAAATGCATTCATGCAGACCTCTAGTTCGAACGCATTTGGTCCGGAAGTTTGGTGTTCTGCAATCCGAATTTCTGAAATTATTTTCGGATTTATTCCGATGACCTGATTGACAGTGAAAGTATCGTAATTGCTTGTGCGTGACCGTTTGATATTGAAGTTCAAGTTTTACATTTTTTTAAATGTAAGTATAAATTTATATTTGTTGAAAAATTTGAAAAAAAATATTTTGATAACAGGCAAGCATAAGCAAGCTTTTCATTGGAAATTCCAAATTTCATCCACATTGGGCAAATCTTCCGCTCTAGAAGGATTATGATTTTTGTCTATATATTGGACACTGTACTTCTGGCCACAGCGATATTCGAGCCCATTCCCACCAATCGTTGCAAACATCTTTCAGCAAGGAAGCGCAAAGTTTTATTAGAATTCAAAATTTGTGGAATATAGTATTGCCCAATAAAAGGTTTGCTTAATGTAGAATAATACGGAACGATTCTTTGTTATCGCAGTATTGAGCAACAAATCTCAAAAATTTGATAGTTATTTAATTGGTTAATTCTTATTTTAAACACTTCTTGTCCGCCAATTCCAGGAGATTCTTGTGATCTCGCAGAATTTTTTGCTTCAGTTTATGTGGTGTGCATTGTTCGTTGTCAACTGGCAGCACTCATTTTGTTTATTTATTTTAATTCCGATTCTGATTCGGAATCTAGAACAGCGCTGAATATGAAACAAATTTCTGCTTAAAATCTAAATCACCAAATTTTTCAAATTAGCGAGGCACATTTTTAATGGTCAGTTGTTTAGAGCCATGACGTATGAACATGTTGTTATTTTCTATACATGTCACACAATCACCACTGGGAAGAGTTACAAAAGACTTTATACGATATTAATGTTATCTTATGTTATCAAAATGAATTTTTGTGGAATATAAATATCGGAATATATATATGTATGTAGGCTTCAGAATTCAATATAAAGCATATGTGCAAATGAATTAGGAGATTGAAAATTGTGCTTAAAAGAGCTCACTTTTACACCACGGCCAGTGGGCCACTTCACCAACAATCATATCACAAAAATAATCTTTAAGATCAAAAAATATATCTTAATATATAAAAACGGTGCGTATGTACATATGTTGCAGCATCACGGCTAGACCACTGAAGCTATCGACTTTATATTCACAATATCTGTTCGTGTAGTACTCTAGATTATTTTTGTTAGTGTTAGACATCCCTAGGTGGCGCTGCTGTGGCTTTTTTTTCAAAATTCTTGTTTATAGACGAATATGGCTCAAATTCCCACCATATTTTATATAAGTTAAAAGAAAGAAAAAAGGAATTAGGACCCGATAGGTGGCGTAGAAGTGGAGATATTTACAAAAATGTAGCTTTATAAATATGTACTATATACATACATACATATATTATTTTTACATCATAATTTTATATTGTCTAGAAAATATTGGGTAACAGTGTAGAATCGACAATTATTAAGGTGAAAGAAGAGCATGGTTTGTTGCGAAGAGTCCCGCAAGAGCAAATAAATATTTTCCCAAAACCAGGTCAAATATTTTTCAGCTGCGGTCACACTATGGTCATACGTGGAAAATATTTGATGACGGGCAAATATTCTTGTTTGCCGAAAAATTTGTTTTGTTGTTGCCCGCTGTCAAATTTTTATGGTCACACTACGGCAAATAAAATTTGACAGTTTTTCTCCAAATATATACCGTACCTTTATTCTCAATTCAAATAAATACATAATTCCTATAATTGACAACTTCAATGACTTTGCGCGCTAAATCACTAGGGATTGTCTCATATGGCTACGAAACTTTTTATGCACCTGTCAAAGCCAAGAAGGATAGCCGCATTCGCCCATTCAATAACTTGTTATTCTTATGATCATGTATGAGTAGCTAATAACACAAACCTTTTGTACATAAGGTATTGGAATTTGGCCCACTTGTCCGGAGGCATTCTTTGCTGTCCACCATTGATCTTCATCTTTGCGCACAATAGTTAATATTTCACCACGACGAAATGGCAAATCGTCTTGATCCTGGCGAAATTTATGAAAAAAAATATAAAAAAAATTTTTAATAAGAAATTAAAATTGACAATAAACGTACCGGCGATTTTTGTAATTTTAAGCGATGTTGTTTATAGCTGTTGTCAAATTTCTAATTCTCTTAAAAATTCTCCTTTTCAAGTTTTTACTTGTGAAGCTAGTTCTAGATCTCGCCTTACCTACTTAGAAGCCTATAGCATACTGGGCTGGAGAGGATTATATTCTCTACTAAAGATCGCATTCCGACAGATCATTACTTTTTGGATCTGAATCTGGTTTTGTTAAGAAGTCAATGTTTTATGATCAAAAGTGCTAAAGCAACTTATGCATTTTAGTTTGAAGCCCCTGAGACCACACAAATTAAAATACAAAAGTTCAGGTTTTGAAAGATGCATAGGCCTGGTTGATTTCAACTTTAATATTTCAAATATAATTTGCTAGCTTTGCAGTAACTTCAAGAAATAACTTACTTTTCGTTAACGTTTGTTTACATAATCCTGTTTGGTCACATTGCATGTTCAAAGCTGTATTGTTTAAAGTGTTTCAAACACAGCCAACTCATAGATTGCTTGGAATTTACGCTTGATTTCAATTCAATATATTTTTAAGAGTACCTAAAATGGTTCTCCCATAACAAAACTATAGTAACTATAGCATTTTAACCATAAAAGAAAAATATTTTACGACAAAATAAAAGTACATACATTTAAATGCATTAACTTACGCAGCTATCAAAATCAAATTTGCCAATAACTTTCTCCAAACGTTTTGTTGCTGGGCGCCTCAGTGGTGTTGTATCCAGATAGTGAAGAGTATAAAATGTTAATAGTTTTGACAAATTATCAAACGATTGATCTCCAATACGGTAAAGTGTTTGATCATGTTGTTGAATTTTATTTATAATATAATTACTAACTTTGGTGTCTTCTCTGAAAGTTCGATTGAGAATTGTTAGTAAACTACGTGTGCTCTTATTAATGCACTAACCACAGAAAATCGAAAACGAAAAACTTACCTTACACATAATACATAATCTCCTACAATAGAATTACTATCCCGTATTAAAAATACGCCAGATTCACGCTCATTCATTAGCACGTCAGTAGCGTCCTGACGTGACATCGGACCAAAATACCAACTGCAAGCAAAACATGTGTATAAAAACGAAATAGCTTAATAGTATTGACAGAACTTCAAACCTATTCTGATCTGTAACGTCAAAAGTGTCCATATTTAAAGTAATAAAGATGATACAGGCTGCGGAAGATACGAAAAATATGGGAAATCGTGGAATAAGCGCTGTCGGTGAACTATCTTTTGCTGCTAAAGAAAACTTATACAAATGGGAAACACAAGCCACAAGAATTATTTCATCCCTTAGCAGAGGCTACCAAAATGGATTTCTCTTACCTTATGAATGGTAATGTAATCAAAATATTCGAGCTTGCCTTTTGGAAAATTAAAGATTGAGAATTATGGTTTACCTACTAAAATATTTATGTAATAGACTTCAGGTACGTTCGTAAATTCGTGCAGCAGGATCAGCAGTGCAGGCAACTTTAGTTGCCGCTGCCCGATCAACTGATTCAACTGCTATTCGTCTGCAGGTTGGCTGTAGAAACTTATTTTGCATTAACGAACGCGATTCAAGATGGAACGCATTAATTGATAGTTGCGAAACTCGAAGTGAGAGTCTTTTAATGAATTTCAATAAAGGAAGAGTAAAACGAGGGAAAAAGAGATAGGTCGTGGTAAAAACCTTGTTGAAAAAGAAAATAAGATCGATCCCGAAAGTAAATAATTACTTTAAAGCAATAAAAACCTATCAAGATGATGTTATTCCATCTTTATACAAGATGACAAACAAATTTTTATCCATTTATAATAAACTTTCTACGTTTCCATTTCGTGTTCTGTAACCGGCAACAGTAGGAAAACATCTGCCAAGGTTGCAGAAATTACCCGCTGCTGTGCCAAACTGTTGCTTTAACGAACGCGAAGCACGCGGCAGTATTGCGCCATTTTGCTTAAACAAACGCGAAGCTTTGCAGAGCAGCAGCTGGGATGCATTTACGAACCTACCTTTTTATTCAAAAAGGTGTACATAGGCTTTTCAAACTAAAACTTATAAAATTTGTATGTCAGCCCCTAAGGTTTAGGTCGGGTTAGGTACAATGTCTAATTTCAGTGAGAGCTTTTGTTAACTCGAAGATTTCTAATTTAAAATGATGCGATCCTGGACCTGTAAAAAGAGCCAGATTTATTCTAATATTGACATTAAACGACTTTCCTCGCTCCATGGAAAAAAGTGGGTTCGATCGACTATTCCTAATGAACTATACCCTGAAAAATGCAGTTTTTGAGACACGCACCATTTTGGTATTTTTAAGATGAGTAGTAAGCCGTTGTATGAAATAGGACGAATCTAACATATTTCTCATTGAAACCAAATATTTACATGAAATATGGGCGTGACGGTAAATCGGTTATACCCCCTGAATCTCCGTAGATCTATTATGAATATTTTATGTTGTGAATTAAAGTCGTGAAAAATTACCCGGAAAATCTTAAAAAATTTTAAGTTTTTTAATGGTCAATATTTAATTTAATAATCATTTACGGGTGCCACCGTGACTCAGTGCTGCTGTTAACTTATGCTTAACATATAACACCCACACACAAGTTAATGCGAGAAAGCTTGGCTTAAGTATATATTCACAGCTCCTTCTCCTCTTAATCACCGTTAAGAATTGAAAACGAAAGGAAAATAAGTAAAAAGAAAATCCAAAAACCACTAGTATAGCGCTTCACTAGCAAAGCTAATTAAAAAGCAATTGTTTGGTGGAGCACAGGTAGCTGGACGACGTTGTCAGCAGTGCGAGAGGGCCTGCGCCGAGAAACAGGTTTATGTACAAAAAACGAAACGAAATTTAGACTTTGTAATGGGCGAGAAAAAAATCGGTTTCTGCGACACCAAAAATCAGATACAAATTCTGTTTCTAATATCAAATCGACAAAATCAGAGAGAATGACACCTAAAACATTTTTTTCGGTTTCAATTCTGACTAAGATAGAGATCAGATTCCACAGCGTGTACACATTCTGATTCAGGAAACTATACTTATTAAAATTTTTACAGGAGCGCACTCGCATTGATTTTCTTTTAAAATAAAAGTAAAAAAAAAACCTTTTTTGAAGTCACCGAAATTCCATTATCTTATAATTAAACTAGGTGGACCCGGCATAACTCCGTTTTGCCCGCAACAGATGGCCACCCGACAGCTATTATGTCGTGGGCGTTGACGTTTTGTTGATTACAGTTTTACTGTTCACACGATGGTCAAATTTTGTTTGGTAAAAAAAACCATTCAATATATTCAAATGTTATTCAACTAATTCATTGCTCTATGATAAACAAAATTTTTCGTTTTATTTTTATCTGGAGCCTTCAAAAATAAAGCGGATGGTTTGCAGACACGTTAGCACGCTACATACAATTGGCAATGCGAAAAACATGGATTCTCTAAATTCAGGCCGCAAACATTAAAGGACTGTCCCTAAGATTTGTTTATTGTCATTGCGAATGCCAATCGGAATGGAAATTGTAGTCTTTTAAAATAAAAAGAAATATCGGTCGTAATCAACGGAATGCGAGGATAAATACATTTTCAACCGAATATTTTCCTATTAGAATTATTGCTTCGATCAGATTCGGCATAACTCTGTTTTGCCCGCACCTGTTGGCCATCCGACGAAATAAAGTACATCTGCAGATATTGGTGTGCGCCTTCGTTTAGAGCAATATGGATGCATCATCCGATGGTAAATTTGACCTTGAGTCTGTGAACCCGAATTGTGTAGTGTAGAACCCCGTGTCAATGTTAGATCAGGTGTGATTGCATGATGTGTTAAAGTTTTTTCTTTTACCTTGCAAATCGGCATGAACCCAGTCTCTTGAATGATTTTGGTTCCGAACGAAGTCATATGGAAGCAGTTGTTGTACTGTCGAATGTTCTTAAGAAAATCATCCGATTCAAACAATGGTTTAAATGGCTCCGGAGGTGCATCTAAGGGAACCAATTTCATTTTGCCACTCGCACAGCAAAAGACGTGAGTTTCGCCTTTGAATTTCAGCGCGTTGCAATGTTAGCACACAATTGTCATCGCTCCAATACCGCCACCTATCGTAAAATGTGAATAAATCGATTTATCAGAAATCCTGACTTTCCCGTCAGAATTTTCTATCTGCCTAAACCTTCTTATTTTTGGATTTATTAAAAATGGCGAATACACATATGTACATATGAGTTAAAAAACATAGGTTATATGATAATTATCAATCAAGATAGAAGTCAAGGAAATGTAAGGTTCGCCGAGTAATTAACGTGGTACAAAAATATATACATAAGTAGATATGTGAAATAACTGACTCAATTTTTGATAATTTTAATTTTTATTTTTTGGGATATTGGGGTCATGTTTGGTATCACTCCATAGACTTGGGATCACTCCAATGCCCGTCTCATTTTTCGAGTTGAAAAATACGGATATGTAGTAAGTTCCTATCGGGTTTAATTGATGTGTGGTGTATAGTTCTTAAGTTATACCCCAATGTGTAGTTGTTTGAAAAGTGCCACGCCCCTTGTCCTAGGCTCAGAAAATTTTGTCAGTGGGACGAAGCATCCAAGAGGTGCCTGCATACGGAATATTAATGGTACGCCACTTTTAGTTCCAAAGCTATTCGATATAAACAATTTTGTTTGTATGGGCGGTGCCACGCCCCTTGTCCAATGCCCGTTCCATTTTCTAAATTGAAGGATACGGATATGTAGTAAGTTCCTGCCGGGTTTCATTGATGTGTGGTGTATAGTTCTAGTTATACTCAAATTTGTAGTTGCTTGAAAATGGGATGCAAGTGGGATGACACATCCATGAGGCGACTGCATACGGAATTTCAATGCTGCACGACTTTTAGTTCCAAACCTGTAGATCAAAATTTCTCTTTAGTTGCGAGTGGCGCCATCTTGTGGTCAACTCAGAACCTAAAAAATACTGTGGCCCTTCCAGTAATTAATTAATACCGAAAAAAAAGTAAGAAGACCCTGCCCACAGTAGGGTTTCTTTCGTTTCTGTGCTCGTTCTATTTTTAGCACATGATATCACGATCTAGTCATGTATTCTGTAGCCGTGTCCGAACGGGAATCGAGAAGCTTTTTATTTACATGGCAAGGTATACTCTCGGAGAGTTGCCAACTAGCTCGTGAGAGAAGACGCCGCGTGAAAAGCAACAAAGTTGCTTTTTTTTATTAGATGTTTTGAGCTGGGGATTGATCCAACGACTCCACTCATTAGCCACCGAGCACTCTTCCACGGCAGCGCCGTATCTTATTAACTAGAGACATATGTAGCTCCCTGACATGTGACAGAAACGCAAGCGGTTTTTAGGAAAAAGTTTTTAAGGAATCGTGGCATCGGTTTAGTCTTATACTTTGACTATAAGTACTCTCAGGTCTATAATTTTTTAGCTCTTTCTCTTTAATAACTTATCAACAATAATATTTTATAACCACCATCATTTATTCGTAACAAACTTTTTACTATGGAAACCTGAAAAATCTTCAAGGAGTCTACAATCGCTTACATCTACACTACATAACCACCACCCACCTTCTAGATAAGGTATTAATACCAAACCCAGCAAGAAGCAGCTTTCACCTACCAAAACATTTGACGAGCCCCTCAGGAGAATCTGAAATTATAAACAAAAGGAAACTATAAGAGATAGTCAGCTCAGTAGAAACGTTCAAAAAAAAAAATGGGGTAGGGTAACTATTTATATTTTTGGTCTTATAAACAGAACAAGGTAATTTTTCATTGAAAATGGCCTTATTGCTTTCTAAAATATTCTCCATGAATTTTAATACACTTTCTCATGCACTCGAACCATTTATCAAACATTTTTTCCATCCGCTTGAGACATATCCAAAACAAGGCAAATTGTTGCCCATGCAGTTTATCTTTATCCATTTCGGCATAGGTCTAGCTTTCTCGCATTAACTTGTATGTGCTTGTTATATTTCGCACAAATTAACGGGACCTACAAACTACCTTATCCGAACGGATTGAGAAGCTTGTTATGTGGGATCCAACGAGAACAAACCTTTTCACAAATAAGTGTTCATGTAATATATTATGTAAACTGACCATCCGTCCAGCATTGTGCTGGACTGTCCAGCATTGGGCTGAACTGTCCAGCATGCAAAATTGTCCGTCAAAACGTCCAGCATTTCCCAAAATACCCCAATTTGTCCAGCATTCTATAAATTCTGCAATAAAATATCAACCACTATGACCATGAAGACAGTAAATTTGTGAGTAAGCAATATTATTATTGTAATATGTATGACAGCCCTGAAATGAAAAAATGTAAACCTAGCTAATAATAAGAGAGAAAAAAAGATAGTGATCTGGCAAGACCAGACCGGAAAGAAAAGAAATGTCATTATTAAAAAGCATGAAGAAAAGATGATGGTGATGCAAGCTCACGGTTGAGATTACAAAGGAACATCCATTTATACAAAAATCCAAAGTTTATGGGAATGTTCATTGTGATATTTGTATTTCGAATTTTTCGATAACATCTGGTTGGAGCAGAGATATTCAAAAACACATAGCTTCTGAAAAACACAAAAAAGCTGTAAATGCTGCGGCACAATCCTCAAAAGTTTCCGGCTATTTCCGACAAGTAGGTTTTGGTGCTAAAGAAAAGGAGCTGGCGATTTCCGAGGCTGTATTCGCATTTCACACAATATTCCACAACCAAAGCTTTTTATCTATGGACTGTACATCCCAAATTATTCAGAAATTGTTCGAGAACAAAAGCGGAAGCTATTGTGAAAAAGGTTCTTGCTCCGTATACATTGAATATTCTGAAGCACGAGTTGGAAAATACTAACTTTATTTCTTTATTCTCTGATGCGTCAAATCATAAGGATTTGAAACTTTTTCCTTCACTAATTCGCTATTTTAATGCTGAAAATGGTATACAAGTAAAAGTTTTAGATTTTATTTCTCTACCTGGTGAAACGGCAGAAATTATATGTTATTCAATATTAAAAATTTTATTGGACAACAATTTAAATGATAAACTTGTGACATTCTGTGCTGATAATGCTAACACAAACTTTGGTGGTGTCAAACGAAGGGGCACAAATAATAATTTTTCAAAATTAAATACTAATCTTAATCAAAATGTTATTGGAGTGGGTTGCGCCGCACATATTGGCCATAATGCAATTTTGAATGCAGCTTATCTATTACCAGTTGATGTGAAAAATATTATCATCAAAACTTATGGCTACTTTTTCATTTATACAGTAAGAGTGGACAATTTAAAAGAATTTTGTTTGGAAGCTGAGGTCGAATATAATCGAATTTTAGGATACAGCAAAACGAGGTGGCTAGCTTTAATGCCTGCAATCGAAAGAGTTCTCCTACTATTCGTACCACTAAAATCTTACTTCTTATCCGTGGAAAAGTGCCCAACAATAATTCAAAAATTTTTTACTGACAGCAGCTCTGAGTTGTGGTTAAAATTCCTTTATAGCCAGGCATCTTTATTTCATAACACCGTACAAAATATAGAAGGAAACACGGATACAATTATGAAGGTTTCAGAAGAAATTGAAATTTTGAAAATAAAATGTAAAGAGCGGTTGCAAGAAGAATACTTACCTCTCACAATCAGAACAGAGTGTTGGAAGAAAATGGTGAAATTAATAGAATTTGGTTCATGTCCCACGTCAAAAATTTCTAATCCAATTGTGCACAATATTTGGAATTATGGTGTAGCCAGTTTGAAGAAACACAAAATTTTTTTCGGTTAAACTTGAAAAAGCGGTTGGATTGGCAAGATGTGCAAAAGTCATTGGAATATATTGCAAGTAATGTACCAAATCACGAAATCGATGAAAATTCACTATTTCTATTTTTTTCATTTTAAAAATACGAGGAACGAGTATTTTCTCTCGTTAACAAAATTTGGTCAGCCGAAAAAAGTCAACTTTCAATAGAAACTGTCAAGGCAATGATAATCGTCAAAAATAATTTGTCAAACTCTTGCGAAGAGTTTATTGAAAAAATTTGCGAGAATGATGAATTGCTAAAAAAAATTCATTCCGCAGAAAAATATTTGTGATTTATATTGTTCCTAAATAATGTTAATTTTTCAATTAGTATTATATATATATAAGTAATTGTTATGTGTTGTTGGAAAAAAACACTGTTTGGCTGAAATAAAATAAATGCTGCAAAAATTTAACTTTGTTTTTGTACAGCGTCCAGCATTGAGGTTGTGAAAATCTGGTCACTTTAGAATCTTATGTACGTTGATGGAACTAATACCTAAGGATGCCTCAATCTCACGGAGTCACATGAGAACCTAGCAATGTCAATTCTAACACAGGATCGATTTATTCTGGCACAACTAATTTTAGACGATCTTTACGAAATTCATCGATGAGCGATCACGATTGAATTTGTTGTACCTGTTTTTCACAGGTGCTTCCGTGGCTCAGTGGATAAGTGCTCGGTCGCTGATGCGGGAATCAATTATGATTATAGGTGCTTCATTACCAAAAGTGCATTAAGTTGATCGATGCACTCTTAACTTGATAACCCACGTTGAAAGTCGTAAAAATCAGCGCCAGAACGCGCCGGCGTGGCAAACAATGATACATGTTGTGAGGATTGCATATCTGTGAAGATGACTCGCATTCAATGCCGATTCGTTTGATATAAATCTGTTTCTTGTCGCAAACCACCGCACGTCTCTCCAGCGAATGTCGCTGCCGACGTCGTCTAACTACCTGCTCCTCCACCACACATGGACTTTTCGACAAGCTCTGCTAGTGGACCGCTTTACTGGTAGTTTTTAGTCAAACTGTTTTTTTGAAGTAAAACTTCTTTGCGGAGGCTAAACTCAAAATTTTTGTTACCGATAAAGCTTTCGACATAGCAACAAGAAAGCTTAAATCTGTTGTCTTTCTTGCCAAATTAAAATATAGCATAGTTTTAGGACCCAAAATTCTGGGTACGGATAAATTTTTCGACATAGCAAGTTTCGAACAGGTGGTGATATTAGGTAAGCTTATATCTTTTCTGTCTTGCCAAAATAAATTATGGCATACTTTTAGGACCCGATACTCGGATAACATTTCATACTTGTGCTGTAAAATTGCAAGTAGGTAAAAAAGTTGCCAAAGTTTATAAAAAGCTGCGCCTGGTGTGTGCACAGGATGGACCTTTGCGTAAGAAACAAGTTGCGAACAGGTGGTAATATTAGGTAACGTAAATAATAGAGAAGGTGCATCTCGTAAATAGAATCTATTAGGCACAAAATTATCAAGCAGGCGAATTCGGCGGTCCAGTCGCTCTCCTGATTGTTTCGTGAGCGAGAGAGCGCAAATATGAGAAAGCGTGTTGCCGCTCAGCACAGAAAAAGCCAAATAAAGGCAAAATTCCATTTGTTTTGATTTGTTCGATTTCTGTTGCCGACCGAAATTCAAGTGCCAAGAATGGAATGGCAAATGAATTGTAATCGTTGCTAAATTTAAACGCAGCAATGTTCGAGGTGGAGGTGTTGCAATCTATGCTAATATTAATAACACCAACATAGTAGCTTCAAATATGAATATATTTTTACGCAATTTAAGTGAAATTGGAGATATCTGTGCTGCAAACTGCGTTTTAGAAGATGGGACAAATTTAATAATGGGTGCAGTTAACATTTCTCCCAATAATACTGTGCAAAATATTATCAGCTTCTTACACAGAAGACTCCTCGTATATGGTTTAGTAGGCTCACAAGAATTGGGAAGGAACTATCACACAATGCCATTAATTTAAGCTGGAGGTTTCAACCTTAATTTCGCGTCGGAAGAATCCCAACCTTTTATCCAATTCCTGCATGATGCATTACAACTACGAATGAGCAACAATCCCAATGAGTCTACATCATTGCAGTTTTCTCGCGGTATCTTGAAAATTTAAGTTCTTGGACGTATCATAAGCCGATTGTTTCTACGCTAGAAACATATATCGCAATTTCTGAAGTTACTGATGGAAATAATATTACTGAGTTAAATAAATAAAATTTCTACCACTAAAAGTGTTGAATTCATTTAAGAAATCTAAACAATATAACATAGATAATAATTATCTATCAAGCAAAAATAAAATAAAAGCATAAAAAAAAGTTTTACTTCAGCCGTGTGGTCTAAGCGCACGTTTTTTTTTGTTTTTCTTTGATTCGTAGCCACTTCCTAACGGCATCTCAGAGGAGGTGGAGCTGCGATTGTAAATAGATTAAGATAAAGGCATAACAATTATCTCAGTAGGCGCAGCGGCCAAGAACTTAACCAGAAACGTTTGCTGGTCAAATCTGGCTCTTGCTAATTTGGGAATCAAGACGGAATCCTGAACTTCATGTTAGTCCAAAAACTGCACAAAAGAACGCAGGCTCTGTGCGAGCAATCACTCACGAATCCAAAGGAAGTACCATCGTTGCGGGATCTGCTTCGATTCCTAGAGTTTCGTTTTTAATTGCTAGAAGCTCCAGTAGCAAGGGATCCTAACCCAACCACTGATCGTCCGGGTTATAAAGCACTAAGCTTTTCTATATCCAACACAACGCGATGTATCGCTTATATAATTTATTCATTTGGAACTCGGTTCTAAACATATCGCCAAACCAATGGCTGAAGTTGGTCCAGATGCCAGTTGTGCGTCAATTGTTTCCGACGTGGCCATCAAGGAAGGAATTGCTCCTCAGGAAGATCATGGATTTCCAAACATCAACACAATCTCCAGGGACAGAGCCAGCAGTCCATGGCAAAGGGAATCCAAACACGATGTGCAATGAGGGACGAGACACAAGGAACAGCGGTACCCATTTCAGCTCTAATGTCACACTATTAGACCAAAATTTGTGATAAATATTGGATGGGAACATTGAAACTAACTGAGTCCTAAATATCTAACTGCAAAGCAGTGATTTTCTCTTTCCTTTCTTTATGGGCATTTTTTGTAACTGCACAAAATGTTCAACCAGAACTCGTGAAATTTTTCAAGTTAAATTAACCGTAGAATTCTGTTTATATAAAGTACAATAGCCCACGCAACTGAGGCTAGTTCGCTTAGAAATGTATTATACATAATCCAACGAAGTAAATGGAGATGAAACATTTTTCGACAACATAAATACATAAATCGAGGTATTACTGTGTTAAATTCGGCAGGTAATGCGTCCATCTGATATTACTCACTTTTCGTTATTATCAACGTTTAAGTTTTAATTAAGTGGAGCAGTTCTCTGAGTACAGCCTTTAACTTTATTTGAACTATTTCCTATTCTTGGTAGAAGCGTAATAGAACCATACAATTGTCACTGAAACTGCTGTGGTTACTATTCTTTTTATTTTGCTTATTCTTCTAACGCAGGACCACTTTCACTTCTCTTTCATTTTTATAAAAGAGCAGGTAAGTACGAGAAAATCAACAATAATCTTATGAACATTTTGTTTAAGAATTTCCTTTTATTAATTCACCACTGTAATCACTGTTTTTATAACCTGGAGTAGGGATGCCAATATTCGTTTTTACGCGATTGCACAAATGTAATAGATCAAAAATCGATAGCTTTTTGAGGTGTTGCTTACACATTATAATATTAATTGTATACAGCGTGTATGAATGGTCAATAATGTGTGACGGAAAGTAGGACAAGCTGAAATGCTCGATCAAGTAAACGCAAGAAACAACTGCTTGACTCACATTTGGGATGGTTTTTAAAATTTTTTGATTTTTCTGCTTGCTTGTCAAACCATCCAACCTGTGTGAACACAATTTGGTCAAGCCAAGTGTATTTGGACACTTTGAGTAGTTGTCCGTGCTGTTAACATGTTCACGGACAGTAAGAATTTTAGTTAGTCCGCTTTTACACGAGGCGAGTCGGCCCTGGCGACACGGAAGAATGTAGGAAAGAGGGGTGAAACGACAGGGGAACGCGCAAAATCGCTCGGGCAGCGATTGTGCTGCGATTTTCTGATTTTCTGACGTTCCTCTTTATTCGTTTTCGCGCTTCGCGCTGTCGACTGTAAATTAAAACTTGAAATCGAGTGAATACGTATTGCAAATAAACTGAAAAATTTACAGAATTTTACGCATAAAAGTAATTATAAAGAAGAAAATGAGCAAAGAGTGGAATAAGTACTTTAAATGTTTACAAATTACAGAAATAAAACCATCTGCAGACTCTAGTGTCAATATGTGGAGTGGAGCGAGTCGACTCGTGTAAATCGCCGGGGCCGAGTCGCATCGTGTAAAAGCGGACTTAGCTGCAATTGGTTCTTACTTTGAAATGTACATTAATTACAAAAACTTAAGGTTGTATAAAATTAAATGAATAAAAATGTACATACTGTGGCGAATATGCGGAGTGCCACCTTTATTCTCAACGATTACACAATCCAGTGAACCGAACCGAAGTAGCGGAGTACTTAAGCGGAATTACGTAACAATACTTTAAAATTTTAATGCTACAGCATTCATGCCATTTTGCATCACTATATAAATGAATGCTATAGAATTCACGTCAGCGAATGTGTTAAGATGGCATAGGATGCAAAAATAAGTTTCATTAAATAATTTTCCTGAAACTTGGAAAATTAAGGACGGAGTTCATAAAAATAGAAACGCACAAAATAAAGAGTACGAAGCGTTTTAAAGTAACTGATAAAAAATTTAGTCGAATGTCAATACAGAAACTTTAAAGAAAAAATAGGCGCTTTTCAGTCATGCTATCTGTGAGAGCTGAAAACACCAATTCTTTATACAGATGCACTTCCTTTTTGTTTGATTCGTCTTTTCTTCCTCTTCTTTTCATTAGTCTCATTTGCCGCCGCTAAAAATGCGCTGGCTGTTGTACAACATGGTCGACCATGTATTCGCAGCGTTGCGTTTAGAGTTATTCTGGTCGTCATACCATGTTGTACGACATGTAATGCGGCCACGACAGTGCAAAATATGCGATACAATCGTATGTCTGCGCACCACAAAGAGTCGGAAATTAAGGTGCTTATTTTGTAAATCCCAACGCCTCACTTCACCCTGCGTTCACTAATTTGGTATTGTGTAAAACGCATCACCTCACTCAGTGACCGCTCGCGTTGTCTTACGTAGTTTCATATGAAAATCGGTACCGCGTAAAACGCAACGCTGCGCATTCACTCACATGAACTGTCAAATCGTTCACTTGGGTTTGTGCTCGCGTTCAGTTTTTTAAACGCAAAATTTTTGGTAATTTCGAGTGAAAATTGATTTGTAGTAATCTGCAGAAGCAAATAATAAGTATTGTAATACTTTTTAAAGACAAATACTAAAGAAAAAAGTACAAAAAAAAGAAAATACTAGCACTGCGGTTAAGGGTCGAAATCACAAAAAAAGGAAATGTATCGCGGTTGAGGATTGAAATCGCAACTTCTCGCGTGCTAGTCGAACGCTCTAACCACTAGGCTATGGGAGGCATGCAATGGAAGTGATTTACTAAATGCCGTTTTATGATCCCGGCGTTGTTGCGTTCGTTGTCTTACGGCATCACTTGAGCTGTCAAGTTCTTACGAAAAAGAGTTGTATTTTTCTTAATTTATCAGCCAAATACAAAACACACAAAATTTGCTGCATCCATTGCATACCTCCCATAGCCTAGTGGTTAGAGCGTTCGACTAGCACGCGAGAAGTTGCGAGTTCAATCCTCAACCGCGATGCATTTCTTTTTTTTTTGTGATTTCGATCCTCAACCGCAGTGCTAGTATTTTCTTTTTTTTGTACTTTTTTCTTTAGTATTTGTCTTTAAAAAGTATTACAATACTTATTATTTGCTTCTGCAGATTACCACAAATAAATTTTCACTCGAAATTACCAAATATTTTGCGTTTAAAAAACTGAACGCGAGCACAAACCCAAGTGAACGATTTGACAGTTCATGTGAGTGAATGCGCAGCGTTGCGTTTTGCGCGGTACCGATTTTCATATGAAACTACGTAAGACAACGCGAGCGGTCACTGAGTGAGGTGATGCGTTTTACACAATACCAAATTAGTGAACGCAGGGTGAAGTGAGGCGTTGGGATTTACAAAATAAGCACCTTCGTGTTCGCGTTGCGTTCGATCACGGTGATTTATGAGGCCGTAAGCCTCGTTTACATCCGACTTTCCTCGCTTTGCTTGACAGTTCGAGATTCAACAACAAAGCGTGAAAAGTATAAGGCTTGCTACAATGAACGCTTTAACTTTGGATTTTACTGATATAATTGCAGTAGTAGTTATGCTACTAATGTTTGAAATTCGCGAGTGTCTTAATTGAAAACGCAAACGCACGAGACAATGAAACCAACTGCAAGCGCACGAGAAAAAGAAAAATATCACCAAAAATTTCAACAACTGATTGTCAAAGCGCAAAAAAGTTGAGAGTTGCCCAACATTTTGCTTCGCAATGCTTCGCTTCGCTTTCCTCGCGTTCTATTTAGCAAGCCTCATATAAAAGCATGTATTGAACTTATCTGTCAAAGCGAAATTTTGAAGCAAAGCGAAGCAAAAGTCGAATGTGAACGAAGCTTTATGAAGATTGAATGGCAATGTTTGTTTTGTGTAAGGGCTAAGCATCAGTTTACACGGACACATGCTTGACTCAAATAATTTGACCGTGTCGGGGCCGGTCCGACCATGCTTGAGTCAAGCATGTGTACGTGTAAACATCGAAATGAGCATGTGTCGGGGCCGGTCAAATGGTTTGAGTCAAACGTGAGCATGTGTTGGAGAATATTTGTATGTATGGTAACACAGACAATGTTTGACCAAATATCAAAGTGGTTTAGATATTTGTGACTCAAACCATTTGACCGTCTCGGGGCCGCATAAGGCAAAAACAATTGCATTATGCGGCGGCCTCTACACGGTCAGTCATTCTATCTCAGGCATGTATACGTGTAAACTGATGCCTAGCCCTTACACACAACAGTCATTGCCATTAAATCTTCATAATTTCTGATTCTTTGTGGTGTGCACACATACGATGAGTGACACGGACGATTGTATCGCATATTTTGCAATAGCGCAGAGCGATTTTCAGAACTTCATGCGCATGGATAATTCAACTTATCAGGAACTACTTGCGTTAATTTCGCCTTTGATAGAAAAAAAGACATATTTATGGGTGAAGCTATTCCTTTATTTACACAGTAAATTACACTATAATGTTTCAAACAAATAAATAATATTCATTTCTTTCACTTGCTTGTGTTTGGTTTATTTATTTGGATATTTTTCCAGCAAGATTTCGTATGCTAGCGCATTTTTATTCCTGTCACTGTATTCGGTTGATTTAATATCCCACAAGCTGGGAAACTCGCGATATTTATCAATAAATTCTGACAAAAATTCTTTTTCCGCCACGCTTGCTTTATTTGCCGACATTTTCACGATGTTTACGGCGCGACGAACAAAAAGAAATGTCAATTTGCTTTGCCACTTGCCGTGCATCGAAAAATATCTATACCACTTTGATATTTGGTCAGTCATTTCCCCTTCGTGTCTGTGTTACCATACATACAAATATTCTCTAACACATGCTCACGATTGGCTTCAATCGATTGACCGTTTAAGTCCCGCATTAGACAGTGTACAATAACAAAAACACTATGCGTTTGATGTAGACAGTAGGCAACTGTGAATTTGTCAGCGCAGCGTCGTCCAGTCCGTGGTGTGATGGTTAGCGCATTCGCTTACCAAGTCAAAGCTACATGGTTCAACTCCTGCGTTTCACAGACTTTACCATTACTTCGAGTAATTAGTCGTTTAGAAATACATAACTAGAATTCACATTAAAAGTCACTGATGGGGTTTTCTGGCAAAAACCGAAATACATAGCTATATGACCTGCCCATGTGAGCAATAATTCTAATTATTGGTTGTTGTAAACTTAAAATTTCTTTGTTTCAGAACAGAAATAGACAACTATTGTCATTTCTCTTTGGCATGTCAGTCCGAATACATAAAAGTATTCTTTCTAAAAAAATTAACTACAATAAGTATGTATCGTTGGCAAATTGTGCAAAGGCCATTGTATGTATATACGTGAAGTAAGCCATCCACGGAAGAAAATGTATGAAAAGAAGTTGGAAATAATATTATATAATAAGAAAACTTTTTAAAAATAAGCTTTTATTCATTTACATGCTTATTTTGTAAATCCCTACGCCTCACTTCACCGTGCGTTCACTAATTTGGTATTGTGTAAAACGCATCACCTCACTCAGTGACTGCTCGCGTTGCCTTACGTAGTTTCATATGAAAATCGGTATCGCATAAAACGCAACGCTGCGCATTCACTCACATAAACTGTCAAATCGTTCACTTGGGTTTGATCTCGCGTTCAGTTTTTTAAACGCAAAATTTTTGGTAATTTCGAGTGAAAATTGATTTGTGGTAATCTGCAGAAGCAAATAATAAGTATTGTAATACTTTTTCAAGACAAATACTAAAGAAAAAAGTACAAAGAAATGAAAATACTAGCACTGCGGTTGAGGATCGAAATCACAAAAAATAAAGAAAAGTATCGCGGTTGAGGATTGAACTCACAACTTCTCGCGTGCTGGTCGAACGCTCTAACCACTAGACTATGGGAGGTATGCAATGGAAGCTGCAAATTTTGTGTGTTTTGTATTTGGCTGATAAATTTAGAAAAATACAACTCTTTTTCGTAAGAACGTGACAGCTCATGTGATGCCGTAAGACGACGAACGCAATTACGCCGTGATTTATAAAATGCCGTTTTTTGATCCCGGCGTTGGCTTCATGTTCGCGTTGCGTTTGATCACGGGGATTTATACGATAAGGCCCTTAGTGTACTAAAAAGTAGAAAATAAATTTTTTCTAAGTCACCTGTATCTTACTTTCAATACTACTATTTCTACTTTTTAGTACATTAGATCAATATCAGCTTATTTTTAAAAAGTTTTTTTATACATTATTTTATTTTCTACTTTTTAGTCTCCCCTAAATTAAATTTTAGACGTCTAAAATTTTTCACAAAAAGAATTAAACACTTGCAGAGCAATCCCAGTACAAAATATTTTATTGGTATTCACAAAAAGGTATTGAAATTACGTGATATTGCACTGCCATAATTTTCAAACTTGAATAGTACTGAATTTTTCATTCCTGAGCATACCTTGTTAATATGCCATGTCACAGAGAAAACCGCAAAACGTAATACTAGTAAATAAATAAAAATCATCTGTCCAAGCAAGTTAGCAAAGACGGCAATCGAAAATTTACCAGCGCTGCTCTTTCTTTACATTCTTGCTTGCTGATAGATATAACTGTTTCAAAAGAATTGTTTCCAAATCTTTCAATCGTTTTGAATCAAAACCAAATTAAAATTCTCAAAAGAGTTCCAATGCACGTGCGTTCGCAACGAATAACTGAAAGCAATAGACCAAAGGCTTCTTTTGTGATGCTTATATAAAGCAGTGCTTGTTCTTCCCTGTGCTCTCATTGGCTGTTGCTGAATTCAATTCTATTTAATTTGATAGGAGTACTTTTCCTTGCACGTCTGCCCTTTTCTTGGTTTTGGTTGTTTTCTGTTGAATAGCAGCGATTCTCCTTGCCCGTCTGTCCCCTGAACATTTATTCATGTATTTGATGTGATTTAATGTTATATCTATATAATATTTGTTGTAGGGGCCTTAATCAGGCATAAATCTAGGACATTCCACATTTCGTATTCTATAAATACGGAAAATTTATATATAATGCGATTAATCAGCTCCTGGCCCGTCCCTACGTGCTTCTTCTTCGCTAATAACTTTCTTTAAAGTAAAAATTTTAATATTTTTATGATCGATTCATGTATCGTCAGCCAAGTTACCCATGTATGCAAAGTTTCAGATCTCTACGGGCCAGTTTCACAGTGCCACGAAGCCAACGCCGGGATCAAAAAACGGCATTTTGTAAATCACGGCGTAATTGCGTTCGTTGTCTTACGGCATCACTTGAGCTGTCAAGTTCTTACGAAAAAGAGTTGTATTTTTCTTAATTTATCAGCCAAATACAAAACACACAAAATTTGCTGCATCCATTGCATACCTCCCATAGCCTAGTGGTTAGAGCGTTCGACTAGCACGCGAGAAGTTGCGAGTTCAACCCTCAACCGCGATGCATTTCTTTTTTTTTGTGATTTCGATCCTCAACTGCAGTGCTAGTATTTTCTTTTTTTTGTACTTTTTTCTTTAGTATTTGTCTTTAAAAAGTACTGCAATACTTATTATTTGCTTCTGCAGATTACCACAAATCAATTTTCACTCGAAATTACCAAAAATTTTGCGTTTAAAAAACTGAACGCGAGCACAAACCCAAGTGAACGATTTGACAGTTCAAGTGAGTGAATGCGCCGCGTTGCGTTTTACGCGGTACCGATTTTCATATGAAACTACGTAAGACAACGCGAGCAGTCACCGAGTGAGGTGATGCGTTTTACAAAATACCAAATTAGTGAACGCAGGGTGAAGTGAGGCGTTGGGATTTACAAAATAAGCACCTTCGTGTTCGCGTTGCGTTCGATCACGGTGATTTATGAGGCCGTAAGCCTCGTTTACATCCGACTTTCCTCGCTTTGCTTGACAGTTCGAGATTCAACAACAAAGCGTGAAAAGTATAAGGCTTGCTACAATGAACGCTTTAACTTAGGATTTTACTGATATAATTGCAGTAGTAGTTATGCTACTAATGTTTGAAATTCGCGAGTGTCTTAATTGAAAACGCAAACGCACGAGACAATGAAATGACTCAAATAATTTGACCGTGTCGGGGCCGGTCCGACCATGCTTGAGTCAAGCATGTGTACGTGTAAACATCGAAATGAGCATGTGTCGGGGCCGGTCAAATGGTTTGAGTCAAACGTGAGCATGTGTTGGAGAATATTTGTATGGATGGTAACACAGACAATGTTTGACCAAATATCAAAGTGGTTTAGATATTTGTGACTCAAACCATTTGACCGTCTCGGGGCCGCATAAGGCAAAAACAATTGCATTATGCGGCGGCCTCTACACGGTCAGTCATTCTATCTCAGGCATGTATACGTGTAAACTGATGCCTAGCCCTTACACACAACAGTCATTGCCATTAAATCTTCATAATTTCTGATTCTTTGTGGTGTGCACACATACGATGAGTGACACGGACGATTGTATCGCATATTTTGCAATAGCGCAGAGCGATTTTCAGAACTTCATGCGCATGGATAATTCAACTTATCAGGAACTACTTGCGTTAATTTCGCCTTTGATAGAAAAAAAGACATATTTATGGGTGAAGCTATTCCTTTATTTACACAGTAAATTACACTATAATGTTTCAAACAAATAAATAATATTCATTTCTTTCACTTGCTTGTGTTTGGTTTATTTATTTGGATATTTTTCCAGCAAGATTTCGTATGCTAGCGCATTTTTATTCCTGTCACTGTATTCGGTTGATTTAATATCCCACAAGCTGGGAAACTCGCGATATTTATCAATAAATTCTGACAAAAATTCTTTTTCCGCCACGCTTGCTTTATTTGCCGACATTTTCACGATGTTTACGGCGCGACGAACAAAAAGAAATGTCAATTTGCTTTGCCACTTGCCGTGCATCGAAAAATATCTATACCACTTTGATATTTGGTCAGTCATTTCCCCTTCGTGTCTGTGTTACCATACATACAAATATTCTCTAACACATGCTCACGATTGGCTTCAATCGATTGACCGTTTAAGTCCCGCATTAGACAGTGTACAATAACAAAAACACTATGCGTTTGATGTAGACAGTAGGCAACTGTGAATTTGTCAGCGCAGCGTCGTCCAGTCCGTGGTGTGATGGTTAGCGCATTCGCTTACCAAGTCAAAGCTACATGGTTCAACTCCTGCGTTTCACAGACTTTACCATTACTTCGAGTAATTAGTCGTTTAGAAATACATAACTAGAATTCACATTAAAAGTCACTGATGGGGTTTTCTGGCAAAAACCGAAATACATAGCTATATGACCTGCCCATGTGAGCAATAATTCTAATTATTGGTTGTTGTAAACTTAAAATTTCTTTGTTTCAGAACAGAAATAGACAACTATTGTCATTTCTCTTTGGCATGTCAGTCCGAATACATAAAAGTATTCTTTCTAAAAAAATTAACTACAATAAGTATGTATCGTTGGCAAATTGTGCAAAGGCCATTGTATGTATATACGTGAAGTAAGCCATCCACGGAAGAAAATGTATGAAAAGAAGTTGGAAATAATATTATATAATAAGAAAACTTTTTAAAAATAAGCTTTTATTCATTTACATGCTTATTTTGTAAATCCCTACGCCTCACTTCACCGTGCGTTCACTAATTTGGTATTGTGTAAAACGCATCACCTCACTCAGTGACTGCTCGCGTTGCCTTACGTAGTTTCATATGAAAATCGGTATCGCATAAAACGCAACGCTGCGCATTCACTCACATAAACTGTCAAATCGTTCACTTGGGTTTGATCTCGCGTTCAGTTTTTTAAACGCAAAATTTTTGGTAATTTCGAGTGAAAATTGATTTGTGGTAATCTGCAGAAGCAAATAATAAGTATTGTAATACTTTTTAAAGACAAATACTAAAGAAAAAAGTACAAAGAAATGAAAATACTAGCACTGCGGTTGAGGATCGAAATCACAAAAAATAAAGAAAAGTATCGCGGTTGAGGATTGAACTCACAACTTCTCGCGTGCTGGTCGAACGCTCTAACCACTAGACTATGGGAGGTATGCAATGGAAGCTGCAAATTTTGTGTGTTTTGTATTTGGCTGATAAATTTAGAAAAATACAACTCTTTTTCGTAAGAACGTGACAGCTCATGTGATGCCGTAAGACGACGAACGCAATTACGCCGTGATTTATAAAATGCCGTTTTTTGATCCCGGCGTTGGCTTCATGTTCGCGTTGCGTTTGATCACGGGGATTTATACGATAAGGCCCTTAGTGTACTAAAAAGTAGAAAATAAATTTTTTATAAGTCACCTGTATCTTACTTTCAATACTACTATTTCTACTTTTTAGTACATTAGATCAATATCAGCTTATTTTTAAAAAGTTTTTTTATACATTATTTTATTTTCTACTTTTTAGTCTCCCCTAAATTAAATTTTAGACGTCTAAAATTTTTCACAAAAAGAATTAAGCACTTGCAGAGCAATCCCAGTACAAAATATTTTATTGGTATTCACAAAAAGGTATTGAAATTACGTGATATTGCACTGCCATAATTTTCAAACTTGAATAGTACTGAATTTTTCATTCCTGAGCATACCTTGTTAATATGCCATGTCACAGAGAAAACCGCAAAACGTAATACTAGTAAATAAATAAAAATCATCTGTCCAAGCAAGTTAGCAAAGACGGCAATCGAAAATTTACCAGCGCTGCTCTTTCTTTACATTCTTGCTTGCTGATAGATATAACTGTTTCAAAAGAATTGTTTCCAAATCTTTCAATCGTTTTGAATCAAAACCAAATTAAAATTCTCAAAAGAGTTCCAATGCACGTGCGTTCGCAACGAATAACTGAAAGCAATAGACCAAAGGCTTCTTTTGTGATGCTTATATAAAGCAGTGCTTGTTCTTCCCTGTGCTCTCATTGGCTGTTGCTGAATTCAATTCTATTTAATTTGATAGGAGTACTTTTCCTTGCACGTCTGCCCTTTTCTTGGTTTTGGTTGTTTTCTGTTGAATAGCAGCGATTCTCCTTGCCCGTCTGTCCCCTGAACATTTATTCATGTATTTGATGTGATTTAATGTTATATCTATATAATATTTGTTGTAGGGGCCTTAATCAGGCATAAATCTAGGACATTCCACATTTCGTATTCTATAAATACGGAAAATTTATATATAATGCGATTAATCAGCTCCTGGCCCGTCCCTACGTGCTTCTTCTTCGCTAATAACTTTCTTTAAAGTAAAAATTTTAATATTTTTATGATCGATTCATGTATCGTCAGCCAAGTTACCCATGTATGCAAAGTTTCAGATCTCTACGGGCCAGTTTCACAGTGCCACGAAGCCAACGCCGGGATCAAAAAACGGCATTTTGTAAATCACGGCGTAATTGCGTTCGTTGTCTTACGGCATCACTTGAGCTGTCAAGTTCTTACGAAAAAGAGTTGTATTTTTCTTAATTTATCAGCCAAATACAAAACACACAAAATTTGCTGCATCCATTGCATACCTCCCATAGCCTAGTGGTTAGAGCGTTCGACTAGCACGCGAGAAGTTGCGAGTTCAACCCTCAACCGCGATGCATTTCTTTTTTTTTGTGATTTCGATCCTCAACTGCAGTGCTAGTATTTTCTTTTTTTTGTACTTTTTTCTTTAGTATTTGTCTTTAAAAAGTACTGCAATACTTATTATTTGCTTCTGCAGATTACCACAAATCAATTTTCACTCGAAATTACCAAAAATTTTGCGTTTAAAAAACTGAACGCGAGCACAAACCCAAGTGAACGATTTGACAGTTCAAGTGAGTGAATGCGCCGCGTTGCGTTTTACGCGGTACCGATTTTCATATGAAACTACGTAAGACAACGCGAGCAGTCACCGAGTGAGGTGATGCGTTTTACAAAATACCAAATTAGTGAACGCAGGGTGAAGTGAGGCGTTGGGATTTACAAAATAAGCACCTTAAGCTCTTATTTCAGTTTAAGTACGACACAGAGTTGAATTTATGAACAGCTGATTTCGGATGTGCAAGCAAGCTGCGTGGACAGTATTGGAATTTATATGATTCAAATAAAGCGTAAAACTGCATGGAATAGCACATATAAATAACATTACATAAATAATATAAACTGTGAATACTTTGCACTATATCAAACAAGTGAATTATTTTAGTCAACGAAAATTTTGCTGCCTCCACAATTGAGCAATTAAACATATGTTTTTAGCAAGTTGTGCCAACCTTCAATTGTCAAATACTTCGAGTTGCCATTCATTATTCCTAATTTAAATAAACGCACTGTTAAACCCTAGGAAAGTTAAACTAGATTTAAACCCAATTTGAAAATTAGATTTAAATACCAATTTGAAAATTAGATTTAAATAGCCGCTGTGAAACCCGCCCTAAGTAGTCGGGAAGTGGGTGAAAAATTGATTATAAGATTTGACTACATACATACATACATACAAACCTGAAGTGAAGTTAACAAAAAGCTTATAAAATAGCGAGTATTTGTTAAGGTTCGAAACGGTAAGAAGCTAAGCTACAAAGTGCAAAGCCCACGAACCCTTGCTACCAAGGTGCTCGTTTTTCTTACCCGTTTCGTGTATGTATGTTTTGTAGACAATGCATACTACAGCGGCTAGACCAGCCATATCACCGGCGGCCCACCAAGCTTTTATATGCGGCCCTACAAACATTTATTATGAACGTGATTTTTTAAAATCTGGAATTCTAAATTCCGTATATCTTGAGATTCGTTTGGACTTTGACGCACAATAATAATAATCAGATCTGGTACAAGAAGGGACAGACGGGCAAGGAGAATCGCTGCTGTTCAACAGAAAACAATCGAAACCAAGAAAAGAACAGATGGGCAAGAAAAGGCACTGCTTTCAAATAAAATATAGAAGCAGCCAATCAGAGCACAACAGGGAAGAAGAAGCACTGCTGTATATAAGGAGTGGCAGTAGCAAAAGCGGACGGAACGGTACGAGCTACCAAGCAAAGTGGTCAACCAAAAGCTCAAAGCATTCGAAGAAATCGAAAAAAACATTAATTTTAAATTATCTAACTGCCTAAGTAAGGAATTTAAGAGCAGATTTCAGGACTTACGTATTATCAAGAATTGTTTGTTCTTAAAGAAAATGCACTTAAAAACAGTAACTTTTACTTTAATTAGCTGCATTGGGATATGACTTTGCAGAGCTCTTTGATCATTTTATCCATTTTAGGAACGATACTAACCTGATCGGTATTTTTGAAGAAAAAGAGAGAGAATGGAGTCGATTGGAAATTAGTTCTAGAAAAAGATAAGACTCTATAAAATTGTGCTTCCCTACTCCTCACATTGTTTGCATCAATATTTGCATGTTTGCATTGATGGTAGCATGCAGTAATAATAAACCCGATTTATCTAGGTTAGGTTAGGTATATCTGGCGGCCTAAGAAAGGCCACGCATAGACCCTATTGGGTCCCTAGCGATACCAGTCAGGGTTCAGCTTTAGGAGTTCTCAAAGTAGTGATCTGTCAGAATTTGGGTGCGTTTCACAAATCTCCAAAGAGGCTTCATACCTAGTTTCGAGATCTGTTCGATCCCTGAAAGGAACGGCGCTCCCAGACACGTCAGGCGAGTTCTAGCGATGGCGGGGTAGGAGCACAGTATGTTTTCTAAGGTCTCCCCGCTACCCGCTTCTTTGCATTTCCTGCAGCTTTCGTCGTTCGTTATGCCTATGTGCATGCGCTGCTACAAGGCAGTGTCCCGTTAGTGCACCTATGATAGCTCTACATTCTATTCTTGGGAGAGTCAGTATAAACCTAGTATACCTTTCTTCATATGACTTTAGCATGGTTTTGGAGGTCGCGCAGGTGCTAGGGTTATTCCACCTAGCCTTCGTTTTCCTTTTCATGCATTCCTCTATTTGGCTGTAGAGCACTTGCAGAGGCATCAGTACGCTGCTGATATGCTCATCTGAAAGGCAGACACCCTGTTTGGTAATAGCATCCACTTCCTCATTTCCCTCTATGCCTTTATGCCCGGGTACCCAGTAGATATGTAGCCTGCGATTCGCGGCTAACCTTTCTAGTGCCACCCGGCATTGCAGGACATTTTTGGATGATAGACTATGGGATGTTATTGCTTTGATAGCTGCCTGACTGTCTACGTAGAAGTTTATCATTGAGTTTATGGTGGTGCTGGTGCAAGCCAGTTCCGCAGCTTTCCTGACGGCGAACACCTCGGCTTGAAAGACGGTACAGTGATTGGGTAGGCGAAACGGTTGTTTGATATCTAGATCAGGGCAGTACACACCTGCTCCGACTCCTTCTATCATTTTAGAGCCATCTGTAAATAGGTTAAAGGATGCGCGACGAGGTTCCAAACCTTTGCGCCACCCTTCCTTTTCGATTGTGACCTTTATCCTTTTTTCCGAATCTTAGGATCGGTGCCATGTAATCTATTTCGGCCGCTTGGCTTCGTGTTATGGAGCTATGTCCAAAAGAGCTGCTTTTGAATTGCCCCAAGGCCCTCAATCTGCCTGCGGACTTAGCCACTAGGTATTCTGAGAAAAGGTCGTGGGTGGTAAATTGAGTATGGTGTTGAGTGCTGCAGTTGGAGTGGTTTTAATTGGCGAAAAAATTTGTGATTAAAAGAATGAACAAAGTTGTCGCAAAAGAAGGAATAATACCCGCGCATCAATTTGGGTTCCGCACTAAACATTCTACTACACAGGATAACTCGCGTTATTGAAAACACATTCGAAGAAAAAGTAATTGCTCGGCGGTATTTCTAACGTCTCAAAAGCGTTTGATATGCTGGGCTACTGGAAAAAATAAATGCGCTACTGCCCAAGCCGTACTATAATATCTTGAGTTCATACTTATCAGATCGCTATTTTCGTATCAAACAAGATGATGCGTACTCATGTCTCCAAGAGAGAGCTGGGGTACCTCAGGGGAATGTGCTAGGCCCTCTACTATACCTGCTTTTCACATGCGACCTGCCGTTCAACCAAAATTTCGTCACTGCAACATTCGCCGATGACACAGCTATTTTGTCGGTAGGTAAAACGGAGCTCGAAGCAACCGCTAATGTGCAAGTTGCGATAAATGAAGTATATGACTGGACAAACAAGTGGCATATAAAACTAAATGAAACGAAATCCGTGCACATTGACTTTACTCACAATAAAATAAAATACCACCCTATATACATAAATGGTGTACAAATTCCATATTCAAATACGGCAAAGTATTTAGGTATGACGCTGGACACTAAGCTCAGGTGGAGCGCACATGTACAGAAAAAGAGAGAAGAACTCGATTTGAAATTTAGAAATCTGTGGTCATATGCAATAACGACTTAAGTCGAAAACAACTGTTTCGAGAAAATGCAATTCGAAATTTGAAATGCACATAAGTGCATGTACATAAGTGCATATGTTTTTTTTAAATAACTTTTTTTCTGAGATGGGTACAGATACCGGGGTTTGAACAAAATATGCGCATCAACGTCAGGAATACAGTGGTAACGTCAACTCAATTTCGTCTTAAGTCGACTTAAGTCGTTATTGCTTTTGACCACAGAAATATGCATTGGCTTATGGGTAAGCAATCATCGCTATCAACTCACAACAAAATACTATTGTACAAGCAAGTCCTTAAACCGGTATGGACCTACGGCGCGCAACTATGGGGTTGCTCCAGCTCAAACAATATCCAGCAAATTCAAAGATTCCAAAACAAAGTGCTAAAATCTGCTGCTAATGCTCCCTGGTACGTTCGTAGCTCCGATCTTGAAAGAGATCTCGCTATCGAGTCAGTTACTGCCGAGATTGTCAAGTCCCATAAGGAGAGACTGGTCACACACATAAACAGCGAAGCCTCCACCCTTGTAGACTCAACAGAATGGAGGAGAAGGCTAAAACGCAAAAAACCATTGGATTTAATTAACTAGATAAAAACTCAAAAATATATTTTTAAATATGTTGTAGAGAGATCTCCCACTATTTGTATTTAAATGTAATGTAAAATCATATGTAAATTGTTCGTTAGTTGTAAAATTATTGTAACTAGTCGCAATGTAAGTCTAATAATAAAATAAAAAATAAACAAGTAAGGAAGCATCAGTCGGGTTTCACCGACAGAGTAATACCCTACACCAAATAACCGAGTGGGCGGGCTACGCACATTTTTGACAAACTAAAAGATGTTCCTAATAGGACTGTCTATAGCAAATATTGACACTGATCTGGGGGTCTATATCGATACATATAATTTACCGCCTTCATGGTGGGCGGACCACGCCCATTTTTCTAAAATTTAAAGGTACTCTTACCAGCAATGAAATGACCAAATATGGACGTTCTGGTATATATATTATAGAAGTTATGAGGATTTTAAGCTTTCCGCCTATATAGGGGGCGGACCACGCTCATTTTCTTGTCTGGCATGTAGGGCCGATATCTGAACTTAAGAACGAAATTTCATTTATGTAAACTCATAAATAGTCAATTGAGAGCAATTCTACCGAAACAAATTTTCCGCCTATATAGTGGGCGTACCTCGCCCATTTTCTGTTATATCCTAGAAGGCCCACATATCACCTTAAATTCCAAAAATCATTGCATTAAATGAGTAATTAAACAAATTAAAGCCATTTTACTGAAAAAAATACCGAGGTAGTGGGACTTACAGGCCCATTGTAGGCGTGTCCTTCAACCGATTCAATTAATTTTAACACTTTACCTAACACGAGGTTCACAGTGATAGTGTACCAAATTTTGTCCAAATCGGACAACTCCTTTCTTTTTTTTCCGGACACGCAGACAGACAGACAGACGGACAGACTGACAGACGGACAACCGGAAATCAAAAGAGAAAGTGTTTCTGATCATTTCTTTATACTTATGTCTATACCTAGGAAGGCTCCTTTAATGCGTTACAATTTTGGCACAAAGTTATTATACCCTATTACCATAGGTGTAGGGTATTTTTTTTAAAATATTTTTTTAGATGTTATGTGCTGGACTGAGAGTTGAACCCAGGCCCTCCCGCATTAGCGACCAAGCACTTAGCGCACTACGCCTCCGCGGCGCCAACTGGATTATAATTGCTCTTTACTTAATAAATAAATGATAAACAGTGGACGAATTTATTTATTTTTGTTTGTTTTGTAACTACGTGATCACTTCTTTATACCTGTTGTCACAAGTCATAACCGCCTTAGTCTGTTTTTCAAGTTTTTCAAAAGAGCAATTTAAAGTTTCAAATTCTCATAGCAGTATATTGGAAAGCTCTCAGGTTTTTGATGGATAATTGCCGTCCTAAAAAAGATACAAACATGAAAGTTTTATGCCATATAGATTATACATATTATTAGACATATTGAACATATTGATTAGACATATGAACTGAAACTAAACAGTTTTTGAAGTAAAACTTCTTTGCGGAGGGTAAGCTTAAATTTTGTCAAACGAAAGTACTAATTTTCATATTGGATTCTTATTGTGAAACAGCGCCTCTGCCGGCAAATTTTAGTGATTTTAGTAAAACTGCCAATCCTGTGCACCAACCAACCAATCAAATATCTTATATCAACACCATCTGTTCATCTGTTCGCAGTGAAACAGCGCCTCTGCCGACATATTGCAGTTAATATAGTATTATTCCCATCCTGTGTCCTGTGCACCTACCAACCAACCAACCACCTGTTCGAAGTTTGGTCCGAAAATAATAACGTAACGCGTACGCAAAACGTAAGCGGAAAACGGAAAAATCGCAATTTTTGCCGCAAATCTTGAAAATTTCTGAATTTTTTTGCTCCACGCGACGGCGACGGGGTTAAGGAATGCAACGGAACGCATTCCGGCCAATTTTCACGGCATTTCAGGCATTGTGGACGCAAAAACTACTTTTCACGCATGCGATAAATTTATCCCATGCAACATCGTCCTTACGTAGTTTGGCAAAATCCGAAATCGCATGCGATTTTTGCCGATTTTGTATGCAAAAATTTTTCCGTTAGAATTTCGCGATTTTTCGCGTTTTTCGTTACATCCATTTCATCTGCATTACGTAAGAAACTTATTTTTATTATGTAATTTTTTGTTTTAATTTGTTTTCCGGCATGTATTGGGGGTTTGGGCATTGCACGGCGTGAAAGTTCTTTTCGTTTTTGAAGTAAAACTTCTTTGCGGAGAGGGGTAATCCGAAAATAATGCAAACAAACATGTATGAAAAATGATTGAACAAACCATAATTCAGGAAAATTGAATTGGGTTAAATGATAAAGTTTAAAGACAAGCATATTTTTCAGTAATAGCAAAAAGGACTGAAATTCATCAAAAATAATTCAAAAATTAATAACCACTCCGCACACGACGCGTATAAAGATATTGTCGTCATGACAAATTTAACGTTGACTTTTCATTCAAATTAAGAATGAATGAACAAGTTACTAAAAATTTTGGTAGGAAATAAGCAAATGAAAAATGACAGAAAAGTTGATAGGTGTAAAGAAGCAATAAATAGTAAATCGTGAAAAACAAGGGGAAAATTGTCAAATGAAAAGCAAATTTGCTACAAGCTAAGAACCTGCAAATGTGTGAAAATGTTCAAAAAAGGATATTTCTACGCAGCAGCCGCGGCGCAGCTTCGATTCTCTTCGAATATGCAAAGGCAATTCAAAGGAAATCGAAGCCAGCCAGACAGAGGCTGTATTCCTAAACGTACTTATGCAAAGCAGTGCTGCGCCCCCAATGCTCTACTGATTTATTTTCTGAGTGCTAATGCGATGCATTGCATAAATCAGGTTGGCAACACTTTTTAGTTTGGGAACGCACTGGATGCTCAAGATTGCTTTCACAAAATGGAAATTGTAAAAAACTACATAATTAATACTTATTCAAAACATTTTTGCATTTGAGTAGCGAATAACTTCCCAGCAACTCTAAATTAATTGTAAAATTGAGAAAAAGGAGGCGAAATTTAATCGCGTCCTAAAGTTTCAGTGAAGCCGAAAAAACATAACCTAACTAATCAAAAAGCATCAACAAAATTTGTGATGAGCAGTTTGCGCATTCGATGCTTATCGACAACTTGATGCCTGCGTTTAGGAACAGGGTGTACGTGCAAACTTTTTATGTTTGCGTTTAGGAACATACTGCCTTGTACTTATGCAGCGCAACTGACGTTTAGGAATACAGCCAGACTGTTGGTCCGTTCGCAGACAGACTGAAATATGAAACTCCGCCAAAATTATGAAGACTATGAATAAATGAAATGAGCTATCGAACAGATGTTCAACTAGAATCATCGAAATGAAAGTGAGCGAGAAGCTCTAGAGTCTAGAAGGCCGGAAGCTGCTTGCGGGAAGGAGTAAGAGCTATAAAAGGCCATCGGCGGCACTACAGAATCAATCGGTTTTCGAATATTAAGTGAACTTCGTGAAATATCGAAATGGAAGACAATTCAACTGCAACTTGCAGTCTGCAGGATGCTGAATAGTACAAATAATTGTAGCAGTGATTTGAATTGTAAATCTCTAAATTCACTCGCGCTGTAGGGCCATTTATTTATTTATTTAATATATATTTTAATCAATTTTCTCAGTAACGTTCAGCCGGTTTATGTGTTTCATGTTCAAATAAATGCTGCGATCAATAAAAATAGCAACAATCAATCACTTTCGAAAAATTCTATTGTCAACGCCAATTACGATGTTATGCGATAAAATATGTTTCATAATTTTCGAACCATAAGCCTATTGTTGCTACTTTAGAATCAAATATCACAACTTCTAATGCAACTGATGAAAATTATATTACTGAATTAAGTAAATAAAATTTCTACCATTAGAAGTGTTGAATTTATTTACATAAGACACCTAAACAATATAATATATATGTATGTATAATGATTATCAATCAAGGAAAGCACGAATTTAGGTGCTTATTTTGTAAATCCCAACGCCTCACTTCACCCTGCGTTCACTAATTTGGTATTTTGTAAAACGCATCACCTCACTCGGTGACTGCTCGCGTTGTCTTACGTAGTTTCATATGAAAATCGGTACCGCGTAAAACGCAACGCGGCGCATTCACTCACTTGAACTGTCAAATCGTTCACTTGGGTTTGTGCTCGCGTTCAGTTTTTTAAACGCAAAATTTTTGGTAATTTCGAGTGAAAATTGATTTGTGGTAATCTGCAGAAGCAAATAATAAGTATTGCAGTACTTCTTAAAGACAAATACTAAAGAAAAAAGTACAAAAAAAAGAAAATACTAGCACTGCAGTTGAGGATCGAAATCACAAAAAAAAAAGAAATGCATCGCGGTTGAGGGTTGAACTCGCAACTTCTCGCGTGCTAGTCGAACGCTCTAACCACTAGGCTATGGGAGGTATGCAATGGATGCAGCAAATTTTGTGTGTTTTGTATTTGGCTGATAAATTAAGAAAAATACAACTCTTTTTCGTAAGAACTTGACAGCTCAAGTGATGCCGTAAGACAACGAACGCAATTACGCCGTGATTTACAAAATGCCGTTTTTTGATCCCGGCGTTGGCTTCGTGTTCGCGTTGCGTTCGATCACGGTGATTTATACGGTAAGGCCGTTAATTTAATTGTCCAAAAAAAGTTTTACTTCAGCCGTGTGGTATAAGCGCACGTGTTTTTTTTAAATAAATAAATGTACATATATCTGTATAACATGTTAAAAAACGAAGAAAAAAATTGTTCCTTTGGTATGTTTGGGGTCCGCCCGAACCTGAAGGAGACGAAGCTTCGGCTTCGGCCAAAAAACGGGTATCGGTCGGGCACTAATCAAAACCATTATCAAAACCAATATTCTTTGTTAATAAGCCCCAGTAGTGAAATCAGAACTAAATACAATATGTAAGTACATACATACATTAAAAATCAGCAGGACCAAAATTTCAAATGATGACTGAGATTTTTCTAAATGCCAGCTGGACTAAGTAAAACTTTGTTTTTTCTTTCAATTTGTTTACGCACGTAAAGGATATTTTACAAAGAAACTGCGAATTTATGGTTGTGAAGGGGCTTGAGCCCCTACCGTCCCTACGTAGATACACCCATGTGTGTGCGCGCTCATAAGAGCATAGAATTAGAGAGCTGTGTGTGAGGCTCGCAGTTAATAGCTGTAGTTGGAAAGACCGTTTTACCTGTCTTGCCTACAATCGGACCGGACTGGTTTGGCTGGCCTGGCCTGAGCAGAGCTGACTGACTGACTGACTATCAGAGGTTGTTAGCTTAGCTCGGAGTGAGCGCTAATATTCACAACGCTTTCTGCTATTGTTGTGTGCTGGAGAGCTGAAGAGCAGCAGAGCTATGCCAAAATGGTTATGGCTCGATTGTTAGCACGCTTGCTTGCTTGTTGTTAAAAAGTGTCTGGCAGAAGAGAGTAGTATTTTTATAACCGATACAACAACACGCTACATACGCAACGGCGGAAACGAGCATGTGAATTAAAAACAAATTCCGATCAAAGCCAGAAAAATGGAAATAGAAATATCATCGAAATCTGACTTTATAAGAGCCCTGAGTGCAATTTAAATTAAATCATATTTGTTTGGACGAAGCGAAACTTTCTTGTTGTCTTTATTATCATTTGGCATTTTTACCTTACCTAAATATGTACGTGTTTTACGCTGTTCTGTTTATACAAACAATTTTTAACAACGTGTCGTAATCTGAAATTAGAAAAGCGGAAGCAAAGGTAAAGTTTCGTAATTACAAACAAATCAGAGACAAAAATTCAAACTACTAAAAAATAAAAATATTAGGCGCAAAATATCATGCAAGCGTAAATAAATGAAAATAATGTATGGACAAGAGGCTTGAGTAAAATACGTAAATTAGGAAAAAGTGATGAAAGAGGCAATAGTGGAACAAGTTCGTAAATTTTTAGCTCTTTTAAGCAAGTCATTATCAATTTTTAGTTTTTAAGAAGTTATCTTCGGAATCGTACATATTTATATACCTTTTGATTATAGTGATTCAGTTTCGATGTACAAAGCACGCGAAAAAACACATTTACCTAATTCAAAGTTCAAAAAGGCCCCTGCGAAGCCGTGGCAATATCTCTGGTCAAAAGTCATAACCGCCTAAGTCTGTTTTTAAATTTTTTCAGGAGAGCAGTTTAAAGTCTCAATTTCTCACTGTAAATCACCTTAAGCTATTAGGGTTTTGATGGATAATTGCCATCCTATAAAAGGCACAAACATGATAAATTTGTAGCAAATAGATTTAGACACACTGAACACGATGGCACTAAAAACGAATTTTATTCTAGCTCGAGTTAGGCCATTCTGAATGCCATATGGGGGAATTTTCCCAAATTTTGTTGACGGGAACCCCACAAAATATTCCAGATTTTAAGGTCGACAAAGTTTGAGTAAAGTTTGGGGCGCTCTAGCGTTCAAAATTTGTCAACCAATTGATACAATATTTAATCGAATTGATTTTTTGCAAATAGATTCTAGTAATGAAAGATAAGCGTGAATATAGGTTTTGAGCGCCGAAGCTTTTATGGATAGTAAGATACAGGTAGCTTGGAAACAATTTATTTTCTACTTTTTAGTATATTAAATGAATTCAAGCTTATTTTTAAAAAGATTTTTTTATATAATATTATTTTCTACTTTTTAGTCTCCCATAAATTAAATTTTATAGCTCTGAAATTTTTCGCAAAAAGACTAATCCTCCAATCAAACCAGTACTATTTTTGGTTGATTGTTCGGAGAAATCTTTGGGAATTGTATTTATGTAGATGGTGATAAGATTTTTTGCTCTACTTTAAATGAAACACTAGCGTGTTTATAAGCACCTTTTTGTAAAATTTAAAATTTTTCCAATATACATACATACATATTTGCTAATTTAAATGAGTGTAAAAATTAAAACAATAAAAGCAGTCAAGTGCGAGTCGGGCTCGCTCACTGAGGGTTCCGTACCAGAAATACCCTTTTTAGCGGTCGAATTTAGTTTCTCTTTGCCCGTCTGGCCAAAAAATTTTCGACATTTTGGCCTACATCTTCGAAACCAATTCACCGAAAATTATAAAAAAATATGTTTGTAATCCATGGACGAAGCCCTTTCTAATGATACCCCACTCGACATAAACAAAAAAAATTTTTTTCTGAGGGGGTCATCTTAAATTAAAAAAAAATTAAAAAATTTAAAATTTGAAAAAACCGGCAGCCATTCAGTCATGCGTGATCCAATACCTAGTGAGCCTGATTTTATCAAAATTTTCGGTTGAGAAATGGCGTGGGAAGATGGGATCATGTGGGGACAGGTCCGTTTTTTTAACTATATCTTTCTAACCCGTTTACATAATAATTAAAAAAAAATATATTTGGAATACATGGATGTAGCCCTTTCTAATGATACCCCACTCGATATAAACAAAAAAAAATTTTTTTCTGAGGGTGGTCATCTTAAATTTAAAAAAAATTTTAAAAATTAAAATTCGAAAAAAGGGGCAGCCATTCAGTCATGCGTGATCAAATACCTAGTTAGCCTGATTTTATCAAAATTTTCGGTTGAGAAATGGCATGGGAAAATGGGATCATGGGGGGACAAGTCAGTTTTTCTCACATTTTTAACTATATCTTTCTAACCCGTTTACATAAAATTTAAAAAAAATACATTTTATAATCTATGGACATAGCCCTTTCTAATGATACCCCAACGATACGATTTAAAAATATTTTTATTTTTTTTTTGTCCGACCCGAAAACCTTTAAAAATTATAAAAAAATATTTCTAAAACTATTTCTTAACTTTTTATAGTGAAAATGTGTTTAGGTTATCAAGACCTAACATCGTGCCAAATTTCAGGTTTCTACGATGAAAATATGGTCGTTTTATATACACACTCCCAAAACAAAAGTGACCTTATAAGTGTTC
Source organism: Neria commutata (assembly GCA_963457695.1). Classification (NCBI taxonomy): domain Eukaryota; kingdom Metazoa; phylum Arthropoda; class Insecta; order Diptera; family Micropezidae; genus Neria; species Neria commutata. The sequence goes on from OY735250.1 coordinate 313,118, forward strand.
CCGTTTTTTCCCTTTAGGGGAACGGAACCCTAAAAAACAAAAAGTTGAAATAATACGGGGGTTTGAACCCACGACCCACCACATGCAAGGGGCTCTAACCACTGGACTACACAATGAACTGGGTTTTGTTTGCTAAGGTGTCAGTTAAGCGATCTCCCGATGTATAGTAAAATTGCTAAAATCATTGTTTTAAATAATAATTTTAATATTTTTTGAATCATGTATTGTGCGCTTGATTACGCATGTATGCAAAGTTTCAGATCTCTAAGTAGTCGGAAAGTGGGTGAAAAATTGATTACTAGATTTGAGGACAACCCGGAAGGCAAGTTGATAGAAAGCTTATAAAAAGACAGATGGAAGAAAAGAGTTTCTTTGTATTTTTTGCCATCCTTAATAAGGATGTAATAACGAAAAATCTATTCTAAAGGTTTTGTCAAAGTTATTTTTGAACAATCAGGATACAGCTTTCGGCATTTCCTTAGAAATATAATCGAAATCTGGCTTTATAAGAGCCCTGAGTGCAATTTAAATTAAATCATATTTGTTTGGACGAAGCGAAACTTTCTTGTTGTCTTTATTATCATTTGGCATTTTTACCTTACCTAAATACGTGTTTTACGCTGGTCTGTTTATACAAACAATTTTTAACAACCAGTCGTAATCTGAAATTAGAAAAGCGGAAGCAAAGGTAAAGTTTCGTAATTACAAACAAATCAGAGACAAAAATTCAAACTACTAAAAAATAAAAATATTAGGCGTAGAATATCATGCAAGCGTAAATAAATGAAAATAATGTATGGACAAGAGGCTTGAGTAAAATACGTAAATAAGGAAAAAGTGATGAAAGAGGCAATAGTGGAACAAGTTCGTAAATTTTTAGCTCTTTTAAGCAAGTCATTATAAATTTTTAGTTTTTAAGAAGTTATCTTCGGAATCATACATATTTATATACCTTTGATTATAGTGATTCAGTTTCGATGTACAAAGCACGCGAAAAAACACATTTACCTAATTCAAAGTTCAAAAAGGCCCCTGCGAAGCCGTGGCAATATCTCTGGTCAAAAGACATAACCGCCTAAGTCTGTTTTTAAATTTTTTCAGGAGAGCAGTTTAAAGTCTCAATTTCTCACTGTAAATCACCTTAAGCTATTAGGGTTTTGATGGTTAATTGCCATCCTATAAAAGGCACAAACATGATAAATTTGTAGCAAATAGATTTAGACACACTGAACACGATGGCACTGAAAACGAATTTTATTCTAGCTCTAGTTAGGCCATTCTGAATGCCATATGGGGGAATTTTCCCGAATTTTGTTGACGGGAACCCCACAAAATAATCCAGATTTTAAGGTCGACAAAGTTTGAGTAAAGTTTGGAGCGCTCATGCGTTCAAAATTTGTCAACCAATTGATACAATATTTAATCGAATTGATTTTTTGCAAATAGATTCTAGTAATGAAAGATAAGCGTGAATATAGGTTTTGAGCACCGAAGCTTTTATGGATAGTAAGATACAGGTAGCTTGGAAACAATTTATTTTCTACTTTTTAGTATATTAAATGAATTCAAGCTTATTTTTAAAAAGATTTTTTTATATAATATTATTTTCTACTTTTTAGTCTCCCATAAATTAAATTTTATAGCTCTGAAATTTTTCGCAAAAAGACTAATCCTCCAATCAAACCAGTACTATTTTTGGTTGATTGTTCGGAGAAATCTTTGGGAATTGTATTTATGTAGATGGTGATAAGATTTTTTGCTCTACTTTAAATGAAACACTCGCGTGTTTATAAGCACCTTTTTGTAAAATTTAAAATTTTTCCAATATACATACATACATATTTGCTAATTTAAATGAGTGTAAAAATTAAAACAAAAAACAAAAAGTTGAAATAATACGGGGGTTTGAACCCACGACCCACCGCATGCAAGGGGCTCTAACCACTGGACTACACAATGAACTGGTTTTTGTTTGCTAAGGTGTCAGTTAAGCGATCTCCCGATGTATAGTAAAATTGCTAAAATCATTGTTTTAAACAAGTAAGGAAGTATCAGTCGGGTTTCACCGACAGAGTAATACCCTACACCATGTTCCCAAGGGGGGTGATAATTCACTGAAATTGTGGGTGCATTTGATTTACAACCTACATAGTGGGCGGACCACGCCCATTTTTGGCAGACTACAAGATATACCTAATAGGACTATACATGCCAAATATTGATGCTCTGGCGAGTGTACAACAGATGTTATCGGCATATTTATTTTACTGCCCCCATGGTGGGCGGACCACGCCCATTTCTGGAGAATTAAAAGATATTCCTACCAGGAACGAAGTTACCAAATCTGGACTCTCTGGTGTATATATTATGGAAGTTAAGAAGATTTTTTGTTTATCGCCTATATAGTGGGCGGACCACGCCCATTTTTTCCTGAGATATAGAAGACCTACCTCTTAACTTGAATACCAAGTATTAATCTTTTCCATGAGTAATTACACAAATTATAGCCATTTTACCGAAAAAAATCCGAGGTAGTGGGACTTACAGACCCGTTGTGGGCGTGTCCTTTGGGTAATTTGAATAATTTTAACACTTTACCTAACCCGAGGTTCACTGTAACTGTATACCAAATTTGGTCCAAATCGAACAACTCCTTCTTTCTTTTTTTTGCATACACGCAGACAGACGGACAGACGGACAGACGGACAGACGGACAGACGGACAACCGGAAATGAAAAGAGAAAGTGTTTCTGATCATTTCTATATACTTATGTCTATACCTAGGAAGGCTCCTTTAATGCGTTACAATTTTGGCACAAAGTTATTATACCCTATTACCATAGGTGTAGGGTATAATAATAATTTTAATATTTTTTGAATCATGTATTGTGCGCTTGATTACGCATGTATGCAAAGTTTCAGATCTCTAAGTAGTCGGAAAGTGGGTGAAAAATTGATTACTAGATTTGAGGACAACCCGGAAGGCAAGTTGATAGAAAGCTTATAAAAAGACAGATGGAAGAAAAGAGTTTCTTTGTATTTTTTGCCATCCTTAATAAGGATGTAATAACGAAAAATCTATTGTTTCTGCTCCTCATCTTTGGTGTGAAGGTCATTGAAGTCAGTAATAAATTTTACTTCTCGTTCTGCCATGTCATTAACGACTTCACAATCTCCAATCCTTCCTTAAAATGAATATTTTCAGGCCAGCTATTGGGGGGTTCTCTGAGAAAATCTGCGTTAGTCTGGAAACGCTCAAAGAAATGCATAGTCTCCTTGGTAATTAAATCAGATAACCCTCCATTAACCAGTTCTTCCGATTGGTGTTTTCGAAATTTGGGATTTAAAATTCTTGAATTTTCTGTCTCGGCCTCGGTCTGAGTTATATCTACTAGGCTGTTAGTTAGGACTTTGTTTGCTATTTCCGATTTTTCTTCGTCTGAAATTGTGGGGATCAAAGAACACGAGGGCTACTAATTCTGCATTCAAATACCACGAATGATTTGAGAATTTCATCAGAGCCCTCTCAGAAATATCCTTGTCAATCTCCTGATACTCCGACAAAGATCGCAAAAGATCAAAGTCTTGCTTGGGAGACAAATGTGCTATGGGAGCATTGAACCAAGCTTTACAATACACTCTAACCAGAAAAATACAACTTCTAAGGCACTGTGTTCTTCATCCCTCAGTTTGAATTGTCCACGGAATAGGAAAATTTTCAGGCAATAGATGGCCTTAGCCATCCACCGGGCATGACTGATGGCACCTGGAATTTTAAATCCCACTTCATTTCCAGTGCTCCCACAAACACCAATACTAAATATAGGAGCTTCTTGTAATCATCTCTGGGCTGGAATTCGGTAAGTTTAGTGTTTAAGGAAGGATTGGAGATTGTGAAGTCTCTAAAGGTCGTTAATGACATGGCAGAACGAGGGGTGAAATTTATTACTGACTTCAATGACCTTCTCACCAAAGATGAGGAGCAGAAACAATATGTTTTACAAGTAGTAAGCAAATGCCGAAAGCTGAATCCTGATTGTTCAAAATTAACTTTGACAAAGCCTTTAGAATAGATTATTCATTACTGTATCCTTATTAACCCCCTTCTTATGCGAGTGTCCCGCCTTTTCCAGGTCGCGATTGCAGCTGCTGGAGTCAGACGTGGTGAGAACCGATCAACTAAGTTCCTTGCCACCATCGAAAATCCTCCGCTTTATTAAAAGCTCAGGAAGATTTCAGTAAAAGGAATTAGCTTACCAGTACAATGGACAAATACTTGTCTGCGTGCTGGTAGGTTTTTCATATTCCGACAAAAAAAAAAAAAAAAAAGGATGGCAAACAGTACAAAGAAACTCTTTTTTTATTTCAATGTATTTTTATACATTTTAATACATTGAAATATGTAAAAAAAAACAATCTGTCTTTTTATTCCATTAGAATTAGTTTCGTCCTTTGAAAAATATTTAAAAATTCCGATTCATGGTTTTGGTAACAAAAGTTGGGTATGTACTAAGAAAGTCTTTTCTCCGCTGTTGGGGACCATTGTGGTTGATAAACTACTGAAATTACTAAGTTCCAATTGCTTTGTAGTAAAAGGTTCCGCGGATGAGATCGTCATCCTTTTCAGAGATAAATGAATATGAAGACACGATCTCATATCTACTTCAGAGAGCATGAAACCTTTTAGTAAAATGGTGCAGGGATACAGGACTAAATGTTATTCTTAAAAAGTCCAACATAATTGTTTTCACACATAAAAGGAAAAGGGATAACCTCAGGAAACCAATGCTTTCCAATCAAACTATAAATTTCTCAAAAGGGAAAAAATATCTAGGAGTTATTCTTGATGATAAACTCACCTGGAATCTACACCTAGATAGCATTTTAACTAAAGTCAGAGCATCCTTATGGATTAGCAGAAGTTTCGTGGGTAATAATTGGGGAATAAGTCCCAAGTTGGCAATGTGGATGTGTACTGCCATAACCATGCCTAGCATCTTTAATACTGCATCAATTTGGTGGAGCAAGGTGAATCAAATTAGAGCAAAGGCTAAGCTCAACAAAATGCAAAGACTAGCCTGTATATGTATTACAGGTGTAATGAGAACAACACCATCCTCTGCTCTAGAGGTGATACTGCATATATGTACTACATATGTATGTACAACCTTTAAGTCTTTATATTAAGAAAGAAGCCTACTGTCCTCAAGCACACGCATCGCTTTTATCTGATCGAAACCATTCTGCAATCTGCCATGGCACCACCTAATGTTCTGGCAAAAAAGCCACACAATACTGAAAGGAAACGAAAGGTAACTAACAGGCGAAAGCATTTATGACATAAGCTTCTCCGAATTGAACAAACGAGGTTGTAACGCTGAAAAGAAACTGAATCCGAATAATTACGGGTTCTTTACCGGACACTGTAAGGTAATGAAAGATTTGGCTACCATGGGTATAGTACAGGACAGCACGTGTCGAATTTGTAAAGAAGCTGAAGAAACAGCAGAGCACAACCCTTGTCAATGTGATGGGCTAGTAAGGATCAGACTTCGTTGAGTAGGAAATACATATCTACAACCGCAGAATTTTTTGGACAGATCTCCAAACGAAAGGAAAGAGGGTATATTAACTTTGTGCGATAATTGTAATGCCTAAAACGAGCCATCCTATGTATAAACATACATATATAAGTATGTATTAAGAAACTCTCATAATCAATTTCTGTCTAAATTTTCGGTCGACCGTCTGTCTGTCATACAGTGGCCGCAGAAAAGAAAGAACAAGTTGTCCGATTTGAGCGAAATTTGGTACACAGTGACAATGAGCCTTAATTTTGTTTAAGCTCCGAGATTAGACAAATCGGTTGATGTACACGTACATAAGTTAAATACATACGTTCACCTACCTCGGAAAAAAAGGATGATATTCTGTATTCAAGTTAAGGTGTCGGTTCTCTTTGTCATACGAAAAATAGTCCTTCCATTATTTAGGCAATATAATTTTTGCGGTGAAATGGCTCTCATTTTACTAATTGTAAGATATAAATTTTCACACTCACGTTCAGATATCAGCCTTACATAGTGCACCGAAATGGGCATGGTCTGCCCACTATCTTTATATATAAAACGCGGACTGACTAAAAAGCGTTTGTCCGCTCTGCAGCGCGGCGGCAGAGGCAGCGAATGGCTTCTTATAAAAGTTTAGAAAATAAGGTAGCAAGAGCGATGATAGCGCAGCGAGTAAGGCGCTGAAACCGAAAGTACATGGGTTCGAGTTCCAGCTCCGCAGGTTTTATAATTTTTATTTTAAAATTTTGTTAATGTTTTTTTATTTTTTACTTTGCTTTGTCTTTTATTGTTGCTAATTGTTTTGTCTTATATACTAGCTTTCGTGTATACAGGCACACACGACAGGTGACCCCCACTTGTTAATAATAATTGATTGGCGTAACAGCCCTTGCGGGCTTATGGTAGAATTACTCTAGTAGTAAGGTTAGAAATCGTGTCAGCAGACACAATCTATCTTACCCGAACACAATGTTCGCTATTACTCTGACCGGATTGAGTAGTAGAAATTTCTGCGTCAATTAGAAAACTACTACAAAAGTCGTGTCAGCTGTGAAAAGAATGTTGCCACCCAAAAGATTCATTGAAAATTGAAATAGAATTAGTGCTTTTCCTATGCAAGAGGTAATATGGCAACACTGATTAAAACAAGCGAATATTTATTGGAAATACAGTCCACCTGCGCTTTCGTTTGCTTTTAATTTGTACACATCGTACATTTTACACAACACTCAACACATTGAGTCAATTATTTCGTCGTTTGAATTAATTTTTCACGATATATTTTGTTTGTGAACTCTGTTGCAGAAAAGTGTTGCCAGTGACCTTCGATTTTAGTTCAACAAAAGAAGTGGATTATTATTGCCGAAATAAGTTAAAAAAAAGTAGTACACAATGTAGAGATCTAACAATTATGATAATTCAGTGCCATAAATTTAATAAAGAATGTAAAATTTCATCTCAGAAGAAAATAAACAGTGTGTTTCTTTTGTGCACAAAACTATACGGCAGCACTAACAAAAAGAAAAGACTGACAGCTGCAATCCGTTTAGCTGTTAGAGTAACTGGGCAAATTGCTATCCGGCACGATTGAATCCGACACCGCTGGACTAATTAGACCATTAGGCCTGCTTTCTCGTAATAACTTTTGTGTGCTTGTTATATTTTTAAAAAATTAACGGGACCTACATTAACCGAATCCAAACGGGTTGAAAAGCTTTTCATGGCAAAGAATATTCTTGGAGAGTTGCCAACTCACCGCGAGAAGTGGCGCCGCGCAAAGAAACAGTTTAAAAAACTCTTCTCTTTGTAATAGATATTATGCGACCGGAACTGAGATTTGAACCCAGGCCTCCCGCATCAGCGACCAAGCACTTATCCACTATGCCACCGCGGCGCCATCCCATTGTTGCTGTTAAAAATAATTTTAAATTTTCCAAACAAATTTCCAGTGGGTTATCTGGTTTAGGGCTGTGGTCGGCAGCCCTATATTATAAATATTATTTTTGATTTAAAAGAATAAGCTTTAAGTATGAAATAATATTTTTTCATATAAAAAAATATAAATGTTTCGCACAAAACATATTGTTTTTGCAAAAACCCTTTGCGGTGGTCCGGGGTGACCACGCAGGTTATGTTTGCCGGGGCCGGTCAGGACTTGGAGGTGTCGTTGGGAAGCGGAAGTAGGTTTAGTCGGGGGGATTTTACGGGGTAAAAAAGTACACTAATTTAGGTAGGTTTAATTTAATTTAAGTATTTATTTTTCGGGTGTTTCTTTTCACTTTAACTTACAATATAAATCGGGCATCTTTAGCTGTCAAGACGAGTTCCTTATGGTTCGGGGTGACTTTCCACAATGTCAAAGGTCAGAGACAAAGTCATTGCATTCAACTTGCAACAATACCCCACCCACTAACCTATGATCCTTTCTAAACCAACAAGTGATTTGCTTGTATAGGGGGCATCCCCTGAGTGTTGGTTTAAAAAAAATAAAAGCAGTCAAGTGCGAGTCGGGCTCGCTCACTGAGGGTTCCGTACCAGAAATACCCTTTTTAGCCTTCGAATTTAGTTTCTCTTTGCCCGTCTGGCCACACAATTTTCCACATTTTGGCCTACATCTTCGAAACCAATTCACCTAAAATTATAAAAAAAACATTTTAGGAATCCACGGACGTAGCCCTTTCTAACGAGACCCCACATTATGTAAACAACAAAAATTTTTCGCAAAGGAAATTTTTTACTATGGTAATCTTAAATAAAATTAAAAAAAATAGAAAAACAAATAAATCGAAAAAAGCTGCAGTTTCCCAGTAATCTATGACTAAAGACCTACTAACTCTGATTTTATCAAAATTTTAGCTTAAGAAATGTAGAAAGCCAGGTGGTATGGTCATTTTTTCGACATTTTGTGCTATATCTTCGAAACCACTTCACAGAAAATTATAAAAAAAATATCTTTGGAATCCATGGACGTAGCCCTTTCTAATGATACCCCACTCGGTATAAACAACAAAAAATTTTTTCTGGGGGGGTCATCTTAAGTTAAAAAAAAATTAAAAATTTAAAATTCGAAAAAACCGGCAGCCATTCAGTCATGCGTGATCAAATACCTAGTAAGCCTGATTTTATCAAAATTTTCGGTTAAGAAATGGTGTGTGCAGATGGGATCATGTGAGGACAGGTCTGTTTTTTTCACCTTTTTAACTATATCTTTCTAACCCGTTTACATAAAATAAAAATAAAATACATTGTTTAGAGGAGGTACTAGTTTGCACCACCTTTCGCTCGAATGCGTACAAGATTAAGAACAATGCGTGTTCGATGTTTAGTTGTCCGTGACCGAAACAGAAGTGGTCTTAACATTTATTGCAATTTCCCACTTAAGCTAAACCATTATTCCACTATGAGCTAAACAATGCATGATAATGCGTGAGAGGAATTTAGTACAAAAGATGACAGGTGTAGAGCGAGAGAGTGATAACAACTGTTTACCGCAAAGTGCAGCATAGATTTAAGAGATATGAATTAACCAAATGAAGAGAAATTAATTAACAAAATAAAGAGAATGAATATGATCCGCAGGTTTTATAATTTTTATTTTTTAATTTTTTTTATGTTTTTTTATTTTTTACTTTGCTTTGCCTTTTATTGTTGCTAATTGTTTTGTCTTATATACTAGCTTTCGTGTATACAGGCACACACGACAGGTGACCCCCACTTGTTAATAATAATTGATTGGCGTAACAGCCCTTGCGGGCTTATGGTAGAATTACTCTAGTAGTAAGGTTAGAAATCGTGTCAGCTGACACAATCTATCTTACCCGAACACAATGTTCGCTATTACTCTGACCGGATTGAGTAGTAGAAATTTCTGCGTCAATTAGAAAACTACTACAAAAGTCGTGTCAGCTGTGAAAAGAATGTTGCCACCCAAAAGATTCATTGAAAATTGAAATAGAATTAGTGCTTTTCCTATGCAAGAGGTAATATGGCAACACTGATTAAAACAAGCGAATATTTATTGGAAATACAATCCACCTGCGCTTTCGTTTGCTTTTAATTTGTACACATCGTACATTTTACACAACACTCAACACATTGAGTCAATTATTTCGTCGTTTGAATTAATTTTTCACGATATATTTTGTTTGTGAACTCTGTTGCAGAAAAGTGTTGCCAGTGACCTTCGATTTTAGTTCAACAAAAGAAGTGGATTATTATTGCCGAAATAAGTTAAAAAAAAGTAGTACACAATGTAGAGATCTAACAATTATGATAATTCAGTGCCATAAATTTAATAAAGAATGTAAAATTTCATCTCAGAAGAAAATAAACAGTGTGTTTCTTTTGTGCACAAAACTATACGGCAGCACTAACAAAAAGAAAAGACTGACAGCTGCAATCCGTTTGGCTGTTAGAGTAACTGGGCAAATTGCTATCCGGCACGATTGAATCCGACACCGCTGGACTAATTAGACCATTAGGCCTGCTTTCTCGTAATAACTTTTGTGTGCTTGTTATATTTTTAAAAAATTAACGGGACCTACATTAACCGAATCCAAACGGGTTGAAAAGCTTTTCATGGCAAAGAATATTCTTGGAGAGTTGCCAACTCACCGCGAGAAGTGGCGCCGCGCAAAGAAACAGTTTAAAAAAGTCTTCTCTTTGTAATAGATATTATGCGACCGGAACTGAGATTTGAACCCAGGCCTCCCGCATCAGCGACCAAGCACTTATCCACTGTGCAGCCGCGGCGCCATCCCATTGTTGGTGTTAAAAATAATTTTAAATTTTCCAAACAAATTTCCAGTGGGTTATCTGGTTTAGGGCTGTGGTCGGCAGCCCTATATTATAAATATTATTTTTGATTTAAAATAATAAGCTTTAAGTATGAAATAATATTTTTTCATATAAAAAAATATAAATGTTTCGCACAAAACATATTTTTTTTGCAAAAACCCTTTGCGGTGGTCCGGGGTGACCACGCAGGTTATGTTTGCCGGGGCCGGTCAGGACTTGGAGGTGTCGTTGGGAAGCGGAAGTAGGTTTAGTCGGGGGGATTTTACGGGGTAAAAAAGTACACTAATTTAGGTAGGTTTAATTTAATTTAAGTATTTATTTTTCGGGTGTTTCTTTTCACTTTAACTTACAATATAAATCGGGCATCTTTAGCTGTCAAGACGAGTTCCTTATGGTTCGGGGTGACTTTCCACAATGTCAAAGGTCAGAGACAAAGTCATTGCATTCAACTTGCAACAATGCCCCACCCACTAACCTATGATCCTTTCTAAACCAACAAGTGATTTGCTTGTATAGGGGGCATCCCCTGAGTGTTGGTTTAAAAAAAATAAAAGCAGTCAAGTGCGAGTCGGGCTCGCTCACTGAGGGTTCCGTACCAGAAATACCCTTTTTAGCCTTCGAATTTAGTTTCTCTTTGCCCGTCTGGCCACACAATTTTCCACATTTTGGCCTACATCTTCGAAACCAATTCACCTAAAATTATAAAAAAAACATTTTAGGAATCCACGGACGTAGCCCTTTCTAACGAGACCCCACAATATGTAAACAACAAAAATTTTTCGCTAAGGAAATTTTTTACTATGGTAATCTTAAATAAAATAAAAAAAAATAGAAAAACAAATAAATCGAAAAAAGCTGCAGTTTCCCAGTAATCTATGACTAAAGACCTACTAACTCTGATTTTATCAAAATTTTAGCTTAAGAAATGTAGAAAGCCAGGGGGTATGGTCATTTTTTCGACATTTTGTGCTATATCTTCGAAACCACTTCACAGAAAATTATAAAAAAAATATCTTTGGAATCCATGGACGTAGCCCTTTCTAATGATACCCCACTCGGTATAAACAACAAAAATTTTTTTCTGAGGGGGTCATCTTAAGTTAAAAAAAAATTAAAAATTTAAAATTCGAAAAAACCGGCAGCCATTCAGTCATGCGTGATCAAATACCTAGTAAGCCTGATTTTATCAAAATTTTCGGTTAAGAAATGGTGTGTGCAGATGGGATCATGTGAGGACAGGTCTGTTTTTTTCACCTTTTTAACTATATCTTTCTAACCCGTTTACATAAAATAAAAATAAAATACATTGTTTAGAGGAGGTACTAGTTTGCACCACCTTTCGCTCGAATGCGTACAATATTAAGAACAATGCGTGTTCGATGTTTAGTTGTCCGTGACCGAAACAAAAGTGGTCTTAACATTTATTGCAATTTCGCACTTAAGCTAAACCATTATTCCACTATGAGCTAAACAATGCATGATAATGCGTGAGAGGAATTTAGTACAAAAGATGACAGGTGTAGAGCGAGAGAGTGATAACAATTGTTTACCGCAAAGTGCAGCATAGATTTAAGAGATATGAATTAACCAAATGAAGAGAAATTAATTAACAAAATAAAGAGAATGAATATGATCCGCAGGTTTTATAATTTTTATTTTGTAATTTTTTTAATGTTTTTTTATTTTTTACTTTGCTTTGCCTTTTATTGTTGCTAATTGTTTTGTCTTATATACTAGCTTTCGTGTATACAGGCACACACGACAGGTGACCCCCACTTGTTAATAATAATTGATTGGCGTAACAGCCCTTGCTGGCTTATGGTAGAATTACTCTAGTAGTAAGGTTAGAAATCGTGTCAGCTGACACAATCTATCTTACCCGAACACAATGTTCGCTATTACTCTGACCGGATTGAGTAGTAGAAATTTCTGCGTCAATTAGAAAACTACTACAAAAGTCGTGTCAGCTGTGAAAAGAATGTTGCCACCCAAAAGATTCATTGAAAATTGAAATAGAATTAGTGCTTTTCCTATGCAAGAGGTAATATGGCAACACTGATTAAAACAAGCGAATATTTATTGGAAATACAGTCCACCTGCGCTTTCGTTTGCTTTTAATTTGTACACATCGTACATTTTACACAACACTCAACACATTGAGTCAATTATTTCGTCGTTTGAATTAATTTTTCACGATATATTTTGTTTGTGAACTCTGTTGCAGAAAAGTGTTGCCAGTGACCTTCGATTTTAGTTCAACAAAAGAAGTGGATTATTATTGCCGAAATAAGTTAAAAAAAAGTAGTACACAATGTAGAGATCTAACAATTATGATAATTCAGTGCCATAAATTTAATAAAGAATGTAAAATTTCATCTCAGAAGAAAATAAACAGTGTGTTTCTTTTGTGCACAAAACTATACGGCAGCACTAACAAAAAGAAAAGACTGACAGCTGCAATCCGTTTGGCTGTTAGAGTAACTGGGAAAATTGCTATCCGGCACGATTGAATCCGACACCGCTGGACTAATTAGACCATTAGGCCTGCTTTCTCGTAATAACTTTTGTGTGCTTGTTATATTTTTAAAAAATTAACGGGACCTACATTAACCGAATCCAAACGGGTTGAAAAGCTTTTCATGGCAAAGAATATTCTTGGAGAGTTGCCAACTCACCGCGAGAAGTGGCGCCGCGCAAAGAAACAGTTTAAAAAAGTCTTCTCTTTGTAATAGATATTATGCGACCGGAACTGAGATTTGAACCCAGGCCTCCCGCATCAGCGACCAAGCACTTATCCACTGTGCAACCGCGGCGCCATCCCATTGTTGGTGTTAAAAATAATTTTAAATTTTCCAAACAAATTTCCAGTGGGTTATCTGGTTTAGGGCTGTGGTCGGCAGCCCTATATTATAAATATTATTTTTGATTTAAAATAATAAGCTTTAAGTATGAAATAATATTTTTTCATATAAAAAAATATAAATGTTTCGCACAAAACATATTTTTTTTGCAAAAACCCTTTGCGGTGGTCCGGGGTGACCACGCAGGTTATGTTTGCCGGGGCCGGTCAGGACTTGGAGGTGTCGTTGGGAAGCGGAAGTAGGTTTAGTCGGGGGGATTTTACGGGGTAAAAAAGTACACTAATTTAGGTAGGTTTAATTTAATTTAAGTATTTATTTTTCGGGTGTTTCTTTTCACTTTAACTTACAATATAAATCGGGCATCTTTAGCTGTCAAGACGAGTTCCTTATGGTTCGGGGTGACTTTCCACAATGTCAAAGGTCAGAGACAAAGTCATTGCATTCAACTTGCAACAATGCCCCACCCACTAACCTATGATCCTTTCTAAACCAACAAGTGATTTGCTTGTATAGGGGGCATCCCCTGAGTGTTGGTTTAAAAAAAATAAAAGCAGTCAAGTGCGAGTCGGGCTCGCTCACTGAGGGTTCCGTACCAGAAATACCCTTTTTAGCCTTCGAATTTAGTTTCTCTTTGCCCGTCTGGCCACACAATTTTCCACATTTTGGCCTACATCTTCGAAACCAATTCACCTAAAATTATAAAAAAAACATTTTAGGAATCCACGGACGTAGCCCTTTCTAACGAGACCCCACAATATGTAAACAACAAAAATTTTTCGCTAAGGAAATTTTTTACTATGGTAATCTTAAATAAAATAAAAAAAAATAGAAAAACAAATAAATCGAAAAAAGCTGCAGTTTCCCAGTAATCTATGACTAAAGACCTACTAACTCTGATTTTATCAAAATTTTAGCTTAAGAAATGTAGAAAGCCAGGGGGTATGGTCATTTTTTCGACATTTTGTGCTATATCTTCGAAACCACTTCACAGAAAATTATAAAAAAAATATCTTTGGAATCCATGGACGTAGCCCTTTCTAATGATACCCCACTCGGTATAAACAACAAAAATTTTTTTCTGAGGGGGTCATCTTAAGTTAAAAAAAAATTAAAAATTTAAAATTCGAAAAAACCGGCAGCCATTCAGTCATGCGTGATCAAATACCTAGTAAGCCTGATTTTATCAAAATTTTCGGTTAAGAAATGGTGTGTGCAGATGGGATCATGTGAGGACAGGTCTGTTTTTTTCACCTTTTTAACTATATCTTTCTAACCCGTTTACATAAAATAAAAATAAAATACATTGTTTAGAGGAGGTACTAGTTTGCACCACCTTTCGCTCGAATGCGTACAAGATTAAGAACAATGCGTGTTCGATGTTTAGTTGTCCGTGACCGAAACAGAAGTGGTCTTAACATTTATTGCAATTTCGCACTTAAGCTAAACCATTATTCCACTATGAGCTAAACAATGCATGATAATGCGTGAGAGGAATTTAGTACAAAAGATGACAGGTGTAGAGCGAGAGAGTGATAACAATTGTTTACCGCAAAGTGCAGCATAGATTTAAGAGATATGAATTAACCAAATGAAGAGAAATTAATTAACAAAATAAAGAGAATGAATATGATTATTGCTGCTGCGAACATCCTCCCCCAGTTGGGAAGCGTTGGCTTTCAACTTAATCTGTTTCCACTGGAAGCACAGCAATCTTCCCTACAGCTCTCTTTATCGGTCCATTTGAAGTACGAAGAATAGCCACACGAGCAACGCCATCGTCGCCGCACACGGTGCTCTCTACGCGACCAAGCTGCCACTTAAAAGGCGGGAGGTTATCGTCTTTGATGAGCACCAAAGAGCCAATGCTAATGTTCGCGGTCGATGTGCGCCACTTTCCGCGCTCTTGCAGTAAGGACAGGTAGCATGTACTCCATTTTCTCCAGAAAGCTTGCTGCATGTAGCAAACACGCTGCCATCGATTTAAGCGACTGATGCTGAGATGCGTTAGGTCTGGCTCAACAATAGCTGTAAACGGTGCACCTACCAAGAAGTGCGCAGGAGTCAGCACCTCCAAATCACTGGGATTTTCTGAAATTGGACAGAGCGGACGAGAATTTATTATTGCAGCAATTTCACATATTAGAGTGCGAAGCTCTTCGAATGTAAGGATCGAAAGGCCAACGATGCGAAGGAAATGAAGCTTGGCTGACTTCACAGCAGCCTCCCATAATCCACCAAAGTGTGGTGAGCGAGGTGGTATAAATTTCCAATCAATGCCATCTGCGAGGCATTGCTGAGATACCAATAAGTTGTGTTCTTCACTCAAAAATAGTTGTTTTAGATCAGCCATCTCGTTTTTAGCGCCAACGAAGTTGGTGGCATTGTCAGACCAAATTATCTGCGGCTTGCCCCTTGTACAAACAAAGCGCTTTAGCGCGGCCAAAAACGATTGCGTGGATAAATCCTTTACCAGCTCGAGATGTGATGCTTTCGCCGAGAAGCACACGAAGATGCAGATATAACATTTTATCGGTGGCCGGTTGCGAACTTCCGATTTATAATAAAACGGCCCGCAGAAATCAACACCAGTTGTAAGAAATGCTTTGTTGGCTTGCACTCTATCAGATGGCAGGCTTCCCATTACATGTTCAAAGATTTTCGGCTTCAGGCGAAAACATCTGATGCATTTGTTGATCACGGCTGTGACGACCTTGCGGCCACCTATTGGCCAGTAATGTTGCCGAATTGACGCAAGCAGACTCTGGGGTCCAGCGTGCAGGCATTTGTAGTGAAAGTGATTGATGATTGCATTGGTAATAGGATGATGCTTTGGAATCAAGAGCGGATGCTTGGCATCAAAGTCCAAAAGCGAATTTTGCAGCCGTCCTCCAACACGTAGCAATCCATTTGAATCGATGAACGGCATCAACGAGCGTAGCTTGCTTGATGGAGGTAGCTGACTTCCAGCTTTTAACGCCTTGAATTCCGCTGCAAAATTGATTTGTTGAATATTTCGAATTAAAAGTTGCGTTCCCATCTTAATATTATGAGAAGTCAATGGCTGATTGGCTTGCAAGTTGCATTTCGATTTAAAGCAAAAGTAATAGATATAAGCGTAAATACGTTGTATCTTGCCGAATGAGTTGTGAAATTTGCAATTGAGCGATACATCTTGCTGCGTTGCAGTGATTAGGACTCTACGACGTCGTTCTGGTACGTTGGTTAAAAAGTTTAGATTTTCAGGACAATGGGAGGGATCGTCGAGCAGGAATGACGGTCCTCTAGTCCAAAGGTCAGAGCGCAACAGCTCTTTTGGTGAACATCCTCTGGAGAGAACATCAGCCGGATTTAAAGAGGTCGGTACATGATGCCACATCATGCCGCTTGTTAGTGTTTGTACTTGGCTCACTCTATTTGACACAAATACGTTGAAATTGGATGGCTGCTCGCGAAGCCAAGACAACGCCACCATCGAATCTGACCAGCAGTGTACTTCACACGGGTGCTGACAGTCCTCTAATATCGATGCCACTAATTCAGCAAGCAGCAGCGCTGCTGATAACTCGAGTTTAGGAATTGTTAGGCTTTTTAAAGGAGCTACTCTCGATTTAGCACAAAGCAAAGATGACATTATACGCCCTTCCTGATTAGATCGTATGTACACGCAAGCACCAAACGCGACTAAGCTCGCATCGCAAAATGCATGCAGCTGCAACGTAGATTTCGGCGTCAGTACGTAGCGTGGAAATTTTAGGCTCATAACAACAGGAAATTCAGCGTAAATATCAATCCAGATAGATTGCAATGATTGGGGTAAACTCTCATCCCACTGCAACTTTTCTTTCCAAAGGGTTTGAAGGAAAATTTTAGCCTTTGTGACGACGGGTGAAACGAGTCCAAGCGGGTCATAAAAGCGAGCGATTGCAGAGAGAACTGAACGTTTAGTAATGCGATCATTACTTGCAGCAGGTGTGAAAGCGAATAAAAAATTATCAGTGGTTGGATTCCAAATGAGCCCAAGTGTCTTTGTCACATCGGTGCCATCATGAAACTTCAGGAGTTTTTCGCAATCTGAGTCGGTTACTCCACACAGAGCGTTTGCCTCATTGGAGCACCATTTTCGAATTTTGAAATCTCCTCGCTGCAACAGATCCTTGACCTGCTCCCTGATTTCAAGAACATGCTCTATGGTTTCTCCGCCAGAAATGAGATCGTCCACGTAAAAATCTCTTCGAACGATTTTGGCACCCAAAGGGAATGATTTTTCCTCATCATATGAGAGTTGATGCATGGCACGTATAGCTAAAAACGCGGCGGGCTTTGTTCCGTATGTTACGGTATTCAATTTAAAAGCTTTGATATCATCCTGCGGAAGGTCGCGCCAAAGAATACATTGGAGATATTCGTCTGGATGAGTGGTGCGAACACATCGATACATTTTACAAATGTCTCCACACAAAGCGATTTTGTGAAAGCGAAAGCGTAAAAGCGTGTTGAATAACTTTGGTTGAATAGTTGGCCCTGCTATGAGCAGATCGTTTAATGAATGGCCGGATGTGGTTTTTGCCGAGCCGTCGAATACGACGCGAAGTTTTGTCGTCGTGCTGTCAAGTTTTTGCACACAGTGGTGCGGCAGAAAATAAGTTGTAGTATTTGCTTCTGGCACCGCTAAACTCATGTGGCCTAAAGAGGCATACTCGTTCATAAACGAAATATATTGGGATTTCAAATCAGGATTGCTCTGTAACCTCTTTTCTAAACCTTTGAATCTACGGAGAGCGCGACCATATGAATCCCCAAGCGAGTCAAAATTTTCTATCGTGGGCAATCGAACGGAATATGCTCCCGAAGCGAGCCAAGTGAAGTTTTGTTGGAAGTGCTGCTCACACCAAATATCTTCTTCAGATTGAGACGAATTGGAATCGAAACAATTTTCTATTTCCCAAAAGCGCTTTACGATATTGTTCAAAGAGATATCATCTGGTAGGTCCGCTAAATTTTGATTGAAGGCTGCTAGAGTTGACGAGCGTTTGCTGGAATATGAAACTCCTCCAGATATTATCCAACCAAGCCGAGTTTTTTGCAAGGTTGGTAAATTGTTTGCTATGCGAATTTGACCAACGCAGATCAGGTCGAAAAACAAGCTAGCGCCGATCAAAAGGTCAATACGCTGAGGTTTGTAAAATAGAGGATCGGCTAATCTAAGATTTTCCGGAATATTCCAATCGGAAATATTCAAATTGAAATTGGGCTGATAATCCGTTATGCTTGGTACGACGACAGCTGCGAACGAAGAAGTATAGACGCTATCTTGCGACTGAATGCAAATTTCAACTGTTTTGTAAGCTACGAAGGTTGATTCTCCGATTCCAGAGATCAATATGCGAGAGTTTATTTGTTGAAGTTGCAACTGATTCGATAATCGAGTTGTTACAAAATTGAGTTGAGACGCTGAATCTAAAACGGCGCGGCACGGAACCAGACCACCTGTGCGATTTTTAACGAAGAGAACGGCTGTAGCAAGCAACACATAATTGTTAGGGCTAGATATCGTGACTTCAGGTGGAGGGTTGTTCGAAGACGAAGATACAATGGCTGATTGCTGAAGATTTACAGAAGGGTTTGACGAATCGGCAACAGCTTCTAATTCATTTGAAACAGGTGTTGTTAAAGCGGTAGGAGAGACAGAATTCTTAGGAAGTAATGAGTGATGTTTAGCTGGGCAATAGCGACAATGACCAAACTTGCATTGCTGTAAATTGTGACCTTTGCGAAGGCAATTCAAACAGAGGTGCAGTTTTTTAGCCTCCTTGTAACGCAAATTTGGAGATATATTCATAAACCGTGAACAACTATTGATATAATGCTCTTTTGAATCGCAAAATACACATAAAATGCGGTTCCTTGAAGACGCTAGTAAAACACTTCTATTGTTTTTTGTATGAAAGTCTCTTTTCACCTGCTGGCTAGACGGTTGCATCGTCATAGCACATTCCAAATTTTCCATCATGCGACATCTCTGCTCCAAGAACGACGACATGGCAGACCAAGTTGGCAGATTCTGAATTTCCAAGCTCTCTTTCCATTTTTCCTGCGTTCCTTGATCCAGCTTGGAAACGATGAGGTTTATAAGCAAGCCATCAGAGATTTGCTCAATCGACGCTAATGTTTGTAGAGCTCGAAGATGCGAATTGAATTTATCGCTTAGTTCACGCAGGCTAGTAGCTGATCCCTTCTCAACACCCTTTAGTCCGAATATCGCCTTAATGTGTGCCTGAAAAATAAGAAGTTTGTTGTCGAATCTATTTTTCAATAAAGTTACAGCTTTGTCGTAGTTTTCTTCGTTGGGTTCAAGTGCAGAAATCGTTTCCAACGCGGCTCCATACACATTAGCACGCAAGTGCTGTAGCTTTTAAATTTTGCTCAGCTCGACATCATTATCGACGACGCTCTTGAACATAGCGAAGAAATTTGGCCAGTCCGTGTATGATCCACCAAATTTAGGTATTTTCAGCTCTGGTAGGCGAGATTTTCGTTGCGATGAACAGAATGTTGATTGCGCTTCTTCCAGTGCGAAGTGCCGAAGTGTAGAAGAATGCGCTGGATGCGCTGGATTTACCTTGCGCTGTAAATTTAGCTCACGAGAGAGCTTTGCCTTTGCTTCGAGATACACCACGATAAATTCAGCTCGACTTGCGCTGTTGAGTTCACCCGGATCAGCTTCTTCAAGCATCGACTGCACCGTATCGAAGTTATCGTGCATGCGCTCAATGCGCACAGACAGCTCGACTTCATCAAAATCCTTCAGCTGCTCCGTAGTAAAAGTTGCATTGAGTGCTACTAGCTGTTGTTTTATCGATGCACTTTTTCTTTTTCCAAATGAAATTGTTCCGGCAATGCTGGCAGCCGCGGGATTCGATGTTACCGGTTGATTTTCAGTCATTTTATTTATTTAAATGTTTATCTAAAGTTAAGCAAAAATAGACTGTACCGTCGCGAAGCACTTACAGCTTGCGAAAGAACGTATGTACAAAGATTTAAAACAAACGGTACTATCGCGCGATGATTGCGATTATGTAACAATGCACACGCCGCATGCACAATGCATATAAACAGACGCGCGCCTTTTGTGTTATTTGTGGACACTTCGAATAGTGCACAAATTGATGCGAAGTGATTAAATGTTCGAATTTTAAACGACGAGAAAAGACTTCCGACCCGATCACGTCGGGGTCACCAATGTTTTGAGGAGGTACTAGTTTGCACCACCTTTCGCTCGAATGCGTACAAGATTAAGAACAATGCGTGTTCGATGTTTAGTTGTCCGTGACCGAAACAGAAGTGGTCTTAACATTTGTTGTAATTTCGCACTTAAGCTAAACCATTATTCCACTATGAGCTAAACAATGCATGATATTGCGTGAGAGGAATTTAGTACAAAAGATGACAGGTGTAGAGCGAGAGAGTGATAACAATTGTTTACCGCAAAGTGCAGCATAGATTTAAGAGATATGAATTAACCAAATGAAGAGAAATTAATTAACAAAATAAAGAGAATGAATATGATTATTGCTGCTGCGAACATACATTTTATAATCTATGGACATAGCCCTTTCTAACGATACCCCACACGATACGATTTAAAAATATTTTTATTTTTTTTTGTCCAACCCGAAAACCTTTAAAAATTATAAAAAAATATTTCTAAAAATATTTCTTAACTTTTTATAGTAAAAATGTATTTAGGTTATTAAGACCTAACATCGTGCCAAATTTCAGGTTTCTACGATTAAAATAAGGTCGTTTTATATACACACTCCCAAAACAAAAGTGACCTTATAAGTGTTTCCGTTTTTTCCCTTTAGGGGAACGGAACCCTAAAAAAAAAAAAATGCCCCAAGCCAGTTGACAGCTAGGCCTGTTAAAAAGGCTGTCATCCTGGCCTGGGTTGCCAACTACCTTCGGGAAAGGGTGCAGTGCAGAGAGGCTTGGCATGAACACATATTAACGTATTTTATCTAGCTCTGCTAGAACAATAATACTAATAAGTAAATAGTATAACTAGAAAAATATGTAGATAGTAACAATAGGTACATAAATGGGAACATTGGCTTTGCATGTTTTTTCACGCACGCCTCTAGAGTTTTCAGCATTCCGGAAGACTATGACTATGAATTCGGACATTTCTAATTCTAAAACTTTGATAAAATCAGAGTAACTAGACATTTGATCACGCATTACTGTAAAGGTGCAGGGTTTTTCGATTTATAATTTTTAAATTTTTTAATTTAAGATAACCCCTTTAGAAAAAAATGTTTGTTGTTCATATCGAGTGGAGTAAAGTTAGAAAGCGCTACGTCCGTGGATTACAAAAAAAATTATATAAAAAAAAACTTTTTAAAAATAAGCTTTAATTTATTTAATGTACTAAAAAGTAGAAAATAAATTGTTTCCAAGTCACCTGTATCTTACTATTAATAAAAGCTTGGGGCGCCCATGTGTTCAATATTTGTCAACCAGTTACCACAATATTTTATTTAAATAATTTTTTTGCAAATAGATTCTAGTAATGAAAGATATTTTGAATATGGATATTGAGCGCACAAGCTTTTATTAATAGTAAGATACAGGTGACTTGGAAACAATTTATTTTCTACTTTTTAGTACATTAAATAAATTAAAGCTTATTTTTAAAAAGTTTTTTTTAATATAATTTTATTTTCTCCTTTTTAGTCTTTCATAAATTCAAATTTAGAGCTCTGAAATATTTCACAAAAAGAATTTAAAACTTGCAGAGCAGTACACAATATTTAGGGTGTTCACAGTGTTAACTATCGGCATATGTGATATCCTCAATTTAACAAATAATACGGCAGTAATCGACCCTAATATTCGTGGCATATTTGTGGCGCGATGAGTTGTTGTTGTTTTGCTTGCAAGACGCGGCGAGCTCGGCCCATGCAAAACCCCCGTTGCTTTGGCGCGGTGAGTTGTTGCTATTTTGCCTGCAGGGCGCGGCAAGTAAGTTCCTATCGTTTTTCATTGATGTGTGGTGTACCTATAATTATAAACTGAAGCCCAAGTGTGTAGTTGCTTGAAAAGTGCAACGCCCCCTGTCCTACGCCCATAAAATTTTACCAGTGGGACGACGCATCCAAGAGGCGACTGAATACGAAATTTCAATGCTGCACGACTTTTAGTTCCAAAGCTATTCTATATAAACGATTTTGTTTGCATGGGCGGTGCCATGCCCACTTGTCCACTGCCCGTCTTATTTTCCCAGTAGAAGGATATGGATATGTAGTAAGTTCCTACAGAGTTTCATTGATGTGTGATGTGTAGTTCTAAAGTTATACACAAATCTGGAGTTGATAAAAAAGTGCCACGCCCCTTATCCTACGCCCATAAAATTTTACCAGTGGGACGACACATCCAAGAGGCGACTGCATACGAAATTTCAATGCTGCACGACCTTTAGTTCCAAAGCTATTCTATATAAACGATTTTGTTTGTATGGGGGGTGCCACGCCCCCTTATCCAGTGCCCGCCTTATTTTCTCAGTAGAAGGATATGGATATGTAGTAAGTTCCTACCGAGTTTCATTGATGTGTGATGTGTAGTTCTAAAGTTATACACAAATCTGGAGTTGATAAAAAGTGCCACGCCCCTTATCCTACGCCCATAAAATTTTACCAGTGGGACGAAGCATCCAAGAGGGGCCTTTATACTGAATTTCAATGCTGCATGACCTTTAGTTCCAAAGCTATTCTATATAAACGATTTTGTTTGTATGGGCGGTGCCACGCCCCTTATCCTACGCCCATAAATTATTGATTCTTGCATTGTCTTGGTGTTTACGCATGTATGCAAAGTTTCAGATCTCTAAGGGCCAGTTTCACAGTGGATGTTTAAACTCTGATTGCAGTTTAAATAGGGAATTTCAGTTTCACAGTGGGAAGTTAAATACAATTTAAATGCCCGGTTGTGGGCATTTAAGTACGGCACAGAGTTGCAATCGAAAACAAATAAACAGCTGATTTCGGATGAGCAAGCAAGCTGCGTCGACAATATTGCAATTTATAAGCGGCCAAATTAAACATACAACTGCATGGTGTAGCACATATAAATGATCCCGTAGTATTATAAATAATATAAACTGTGGATTCTTTGAAGAATATCCAATAATTCACTTCTTTCGGCCGACGAAAAATTTTTAGCTCGCGCTGCCTCCATAATTGAACAATTGAACATATGTTTTTGGCAAGTTGTGCTGTGTTCAATTGTCAAATATTCGAAGTTGCCATTCATTATTCCGTATTTAAATAAATGCACTGTGAAACTCAAGAAAAGTTAAACTAGATTTAAACTCAATTCGCAAATTAGATTTAAACATCCACTGAGAAACTGGCCCTAAGTAGTCGGGAAGTGGGTGAAAAATTGATTACTAGATTTGACGACATTCCGCTGACATACTGACATACCGCGCAAAGTGAACCTAATATAAAGCTTATAATATATTCAAACAATTGGTTTCGAAGATATACATAGCTCAAAATGTCGAAAAAATGACCATACCCTCTGGGTTTCTACATTTCTCAACATAAAATTTTTATAAAATCAGGGTTAGTAGGTCTTAAGTTATAGATTACAGGAAAAGAGCAACCTTTCTTGACATACCATTTGTTTTTATATTTTTTTTTTTAAATCCACCTCAGTAAATAAGGGTTGGTGTTTATACCTTGTGCAGCTTAGCTAGAAAGGGCTACGTCTTTATTCCAAAAATAATTTTCTCATAATTTTAGGTAAATAGTTACGAAGATATAGTTCAAAATGTGGAAAAATTATCCTTACCCCTCCAAACCTCTCAGCATTCACATGTTTCTTATTTGGACACAGAACGTACAATATACAATATGTCATATTGTATATACAAGTCCGATATGCTGTCTCAGTCATATATGTTCTCTGCTTTTTTATGGTTGCTGCCTCGAATAAAGTGTACATGATAGAGTACTAGACGGCGCTGTATTTGTTTTAAGGACAGACGGGTAAGGAAAGGTGCTGCTCTTTCCAGAAAACAATCAAATCCAAGTTAAATACAGACTAAATTCGAACAATAAAAAGGGTATTTCTGGTACGGAACCCTCAGTGCGCGAGCTCGACTAGCACTTGACTGCTTTTTAATATTTGCGCATGGAACTGGAGAGCCGCATCTTGAGACGAAAGAGCCGCATGCGGCTCGCGAGCTGCAGGTTTCCAACCTCTGGAATAGGGTATTATTCTGTCGGGCTAAGACGACTGATGCCTCCTTACTTATTTTATAATAGTTTATATGCATATTTTCTAATTTTGCCGCATATTTATTTGCACATTTTCTATGCATGGAAATCCGAACCCTACTTGTTATTTATTGAATTAACGCTTGATCTTTCTTGCAACAAATTTGAACCTAATTTTTAGTGCATATTTCCGTTTAGTTTTAGGCCGTTTCGCGTTTACTACTTCTATCCATTTTGACCTAATCATCCGATAGGCACTGTCAAACCACAACCACCATGCCGTATCATCATTCCAATGATGATGGAGGTGGCAAGATTGGCACGGTAGAATATTCCGGCGATGAGCGTGACTCACGCTCTGGGGGTGAGGAACAGCTACATCCAGATATACATGACCTGCAAGATAAACCCATATATTTGCTGGAGCATTTGGCCACATTTACTGTGAATAAGGATTCGGGCATTGTGTTCCCGGCGGATGGCATGCGTCGTCTACTGCAACTCGAGAAAACAACTGGAATATGGTCGCAGAAAATGCAGTTATGTCTGGACTGCAAGTGGGTACTCATCATGGATTATGAGACAGAGGTAGGATACAACTGAATGTACGCCTTACAAAAGAGCTGTCATCAGTCCTTAATTGTGAATTAAGCGTCTGCATACATTACGTAACACTACTATGTTCTTAATTTTCAGAACATAATCGAACGTTTTCCGGCTACACTTATCCAAGAACCGACCGCATTTACGTCAACGGATGCAATGGAGCTATATAACAATATTTTAGTGTTTATTGTATCTGGAGGCACTGCACGCTCAGAAATGCACATATTTCAGGTGAGTGTGAATGTTTTTAGGGTTCCGTTCCTCTAAAGAGAAAAACGGGGACTCTTATAAGGTTACTTTTATTTCTTTAGGTATTTTTAAAAACAAATCTTTTTTTACGTAAAAAACATGAAATTTCGCATTATGTTAGGCCTACACAACATAAACATATTTTCACTATAAATAAATATTTTTTGGAATTTTTAATGGAATTGGGTCGGCCCAACAAAATATCTGTGGTCAAAAGCAATAACGACTTAAGTCGACTTAAGACGAAATTGAGTTGACGTTACCACTGTATTCCTGACGTTGATGCGCATATTTTGTTCAAACCCCCGTATCTGTACCCATCTCAGAAAAAAAGTTATTTAAAAAAAACACATGCACTTATGTACATGCACTTATGTGCATTTCAAATTTCGAATTGCATTTTCTCGAAACAGTTGTTTTCGACTTAAGTCGTTATTGCATATGACCACAGATATATGTTTATATCGTATCGTCTGGAGTAACATTAGGCTACATCCATAGACTCCAAAAATATTCAAAATTAGCTACAATTTTGAAAACACTCAATTCGGCACACTATATTTCTTAACCGACAAATTTTATAAAATCGTGGATACTAGGTATTTTATAACGAATTACTGGAAAGCTACGGCTTTTTCGAAATATTTGGTTTCATTCCTTTTTTTGTATTTTAGCTGACCCCCTGAGGAAAAATATTTGTTGTTTACATCGTCGGTCACGTTAGAACGGGCTACCTACGTTCATGGATTCCAAAAATATTTTTGTCATAATTTTAGGTAAATTGCAAAATGTAAATTGTGCCGCCGCGGCGCCGTGGCACAGTGGATATGTTTTTTTTCTTAATTTGTTTACTACAATCTGTACATAGTACATTCAGCAATATTAAAAAAAATTTTGTTTATTGTCACTTATGGAGTACACGCATTGGTGCAGCAATTTCTTAACAGTCCGTTGTCAACGGATAAGGTCTGTCGTAGACTTTCTCTTGAGTCGTGTGAAAGCTGTTGACTGGGATGTCAATTCTGATATGAGTGGGTTTGGGTGGTTTTGAAGCCTCTAGACGTACGACGTGGCATGCATATTTATTTCTTGAACGACTGTGGGAACTTTAAGATCTCGATGGATTTGGTGGTGTGTGGCATAATAGGGTGAACTTGCAATCATTCTTAGAGTCTTTGATTGGAATCTTTGCAGTATTTCTATATTTGAGTTGGCCGCAGTGCCCCACAGCTGTATGCCGTATGTCCAAATAGGTTTTAATACTGCTTTATAGAGGAGCATTTTGCTATCGAGTGATACTTGGGAATTTCGATTTATGAGCCAGTGTAGGTTTCTAAGTTTTAAGCCGAGAGCCTTGCGTTTGGTAAATATGTGTGTTTTCCATGTTAGTTTTCTACAGACCTGTAAAAGATTCAAATCAAAATCGATTTATAAATCAACTGATTTAAATATTTGATTTAAAAATCAACTCCACCAATCGATTTAAATTTCTGATTTTACAACAGGCACCAGCAATCACAGTGATTCGAATCAAAAGATTTCAATCAATGATTTGCCCTTGTCTGATTCAAATCACCAATCAAAAAAGTTGATTGGGATTTAAAATCAAAAGGCACGAATCGATTGGCTGATTCAAATAAATTTTGGTCAAATCACCACATTAAGTAAGCTACACAGAGCTGCATTTTTCTGTATTAGAAGGAAAGTTGTGGATTTGAGTAGCAGCTATAAGATGCTACAAAATAGTATACACAAGAAATAAACAACAATTTCTGTTTTTTTTATTTCAAAATATATGAATGTATAGGAGGAGTATATGTATGTAAATACATTACTTTGTTCTTTTGCTGAAACCATCAAATTTTAACTAATGCATATGTATATATTTTACATATTATATGTATATTATACTTAACATGTTATGCTTCCTGGGACAACAGGTAGAAATTCATTACACTTTTGTGGCGGCACTGGCACAGATTACTACCAGATATCCAACGCTCACACTAGCGCTAAAAAATCACCACTACATTCACAAAAATAAGATAGAGTTTATCCATATTTGGTTACGGGTAGCCAGGTATTCGGTTTTTTTGATATAAGTATTCCATCAGTATTCGTCTAAACTTATATAATTGTAACAATTTGATTCTTATTTCAGTTTGAATATATGTGTTGATATTTTGTTTCTTCATCAAATATTTTATTTTGTTGCTTTTGTCGCGTGGGAACCGAGTACTCGAAGGCGTCAGTAGTCGATAACCGTGTCGTGCAATTTATTTGTATCCCCATAAAATGCCGATCAGCTGTAAAGTAGGTGCAGTCAGCTGTAAAGTAAGCGCTATCCGCTGTGTCGAATTCCCAACCCACTGCGAACAAATTTTTGAGGTTTGACAGTTGTTGGTCCGAAATGTAAACAAAGGAATTTTTGTGAATGCAACTCTGTAAGGAATTACAAAAACAAAATACATTGCGAATCACACGTTCGCTATCAGTGTGAGGGAGGTTTCAAAAAAATGGAAATTTTTGTTCCCTGGACGGACAGTTGGATATCTGGTAGTAATCTGTGGCACTGGTTTGCACAAAAGTTTGCCTCTTTTGTGCGGGTGTTAAGAACGGATGCGAGACAGTGATGCCTATTTTTGTTCCAAACCTCTAAAAATAATGCGATTCACTCAGCTTAATTTTACGGAACGGAAACTGCTTCGAAAATGTTACGGACTAATAATAGTGTCTCCTAAATAAACAAACAATGGCATTAAAATAGATATCAGACGATAAATGCATTTTCATAAACGTATCAGTTTTAAAAATGCACAAAATCTGGTACGAATTTCACGACCATGGCATTACTGACGAAAGTATCATATAAAACAGGGTTGCTTTTTTCCTTCCAAATAAATACTTGCAATTTTCGGTGAAGAAATATGAAGAAATAATTACATATTTCACTATCAGTTCAATAAAACAAATGTATTACTTTAAATTGTTTGTATTTACATATGATTTGTTCACGATGTCAAGTAATTATTATTACTTTTAAGGAACGAATTTATCTTTTATATTTTTGGTACTATTTCGAAGTATACATTTTATTATTGCTCTGTCATCCTTTTGCACACTTGATTTGAAGACTTGATTTGCAATCCCAATCAAGATTGGTAAATCATGATTGGAATTCTCTGATTTAAAATCAAGTGATTGGTAAATCAGATTTTCACTTTTGATTTGTGAGGGCTGATTTTAAAATCAAAGGCCACAAATCGATTTGGATTTGAATCAGAAAAAGATGAATCGATTGGCTATGCTTGATTGCAAAATCAGCTTTTTAAATCAAATAGGGTCAAATCACTGATTCCAATCAAATCTGATTGAACTCTTCACAACTCTGGTTTTCTATCGAGATGCATACCGAGATGGTCGCATTACATTGGGGAATATTTACTTCGTTGAGTTTAACGAGTGGACAGGTATCTCTCTTAAGGGTAAATGTAACCTGGACTAACATTGTTTCATTAGACTTGATTCTCCACTTTTTCAGCCAGTGAGCAATTTTTTTTAGCCCTCTTTGGAGTTTAGAGGAGGCTACATGTGGGAGAAGGTTCACGGCTAGAACAGCTGTGTCAACTGCAAAGGTGCCTATGATGACTCCTTCATCGGCTGGTAAATCGTACGTGTATAGTAGGTATAGGATAGGACCCATTACACTGTCTTGAGGTACGCCGGCAGAACTATCATAGAGTTCAGACTGTTCTTCGCCCTGTTTGACGAAAAAATATCGGTTGTTGAGATACGACTTGATAAGTAAGTACATAATAATTGATTAGGAGAGTAGTTTTTATTTCGTAAAGCAATCCATCATTCCAAACGCAATCTAATGCTTGTGAGATATCCAGGAACGCTGCTGTATAACATTTTTTCTGATCGAACGCAGAATAAATATGATTAGCCAGTCTGTGGACCTGTTCAATTGTGCCGTGTTTTTGTCTAAATCCGAATTGGTTGTTGGGTATTAATTTTCGCTCTTCTATTATAGGCAGGAGTCTTGTGAGGAAAAGAGTTTCTATAATTTTTAGCAAACTAATGGGGCGATATGACTCAACTTTGTCAGCGCTTTTCCCGGGTTTGGGAATCATTTTTCCTTATGGCACCTTCCATTGCGGAGGTACAAAGCCAGATGTCAATACTGCACTACACAGATATGTTAGGAAAGTGATTCCATCATCTGGAAGTTGTTTAAATAATTGGCCAGTGATAATGTCTTATCCGGGAGCTTTTTTTACATTAAATTTCTCAACAATTGCTCTGACTTCAGCTTTTGAGAATTTGCGTATGGGCGGGTCCATTTGATGGGTATGGCTCAAGGTTGCTTCCACATCTTCTGTTATGCCAGGTGGGGGTTTAATTTCATGTTGGGTAATTACTCTTTTTTAAGAGGTCGGGGAAATGTGTTAGCCTTTTCGTGGTCACTAGCCCATTTGTTGTTTTCCATTCGTATTGCAGAATGGGACAGAATCGGTCTCTATCTTGCTGGTAGCTTCCCAGAGAGAGTAGTCTGTAGCAGGTGTCGCATCAAGGTTACTGAGGTAACGTTGGAGTTGGGAATTTCGTTCGATATGTTAGAGCTCTTTAAGTTCTTTGGTGAGTGCATTTAACTTTTTCTTGTCTTCGGGATATCTAGTTTGTTGCCATTTTTTTCTTGCATGCCGTTTTTCCCTCAGCTTCGCTTTCACGGGGTTGGAAATAATTGCGCATTTTCGTTCGCTCAGAATTGGAGTTGAATTCCAGGCAGCTTGTTGAAGGCAGGCGTTGAAGTGTTCAATAGCTGCAGTAATATCTTCGTCAGATTTCAGAGAGACCTTCAAATCAGTTGTTGAAGAAACAGTGTGTCGGAAGCAGTTCCAATCTGGTTTGCGATTATAAAGGCAACATTGGGTAGGTGAGTTAGTGAGATTGCGATTAAGAGAACACAGGAGAGTGATCAGAAGAGAGTTAAAGCATGAGCTGCATTTCAATTCATTCAGAGAGATGTTCTTTACAACACAGATGTCAATCAAGTCGGGAATTTTTTTAGGGTCTTTTGGCCAGTATGTTGGTGTGGCAGTTGAGACGGGATCTAAATTTAGTTTACGAAGAGCCGCATAGAGCTGTCGGCCTTTAGAGGTAATGAGACGGGAGCCCCAGTAAGTGTGTTTCGCATTGTAGTCTCCTCCAGCTAAAAATCTGTTTCCGAGGGTTTTAAAGAACTTTTCGTACTCTTCTGCCTTAATAGCGTGTTTGGGTGGGCTGTATACTGCAGAGATTGTTATTGAGCCTTTTGAGTAGGCTTGTGTCGTTCGCGAACTAAAGATCTGGTTCTCATATCTGAACTAGCTCTATCGGTCGTTCAGTTGGATGACCTAGATGAACTAAAGCTAAATTTACTTGAATTATAAAAGGCGCCGAGTTTTTCAAGTGACAGGTGCAAGGCACATTAAAAAGGTATGTCACCAGAGAAATTGACAAGTATCGAAATGAAGAGTATCTAGATCGGAAGAAAGATCCGCTAGTGTGGTGGCATGAGAGACGTGAGGTATATCCCCGTTTGTATCAGTACATGTTAAAGAGATTTCGCGTAGTGGCTACATCAGTCCCGTGCGGGCTCATTTTTTATGGGACAGGAAATATAATAAATGAGCGCCGAACTCTGCTAAAGCCATCTAAAGTATCAAATTTGAAATTTTTGCATAGAAATATATAAAGAATTTTGTACTTATTAATATTAATTACTTTTCTTATATGTTATTGAAAGATCTCACAATTTTTACAAACGTGTTATTTTAAAGACAGCATTTAAATGTATGTTCAAAGCTTGAAGCTTTGTTTAAATTGGTTTTTGTATTTTAGAAGATAACAAAATATGTGAATTGAATTTAATTTAACAACAAAAGTGCAAATTAAAGTTAACTGTTTCACGTTTTGCTAGTGCTGCCGTATAGTTTCTTGAACAATAAGAGCACGCTGATCATTTTGCTAGCATTATTATTCAGCTATTTTTGTTGAACTAAGATTGAAGAGCAAGCACTTTTCTGCAACAAAGCTATAGCTGACAAGTTTTTCAAGCTCCGTTACGCTTGCGTACAAATTCGTTTAAAGTAATCGCATGTATAGAGCTCGGGTATAATAGGTTGTGTCAGCTGAAAACGGAAAAATATGTTACGGCTACACTAACTGAGCCTTAAATTGTGACTAGTAGACCCCGCTTAACTGACCAGACAAAATCGAACGATCTTGATAGTGCATTTAAAATTTTTTCTAGTACAAATAGAATAATTTAAATGAACTAGTGAACTAGAAAATAACTAGTTCTAAAAGGCAACCTAATCCCAACTGAACTAATCGCTCAAGTGAACTAAACGGCACAACTCTACTTTTGAGTCTTCAACAATAATGTTTGTAGCTTGTATAGCTTCTATGCGATAAGAATTTCTATCAAAGTGCTTAATTTTGTTTCGAATCAAAATACATAGCTGAACCAGCATGGGCTTTGTTGTGCGGGTGCAATGTATGGTAAAGCTTATTATTCAGGATTTCAAAATCAGTTATTAAGAGTACATATATCAATTTCGTGAGTCTTGAGGAAAGTTTTTATTTCGAGAATATGTTTTAATAGCCCATTCGCGATCCATAGAATGATTTTTATGGGATTGAAAAGTTGCAGTTCTTAGTCGTGAGACTGACGAGTAGATTTATCATTGTTGTGATTTGTTGCATGACTTGTTTGAGTAACATAATCATTTCCCGGATCTCGTTTGGAGCTTTGGTTTCTGGCGAGGTTTCATTTCCATATATGGTCGTGGGATTTTCACTTGTATATTGAGTTGTGTTCATAACCGCTTGGAAGTATGAAAGGCCATTCTGGATTGGTCTGAGTGGGTGGGTGGCTGTGTTTGGCTTCTTCTTGTTGGGTGGCATTAACGGCTTGGCTTTCCTTTTTCCGTTGTGGTGGGTATTTTAGCTTCTGCAGATTTTTATAAACTGCGCAGCCTTTATAGATTGCTGGGTGCCTTCACATAGAGCACACTTGACATCATCTGATGTTGAAACTATACGAAGCCGCTCGAATGCAACACTGTATTATTACCAACGTCATATTTGAATTTCTATTGTCATCTCTTTTTACTTTGTTCTTACTTGTTTTCTACTTAAATAAAGACCAGTACCATTTTGGATTTCGTACCGGCAACGCGCGTTTTAATAGGTTATGGGCCCAGCAGAGGCAAACGCGAAATAGTTCTGGAAATCAATTTCTTTTGTAAATTATTCGCTGATCAAGTGCGCGTAAGAAGCGTGCGTATTGTTCATTAACCAAAATCGTTTTATTATCCGAAAGCAAAAATGACCGGTACGGTAGTGCGCATAGAACCGCTCAACGCGGAGAATTACGACACGTGGAAACTACAAATGCGCGCGGTACTCATAAAAAATGACCTGTGGCCCTACGTGGATGGCAAAAATCCATGCCCCACAGACGAAAAAAATAAAGAAAAATGGAGTGTATTTGATCAAAAAGCATGCGCGGACATTACGCTTTCCATGACTCCATCCGAGTTGAGCCTCATTGACGGTTGCACCAGTTCACGCGATATGTGGCTAAAGCTCCAAGCGACATACCAGTCCAAAGGGCCTGCGCGTAAAGCTACACTTTTAAAACGTGTTGCCTTGTCGCGCATGAAGGAAGGCGAGAAAGTTCGCGAACACATCAACGATTTTTTTGACGCAGTTAGCAAGCTGAAAGAAATCGACGTTGCAATCGGGGACGACTTACTGGCAATACTCCTTTTGTACAGTTTGCCAGAGTCATACGAAACATTCCGGTGCGCGTTAGAAACAAGAGACGAACTGCCAAAACACTACGAAGTGGAACAATGTGCGGGGCGAAAATGAAACAATGCGCGAATCACAGCTAAACCGAAATAATGGGTGTTTTAAGTGCGGCAAATTTGGACACTTTGCCAGAAATTGTAAAGCCAAATACGGAATGCAAAGTGCGCGAAACGTAGAAGAGACAGAAACGCAAGAGGATTGTAATAAAGCAATGAACTTAGTAGAATCCGTTTTCTTTTGTCCTAATGACGAAACAAATTGGTGCCTAGATAGTGGGTGCACAGCGCACATGAGTTCTGATAAAAAATGTTTCATGGAATTTACTGAATTGTCGAAACCTTTAAAATTGGCAAACGGTAACACTTCCAAAATAGATGGTGTTGGTCGAATGAAATGTGTGGTGAATAACAATGGCCATGAAAAAAGCCTGGACTTGAGAGAAGTGTTTTACGTAGCAGACTTGCACACAAATTTACTATCCGTTTCGAAAATCACGGACAGAGGCTACGAGGTACATTTTCGTGAAGGTGACGCGGTAATTGTGAATAAAAACGGCGATATTGTGTGCAGCGCGGAACGCGTTGGTAATTTGTATTACATGCGCAAGATTCAAAGCAGTGAAAATAATGTCGCGTTGGCAATACAGCCTTTAAATGACTTAGATGTGTGGCATTCCCGAATGGGACACTTGAATGAACGTGACCTTAAGAAATTAATATCAAATAGACTTGTGCACGGCATAAATGTAAATCCTGAACAAAAGTTGTCAGTATGTGAAATATGCATACAAGAAAAGCAAGTGCGGGCAAGCTTCCCGCAAAGTGTAGAACACCGCACAAAAGATCTTTTGGAAATTGTGCATAGCGACGTGTGCGGTCCTATGCGCTCAGAATCATTTTCAGGATCGAGATATTTCGTTACATTCATAGATGACAGGTCACGGTGGTGTGAAGTGTACGTTATCAAACAGAAATCAGACGTTTTCAGTGTTTTCAAAAAATATAAAGCTGCTGTTGAACTTTTGACAGGTAAATGCATAAAAGCCTTGCAGTCTGATAATGGCACCGAATATGTGAATAATGAATTTAACGATTTTCTTGCACAGTGTGGCATAAAGCGCCGGTTAACTGCTCCTCATACACCTCAGCAAAATGGGTTGGCCGAGCGAAAAAACAGGACACTTGTAGAAATGGCCAGATGTATGATGAGCCAAGCAGAAGTTCCGCCAATATTTTGGGCCGAGGCAATAAATACGGCATGCTATATTCGAAATCGGTGCCCTACCAGTGCATTAAATGGAATGGTGCCATATCAAATGTGGACAAATAAAACACCGACAGTGAGGCATATGAAGAAGTTCGGTACTAAGGCATTCGTGTTAAACAAAACCAAGAAGGGAAAATTTGATTCGCGTTCGACAGAGTGTACTTTCGTAGGTTACTCAAACGAATCAAAAGCATATCGGTTGTGGTGTCCACTACGGCGCAACATTGTAATAAGCCGCGACGTAAAGTTTATGAATGAACTCAGCTTTAACAAACAATACAAAGACATTTATGAGAACGAGGAACCCGAAAGCAGTGAAATTGAAATTGAAATCACCGAGACTGAAAGTGCAGATAAAACATCAGAAGCAGATCATGCGCCCAGCAAGGCGCAGCCCGTACGTGGAAGAGGGCGGCCGCGAATCCTCAGAAAAGGCGGTCGTGGTAGACCAAAGAAGACTTTTCACTACATAACTCCTACGGACCATTCCGCAGATGAGCAAGTAGACATTTCCGGTGACGAGTCCGACATCTTTGAAGAATGCGAAATGATAAACTTCGTATCTGAATCCGATCCATCTACAGTCGAAGAAGCAATGGAATCAAGCGATGCTGAGTTATGGCGCCAGGGGCTGGAGGATGAATTTATGGCACAACTGCGGAATAACACATGGGAAATTGTAGAGCAGCCAACGTCAAGAAAAATCATCGGCAACAGATTCGTGTTGCGAACCAAAGAAAATGGCATGGCATGCGGCAAAAAGAAGGTACGTTTGGTGGCAAAAGGTTACTCCCAACGTCCAGGGGAGGATTTTCATAGCACATTTTCACCTGTCGTTCGATCAACGTCAATTCGTTTGATGGCAGCTCTAGCAGCAGAAATGGACCTCGAGATACATCAGATGGATGTTGTCACAGCTTACTTGAATGGCGAACTTGAGGAAAGCGTTTATATGGAGGTACCTGAATACTTGACTGCATTTCTGAATAAAGTTATATCCGGTGAGTCTATGGGGTTACATGAATCGTATGAAAGTATAAATATCAGAGAAACAGCTGTACGTTGGCGCGAAGCCCTGAGTGCACACAAAAATCCAGTTTGCTTATTAAAGAAGGCACTATATGGCCTGCGACAGTCGGGATTGCGCTGGTACTTCAAACTTACTACCAAACTTCAGCACCTCGGTTTTATGGCATCGAATCAGGATCCCTGTTTATTTTTAATGCGCAAAGGGAAAAATCTCATTATGATAACGATTTATGTAGACGATTTGTTATTGGCGTCAAATGATTGCACATGGCTGGCAGAAATCAAAAAGTCGTTGGCTGATACATTCCATATGAAAGACATTGGACCAGTAAATACATGCCTGGGCATACGTTTTCAACAAAATCTGAAAAACCACGAAGTACTTTTGTCTCAGAGGGACTACACGAATTCTATTCTGCAACGATTCGGTATGGAAAATTGCAAGCCAGCTCAAACTCCCATGGATTCCGCTTGCAAACTCTCAAAACCGGAAGTAGCTGATGAGGTACTGATGAAACAATTCCCATACCAAAGCCTTATCGGCGCACTCATGTACCTTGCCGTAACGACGCGCCCAGACATCGCGTTCGCTGTTAGTTTTTTGAGCCAATTCAACTCTAATTATAACACCGAGCACTGGGCAGCAGCAAAACGAGTCCTAAGGTACTTAAAGCGGACCGCTAGTCATGGCCTGTGTTATCAACGAACAAGTAAAGAACTGTACGGTGTAGTCGATGCTGATTGGGGCGCAAATATAACAGACAGGCGCTCGTATTCCGGATACGCATTTCTACTGGCAGGTGCTGCCATCAGCTGGGAGGCACGTAAACAACGCACAGTTGCCCTTTCGAGCACCGAGTCCGAATACATGGCTATGGCGGAGGCAACAAAAGAGGCGCTCTATCTGAAAAGGATCCTCGAAGACATCGGATTGCAATGTCAACATGTAAAATTCTTCAACGATAGCCAAAGTGCACAAAAGCTCATTCAAAGCTTTGGTTATCACTCCCGTACTAAGCACATTGATGTACGTCACCATTTCGTCAGAGACAGATACCAGCGAGGGGATATAACTATCGAATACATGCCAACGGAGCAAATGACCGCAGATATTTTAACCAAAGGGCTAGGCTCACACAAACATCAGAGCTGTTTATCATCCTTAGGCGTGCACGAGATCAATGCAGCTTAATCTTCCGCATTCTCGCTACTTCGAGGGGAGGTGTTGAAACTATACGAAGCCGCTCGAATGCAACACTGTATTATTACCAACGTCATATTTGAATTTCTATTGTCATCTCTTTTTACTTTGTTCTTACTTGTTTTCTACTTAAATAAAGACCAGTACCATTTTGGATTTCGTACCGGCAACGCGCGTTTTAATATCTGATTTGGCTTTTCGCACACAATCTGCTGACAAGTGGTTTCCGGCGCATTTAATGCATGTTGGTTTTCTGCGACAGTAGAATATCGGCAGAGGCTTCTTCGTGCTTCTATTTTTCATGTTCCAAATATTGGTAACAGAATGGCCGAGGTTTAACAAGGCGTCAGAGATTTCTTCTGTACTTACAGGCGGTACCATGTTTTTGAGTATCACCTTGAAACTCCTTTCTTGTTTTGGCTTGTAAGTGAAAAATTCAGAATTTTTGAGTTCGAGTTGGCTCACTATGGTTTTTATTTTAACTTGCTCATGGTTAGGTTAGGTTAAAAAGGCTGTTTACTGCTGGCAGTAAACCCACCCAGAGGCCGATGGGCCATTGTGATGCCTTATTGTATTTAAACCCCAGTAGATGGAGAGAGCCCAGTTGCTCATTGTTGACGAGCTTTAAATTGTAGGAACCTGGAGCAGTTTCTTAGGCTTCGCTATTGCTTTCAATTGCTGTTGCTGTTGTTGACCTTCCCCCTTTGGGGGTATGACCTGTACCCATTCTAAAATTTTTGTTTTTTTTTTGTTTAAAAAGATTTATGGCAACTCTTAAAATTAATATTTGGCAATATTTAGGAAACTATTGCATAATTTTAGGGTCACTGTGATCACTTATGTCACCTAGTCTAATAAAGGTGCCGTCAGACTGTGCAATGCAAGAGCTTGCAGCAAGTAGAATTGCATCGTGTGAACACCCGAAAAGTGCTTGCAAGAAAATTCTCCATAAAAAACGTTAAAAAAAACTAAAATCAATAAAAAATAATAAAAAGTTTTTGCCGCCGCTAGGATTAGGACCCGTGCCCCCACAGCACCACTGCGCTCAAGTAATTGCAGCAAGCGCTTGCAGATTGCATCGTCTGAACACCCGAAAAGGCTGCAATCACAAAATCGCTTTCTGCAAGCACTTGCATTGCACCGTCTGACTGCTCACTGCAATCACTTTCCAAAACCGAAATTGTTCGAATGCAATCTGCAAGCACTTGCATTGCACCGTCTGACGGCACCTTTACCGTATAAATCACCGAGTGATCGAACGCAACGCGAACACGAAGCCAACGGCGGGATTAAAAAATGGCAATTTATAAATCACTGCGTAATTTCGTTCGTCGTCTTACGGCATCACATGAGCTGTCACGTTCTTACGAAACAGAGTTGTGTTTTTCTAAATTTACCAGCCAAATACAAAACATACAAAATTTGCAACTTCCATTGCATACCTTCCATAGCCCAGTGGTTAAAGCGTTTGACTAACAGGCGGGGGGTTGTGAGTTCGATCCTCAACTGCGGTACTTTTTTTTGTGATTTCTATTACCGCAGTGCTAGTATTTTCCTTTTTATAAGCTTTATATTAACTTCACTTCAGGTTTGTAGTGGAATCTAGAAATCAATTTTTCACCAACTTCCCGACTACTTAGAGATCTAAAACTTTGCATACATGCGTAAACACGATGACAATACATGAATCAATCATAACAAGTAAGGAAGTATCAGTCGGGTTTCACCGACAGAATAATACCCTACATCATGTTCCCAAGTGGGGTGATAATTCACTGAAAATGTGGGTGCATTTGATTTACAACCTACATAGTGGGCGGACCACGCCCATTTTTGGCAGACTACAAGAAATACCTAATAGGACCATATATGCCAAATATTGATGCTCTGACAGGTGTACAACAGGTGGGATCGGCATATTTATTTTACTGCCCCCATGGTGGGCGGACCACGCCCATTTCTGGAGAATTGAAAGGTATTCCTACCAGGAACGAAGTAACCAAATCTGGACGCTCTGGTATATATGTATATTATGGAAGTTAAGAGGACTTTTCGTTTATCGCCTTTATAGTGGGCGGACCACGCCCACTTTCTTGTATGGTATCTAAGACCTATATATCAACTTGGGAACCAAATTTCATTCATTTAAATTCGTAAATAATCATTTGGGAGCCATTTTACCGGAAAAAATTTGTCCGCCTATATAGTGGGCGGACCATGCCCATTTTTTCGTAGGACATAGATGACCGACCCCTTAACTTGAATACCAAGTTTTATTCTTTTCAATGAGTAATTAAAGAAATTACAGCAATTTGAACGCAAAAAAACCGAGGTATGTAGTGGGACTTACAGGCCTATACTGGGCGTGTCCTTCAACCGATTTGGCTAATCTCAGAACTTAAACTAAGTTAAGGTTCACTTCAAGTGTGTACCAAGTTTGATCCAAATCGGACAACTCCTTCTTTCTATCCAGAGCGGACAGACAGACGGACAGACAGACAGACAGACAGACGGACAACCGGAAATCAACACAGAAAGTGATTCTAAGCATTTCTATATACTTATGTCTATACCTAGGACGGCTCTTTTAATGCGTTACAATTTTCGCACAAAGTTATTATACCCTATTACCATAGGTGTAGGGTATAAAAATATTAAAATTTGTACTTTAAACAAAGTTACTAGCGAAACTCCAATAGCCTATAGAGCACAGACAGAAGAAGAAGCACGCAGGGACAGACGGGCAAGGAGCTGTTTAATCGCATTTAATATAATCTTGCCGTATTTATAGAATACGAAATGTGTAATCACCTAGATTTATATCTGATTTAGGCCCCTACAAATAATATTATATATATATATCATTAAATAAATTACATCAACAAATATTCTTGGACAGACGGGCAAGGAGGAGCGCTGCTATTCAACCGCAAACAACGAAAATCAAGAAAAGGGCAGACGGGCAAGGAAAAGTAATCCTACTAAATTAAATAGAGTTAGATTGAGCAACAGCCAATAACAGCACAGATAGGGAAGAAAAAGTTAATAAAATATATGCATCACAACCAATATTATAAAGATATAACATTAAATCACATCAACAAATATTCCGGAGACAGACGGGCAAGGAGGAGCGCTGCTATTCAACCGAAAACCAAGAACGTGAAAAGGCACGGAAAAGTACTCCTATTAAATTAAATAGAATTAATTTCAGCAACAGCCAATCAGAGCACAACAGGGAAGAAGAAGCACTGCTGTATATAAGGAGCAGCTGTAGCCAAAGCGGACAGAACTGTACGAACTGCCAAGCAGAGAGGTTGTCTGATTTTTACTCTTCGTTGTTTCTTTTGGTTGAATTCTAACCTCAAAAAGGGTATTTCTGGTACGGAACCCTTAGGGCGCGAGCCCGACGCGCACTTGACTGCTTTTTTTTTTGTTCTATGAGCGACTTTTTCCCATGGCGTTAGGACTCTTGCTCTCATTAGTCCCTGCGCGGTTAAATTATAGAAACGTATAAGAACAACATGCAAAATTCAGTACT
Organism: Neria commutata; assembly: GCA_963457695.1. NCBI lineage: Eukaryota > Metazoa > Arthropoda > Insecta > Diptera > Micropezidae > Neria > Neria commutata. The sequence goes on from OY735250.1 coordinate 353,383, forward strand.
ATTTTAGTTTGAAAATTACCGCAGTACCATATCAGCTAATTTCAGTACCTTTTTGTGAATACCAATATAATTAGGTTTTTCACAGTGTCTCATATTTATGGTATATGATATTTGAAATAAGAATATACAACAGTCATAAAAATAAGTTTGCCTTTCTCATACAAAAATGAAAAACGACAAATACAACACGGCAGGCTATGTATTTCAAAAGTCATATTCAATTTCATTGGAAATTTCCATACATGGACCGAGCTCGCCGCGCCTGGCAAGCAAAACAACAACAACTCATCGCGCCACAAATATGCCACGAATATTAGGGTCGATCACAGCCGTATTATTTGTTAAATTGAGGATATGACGATAGGAGACACTAGTATTTCAACCTGAAATCAGCTGACTGCAGAAAATTTTGGAAAAATAAAAATGCCAAAACCCCATGTAAAAGATAAAAAATTATATAAAAAAAACTTTTTAAAAATAAGCTTTAATTTATTTAATGTACTAAAAAGTAGAAAATAAATTGTTTCCAAGTCACCTGTATCTAACTATCAATAAAAGCTTGGGGCGCTCATGTGTTCAATATTTGTCAACCAGTTACCACAATATTTTATTTAAATTATGTTTTACAAATAGATTCTAGTAATGAAAGATATTTTGAATATGGATATTGAGCGCACAAGCTTTTATTAATAGTAAGATACAGGTGACTTGCAAACAATTTATTTTCTACTTTTTAGTACAATAACTAAATTAAAGCTTATTTTTAAAAAGTTTTTTTTTATATAATTTTATTTTCTACTTTTTAGTCTTCCATAAATTCAATTTTAGAACTCTGAAATTTTTCGCAAAAAGAATTTAAAACTTGCAGAGCAGTACACAATATTTAGGGTATTCACAGTGTTTACTATCGTCATATGTCATATCCTCAATTTAACAAATAATACGGCTGTGATCGACCCTAATATTCGTGGCATATTTGTGGCGCGATGAGTTGTTGTTGTTTTGCTTGCAAGGCGCGGCGAGTAAGTTCCTATCGTTTTTCATTGATGTGTGGTGTACCTATAATTATAAACTGAAGCCCAAGTGTGTAGTTGCTTGAAAAGTGCCACGCCCCCTGTCCTACGCCCATAAAATTTTACCAGTGGGACGACACATCCAAGAGGCGACTTAATACGAAATTTCAATGCTGCACGACCTTTAGCTCCAAAGCTAATCGAAATCAAAAATTTTGTTTGTATGGGGGGTGCCACGCCCCCTTATTTTCTCAGTAGAAGGATATGGATATGTAGTAAGTTCCTAACGAGTTTCATTGATGTGTGATGTGTAGTTCTAAAGTTATACACAAATCTGGAGTTTATAAAAAAGTGCCACGCCCCCTGTCCTACGCCCATAAAATTTTACCAGTGGGACGACACATCCAAGAGGCGACTGCATACGAAATTTCAATGCTGCACGACCTTTAGTTCCAAAGCTAATCGAGATCAAAAATTTTGTTTGTATGGGGGTGCCACGCCCCCTTATCCTACGCCCATAAAATTTTACCAGTGGGACGACACATCCAAGAGGCGACTGCATACGAAATTTCAATGCTGCAAGACCTTTAGTTCCAAAGCTAATCGAGATCAAAAATTTTGTTTGTATGGGGGTGCCACGCCCCCTTATCCTACGCCCATAAAATTTTACCAGTGGGACGACACATCCAAGAGGCGACTGCATACGAAATTTCAATGCTGCACGACCTTTAGTTCCAAAGCTAATCGAGATCAAAAATTTTGTTTGTATGGGGGTGCCACGCCCCCTTATCCTTCGCCCATAAAATATTACCAGTGGGACGACAGATCCAAGAGGCGACTGCATACGAAATTTCAATGCTGCACGACCTTTAGTTCCAAAGCTAATCGAGATCAAAAATTTTGTTTGTATGGGGGTGCCACGCCCCCTTATCCTTCGCCCATGAAATATTACCAGTGGGACGACAGATCCAAGAGGCGACTGCATACGAAATTTCAATGCTGCACGACCTTTAGTTCCAAAGCTAATCGAGATCAAAAATTTTGTTTGTATGGGGGTGCCACGCCCCCTTATCCTACGCCCATAAAATTTTACCAGTGGGACGACACATCCAAGAGGCGACTGCATACGAAATTTCAATGCTGCACGACCTTTAGCTCCAAAGCTAATCGAGACCAAAAATTTTGTTTGTATGGGGGTGCCACGCCCCCTTATCCTACGCCCATAAAATTTTACCAGTGGGACGACACATCCAAGAGGCGACTGCATACGAAATTTCAATGCTGCACGACCTTTAGTTCCAAAGCTAATCGAGATCAAAAATTTTGTTTGTATGGGGGTGCCACGCCCCCTTATCCTACGCCCATAAAATTTTACCAGTGGGACGACACATCCAAGAAGCGACTGCATACGAAATTTCAATGCTGCACGACCTTTAGTTCCAAAGCTAATCGAGATCAAAAACTTTGTTTGTATGGGGGTGCCACGCCCCCTTATCCTACGCCCATAAAATTTTACCAGTGGGACGACACATCCAAGAGGCGACTGCATACGAAATTTCAATGCTGCACGACCTTTAGCTCCAAAGCTAATCGAGATCAAAAATTTTGTTTGTATGGGGGGTACCACGCCCCCTTATTTTCTCAGTAGAAGGATATGGATATGTAGTAAGTTCCTAACGAGTTTCATTGATGTGTGATGTGTAGTTCTAAAGTTATACACAAATCTGGAGTTTATAAAAAAGTGCCACGCCCCCTGTCCTACGCCCATAAAATTTTACCAGTGGGACGACACATCCAAGAGGCGACTGCATACGAAATTTCAATGCTGCACGACCTTTAGTTCCAAAGCTAATCGAGATCAAAAATTTTGTTTGTATGGGGGTGCCACGCCCCCTTATCCTACGCCCATAAAATTTTACCAGTGGGACGACACATCCAAGAGGCGACTGCATACGAAATTTCAATGCTGCACGACCTTTAGTTCCAAAGCTAATCGAGATCAAAAATTTTGTTTGTATGGGGGTGCCACGCCCCCTTATCCTACGCCCATAAAATTTTACCAGTGGGACGACACATCCAAGAGGCGACTGCATACGAAATTTCAATGCTGCACGACCTTTAGTTCCAAAGCTAATCGAGATCAAAAATTTTGTTTGTATGGGGGTGCCACGCCCCCTTATCCTACGCCCATAAAATTTTACCAGTGGGACGACACATCCAAGAGGCGACTGCATACGAAATTTCAATGCTGCACGACCTTTAGTTCCAAAGCTAATCGAGATCAAAAATTTTGTTTGTATGGGGGTGCCACGCCCCCTTATCCTTCGCCCATAAAATATTACCAGTGGGACGACAGATCCAAGAGGCGACTGCATACGAAATTTCAATGCTGCACGACCTTTAGTTCCAAAGCTAATCGAGATCAAAAATTTTGTTTGTATGGGGGTGCCACGCCCCCTTATCCTTCGCCCATGAAATATTACCAGTGGGACGACAGATCCAAGAGGCGACTGCATACGAAATTTCAATGCTGCACGACCTTTAGTTCCAAAGCTAATCGAGATCAAAAATTTTGTTTGTATGGGGGTGCCACGCCCCCTTATCCTACGCCCATAAAATTTTACCAGTGGGACGACACATCCAAGAGGCGACTGCATACGAAATTTCAATGCTGCACGACCTTTAGCTCCAAAGCTAATCGAGACCAAAAATTTTGTTTGTATGGGGGTGCCACGCCCCCTTATCCTACGACCATACAATTTTACCAGTGGGACGACACATCCAAGAGGCGACTGCATACGAAATTTCAATGCTGCACGACCTTTAGTTCCAAAGCTAATCGAGATCAAAAATTTTGTTTGTATGGGGGTGCCACGCCCCCTTATCCTACGCCCATAAAATTTTACCAGTGGGACGACACATCCAAGAAGCGACTGCATACGAAATTTCAATGCTGCACGACCTTTAGTTCCAAAGCTAATCGAGATCAAACACTTTGTTGGTATGGGGGTGCCACGCCCCCTTATCCTACGCCCATAAAATTTTACCAGTGGGACGACACATCCAAGAGGCGACAGCATACGAAATTTCAATGCTGCACGACCTTTAGCTCCAAAGCTAATCGAGATCAAAAATTTTGTTTGTATGGGGGGTGCCACGCCCCCTTATTTTCTCAGTAGAAGGATATGGATATGTAGTAAGTTCCTAACGAGTTTCATTGATGTGTGATGTGTAGTTCTAAAGTTATACACAAATCTGGAGTTTATAAAAAAGTGCCACGCCCCCTGTCCTACGCCCATAAAATTTTACCAGTGGGACGACACATCCAAGAGGCGACTGCATACGAAATTTCAATGCTGCACGACCTTTAGTTCCAAAGCTAATCGAGATCAAAAATTTTGTTTGTATGGGGGTGCCACGCCCCCTTATCCTACGCCCATAAAATTTTACCAGTGGGACGACACATCCAAGAGGCGACTGCATAGGAAATTTCAATGCTGCACGACCTTTAGTTCCAAAGCTAATCGAGATCAAAAATTTTGTTTGTATGGGGGTGCCACGCCCCCTTATCCTACGCCCATAAAATTTTACCAGTGGGACGACACATCCAAGAGGCGACTGCATAGGAAATTTCAATGCTGCACGACCTTTAGTTCCAAAGCTAATCGAGATCAAAAATTTTGTTTGTATGGGGGTGCCACGCCCCCTTATCCTACGCCCATAAAATTTTACCAGTGGGACGACACATCCAAGAGGCGACTGCATACGAAATTTCAATCCTGCACGACCTTTAGTTCCAAAGCTAATCGAGATCAAAAATTTTGTTTGTATGGGGGTGCCACGCCCCCTTATCCTACGCCCATAAAATTTTACCAGTGGGACGACACATCCAAGAGGCGACTGCATACGAAATTTCAATGCTGCACGACCTTTAGTTCCAAAGCTAATCGAGATCAAAAATTTTGTTTGTATGGGCGGTGCCACGCCCCCTTATCCTACGCCCATAAAATTTTACCAGTGGGACGACACATCCAAGAGGCGACTGCATACGAAATTTCAATGCTGCACGACCTTTAGCTCCAAAGCTAATCGAGATCAAAAATTTTGTTTGTATGGGGGGTGCCACGCCCCCTTATCCTACGCCCATAAAATTTTACCAGTGGGACGACACATCCAAGAGGCGACTGCATACGAAATTTCAATCCTGCACGACCTTTAGTTCCAAAGCTAATCGAGATCAAAAATTTTGTTTGTATGGGGGTGCCACGCCCCCTTATCCTACGCCCATAAAATTTTACCAGTGGGACGACACATCCAAGAGGCGACTGCATACGAAATTTCAATGCTGCACGACCTTTAGCTCCAAAGCTAATCGAGATCAAAAATTTTGTTTGGGGTGCCACGCCCCCTTATTTTCTCAGTAGAAGGATATGGATATGTAGTAAGTTCCTAACGAGTTTCATTGATGTGTGATGTGTAGTTCTAAAGTTATACACAAATCTGGAGTTTATAAAAAAGTGCCACGCCCCTTATCCTACGCCCATAAAATTTATTGATTCATGTATTGGGCTCTAGGTTAGGCATGTATGCAAAGTTTCAGATCTCTAAGTAGTCGTGAAGTGGGTGAAAAATTGATTACTAGATTTGACGACTTACTGACAGAAAGTAAAGTTAATATAAAGCTTATAAAATAAGAAATGCTTTGTGCGGAAAATATGCATTAGACCTGCTCATGCTAGAATCGAGTAAGTAATCAAGGAGGAAGTTGGGCCCTCAAGGATGGACTGGTACATTGCATCCAGAATTGCTAACGACTCGGCGATTAGATACGCTATATCTGCGTTCGAAAACTATAAGTCGCAAGGTCTGGATGGGATTTACCCGGCCCTTCTAAAAGAGGGACTAGCCCAGATAGCACCAACCTTGAAGAAGCTCTTCATCGCTTGTATTGCTCTGGCTTATGTTCCCTTCCCATGGCGGTTGACGAGAGTGGCTTTCATTCCGAAAGTAGGAAAGGATGACTACTCACTCGCCAAAAGCTTCCGCCCTATCAGCATGTCCTCCTTCTAGCTGAAGGGATTGGAGAGACTTGTTGACAGGTTTGTCATGACCAGTGTTGCCAGAAATTTTTTGAGAAAGAAGCCAGATGGGCTTAAAAAAAAGGCTAGAAATGGCTAGACGACTTTAAAAAAAGCTCTAGAAAAAGGCTAGATCTTTTTAAATTGTTTTTTTATTATAAATGTCTCTGTGAGTATACATAAATTTATATACTATATGAACATAACACAACAATTACCAAAAAGTACGATTACAGCCAAAATAGCAATGGAATTCAGTCTTTAAACTCTTAAGATATATTAAGTATATAAATAACATACATTTAATAACATGTATACACTGCATTTGGACTTTTGGTCTTGTATCAGTTGAAGAAAAGCACGAACAAAAAGCATTCTTAAAGAACGATTAACAAAATACATAGCGATACATTGATTGTCTTGGTTAATAAAAACACTACGAATCTCACTTTAAATGTTTATACATATCTCAAAAAATATTTCCTCCTCATCTGAAGAATCAGAATTTGTATATAAATCCCGATTATTTGCAAATCTTTAAATATCATCCGTGATTTCAAACTCATGGCAGAAAAATTTGTTCTTTTCAGAGCATATCGAACAGTTAAAAGAGAATTCAGCATGACAGCTTAATGAAATTTAGCGTTAGTAAAGGGCAAATAATCAATTCCCAGAATCAAAAATTCGAAAAGACAATCGATGACCAGATTTAGCTACAATTTCACACTGAAATGACGCTTCATTTTGGAAGTTTTTTCTTAGAGCACAAGGTTACATTATTTACATTTTACCAAAAAGAAATGACAATAGCTGCATATTTCTGTTCTGAAACAAAGCGATTTTAGGTGAACAACAACAAATAATTAGTATTATTGCTCACATAGGCAGGCCAGATAGTTATTTCGGTTGCCAGAAAACCTCATCAGTGACTTTTAATGTGAATTCTAATAATTTTTTAAACGACTAATTACTCGAAGTAGAGTTTTGTTCGTTAAAAAAAAAAGTACGGTATATTAAAAAAGGCTAGAAGAGGCTAATGCAAAAAATAAAAAGGCTACAAAAAAGGCTAGAGGCTAGATGGAAATTTTCGAGGCTAGACGACAAAGAAAAGGGCTAGATCTAGCCTCAAAAAGGCTAAACTGGCAACACTGGTCATGACGGAGGTGAAGAGAGGCTGCCTGCAAGTCGGTGTCCTTTCCCCTCTGCTCTGGTGCTTGCTGATCGACTCCCTGCTTTGCTCACTCGAGTCCGGGGTCTACGCCCAAGCCTACGCGGATGATGTAGCTGTCCTTGCTACGGGTTCATCCATTAGAGTCGTGTGTCGAAAGGCACAAGCTGCGTTGGATATAATTCACTCGTGGTGCATGAGCAATGGCTTGTCTGTCAATTCTCTCAAAACTGGAGTAGTTCTCTTCACCAGGCGGCGAAAGATTGATGGCCTTGTCCTGCCTGTTCTAGGGGGAGTGACTATCCAACTCTCTAGGGAAATAAAATATCTTGGAGTCATCCTTGATAGCAAACTTCTCTGGAGCAGTCAGGTTGAATCCAAAACTTCAAAAGCTCTTTCTGCCTTCTGGCATTGTAGGGGTGTGTTTGGTAAAACGTGGGGTCTTTCGCCCAAACGAGTCCTTTGGCTCTACACGTCGATGATTCGACCAATAATCTCGTATGCGTCTGTAGTTTGGTTCAGCAGGCTTTCTCGCCAATGCGTCATTGCTTCGCTGGGGCGACTACAAAGAACAGTGTGTCTTGGCTGTACGGGAGCTTTCCCGACCACCCCTGGCCCTGCTCTAGACGTGATACTCAACATTCCACCCCTGGACATTTTCATCCGAGGTGAAGCCGCCAAGGCCTGCTTTAGATTGAAACAAGTAGGGATGTGGTTTGAATCGCATCGGGGCGTGCATAACTCTACGCAGACCTCTCTACCATTCTTGGATGGAATGAGCATGCCGTCTGATGTATTAGTTCCGCACCTCGAACTCCGGCGCAGATACGAAGTTTCCTTTCCTGAACGCGACAGCTGGCTTTCGTCAGCCGAGCCAGGCAGGGGGTGTTGTAGAGTCTTTACAGACGGGTACAGAACTGATGAAGGTTCAGGACCTGGTGTGTATTTTGAGGAAAACGACACAAAACTTCACTATCCATTGGGAAAGCATGCATCCATCTTCCAGGCGGAGGTCTTTGCAATCCTAAAGGCTATGGACTTCGTCAGGGAAAGTGGATGGTCTGGCAAGAGTATTTGCGTCTGTAGTGACAGTCAGGCTGCACTTATGGCCTTGCTCAACCCAATCACCATCTCCAAGACAGTCAAAGAGTTTAAGGCCAAGCTTAACAGCGTAGGCTTTCACAACTCACTCGCCCTCTTTTGGGTACCGGGGCACTTCGGCGTGTCCGGAAATGAAGTGTCCGATGAACTTGCAAGATCAGGTTCTGAAGACCACTTTCTGGGCCCTGCCATCTTCCATGGTCAAAGCGTCCATAAACGACTGGGTTATTTCTCAACACGGTTAAAGATGGGCCGGGCTAGCTGGATGCAGACAGACGAAGCTCCTGCTTCCAACCGTCGACAAAGGAAAGTCCTCTTTTCTTAGGTCTCTAAACCGTAAGGATTGTAGACTTCTTGTGGGCGTCCTGACCGGTCATACCTCCTGTGCAAAACACCTGAGTGCGATGGGTCTGGCCGACGGCAGCGTCTGTGAGAGCTGTCTGGAGGACGATACCGCTACCCACTTCTTATGCGAGTGTCCCGCCTTTTCCAGGTCGCGATTGCAGCTGCTGGAGTCAGAGGTGGTGAGAACCGATCAACTTAATTCCTTGCCACCATCGAAAATCCTCCGCTTTATTAAAAGCTCAGGAAGACTTCAGTAAAAGGAATTAGCTTACCAGTACAATGGACAAATACTTGTCAGCGTGCTGGTAGGTTTTTCATATTCCGAAAAAAAAAAAAAAAAAAAAAAAAAAAGTAATCAAGAAAAAGCAGTCCCCAGTCTATTATTACAAAGGGTTCTTTACAGGTGATGATGAGGATGAGGAAGATTTAAATGAAAACTTCCGAATTAACATGATTTGTTTGCTGAGTAATCGCAGAAGTGTGCACTTAGGATTGCCTAAATCAGCTTATTGGGAGCAAAAAGTCCTCAGAAATTTTGACGACAACAGATTTAACCAAATGATACGCGTACAACCAGCAGAGTTTGTGTTAATTCTGAATCTAATAAAGGACTCTGCTGTGTTCAACAAAAACAAAACAGCACAACTGCCAATCGAACTGCAACTTAAAATTGTACTATATCGATTGGGGTCTCCCTGCGATGGACCATCTATACGCAAAACTTCATCCCTTTTCCAAGTGGGCGATGGTGGCACAATTAGCAAAGTTTTTAAAGCTATTCTGAAACTTAAGGATCAGTTTTTGTACTGGCCTAATCAAACGGAAAGACTACGACTAATTTCAGCAACAAACGAGCTACCAGGATGTGTCGGCTACATCGATGGCTTCGAAATCAAACTTGCAGAAGCACCTGCACAGCACCATGAACTGTTTTTTCCCGTAAACGTCAATACTCTGTCAAAATTCAAGCGATATGCGATTATAAATTACGCATTAGACAAGTTACAATTGGATATCCTCTGAAGTCATTTTTAATCACGCCTTTCAGGCAAAATAACACGGAACACACAAGTGAAGTTAGAGAACAGTTTAACAAATATTTTTCAAAATACCGTGTACGGATCGAAAATTGCTTTGGTATTCTAAAAGAAAAGTTTAGTAGCTTAAAGGAGCTAAAATTTAGAATGCAAAATGAACGTAATAAAAAGGAATGTAATGACTGGATAATGGTGTGCTGCATTCTTCATAACATGCTTATAAGTAGAGCCCGACCGAACGCTCGGTCTCGGTCTCGGTTACCGAACAGTTCGGCCAAAAGGTTCGGGTTCGGTCTCGGTTCGGTCTCGGCTACAAAAGGCCGAGTATTTAGCCGAACAATTGAGGAACAAATTGTATAGTTTTAAACCAAATTTAAATTTTTTAATAATACTTTTTATTGATTTTTCATACATCAGATGCTTAATGTAGGTATTTATACCTCAAAAGAATTGTTTTTTATAATAAAACCAGCTGGACCCGGCATAACTCCGTTTTGCCCACAACTGTTGACTATCCGGCGGCTATTATGTCTTGGGCGTTGACGTTTTGTTGTTTACAGTTTTCTTTTCACATGATGGTCAAATTTTGTTTTTGTAAAAAAGCCATTCAATATATTGAAATTTTATTAAACTAATTCATTATTGCTTTACGATAAACAACATTTTTGGTTTTTTTGTCTGGAGCATACACAAATAAAGCGGATGGTTTGCCAACACGTGAGAACGCTATATCAGACCCGTAAAAGATTCAAATCAAAATCGATTTACAAATCAACTGATTTCAATTTTTGATTTAAAAATCAACTCCACCAATCGATTTAAATTTCTGATTTTCAAATCAGGCACCACCAATCATATTGATTTGAATCAAAAAACTCAAATCAGTGATTTGCCCTTGTCTGATTCAAATCCCAAATCAAAAAAGTTGATTTTGATTTGAAATCAAAAAGCACCAATCGATTGGCCGCTGGGCTGATTCAAATCAATTTTGGCCAAATCACCACATTAAGTAAGCTACACAGAGCTGCATTTTTCTGTATTAGAAGGAAAGTTGTGGATTTGAGTAGCAGGTATAAGATGCTACAAAATAGTATGCACAAGAAAAAAACAACAATTTATGTTTTTTTATTTCAAAATATATGAATGTATACGAGGAGTGTCTGTATATAAATACATTACTTTGTTCTTTTCCTAAACCATCAAATTTTAATAAATGCATATGCATATATTTGACATATTATATGTATATTATACTTAACATGTTATGTTTCCTGGAACAGCAGGTAGAAATTCATTACACTTTTGTGGCGGCAGTGGTTTGCACAAAAGTATACCTCTTTTGTGCGGGTGCTAAGAACGGATGCGAGACAGTGATGCCTATTTTTGTTCAAAACCTCCAAAAATAATGCGATTCACTCAGCTTAATTTCACGGAACGCAAACTGCTTCGAAAATGTTACGGACTAATAATAGTGTCTTCAAAATAAACAAACAATGGCACTAAAATAGATATCAGACGATAAATTCATTTTCATAAACGTATCAGCTTTAAAAATGCACAAAATCTGGTACGAATTTCACAACGTTGACATCACTGATGGAAGTGTCATATGAAACAGGGTTGCTTTTTTCCTCCCAAATAAATACTTTTCTTGCAATTTTCGGTGAAGAAATATGAACGAATAATTACATATTTCACTATCATTTCAATAAAATAAATGTATTACTTTAAGTTGTTTGTATTTACATATGATTTGTTCACGATTTCAAGTAATTATTCTTATTATTGAGGAACGAATTTATCTTTGATATTTTTGGTACTCTTTCGAAGTATACATTTTATTACCGCTCTGTCCTCCTTTTGCACACTTGATTTCAAGATTTGATTTGAAATCAAATCAAGATTGGTAAATCAGATTTATAAATTTGGTGATTTAAATCAAGTGATTGGTAAATCAGATTTTCACTTTTGATTTGTGAGGGCTGATTTATAAATCAAAGGCCACAAATCTATTGGGATTTGAATCAGAAAAAGATGAATCGATTGGCTATGCTTGATTGGAAAATCAGTTTTTAAATCAAATAGGGTAAAATCACTGATTCAAATCAAATCTGATTGATCTCTTCACAACTCTGCGCTATATACAATTGGCCATGCGAAAAACATGGATTCTTCCAATTCAGGCCGCAAACATTAAAGGATTGTCCATGAGATTTGTTGATTGTCATTGCGAATGCCAATCGGACTGGAAATTGTAGTCTTTAAAATCAAAAGAAATATCGGTCGTAATCAACCGAATGCGAGGAATAAAGACATCTTCCCCCGAATATTTTTTTATTAGAATTGTTGCTTCAGACTCGGCATCAAATTCTTAACAGCAAGTCTGGTCCCATTGCACAGACGTGGTTGATTCAAATTTCGTAGCATTATGATGACCAAACTGTTTTAGTTGCAAATTATGCGATGGAAATCCATGTAATTCCAAGGAATTCAAAAACTCCGTCGGATAATTCACGACATCATCTTGATTAGTAGTGGTATCAACTGATTTATATGAAACTAAATCTCCGGCAATTTGCGATTGAATGGTGAAATTCAATGCGTTGACATGACTGAGCCAAGCGTGATTATGATAATTTCGATTTACTTTAGGGAGCACATTGTCGATGAGAGCCGTTTATGAATCCACGAAATGGCAGAAATTATTCTGAAACGTTAACCCTGTCGTCGTATCTACTGGGACTTTTCCGTTACCAATTTCTAACAATTGCTTTGAAAACTGTTCAGCACTCTGATCGTTTTGAAGCTGAACTCTCATATTCGTGGTCAACGACAATATTGTCACGTGTCTCTACAACGATGATGCCTTCAGGCAAGCATTGAGCTCATCTGCAGCAATCCCACGGGGAATCACTGTTGTTGTTGTCAAATGTCTTGCAGTGAGATGTTTAGTGCTTCAATTGATTTCTTAAGCCCCATTGTACATTCATCCCAAACAATCAATTTGTATTCCATCAACAGTTTTCCTGTTGCACTGTTGCGGGTGATGTTGCACGTTGGAGTTTCCGTTGTGTTCAAATTCAATGGCAATTTGAGTGCGGAATGTGCAGTACGTCCTCCGTCTAATAATATCGCTGCTATTCCGAATGATGCGAGAGCTAGTGCAACGTCACCTCGCGATCGAATCATGGCCAGAATCAGCGAAATAACGAATGTCTTTCCTGTTCCACCTGGCGCATCCAGAAAAAAGATCCCACCAGTGTTATTGTCCACCGATTGAATCAATGTTTTATAAGCATTTTTTTGTTGATCATTCAGCAATGGTACATATATTAGATTGAACCGCTTCTTGTAGCGCATCACGGTCGTATTGATGCTCACGGTTCTGTTCTTGATCGAACGAATCGTGCATGGGTCGATTCGATGCAATCATGCCAATCTGAATTAATTGTTTAATTGCTATAGTCATGCATAAATCCACAATGGCAATTAGTCCCTCGTTGTAAATTTCGTCACACATTGCCATTTCCGTATTGCGCGATGTATTTCGTATGCGATGCAATACCGCCACCTATCGTAAAATGCGAATAAATCGATTTATCAGATTTCCTGACTTTCCCGTCAGATTTTTCGGAATTTTTTTTCTGCATAAACCTAAAATACAGCAATTCGAACAAAACAAAAAAAGAATCTTGAAAATCGGCCTAGCGGTTATCGAGTGAGAAGGCTAAAGAGCTTCACCACTTATTTTTTATATATTAGAAGATGAATTTTTTCCTAAAAATGTATAAATTTTTTTTCATTAAAATTCTTCTTTTTTTTTTGCCTATGTATTCGAAAGGTTCGGTCTCGGCCGAACATTAAAAAAAGGCCGAACGCTCGGTCTCGGCCAAAATTTCGGGCTCGGTCGGGCTCTATTTATAAGCTTTAACAGTGAAGACGATGAAAACAGCATTGAAATGCCACATCAACGATTGAATTTACCTCCATCAAACAACTCTCGAAATAGCTTGCTTAATTTCATACAAAACATAAGATAAATGGTAAAATAAACAAATAAAATAGTTGCATATAAATGTATCTATATTAGATTTTTTGAATTATGTACATTTAAAATTCACATCGGTATTTATATTTTAATTTTAATGCTTCCATCGCCAGTCTTTCTTTCATTTCTAGTTCAAGTATTTTGAATCTCTCTTGACTTTTGATTTCTATTTCCTTTAAGTGTAGCTCCTGTTCTCTGAGCTCTAATTCTTTCTCCTTAATCAAGATCTCTTTCTCCTTAAAGATCAAATCTTGATAAATTTTCTTTTCCTTTAATTTTCTCGCCTCTGCTTGGTATTGCATGATATCCGCCACCGCCGTTCTTGAATAAATCCCTTTATGGCTAGTAGGGCTGTCGGATGACTGGGTAATCTCGTCTTGAGTAACCATGTTGTCTTCAATCACCGTGGCATCGGTAATTCTGCTTCCAAAAATTTCATCGAATTCATCATAAAAGCTGCACATTTTATGTGTCGCTAAGGTATTTCCTTTTAACTTACTCTTAACAGTATCTTTATCCATGCTGCCTGCACCTGTCGATCCCTCCCAAGCCTTTGCCTTGTTGTAGCATATTCGCATATTGCGTACCTTTGCACGCACAAGCTTCCACTCGACAGGAGTGCTTTTCTCTTCAGCGAAACGTTTGTAATAAACCTGCGCGGCGGGTTTCTTTAAAAAAAGCTTGATTGAAATTTGAATTGTTAATTTATTGACAATAACTTACCTCTAACTCCCTATTTTCCATCAAAAACTCCAGTAAAGCCTTCTCCTCTGTCTTCGACCACATCTTGTTTGGAGTAAGGCGAGCACGCTTTGGCTTAGGCTAAAAGGAAAGCATTTTACAAATTTTTAACATTAAAAGAAGTTGTACGATTGTTTATTACATAAATAAATCTAAATTTGTTTATATTTACCTGAGTTGTTTCCATTTTTATACCCTACACCTATGGTAATATGGTATAATAACTTTGTGCGAAAATTGTAACGCATTAAAGGAGCCGTCCTAGGTATAGACATAAGTATATAGAAATGCTTAGAATGACTTTCTGTGTTGATTTCCGGTTGTCCGTCTGTCCGTCTGTCTGTCTGTCCGCTCAGGATAGAAAGAAGGAGTTGTCCGATTTGGACCAAATTTGGTACACAGTTAGAGTGAACCTTAACTTAGTTTAAGTTCTGAGATTAGCCAAATCGGTTTAAGAACACGCCCATTATAGGCCTGTAAGTCCCACTAACTCGGTTTTTTTGCGTTCAAATTGCTGTAAATTGTCTAATTACTCATTGAAAAGAATAAAACTTGGTATTCAAGTTAAGGGGTTGGTCATCTATGTTGATATATTTTCTCTTTAGTTATTTTACATATGTACTGTCATCTTTTAAGTTCTGCTCTCTCTCTCTCTCTATGTACTATTTGCATATGCTAAAACATCACCTCATTGACTGTAAATTCCTATTGTAACATTCAGCTACTTTAACTTTGTAAAATAAAATCAGTCTAAACTCAATCGTCTTTGCGTTAACTTCGCACCTCAAATTCTTCAGTTGGCGACGAGGATAAAGTCTAGTTTTCAAACGCGAAATTTAATATGCCTTCCGAAACAGAAAGTTTTATGAAAGACCTGCTGGACCAACAGCGAAAATGGTCGGAAAAAATGTTAATGGAGCAGCAGCAGTTCATGCAGAGAGTTTTAACAAGTCAGGCTGGTAGTGTCCCATCTACTGCGTGCAGCGCTACCATCGCTGTCCCACAGTTTCATCACTTCGACAAGGAAAAGCAACGTTGGAACGCGTATGAGGAGCAAATGAATCAACATTTTTCAGCATATGGCGTAGTGTCGTTGGACAAGCAGAAATCATTTTTCCTGTCGTGGTGCGGAACAGAAATTTTTGAGCTTTTAAAAAACTTATTCGGGAGTGAGGATTTGCAAAATCAAAATTATCAGCAGTTAACGGCAAAGCTAGCAGAACATTTTAGAACAAAAACACATGTAGTGGCAGCTAGATTTGAGTTTAATAAATGTGTCATGAAGCCGACTCAAACATATAAAGAGTGGGTTGCCGATCTTCGGGGAATTGCTCGAGATTGTGAATTTGCTTGTGGTGCTGAAAATTGCACGCACAATTATGTAGATGATATGATACGCGATCAGATCATCCTACACACACCGCATGACATGGTACGTACTGCCGCCCTGCAAAAATTAAAACCAACTCTTGCGGACGTCTTGCTTGTCGCCGAGTCATTCGAATCGACAACTAAAACGATGGCAACAATTAAAGATTAGACAACAGGTGGTAACTTTCTTCCAGTGAACGCTGTTAATCAAAAGTCACAAATTGCGCGCTCAAAATCTGATGTTCATTTTAAGAGTTCGAGCGCTGGCAAGTACAAGTCGTGCTCGGGATGTTTCGTTTCCCACCCGCGAGAGGAGTGCAAATTTAAGAATGCCATGTGCAACAAGTGCGGTAAAAAGGGCCACATCGCTCCGGTGTGTATGTCAAACATAGCCACTCATTCGTCCAGTGCAAAAAGAAACAACAAAAATTATAAATTCAAGAAGAATGTGCATACCAACAACAACGTTGACGCTCTCGAAAACATTTTTACAGTTACCGGCGTGGTAAAGAATGAAAACAATAAAAGTTTTATTGATATAGTTATTGATAACAAATTAATAAATTTCCAAATAGACAGTGGCGCGTCAATTTCTTTGTTAACCATAGACACTTATGAGCAATTGGGTTCACCACCGCTTGCTCGCAGTAACAGAAAGCTCGTAGGGTTCGGCAACAAGACAATTGACATTTTCGGCGAGCTCACAACGAATGCTAAGTGTGGAAAAATTGAAAAACCCGTTTTGTTAGTTGTAGCAAATGTGCGCGGAAGCAATAATTTATTTGGTGCGGACTTATTCAAGTTATTCGGTTTCGGAATTCATCAAATCGGTAATATTTCAGAATTGACGCATATAACCGAAAAAATATGCAAAAAATATGCCGAAGTTTTTGAACCTGCTTTGGGTATAATCAAGGATTTTAAAGCAAGCATTCTCCTAAAATCCGACGCGAACCCGAAATTTCTCAAAAGCCGACCAATACCATATGCACTGCTACCAGCATTCAAAGTAGAAGCCGAACGTCTAACGCAGGCTGGCATATGGAAGCCGCTTAAATTCAGCGACTGGGCCTCGCCCATTGTCTTAGCCAAAAAACCAGATGGCTCCATTAGAATTTGCGGCGATTTTAAAACAACCGTCAACCTACAAATCGACATCGAACAGCATCCGCTACCTCGGCGTGAAGATTTATTTCATGTTATACGCTATGGTCAATTGTTTTCCAAAATAGATTTGAAGGACGCCTATCTGCAAATGGAGCTGGATGACGAAGCGAAACAGGTGTTGGTTGTCAACACGCCGCTGGGGCTTTTCCAGTACCAACGTCTTCCATACGGCATTGCCAGTGCGCCTGCTATTTTTCAGAGGCACCTAGAGCAGTTGTTACATGGAATCGAAGGGTGCGGCAATTACCTCGATGATATTATAGTGACTGCACCCACCATCGAGGAACACGTTAGCCGACTCGAAACGGTCCTTTCCATCTTACTGCAGAATGGTATAAAGTGCAAGATGGAAAAATGTATGTTTCTGCAAGAGGAAATACACTATTTAGGACGGCATATTAGCGCGCAAGGCATTCTGCCAGATGAGCGTGGGGTAAAAGCAGTAAAACAATTACCACCACCAAAAAATTTGAAAGAAGTCGAGGCGTTTATGGGTAAGATTAACTATTACCATAATTTTATACCGAATTATTCTCAGTTGGCAGCACCAATTAATAAGCTGAGACGTAAAGATGTACCATTCGCATGGGGCCAAGCGCAAGAGCAAGCGTATTCTTCCTTAAAGAAGTGCATCATTAATGCCACTCAACTCGCACACTACCAAGAGCACCTGCCACTGATCCTCGCAACTGACGCCTCATCATATGGAATCGGTGCAGTGCTTTCGCACATGTGTCCTGGAGGCACAGAACGACCAATCGCATTTGCATCAAAGACACTCGATGAGTTAACGAGTGACGTTACGTTCCCACCAAAAATACGTTCCCACCAAAAACTGCTGACGAAAGGTGCACCTGCACAAACGAAACAGCTGCACAACAAACAACAAGAGAGCTTACCTGGAATTGCCGCAGCAGCATCGCATCAATGGATACTGGAAGAAGCTTTGGTTAATTTATGTAAAGAATGAATAAAGTAGAATTAGTTTGGAGTTCAACCAGAAAACAACGTTTTTTAATTGGCGCCCGAGCAGGGACAGCAGTAAAATAAAGTTATAATCAAACACTTTGGAATTTCCCTAAGTGTGAAATCGCACTAAAAAGTATCCTTAGAAATAAAAGGAGAAATAATAAGCGATAGTGTTATATAAAAATAAAGTTATAATCAAACACTTTGGAATTTCCCTAAGTGTGAAATCGCACTAAAAAGTATCCTTAGAAATAAAAGGAGAAATAATAAGCGATAGTGTTATATAAAAATAAAGTTATAATCAAACACTTTGGAATTTCCCTAAATCGCACTAAAAAGTATCCTTAGAAATAAAAGGAGAAATAATAAGCGATAGTGTTATATAAAACTTTAAAACCTGCTGTCGAAAAATTTTGCTACTATCAACAATCAACTTACTGGTGAAACAAATCCCTAGAAGAAGTACGGAAAATCAGCAATCAAGTAAGCCTAGATATTCTGGAGAGAGAAAGGACGATAATCCATAACAAAGTCCTCCCACAACAAGGAAATCCAGGAAAGATCATCATACCTCCAGCTGAAGGGAGTCAAGTAAATTTAAATTTAAGTTATTATTTCTGTAAAAAGTGACAAAAATAAGGAAAGTGAAAATGCCTACAAATTCAGATGAAACATTAGCTCAGTTAATTTCAATACAAACACAAAGTTTGAAACAAGAAATAGAAAATTTGAAATTACAAATGCAAAATTTAACAACTGTGAATAAGGTGACCGAGTTCGAACCACAATCGATAAATGCAGGAATAGATTGTAATGAAACTTTAGATATAGTAAAATCCCTTCCTGAGTTCAATGGGAAAGGATATATTAGTTGGCGAGAAGCTGCCAACAATACAATGCTTTTATATACGAAGGGCAGTCGTAAATATTTTGCTGCCTTAACAATTCTAAGAAACAAAATAACTAGTGAAGCAAACGACACGTTAACTAATCATGGAACAGTTCTCAATTTCGACGCGATAATTAGCCGATTAGATTTCGCATATGCAGACAAGAGACCTCTGCATATCCTTGAGCAGGAATTAAATCTAATAAGACAAATGAACATGAACTTAATTGACTATTATAACCAAGTAAATTCCCAGCTAACATTAATGATTAACAAAACTATAATGACTTATGGGAATAATTCTGAAATCACTAAAGAATATAATAAAAGACATCGCGCTGATGCATTAAGAGTTTTCATTACAGGACTTAACGCACCTCTTAATAATATAATAATGTCA
Organism: Neria commutata; assembly: GCA_963457695.1. NCBI lineage: Eukaryota > Metazoa > Arthropoda > Insecta > Diptera > Micropezidae > Neria > Neria commutata. The sequence goes on from OY735250.1 coordinate 372,710, forward strand.
CTAAATCCGTTAGATTTGCCAAATGCTTTAGCGAAAGCCCAAGAAATGGAATCCCATCAGATTCGTATACAATTTGCCAATACTTACAATCTACGAAGACATAATAACAATTTTAGCCAATATAAGCCCATATTCGGACAAAATGATAATAATAATCGACATTTTAATAATTTGAGATTTAATCAAAGACCACAATACCTTAATAGTAACAATAATAATAGAACCTTCGGATGGCAAAACCAATCCAAACCAACTCCAATGGAAGTAGATAATACTGCTCAATTTAGACAACCAACCTTCCATAAGTCAAATCAGTTTAGACAACAATTTGTCCAAAATAACGACACAAATTTCAATAGAGTCCCTAAAAGAAATCATGAATCTATGAATAGCCACCAGCATCAACAAAAACAACAAAGAATTAATAATATCCAAGAAAGTGCTTTTTTAGACAAAGCAATACCCTTCCCTATATATTCAGACAATTACGAGGGACAAACAGGAAATTTAAAGTATTGATAGACACAGGGGCAACAAATTGCTACTGTAAACCAAACATTTTGCCTAACAGACAACAATTAGAAATTGCAAAACGCGTAAAAACGATAAATGGTTATACAACTATTACCCATTGTTATAATGCACACATTTTCAATCATTTCACACGATTCTATGAAATTAATAATTTGCAAAGCGATATACTGATAGGGATGAATTTACTAAGTAAAGCAAAAGTACAATTAAATTTTGAGGATAACACATTCTTAACTAATAATTATAAAGAAAAATTTTATACACTTAGTGAAATTGAATTAGGACAAATAAATAACATACAAAATGAAAGTAAAGACAAAATACAAGAAATAAAAAATAAAATTTTAAAAATTCACGGGAATATAAACACAACTTTACCATTTAGAACTGATGTTAAAGCCGAAATAAGAACAGCCACAAATGAACCAATATGGAGTAAACAATACCCATATCCTTTATCTGCGAATGGATTTGTAAATAAGGAAGTTAAGAAAATGTTAAAAGAAAATATAATTAGGGAAAGTAGAAGCCCTTATAACTCGCCCATTTGGGTAGTGCCAAAAAAAGGGAAAAATGAAGATGGATCACCTAAAATGAGAATGGTGATCGACTATAAAAAATTAAATGAGATAACGATCTCTGACAAATATCCTATACCAGACTGCAATGTGATATTGTCGAACTTAGGAAAAGCAAAAATCTTTTCCACCATAGATTTAGAATCGGGCTTCCATCAAATACTAATGGAAGAGAAAGACATAGAGAAAACTGCGTTTTCAATTAATAACGGCAAGTATGAATTTGTTCGAATGCCTTTCGGATTGAAGAACGCACCTTCAATTTTCCAGAGAGCCATGGATAACATCCTTCGCCAATACGTAGGGAAATTTTGTCATGTTTACATTGACGATATCATAGTCTATTCTAGCAATGCTGACGAACACTATGATCACTTAGAGAGAATAATAAAAACTTTGCATGAAGCTAATATGAAAATTTCACTTGAGAAATCAGAATTTTTCAAGACTAATGTTGAATTTTTGGGGTATAAGGTTGCCCATAATGTAATAATGACAGATGAAAAGAAGATAGAAACCATCAAAGAATATCCGGTACCAAAAACTTTACGACAATTAAGAAGTTTTCTGGGAATGACTGGATATTATAGAAAATTCGTGCGAAATTACGCACACATTACTAAACCATTAACCAAATATTTACAAGGAGAAAATGGTAGGATATCACAAAACCAATCAAAGAAAGTAATAATAGAATTAGATAATGAAGCTTTAAAATCAGTGGAGAAGTTAAAGAATGAATTGATGCAACAGGTTGAGCTTACTCAACCAGATTTCAGTAAGAAGTTTATATTAACTACAGATGCGTCAAACGAAGCAATAGGAGCCGTCTTATCACAAGATAAAAAACCAATAACTTTTATTTCGAAAACACTAAATAAAACAGAACAAAATTATGCTACGAACGAAAAAGAGTTATATGCCATTGTTTGGGCATTGAAAAGTCTAAGGAATTACCTGTATGGAGTTGCTGATTTGGAAATCCACACAGATCATCAACCTCTGACCTTCGCTGTGTCGGCGAGAAACCCCAATGCTAAAATGAAACGCTGGCATGCACTTATAGAAGAATATGCTCCAAAAATGATTTATAAACCCGGAAATACTAACTGTGTAGCAGATGCATTATCAAGACAATTGTTAAACAACAATATTTTAGAAGAAAATAATGCTGAAAATAACGAAGAAAGCGAGGAGGATAATCTAGCAGAAACAATGCATTCAGCTCCAAGCTTGGATATTTTTCACATAAAAACCTTAAGTAAACCACTAAACTCATTCCCACAACAAATTGTGCTGAGTAAATCAAATGGTAACGAACATTTTAGAACTAAAACCTTTAATATTTCCAGACACCACATAAGATATAAAGATTTAGATTTTTTAAAAAAGGTAGTTTCAGAAAGAATAGATAAAAATCTATTAACAGGAATAAATTGCACATTAGAAGAGTTATATGAAGTTAAACGAATTTTACGAAACAGAATCGCAAAGAAAATTTTTCATACAGATATAGTGGCTATTGATGTAATTAATGATGAAGATCAAGAAAAAATAACTAGACAAACACACGCAAGAGCACATAGGGGTTACAAAGAGAATCTAAAACAGATTTATAAAGATTACTATTGGCCATCGATGAAGAAACAATTTAAACAATTTATAAGAAGTTGTGAAATTTGTAATAGAAATAAATATGATAGACATCCCATACGTATACCCATTGGAGAGGCTCTAATCCCGGAAAAGGAGGGAGAGCAAATACATATAGATATATTTTTTGCATTAAATCTAAAATTTTTAACGTTAATGGATGCATATTCCAAATTTCTAATTATTAAACATATAGAAGATAAAACTAATTTAGCAGGAAAAGTATTGGAAGCTTTACAAAGTTTTCCGGAGGTAAAAATAATTACATGCGACAATGAACCAGGATTTAGCTCAGCTCAATTTAGGTCACTTGCTGATAGAATGAAAATTAAAATAAATTATTGCGACCCTAGACACTCAACTACAAACGGACAAATAGAAAGAGCTCATTCAACTATAATCGAAATCGCAAAATGCCTAAAGGAAGAATTGGAATTAATAAATGATATCGAAATAATAGTACGTGCGGCACAATCATATAATCAAACAATTCATTCAGTAACGGAAAAGAAACCTTTTGAAATTTTATATAATAAAATAAAACACAATGAAGTACCCGAAAAATTAAGACTAGTACAAAAACAGATGCTTAATAACAGAAATAAAAACCGTAAATTAAGAACATTCGATGAAAATCAAACAATTTATGAAAAAGGAAATAAATTCCAAGGAAAAATAAAAGCTAGATATAAAAAACAAACAATTAAAAAAGATTTAGGAAATAAAGTTATGATCCAATGTAAAAATAGAATTATTCACAAGGATAATATAAAATCTTAAATTTTATAGGTAAAACACAACGATGCAGATCATCATAGCCTTATTGGTAATACCCTTAATCGCAGCCCAAATAGAAATAATAGATTTGAATCATGGTAACGGCTATTCACTACTAAAACTAAACGAAGTCAAACTAATTGAAAGATATGATAGAATAACATACATAATAAATACAACAACATACAGAGCTCAAGTAAATGACTTAGAAAAATTAATCTTGACAGGAAAGGAACCAAACCCTTTATTAATTGCTAAACTAAAGCATATTAGAATTCAAATTGATACACTAACCCCACACCACCAAAGACAAAGGAGAGGATTATTTAATTTCTTGGGAACTGCACTTAAATATGTTTATGGAACTATGGACGAAGAAGATCGTGAAGAAATTGAAGGAAAATTAAGTATTAATACGCAAAACGCACATAATGCAATTGAACAAATCAATAAACAGCAGAATATTAACGGAAAATTTAGCATTGAAATAGAAGCCATAACTAAGAATTTAAACACCCATTATAAAGAATTAGTACATAATATGAACAGTATCAATGCAGAACTTAAAGCTGTATCAAAAGAAAAATGGGAGAATAAATTATTGGAAAATTTAATGTATATTGAAACAAATATAATTAGAATTAAAGAAATAATAATGACTAGCCAAAACAATTTGTTAAGTAGAGATATTATCACGGATGAAGATATAATTAACTTTAATATCACTTTCGAAAAACTCAAAGAAATAAACATTGTAATTGTCACTAAAAACGAAGATATCATAATATTAGTAAAGATACCTCAATTTGGTAAAGAAATTTATCAAACCATCCATGTACAACCCATACCTAATGTAAAACAATTGGAAATTTATATCAAAGAAAACGAAATACTGTCGATTAATGAAATAACTTATAAAAAGACTAAATTTAAGAAGGAATTACAAAAATATGAAGATAATTGCATTGAAAATATATTTAAAGGAAAAATGCATTGCAACTATGTAAGAAATAATAAAACCAATGTAATTGAATTAGATACTAATCATATATATGTAACCAATGCTAAGAACCAAACTGTTTATCATAATTGCAATTCAAATAACTTTACTATTGATGGAAATTATTTAATCCGATTTGAAAATTGCGATGTTAAAATAATGGAAACTTTTTACAAACATAGGAAACCTATGGATATTCAGCTCTTGCCTAATCCGATCAAATTAATTAATGTAACTATAATGAAAAACTTATCTATGGAAGAACTCCATTTTGATCAAATTGAAAATATTAAACAAATAATAGAATTAAAATACGAAGCTAACAAAGCTAATACAATTAATTACAGTTTAATAGTAATAATATCATTGGTCGTAATAAGTATAATAATGTGGAAATTAAAGAAGAATAGGAAAAACAAAGTGGAGGTAAATCTTAACCAAACTCCATTGCAACCAATTAAACAACCAATTCAGCATATGCCATTGGACATCGCTTATTTGACGGAGAGGATAAACTATTACTCATCCTTGAATCGGGACGATTCATCTAACAAAGGGGGGAGTTAACGAGTGACGTTACGTTCCCACCAAAAATACGTTCCCACCAAAAACTGCTGACGAAAGGTGCACCTGCACAAACGAAACAGCTGCACAACAAACAACAAGAGAGCTTACCTGGAATTGCCGCAGCAGCATCGCATCAATGGATACTGGAAGAAGCTTTGGTTAATTTATGTAAAGAATGAATAAAGTAGAATTAGTTTGGAGTTCAACCAGAAAACAACGTTTTTTAATTCGATGTACACCAATGTAAATATAGCCAAATTGAGAAGGAGGCACTCTCAATCGTGTATGCCGTGCAGCATTTCCACCAGTACATCTATGGTCGGAAATTTACGCTGATCACAGATCACAAGCCACTGGTAAGCATTTTTAGCCCTGACAAACAGCTTCCTGTTATGACAGCTAACCGCCTGCAACGCTGGGCTTTGATTTTGATGGCTTATCAATTCGAGATTAAATATCGCAAAACGTCGGAGCATGGAAATGCCGACGCTTTGTCGCGCCTGCCGATAGGCCCCGACAACGACTTCGACAGAGAGGAGGCATGCTACAACATCGACGATTTGCAGGTGCCAGTCAACGAAGACATGCTTCGCGAACATGCTGAGCGCGATTTAACTCTCAAAAGAGTAAGAGCATTCGTCGAAAAAGGTTGGCCACAAAAATTAGATACCAGCAACCACGACCTTATGCCATACTTCCACCGAAAGCTCGAATTTTCGTATATAAACGACCTGCTATGCCTGCAAAATAACGCATGTCGCGTAGTGGTACCCGAAGTATTGCGAAAACGAGTACTACATCTTCTGCACGAGGGGCACTGGGGTGTCGTGAAAATGAAGCAAATAGCCCGACAATATTGCTGGTGGCCAAATATCGACGGAGATTTTGAGCAACTTGCAGCACAATGCGAAACATGTCGGCTGGTTGCTCCAAACCCAGCCAGAGAGTATAGTGCTTGGCCCGCGCCCTCCGCTCCGTGGGAGAGAATTCATATTGACTTCGCGGGACCAATTTTTAATTCGATGTGGTTGATATGTATCGACGCTTTTTCTAAATTTCCTTTTGTTAGCAGGCTCGCTACTATTACAACAGCTGATACGGTTGCAGCATTATCAGTTATCTTCGCTTTGGAAGGACTGCCAATCTGTATCGTCAGCGACAACGGGCCGCAGCTTACTTCAGATGCATTCAAGCAATTCTGCTCTACAAATGGCATAACTCACATTACGACCGCGCCTTTCCATCCAGCCTCAAACGGACTAGCTGAGCGTACCGTAAGAACTTTCAAAACATCGGTGAAAAAGAATATTGAAGATGGCCTCTCTACGGATGCAGCAGTTGTAAAATACTTAGCCACGTATCGTTCCACACCAAACAATGACGGAAAATCGCCTGCAGAGCTACTGCACGGTCGCGCCAATCGCACATTGCTGGCGCAGATTGCACCGCAACTTTCACGGAACAGCGAGTGGAAAAAACTAAAACATAAATTTATATCCTTACAGAACGTGTACGTCAGAAATTACGCACGAGGACCACGTTGGTTACCGGGACAGATTACAAAACAACTCGGAAATATGGTCTATATCGTACACACAGCGAACGGCTACGTTAAGCGTCATCAAAACCAAATACAATTACGCAGCAAGCATAAGGGCGATGCGCCTACAACTAAATGCGCGCATTTGGGACTGCCAGAGACATTCCCGCTGGGGATGCCCCCCTCTCCTGAACGTGCGGCAACACCCTCATCACGGTGGTCTGTAGGAAATCCACGTCCAAACACTAGTGACCAGTCTCAAAACATGACACCTGTACGTAGGAGTGAGCGACAGCGCGCTCAAGTACAGCGCTATGAAGCCGAAGATTTCCGAAAATAAACTTCGCATAATTTTACTTATTATTTCTTTGCTTTATAAACATTTCTTAATTACATATGAATTTTCGAATTAAGGAAGGAGTAAATGATATATTTTCTCTTTAGTTATTTTACATATGTACTGTCATCTTTTAAGTTCTGCTCTCTCTCTCTCTATGTACTATTTGCATATGCTAAAACATCACCTCATTAACTGTAAATTCCTATTGTACCATTCAGCTACTTTAACTTTGTAAAATAAAATCAGTCTAAACTCAATCGTCTTTGCGTTAACTTCGCACCTCAAATTCTTCATATGTCATACGAAAAAATGGGCGTGGTCCGCCCACTATATAAAATTTATCCGGTAAAATGACTCCCAGTTGACTAGTTACGAATATAAATGAATGAAATTCGGTTCCCAAGTTGATATATAGGTCTTAGATATCACACAAGAAAATGGGCGTGGTCCGCCCACTACATAGGTGATAAACGAAAAATCCTCTTAACTTCCATAATATATACTCAAGATCGTCCAAATTTGGTTACTTCATTCCTGGTAGGAGTATCTTTTAATTCTCCAGAAAGGGGCGTGGTCCGCCCACCGTGGGGGCAGTAAAATAAATATGCCGATAAGATCTGTTTTACACCTGTCAGAGCATCAACATTTGGCATGTATAGTCCTATTAGCTATATCTTGTAGTCTGCCAAAAATGGGCGTGGTCCGCCCACTATGTAGGTTGTAAATCAAATGCAGCCACAATTTCAGTGAATTATCACCCCACTTGGGAACATGGTGTAGGGTATTACTCTGTCGGTGAAACCCGACTGATACTTCCTTACTTGTTTTCTTTTTATTTGCTTTTTTCGTCGTTTCTGCACAAAAATTGCAAGTAAGAAGAAGAACTAATGCCAACTAAAACAACTGATTGAATATGACTTTTGAAATACATAGGCTGCCGTGTTGTATTAGTCGTATTTGATTTTTGTATGGGGAAAAGCACACTTATTTTTATGACTGTTGTATATTCTTATTTCAAATAACATATACGACAAATATGAGAGACTGTGAAAACCCTAATTGTTTCCAAGTCACCTCTATCTTTCTATTAATAAAAGCTTGTGCGCTCAATATCCATATTGCCCAAAACAATGCTGTGCAAAAACAATGCTACATTTAATGTTAAATTAACAGGGTAACGGTAACTGAATTATAACATTGCGCACGCAATAGCGTTTTATTTAATAGTATGATTATGATGACTGACACCCCCACACAGGACAAATATAGGAACGAATCCTCAAGAAACAACATTTCAGTATGACAACGATCTGAAACACACAGCTAAAATTGGGATTGGGAAAAGTATTCCAAATTAATACGTCTTCAAATTGTACTAATCAATAACTCGGGAAATCTAGCCAATGGCCATATAGTATAATAAGTAGTTGCTAAAGTCTTGCCTTTTTAAATTAACATATGCAATGACTTGATGTTTTAAAAACCACTATTTGTTTTTATGGTTCTTCAGCAGTTAAGCAGCTTTTAATGAGCCGTTTTCTTATTTTAATTCAACATTGGCTCATTTATGCATACTGTATATTTCTGGAAGAAGTTCGGCCAAAGTATCGGCCAATTTTGGCCGAAGCCGATCCTTTAAATTTCGGCCGATGCCGAAGCCGATTAATCGGTCGGGCACTTCAAGTGAGGCGTTGGGATTCATAAAATAAGCCTGTTTAACTCTGATTGCAGTTTAAATAGGGAATTCCGGTTTTACAGTTGGAAGTTAAATACAATTTAAATGGCCGATTGTGGATATTTAAGTACGGCACAGAGTTGAATTTATGAACAGTTGATTTCGGATTGTAAGCAAGCTGCGTGGCCAGTATCGGGGTTCATAAGATTCAAACTAAGCATGAAACTGCATGGTATTGTATAACACATATAAATTATACCGTAGTACATAAATAATATAAACTGAGCATACTTTCCACAATATCCAATAATTCACTTCTTTCGGCCGAAGAAAAATTTTTAGTTCGCGCTGCCTCCATAATTGAACAATTGAACATATGTTTTTGGCAAGTTGTGCCAACCTTCAAATGTCAAATATTCCGTATTTACATAAATAATTGCACTGTGAAACCCAAGGAAAGTTAAACTAGATTTAAACTCAATTTGGAAATTAGATATAAATAGCCACTGTGAAACCCGCCCTAACTGTGACACAAACCAACTATTTTTGTGGTGTCACTTTGTTGGTAGTTTGTCACTGACACTGTTGGTTTTTTTTGTGTTTATGGGCACAGGAGCCCCACATTTGTTTTTGTTTTTTGTACTTCTTGTTTTATTTTGTATTTTGGGGTATATATTCACAGTTTTTGCCGCACTCCGCGACGAGTCGACGAGAAAAACTTTTCTTTTTAATATGCATTGTTATTGTTAGAAGGCCTTTGTTGGGCACTGCGACCGCCGAATGGATCTTTTGTGCTGGCCTGTATTGTGTTAGGCTCTTAATGAAAAGTAGCACTTTACTGGGTTTAGTGTTCCATATTTTCCGTGGGAGGACTGAGTAACCTCCTAGGTCAGGGGTCAGCAACCTGCAGCTCTTTCCTGTCAAAATGTGGCTCTCCAGTTCCATGTGCAAATATTAAAAATTATTTCATTTTATTAAGAATAGTTATTTATTCGGACTGACTGTCTATTTCTTTTTCTGAAACAAAGCAATTTCAAGTGTGCAGCAACAAAGAATTAGAAATTAGTCGTTTAGAAATTATTATAATTCACATTAAAAGTCACTGATGAGGTTTTCTGGCAGAAACCGAAATAGCTATATGACCTGCAATAATTCTAATTCTTTGTTGTAGTTCACTTAAAATTGCTTTGTTCCAGAAAAAGAAATAGACAACTAGGTACTGTCATTTCTCTTTGGCAAGTCAGTCCGAATAAATAACTATTCTTTCTAACATCTAATCTGTCGAATAACATAAACTTGTATAATATGATAGGGAGGACACGCCCAAATCAGGAAGTGAACATAGAATGTAATAAAATTATATAAAAAAAACTTTTTAAAAATAAGCTTTAATTTATTTAATGTACTAAAAAGTAGAAAATAAATTGTTTCCAAGTCACCTGTATCTTACTATCTATAAAAGCTTGGGGCGCTCATGTGTTCAATATTTGTCAACCACAATATTTTATTTAAATTATGTTTTGCAAATAGATTCTAGTAATGAAAGATATTTTTAATATGGATATTGAGCGCACAAGCTTTTATTAATAGTAAGATAGAGGTGACTTGGAAACAACTTATTTTCTACTCTTTAGTACATTAAAGCTTATTTTTAAAAAGTTTTTTTTAATATAATTTTATTTTCTACTTTTTAGTCTTCCATAAATTTAATTTTAGAGCTCTGAAATTTTTCGCAAAAAGAATTTAAAACTTGCAGAGCAGTACACAATATTTAGGGTATTCATAGTGTCTCCTATCGTCATATCCTCAATTTAACAAGTAATACGGCTGTGATCGACCCTAATATTCGTGGCATATTTGTGGCGTGATGAGTTGTTGTTTTGCTTGCAAGGCGCGGCGAGCTCGGCCCATGCGCAAAACCCCCGTTGCTTTGGCGCGGTGAGTTGTTGCTATTTTGCGTGCAAGGCGCGGCGAGTAAGTTCCTATCGTGTTTCATTGATGTGTGGTGTACCTATAATTATAAACTGAAGCCCAAGTGTGTAGTTGCTTGAAAAGTGCCACGCCCCTTGTCCTATGCCCATAAAATTTTACCAGTGGGACAAAGCATCCAAGAGGGGCCTGTATACGGAATTTCAATGCTGCGATTTTGTTTGTATGGGCGGTGCCACGCCCACTTGTCCACTGCCCGTCTTATTTTCCCAGTAGAAGGATATGAATATGTAGTAAGTTCCTACCAAATTTCATTGATGTGTAATGTGTAGTTTTAAAGTTATACACAAATCTGGAGTTGATAAAAAAAATGCCACGCCCCTTCTCCTACGCCAATAAAATTTTACCAGTGGGACGACACATCCAAGAGGCGACTGCATACGAAATTTCAATACTGCACGACCTTTAGTTCCAAAGCTAGTCGAGATCAAAAATTTTTTTTTGTATGGGCGGGGCCACGCTTCCTTATCCAGTGCCCGCCTTATTTTCTCAGTAGAAGGATATGGATATGTAGTAAGTTCCTACCGAGTTTCATTGATGCGTGATTTGTAGTTCTCAAGTTATACACAAATCTGGAGTTGATAAAAAAGTGCCACGCCCCTTATCCTACGCCCATAAAATTTATTGATTCATGTATTGGGCTCGTGTTAAGGCATGTATGCAAAGTTTCAGATCTCTAAGTAGTCGGGAAGTGGGTGAAAAATTGATTACTAGATTTGACGACCCACACACATACCGGATGTGAACCTAATAGAAAGCTTATAAAAACGAAGAAATGTTATAACACTGAATTTATGAGCACAACCAACTTAATATTGTAACTTCTAGTCTATTGACTTCACTTCCTTTGTAACCACCTTAGAATAAAGACCTAAATTCCAACAATTACAAATAAAATATATTTTATAACACTTTTAGTAAGGCATTGGCTTTAATAGGATCAGAAGAGATAACATATTTATAAAAATTTAAATTAAAAAATGAACGAAAAACTGCAGTTTATTTTTTGGCGTTCTTAAATTATAATACTGTAATTATTTAGAAAAAATATAAAAAACTTATTTTTTGATGCGCATTTTATGCAAAAATCAACTTCACCAAAAATTGCAGTGTTACATTTTGCGCATACTGACTTTGTCATATCGCCGCTTGATTCAATACTTGTCGAATGTCGATTTTTTCACATTTTGAGTTAAGGATGGCATTTGGCTATATCTTCCTAAATATCGAAAAGTCGATCTTTTGGAATAAACAGTATTAATAACAAGGTTTCACTCTACCAAATACTCGATTTTCAGACAAATCTACCGTGCCAAAAAAAAATGGGAGTACCTACTTTAAACATAAAACTGCAAAAAGTGAAAAAGTCAACATACGATAAGTATTGAATTAAGGCGGCGATATGCCTATTTTTAAAAGAAAATAGACCTCAAGCTTTTCTTTTTTATAAGCTTTATATTAACTTCACTTCAGGTTTGTAGTCGAATCTAGTAATCAATTTTTCATCAACTTCCCGACAACTTAGAGATCTGGAACTTTGCATACATGCGTAAACACGATGACAATACATGAATCAATCATAAAAATATTATAGTTTTTACTCCAAACAAAGTTATTAGCGAAACTGCAATAGCCAATCAGAGCGCAGACAGAAGAAGAAGCACGTGATTTTCTACAAAAGCATGCATATTAATCACAAAGTAAAATATGTGGTTTGTAATTCTCGTTTGGTTTATAAAGTTGGACGGTGATTACACCTTACTTTGTTATGTTCAAGTTAAGACTGTACTTCACGGGATTATTTCTGTAGTCAGTCTTCATTTACTTTCATTGAAAAATTAAGTATTTCTGCACCCTCGATGGGAGATATATCGTTTTACTTGTAGCGTGAGGTTTTGAACGTCATTTCTAGCTTGTTTCAACAACTTGAATTGGTGTTTCTTCGATGATCGCTCGGTAACTTTCGGTAAAACGACTTCTGAGGGCCAGTTTCTCAGTGGATGTTTAAATCTAATTTGCGAATTGAGTTTAAATCTAGTTTAACTTTTCTTGAGTTTCACAGTGCATTTATTTAAATACGGAATAATGAATGGCAACTTCGAATATTTGACAATTGAACACAGCACAACTTGCCAAAAACATATGTTCAATTGTTCAATTATGGAGGCAGCGCGAGCTAAAAATTTTTCGTCGGCCGAAAGAAGTGAATTATTGGATATTCTTCAAAGAATCCACAGTTTATATTATTTATAATACTACGGGATCATTTATATGTGCTACACCATGCAGTTGTATGTTTAATTTGGCCGCTTATAAATTGCAATATTGTCGACGCAGCTTGCCTGCACATCCGAAATCAGCTGTTTATTTGTTTTCGATTGCAACTCTGTGCCGTACTTAAATGCCCACAACCGGGCATTTAAATTGTATTTAACTTCCCACTGTGAAACTGAAATTCCCTATTTAAACTGCAATCAGAGTTTAAATATCCACTGTGAAACTGGCCCTGAGTGGTTGCAAATTTTTGTATTAATATATTCGAGAAAATTAAAAGCAAAAATATTAAAATTATTATTTGAAACCATGATTTTAGCGATTTTACTATGTGCAAAGAGTTTTTTTCATTGGCTTGTATCGCAGTTTTGATGCCATTGTATGTGGCAGAATTCTCGACATGTTTATAGTTGAGCGTGGTGAATAGGTTTTGCATGAGCGGAGCAAAGCATACTCAGTGTTGTTTCGATACCGTAGCCCAGTGGTTAGAGCCCCGTGCTTGCATTCGGTGTGTCGTGGGTTCGAATCGCTGCAGTGTTTCAACTTTTTGTTTCTCATTTTAATTTTTATACTCATTTAAATTAACAAATATGTATGTATATATATAGGAAAAATTTTAAATTTTACAAAAAGAAGGTCATAAACACGCGAGTGTTTATGGGAGACTAAAAAGTAGAAAATAAAATTATATAAAAAAAAACTTTTTAATAATAAGCTTTAATTTATTTAATGTACTAAAAAGTAGAAAATAAATTGTTTCCAAGTCACCTGTATCTTACTATTAATAAAAGCTTGGGCGCTCAAAATCTATATTCACAGTTACCTTTCATTACTACAATCTATTTACAAAAATAATAAATTAAAAATATTGTATCAATTGGTTGACATATTTTGAACACATGCGCGCCCCAAGCTTTTATGGATAGTAAGATACAGGTGACTTGGAATCAATTTATTTTCTACTTTTTAGTACATTATATAAATTAAGGTGCTTATTTTGTAAATCCCTACGCCTCACTTCACCCTGCGCTCACTAATTTGGTATTGTGTAAAACGCATCACCTCACTCAGTGACTGCTCGCGTTGCCTTACGTAGTTTCATATGAAAATCGGTATCGCATAAAACGCAACGCTGCGCATTCACTCACATACACTGTCAAATCGTTCACTTGGGTTTGAGCTCGCGTTCAGTTTTTTAAACGCAAAATTTTTGGTAATTTCGAGTGAAAATTGATTTGTGGTAATCTGCAGAAGCAAATAATAAGTATTGTAATACTTTTTAAAGACAAATACTAAAGAAAAAAGTACAAAGAAATGAAAATACTAGCACTGCGGTTGAGGATCGAAATCACAAAAAATAAAGAAAAGTATCGCGGTTGAGATTGAACTCACAACTTCTCGCGTGCTAGTCGAACGCTCTAACCACTAGACTATGGGAGGTATGCAATGGAAGCTGCAAATTTTGTGTGTTTTGTATTTGGCTGATAAATTTAGAAAAATACAACCAAAGAGTATGTTAATATAATAGAGTGCGCATCACTCAAATTTTCGGCAAATCGAAGTGAGGGCCATTTTTCATATTTCGGTCGCGGCCAATGTTGCCAGATTTTTTTTCCAAAAAACTGCAAATTCCCAAAATAAAAACTGTATTTTCAACCAAAAAACTGTAACCTTCAAAAAGAAAAGATTTTTGTAAAATTACGGTAAAAAATGACAAGCAAATTGCCTTTTCGAAGCAGGGCTGCAATGTAATCACAATCAATGTACCGTGAGTTTTTCTTTTAAAGCTTGAAAAAATTAATCTTTTATTGTAATTAAAAAGAACTGAAAATCTGAAATTCAAAAAAAACTGTAATTTGTACTAGGAGGTAATTTTAAAAACTGCAAGCTTGCCTAAAATACTGTAATTTACAGTTGAAACTGTGAATGGCAACATTGGTCGCGGCAAAGGGAGACACAAAAACTACTCAACCGCTCAGAGAATTTCGTTGACAGTCGTTGATTTGGCATTTCGGGTTTGCTCAAAGCACGAAAAAGGCATTTGGTTGTTTCTGTGTTGTTGTTGTTGTGTATTTCTTGTTCATAGCAAATGCTAATTTTGGCGATTTAAAATTTATTTCAATTTCCCTCTGCTGATCTTATTATAGGGCAATGACTATATTAAAAAGTTATTAATTTGCCAACATCACTTTTATTAAGGTGATATTGACAAAAATATCTAATATTAATATATGTGTATATTTGATTCTTTATTAAAATGTATAAATATTCTATAAAACGCCTTTTAAATTTTAGTATTATCCCTGGAAATGTCGCACATTTGAAAAATGTTTGCGATATTTCAACAAATTCTAACTTCGATTTGATTTCATTCATAACACAGCATACGCAAATGCCAGGAAATTCGACATACGCTTATGTACATATGTATCTATGTACATATATTGAAGTTCCTTGTGTTCGTTTATGGCAGAGCAGAGCCAAAGATTTTTATTGTCTTTCATATGAAAAACAACAACAACACATAAACAAACAGCAGCGCTGTCGGGAATATCGTCGACGAGCGCTGCTCTGATTCTTCGTATATTTTGTTGGCTGAGCTGCCGACATGCAGAAGAAGAGCACATGCACCCGACTTTCATAACACCATGCAAAATACGAAAATCAGCCGCAAAAATTGCTCGTTCGCCTCATTTGAGTACGAAAAACGAACGAACCAAGCCATTGAGTCGTGCAATCAGGGGTGCAAACTCTGTCAAAGTCAATTCTCTCAAATACTTCAAAAATTCTCCCATGGGAATTGGCACTTCAGTCACATTTTCATTCAAAATAATGGTAATAAAAAACATAAAACGATAAATAAAATAGTATGGCCGAATTCTAAATGCTGTAATACAAAAGCATCAGCATTTTGTTAATAATACGTAAAATAAAATTATATAAAAAAAACTTTTTAAAAATAAGCTTTAATGTACTAAAAAGTAGAAAATAAGTTGTTTCCAAGTCACCTGTATCTTACTATCCCTAAAAGCTTGGGGCGCTCATGTGTTCAATATTTGTCAAACAGTTACCACAATATTTTATTTAAATAATTTTTTGCAAATAGATTCTAGTAATGAAAGATATTTTGAATATGGATATTGAGCGCACACGCTTTTATTAATAGTAAGATACAGGTGACTTGGAAACAACTTATTTTCTACTTTTTAGTACATTAAAGCTTATTTTTAAAAAGTTTTTTTTTATATAATTTTATTTTCTACTTTTTAGTCTTCCATAAATTCAATTTTAGAGCTCTGAAATTTTTCGCAAAAAGAATTTTAAACTTGCAGAGCCGTACACAATATTTAGGGTATTCACAGTGTTTCCTATCGTCATATGCCATATCCTCAATTTAACAAATAATACGGCAGTGATCGACCCTAATATTCGTGGCATATTTGTGACGCGGTGAGTTGTTGCTATTTTGCCAGCAGGGCGCGGCAAGTAAGTTCCTATCGTTTTTCATTCATGTGTGGTGTACCTATAATTATAAACTGAAGCCCAAGTGTGTAGTTGCTTGAAAAGTGCCACGCCCCTTGTCCTACGCCCATAAAATTTTACCAGTGGGACGACACATCCAAGAAGCGACTGCATACGAAATTTCAATGCTGCACGACCTTTAGTTCCAAAGCAAATCGAGATCAAAAATTTTGTTTGTATGGGGGTGCCACGCCCCTTATCATACGCCCATAAAATTTTACCAGTGGGACGACACATCCAAGAAGCGACTGCATACGAAATTTCAATGCTGCACGACCTTTAGTTCCAAAGCAAATCGAGATCAAAAATTTTGTTTGTATGGGGGTGCCACGCCCCTTATCATACGCCCATAAAATTTTACCAGTGGGACGACACATCCAAGAGGCGACTGCATACGAAATTTCAATGCTGCACGACCTTAAGTTCCAAAGCTAATCGAGATCAAAATTTTGTTTGTATGGGGGTGCCACGCCCCCTTATCCTACGCCCATAAAATTTTACCAATGGGACGACACATCCAAGAGGCGACTGCATACGAAATTTCAATGCTGCACGACCTTAAGTTCCAAAGCTAATCGAGATCAAAATTTTGTTTGTATGGGGGTGCCACGCCCCCTTATCCTACGCCCATAAAATTTTACCAGTGGGACGACACATCCAAGAGGCGACTGCATACGAAATTTCAATGCTGCACGACCTTAAGTTCCAAAGCTAATCGAGATCAAAATTTTGTTTGTATGGGGGTGCCACGCCCCCTTATCCTACGCCCATAAAATTTTAACAGTGGGACGACACATCCAAGAGGCGACTGCATACGAAATTTCAATGCTGAACGACCTTTAGTTCCAAAGCTAATCGAGATCAAACATTAGGTTTGTATGGGCGGTGCCCCGCCCCCTTATCCAGTGCACGCCTTATTTTCTCAGTAGAAGGATATGGATATGTAGTAAGTTCCTACCGAGTTTCATTGATGTGTGATGTGTAGTTCTAAAGTTATACACGAATCTGGAGTTGATAAAAAAGTGCCACGCCCCTTATCCTACGCCCATAAAATTTTACCAGTGGGACGACACATCCAAGAAGCGACTGCATACGAAATTTCAATGCTGCACGACCTTTAGTTCCAAAGCAAATCGAGATCAAAAATTTTGTTTGTATGGGGGTGCCACGCCCCTTATCATACGCCCATAAAATTTTACCAGTGGGACGACACATCCAAGAGGCGACTGCATACGAAATTTCAATGCTGCACGACCTTAAGTTCCAAAGCTAATCGAGATCAAAATTTTGTTTGTATGGGGGTGCCACGCCCCCTTATCCTACGCCCATAAAATTTTACCAATGGGACGACACATCCAAGAGGCGACTGCATACGAAATTTCAATGCTGCACGACCTTTAGTTCCAAAGCTAATCGAGATCAAAAATTTTCTTTGTATGGGGGGTGCCACGCCCCCTTATCCAGTGCCCGCCTTATTTTCTCAGTAGAAGGATATGGATATGTAGTAAGTTCCTACCGAGTTTCATTGATGTGTGATTTGTAGTTCTAAAGTTATACACAAATCTGGAGTTGATAAAAAAGTGCCACGCCCCTTATCCTACGCCCATAAAACTTTACCAGTGGGACGACACATCCAAGAGGCGACTGCATACGAAATTTCAATGCTGCACGACCTTTAGTTCCAAAGCTAATCGAGATCAAAAATTTGGTTTGTATGGGCGGTGCCCCGCCCCCTTATCCAGTGCACGCCTTATTTTCTCAGTAGAAGGATATGGATATGTAGTAAGTTCCTACCGAGTTTCATTGATGTGTGATGTGTAGTTCTAAAGTTATACACGAATCTGGAGTTGATAAAAAAGTGCCACGCCCCTTATCCTACGCCCATAAAATTTTACCAGTGGGACGACACATCCAAGAGGCGACTGCATACGAAATTTCAATGCTGCACGACCTTTAGTTCCAAAGCTAATCGAGATCAAAAATTTTGTTTGTATGGGGGGTGCCACGCCCCCTTATCCAGTGCCCGCCTTATTTTCTCAGTAGAAGGATATGGATATGTAGTAAGTTCCTACCGAGTTTCATTGATGTGTGATGTGTAGTTCTAAAGTTATACACGAATCTGGAGTTGATAAAAAAGTGCCATGCCCCTTATCCTACGCCCATAAAATTTTACCAGTGGGACGACACATCCAAGAGGCGACTGCATACGAAATTTCAATGCTGCACGACCTTTAGTTCCAAAGCAAATCGAGATCAAAAATTTTGTTTGTATGGGGGGTGCCACGCCCACTTGTCCACTGCCCGTCTTATTTTCCCAGTAGAAGGATATGGATATGTAGTAGGTTCCTACCAAATTTCATTGATGTGTGATGTGTAGTTTTAAAGTTATACACAAACCTAGAGTTGATAAATAAAATGCCACGCCCCTTATCCTACGCCCATAAAATTTTACCAGTGGGACGACGCATCCAAGAGGCGACTGCATACGAAATTTCAATGCTGCACAACCTTTAGTTCCAAAGCTAATCGAGATCAAAAATTTTGTTTGTATGGGGGTGCCACGCCCCCTTATCCTACGCCCATAAACTTTTACCAGTGGGACGACACATCCAAGAGGCGACTGCATAAGAAATTTCAATGCTGCACGACCTTTAGTTCCAAAGCTAATCGAGATCAAAAATTTTGTTTGTATGGGGGTGCCACGCCACCTTTTCCAGTGCCCGCCTTATTTTCTCAGTAGAAGGATATGGATATGTAGTAAGTTCCTACCGAGTTTCATTGATGTGTGATGTGTGGTTCTAAAGTTATACACGAATCTGGAGTTGATAAAAAAGTGCCACGCCCCTTATCCTACGCCCATAAAATTTTACCAGTGGGACGACACATCCAAGAGGCGACTGCATACGAAATTTCAATGCTGCACGACCTTAAGTTCCAAAGCTAATCGAGATCAAAATTTTGTTTGTATGGGGGTGCCACGCCCCCTTATCCTACGCCCATAAAATTTTACCAATGGGACGACACATCCAAGAGGCGACTGCATACGAAATTTCAATGCTGCACGACCTTTAGTTCCAAAGCTAATCGAGATCAAAAATTTTGTTTGTATGGGGGGTGCCACGCCCCCTTATCCAGTGCCCGCCTTATTTTCTCAGTAGAAGGATATGGATATGTAGTAAGTTCCTACCGAGTTTCATTGATGTGTGATTTTTAGTTCTAAAGTTATACACAAATCTGGAGTTGATAAAAAAGTGCCACGCCCCTTATCCTACGCCCATAAAACTTTACCAGTAGGACGACACATCCAAGAGGCGACTGCATACGAAATTTCAATGCTGCACGACCTTTAGTTCCAAAGCTAATCGAGATCAAAAATTTGGTTTGTATGGGCGGTGCCACGCCCCCTTATCCAGTGCACGCCTTATTTTCTCAGTAGAAGGATATGGATATGTAGTAAGTTCCTACCGAGTTTCATTGATGTGTGATGTGTAGGTCTAAAGTTATACACGAATCTGGAGTTGATAAAAAAGTGCCCCGCCCCTTATCCTACGCCCATAAAATTTTACCAGTGGGACGACACATCCAAGAAGCGACTGCATACGAAATTTCAATGCTGCACGACCTTTAGTTCCAAAGCAAATCGAGATCAAAAATTTTTTTTTTATGGGGGTGCCACGCCCCTTATCATACGCCCATAAAATTTTACCAGTGGGACGACACATCCAAGAGGCGACTGCATACGAAATTTCAATGCTGCACGGCCTTTAGTTCCAAAGCAAATCGAGATCAAAAATTTTGTTTGTATGGGGGGGTGCCACGCCCCCTTACCCAGTGCCCCCCTTATTTTCTCAGTAGAAGGATATGGATATGTAGTAAGTTCCTACCGAGTTTCATTGATGTGTGATGTGTGGTTCTAAAGTTATACACAAATCTGGAGTTTATAAAAAAGTGCCACGCCCCTCGTCCTACGCCCATAAAATTTATTGATTCGTGTATTGGGCTCTAGATTAGGCATGTATGCAAAGTTTCAGATCTCTAAGTAGTCGGGAAGTGGGTGAAAAATTGATTACTAGATTTGACGACATACCGCTGACATACCGCGGACATACCGACAGAAAGTGAAGTTAATATAAAGCTTATAAAAAGAGTTCGAATTCCCATAAAATCGTGAAATTTCCCCTCGGTTGACAGCCCTGTATGTAGTTACTTTGAGTTTGGAATTTCATGTAGCAGAGCGGTTCTCTGAGAGGACGAGTGACTGAGCCAAAATGAGTGGGAAACGTGGTTCCACCGCTGAGCTCGCGGTGCAAAATTTTCGCTGCGCACTCTATTATATTAACGGCCTTACCGTATAAATCACCGTGATCGAACGCAACGCGAACACGAAGCCAACGCCGGGATCAAAAAACGGCATTTTGTAAATCACGGCGTAATTGCGTTCGTTGTCTTACGGCATCACTTGAGCTGTCAAGTTCTTACGAAAAAGAGTTGTATTTTTCTTAATTTATCAGCCAAATACAAAACACACAAAATTTGCTGCATCCATTGCATACCTCCCATAGCCTAGTGGTTAGAGCGTTCGACTAGCACGCGAGAAGTTGCGAGTTCAACCCCCATCGCCGATACATTTCTTTTTTTTCTGTGATTTCGATCCTCAACCGCAGTGCTAGTATTTTCTTTTTTTTGTACTTTTTTCTTTAGTATTTGTCTTTAAAAAGTATTACAATACTTATTATTTGCTTCTGCAGATTACCACAAATCAATTTTCACTCGAAATTACCAAAAATTTTGCGTTTAAAAAACTGAACGCGAGCACAAACCCAAGTGAACGATTTGACAGTTCAAGTGAGTGAATGCGCCGCGTTGCGTTTTACGCGGTACCGATTTTCATATGAAACTACGTAAGACAACGCGAGCAGTCACCGAGTGAGGTGATGCGTTTTACAAAATACCAAATTAGTGAACGCAGGGTGAAGTGAGGCGTTGGGATTTACAAAATAAGCACCTAACATACTCTTTGATACAACTCTTTTTCGTAAGAACGTGACAGCTCATGTGATGCCGTAAGACGACGAACGCAATTACGCAGTGATTTATAAATTGCCGTTTTTTGATCCCGGCGTTGGCTTCGTGTTCGCGTTGCGTTCGATCACGGGGATTTATAAAATGAGCACGTAAAGCTTATTTTTAAAAAGTTTTTTTATATAATTTTATTTACTATTTGATGCCTCTGATGGTTGTAGGTCATTCCTGGATGATGGCTGGCCTTACCTTGATCTCCATCATTATTTGAAGCTAATATATCTGTGGTTTTGTTTTTGGTGTGCATCGGCATGGTACGAATTTCAAGTCAGATTTTCAGCCAGGGTTCTACAAGTTATAAATGTTTCTTCTTTATAAAATCAATAACAAATGTCCTATATGTTTATCAGACAGAAATAGTCTTGAAGTCATAATAAAAACTGTAGGAAATAAAAAACATCAGTTGCAAAAATACTAACACAAACGCTAACCATTCGTCGAAACGACGAACACTATCGTAATATCTCGAAAAATATTGCAGTTACCCGCCGGACACGGTTACCTCTCAAAAGAGCTCGGCGAACAATGAGTTGACAAGCAACGTTGTGATGATCGACGCGTGCGCCGAAAAGAGACAGCGAATTTTCTGTCGCGTGTTCGTCGAAACGACGAAGGTTAGTCTTCTAGGGATAAACATAAGACAAAGAAATCAAATAATTGCTCTTGCATATGTAATGTAAATAAACTGCGTCTAATTCAAAAATAACATTGGCACTATGAATAACAACTTTTTCCAATTCATAATGGCCCAATTCACAATCTTGTGCAAATGGTCTGGGATTTTTGCAATTGACAGTTTTGTAGCAAACTACTGTCAAAACTACTGTAAGTTATTAGCCCAATTCACAATCTTGTGCAAATGGTCTGGGATTTTTGCGATTGACAGTTTTGTAGCAAACTACTGTCAAAACTACTGTAAGTTTGCTACAAAACTGTCAATCGCAAAAATCCCAGACCATTTGCACAAGATTGTGAATTGGGCTAATATGTACTTATAGATCAATTCATTTGACATCTTCCTGCATTTTTAGCGAACTGCCACGCTTGTTGTTCCATTTCACATTGATATTTTTGCAATATAATGCCCAGTTACATAGATAGATGTTTAATTTTGTAATTTGTTTATTGAGCAGCAGAAGGAATAAAAGTTGGCATCCCTAAAGAGGGGTTTCCACGTCAGACAAAGAGCGCAAGAAAAGTTCACCCCAATTATGGTCGGTGTAAATTTGGCAAATTTTTGCGCGTACCTGAGGCGAAAAAGAGAGGTTTTGTATTAGTGTTAGTGAACAAGAGTTGGACCAGTAGTCATATTCAATGATTCACATTGCCTGCTTGTTGCTATGCAGAATACGATATTCCCCACGATCAGTAACACCAAATTTTCGTTTACTCGTTTGCAAAGAAGTTTTATTTCAAAAAATGTCCGACCGTGAGCAAATTAACCATTTTATTATCATAGTTTCCTCATGTTTGGTAAACATTTTTTTATTACCTTTAAAATTTTAATGATTTTGACATTACCGCAATGAAACCCAGTTAGTATTTGCGATTAAACTAACATGTTTTGGTTTGCTTCTTTTTGGCGCAGTCACAAAGCGTTTCAGCTTTACACCTTGTTGAGGATTTGAAAAATTTGCGCAACGGTAAACTGCCAACACAGAAAGGAGGAGCATTCATTACACAAAAAGAGCAGCAGGAGCAACTGCATGAACTAATCATTAGCAAATCAATAGGAAGAAAGATTTCTGAGCCGCAACATCATCATCAGACATCACAAACCCAGCTGCAGCAAGATTTTCTATCAGAGAAATATGGCACTGTCGGTCGCTCACTACCATTAGCCGATTCGAAAAATGGTGAAACCGATTCGGAACGCGGCATCAACGGTGGCACCCTCAACGATGAAACCAGCTCTACATCCAGTGACAAGTATGAACGCGACGTGACTGTACTTAATCATTGCTTTGACGACATCGAGAAGTTTATAGCGCGCCTTCAACATGCGGCCGCCGCATTACGCGAACTCGAACGGCGTCGATGTAATCGCAAAACCAAAAAGAAAGATCCAGGCGAAGGTTTGCTTACGTTGCGAACGCGCCCGCCACATGAAAAGGAGTTTATAGATATTTTCGCTAAGTTCAAGCTGTCATTCAATCTGCTGGCCAAGCTTAAAGCGCACATTCACGATCCAAACGCGCCGGAGTTAGTGCATTTTCTTTTCACACCGCTGGCGCTCATAGTGGAGGCTTCCACTGATACTCACTATGAAGCTCAGCTGCCAGCCCGAGTAGTTACACCACTGCTGACACGCGATGCCATCAATCTGCTAATCAACTGTGTGACTAGCAAAGAAACGGAGCTATGGCGGTCCCTTGGCGACGCCTGGATAGTGCCGCGTGATCAATGGAAGGACGAGATCGGCTCATATCACCCGGTCTTTTTAGATGGCTGGTCACCTGATTATTTGGTTATTGATGAGCTGGACGCAAGTATAACAGCTGAAGGTATTCGAGTTAGTGGCGTTGTTATGCCGACAACGCCTACCAGTGTTACCAAAAAACGCCTGGAATACGCATATCGCCAAAACACTCATCATATGCACCAACAATATATCAATCCACTTCATGGACTCAGTGCTGCCACCAGTAGGGCCAGTAATTATGACGATTATGGTGCGGGTGACTTTAAAGCACTGGACGAAAAGATAAACACACATCATGCCGATAGAGGCATTTCTGCTGGCCATCATCATCATCTCCACGATCTACCTAGTGCTACTAAAGAACACAGCACAGCCAGTGGCCACTTAAATGGAGCCGATCTCATGCCGCTTAATGATATCTCTATTGGCTCGATGGAACGCAGTGGTGGCATAGTTATTGGTTCAACTAGCTTAAGCAGGAATCCCTCCAATGCCGCGCTCATGCACTCCCTCACAGCGGGCATGCAGAATTTACATGTCCGCGATGCAAAGAGCGATGTTTTTGGGTGTGATGGTTATACGCCGGTGACTGATGGCAATGATCACATAGTGGAATCTTGGATAGAAGAACTGCAAGCTGCCGGCGCAAAAATAGTGCTTATCACATATCCCCGCACAGCCAACAATGATAAGGAGCTGAGTGTCGTGCGCGGTGAATATTTGGAGGTGAGTGGAAATGCATGAGTGAAAATGCCAAAAGATGTTAATATGTATAAACTACACCTATGGTAATAGGGTATAATAACTTTGTGCGAAATTTGTAACGTATTAAAGGAGCCGTCCTAGGTATAGACATTATCAGAATCACTTTCTGTCTTGATTTCCGATTATCCGTCTGTCTGTCCGTCTGTCCGTGACCGCAGCAGAGAAAGAAGAAGTTGTTTGAACCGAATTTGGTACATAGTGAGAGTGTACCTTAACTTAGTTTAAGTTGAGAGATTAGTCAAATCGGTCGAAGGATACGTCCACAACGGGTCTGTAAGACCCACTATCTCGAAATTTTTTCAGAAAACTGACTTTAATTGGTTTAATTACTCATTTAAAGGAATGATTTTTGGGATTTGAGCTGAGTTGTGGGCCCTCTAGTCCTACGAAAAAATGGGCGTGGTCCGCCCACTATATAGGCGGAAAAATTGTTCAGGTAAAATGGCTCTCAATACAATATTTATCAATTTATAGGAATGAAAGTTGGTTCGCATATTCAGATTTCGACCTTACATGCCATAAAAAAATGGGCGTGATTTACCCACTATATAATCGGTAAAGGGAAAATCCTCTTATCTTCCATAATATATACACCAGAACGTCCATATTTCGTCACTTCATTGCTGGTAAGAATATCTTTAAATTTTTCAAAAATGGACTTGGTCCGCCTACCATCAACGCGGTAAATTGAATATACCGATAATGTCTGTTGTAGACCCTCCAGAGTTTCAATATTTGGTATATAAAGTCCTTTTAGGAATAACTTTTAGTTTGTCAAAAATGGGTGTGGTCCGCTCACTATGTAGGCGGTACATTTAAAACAGCCACAATTTAATTCCTTTCCGTGAGTTATCCCTCCATCGGTAACTTGGTGTAGGGTATTACTCTGTCGGTGAAACCCGACTGATGCTTCCTTACTAGTTTTGTATTGTAACACTTGATTGAACTGGAAACCAAACGTTTTTATTTAAAGGTAATTTTCCTGCTTCTTTCTGTTTTGCCATTGTATACAGATACTAGATGATACGCGCAAATGGTGGAAAGCACGTAACATACGAGGTCAGATTGCACACGTGCCACATACCATAGTAACGCCCTATAATTACACTAGCGGCTTGTGTGAGAACGATCGTGCAGCCCCACCCACAGGCGATAAGCAATATCACCAGTCACAAAATAACATTTACAAGCAGAATAAATACGCGGAAATCAATGAAAATGCTGTTGTAAGTATAGGGAATTTAACTACATATTCGAATTAATGACAAATCCTATTCAAAGCTAATATTAAATTGTGGTGGTGTTTGAATCCTTAAAGTATTATTAAAACAAAAGTAATAAATAATTAGAGCGACAGCCTGAGAACTTAGACCTAACTTCTCGCATTAACTTGTGTGTGGTCGTACAATTTTAACGCAAGATAACCGGGCCTAGACATTTATTCCGCAGCCTTTTCGGACGGGATTGGAAAGTTTATACTTATGTATGTATTTATATGGCAAATTATACTCTCGGAGGGTTGCCAACAACTCGCGAGAGCCTGCGCCGTATGCAAAGAAACGAAGTTGTTTTTAGGGTTCCGTTCCCCTAAAAGGGAAAAAACGAGAACACTTATAAGGTCACTTGTTTTGGGAGTGTGTATATAAAACGACCTTTTTTTCATCGTAGAAACCTGAAATTTGGCACGGTGTTAGGTCGTAAAAACCTAAGCACATTTTCACTATAAAAAGTTAAGAAATATTTTTTTATAATTTTTAAAGGTTTTCGGGTCGGACAAAAAAAAATAAAAATATTTTTAAATCGTATCGTGTGTGGTATCGTTAGAAAGGGCTATGTCCATAGATTATAAAATGTATTTTTTTTAAATTTTATGTAATCGGGTTAGAAAGATATAGTTAAAAATGTGAGAAAAACTGACCTGTCCCCACATGATCCCATTTTCCCATGCCATTTCTCAACCGAAAATTTTGATAAAATCAGGCTAACTAGGTATTTGATCACGCATGACTGAATAGCTGCCGGTTTTTTCGAATTTTAAATTTAAAAATTTTTTTTTAATTTAAGATGACCCCCCTCAGAAAAAAATTTTTTTTGTTTATATCGAGTGGGGTATCATTAGAAAGGGCTACATTCATGGATTCCAAACGTATTTTTTATTTTATATTATCTAAACGGGTTAGAAAGATATAGTTAAAAAACAGACCTGTCCCCACATGATCCCATTTTCCCATGCCATTTCTCAACCGAAAATTTTGATAAAATCAGACTTACTAGGTATTTGATCACGCATGACTGAATGACTGCCCCTTTTTTCGAATTTTAAATTTTTAAATTTTTTTTAATTTAAGATGACCCCTCAGAAAAAAATTTTTGTTGTTTATACCGAGTGGGGTATCATTAGAAAGGGCTACATTCATGGATTCCAAACGTATTTTTTATTTTATATTATCTAAACGGGTTAGAAAGATATAGTTAAAAAAACAATTTCTATAAGCAAGAGAAATACAGCACAACTTCGGTTATACTACCATTGAGATGGAAGATTATAAAGATCTTTGCTCAGATTCTTACGTAATGCTTGTCGAAGGCTTAGTTAAGCATGTCATGTGGCATACTTAAAATTTCAATTAAAAATGCACGAATCTGCGATGGCCTCGTAAGGTTATGCCGGGGTGCCGGTGAGGGTTTGGAGTCGTCGCTCGGGATAAAAAAAATAAATAATTGACGCAAGAGCCCGTGTGGGCTTAGGCCTAGCTTCCGTCGCTTGGGTTGCGGAAGTGAAATTCTGGGGGGATAATTCGGGGAAAAATAATACAAAATTTTGTGTTAACCTTCAAGTTTATGTGTTTATTTTCCTTTAAACTTATTTTTCTACAATATCGGCATTATACCCTTCACCTATGGTAATAGGGTATAAAATTCCAAAAGACTCGAATGTGCAAAAGTTATCTCCCTGTGCAGAACAGAAATGTATAACTGCAAGCAAAATTTGGAAATGTTAAGGAAGGAGAAGAAAAGGAGAGCAAAAGTAAGCGCAGTTAGAAAGACCGCCAGCAATTTTAAACGCATTTTTCTCAAACAGCATTTTTTTTAGTTGGTACAGCACTAATCTCGGAAACAATTTATACGATTCACTTGATTTAGTTTTTTTTTTGCAAAAATTTAAAAATTTATTATCTAAAATGAAGCGTATGACTTTTTAAATCTGACTCATTCGATTTTTTATGCGTAACTAAATTCAAATATTTTCATCTAAAAATTTAAATTTTGAAACGCCACAACTTTCTTAATTTTTACGCTACATTGTAGATAATTACATAAAGTGTAAAGTGCTTTAACCGAAATCGCTGTATCACGTTTCAGGTTTGCCCGGAGCGCTCTACCAGAGAGGTCCTTCAGTAATGCGGTGGTCCAGCATCGGGAGGCTCCTTGGCTCATGTTCCATAATTTGAATGGACAAAATTTTTTTTTACACTTAATGTAGCACAAAAACAAACAAAAGGTGCGGAGGGTGCGGACCGCCCGTATGTAAGTTGCCATTTCCTACTTCCAAGGGCAAAAGACCTCCTGAACATTTCTTTGTATTTTTCTTTGCTTAAAAGTTAAATAAATTGATGTGGCATATATCTATATTTTATATTTTCAAGGCATTAAGTTGTAGTTTTATTTATGATTGGAAATAATCTTACCGCAGGCAAGAAATTAGTCTCTGCCATGAGAGGACTCTTCTCAATACTGTTCGGACATGATCTTTAAAATGACTTTAAAGTTAATGCGAGAAAGCCTAATGCGGGCCTTAAACGGTCAATCGATTGAAGCCAAACGTGAGCTGTGTTAGAGAAATTTTTTTATGTATGGTCACACAGACACGACGGAGAAATGACTGATGCAAAATCAAAGTGGTTTAGATATTTTTCGATGCACGGCAAGCCGCTGTACCCGTGTCAAGGCAAATTAACATTTGGTTTTGTTCGTCGCGCTGTAAACATCGTACGCATGTCGGCAAACAAAACAAGCGAAGCGGAAAAACAATTTTTGTCGCGAAATTCATGCGATAACTGACATCTTTTTCCTAAGCACCCTTTCATCCGAATGCTCTTCTCTTTATTTTACCGCTTTTTAATGCACTTTGCTAGTGTAAAATATGCGATACGGTCGTCCGTGTCACTCATCGTATGTCTGCACACCACAAAGAATCAGAAATTATGAAGATTTAATGGCAATGACTGTTGTATGTAAGGGCTAGGCATCAGTTTACACGTACACATGCCTGACATAGAATGACTGACCGCGTAAAGGCCGCATAAGCCTCGTTTACGCTGGATGTTGCGCCAATTACATATTTATAGACTTAAGACAGCATTCATTCATTTTAACGAGCTGGGTGCACGTCATCAGCACATGTACACTTGTTCTTAAAATGAATTGTCTTTGTAAATTGAAGGCCTGTGCCATGGCTAAAGTTGCTGCTCCGTTCCCCTAAAAGGGAAAAAACGGGAACACTTATAAGGTCACTTTTGTTTTCGGAGTATATGTGTATAAGTGTATATAAAACGACTTTTTTCATCGTAGAAACCTGAAATTTGGCACGATGTTAGGTCTGAATAATCTAAACATAGGGGAGAGGGGGGTACCTTCGTCTCTTTTTTTTTTGAAGGCCTACATTTCAGAAGGTAATCAATATATTTAAATAAAATTATATAAAAAAAAACTTTTTAAAAATAAGCTTTAATTTATTTAATGTACTAAAAAGTAGAAAATAAATTGTTTTTAAGTCACCTGTATCTTACTATCCATAAAAGCTTTGGGCGCTCATGTGTTCAATATTTGTCAAACAGTTACCACAATATTTTATTTAAATAATTTTTTGTAAATAGATTCTAGTAATGAAAGATATTTTGAATATGGATATTGAGCGCACAAGCTTTTATTGATAGTAAGATACAGGTGACATTTCATTTACAGGTAAATTTCAATGTTGCACGACCTTTAGTTCCAAAGCTAATCGAGATCAAAAATTTTGTTTGTATGGGGGTGTCACGCCCCCTTATCCTACGCCCATAAAATTCTACCAGTGGGACGACACATCCAAGAGGCGACTGCATACGAAATTTCAATGCTGCACGACCTTTAGTTCCAAAGCTAATCGAGATCAAAAATTTTGTTTGTATGAGGGGTGCCACGCCCCCTTATCCAGCGCCCCCCTTATTTTCTCAGTAGAAGGATATGGATATGTAGTAAGTTCCTACCGAGTTTCCTTGATGTGTGATGTGTAGTTCTAAAGTTATACACAAATCTGGAGTTTATAAAAAAGTGCCACTCCCCTTATCCTACGCCCATAAAATTTATTGATTCATGTATTGGGCTCTAGTTTAGGCATGTATGCAAAGTTTCAGATCTCTAAGTAGTCGGGAAGTGGGTGAAAAATTGATTACTAGATTTGACGACCTACACACATACCGGATGTGAACCTAATAGAAAGCTTATAATAAGGTAGTTATTGTTATTATATATAATGTTAAAAGTGCAGAGATTGACCCTAATATTAATTTTGTGTGGTTACGGGAGGTTTAAGCCAGGTTCGAGGGTCTTGGAAGGTTCAGCTCGATTTCGATTTTTAGTACCTGTGGAGTTATATTGACGAATGTGCCCCATGAAAAAAAGACGAGTCCGCCCTGGTGTCAATTTTTTTCTTTTTATTTTTTTACTTCCAATTTCAGTGCTTTATTTTCACTTAATACACTTTTATTTACAAAATAATTAGTATTAAAGTAATAGGTACTAATACAATTTTGTTCGAAATAATGGTATAAATACAGCACAAACTTCTTACGTTACCGACCTGAATATTCGGGAACGAAGCGCGAAAACACAAAATCAAACGTAACTTTATCAGCTGTTCAGATAGAGATGGCAAACTTTGTGAGGGATATTTATGCTAGTTATGGGTTAGTTTTTACTAATAAACAGTTATGTCCGATGACTCCTTCATACCGAAATCGCCTTTGACGAATGTGCCCCAAGGACGAAGGTAGCCCCCTCTCCCCTATTCCCACTGTAAAAAATTAAGAAATATTTTTAGAAATATTTTTTTATAATTTTTAAAGTTTTTCGGGTCGGACGAAAAAATATTTTCAAAACATATCGTGAGGGAAATCGCTAGAAATGGCTACGTCCATAGATCCCAAAATGTATTTTTTTTAAATTCTATGTAAACGTGTTAGAAAGATATAGTTAAAAAAGTGATAAAAACAGACCTGTCCCCACATGATCCAACACGCTCAGGACATTTCTCAAACTAAAATTTTGATAAAATCGGAGTAACTAGGTATTTTATCACGCATTACCGTAAGGGTGCAGCTTTTTTCGATTTTTTTATTTTTTTATTTCTTTTTTGATTTAAGATGACCCTCCTCAGAAAAAATTTTTTTTGTTTATATCGAGTGGGGTATCATTAGAAAGGGCTATATCCATAGATTATAGAATGTATTTCTTTTAATTTTATGTAAACGGGTTAGAAAGATATAGTTAAAACAAGTAAGGAAGCAATCAGTCGGGTTTCACCGACAGAGTAATACCCTACACCATGTTCCCAAGTGGGGTGATAATTCACTGAAATTGTGGGCGTATTTGATTTACAATCTACATAGTGAGCGGACCACGCCCATTTTTGGCAGACTACAAGATATACCTAATAGGACTATACATGCCAAATATTGATGCTCTGACAGGTGTACACCAGATGTTATCGGCATATTTATTTTACTGCCCCCATGGTGGGCGGACCACGCCCATTTCTGGAGAATTAAAAGATATTCCTACCAGGAACGTAGTAACCAAATCTGGACTCTCTGGTGTATATATTATGGAAGTTAAGAGGATTTTTTGTTTATCGTCTATATAGTGGGCGGACCACGCCCATTTTCTTGTATGGCATCTAAGACCTATATATCAACTTGGGAACCGAATTTCATTAATTTATATTCGTAACTAGTTAATTGGGAGCCATTTCACCGAAAAAAATTTGCCGGCTATATAGTGGGCGGACCACGCCCATTTTTTCCTGAGATATAGAAGACCTACCTCTTAACTTGAATACCAAGTATTATTCTTTTCCATGAGTAATTACACAAATTATAGCAATTTAATCGAAAAAAACCCGAGGTAGTGGGACTTATAGGTCCATTGGGGGCGTATCCTTCGACCGATTTAAATAATTTTAATACTTTACCTAACCCGAGGTTCACTGTGACTGTATACCAAATTTGGTCCAAATCGGACAACTCCTTCTTTCTCTTTTTTGCGTACACGCAGACGGACGGACAGACAGACAGACAGACAGACAGACAGACAGACGGACAGACGGACAGACGGACAACCGGAAATCAAAAGAGAAAGTGTTTCTGATCATTTCTATATACTTATGTCTATACCTAGGAGGGCTCCTTTAATGCGTTACAATTTTCGCACAAAGTTATTATACCCTATTACCATAGGTGTAGGGTATAAAAACAGACCTGTCCCCACATGATCCCATCTGCACCCACCATTTCTGAACCGAAAATTTTGATAAAATCAGGCTTACGTATCGTATCGTATTTGATCACGCATGACAGCATGGCTGCCGGTTTTTTCGAATTTAAAATTTTTTAGTTTTTTTTCAATTTAAGATGACCCCCTCAGAAAAAATTTTGGTTGTTTATATCGAGTGGGGTATCATTAGAAAGGGATACGTCCATGGATTCCAATCATATTTTTTTTATTATTTTCAGTGAAGTGGTTTCGAAGATATAGCACAAAATGTCGAAAAAATGACCATACCTCCCTTGCCTTTCTACATTTCTTAAGCTAAAATTTTGATAAAATCAGAGTTAGTAGGTCTTTAGTCATAGATTACTGGAAAACTGCAACCTTTTTCGACAAATTTGTTTTTATATTTTTTAAAATTTTATTTAAGATTACCATAATAAAAAATTTCCTCAGCGAAAAATGTTTGTTGTTTACATATTGTGGGGTATCGTTTGAGAGAGCTACGTCCGTGGATTCCAAAAATGTTTTTTCATAATTTTAGGTGAATTGGTTTCGAAGATGTAGGTCAAAATGTCAAAAATTTTATGGCTAGACGGGCAAAGAGAAACTAAATTCGAACGCTAAAAAGGGTATTTCTGGTACGGAACCCTCAGTGAGCGAGCCCGACTCGCACTTGACTGCTTTTTTATGTTATGAGGTCGACTTCGATTTCATCAGCCAACTCCACGCATCAGCACCTGAGCACTTACCCACTGAGCATTGAGCCAAGGCGTTGTCACGGTCCAGTTATTTATTATGTTTATATTTAACATGTTCAAAATGTGCGCGGTCCGCCGATAAAATAGGCAATGAATTATATATGTATACTCATAATGTCCACAATAAATCCATCAGAACATTAGCATTTACGGTTGTCGGTAGATCTTATATATAAAACGCAGAGTGACTAAAAAGTGTCTGCCTGATGTCCACTTTCTTTCTTCTACGACTTTAGAGGAAAGCAATCAGTGCCCTGTGTAGCCCGGTGGGTAGAGCCGCGCGCTTGCACTCGGCAGGTCATAGGATCGAATCCCACAAATTTAAACAACTTTTTATTTTTTATTTTTTACTTTGCCTTTTATTGTTGCTAATTGTTTTACTAGCTGTCGTGTATACAGGCACACACGACAGGTGGCCCCACTTGTATAATATATGTGGCAAACGGGCATAGGACAACTCGGAGTGGACGAAAGTACTAAACACTGAATACAGCAGTGACTAAAGCGCTGATCAGTCACCGCGTATCTTTTGTGAGCGGAATTAATCGTAACGGCAAAATTTGGGCCGTTCAGTGAAAATCGTATCGCAGCTGTGGCTCTTTTGCACGTTTCTGTTTTGGTTATTGCTGCCGTGCTGCCATATAGTTTCGTGCACAAAGTAAGCACACTGTTCATTTTGCTTTTGAGGTTAAATTTTACATTCTTTATAAAATCTATGACACAGAATTATCTAAATTTTTAGATATATTTATTGTGGTCTACTTTTATGAATGAATGTTAACAATAAAAATCCGGTTTTTGTACTAAATTAAAATCGAAGAGCAGTGGCAGCGCTGTTTTTAGTACAAAGCAATGCCATTCTCTCATCCTCTCTGAGCATCAGAGCAGACGTAAACGTGTGAGAAAAACCAATTTGGATTATAATTTCTGCGTTACGCGCCGATTAAATACGCAATGAGCGAACGCATGTATGAGCTCGGGTAGGGTAGGTTTTGTCTGCGCTCCGATTAAATACGATACGCGGTGACTGATCAGCGCGAAACAGTCACCGCGTATCGTATTTAATCGTAACAAAACAAAACCTACCCTACCCGAGCTCTATACATGCGTTCGCTCATGACGTATTTATTCGGATCGTAACGCAGAAATTCTAATCGAAATAGATATCTCTCACACATTTACGTCTGCTCTGATGCTGAGAGAGGATGAGATAATGACATTGCTTTGTACTAAAAACAGTGCTGCCACTGCTCTTCGATTTTAAATGTTTTTTCATAATTTTAGGTGAATTGGTTTCGAAGATGTAGGTCAAAATGTCAAAAATTTTATGGCTAGACGGGCAAAGAGAAACTAAATTCGAACGCTAAAAAGGGTATTTCTGGTACGGAACCCTCAGTGAGCGAGCCCGACTCGCACTTGACTGCTTTTTTATGTTATGAGGTCGACTTCGATTTCATCAACCAACTCCACGCATCAGCACCTGAGCACTTACCCACCGAGCATTGAGCCAAGGCGTTGTCACGGTCCAGTTATTTATTATGTTTATATTTAACATGTTCAAAATATGCGCGGTCCGCCGATAAAATAGGCAATGAATTATATATGTATACTCATAATGTCCACAATAAATCCATCAGAACATTAGCATTTACGGTTGCCGGTAGATCTTATATATAAAACGCAGAGTGACTAAAAAGTGTCTGCCTGATGTCCACTTTCTTTCTTCTACGACTTTAGAGGAAAGCAATCAGTGCCCTGTGTAGCCCGGTGGGTAGAGCCGCGCGCTTGCACTCGGCAGGTCATGGGATCGAATCCCACAAATTTAAACAACTTTTTATTTTTTATTTTTTACTTTGCCTTTTATTGTTGCTAATTGTTTTACTAGCTGTCGTGTATACAGGCACACACGACAGGTGGCCCCACTTGTATAATATATGTGGCAAACGGGCATAGGACAACTCGGAGTGGACGAAAGTACTAAACACTGAATACAGCAGTGACTAAAGCGCTGATCAGTCACCGCGTATCTTTTGTGAGCGGAATTAATCGTAACGGCAAAATTTGGGCCGTTCAGTGAAAATCGTATCGCAGCTGTGGCTCTTTTGCACGTTTCTGTTTTGGTTATTGCTGCCGTGCTGCCATATAGTTTCGTGCACAAAGTAAGCACGCTGTGCATTTTGCTTTTGAGGTTAAATTTTACATTCTTTATAAAATCTATGACACAGAATTATCAACATTTTTAGATATATTTATTGTGGTCTACTTTTATGAATGAATGTTAACAATAAAAATCCGGTTTTTGTACTAAATTAAAATCGAAGAGCAGTGGCAGCGCTGTTTTTAGTACAAAGCAATGCCATTCTCTCATCCTCTCTGAGCATCAGAGCAGACGTAAACGTGTGAGAAAAACCAATTTGGATTATAATTTCTGCGTTACGCGTCGAGTATAGAGCTCGGGTAGGGTAGGTTTTGTTTTGTTACGATTAAATACGATACGCGGTGACTGATCAGCGCGAAACAGTCACCGCGTCGATTAAATACGCAATGAGCGAACGCATGTATAGAGCTCGGGTAGGGTAGGTTTTGTTTTGTTACGATTAAATACGATCGCGCTGATCAGTCACCGCGTATCGTATTTAATCGTAACAAAACAAAACCTACCCTACCCGCGCTGATCAGTCACCGCGTATCGTATTTAATCGTAACAAAACAAAACCTACCCTACCCGAGCTCTATACATGCGTTCGCTCATTGCGTATTTAATCGGCGCGTAACGCAGAAATTATAATCCAAATTGGTTTTTCTCATACGTCTGCTCTGATGCTGAGAGAGGATGAGATAATGACATTGCTTTGTACTAAAAACAGTTCTGCCACTGCTCTTCGATTTTAATTTAGAACAAAAATCGGATTATTATTGCTAAAATTAATTCATAAAAGTAGACCACAATAAATATATCTAAAAATTTAGATAATTCTGTGTCATATAGCGTCATCGTCAGCTGCTGACAAGCATTCAAGCAGAGAGTCCGCTTTTACACGAGGTGGCTCAGCTCATCCGACTTTTTGACAATCCACTTTGAAGTCGCGCATAGCTTTTACACGATTCGACCATCTCTCTCTCCCTTATTCGACTTATTTTCGTCTTTACTGCTTCCACTGTTGTTTTTGTTGAATTTCTTGAGTTCTTCGCACATTATTCCACTTGTTAAACTTCGTGCCGCAGGATGGGTAGAAGTTATATATGAAATGAAACTACAGAGATTTCGGTGGTAAAGTTATAAAACGTAGGAGTATTTAATTAAATATTAAGAATGGGGTAAATGTACAATTCAATAATATGTAGTGTATCAAAAATCAAAAATTTCAGAGTTGGGGTCGCGGAATTGCGGCGTCACTGCCAAGCGCTTTCGATGGAGTTTTCGACATCAGCTCGCTCTCTCTCCGAGGCGACCGATCGACACGGGCTAGGGATGGGAGTACATCGATTAGACACCACTCTGCTCATTT
Organism: Neria commutata; assembly: GCA_963457695.1. Lineage (NCBI taxonomy): Eukaryota > Metazoa > Arthropoda > Insecta > Diptera > Micropezidae > Neria > Neria commutata. Next base: position 409,225 of record OY735250.1, read on the forward strand.
TCTTCTTTATATTTACTTTAATTCAGTAAGTTTAATAATGAAATTCTGTAAATTTTCACTTTATTTGGAATATTCAGTTGATTTCAAGTTTCAATTGACAAACGACAGCGCGAAGCGCGAAAGCGATTAAAGAGGAACGTCAGAAAATAACGCAATAATGCTGCCCGAGCGATTTTGCCTATTCCCCTGTCGTTTCTCCCCTCTTTCCAACATTTTTCCGTATCGCAAGGGCCGACACGCCTCATGTAAAAGCGGACGAAGTTGCGTTGTCTGCACCGACCAACCTTTCATAAAATTATAACTTTGTAATAAAATTTTTTTCCGTTTATCTACAATAATTTCAAGAATGTATTAATTGTGAACTTAAACAATAACTTCAATAATGTTCTGAATCATCAACTGTAAATTTACCCAATACTCTGAATACAGTAAATAATACTACATAAGTATGTATACCCAAAATTAAGTGGACGGAACACGCCAATTTTCTCATAATTTCTATATACTTATGTCTATTCCAATAGGACGCCTCCTTTAAGGCGATACAATTACGCGACAATTGCTCATAAATTAAATGAATCACCGCAGTGACATAGGGCATGTATGCGTATTCCCCGATGTAAGAGGTTGCTGGTTCGATCCTTAGCAGACTCATATCATCGAAAAAGGAGGGTTTGTTTTTGAATTTATGGCTATCTGAGACAATAGTATACTTTATTTAATGAGTAAAAGTGTATAACAAATCAATTGTGAAAGCTGACGACTCAAAGAAATAAGATGCAATAATAAGCGTCCTAAGAGTTAAGTACTGCCAAGCTTGCACCGAGTCGGTGCTGCCACATCCACTCCCCCTCTAGTGAGGTAGTGACGATTTGAAGCGAAATGTACGTTTCTGTTTGAATATGTTCGTAGAGAAGTACCGGCTGAGTGACTCTGCGTTGTAGGGTCCTCTTGGTGAACTTGCTATTGTTGTTTGATGGGTGGTTGGTTGTTTGTTGGTTGGCTGATTACCTGTTGGTTGGTTGGCTGGTTGCCTGTTGGTAGGTTGTTTGGTTTGTTGGCTGATTGCATGTTGGTTGGTTGATCGATCGGAAACTGGCGGGCCAGCTGTTTCAATATGATCAAAGATACTGGGCTGATCAGGCGATTTAGGTTTAGTCGTTGACGTGCAGCTTCGATGAATTCTTCTAGCAAGTGGCTGTATTTCGTTTCTGAGCCAACTGTGGAAATGTCGCAGTGCGTAGCTGGCAGTAATTCTCCTCGTGATGTCGTTCAGCCCAAAGGAGCGCTCGACCTGCGCGAACCACAATTCGGGGTTCGTTTTATTGAAACGTGGTATGTGAACGTTGTAGGAATTGGGCTTCCCAGCTTGCTGTGTGTCGTGCTGCATATTGTTGAGTTCTTCGCGCACCAACAGCATTTGTTACATTAGCTCTTCCAATGTCGGCATGCTTGAGTTTCGCAATAGCATGTTGCTGCTATAATATCCAATTCGCGTTGTAATGATGTTTTAAGCTTGTGCTCGAATCGGCGTCTCCAATTATGGCTTGTAACCTCCAACAATCGGGGCTCGTTACTATAGCAAATTCACTTTTAGAGAAAAAAAACTTGGCTGAGTCGTCTTCGGAGGTTATACAATCAGTAAAAGCGAATTAAGGGCTCTCCAAAGTCCGATCCCCTGTTCGACTTTCTACATTATTTCAAATAATACTTTATGAGGTTGGCAGCATGTATCGGAGGCCAAAAGCTTTTGGCTTGTGTTGTAGTGGCAGGGTGGCCCGTCGTAGACATGATGCAATACTAAGCGTCCTAAGAGCTGCCAAGCTTCCACCGGGTCGGTGCTGCCACAATTGTTGTTGTATGACGTTGTAAGGATATAATTATTCATTTGCCCTAGAACAACAATAAGTGAAGTGCGTTAAATCTGTTGAAAATTGGTGGGTGTTAGTGTTTTTGCTTTTATCCGAGAAGTTTGCTACAAAAAACGTTTTAAAAAGCAATACCGCAGCAGGTGTTTTTGAAGGATTTATCACAGAACCTGCCGCAAATTCTATTAGTCGTATGACTGTGTTTCAGCTAAAAATAGAAATAAGGGAATATGTACTACCAAATCGACACCTATTATCTCTTCTTTGATTATAAGGTAGCCTACAATAGCCCTGTATGGGATTACCTAATCGTCGGCATGGCTGAGTTCGGTATCCTGGCTAAGCTGTTTCGGTTGTGCAGGATGATGTTCAGACGTAAGTACGAGTTGCTAAGTCAAAGTCCTCTCCGCTCCGTTCAATACAAAACAAGGCTTCAGACAAGGTGATGCTCTATCGGTTAACTTTTCCAACATTCTGATGAAGAAAATACTGTGAAGTAGTGGTACACATCTGACTGGCACGATCTTCTATAAGATATCATTATGCAGCCTTCTCGTAAGAGTTGAGAAAGAGAGTCAGAAATAAAATTATATTTAAAAAAAACTTTTTAAAAATAACCTTTAATTTATTGAATGTACTAGAAAGTAGAAAATAAATTGTTTCAAAGTCACCTGTATCTTACTATTAATAAAAGCTTGGGGCGCTCATGTGTTCAATATTTGTCATCCAGTTACCACAATATTTTATTTAAATAATTTTTTGCAAATAGATTCTAGTAATGAAAGATATTTTTAATATGGATATTGAGCGCACAAGCTTTTATTAATAGTAAGATACAGGTGACTTGGAAACAATTTATTTTCTACTTTTTAGTACATTAAATATATTAAAGCTTATTTTTAAAAAGTTTTTTTTAATATAATTTTATTTTCTACTTTTTAGTCTTCCATAAATTTAATTTTAGAGCTCTGAAATTTTTCGCAAAAAGAATTTAAAACTTGCACAGCAGTACACAATATTTAGGGTATTCACAGTGTTTCCTATCGTCATATGTCATATCCTCAATTTAACAAATAATACGGCTGTGATCGACCCTAATATTCGTGGCATATTTGTGGCGCAATGAATTGTTGCTATTTTGCCTGCAAGGCGCGGCGAGTAAGTTCCTATCGTTTTTCATTGATGTGTGGTGTACCTATAATTATAAACTGAAGCCCAAGTGTGTAGTTGCTTGAAAAGTGCCACGCCCCCTGTCCTACGCCCATAAAATTTTACCAGTGGTACGAAGCATCCAAGAGCCTGTATACGGAATTTCAATGCTGCACGACCTTTAGTTCCAAAGCTAATCGAGATCAAAAATTTTGTTTGTATGGGGGGTGCCACGCACCCTTATCCAGTGCCCGCCTTATTTTCTCAGTAGAAGGATATGGATATGTAGTAAGTTCCTACCGAGTTTCATTGATGTGTGATGTGTAGTTCTAAAGTTATACACAAATCTGGAGTTGATAAAAAGGTGCCACGCCCCTTATCCTACGCCCATAAAATTTTACCAGTGGGACGACACATCCAAGAGGCGACTGCATACGAAATTTCATTGCTGCACGACCTATAGTTCCAAAGCTAATCTAGATCAAAAATTTTGTTTGTATGGGGGGTGCCACGCCCCCTTATCCAGTGCCCGTCTTATTTTCTCAGTAGAAGGATATGGATATGAAGTAAGTTCCTACCGAGTTTCATTGATGTGTGATGTGTAGTTCTAAAGTTATACACAAATCTGTAGTTGATAAAAAAGTGCCACGCCCCTTTTCCGACACCCATAAAATTTTACCAATGGGACGACACATCCAAGAGGCGACTGCATACGAAATTTCAATGCGGCACGACCTTTAGTTCCAAAGCTAATCGAGATCAAAAATTTTGTTTGTATGGGCGGTGCCACGTCCACTTGTCCACCGCCCGTCTTATTTTTCCAGTAGAAGGATATGGATATGTAGTAAGTTCCTACCGAGTTTCATTGATGTGTGATGTGTAGTTCTAAAGTTATACACAAATCTGGAGTTGATAAAAAGGTGCCACGCCCCTTATCCTACGCCCATAAAATTTTACCAGTGGGACGACACATCCAAGAGGCGACTGCATACGAAATTTCAATGCTGCACGACCTTTAGTTCCAAAGCTAATCGAGATCAAAAATTTTGTTTGTGTGGGGGTGCCACGCCCCCTTATCCAGTGCCCGCCTTATTTTCTCAGTAGAAGGATATGGATATGGCTCTTAACGAGAGCAAAATGAATTACACGTAATTCTCTTTTTACACGAATTATTTTTACTCGAATTTTATTATAAGCTTTATATTAGGTTCACATCCGGTATGTATGTATGTGGGTCGTCAAATCTGGTAATCAATTTTTCACCCACTACCCGACTACTTAGAGATCTGAAACTTTGCATACATGCCTAAACACGAGCACCATACATGAATCAATAAATTTTATGGGCGTAGGATAAGGGAGCGTGGCACTTTTTTTATCAACTCCAGATTTGTGTATAACTTTAGAACTACACATTACACATCAATGAAACTCGGTAGGAACTTACTACATATCCATATCCTCCTACTGAGAAAATAAGACGGGCACTGGATAAGGGGGCATGGCACCCCCCATACAAACAAAATTTTTGATCTCGATTAGCTTTGGAACTAAAGGTCGTGCAGCAATGAAATTTCGTATGCAGTCGCCTCTTGGATGTGTCGTCCCACTGGTAAAATTTTATGGGCGTAGGATAAGGGGCGTGGCACTTTTTTATCAACTCCAGATTTGTGTATAACTTTAGAACTACACATCACACATCAATGAAACTCGGTAGGAACTTACTACATATCCATATCCTTCTACTGAGAAAATAAGACGGGCACTGGATAAGGGGGCGTGGCACCCCCATACAAACAAAATTTTTGATCTCGATTAGCTTTGGAACTAAAGGTCGTGCAGCATTGAAATTTCGTATGCAGTCGCCTCTTGGATGTGTCGTCCCACTGGTAAAATTTTATGGGTGTCGGAAAAGGGGCGTGGCACTTTTTTTTATCAACTACAGATTTGTGTATAACTTTAGAACTACAAATCACACATCAATGAAACTCGGTAGGAACTTACTTCATATCCATATCCTTCTACTGAGAAAATAAGACGGGCACTGGATAAGGGGGCATGGCACCCCCCATACAAACAAAATTTTTGATCTCGATTAGCTTTGGAACTAAAGGTCGTGCAGCAATGAAATTTCGTATGCAGTCGCCTCTTGGATGTGTCGTCCCACTGGTAAAATTTTATGGGCGTAGGATAAGGGGCGTGGCACTTTTTTATCAACTCCAGATTTGTGTATAACTTTAGAACTACACATCACACATCAATGAAACTCGGTAGCAACTTACTACATATCCATATCCTTCTACTGAGAAAATAAGACGGGCACTGGATAAGGGGGCGTGGCACCCCCCATACAAACAAAATTTTTGATCTCGATTAGCTTTGGAACTAAAGGTCGTGCAGCATTGAAATTTCGAATGCAGTCGCCTCTTGGATGTGTCGTCCCACTGGTAAAATTTTATGGTCGTAGGATAAGGGGCGTGGCACTTTTTTTTATTAACTTCAGATTTGTGTATAACTTTAGAACTACACATCACACATCAATGAAACTCGGTAGGAACTTACTACATATCCATATCCTTCTACAGGAAAAATAAGACGGGCGGTGGATAAGTGGACGTGGCACCGCCCCATACAAACAAAATTTTTGATCTCGATTAGCTTTGGAACTAAAGGTCGTGCAGCATTGAAATTTCGTATGCAGTCGCCTCTTGGATGTGTCGTCCCATTGGTAAAATTTTATGGGTGTCGGAAAAGGGGCGTGGCACTTTTTTTTATCAACTACAGATTTGTGTATAACTTTAGAACTACACATCACACATCAATGAAACTCGGTAGGAACTTACTTCATATCCATATCCTTCTACTGAGAAATTAAGACGGGCACTGGATAAGGGGGCGTGGCACCCCCATACAAACAAAATTTTTGATCTCGATTAGCTTTGGAACTAAAGGTCGTGCAGCATTGAAATTTCGTATGCAGTCGCCTCTTGGATGTGTCGTCCCACTGGTAAAATTTTATGGGCGTAGGATAAGGGGCATGGCACTTTTTTTTATCAACTTCAGATTTGTGTATAACTTTAGAACTACACATCACACATCAATGAAACTCGGTAGGAACTTACTACATATCCATATCCTTCTACTGGGAAAATAAGACGGGCGGTGGACAAGTGGACGTGGCACCGCCCATACAAACACAATCGTTTATATAGAATAGCTTTGGAACTAAAGGTCGTGCAGCATTGAAATTCCGTATACAAGCCCCTCTTGGATGCTTCGTACCACGGGTAAAATTTTATGGGCGTAGGACAGGGGGCAAGCAACTACACACTTGGGCTTCAGTTTATAATTATAGGTACACCACACATCAATGAAAAACGATAGGAACTTACTCGCCGCGCCTTGCAAGCAAAACAACAACAACTCATCGCGCCACAAATATGCCACGAATATTAGGGTCGATCACAGCCGTATTATTTGTTAAATTCAGGATATGACATATGACGATAGGAAACACTGTGAATACCCTAAATATTGTGTACTGCTCTACAAGTTTTAAATTCTTTTTGCGAAAAATTGCAGAGCTCTAAAATTTTATTTATGGGAGACTAAAAAGTAGAAAATAATATTATATAAAAAAAAACTTTTTAAAAATAAGCTTTAATGTACTAAAAAGTATAAAACAAATTGTTTCGAAGTCACCAGTATCTTACTATCAATAAAAGCTTGTGCGCTTAATATCCATATTCAAAATATCTTTCATTACTAGAATCTATTTGCAAAAAATAATTTAAATAAAATATTGTGGTAACTGGATGACAAATATTAAACACATGAGCGCCCCAAGCTTTTATTGATATTAAGATAATTGTGACTTCGAAACAATTTATTTTTTCCTTTTTAGTACACTAAAGCTTATTTTTAAAAAGTTTTTTTTTATATAATATTATTTAACACGCATTAAGAAGTTAATATTTTTCTCTTTTTACACAAATTGTTTTGTTTTAACCCAATTTGCAATATTTTATGAATTCTTTTTATATTCTATGAATTGCTGGTTTTCGTTTAAATTTGTTCAATAGAAAAATATAGGAACAAATTGAAAATGAAACGAAATGTTACAAAATCTTTGGTATACCAAACATACATACATATTATGTCGATAATACGCGTATTTTCTCTTTGAGCGGGACCCCGAATTATACATATAAAATAAGTTGCTTTTTAAGCCTGGAACTAATTACTATTTTTTCATCTAGCTAGTACCTTTTTTACACGATTTTATTGGGAACGTATCAATCGTGTAAAAATAGAATTAGGTGTATAAGCTGTCATACAAAATGTCCCGGCATCTTGGGCACAACGTTACTGCTGCAAACTATACCTTGAACGTAGTCAAGGATTTCGTTTACCTAGGCACCGATATCAACCAAACCAGCCTTGAGATCGAGCTAAGAATATCCCTTGATAATAGGTACTACTGTGAGCTCAGTAGGCAATTGAGAAGTAGAGCGCTTTCTGGACAAACACTGAAGCAGCTTTTGGGGTGTTCTAGAGAAAAATCCTTCCCACAATTCTTGGCCCAATTCACGTTGGTGACGACTGTTGTAAATATTAGTAAGAATCACAAGTTGTATGCACTGTACGCTGACATGAATGTTGCCCAGCGGATCCACATCCAGCGGCTGCGCTGGCTCGGGCACGTTGCCTTACGTAACCTTCGTGGGGACCCCGATCTTTAAAAGTTGGAGCAATGGAAAATATTTCTCCCATACTAAAACTAATAAATGGAAACAATTCGTCATTATTTAATTAGCAAAAGTACAGTCTTTCCTTTTTAACTGAATTCTGTAAAATGAATTAATATTTCATCCATATTTTTCTTTGTTTACAGAATTTGTGCAATCACAATAATTTTTTGGACATCGTTGAACATTCTAATCGTTGAAGCCAGGTATCACGAAGTGGCGTTTTGCAGTGTCTGATATCTCTCATCCGTTTTAATGTTGCTCTATATTTATTGAATTTTTATGATAATTTTTGTAAAGGTATGCTGTATTTTCAAAATACAATGGAACAATACCGCCATTATTATTATTATCGCTAAGTGGAATACCTTGTTAATGTGCCTTGTTCGTGACAACTATTGTAAAAGCAAGGTACTTGCAAGCGCACGGTCGCAACATTTTTGAAATAAATAAGGAATATTAAAACTTAGGTTTGGGGTTTGTTACCCGAATGTATAATTCAAGCTCATATAAAACTATATGATGACTAGTCGATTGACAAGGCAGCAATTGTCTATGGCGTTGGAGAACGCTTACGTTGAATTTTCAGCAACCGCTTTTATTGCTCGCCTGAGGGAGCTCCACGAGTCTTTGACTGGTGCTGCTGGTGACAATCCCAACGCAGCCGCTGCAGCCCAAGCTGATGAAAATTCGGGCGCTGCTGCCACCGACACCAGTAACAAAAATGGCGCTGACACTGATGAGAATGGCGGCAACCGGAATGACGCTGCCAACAACCGCGCCGAGAACAACGTAGAAACCGAAGCTGAGTTAGACCGAATGATCGCCATCTTGCAGAAAAAGCACGAGGTCCTGATGTTGTAGAAATCCATCGCTGCCTTAGATCGGGGTGTCCCGCAACCGATGCAAAGAGGAATGGATGCCACGGATGCCACACAGTCGCATATGTCTTCCGCTGTCCCAATCAGCCGTTTATCTAACGTGGGAGCTAACGATTTGTTCAAGTACACGTCGCTAGGTAACTCACTGGATGGTACAGCGAAACTGTTGCTGAACAAAGACACGTTCGACTTTCATGGTTTGAGGTCACTGCTGCTGAAGGAATTTGGGCGTTCGGTAGGATGCAATGAAATCTACCAAATGCTAGCCAACTACAAATGGAGCCGAAAAGGCAACATTCGCCGATATGTCCTAGAAATGGAGAACATCGCTGCCTGCTGCAGCCAGGTCGATGAGTTTGAATTAATCAAGTTCATCATCAACGGCATGCAGGACAATTCGCCGGAATCCTGCCTTCTGATGAATGCTCTTAGGTTAGGTTAGGTTAAAAAGGCTGTTTACTGCTAGCAGTAAACTCACCCAGATGCCGAAGGCCCATTGTGATGCCTTGTATATAAACCCAGTAGATGGAGAAAGCCCAAACCCTTAGGTGTGGGTGAACCATCCTGATTTCATAGCGAATCTTGAAATATCCTCCAGAGGAACACGTACTAATTCTGCCAAGCTATCAAAGAACTGTTTTCCCACGAATCGTGGGCGACGTTCCTGTAGTGCTGGACAGTAACATAGAAGATGCTCAATAGATTCTATTTCCTCTTCGTCTCCGCAACTGTTACAGAAGCCACTCCGTTGGATTTGCAACCGGTCGGCCATGACGCCTATGATGCAATATCCGGTGAGTACCCCTGTGAATATGCGGATGGAATATCTATTTAGAGCAAGTATACTCTTAGTTCTTTTTGCGTCTAGTTTGGGCCATAAAGTCCGAGAAATTGCACAATTTGTTGTGTTTGAATGCTCTTACGATGGACCAATATAAGGAGTCCTTAGGTTTGTATGAGGAACGCCGCGTGAATCGGCTAAATATGGAATCAACTGCTGCAAAGCCGCTTATGTCACCGATGCATAGAGTTACTAGACCAATGAAAATAACTCAACCGAGGTTCGATGCTACAACTGTACCCGTATAGGGCATTATCAAAGTCAATGTCCATACGAAAAGAGGCCAGAGAACAGCTGTTTCCACTGCTGGCGGAAGGGGCTCAACTATCGTGACTGCACTAACCCCAAAAAGATGCTGACGCTGATCAAGAAGACAGCTGCCGCAGTGGTCACTGATGCTGCCGATGTACCGCTGCACTACGAAGACGAGGATGATGCAAATGAATTGCCGAGGGCCATAGGCGCTATTAATTTGGTAAGTGTTGCCTATCCCAATCATAAAGTCGAGCGGAAGAAACATAGAAATGTTATATCCCTTTTTGATACTGGCAGTCCAACTAATTTTGTACAAAAATCTGCGGTGCCTTACGTTATTTACGACCCCGCTGTCAAATCAAGTACAAGTTACAAGTTAACACATGACTCCCTTCGCCACCTCGACACCGCGAGATAGCAGACGCTGCCTCAGCAGCTGCAATGTTCTGCGAACTGCACTGGGCTAGTAGGCAGCGCGAGAACAGTGCGCGTCAGCACCTTCCCACGCTACGCTGCATTCCCAGCACTACAACAACAGCAAGTGCATACCCACTGCAACCAAATTGTGCCTAGCGTAGGGACCAGCGCAGGTAGAGTTAAGTTAAGCACCAATCAGTCACCGCGTATCGTAAATGTCTGAGAGAGACCTATTTCTATGAGAATTTCTGCGTTAAGCGCCAATTAGTCACCGCGTATCGTATTTAATCGTATCGCAGACAAAACCTACCCTACCCGAGCTTATACATGCGTTCGCTCATGGCGTATTTAATCGGAGCGTAACGCAGAAATTATAATCCAAATAGGTATCTCTCACACATTTACGTCTGCTCTGATGCTCAGAGAGGATGAGAGAATGACATTGCTTTGAACTAAAAACAGTGCTGCCACTGCTCTTCGATTTTAATTTAGAACAAAAACCGGATTATTTTTGTTGACATTCATTCATAAAAGTAGACCACAATAAATATATCTAAAAATTTAGATAATTCTGTGTCATAGATTTTATAAAGAATGTAAAATTTAACCTCAAAAGCAAAATGAACAGCGTGCTTACTTTGTGCACGAAACTATATGGCAATAACCAAAACAGAAACCTGCAAAAGAGCGACAGCTGCGATACGATTTTCACTGAACGGCCCAAATTTTGCCGTTACGATCAATTACGATTAAATACGATACGCGGTGACTGATTGGCGCTTTACGATCTGAATAAATACGTCATGAGCGAACGCATGTATAGAGCTCGGGTAAAACAGGTCTTGTCTGCGATACGATTAAATACGATACGCGGTGACTGATTGGCGCTTTAGTTTTTAGTTATCATCAAGACGTGGAATAAAGTACAGCGCATCGCGCTCAATTAAAAACCTATATAAAAGCACATAGTGCTCATCGTATAATTGGCGCCCAACGGGAAAACCACGAGTTAAAAGTACCACGGGTTTTTCTGAAATTTTTTAAAAAATTTAAAAAAAAGAGCGAAAATATTTATTCGCTTCAACGATTAAATTAACAGCTCAAACTAACGAAGAGCGAAAAATTTGAAGACAATTGGCGAAGGAAAAATTTCTTTATAACAAAATATCTGCAACAAGGAGAACTTCAGCAAAAATATCCAACATACCAACCACACGTGTTTAGCCGTGTGCAACTCTAGCAGACCTGTAAAAGATTCAAATCAAAATCGATTTACAAATCAACTGATTTTAATTTTTGATTTGAAAATCAACTCCACCAATCAATTTAAATTTCTGATTTTCAAATCAGTGATTTGCCCTTGTCTGATTCAAATCACAAATCAAAAAAGTTGATTTTGATTTGAAATCAAAAAGTACCAATCGATTGGCCGCTGGGCTGATTCAAATCAATTTTGGCCAAATCACCACATTAAGTAAGCTACACAGAGCTGCATTTTTCTATATTAGAAGGAAAGTTGTGGATTTGAGTAGCAGGTATAAGATGCTAGAAAAGAGTATGCACAAGAAAAAAACAACAATTTATGTTTTTTTATTTCAAAATATATGAATGTATACGAGGAGTATATGTATGTAAATACATTACTTTGTTCTTTTGCTGAACCATCAAATTTTAACTAATGCATATGTATATATTTTACATACTTATATGTATATTATACTTAACATGTTATGCTTCCTGGGACAGCAGATAGAAATTCATTACACTTTTGTGGCGGCACTATTTTGCACAAAAGTTTACCTCTTTTGTGCGGGTGCTAAGAACGGATGCGAGACAGTGATGCCTATTTTTGTTCCAAACCTCTAAAAGTAATGCGATTCACTCAGGTTAATTTCACAGAACGCAAACTGCTTCGAAAATGTTACGGACTAATAATAGTGTCTTCAAAATAAACAAACAATGGCACTAAAATAGATATCAGACGATAAATGCATTTTCATAAACGTATCATCTTTAAAAATGCACAAAATCTGGTACGAATTTCACAACGTTGACATCACTGATGGAAGTGTCATATGAAACAGGGTTGCTTTTTTCCTCCCAAATAAATACTTTTCTTGCAATTTTCGGTGAAGAAATATGAACGAATAATTACATATTTCACTATCATTTCAATAAAATAAATGTATTACTTTAAGTTGTTTGTATTTACATATGATTTGTTCACGATTTCAAGTAATTATTCTTATTTTTGAGGAACGAATTTATCTTTGATATTTTTGGTACTATTTCGAAGTATACATTTTATTACTGCTCTGTCATCCTTTTGCACACTTGATTTCAAGACTTGATTTGAAATCAAATCGAGATTGGTAAATCAGATTTGTAAATTTGCTGATTTAAATCAAGTGATTGGTAAATCAGATTTTCACTTTTGATTTGTGAGGGCTGGTTTATAAATCAAAGGCCACAAATCGATTGGGATTTGAATCAGAAAAAGATGAATCGATTGGCTATGCTTGATTGGAAAATCAGTTTTTAAATCAAATAGGGTAAAATCACTGATTCAAATCAAATCTGATTGAACTCTTCACAACTCTGATTACATGAGACTGAAATTAAAATATTTACACTTAAACGATTTGCTATTTCGCTCATTTTTCTTTGCGCTTCATTTAGTAGAGATACGATTCAGTTGGCACATTTTCACTAGCCATTTTTTTTCGTCGGCTTAAATACTGTGATTACATTCATATTTTACATGACCAATTTTATGCAGTGCGCAGCAAACGTTAATTGCATTAACAACTCTTCTTGCATTCTGTTGCAGAATCCCAAGCAAACAGCTGAAACGGTCTTTAATACACCGATTGTTCGTTCAATAACATTAAGCATCAAATCTGAAAAATCTGGAAGTTATTTATTGGATATCTATATATATAAAAATGGAGCGTGGTTTGTTCGGATGCTTAAAACTCCAGAACGGCTGAACCGATTTTGATGAAATTTAGTGTATGTGCTTCAGTGGGGTCTGGGATGGTTTTGATCTATAATTGGACCCGATTGGACAAGGGGGCGTGGCACCGCCCATACAAACCAAATTGTTTACATCGAATAGCTTTGGAACTAAAAGTCGTGTAGCATTGAAATTCCGTATGCAGTCGCCTCTTGGATGTGTCGTCCCACTGGTAAAATTTTGTGGGCGTAGGATAAGGGGCGTGGCACTTTTTTATCAACTACAGATTTGTGTATAACTTTAGAACTACACATCACACATCAATGAAACTCGGTAGGAACTTACTACATATCCATATCCTTCTACTGAGAAAATAAGGGGGGCAATGGATAAGGGGGCGTGGCACCCCCCATACAAACCAAATTTTTGATCTCGATTAGCTTTGGAACTAAAGGTCACGCAGCATTGAAATTTCGTATGCAGTCGCCTCTTGGATGTGTCGTCCCACTGGTAAAATTTTATGGGCGTAGGATAAGGGGCGTGGCACTTTTTTATCAACTCCAGATTTGTGTATAACTATAGAACTACACATCACACATCAATGAAACTCGGTAGGAACTTACTACATATCCATATACTTCTACTGAGAAAATAAGGGGGGCACTGGATAAGGGGGCGTGGCACCCCCCATAGAAACCAAATTTTTGATCTCGATTATCTTTGGAACTAAAGGTCGTGCAGCATTGAAATTTCGTATGCAGTCGCCTCTTGGATGTGTCGTCCCACTGATAAAATTTTATGGGCCTAGGACAGGGGGGTGGCACTTCAATCAAATCCTATACGGGTATAACTTTAGAAATATACTTCATACATCAATGAAACTCGGTAGAAACATATTACATATCCGTATCATTGAACTGGGAAAATGGGATGGCCATTGGACAAGGGGCGTGGCACCGCTCATACAAACGAAATCATTGATATCGAATAGCTTTGGAACTAAAAGTCGCGCAGTATTGAAATTCCGTATGCAGGCACCTCTTGGATGAGTCGTCCCACTGATACAATTTTATGGGCGTAGGACAGGGGCGTGGCACTTTTCAATCAACTTCACATTTGGGTATTACTTTAGAACTATACATCATACATAAACGAAACTCGGCAAGAACTGACACCATATCCGTATCCTTGAACTGGGAAAATGGGACGGGCATTGGATAAGAGGCGTGGAACCACCCGTACAAACCAAATCATTGATATCGAATAGCTTTGGAACTAAAAGTCGCGCAGTATTGAAATTCCGTATGCAGGCACCTCTTGGATGAGTCGTCCCACTGATACAATTTTATGGGCGTAGGACAGGGGCGTGGCACTTTTCAATCAACTTCACATTTGTGTATTACTTTAGAACTATACATCATACATGAACGAAACTCGGCAAGAACTGACACCATATCCGTATCCTTAAACTGGGAAAATGGGACGGGCATTGGATAAGAGGCGTGGCACCACCCGTACAAACCAAATCATTGATATCGAATAGCTTTGGAACTAAAAGTCGCGCAGTATTGAAATTCCGTATGCAGGCACCTCTTGGATGAGTCGTCCCACTGGTACAATTTTATGGTCATAGGACAAGGGGCGTGGCACTTTTCAATCAACTCCACATTTGGATATTACTTTAGAACTATATATCATACATAAATGAAACTCCGTATTCTTCAACTGGGAAAATGGAATGGGCATTGGACACGAGGCGTGAAACCCCTCATACAACTTAAATCTTTTATTTGGTATATTTAAAACTACAAGTCATTCAACATTGAAATTCTGTTTTGTTATTGTTTAGTCATACATACATGTAAACATTTTTACATAATTTTGAGTTTTATATATATAGATTTAGGGTCATGGGACAAGGTGGCGTGGCACACCTTCAATGTATGTACCGTAAAAAAGTGGTGGTCCATGAGAAGACACTTTAATTTTGGCCTTCCACCAAAGGAGTAATCTACATACACAGATAGTTTTGTAAGGACCTACATTTATGACTTCACCTACAAGTATATAGACATCATAAGCATCAGCAAGGAGAAGCGCTGCTGTTCAACAGAAAACAACAAAAACCAAGAAAAAGACAGACTGGCAAGCACTTCTATTAAATTAAACACAATTAAATACAGCAACATCCAATCAGAGCATCATTCACATTACGTATTTTTATAAAAGCGCGGGGTGGAACCCGCGGGTAACAGCTAGTCTTCTATAATTTGAACACTTCGTACGAAGAATCCGGCAATTCCATGGTATTGCAGCGATCCCGCAGAATTTCCTGCTTCAGCTTTTCAGCAACCAGCAAAACGGCAGCACTTATTTTGGTTTATTTAGTTATATTTTCTATAGTTTACAAGAAAATGCACAAATTTTCAAATTTGAATTACTTTTGTTTCTGCTTTTACTTTGTGTCAACACAAAACAGCTGATACGTGTTGTATTGTCGGCTGTCCACTCACGACTGACTTTTAATATTCAATTCACAATGACATCTGGTAAGATGTCAGGGTTGCTTTACATTAGTATTTAACAGGGTTTCAATAAGTAATATTCACAACATCTTCCTTATTATACTTTTAAACAATACTTTTTCAATCTTACATATTCTATTATATTACAACACATTTTCATCACTTAAATACTATTCTAATATATATCTTATTTTACAGTTTTCGAAAACAATTTAACTTCAACGTTTTCCTAATAAAAAAATTTTTTTTTTCCATAATATTTTATAATTTATTAATTTTTGTATTCAAGTCTTTCTGGTGGAAGAATCTTTCTACCAATTCTTGACGTTGGTATATCTTTAGTTTTATTAACTGCTGACTTTTCTTCAATGTTATCATCATCAGATTTTTTTTTAGGTTGGACAATTTCTATGTCTAAACTATCTTCAACGACTTTCTCTGGAACTTTCAAAATATGTTGCCTGTTTCTTCTATATACGGCTCCATCTTTATCCTCAATCATGTAGGATCTTGGTTCTATACAGTTTTTGACAATTATGCCTGGGAACCAGACTGATAGGGGATTCTTTTTAAAATAAATTTGTTCACCTAATTCTACTGGTTTAAGAGTTTTTGAAGATCTATTATAGTGTTGAGATGATTTTTCATTATTTCTATACTGTTTGTATTCATTTGGCTTTGTTATCCTTGACTTTAAATTTCTTGACATTGATGGTATTTTTGTTCGTAACTTCCTGGACATTAAAAGTTCGGCAGGGCTTGGCATATTATCTTTTTGTGTCGTTCGATAATGTAGCAGTGACGTGTAATAATCTGACCCTGTTTCACGACATTTATTAAGTAATTTTTTTATAGTCTGAATAGATCTTTCAGCAAGACCATTTGACCTAGGGTAATATGGGCTGGATGTTTGATGTTCAATGCCCCAGTCCGCACAAAACTTAGCGAAGTCACTTGAACCAAATGGCGGTCCATTGTCCGATATAATGACTGTTGGAATTCCATGTCTAGCAAAAATACTTTTAAATTTTTATATAACCATTGGACTAGAATATCCTGCATTCAATAATTCTAGTTCTACATATTTTGAGTAGTAATCAACTACCAGCAAGTAATTTTTTTTGTCAAACTCAAAAAGATCAACGCCCACTTTGTACCACGGAACTTGTACTACCTCATGACTCAGCAATTTTTCTTTAGGATTTGAATTTCTATATTTTAAGCATGTTTCACAGCCTGAAACTATGTTCATAATGTCATTATTGATATTCGGCCAAAAAAAAAAGTCTCTTGCTAATTGCTGACACCGTTGAATGCCTAAGTGTCCTTCGTGTAGGCGTGACAACATTTTGGATCTCAAGCACTTTGGTATTAAGATTCTATTCGTTTTCAATAACAAACCGTCTATCATATTGATTTCATCTTTGATTTTAAAATAGGGTGTGATATCTAGGTCACATCCTTTTTTGTTCTTAGGCCAACCCTCTTTTATGTATCTTTTTAATTTCTTGAAAACCTCATCTTTTTCAATTGCTGCTTTAATAGAATTAATTTCACTTGTTGGCAAAGCGATCTGAGAAATTATTGCATTGCAATGTAAGTCAATATCTTTATCTATTTCGATTAGTGCAGTTTCTTGTAACGGGGCTCTTGAGAGAGCATCTGCAACGTACATTTGCTTGCCGGGTTTATAAATAACTGTAAGATTATATGCGAGTAGACGTAACATAAATCTTTGCAGACGAGCAGGAATTTTGTGTAAGGGTTTATTAAAAAGAGGAACTAATGGTTTATGGTCAGTTTCCACCGTAATATTATGTCCGTAAACATACTGGTGGAAACGTGTACAACCGAAAAGGATGGCAAACATCTCCTTTTCTATTTGCGCGTAATTCGTCTGGCAATCAGTTAAGGACACGGACGCGTATGTTATTGGATTTTTATCTTGCATTAGTACGGCCCCCATTGCAAATTTCTAAGCATCAACAGATAAAGTTAAGGTCTTCTGTGGGTCGTAGTACGTCAGAACAGGCGTGTTTGGAATTTCTTTCTTTAAACTATTAAATTCCTCGTCTTGAGCTTTGCCCCAGTACCAAGCATTTTCATTTTTCAAAAGATCTCTTAAATGTTTATTTTTAGCAGACATATTGTGGACAAATGACCCTAAATAATTTACAATTCCCCAGAAACGTTGAAGCTCACGAACATTGGTTGGAGTCGGCATTTCTAGGATTGCTTTGATTTTTTCTTTATCTGGCCTTACTCCTTCTTCACTAAACATATGTCCGATAAATTTAATGCTCTTTTTTAAAATATTTGACTTAGACTTATTGAATCTCAGACCCACATCCTTAGCTCTTTGCAAAACTTTACGTAAAATCATATTGTGCTCCTCTACATTAGGGGCATGGATTAAAAAATCATCCATGTATATTGTGAGTCCCTTAATGTCACCAAAGAGTCGCACCATTTCAGCGTGAAACATTTCAGGCGCGGCATTAATTCCAAATGGCAAACGTAAAAATTTAAAACGACCAAAAGGTGTGCTAAAAGTGCACAAATTTGATGACTACGCGTCCAGCGGCATCATCCAAAAGCCCGAGTTGGCGTCCAATGAACTAAAAAAATTTGATTTACTCATTCGTGACTTGCACTCATCTAAATTTGGAAACGAAAACCGTGGCCTAACAATTACGTTATTTAGATTTCTAGGATCTAGACAAAGGCGTAAATTACCATTAGGTTTTGTAACCAAGACAATCGAATTGACCCACTCAGTTGGTTCATTGACTTCAGCAATAACCTCTAAACTCTTTAATCTGTCTAATTCTTTTCTCAGCGGCTCAAAAAGACTGAATGGTACTCGACGCCGTACATCTACAACTGGCTGACTATTTTCTTTTACTTGAAAACGGCATTTGGTTTTGAGCTGACCTAGGCCACTGAACATGTCTGAAAATTCCTCCACAATTTCATTACAGTCGACAACTTTCACATATTTTATCAAGTCCATTTTTATTGCCATGTCCAGGCCTAGCACACTTCTACAATCCATGTCAAGAACATAAAAATAAGGGCGATAATTAACATTGTTATACATCAAATTCACCTGCACTTTTCCTACAACCGGCAACTTCTCATCACTAAAAGTCAAAATATTATTATATACCTTATTGTCTACCTTAGTAATGTTTAATTTCCGCATGTATTTTGCAGATAGCAGGTTCGCCTGTGCACCTGAGTCCACCTGGCAGCTTACTGTCGTTCCATTTATCTCCACGTCAACGCTCCATTCCTTTATCGAAGTCTCTGCTTTTTGTGCTCGTCGTACTGCTCCGACAAACAGATCATTGCTGTTATCTTCTTCTTCTTCTTCAAAATCGTCGTCTTCCACTGTATCAACTTTCTTTACATATTTGCTGCTTCTTTCGTTTTTTCTTCCTGCTTCCATTCTGGTTCGGCACATTTTCGCGAAGTGATTCGGTTTTTTGCACACGTGGCAGATAATACCTTCAGCAGGGCACCGTTGTCTATGCATAAGTCCACATTTTTTACATATGCTGTTAAACGGTTGTTTTTGTTGTTGGTACATCAGCGACGGTGACTTGCGACCTCCTTGCCACTGCTTTTTAAGCGTTGCTACGACCGCTTCACTTGCTGCTTTGCCTATTTGTGCGGCATTTTCCTTAGCCATTTCAATGCTTTTTGCTATTTCTAAAGCCTTATGCCACTGAATGTCACCTTCACTTAAAAGGCGTTCCTTTATATGTCTGAAGTTCTGCGACAGTCCACATATAAATATGTCTTTTATGAGACTTTCACGCAAATTTCCGAATTCACACGCGTTACTTAAATTTTGCAGTGCAGTCGCATATTGACTTATGGACTCATCTGTCTCCTGTACCCTCGTAAAAAACGTGTGGCGCTCTATTGCTACATTTACTTTTGGTATGAAGTATGCTTCGAACTTTAGCCACAGTTCTTTGTACTTTACCTCGTCGATATCGACATTAAACGAATTGAATATTTCGAGGGTTTCTGCACCCATGTGGTGCAATAAAATCGCCACTTTTCTCCGATCCGGTTCCTCCTCCAGATTTGATGCGAGCAGGAAAATTTTGAACATTTTGCTCCAGTTCTTCCATTCCGCCGCCAAATTCGCTGCTTTTGTGTTTAATGGCGGAAGAGTCGCCGCGAACGATACCACGTGTTTCTCCGACGCCATCTTATTTGTGCTATTTGCTTCACTTGTTCTGCTTTTTTCGTCAGCCACATCTGACACCATGTTGTATTGTCGGCTGTCCACTCACGACTGACTTTTAATATTCAATTCACAATGACATCTGGCAAGATGTCAGGGTTGCTTTACATTAGTATTTAACAGGGTTTCAATAAGTAATATTCACAACAATACGAAATTTGGTTTGGTTCGGATTCGAAATTCATTTCGAAATGGGCAATTTCATTTGGATTGTGGAACACCATTTTAATACCGAATCGGATTTCAATTCCGATTCCGAAGCAATTCCGATTCGGATTCTGGAACATGCCTGATTATACCCTTTTACCATAGGTGTAGGGTATAAAAATCAGCTGATTTCGTGAACTGCCGATGCGCTTTTGTAATTTGGGCTTAAAGGCCTTGTCACATAGAATCCGTTGCGTCCGTGAGAGCGTCGTTTTCAACTGACGGCGACGGACTGCCGGAGAGGGTCGGCACAATGAATACGCTGGCAGCGCATAGAAAATCAGCTGCTTCGTCTTCTGTATTAAAACATTTTTATTGTAGCGCCAGCATCAGAAACCCCAGCATTTTCCTTCAGAAGCATCTTGCGGTACACCTGAGCCCGTTTGTCATAAAGGAAAATGTACTGTTGTACTGTTTCTATCAACTGTTCTTCGAAACAATTGCAAATACAGAAAATTTCAATGAAATAGAAAATATTCCACAGAAAATTTCAAGTCGGCAAAACAATAAAAACAATCAGCTGATATCTGTCAACGTTCTGCCGGACGGCAAAAGTTGAAAGTTGTTCAACTTTTTACGTTGCGGCATCGCATCCGTTGCTTATGTGTCATGCTTCATATGATTTCATACATTTCAACTTTGCTGTCAGTTGAAAAATCGCTCTCACGGACGCAACGGATTCTACCTTACTATTGTTGGCTTTTGAGGATTGCAGATGGGGTGAATTTTTACTAGTGGTTTGTTTCCTGTCTGCTCATATTCTACAAAGCCGTCATTGGTCATCCAGTCAACCAATGTTGTTAGAATTAATTTTTGTATATACCATTCATATGTGATTGTTGCTGTTGTATGGAGGGAGGAGTATCTGTATATTATCATAGGGGTTGACTTGACTATGTAGTTAAGGGTTGTTTTTGTACTTCTCTCGTATTTAAACATTTGTAACCTCACTCCGCTTTGCTAAAGAAAACATATTTTGTGCATCATCACGCGCGGACAAGTCACTTCAGCAGGCTCTTACTACATTAATTAGGATTACGATATTCAGTGGTCCCAGACAAGTGGCGTACATTGTAATAATATAGGAAAACCGCTCGCATCGCTTATTTTAAGCTGCAGAATCCATAATATAATATTAGAGCTAGGAACAAACATTCTTCAGAAACTCGTGAAAGTATAATTTTTTCTAAACATTAACATCTAATACTCCACGCTCGGAAGTGCAGAAAATTTGGAAACTCAACATATTTACATATGTACATACACAAGTATGTACACTCAACTCTCTTTTTACCCGGACTTTTTTACACGATTTTGAAATAACGGTTTACAAAGCAGAGAAATAAAATTTTTTTACACGAATTTTTTGATGTTGCACGAATTCAAAGAAAAAAAATTCTAAAGCACATTTTTACAGTGTCTTACAGCAAATTCGTGAATGTATACAAAAACAAAATATAATTAGTGGAAAACTCGAAATATATTTTAGATTCAGTCGAAGAAAAAAGTTCGACGGTTGTGGAAGCATGCAAAATGTTTACGATTCTGGATTGTATTACACATGCTTGTTTTGCCATCAAACAGTTGCGCCAATCCATCCTAAATGCTTGTTGGAAAAAACTTTTGCCGGCATGCGTCAAACGTGGAAGTTCTGTAGTACAAAGATCAGCTGTTTGCTCTGAAATTATAGCTCTATCACAGGCAATTGGTGGCGAAGATTTAAACAACATGCAAACGACTGACATCGATGAATTAATACGAGAAAGCCCCTTGGATGAGGACGATTTGCTTGAAGTTATAAGAGTTGATGATAATAAAGAAGTCAATAATGACGAAGTCGACGGTGAAGTTCAGTTATTAACAGCTGATTTAAAAAGCGAAGGCTTAAAGTTTGCTACAAGTATGGAACAACATTTTCTTACTCTTGATCATGACATGGAGCGTGCATTAAAATTTCAACGCCATCTTCAGTTTTGTGTAGCCGGATATCAAGCCGGATATCCTTAAAAAACCAAAAAAACAGCAGCTAATAACAGAATTTATAACAACCAAAAGATTAACAACGGCCTTTAATAACGAACAAAATTCTTCATTTGAATCAAACCCGACAGTTGTGCAAGAATCTGATATATGTATCTACTGATGAAAGCAATTTTGGTCCAGCCTGTAATAAGCGTGCACGCTTGTTATCAAGTAGCGATGAATAGCTGCGAAATCAATTTTCTTTTCTAATTTTAATTTGAATTTTTATATGTTGAACTTCTCACTACATAGTAATTTTTTTACGATAAAATTGAATTGTTTTCTGTTTTGTTCTGGATTTCATTATATACAAGGCTACAAGAGCTACGCAGACAAATTTTTTTTTCTTCTTGCAGTAAGCCAAATGCTCCCCTGTCCACCGCACTGCAATGTCATATTGGCTCGTAAGGTAAGGCTGTGCATTGGGCACTTTCGGTGAGGTACTAAGTTGTAGCAGAGGGTGCAATGAAGTAATCGCACGCTTTGGGGATGCCTCCGAGACCATGTCTCCCAGTTCATGCGTCTATTACGTATCCAGTGGTTAGGAAAATTAGTGCGAGGTTATCCTTTGCTTGTCACTTTTTCTGTAGAATCGACCAAAGTAGTACGTCTACTTACGTAGTGCCTCGACGCTGCTGCATTAAAATATTATAATGTCTTCTAGTTCTTCTATCAAACTCTACGGGCCAGTTCATTCATTTATTGCGCGAATCAATGATCTTCATTTAATTGTTTTTTTTTTTTACAAATTGTCAATTGTAAAATTTTTAAACCTACATAACAGGTCACACCATTGTGTGATTTCTGAAAAATAAGCAATAACAAGTAATAGCAATGTCTGGTGGGTGCGTTAGTTTTTCTTCACTCATGAGTCATGACTCCCAGAGAGATGAGTGCTCTGCGTAATCCTTATTTGCTTGATTCATGGTATTAGGCTGCTGTAGATCGAACCATAGTGTAATAATATCAAGTGAACCAGATAGCAATGACATTCTATTCTCGTACCCTAGCTTGTCAGTTGCGTTGTCAAAAATATTAACCTGTTTTCAGTTTGTGTTTTGAGTTTGCGTTTGAAGAAAAAAGTAAAAAGAAAAAAATATTAATGCCGAACTCTTGCTATTTGTGCAAAAGCACTTACGATGCAGCGGTGTCGATGTTTTCGCTGCCAAAGGATGAAGATTTGCGACGAAAGTGGTTAAGAGTATGCAATACCACTTTTTCATCCTCAGCGCATGTTTGCGCTAACCATTTTAAGGAGAAGGAGATCTTAGGCAGTAAGAAGGTTATTAAGGCAGGTTATTAATACTTTCATTACTGAAAATAAAAATTGCATGGTAAAAATGTTGAGTAACTTTTTTGTACTAATGTCTCGGATGGGTTAAGACATATAACGAAGAAGGAGAAAAGAAAAATCAAAAATTTTTTTGACAAGCTAGGGTACTTCAAGCTATCTGGTTCACTTGATATTATTACACTATGGATCGAACCAGCGTGCTCTCACATCAGAGATCGTGCATTTATCCACTGCGTATTGCACCGCCGAAAACTTCACACCCCGCATAAAATTAAGTATCAAGATTTCGACGATTTATTCTTGAAAAATACAGTGAAACCCGCTTAAGTACCTCCCCGCTTAGTTACGCAACCCGCCTAAGTACCTCAACTTTTTGTGCATTAAATACAATTTTCCATACGTTTTCCCCCGTTTAAGTACCTTTCTAAATATATTGATTTTTTTAAAACGACATCTCTTTATAATGCTTTGGAACACTTACGGAGGAAGAAATAGTGTTACGCATTTTGGAAGATAATGCTTACGAGGAATCAGCATCTGAAGAAACTTCGGAAAATACTATTGAAGTGAATCCACCTTCATTTGCAGAAGCTTTGAAAGCACTAGACACAGTGAAAAACTATATGCAAGGCAACAGTCTTGACTTTGATGAACTCGAAATAATAGAGGAGAAGCTTTATAAAAAAAAGTTTAAAACCATGCGCCAAAAGAAAATGACTGACTTTTTCACTATCTAACTATATTTTTCATATCCACTTGAATTTTAGTGGTTTCATAAAATATGTGCATTGTACATATAGTAAACATTTACACAAAAGTGTTCCTTTTTTAAATAAATTTTTAAAGCAATATGAAATACGCTTTTAATTATCAATAGAGCCTGACCGAACCCGAAATTTTGGCCGAGACCGAGCGTTCGGCCTTTTTTTAATGTTCGGCCGAGACCGAAACTTTCGATTACATATGCAAAAAAACGAAGAAGAATTTTAATGAAAAAAAATTTATACATTCGGCCAAAAACTCGGCCTTTTGTAGCCGAGACCGAACCGAGACCGAACCCGAAGCTTTTGGCAGAACTGTTCGGTAACCGAGACCGAGACCGTGCGTTCGGTCGGGCTCTAATTATCAATATGGATAAAAATTTTTGTTATTTTGTTTAATAAAGTTTTAGTTGAGTGATTAAATAATTTTTTTTTAAATATTTTTAAAGATATTAAATATACTAGGAGGTTCGTTTAACTACCCAAAAAGAGGTACTACAGCGGGGTTGTTTAAGTACTCAACCTGAGGCACTAATGCGGGTTCGCATTAGTGCACAACCCGCTTAAGTACCTCAAAATGCTGGCATTTTTAGGTGAGGCACTTAAGCGGGTTTTACTGTACATCGAAACTAAATTTTCACGTTTTTAATTGGTTATAATGTGAAGTTGGGTGAATTCGTTCAACCTGTGTTGAATTGGTGTTCTTGTGAACCGATCGTCATGTCGAATTCAATGTATATATGTAAGTAGGTACATATGTATTAAAGTTCAGAAAATATAGCTCGTTGGAGATTAGTGAAAGGGAATTCTTTCAGTTGAAGGTGATAACGGTGGGTTTACACCGAATATTGGCAATTCAGAGTTTGAAGGTGATCATAAAATCGAAAGTAGCTCTTCTCGCGGATTAACATTCGAAATTTCACAGAACGTGTGGTACGTATTAGCATCAGACCCGATGACGAACGACGTCATACTTTGATGCGCGGGCTCTTTCGTCCTCTTGAGGACCGTCGAGGGCAATAATGTAGGCGGAAGCGACCTAAATGCTACTGCTGAAAACGCTCTAAACAAAAGTTTGCAAACTAGTAGTAAAATCAACGTAAACAAAGGCAGCTGTTTCGCTTAGAGACCGAGAGGGAAATTTAAGATCGCAACACCGTAATATGTGAGCGGTTTTTCCTTTCAAGTTTGCAACACTTCTTGCAAAGCGCAAAATTCGCAGCTGAGTGTCAAAGAAACATCTTATTGGCAAAAACTAAAATTATTTTCTGCTGGAATTTTATTTATTTTTTTAACATCATCCTCAGTCCACTTTTTGTTGGGCCTTTCTCTTTTTATGTGTAGCTATATTTCTTTTATTTCCATTTTTGCGTATTATATGTTTATTTCTTTATTTTATTAGTGTTGCAATCGCATAGTATATACATATACTACGGGTTTAATGTGTTGCATTTTTGCAAAGATTTTGTAGTTGCATCTCTGAATATTTTATATATATATATGTATATACTCTACACCAGGGATGAGCAACACGCGGCCCACGGGCCGCATGCGGCCCAATAAACATGTTTATGCGGCCCGCCAAGCATTTCTAAAATTTAGAAAATTAATTATAATAAAATGGTAGTACATACTAAACCAAAACAATTTTTTTTGCGACAAGTTACCCACTTGTCGGCGACTTGTTCAAACATGCAATACGGATGCGCCTCGTCTAAGTTATATATGTAGTCTGTATGTTTATGATTAGTTATAAGTCCTAAGTACAATACTGCATACAAAAAATACTGTACTTTCTGCTTTACACAATTCAAAAAGACACCTTTGCTTTTGAAAATGCGGTGCCTATAAAAATTTGAACGAAATAAATTCATCAGTCGAAAAACTTATTTCAGCGTGAACAATCGGCTTTTTCTTTTCGAATTCAAATAAAAAAATAGTTTTTTACAAAACTTCTGTGCTTGTTTCTGTTTGCTTCTGTCACACAATCAGTCAAACTGGTAAGCTGTTAACTAGCAATTTTAGCAATTCTTGTGTTTCTTGAAAGGCGTGAGTGCAATATTATTATCATAAAGGTAATATTAGACTTTTTTTTATTCAAAATTAAGTTTTCCTAAAAATTTGTTTTATTTTCAAATTTTTAATCCATAATAGCATGACGGATAAGCAAACAAAATAAAATTATATAAAAAAAAACTTTTTAAAAATAAGCTTTAATTTATTTAATGTACTAAAAAGTAGAAAATAAGTTGTTTCCAAGTCACCTGTATCTTACTATCTATAAAAGCTTGGGGCGCTCATGTGTTCAATATTTGTCAAACAGTTACCACAATATTTTATTTAAATAATTTTTTGCAAATAGATTCTAGTAATGAAAGATATTTTGAATATGGATATTGAGCGCACAAGCTTTTATTGATAGTAAGATACAGATGACTTAAAAACCATTTATTTTCTACTTTTTAGTACATTAAATAAATTAAAGCTTATTTTTAAAAAGTTTTTTTTTATATAATTTTATTTTCTACTTTTTAGTCTTCCATAAATTCAATTTTAGAGCTCTGAAATTTTTCGCAAAAAGAATTTAAAACTTGCAGAGCAGTACACAATATTAAGGGTATTCACAGTGTTTCCTATCGTCATATGTCATATCCTCAATTTAACAAATAATACGGCTGTGATCGACCCTAATATTCGTGGCATATTTGTGACGCGGTGAGTTGTTGCTATTTTGCCAGCAGGGCGCGGCAAGTAAGTTCCTATCGTTTTTCATTCATGTGTGGTGTACCTATAATTATAAACTGAAGCCCAAGTGTGTAGTTGCTTGAAAAGTGCCACGCCCCTTGTCCTACGCCCATAAAATTTTACCAGTGGGACGACACATCCAAGAGGCGACTGCATACGAAATTTCAATGCTGCACGACCTTTAGTTCCAAAGCTAATCGAGATCAAAAATTTGGTTTGTATGGGCGGTGCCACGCCCCCTTATCCAGTGCACGCCTTATTTTCTCAGTAGAAGGATATGGATATGTAGTAAGTTCCTACCGAGTTTCATTGATGTGTGATGTGTAGTTCTAAAGTTATATACAAATCTGGAGTTTATAAAAAAGTGCCACGCCCCTCGTCCTACGCCCATAAAATTTATTGATTCGTGTATTGGGCTCTAGATTAGGCATGTATGCAAAGTTTCAGATCTCTAAGTAGTCGGGAAGTGGGTGAAAAATTGATTACTAGATTTGACGACATACCGCTGACATACCGACAGAAAGTGAAGTTAATATAAAGCTTATAAAAACGGAAGGTCGCGGATGAGCACAGACATTTCCAAGAAAAGTGGAAACCTGATTATTTTGTCACTCTCGTCAAAGATAAAGCTGTTTGCTTAATATGCTCAGAGACTGTGTCGACATTAAAAGAATATAACATAAAAAGGCATTACGATACAAAACATGAACAACAATATAAAAACTTAACAGGACAACTCCGGATAAATAAGTTTAATCAAATGGAGAAAAACTTGGGAAAACAACAGGTTATTTTTAAAAATCAAGCTATTTTATCAAATACGGCAGTAAGGGCTAGTTTTGTTGTTAGTCAAATATGTACTAGGAAAAAAAATGAAACCCTTTGCGGATGGAGAGATGATAAAAGAATGTCTGACTGCTGTTGCAGAAATAGCATTTCCTGATAAAATATATATTTTTTCAAACATTACTTTATCAAGATTCACCATTGCAAGGAGAATTGAAGACTTGTCCGAGACATTTCAAGACATTAAGGAGGTCACAGGAAGGGAAATATTCGTTAACAACTGCATAATTCACCAGGAAAATTGGTGTGCGAAAAGATTGAGTTTGCCAAATGTCACAGTACCAATAATTAAACCGTGAATTTAAAGAATTCCTGAAAGATTTAGAAACTGAATATGGCGACGTAGTTTTTAATACCGAAGTACGTTGGCTTAGTAGAGGTGCAATGCTAAAAAGAGTATACAACCTAAAAAGCGAAATACAATTGTTCTTGGATATGAAGGGATATGACTTTCCTCATTTTGGTAATAAAGAATGGATGTGCGATTTTGGGTTTCTTATCGACATGACTCAGCATCTCAATGATCTTAATGTGGAACTTCAAGGCAAAGGACAGTTCATTCACAATTTGTGTGGTAAAATTCAGGGCTTTGAGCGCAAATTAAAATTGTGGAAACAGCATCTTTTGCAGAATAATGTGTCTCACTTTCCACATTTAGAAAAAGAAAACGTCACTTTTTCTCAAAAATACGCACAATATATAGACATGTTAATCAACGAATTTCAATTACGATTCCAAATGTTCAAAGCTGAGAAGACAGCGGTTTCCATGAAAATGTTTTCCTCGCCATTTAATATCGATGTGGACTTAGACTTTCAAATGGAAGTGATTGACATGCAGAATAATACCGATTTAAAAAATGTTTTTTTCTCAGTAAACATCGAAAATTTTTATAAATCGTATGTGAGCCTTGAGAAATTTTCGCTTTTGACTACAAATGCAAAGCAAATGATGTCTCTGTTCGGAAGTACGTATGTTTGCGAACAATTATTTTCAACCATGAAATTAATCAAAAACGATCACCGAGCAAGACTGGGTGATGCACGATTAGAAAGCTGCGTACGTGTAGCTACCTCATCAATTCCGGCTGATATTGATCAGCTTGTTTTGAAATAAAATTATATAAAAAAAAACTTTTTAAAAATAAGCTTTAATTTATTTAATGTACTAAAAAGTAGAAAATAAATGGTTTTTAAGTCACCTGTATCTTACTATCCATAAAAGCTTGGGGCGCTCATGTGTTCAATATTTGTCAAACAGTTACCACAATATTTTATTTAAATAATTTTTTGCAAATAGATTCTAGTAATGAAAGATATTTTGAATATGGATATTGAGCGCACAAGCTTTTATTGATAGTAAGATACAGATGACTTAAAAACCATTTATTTTCTACTTTTTAGTACATTAAATAAATTAAAGCTTATTTTTAAAAAGTTTTTTTTTATATAATTTTATTTTCTACTTTTTAGTCTTCCATAAATTCAATTTTAGAGCTCTGAAATTTTTCACAAAAAGAATTTAAAACTTGCAGAGCAGTACACAATATTTAGGGTATTCACAGTGTCTCCTATCGTCATATCCTCAATTTAACAAATAATACGGCTGTGATCGACCCTAATATTCGTGGCATATTTGTGACGCGGTGAGTTGTTGCTATTTTGCCAGCAGGGCGCGGCAAGTAAGTTCCTATCGTTTTTCATTGATGTGTGGTGTACCTATAATTATAAACTGAAGCCCAAGTGTGTAGTTGCTTGAAAAGTGCCACGCCCCTTGTCCTACGCCCATAAATTTTTCCAGTGGAACGACACATCCAAGAGGCGACTGCATACGAAATTTCAATGCTGCACGACCTTTAGTTCCAAAGCTATTCTATATAAACGATTTTGTTTGTATGGGCGGTGCCACGCCCCCTTATCCAGTGCCCGCCTTATTTTCTCAGTAGAAGGATATGGATATGTAGTAAGTTCCTACCGAGTTTCATTGATGTGTGATTTGTAGTTCTAAAGTTATACACACGCCCCTTATCCTACGCCCATAAAATTTTACCAGTGGGACGACACATCCAAGAGGCGACTGCATACGAAATTTCAATACTGCACGACCTTTAGTTCCAAAGCTAATCGAGATCAAAAATTTTGTTTGTATGGGGGGTGCCACGCCCTTTCATCCTACGCCCATAAAATTTTACCAGTGGGACAACACATCCAAGAGGCGACTGCATACCAAATTTCAATGCTTCACGACATTTAGTTCCAAAGCTAATCGAGATCAAAAATTTTGTTTGTATGGGGGGTGCCACGCCCCCTTATCCAGTGCTCCCCTTATTTTCTCAGTAGAAGGATAGGGATATGTAGTAAGTTCCTACCGAGTTTCATTGATGTGTGATGTGTAGTTCTAAAGTTATACACAAATCTGGAGTTTATAAAAAAGTGCCACGCCCCTTATCCTACGCCCATAAAATTTATTGATTCGTGTATTGGGCTCTAGATTAGGCATGTATGCAAAGTTTCAGATCTCTAAGTAGTCGGGAAGTGGGTGAAAAATTGATTACTAGATTTGACGACATACATACATACATACATACATACATACATACAAACATACCGGATGTGAACCTAATATAAAGCTTATAAAGTGCCAAATTTCTCATTAAAAATTTCAAGTAAATTCGTTTTTCTGTTCTTTTCTTGTTTGTTTTTAATTTGCTTAAAAATTTGTGTATGAAATCTTTACTTTTTTTAAAATTTTATATTATTTTTATTCTAATGTTTATTATAAATAAAGTTTTGTAAATTATTAAAAAGTGTTACTTTATGTGCGGCCCGCCAAAAAATTTTACAATTTAAATTGGTCCGTTGATTAAAAAGGTTGCTAACCCCTGCTCTACACTAAGAGTAAAAATATACTCCAAAATTTCCAATTGCAAAAATACAAGACAAATGCACAAGATTGTGAATTGGGCTAATGTTTCGATTAAGTGTAAATTTTAAAAGATTTTTAGTCTGATCTGTTACTTCAGCTATCACTATGAAAGGAAAACAGCTGATTTATTCACACTTGATTGCAAAAATGATTTAAAAGAAAAAATTTGTGAAATTGAAGTAAGAAAATTCGCGAAAAATTCGAACTCCCCAGAGGCAATGAACAAGCCAGCAGGCGCTGATAAACCGAAATTCGAACCCCGCCTTCCGCCAGTTATGGTTTCAAATATAACAAAATATTAAGATTTAGAAAAATCTGCTCAAAACATTGTCAAAAATTCGTTCACGATGAAACTTTTGAATAATGACATATATAAAATAAATGTCACTCATAGCGATGACTACCGATCTATTACAAAAATGCTGACAAGCTCCAATATGTCTTGGTATTCTTACAAAAATAAACAAACGCGCCCAATTAGATCCAAAAATGATCAAAAATTTACATTACTCATGTTGCCCTAATTTGATCATGGCAGACCTTGAAGACCAGGGTTTTAATGTAATTAATATTGTCAACAAACTTAAATTTAAAACAAAAGAGCCTTTAAACATGTTCACGGCCACTTTCGATGCTAATGAAGACATTAAGAAAATATATGAAACTAGGCATATCTTTCATTCAATTGTGGCAATTGAGCCCATTAAAAATCCGAATTTGATTCCACAGTGCAAAAATTGCCAAGCTTTTGGACACACCAAAAATTATTGTGGGATAAGTCCAAGATGTGTTAGGTGCGGTGGTAAACACAGTACCTCTGAATGTACAATAGCAGTCCACAAAAAACAGAAATGCTGCAACTGTGGTGAAAACCACCCTGGGGTTGTGTTGTAGCCAAGGAGCTTCAACTTATACGGGATAAAGCAAATCAAAAAGGGATACCTGATAACCAACTAAATGGGCTCAGTAACACAGACAAAGTCGCTAAGTTTAACAATCGACCAAAAACTCAGCCAAAGTACCAAAGTAACATACTCTGAAACAGTTAAATGAAATTCCAAAACTCCTGAAAGCGGCCAAAAAACGGGTATCGGTCGGGCAATAATTTTAATAGGATAATTTGCTATTTGGTTAGTTAGAATTTCATATAATACTAGCGGTCCCGGCAAACGTTGTTCTGCCTAAAACAATTATTTTATTCCAAGATTTGTTTTGAAATGTATCTCAATTATGGTAGAAATTTTTTTAATAATATGTCAACTGTAGTATTATATGGTTGAAATTTGAGCCAAATTGGTCCATAAATAAGAATTTTCGAAAAAACGCCGCCGCAGCGCCACTTAGGAAGGTCTAACATGAAAAAAAACCATTCAGAGCACCACACGAACATATGTTGTGAGTATAATGTCGATCGCTTCTGTGGTTCAGCCGTGATGCTGCGACATACATACGCACAAACGTTTTTATATATTAAGATATGAAAATGAAAATTATGTACGGGAAGAATACGTTTTCGTGAATATTTCCACTTCGACAACAGCTATAGGGCTAAAATTTTGTCGACCACTTTCTGTCAACCTTAGCATTATATGGTTGAAATTTGAGCCAAATTGGTCCATAAATAAGAATTTTCGAAAAAACGCCGCCGCAGCGCCACTTAGGAAGGCCTAACATGAAAAAAAACCATTCAGAGCACCACACGAACATATGTTGTGAGTATAAGGTCGATCGCTTCTGTGGTTCAGCCGTGATGCTGCGACATACATACGCACAAACGTTTTTATATATTAAGGGCCAGTTTCTCAGTGGATGTTTAAATCTAATTTGCGAATTGAGTTTAAATCTAGTTTAACTTTTCTTGAGTTTCACAGTGCATTTATTTAAATACGGAATAATGAATGGCAACTTCGAATATTTGACAATTGAACACAGCACAACTTGCCAAAAACATATGTTCAATTGTTCAATTATGGAGGCAGCGCGAGCTAAAAATTTTTCGTCGGCCGAAAGAAGTAAATTATTGGATATTCTTCAAAGAATCCACAGTTTATATTATTTATAATACTACGGGATCCTTTATATGTGCTACACCATGCAGTTGTATGTTTAATTTGGCCGCTTATAAATTGCAATATTGTCGACGCAGCTTGCCTGCACATCCGAAATCAGCTGTTTATTTGTTTTCGATTGCAACTCTGTGCCGTACTTAAATGCCCACAACCGGGCATTTAAATTGTATTTAACTTCCCACTGTGAAACTGAAATTCCCTATTTAAACTGCAATCAGAGTTTAAACATCCACTGTGAAACTGGCCCTAAGATATGAAAATGAAAATTATGTACGGGAAGAATACGTTTTCGTGAATATTTCCACTTCGACAACAGCTATCGGGCTAAAATTTTGTCGACCACTTTCTGTCAACCTTAGTATTATATGGTGTGAATTTGAGCCAGATCGGTCCATAAGTAAGAATTTTCGAAAAATCGTCACCGTGGCAACACTTAGGATGGTCTAACATGAAAACAAACCATTCAGAGCACCTCACGAACATATGTTGTGAGTATAAGGTCGATCGCTTCTGTGGTTCAGCCGTGATGCTGCGACATACATACGCACAGACGTTTTTATATATTAAGATGTTGAATGCCTTCGATGGATTAGGTTCACTGTATACATTGTCCCAAGACTCAAATGTGAGTCTATTGTTCAAAGAAGAAAGGTCAGTTTTATCGTAAGAGGTTTGAACTAGTAAATCTGAGTTTGCCTAAAAAGGTCTTATAATATTGTCAAAATACAATCAAATCAAACAATGCAGTGGTAAGAAAAATTAAAATTGGTATCTGAACTGGACAGGGATACATCAGATGACCGACTTAATCGCACAAAAATATGATCGATACAAGTTAACAAGAATTCAGATATACGAGTAGGTTCATTTATGCATGATTCAAAACCATAATACGAGAGAAGAAATAAGTAATTATCCACGAACGAAGAGTTTTGTAAAATATTTAAGTTAGTATCACCTTATAATATATATTATTATTATTATGTCTGTATAAACAAAGAAACGAATATTTTTGGTTATCAATACAACAGCTAATA
The DNA here is from genome assembly GCA_963457695.1 of Neria commutata. NCBI lineage: Eukaryota > Metazoa > Arthropoda > Insecta > Diptera > Micropezidae > Neria > Neria commutata. The sequence continues at coordinate 443,032 of OY735250.1, forward strand.
CTTAAAACATCTGTGCTATTAAAGTAAAAGCAACGAGGATCACAATTAAATTCTACACTTACAAAAGACAAACGACCTAACATAACCTATAGCATTTACAAATGTTTTCATTATCATAGTCCCATATTTCAATTAAGAAAATTAAATCTGCCTTATGTATTAACAAATTATTCAAGATGTGAAAGAAAGTTATCAAAATTTTTTCTTAAACTTCTAATATTTTTATGTATTACATAAAAGCTATTAATTTTTTGTTTGGTGTAATGAAAAGTACTAAAAATTTATATTTTTACATTGCGCAAGAGGAACATTAAATAAATTTGCATGTGAACTTACATTATTCATACTTGTAATAACAAAATGCAATTCCTATTATATACAAAGTTAGTTCTTAATTTATTTTATTCAAGTCCTCCCATGAGTTTATTATCACGACATTATCACCTTCCTTTTTGCGCAATAACATGTCCTGCAAACACTAGGCGTAGTGCGCCCACTATATACGCGATAACTGGAAAATTCTCAATGATACACATATGTATAAACCAGAGCGTCCATATTTGGTCACTTCATTGCTGGTAAGAATAGTACATTTAAATTCTCCAAAAATGGGAATGGAGGCGGTAAATTAAATACATATATGTACCGATCATTTATGTTGTACACTCTCCACAGTATCAATATTTGATATATGTATGTATATGTATAGTCCTATTAGGAATATCTTGTAGTTTGTCAAAACTGGGCGTTGTCCACACAGTATATACATATGTACATATATAACTGTAACGCAAATACGATATCATTTCTTTCAGTAAATTATCTCCCCACTCGGTTACTAGTTGTAAGGTATTACTCTGTCGGTGAAACCCGACTTATGCTTCCTTTCTTTTTCTTTTTGCTTTTATTTCTATACTAACTGAACATACCCGACTTCGTTCGAGCTTCTCATTGAATATTAACCACATAACAAAGGATTTGTCATATTAATACGGAGCTCGTTATCACCAACTTATCCTCTAATAATAATAATAATTGACTGGCGCAACAGCCCGTAAGGGGTTAGGCCTAGCTTTCTCGCATTTATTTGTGTGTGCTTGTCATATTTTTGACAAATTAACGGGACTTACATTAACCGAATCCGAAGGGGTTGAGAAGCTTTTCATGGCAAAGAATATTTTCGGAAAATTGCCAATTCATCGCGGGAAATGGCGCCGCGCAAAGAAACAATTTGAAAACAAATTCTCTTTGTATTAGATGTTATGTTCCGGACTGAGAGTTGAACCCAGGGCCTCCCGCATTAGCGACCAAGCACTTAGTCCACTGAGCCACCGCGGCGCCACTAATCCCCTGCTTACTATAATATCAACCGTTGGCATATCTGTCTATCTAATGCTGCATCCATGCTGACCATTTAATACACATTCTTTCAATAAAGAAAGGGTAAAACGAGTGAAAGAGAGATGTGTCGTGCTAAAAACCTAGCTGAAAAAGAAAAAAAGATCGATCCCGAAAGTAAATAATTACTTTAAAACTATAAAAACCTATCCAGATGATGTATTCCATCTTTATACAAGATGACAAACAAATTTTTATCCATTTATAATACATTTTCTACGTTTCCATTTCGTGTTCTGCAACCCGCAACAGTAGGATAATGACTGCGAAAACTGCAGAAATTTGTCACTGCGGTGCCAAGCCGTTGCATTAACGAACGCGTTGCACGCAACAGTATTGCGCCATTTTGCTTTTACGAACGCGTTGCTTTGCAGTGCAACCGTTGGGTTGCATTTACGAACGTACCTGAATACTCCTCTATGCATATATGTACATATGTACGTATGTCCATACATACATATATCTGTGGTCAAAAGCAATAACGACTTAAGTCGACTTAAGACGAAATTGAGTTGACGTTACCACTGTATTCCTGACGTTGATGCGCATATTTTGTTCTCACCCCGGTATCTGTACCCATCTCAGAAAAAAAGTTATTTAAAAAAAACACATGCACTTATGTACATGCACTTATGTGCATTTAAAATTTCGAATTGCATTTTCTCGAAACAGTTGTTTTCGACTTAAGTCGTTATTGCATATGACCACAGAAATATAACCTATTCCGCTGTTTACTCCAACTTCAGAGTCAATTGGTTCCGCTTCAGATTTGTCGCCCATAGGACAGGGGTCGGCAACCTCTTGTAATGGGAGAGCCAAAAGTAACAATTTTCAAAATACTTGTTTCCAGTTGACTCGAAGATCGTCAGCACTCCAAACGCCAACTTCTTCACCTCATTGTAACATTCTGGAAGACTATTCCATGCATCAAATAAGCGTGCCTCAACTCGCGACATTTCTTCTACAGCTGTCCATTTGTGCAGCGTGACGTGCATGCTTTTCTGGACCTGTAACTTACATAACTTGCGTTTGAGTTCTGTGAACTTGAAAGTGTTCGGTTTTCAAATCCAGCAATTGCATTTGAAGCGAACCAGCATTAATTCCAAATGGCTCAACGCTGATCTCATTTGTATTTGTGTTGAGAGGATTTACTATGAACGCTAGAGTACTTGCGTTTGTTTTAAATTGTTCAAATCTCTCAGTGAATACATCCTTCATTTTGTTTATAGCCATGCTGAAGTAATTCAGTAATTGGGAGTAGTGACGAGTGACGGCGGCAGTAGGCAGTGGCAGGCATGAAGCGGTCGCCACGGGGCTGGCCATAACACGGCTGAGGGGCTAAGTCTGGTACCCAAGCATCAGCCAGCTGTCCGTATACCTTCTATTCTACATATGAGCTGTTATTTTTGAAAGTGGAATAAGTCCATTTTCTGTTATTGCGAGATATTTAAGGGTTTGCATTTGAATTAATTCAAAAATATTGGCAAACGTTAATCAATTCGAGTGATGCTTTTAACAGTATACACCTTTTAAATTTTATAATGAAACAATAATAATTGAAAATATTTAAAGGAACAACCGATTTTTTTAGCTCCAAATGGACTTATTCCACTTTCAAAAATAACATATTATCAGAATTAAAATCAAGATGAAATTTAAGTCCATATTTGTATAGACGTTTGTTTTATTGAAGTGGATTTATTAATGTAAAAAATTATAATTAAAATGAAGACTTTTAAACATATGAACACCAAGTTTATTAATAATTAATTTCAGCCATATTAAAAAGACGATGTAAATAAAATGTAAATTCCCATGTATAATAATAACTAAAAATAAAAAAAATTATATTTTAAACTTATTTCTCCTTCACAGTTAGCGTAGTGAAGTATACATGGTGAATAGGTGGTATGTAAGGCAGCAAACTCATCATATCGTTGTATTTCTCTCTTGTTATAGGTTTCGAAGTTTTACATATGCAGTGGCAACAGAGTAATTTTTCTAAGGTTCTTAGGTCTTCCTTTTTGTCAAAAAAAATTGTTTTGAATGGAGCATTTTCTTCCAAAGAAGTTTTGTAAAAAATTTTGTGCGGTTCATCCCTTTTAAACCTCACCCAGCTTACTTTTAGCCACTGTACAATGTCTCTTCTAAAGATTTGGTCGAAACAAAATCTTTTTTTCCATTTCATACAAAATGAAGCTATTTTTTCCGGCAAGTTTTTATTGCATAATAATAGTCTTGAGCAGTATATAATTGATTGTTTTTCTTTAATGCTGTTTCCATAACTCCACTTATAGTTATTAGAAATGGACTTATTCCACTTTCAAAAAAATATTTTTGTGATATTTTTGTGTTTATATCCTGTTTGCAGTATATTATTTTTTTTTCAGTATAATATTTTGTTATGGTTTGTCTTCAGGCTCAAGGTCTTCCTAATTAAAAAACGTTCGATGAGTTTTAATTATTTATTCTAGGCCAATATTTCGACGTCCATCGGATGTCATCATCAGGGCCACTGAATATAAAAATATATATACAACATATTTTAACAAATTGTACAAAAACAAAAAACCTATTAAACAAGAAGGATTGACCTATTACTTACATATATGGAAAATGAACTTGACACAGAAATAAATATAACAATTAAAATTAAACAAACAAACAATGTTACAAAAAACTAAAAACTAACACTACGTGCAGTCAGTGTTGCTGCGTCCTCGTCTGGTTTCTAACTAATTTCGTTGACTGAGTCCTCTGTTTTTCTACCAGGTGTCTGTAAATATGAGCGCATTTGTCTGTGTCTGTTTTGAAATTTAGTCGTAAGTGTGCTGGTGCATTAATAATATGTAGCATTTCCAGGGTATATCTCCGTACGTAGTTTGTCTCTTGTTGCAGCACTCTTACATTTTCAAAATCTGGGGTATGGTTGAGTGTTGTACAGTGTTGTGCCAAGGCTGTTTTTTGCTCCATAGGTTTTGTACGTGATTTGTGATCCGATTTATGTGATGATATTCTAGTTTTTAATTTTGATTTAGTGGTGCCTACGTAGATTTTATTGCAATTATTCGATCCGTCTCCTTTGCATGTTATTTTATATATTAAGTCTGATTTTTCCCCTATGTCCATTTTAGCTTTGGTGTTGCTGTAAACTTGTCCCAGTGTATTAACTGTTTTGGTTGTTATTTTGCACTTGTCAGTGTCGTAGCACTTCGCTGTAATGATCCTCTCAGTCATTCCAGGTATATACGTCATAGATTTGTATATTTTGGGTGGTAGTTCCGTATTTTGTCCATTGTTATCCTTCCTCCTGGAGTGTTTTTTAATTAAATCCAACGTTGTTTTCGTAGGGAATCCGTTTTTTGTTAGTATGTCCATGACCTTCTTGATGTTGTTTTTGTGAAACCGCGCGTCGCTAATTGTTAGTACTCTGTTTATGAAATTGCTCGCCGTGTTCATAATTATCTTCTTGGTGTGTTTAGAATTGTAATTTATCAGGCGTCCCGAGGCAGTGTGCTTTTGGTACCAGTCGATCACCAATTTGTCCTCCATTCTTATTACCAACGTGTCCAAATAAGATAATGTCCCATTATTCTCTAGTTCTTTGGTAAATTTTATGTTGCGATGAAATCCGTTAAGAGCATTTAAAGTATCGTCAATTTTGTCACGTTTTACAATTGCAAACAGGTCATCCACATATTTAGTCAGAACTCTAGGTCTATCATTTAACTCGTCCATAACTGTATCTAACAGTTCTTCCATCACGATATCCGCTAAAATTGGGGATATCGGGGATCCCATTGGCATTCCTTTTTGCTGCATGAAGATTTTATTCTTATATTTAAAATATCTGTTGTCTTTTGTGCAGAATTTTAATGAGTCCATAAATTGTCCCTGGGTCATTTTTGTATGTAGTTTTATCGTGTCCCATTTCTTTTCAATCGTCTTGATTGCAAACTCAACCGGAATGCTTGGAAATAGTGAGACCACGTCAAAAGAGATCATCGTTTCATCTACGGATATATGCATATTGTTTATTTTCCTTTTAAATTCAGTCGCGTTCCAAGCATTCCGGTTGAGTTTGCAATCAAGACGATTGAAAAGAAATGGGACACGATAAAACTACATACAAAAATGACCCAGGGACAATTTATGGACTCATTAAAATTCTGCACAAAAGACAACAGATATTTTAAATATAAGAATAAAATCTTCATGCAGCAAAAAGGAATGCCAATGGGATCCCCGATATCCCCAATTTTAGCGGATATCGTGATGGAAGAACTGTTAGATACAGTTATGGACGAGTTAAATGATAGACCTAGAGTACTGACTAAATATGTGGATGACCTGTTTGCAATTGTAAAACGTGACAAAATTGACGATACTTTAAATGCTCTTAACGGATTTCATCGCAACATAAAATTTACCAAAGAACTAGAGAATAATGGGACATTATCTTATTTGGACACGTTGGTAATAAGAATGGAGGACAAATTGGTGATCGACTGGTACCAAAAGCACACTGCCTCGGGACGCCTGATAAATTACAATTCTAAACACACCAAGAAGATAATTATGAACACGGCGAGCAATTTTATAAACAGAGTACTAACAATTAGCGACGCGCGGTTTCACAAAAACAACATCAAGAAGGTCATGGACATACTAACAAAAAACGGATTCCCTACGAAAACAACGTTGTGTTTAATTAAAAAACACTCCAGGAGGAAGGATAACAATGGACAAAATACGGAACTACCACCCAAAATATACAAATCTATGACGTATATACCTGGAATGACTGAGAGGATCATTACAGCGAAGTGCTACGACACTGACAAGTGCAAAATAACAACCAAAACAGTTAATACACTGGGACAAGTTTACAGCAACACCAAAGCTAAAATGGACATAGGGGAAAAATCAGACTTAATATATAAAATAACATGCAAAGGAGACGGATCGAATAATTGCAATAAAATCTACGTAGGCACCACTAAATCAAAATTAAAAACTAGAATATCATCACATAAATCGGATCACAAATCACGTACAAAACCTATGGAGCAAAAAACAGCCTTGGCACAACACTGTACAACACTCAACCATACCCCAGATTTTGAAAATGTAAGAGTGCTGCAACAAGAGACAAACTACGTACGGAGATATACCCTGGAAATGCTACATATTATTAATACACCAGCACACTTACGACTAAATTTCAAAACAGACACAGACAAATGCGCTCATATTTACAGACACCTGGTAGAAAAACAGAGGACTCAGTCAACGAAATTTGTTAGAAACCAGACGAGGACGCAGCAACACTGACTGCACGTAGTGTTAGTTTTTAGTTTTTTGTAACATTGTTTGTTTGTTTAATTTTAATTGTTATATTTATTTCTGTGTCAAGTTCATTTTCCATATATGTAAGTAATAGGTCAATCCTTCTTGTTTAATGGGTTTTTTGTTTTTGTACAATTTGTTAAAATATGTTGTATATATATTTTTATATTCAGTGGCCCTGATGATGACATCCGATGGACGTCGAAATATTGGCCTAGAATAAATAATTAAAACTCATCGAACGTTTTTTAATTAGGAAGACCTTGAGCCTGAAGACAAACCATAACTACATATTACAATAGGTCGAATAAAACACACTTATTCAGTATAATATTTTTTTATGAGTTTGGAAAATAAAATAATATATGCATTTAATAATATTTTAGCATGGAACTGGAGAGCCGCATCTTGGCATCGAAAGAGCCGCAGGCTGACAACCTCTGCCATAGGAGGATCTACCTCTTTATTAAGGGGTGCAAAACCCCACATGCAAGAACCGTTGCCATAACTGTGTCATGGCCAATTCTCATTCCCAGTACTACTGGGAAACGTCGCTTCCAAACTACGAAGCTCGCTCTATAGCTTTGCGGGTACGGATTTGGAACTCAATACATATATAGTTGCTCTTCTTCTGTACAGGGGTGTAACAGAGGAGTCATCATATGTACATATATTCGCTTATGCCATATCCGCTATCTCCCGAAGAGAATCTATCTTTTGATTCTTCACTTAGTCTTGCTTAATGGCGGCCATTAAAAATGTTGCTGTCATGTGCTGAACCAGGCCACCGGCACGGAAGATCTATAACAGTGGTGGGCAAGCCCTATACTCTCGGTGCTCCTTTGTTTTTGTAAAAACTCTTGGCATAGGCCGAGATTTCTTCACACAGACACAGCTCGTCGCGCTAAGCAGTACGAAAAACACAAACAACAATGTTATTTTCGTTTCGTCTGCCAGCTCGCACGCATATGCTTTGTTGGTACACTTTTGCGACAGTTATCTTCAACAAAGACGTTGTTGTTGTTTTGCGCACGATTTCGAGCAAAAAAGTGTGCAGCTGTGGAATGGGAAGCACTTGAAAACATTTTTGCTCATATTAAGTTTGATATTTAAATTCTTCTAACTTCGGAAAATGAAGATCATATCTCTTCAGAAGAGTAGTGGGAAATTGATTTTTTTGACTGGGAAAATGATTTGGATCATTTATTGAAAGGATCATGGGAGATTTATATGACTTTTGAGTTATTAAGTTGGTTTGTTTTTCATTACATATAACTGAGCAGAATATGAAATTCCTTTTTTACAGTGTACATATTTAGCAAATTTTTTTTTTCCTTTTTTATCATAACAAAGTTTGTATGTATTGGTGTTAACTCTTCCATAAGGAACTTTTGCCAATCACTGATCTATAATTTCCAAATTTGCATTGCACTATGCTTGTGCATTGAAAGAAAAATAGCCCTTTCTCTTTCTAACCTTTCTGTTTAGCTAACCGCCACCGTTTCTCGTCGTTAAGTTAACTAGCGCATAAACTAAAATGGCAACCCTGATCAGATATTGTGAAATCGAAGATTTTTGAAATTGTCGGTTAAAGTGCTGGTTAGTACTTAACAAGACATCGAGAGAACGGCCTTTGGAATTGCATTCAAGCGGAATTTATAAAATTCTTTACTTTTCATATTTTTATTGAATTGCTTAATTTTGACTTATTTGTATTTTTTCAGGAAGAAACAAATATGTTGTATGGCTCCGTTACAAGCAACGGTGACCACCACCTCGCATGTTGAACAAGAGGTTTAAAAGAAAGGTTTGTCATACACCTGCCACTTAAAATTTATTCGTTTCATATAATGTGCATTTCCTCTACAGTCCAAATCAAACATCAACTTCACGCAAAGACATATTTCATTTGTCAACTTACGAGTCAACCATTGGGGCAAGTGTCAATGGAATATCGGCATATGTTTCGCTCTGCTGGCACACCATTGCTTCGTACTTGGCCAGGTGGTCGATTGATGGCGTGGCGTATGTGGCCAGACTTCCTGCTTATGTTTAGAAGTGATGCACCACCATGACCACCACAAACCGCATGAAATCTTTCAGACCATCATCGATGTCCTGGTAATGCCCTGTTGTGCTTGAGTACTGCGCGGTAATGTCCCTAGGTTTAAGTTACACTTGTGGGTAAAACCATTTTGTATTATTCAAGTTTATGTTTTTCGGCAGATTAGTTTTTAGATAGAATAGATTTTATTCGAACTTGCCAAAGAGAAATGAAAATAGCTGTCTATTTCTGGTCTGAAACAAAGCGGTTTTAAGTATATACATAACTACAAATAATTAGAATTATTGCTCACATGACCAGGGCATATGGATGTGCACTCTTCTTATGGTAGAATTATGGTAGAATTACTCTAGTAGTAAAGTGAGAAATAGTGTCAGCTGACACAATCTATCTTACTCGAACACAATGTGCGTTATTACTCTAAACGGATTGCGTAGTAGAAATATCTGCGTCGATTGGAAAACTACTACAAAAATCGTGTCAGCTGTGAAAAGAATGTTGCCATACAAAAAAGTCACTAAAAAATTTAAATAGAAATAATGCTTTTCCTATGCAAGAATTCAAATGGCAGCACTGATTAAAACAAGCAAATATTTATTGGAAATACAGTCCACCTGCGCTTTCGTTTGCTTATAATTTGTACACATCGTACATTTTACATAACACTAAACACATTGAGTCAATTATTTTGTCGTTTGAATTCATTTTCCACGATATATTTTGTTTGTGAACTATGTTGCAGAAAAGTGTTGCCAGTGACCTTCGATTTTAGTTCAACAAAAGAAGTGGATTATTATTGCTGAAATTAGTTAAAAAAGTAGTACACAATATAGAGATGTAAAAATTATGATAATTCTGTGCCATAATTTAATAAAGAATGTAAAATTTCATCTCAGAAGAAAATAAACAGCGTGTTTCTTTTGTGCACAAAACTATACGGCAGCACTAACAAAGAGAAAAGACTGACAGCTGCAATCCGTTTGTGTCGGAGTAACTGGTCAATTGCTATCCGACACGTTTGAATCCGACACGTCTGGACTAATTAGACCTTTACTGTTGAATTCCAGACGTGCAAAAGGACGTGAATTTTAAGCTTCAAATTTCGTAAACTACTTTCTTTCAACTTAAGTATTATATGGTGTGAATCTGAGCCAATTCGGTCCATAAATAAGAATTTTCGAAAAAGAGCCACCACAGCGCCACTTAGGTAGGTCTTACAAACACAACAACCATTCAGAGCACCACACGACATATGACGCGCCCAGAGCAAAAACGACTTTTATACCTGCACAGCGCATGTGCGCAATGAGGCGAAAATTTACACTCGAAGCGTTTTTGCTCTGTGCGCGTCATATGTTGTGAATATAAAGTCGATCTGTTGGGGCTCGAACGTGCGACCAACCGAATGCAAGCGCAAGTCTCTACCAACTCGGCTACACACTCTCTGGCGGTAGTGGTTGCAATACGCTAATATATAAATGATATCTGGTGTAGCGGTTTGGCATGAAGTTTGATTTCTGTGCAGCTACGGGGAGGTGAAAAAACTTTATTTCGCAAATATCTTGCTTTTAAAGTTCAATATTTAAATTTTTTGTTATTGATTCATGTATTGTCACACATGCATGCAAAGTTTCAGATATCTAAGCAGTCGGGAAGTGGGTGAAAAATTGTTTACTAGATTTGACTACAAACAAACCTCAAGTGAAGTTATATAAAAGCTTATAAAATACTTTGCAATATCATTGTTTTTACCTATAATTTGTTAGGAAACCTTTTTCGTTTCGGAATTAATAAAGAAGTTGTAAGCCTACAGTTGCTGTACGACATTGAATGACACTCACTGTACGTAGTCCGTTGCCTATTCTGGGTGCAGTTCCACTCCGATTCTTGAACTTGAATTTTATGAATTTTCTATTAAAGATAATAGTCAAAATCTATCCATTAACTATAGTTTGTGTAACTTTGATAATTTGAATAGCCTGTTAATAAATTTGGATTGGAATTCTTTGCTTCAAGGCTTTAGATCAAAAGTTGTTGAAATATGCCTCTGCAATATTTCACTCGCCGTTAAAAGGCAGTATAAATTGCCATGGCACACTAAAAGTCTTAAAAGATTAAAAAGCCAAAGAAACAAATTTTATTGCAAATTCAGAAAAACGGGTGACATTTTCCATTTCAACAAATACAAGCAGTACTTAAAAGATTTTATCTGCTTAGATAAGTTTTTATATAGAAATCACATATTTAAGTTCGAAGCCAACATAAATTCTAATCCTTAAGCTTTCTGGCACTTTATTAAGTTGAAGAAATCGAGCTCTAGTATTCCCTCGGCATTATTTTTTGAAGATAAATCTGCAAATTCTGCATTTGATGCAGCAAACCTTTTTGCTGAATTTTTAAAATCTAATTTTATTTCGGATACCGATACTGATTTTTCTCTTAATTTGGAATCATCTCTGGATTTTGGTTCCTTACTTTTGTCATCTCTCGACATACTTAGGGCCAGTTTCACAGTGGATATTTAAACTCTGATTTAAGTTTAAATAGGGAATTTCAGTTTCAGAGTTGGAAGTTAAATACGATTTAAATAGCCGACTGTGGATATTTAAGTACGGCACAGAGTTGCAATCGAAAACAAATAAACAGCTGATTTCGGATGTGCAAGCAAGCTGCGTCGACAATATTGCAATTTATAAGAGATCAAATTAAACATAAAACTGCATGGTATAGCACATATAAATGATCCCGTAGTATTATAAATAATATAAACTGTGGATTCTTTGCACAATATCCAATAATTCACTTCTTTCGGCCGACGAAAAATTTTTAGCTCGCGCTGCCTCCATAATTGAACAATTGAACATATGTTTTTGGCAAGTTGTGTCAACCTTCAATTGTCAAATATTCGAAGTTGCCATTCATTATTCCGTATTTAAATAAATGCACTGTGAAACTCAAGAAAAGTTAAACTAGATTTAAACTCAATTCGCAAATTAGATTTAAACATCCACTGTGAAACTGGCCCTTAATGGTACAGCACGACTTACATCTTCGTCTCAAACTGACGTAGATGGATTCCTCGCGATTTTTTCAAAAATTGTGAAGCTTTTGTTCTCCCGTTGAAGGTAATATTTAATAAATCACTATCTTCTGGTATTTTTATTGATGCTTGTAAAACAGCATTTATTACTCCTATTTTTAAAAGTGGCAATAAAAATGATGTTGGTAATTACAGACCTATTTCCAAACTTTCAACCGTTTCTAAGCTTTTCGAATGTATCATCAAAAAGTGTATTTTGCAACTAAAAGATTAATTTGCCCTAATCAACACAGATTTGTTCCTGGAAGATCGACTGTGTCAAATCTAGCGGTTTTCACTGAAGACTGTATTTCAGCTTTCCAAAATGGGCAGCAGATTGATGCGGTCAACACTGACTTCTCCAAGGCATTTGATAAGGTCTCTCAAAATATTCTAATAAAAAAATTAAAACTGCTGTTTTCATTCCAAATTTCTCGAGTGGATCAAATCCTACTTAAGCAATCGGCGTTGTGTGGTCATAGTTAATAATGCTGCGTCCTTTTCTTTTGTTGAATCTTCGGGTGTTCCACAAGGTAGTATCCTTGGACCTTTGCTCTTTAACGTCTTTATCAATGACATCAGAAGTGGTTTTTCTTTTGCTAAATTTCTTCTGTATGCTGATGATCTTAAAATTTACTCGGTTTTCAATAACTTGAGTGATTCGCAGATGCTCCATGCAGAACTTCATAAGGTCTATGAACGGTGTTGTAGTAATCGTCTATCTCTAAACATTAGTAAATGCTTTCACATTACATTCTCCAAGTGCTATACTGTCTTCCAGTCCTCCTACCATATTGCCAACTCCTATTTAAAGTCGGTTACTGAAATCAAAGATCTGGGGGTAATTTTTGACTTCAGGTATACCTTCTCTAACCACATTAACTCCACTATTTCGAAGTCATTTGTTAGACGTAATAGCTCCGAATTCTCTAATCCGTATACCCTCAAGTTGCTTTACACCTCATTTGTCCGTTCCACGATTGAATATGCTTCGTTTATCTGGAGACCTTACCACACGTGTCATATTAATCGCATTGAACGTATCCAACAAGTTTTCATTCGTTTCGCACTTCGATCGTTGCTCTTTCAAGACCCCTTACCTTCCTATACTTCTCGTTGCTTGCTCATAAACCTTAAATCTCTGCAAATTAGGAGACCTATCTTATATTTTTGTAGGAATACACTTCCTTCTCTAATAAGCACACGACACACAAATCCTCTTTTGCTTAAGATATTGCTTGCTTATAATAATGTTTTGAACGTATAATATAATTAATAGTAAAGTATTTCTCTTATCGACTAAGCGCTGTACAAACTCGCGTCACTACTTGGCGGATGGACGCTTCGTTCTTCTCCTTCTGTCAGTCCGTGTTGCCACCTGTTATTCTTAACTGTCCGAAACTGTCCGAATACTCCAATTCCCATCCCACAATCGGCCGTCCTGACAAATTATTTGACCTCGAATAACTAATGCCACGGTTTCATATTTTCGGCGCCTGTCGTGGTTTTATTCGGTCCTTCTCTATCCCCTATCTTTTCTACTTCGTATCTCCCGTGATTTAACTTGGCGGTTATTTTGTACGGTCCGAGATACTTGGGCCTTAGTTTCATAGCTGTCCCAAACTGTGTCTTTTTTATGGCAACCAAATCGTTGATTTCATATTCAACTTCTACTTTCCGGTTTTTGTTGTATGTCTTGCAGTTTTCCCTCTGTATCTGACCTATTTTTCCCTGAGCCTTTTCTCTTATAATATCTCGTTCGCTATTCAGCTCGTCAACTTCGAAGTCATTCAGAATTTTCGTCAAGTTTGGGTAATCTGGCACTCGCATGTTCAATCCTGTCAAGATTGTAAAAGGTGCTATTTTCGTGCTTCGCGGTGCAGTACTGTTAAGAATTTGCTGCACTTTTGCCACATGATTGTACCACTGGGTTGGATTGTTTTGACACTTCTTCGAAAGCATTGGAATCACGGTTTATGCACGCGTTCTACCTGTCTATTACAATTCGCCTCGGGTTCCCGAAAATTGTCGATTGCATTTCAAGCCTATTGATCACTTCCTCCGCCCCTGTTGATTTTGTTGGGTACAACCAAACAAACTTTGAGAATCCATCTACTACTACCAAGATGTGGTTGTACTTCTTCCGCGTTTCAGTTAACGGCCCCTCGTGGTCGATGTGGTATGTTCCCAATAGCTCGCAGGCTTTGTCAATTGGCGTCAACAAACCCTCTTTTTCCCCTCTTTTCGCATCAATAACAATGCACTCGACACACGCCTTTACCACTTTTCCTACTTTTTCACTAAAATTCGGTATGTAATAGTTTCTCTCGACTAACTCCTGAGTCTTCTTCGACGCAAAATGTCCCTGGCTGTGAGCAAGCCTTAAACACAAGCCCATTCTTCAAATAGAAATTTTCGTAATTTCCTTTCTCCAAAACTTTTCTAACAGCCCTTATCCAGTCATCTTCCGTTTGCGCCTGTTGTAATCTAAACTTTAACGAGTCTTCGATTAACAAACAATACACGCGACTCAGGGCATCCACATGCCGCATTCGTGAGCCTGAACTATGCTCTACTACGTAATCGTACTCCTGTAGATACATTGCCCACCTCATAATTCTGTCCGGTACGTCTTTCTTTTTTACAGTCATCGCAAAAGCATTACAATCTCTTACGATTTTAAACCTTACGTGTTTCCTCAGCAAATCTGAAAGCGGTTTTGCTACCACTAAATAGTTTTGCATGAAACGTCTAAAAAAGGAAGTCAACTCCAAAAATCCTTGCAGCTCCTTTCCACTTGTTGGTATATGCAAATTTCTGACTGCCTTCGTTTTTCCTTCTGACGGAAACAATTTCATTTCCACTAGCGTTTTATCTGGTTTTTCTGGCTTATGCCCTGCCATCAATTTCTCGACTGTCTCTCTACAACCTTTTCCCAAATGTGACAAATCAACACTTTCGGACTCCCTGTCCACTACTGCTTTTACGTTCAAGCATAACGACCCGAATTCTTTCACTAAGAAACTCTCATTCACGTGTCCTTTATCTACCGCAATACCGTATCCTATTTCCTCTGCGACAACATTTCTCTCACTAACGCTTTCGATTGCGCTTTCTTCGTGGACCGATCCACCCGCAGCTACGTCATTTTCGTTAACGTCTTGACTCCCAGCCACTGCTGCACCGATGTGCTCATTCTTTATGCTCTCCTGCCGTTCAGAAACCCCATCGTGTGTTGACACAACCACTCCAACACCCCGATTCATCAAATCCTTGTGGGCTGACACAACCACTTCAGCTCCACCGCAACAACCATCACCCACCATAACCCTCGCAGCTACGGCCTTTTCTGCTACCCTCTCAGCAACAACTGGGTGATTGTCTTGCACACTCGCCATAACCCTCGCAGCTACGGCCACATCTGTCGCCATCTCAGCAACAGCTTTCCCTGGTTTTCTGAACTCAACAGATCCTTCTCTAAAGACCAATTCTACATCTTTAAGCACATCGAGTGAAAAGTCACTCTTAGAACCACTTTGTCAATCGTTACATCGGCATCAAAGCTACCCAATGTCGTGAGTCCACCTTTTCCAATACCGAATAACTGATACTTGTTCTTACTGAGCTCGATATCGCCTATCATCATAAGCGTATCATATCGCATTATGCACCTATCACACCCTGTGTCTACCAGTGCACTGAAACAAAACTCATTTATTGTCACGTCCATAAAAATCATGCCACTCTTCTTTTCGGACCCTAGCGTATTCACTCCTTCGCTCTTCACTACCTTGCGTTTTTCTTCTCGCTTACATTCGTGCGCAAAATGACCCTTTTGCCTGCACTTAAAGCACACTACATTTCGTGGACCTGCGCTTGGACACTCTCGAGCCAAATGACCTTCTTTTTCGTACTTAAAGCATTTTCTTTTCTCCTGGCCTTTCTCACCGCACTTCTCGTTCGAGAACATTTTAGGAGAACCCAACTTATTTGGCGATATTTGAGAACACATTATGTTCTCGTACACTTGAATCTGCTCTTTAAGTTCCTTAACACTTCTGGCCTGATACAAAACACTTTTATTCCATCGCGAATCTGGTATTCCTTCCACAAAGTATTCCACAATACTCTTTTCGACGAGTGTAATTGGTTTACCCATTTCCAGCAAGGCATACAAATATTCTTGGCAACTCTCTTTGGGGTGTTTTGATCTATTTCTTATCGCACGGTGTATTTCTGAGGCACACAATTTCTCACCAAACTCCTCGACAAGAGCTTGTTTCAATTTGTCCCAATCCCTAACACCGACCAATCCACGAACAAATAACCTGGCAGCACCCTTTAGCAACTCGCCGCTTGATTCAATACTTGTCGTATGTCGATTTTTTCACATTTTGAGTTAAGGATGGCATTTGGCTATATCTTCCTAAATATCGAAAAGTCGATCTTTTGGAATAAACAGTATTAATAACAAGGTTTCACTCTACCAAACACTCGATTTTCAGACAAATCTACCGTGCCAAAAAAAAATGGGAGTACTTTAAACTTAAAACTGCAAAAAGTGAAAAAGTCGACATACGACAAGTATTGAATCAAGCGGCGAACTGTTTGGCATACACGTACTTTTGCAAACCGTTCCAACCGACAGTGTCAGCTACGTCATCAAATTCCTCAACCCAGTAGCGCACATCATTAGCGCCGTCACCAGAAAACGATGAGATACTATCTTCGATATCGCGCAACGTAAATACCACCCTTTGTGCACTAAAGTTATTCCCTGCTGCTGCATCAGCATATAACGAATTTGTCGATTCATTATCACTTCCTGCTATGTCCTCTTCTTGTTCGTCCCCAACAAGCCAATGTTGCATCAAACGCAATTGCAACTCTTTCTTCCTACCAGTCACACGCAAGTTAAGCTCTCTCAGCTTTGCCTTCAAAGTCTCAACATTCATTGCTCTAATTGTCTGCGCGTCCATCTTACAATATTCTCTCTTTCCTTACTTTAATTCAGCACAACAGAATTCAAAAGTAACGGAATTTACCAATTTGCAATTACTCGAAATTAACACAAAATTCAAATCCAGAATTTAACTTTGCAAATTAACTTACTCTACGTACTACCATAAATACATAAAATAATATAAAAACTCAAACACAACTACTGAACCATGTTTTTGCAGCTCACGGTCGTCTGCAACGCTGCTTCTCTTCTGCTCGCTGTTTTTTGCCGTATGCACAATCTAGTTGCGCATCTGCAAATCGCCTGCTCTGCTGTCTCCTTTGGCTACGGATTTTGCCCATTCTTCTCTTCGCCTCGTTCGGCTCTCGCTGCTTTGGTATTTCTCCGCTTGTCTATATTTGCCCACTGCAACTCGTGTCTGTGTGTTTTTTTTACGTACTCACAAGCACTCAGCTCCTTAAAGGCCTTGTCACATAGAATCCGTTGCGTCCGTGAGAGCGTCGTTTTCAACTGACGGCGACGGACTGCCGGAGAGGGTCGGCACAATGAATACGCTAGCAGCGCATAGAAAATCAGCTGCCTCGTCTTCTGTATTAAAACATTTATATTGTTGCGCCAGCAGCAGAAACCCCAGCATTTTCCTTCAGAAGCTTCTTGCGGTACACCTGAGCCCATTTGTCATAAAGGCAAATGTACTGTTGTACTGTTTCTATTAATTGTTCTTCGAAACAATTGCTAATACAGAAAATTTCAATGAAATTGAAAAAATTCCACAGAAAATTTCAAGTCGGCAAAACAATAAAAACAATCAGCTGATATCTGTCAACGTTTTGCCGGACGGCAAAAGTTGAAAGTTGTTCAACTTTTTGCGTTGCGGCATCGCATCCGTTGCTTATGTGCCATGCTTCATATGATTTCATACATTTCAACTTTGCTGTCAGTTGAAAAATCGCTCTCACGGACGCAACGGATTCTATGTGACGAGGCCTTAACACACTTGCCGCTTTTGCTTTTGTATTTAGCCGTGTTTCGCCGTGTTTGTCTGTCGTTGGGTTTTGTGCTTTTCGTTAAGTCTCTCGCGCTTACTCGGCGCCTGCTTGACCAAATTCAAATTTAACCGGTGCTTGAATTTTTCAACTGCTCACTGTCCATCGGAGCACCCAAGAACACTTTCTGATTTTCAGCACAATTTTTTGTCTTTTCACTTGCGCATGAACGTTGTATGATTTTGCTATCATTTGCGCAGCTACTACTTTGCTGTAGTTCTCACTTGCGCCTTAGTTCATGTCATTCGAGCTAAGTTAAAATTGGCGTTTTTACTTTTTTGCTCGTATTCGCGCACAACCAAAATGGCTTCTGTTCTTCGACAAACACACGTTTTTCACGGCACTTTCACAGCTTTCTGGCTCGCATTCAGGTCGCGGCCGAGTCCCCAATTTTGTAGGAATACACTTCCTTCTAAAATAAGCACACGACACACAAATCCTCTTTTGCTTAAGATATTTATTGCTTATAATAATGTATTGAACGTATAATAGTAAAGTATTTCTCTTATCGACTAAGCGCTGTACAAACTCGCGTCACTACTTGGCGGATGGACGCTTCGTTCTTCTCCTTCTGTAAGTCCGTGTTGCCACCTGTTATTCTTAACTGTCCGAAACTGTCCGAATACTCCAATTCCCATCCCACATTTATCTTTCGTCTTTGATATCATTAATGGCAACATTGATTGTCCATCTCTGCTCGAGAGGACTCACTTCAATGCTCTTGTGAGATTTCTTCGACATTTTGATATTTTATAAGCTTTATATTAGGTTCACATCAGGTATGTATGTATGTAATGGAATCTAGTAATCAATTTTTCACCCACTTCCCGACTACTTAGAGATCTGAAACTTTGCATACATGCGTAAACACGATGACAATACATGAATCAATCATAAAAATTTGTACTTTAAACAAAGTTATTAGCGAAACTGCAATGGCCAATCAGAGCACAGATAGAAGAAGAAGCACGTAGGGACAGACAGTAGTTGTGTGGTTGATGGTGGTTTGTAATTCTCGTTTGCTTTATACAGTTCAGTAGTCAGTCTTCATGTACTTTCATTGCAGATGGTGGTTTGTAATTCTCGTTTGGTTTATAGTTGGACGGTGATTACACCCTTTTTTTTTTTTTTTTTTTTGTGTCGGAATATGAAAAACCTACCAGCACGCAGACAAGTATTTATCCATTGTACTGGTAAGCTGATTCCTTTTACTGAAATCTTCCTGAGCTTTTAATAAAGCGGAGGATTTTCGATGGTGGCAAGGAACTTAGTTGATCGGTTCTCACCACGTCTGACTCCAGCAGCTGCAATCGCGACCTGGAAAAGGCGGGACACTCGCATAAGAAGTGGGTAGCGGTATCCTCGTCCTCCAGACAGCTCTCACAGACACTGTCGTCGGCCAGACCCATCGCACTCAGGTGTTTTGCACAGGAGGTATGACCGGTCAAGACGCCCACAAGAAGTCTGCAATCCTTACGGTTTAGAGACCTAAGAAAAGAGGACTTACCTTTGTCGACGGTTGGAAGCAGGAGCTTCGTCTGTCTGCATCCAGCTAGCCCGGCCCATCTTTGACCGTGTTGAGAAACAACCCAGTCGTTTATGGACGCTTTGACCATGGAAGAAGGCAGGCCAAGGGCAGGTTCAGGGCCCAGAAAGTGGTCTTCAGAACCTGATCTTGCAAGTTCATCGGACACTTCATTTCCGGACACGCCGAAGTGCCCCGGTACCCAAAAGAGGGCGAGTGAGTTGTGAAAGCCTACGCTGTTAAGCTTGGCCTTACACTCTTTGACTGTCTTGGAGGTGGTGATTGGGTTGAGCAAGGCCATAAGTGCAGCCTGACTGTCACTACAGACGCAAATACTCTTGCCAGACCATCCACTTTCCCTGACGAAATCCATAGCCTTTAGGATTGCAAAGACCTCCGCCTGAAAGACGGATGCATGCTTTCCCAATGGATAGTGAAGTTTTGTGTCGTTTTCCTCAAAATACACACCAGCTCCTGAACCTTCATCAGTTCTGGACCCGTCTGTAAAGACTCTACAACACCCCCTGCCTGGCTCGGCTGACGAAAGCCAGCTGTCGCGTTCAGGAAAGGAAACTTCGTATCTGCGCCGGAGTTCGAGGTGCGGAACTAATACATCAGACGGCATGCTCATTCCATCCAAGAATGGTAGAGAGGTCTGCGCAGAGTTATGCACGCCCCGATGCGATTCAAACCACATCCCTACTTGTTTCAATCTAAAGCAGGCCTTGGCGGCTTCACCTCGGATGAAAATGTCCAGGGGTGGAATGTTGAGTATTACGTCTAGAGCAGGGCCAGGGGTGGTCGGGAAAGCTCCCGTACAGCCAAGACACACTGTTCTTTGTAGACGCCCCAGCGAAGCAATGACGCATTGGCGAGAAAGCCTGCTGAACCAAACTACAGACGCATACGAGATTATTGGTCGAATCATCGACGTGTAGAGCCAAAGGACTCGTTTGGGCGAAAGACCCCACGTTTTACCAAACACACCCCTACAATGCCAGAAGGCAGAAAGAGCTTTTGAAGTTTTGGATTCAACATGACTGCTCCAGAGAAGTTTGCTATCAAGGATGACTCCGAGATATTTTATTTCCCTAGAGAGTTGGATAGTCACTCCCCCTAGAACAGGCAGGACAAGGCCATCAATCTTTCGCCGCCTGGTGAAGAGAACTACTCCAGTTTTGAGAGGATTGACAGACAAGCCATTGCTCATGCACCACGAGTGAATTATATCCAGCGCAGCTTGTGCCTTTCGACACACGACTCTAATGGATGAACCCGTAGCAAGGACAGCTACATCATCCGCGTAGGCTTGGGCGTAGACCCCGGACTCGTTGAGTGAGCAAAGCAGGGAGTCGATCAGCAAGCACCAGAGCAGAGGGGAAAGGACACCGCCTTGCGGGCAGCCTCTCTTCACCTCCGTCATGACAAACCTGTCCTCCTCCCCGCCCACCACCGCGGTCCTGCACTTCAGCATTGACCGGAGCCAATTTACTGTCGTGGGATCCACTCCATGAGAGCTAGCTGCGCTACACATTCCTTCAAAAGACGCATTATCAAATGCACCCTCAATGTCCGCGAAAATGCCCATTGCGTAGTCTTTCCTGTCCACAGCACCCTCAATCCTACCAACCAGATTTTGTAGCGCTGTTTCACAGGATTTTCCGCGTTGATAAGCATGTTGCGCGGGCGAGAGGGGATGCTGAAGCAGCGCCCTGCGGATGTGCAGCTCAACAAGTCTCTCCAATCCCTTCAGCAAGAAGGAGGACATGCTGATAGGGCGGAAGCTTTTGGCGAGTGAGTAGTCATCCTTTCCTACTTTCGGAATGAAAGCCACTCTCGCCAACCGCCATGGGAAGGGAACATAAGCCAGAGCAATACAAGCGATGAAGAGCTTCTTCAAGGTTGGTGCTATCTGGGCTAGTCCCTCTTTTAGAAGGGCCGGGTAAATCCCATCCAGACCTGGTGACTTATAGTTTTCGAACGCAGATATAGCGTATCTAATCGCCGAGTCGTTAGCAATTCTGGATGCAATGTACCAGTCCCTCCTTGAGGGCCCAACTTCCTCCGTTGTGGACACACCAGTTATAGAAGGCAGGGGTCCCACCGAAATCTGACTGCCCGGAAAGTGAGTCTCAAAGAGAAGCTGCATGGTCTCCTCCTTGGTCTTAGTGTACGAGCCGTCAGACCTGCGAAGCGATTCCAGCTTGGCCTTTCGGTCGCTTTTCAGTATCTTAATCAGCCTGCTGGTCTCGCTAAGCGATTCAATCTGGCCACAAAAGTTCCTATAGGAGGCAGTTTTCGATTCACGAACCAGCCTCTTATACTCCCTCTGCTTAGATCGGTATTGAGCCCAGTCAGCCTCCCCACCCGTTTTCAAAGCACGGTTGAGTAGTTTCCTGGATTCCTTTCTTAGGTTCTGGAGGTCAGCGTTCCACCACGGAACCGGTGTCCTGCTCAGAGCCTTCCTAACCGGGCAAGCCTGTTCAAAGCTACTAACAAGGTCCGTACTCAGCTTGTGAGCAACGGACTCAATATTGTTCTTTGTCCTGACATCAGGATTGGCCGAAGTTTTTAATTCCAGCGTCTCCCTGAATTTTTCCCAATTGGTTTTTCTCGGATTCCTGCTCAGCAGTGGAATGTGTGTACCGCAGTCAAGCTGGAATTCGATGTATCGATGATCAGAAAGAGAATCCTCTGACAACACCCGCCAGTTAGTGATAGGTGCACTGAGCCTGTGGTTAGACAGTGTCAGGTCTATCACTTCCTGTCTTCTAGAGGTCACGAACGTGGGTTTGTTCCCTACGTTCTCGATGTTCAGACCAGAAGACAGTATGAAATCAAAAAGTTTTTGCCCTCGATAGTTGCATTTGCTACTTCCCCAGATGGAGTGCTGGGAGTTGGCGTCGCAACAGATAATCAGGCCCAAACCCTTCGATTCGCAGTACTCGATGAGCTCAGATACAACCTTAGGAGGAGGGGGAAGCACTGAGTCATAGGGAAAGTAGGCTGAGGCGACGACAAATTTAAGCCATTTGCCATCACACTTCAGGCCGATGCTAGCCGCCACCAAGTCTTGACAGCAAAATTGCCCAAGCTTGGTAACGTCTAGCACATTCGACACTGCCAGACAGGTCCTCGGTCTGTCGGAGCCCTCGTCTGCCAGTATCGAGAACCCTCGAACACCCCCAAGACCGCAAATGCGTTTATTGAAAACCCAAGGTTCTTGAATAGATGCTAAGTGAGGGAATGTGTGCACCACGGAAAGTCTCCTACTTAAGAGTGCAGTAGCAGACTTGGAGTGTTGCAAGTTGATCTGGGTGAATATCATGCGATATTGATCCGAAGCTGAGACTCCACTAGCGCCTGGAATTTAATCGGAACTTTATCCTTCCCAAGTGGAAGTAGGGTCTCAGGTCGTACCTTGACCTGAGAATCTCCACTGAGCTCTGGTCTAGGCCCACAACAAGGGTCGAGCCATCCTCTCCATCCTGGCTCTTCTCCTTCCTGTGGGAGTAGACTCTCCAGCAGCCAGTGTCGAGACCCTGGTTTTGGGCACGAAGGCCATCCAGGACAATCTTGGTGTTCCTGTGCGGACCAGGAATCCAGCAGACGCCCCGGACGAGCCTGGGTAGATCGGCGCCTTCATAGAAAGCAAACCTTGCATTGCCCAGAGGGGGAATAGACCGCACTGCCTCTCTCATACGATCGAAGGAGCCCTGAGAAGAGCATTTTACGACGATGACGCCGTTGCTATTCCCATAACTCTCTGCGTTCATATGAGAGCCAGCAGCCACGACTGAGCGGAAGAGATGATCGTGACAGTGCGACAGCTCTGCCCCATTCATCCTGCGGTCCTCTCCCATTTTGCCGATATTGGCCACAAGTGAGGATGAAACCACTTCGCTAAGCGTGGGTCCCCTCCTCTTTATAGCTTTCTCGGCGGCTTGGCTCGTGGAAGGGCCATCATCGAGTGGTTCCACAGCGCGGTAGGTTCCGGCCTTGTCAGCCTCACCTTCCGCACTCTGGTGACCCGCTCGAGTAGGGGCTCCATTCGCCGGATTTGGCTTTGGGGATGGGGCAGCGACAAGTTTCTGCCTTTTCCCCTTACTCAGCCTCGAACCTTGGTTTTGGAAAGCGCCCGAGTCGGCTTCAGTCGGAGTGACTTCTGTCGATCTGGGTCTCTTACCAACATCCATGGCCGGGGTAGAGGTAGCCTCAGTGGTCTTTCCCGACTCCCTTGCCCATTTTCTTAGCTTTCTAAGCCGAGATTTGGACAGGCCTGATCGGTTGGCGGCTGGTGCCGCCTTGGTCCCAGGTGGAACGTCCGGCTGCAGACCAGCTTCATCCGGGATCACGGCCTCCGCCATCGGCTGATCAGTATGCGTAATCTGCATTGCTGCTTTTCCGTCATCCAGTTCAGTCGATTGCGATTTGGGGGTGGGAAGGTGGCTAGATAGCGACTGACAGATTTGTGAAGCAGCTAAATCGCTGCCGTCTAAATCGCCAATCGCTACCTGGACTCTTTCGAAAAAGTCCGAAAGGAATTGGCTCGAGGAGCTATCCTCAGCCGTGTAAATCATGGAAGGTGAGGCCCCCAGAATCCTTGCCTCAGCCGCGTCCAACGCGGGTGGATTGCCACTGTCGTGGGTACCACCTGGGGTAGTCAAATCCATAGGTTGACTTTCCATGAAAAAGGGTTTTTGCATTGTAACCCTGCTGCGAGGGGGGTTGGTTCGCGAAGAGGCTTTCACAGATTGCTATGGCCCCTTTAACCACGGAAGAGAACCGTGGCGTACCCCTATCCACCACCTGGGGACGCGCTCGATGGGCACCCAACCACACGAGAAAATTACACCCTACTTTGTTGTGTTCAAGAACATTGCTCTTCAACAAAGGCATTCATATTAATCAAACAGTAAAATATGTACTGAAAAAATTTTAGAAATAGTCAAAAATATACATGTACATATGTTTGCAAAGGGCGAATTGACACATAAGTATGTATATTTTGAATGCAAATACACATGCATACATAATATAATTTCTTTTTTATCAACTCCAGATTTGTGTATAACTTTAGAACTACACATCACACATCAATGAAACTCGGTAGGAACTTACTACTTATCCATATCCTTCTGCTAGGAAAATAAGACGGGCAGTGGACAAGTGGGCGTGGCACCGCCCATACAAACAAAATCGTTTATATAGAATAGCTTTGGAATGCGTCGTCGCACTGGTAAAATTTTATGGGTGTAGGATAAGGGGCGTGGCACTTTTTTATCAACTCCAGATTTGTGTATAACTTTAGAACTACACATCACACATCAATGAAACTCGGTAGGAACTTACTACATATCCATATCCTTTTGTTGGGAAAATAAGACGGGCAGCGGACAAGTGGGCGTGGCACCGCCCATACAAACAAAATCGTTTATATAGAATAGCTTTGGAACTAAAAGTCGTGCAGCATTGAAATTTCGTATGCAGTCGCCTCTTGGATGCGTCGTCCCACTAAAATTTTATGGGCGTAGGATAAGGGGCGTGGCATTTTTGTATTAACTCCAGATTTGTGTATAACTTTAGAACTACACATCACACATCAATGAAACTCGATAGAAACTTACTACATATCCATATCCTTCTGCTGGGAAAATCAGACTGGCAGTGGACAAGTGGGCGTGGCACCGCCCATACAAACAAAATCGTTTATATAGAATAGCTTTGGAACTAAAAGTCGTGCAGCATTGAAATTTCGTATTCAGTCGCCTCTGGGATGTGTCGTCCCACTGGTAAAATTTTATTGGCGTAGGATAAGGGGCGTGGTACTTTTCAAACATCTGATACTCATTGGGACATGCTGTCATTATGCAAATATGCATGCTTCCCATCGAATCAATGTGAACTGTGGTACAAGACTGACAAATCGGACACAGGTCAGTTAAGGAATCCCGATTTCGAGGTGAATGAGGAGATAGATAAGCAGGCTTTGTTTTTGCTCGAAGGTATGTGTTACCTCATGTGCACCAGTAATCAAGTTAGGAATGCCAACGCCATGTCGTGGAATGAACGGCGGTTTCAATCGAGAATTGAAACGTGAGCGTGAATACGATCGAGATGCATTGAACCAGTTAGTTTTAACGAATGTACCACTGCTGAACCCCCAACAGAAGGAAGTGAATGCAATTGCTGATGGAAATTGTGCCTTCTTTTTCCTTTGAGAATTTTGATTTGATTTAAGATTTCAGAGCTCTAAATTTGAATTTATGGGAGACTAAAAAGTAGAAAATAATATTATATAAAAAAAAAAACACGTGCGCTTAGACCACACGGCTGAAGTAAAACTTATTTTGGATGTTTTTATTTTATTTTTGCTTGATAGATAATCATTATCTATGTTATACTGTTTAGATTTCTTAAATGAATTCAACACTTTTAGTGGTAGAAATTTTATTTATTTAACTCAGTAATATTATTTCCATCAGTAACTTCAGAAATTGCGATATATGTTTCTAGCGTAGAAACAATCGGCTTATGATACGTCTAAGAACTTAAATTTTCAAGATACCGCGAGAAAACTGCAATGTTGTAGACTCATTGGGATTGCTGCTCATTCGTAGTTGTAATGCATCATGCAGGAATTGGATAAAAGGTTGGGATTCTTCCGACGCGAAATTAAGGTTGAAACCTCCAGTTTAAATTAATGGCATTGTGTGATAGTTCCTTCCCAATTCTTGTGAGCCTACTAAACCATATACGAGGAGTCTTCTGTGTAAGAAGCTGATAATATTTTGCACAGTATTATTGGGAGAAATGTTAACTGCACCCATTATTAAATTTGTCCCATCTTCTAAAACGCAGTTTGCAGCACAGATATCTCCAATTTCACTTACATTGCGTAAAAATATATTCATATTTAAAGCTACTATGTTGGTGTTATTAATATTAGCATAGATTGCAACACCTCCACCTCGAACATTGCTGTGTTTAAATTTAGCAACGATTACGATTCATTTGCCATTCCATTCTTGGCACTTGAATTTCGGTCGGCAACAGAAATCGAACAAATCAAAACAAATGGAATTTTGACTTTATTTGGCTTTTTCTGTGCTGAGCGGCAACACGCTTTCTCATATTTGCGCTCTCTCGCTCAAGAAACAATCAGGAGAGCGACTGGACGGCCGAATTCGCCTGCTTTATAATTTTGTGCCTAATAGATTCTATTTACGAGATGCAACTTCTATATTATTTACGTTACCTAATATTACCACCTGTTCGCAACTTGTTTCTTACGCAAAGGTCCATCCTGTGCACACAACAGGCGCAGCTTTTTATAAACTCTGGCAACTTTTTTACCTACTTGCAATTTTACAGCACAAGTATGAAATGTTATCCGAGCATCGGGTCCTAAAAGTATGCCATAATTTAATTTGGCAAGACAGAAAAGATATAAGCTTACCTACCTGTTCGACACTTGCTATGTCGAAAAATTTATCCGTACCCAGAATTTTGGGTCCTAAAAGTATGCTTTATTTTAATTTGGCAAGAAAGACAACAGATTTAAGCTTTCTTGTTGCTATGTCGAAAGCTTTATCCGTAACAAAAATTTTGAGTTTAGCCTCCGCAAAGAAGTTTTACTTCAAAAACTTTTTCAAAATAAGCTTTAATTCATTTAATGTACTAAAAAGTAGAAAACAAATTGTTTCGAAGTCACCAGTATCTTAATAAATAAATAAATAACTGGCACAACCGCCCGCGAACGAGGCTTATGGTAGAATTACTCTAGCGGTAAGGTTAGAAATCGTGTCAGCTGACACAATCTATCTTACCCGAACACAATGTTCGCTATTACTCTGAACGGATTGCGTAGTAGAAATTTCTGCGTCGATTAGAAAACTACTGCAAAAGTCGTGTCAGCTGTGAAAATAATGTTGCCACCCAAAAAATTCTTTGAAAATTTAAATAGAATTAATGCTTTTCCTATGCAAGAGGTAATATGGCAATACTGATTAAAACAAGCGAATATTTATTGGAAATACATCCACCTGCGCTTTCGTTTGCTTTTAATTTGTACACATCGTACATTTTACACAACACTCAACACATTGAGTCAATTATTTCGTCGTTTGAATTCATTTTTCACGATATATTTTGTTTGTGAACTCTGTTGCAGAAAAGTGTTGCCAGTAACCTTCGATTTTAGTTCAACAAAAGAAGTGATTATTTTTGCCAAAATTAGTTAAAAAAAGTAGTACACAATATAGAGATGTAACAACTATGATAATTCTGTGCCATAAATTTATTAAAGAATGTAAAATTTCATCTCAGAAGTAAATAAACAGCGTTCTTCTTTTGTGCACAAAACTATACGGCAGCACTAGCAAAAAGAATAGACTGACAGCTGCAATCCGTTTAGCTGCTAGAGTAACTGGGCAAATTGCTATCCGGCACGATTGAATTCGATACCGCTGGACTAATTAGACCATTAGGCCTAGCTTTCTCGCATTAACTTGTGTGTGCTTGTTATATTTTTGCACAAGTTAACGGGACCTACTTTACCGAATCCGAACGGGTTTTGAGAAGCTTTTCATGGCAAAGATTATTCTCGGAGAATTGCCAATTCACCGCGAGAAGGGGCGCCGCGCAAAGAATCAATTTGAAAACAAATTTTCTTTTTTATTAGATGTTGCCCGGACCGGGAGTTGAACCCAGGTCCTCCGCATCAGCGACCAAGCACATAGCCCACTGAGCCACCGCGGCGCCGGTATCTTACTATCAATAAAAGCTTGTGCGCTCAATATCTATATTCAAAATATCTTTCATTACTAGAATCTATTTGTAAAAAATAATTTAAATAAAATATTGTGTTAACTGGTTGACAAATTTTGAACACATGAGCGCCCCAAGCTTTTATTGATAGTAAGATACTGGTGACTTTGAAACAATTTATTTTCTACTTTTTAGTACATTAAATGAATTAAAGCTTATTTTTAAAAAGTTTTTTTTTAATATAATACTAGCTCGACCCGGCATAACTCCGTTTTGCCCGCAACATTGGGCTCATCTGCAGCAGTCCCACGGGGAATCACTGACAATGTTTGTCTGAAGTAACGATACTCAACCTGCGGCCCGCCAAGCTTTTATATGCGGCCCTAAACACATTTAATATTGTAATTTTGAAAAATCTCAAATCTGATCTCACTTTGCACAAATATTTAACAACGAACTCGTTTCCGATCTCAATCTCTCGACTCGTGACGATGAAATGTCACTTTAAGTACGATTGTCCGGCCATTATTGTCCTTTGAACGTCGTCGATAAACTGAATATCCATCTGACCCCGTTACTGTTTCAGCTACTAATGACCATAGGACCATGGGTATTGTTTTGTGAATTTTCCATAAACCATGCATGGTTATTTTGGATTCAATGCACCACACGGTCCGTGCACCATCTGCGTTCTGACAATCTCTCATATGATCTATGCGTTTTGGATATTCTTTGCAACGGTCCAACGGTTCTTCGCTGAAGGACAATGTCTCGACTGTGTGCTTGATCTCCAACAACCAATGCACAAATGTCTGCAGAAGTTGAAGCATTGTATCGTCGTGAGTGTTTTCCGGCTGAAGCACCATCAGGTTTGAAGACAAATCTGTGATCGCCTCACTTAATTTTCTCCATCCCCGTTTTAAACATCGTAATCGGAGCGTTGCTTGCAATCAAGAATTGTTGCAATTTTCGAATAACGTTTTTGTCACTCCTGTTTGACCTTTGTACCTCGACTTGATCATCTCCCGACGAAATATAGTACACCTGCAGATATTGGTGTGCGTCTTTGTTTACTGGCAATAATGCACCCATCCGAGGGTAAATTTGACCTTGAATATGTAAACACGAATCGTGCAGTGTAGAATCCCGTGCCATTTTTAGAACAGTTGTGTTTGCATGATGTGTTAATGCTCTTTTCTTTTACCTTGCAACTCGGCATGAAACCAGTTTCTTTAATGAAACATTTGTACTGTCGAATGTTCTTGAGAAAATCATCCGATTCAAACAACGGTTTCAATTGCTCCGGAGGTGCATCTTAGGGAACCAATTTCATTTTGCCACTCGAACAGCAAAGGACGTGAGTTTCGCCATTGAATTTAAGCGCGTTGCAATGTTGGCACACAATTGTCATCGCTCCAATACCGCCACCTATCGTAAAATGTGAATAAATCAATTTATCAGATTTCCTGACTTTCCCGTCAGATTTTCCGGAATTTTTTTTCTGCATAAACCTAAAATACAGCAATTCGAACAAAACAAAAAAAAATCTCGAAAATCGGCCTAGCGGTTATCGAGTGAGAAGGCTAAAGAGCTTCACCACTTTTTTTTATATAATAGATTTTCAAAGTGAGACCACTCATCACTGCCGAAGAAAACCTATTTTCCAACTAATGATGTTCGTCACGATCAGATTGGTCATTGGTGGACCGATCTGGCAAAAAAAAACATGCAAAATAACCGGATGCAAATCTGAAACTAGGCATTTTGTTCAAAATGTAACATTCATTTATGTCATTCAAATACGAAAAGTTGTTTCTTAGAGTATCACAACCAAAAATAAAGAAGAAAATATGAATTAATATCCAAACAAGAAAATAATCATGGGCCCGTCACATAGAATCCGTTGCGTCCGTGAGAGCGAAGTTTTCAACTGACGGCGACGGACTGCCGGAGAGGGTCGGCACTATGAATACGCTGGCAGCTCATACAAAATCAGCTGCTCCGTCTTCTGTATTAAAACATTTATATTGTTGCGCCAACAGCAGAAACCCAAGCATTTTCCTTCAGAAGCTTGTTGCGGTACACCTGAGCCGATTTGTCATAAAGGCAAATATACTGCTGTACTGCTGTACTGCTTCTATTAATTGTTTTTCGAAACAATTGCAAATATAGAAAATTTCAATGAAAATTTCGCACAAAATCACAAGCCGGCAAAACAATAAAAACAATCAGCTGATATCTGTCAACGTTCTGCCGGACGGCAAAAGTTGAAAGTTGTTCAACTTTTTACGTTGCTTCGACGCATCCGTTGCTTATGTGCCATACCTCATACGATTGCATACATTTCAACTTTGCTGTCAGTTGAAAATTCGCTCTCACGGACGCAACGGATTCTATGTAACGACCGCTTCATTCACAAAAATTTAAGCGGGAATGCCCAATCCTGCCAAAAGGCGGGGTGGGTATTTTCACCTGTACCAGGTAAAGTAAGCGTCTAATCAAAAAAACCGACTTCAAATTCGTTCATTTTGACCAAAAATTAGCCTAAAATGATTTTATGAGCTCAATAGAAAAATCATTATTAAGTAAAAAAAAATTTTTAATATTAAACGTTTTTAAAATTAACTAAAAAGTATAATAAAATTTTTCATTGCCATAAACAGATTTCTGAACCAATATAGATGGTCCTGATAATGTTTGATTTTGATTTTTCAATTACTAAAAACGTTGGGGCATACATTGGGTTATTGATGCGTGAATAGTTCACCTAAGTCACTAACAGTTTGATTGTACTGCCTATTCTTTGATTTAAACTTGTTAAACTCAAAAGTAGATTAAAATTCAGAATTTTGTTGCATGCTTTGTTTTTCAATCCCATCTATTTGATTGATGAATTTTAGTCATTTATGCTTTGAAAGTATGAGCTGTAGTAACTTAAGTTCGACTATTATTATTAAATCACTCAAGTACAATAATATTGGCCTGCAAATGATATAAACTGTTTTCTCAACAGCAGCTACTCTTTGCTATTATTTTGCGCCCAACGTTTTTAGTTTTAAATCTTACTAGTATTTCCATATCAATTGAAAAATCAAAATCAAACATTATCAGGACCATCTATATTGGTTCAGAAATCTGTTTATGGCAATGAAAAATTATTTTATACTTTTTAGTTCATTTTAAAAACGTTGAATATTAAAAATTTTTTTTTACTTAATAATTATTTTCTGATTTTTAGTCTTGTGTGTGTAAAATTGTAACCGGTTGGTAGGTAGTTTTGTTAAATTGTTTTTTTTTGTTACGTGGTTCGAAGAAACTGTCACTATTGCACTATTTATAATTATTTATTTTTTGTTGTTTTTCTTACTTCTTCACTTCACTTCACTTTTTTTTTAACTCTAAAATTTTTTACTGTTGAAAGGGTTAAATGGTTTTAAAACTGGGCCAATAAAAAGAGTGATCGTTTTTTAAATTATGGGTTGGTAGGTAGTTTTTTTAAATTGTTTTATTTTTTTTATAGCAGGCCAATTAAAAGGAACGAATGTATGTATCAATATACCAGAGTTGGAGCGTGGTGGGTTTGAATGTGTTAAGTTTGAGTGTGGTGAGTTTGGGTGTGGCGAGTTTGGTTGTGGTGAGTTTGGGTGTGGTGAGTTTGGGCGTGGTGTGTTACATCATACCACATATGACAGGAATGTAAGAAACGACTATTAACACCTCAATACCAAATTTGATATTGATATTGCTGTAAAATTAGCCGAGATAAAGCATTCCTTAAGGTGGAAAATATTTTGATATAATATTGCATTGTCATCCAGTTCTGAGCTATGTTGAAAATTTCAAGTCTCTAGCTTATCGGGAAGTTACTTTAAAATTAATTCCAAGATTTGTACGGGACATACAAACAGACAAGAAAGCGACCTAATAAAAACGTTTTAATAAGGCATTTGAGGGTTAATAAGAGAGTGCTAGGCCTAAGCCTCAATTACACGGGCTTTTGCGCCTTTTTTATTTTATTTAGAAAATTTAAATTTCATTAAAACAATAATTTTCAACTTATTACTTACAACTTAAATGGTATGTCATCAAAATGCTATCCCGGATGATCACTGGCAAATTTTAGTGGCCGAAGCTTTATGTTTGCTGGTAGCTTAACCTTTAGGCATTATAGAAAATATATAAAAACTACTTTCTGAATAATTTGTGACACATTGTTTGCAATTCATACAATCTAGATTCAGTGTAAGCTTTTTATATCCTTTTCTATGGCTTATAAGTATTAATTATGTTGATTTCATTGCGTGTCTTGTTAGTGTTTTCATTATTTTTTTTCAAATAAAAGCATATGAAAACTATTGAAACTGAATTGTGTAACTTTTTTAGTAAGCTGATATGTGCGATCCTTTTTGAAATTTCTGCAGAATAACGTAGTATAAAAAATGCATTGCCGACCCAAATAACCGGACATCACATTATGGAAATCCCGGTAAAAAGCATTTCCAGCGACGTATTTATGCTGGATATATTTGTATACTGTATAGACGTATTTCCTAAAAACGTTATCTATTATTATTTTGAATATTATTTAAATAAACAAAATCCGAATAATGGGTTGAAGTCGTAGCGATGAATTGGAATCTATTTGCGAACTATAGCAGTTACATTTTAAAAGAAACAAACAGATAAATACAATAAGCAACTTAATTATTGAATAATGTGCGATATTTTGTATTAATTCCGTAGAATTGTAATGTTACGCAAGCCCAGAACTGCACATAATTAATAAAGCATTTAATTTAAAAAACTTGTAATAATTATAATAATAATTGACTGGCGCAACAGCCCGTGTGGGCGTAGGGCCTAGCATTCTCGCATTAACTTGTGTGTGCTTGTCATATTTTTTCACAAATTAACGGGACCTACTTTACCGAATCCGAACGGGTTTGAGAAGCTTTTCATGGCAGATTATTCTCGGAGAATTGTCAATTCACCACGAGAAGTGGGGCCGCGGGAAGAAACAATTTGAAAACAAATTTTCTTTTTATTAGATGTTACCGGACCGGGAGATGAACCCAGGTCGTCCGCGTCAGCGAACAAGCACTTAGCCCACTGAGCCACCGCGGCGCTTAAAAAACTTGTGCATAAATATATTGCGCAGAAAATTATCTATGTATGTACATACATACATATGTATAATAACTATATCGCTTAGTTGTATGATGGATCGCCTATGATACTTTGCAGCCTCTTTCGGTAAATCGGGACAAACGATCGTTCGTGCGTGGACGCTGCTTACTTTTCAATACACGGAAACCGGTTTCGTTCGTTATGCAGACATTTTAAGTTTACAGAAAGAGGCCCTTAATTTTATTCCGACTGTGCTCTTTACATATTCTGCCGAAAGACTAGAAGGAAGAATATTGTAACGAGTTTATCTAGAAAAGAACGAAATAGGAACCCAAAATTAGAGAGTTTCTAAGTAGTAGTGTCGTCGGTAATGAGCTGCTTATGAAAATACCGAAAGCAAATAGCGTAAATGTCACAGAATATCGTTGGTTGCTTAAAATAATCGGCGAAAGAAAAGAAATCTTTTTTCCAACAAAAGATTTCCAAGCAATTTGTAGATTTGTAGACATTTTTCTGCTTTTATAAGTTAACTTTTTTTCTGCAAGAAATTCTTTCAGTTTAGATCACTGATCCTACCGTTTTCGTAGTCAAAACATATGTAATTATTCTGATTTTTCAGAGGAATTCAAAATTCATCTCATATGTAATTAGTGCCACGTAATTTGTTGAGATGTAATAACCTGCATAGAAATTAAAATTTTAAATTTATTAGACTTATAATGTTGGCAAATAAGAGTTATAATATCTTTTAAGAGCCAAAAGAAAGTACAAAATAAGTATATAACAACTCGAATGATATAAACAAAAGAAAGAGAATGAAAGAGACTAATTAGATATAGTAGAAGGGGGAAGAACAGGATAGCGAGAGAGGAGAGATAAATAAGAGATGAAATTCATAGTTAGGGAAAGTATTTGAAAATTAGATGCTTAAAGGTTCTATAGTTTGACACATTTTTTATATTAGACGGTAGCGAGTTCCACAGTCTGACAGCAAAGTTAAAATGTATGCAATTGTATGTGGTGTGGCACATAAGCAACGGGTGCATCGAAGCGACGCAAAAAATTTAACAACTTTCAACTTTTGCCGTCCGTCGAAACTTTGACTGATATCAGATGATTTTTTATTCTTTTGCCGACTTGTAATTTTCGGCGGAATTTTTTGTATTTGCAATTGCTTCGAGGAATAGAAGCAATTGATAGAAGCGGTGCAACAGTGTACTCAGGTGTACCGCAATAAGCTTCTAAAGGAAAATGCTGGGGTTTCCGTTGCTGGCGCAACAATATAAATGTTTAAATGCAGAAGATAAAACAGCTGATTTTTTATGCGCTGCCTGCGTATTCATTGTGCCGATCCTCTCCATCAGTCCGTCGCCGCACTATGGGGCAGATGATAGGAAAAGTCGGAATTAATTCAATTTTTGAAAATGGTTGTAGACACGTTTTTGTTGTTGTTTCTTAATCTCTAATATCCCACCAATCAGATTCAAATCGGTTTTAGACGTCATTTACATCTCTCTTCCCCTCACCCCTCCACAAAGAGAAAGAATTTTGCCCGCAAAAAATTAAGCTTGCATTTTCGCAATCAGTGTCAAGTTTTTAAAATTCAATTAAAAAATAACAAAGAGCAAACCAATTTTTCTAGTGATGGAGCCTTCAACATCTGGTAATTCTAAAGGCGATCGCAAAGCGTGTTTTTGTATTTTGATCATCAGATATTTTCAAAAAAATTTTATATGTAGTGATCTTTTATTACGGAAATTTAAAAAAATTTTTTTTTTCAAAGTTAAAAATGTTAAGGAGTCTGCCTAGGTCGGGCTGATTTGATCATTTTATATTAATTAGTAGCTATTCTACATATCATATCAAAAAAAAAAGTCTGCGGATTTTTTGCGTTTTGGGAGTAATCCCGATTATTAAGTACCCACATGTGAAAGCTTATGGTTATAACATGCAATTTAATTGAAGATAACGAGACTTTTTTCTAGTTTGTTTTGATTATACATATGGAAAATGTCAACGGGTAAAACAGTGTTGGAAAATTCCGAAAAAATATTAACCCGTTGATGTCCAAAGCGGCTTAACGCAAATAACGCACTAATTTATTTAATAAAAACAAGGGGAATATTTGGAGAAGAAAAAAGTTAAACAAAATTAATAACTAGTATTTATTGCTGTTGATACATTATTAAAAGTTTCGTGTGAGATGAGAATTTTGCTGTCCCACATGTCAGATGTTGCCCATTTCATGCAGTTGATCATCCATTGAGCTTTAAACTTTTATTCTTGTTTCAGGTGCTAGTCTTACCACTATTTCTATTGCACAAAAGAGATCTATTTGAGTGAAGACAGCTACATAGTCCGCTTTTACACGATGCGACTCGGCCCCGGAGACACGGAAGAATGTAGGAAAGAGGGGTGAAACGACAGGGGAACGCGCAAAATCGCTCGGGCAGCGATTGTGCTGCGATTTTCTGATTTTCTGACGTTCCTCTTTATTCGTTTTCGCGCTTCGCGCTGTCGACTGTAAATTAAAACTTGAAATCGAGTGAATACGTATTGCAAATAAACTGAAAAATTTACAGAACTTTACGCATAAAAGTAAATATAAAGAAAAAAATGAGCAAAGAGTGGAATAAGTGCTTTAAATGTTTACAAATTACAGAAATAAAACCAGCTGCAGACTCTAGTGTCAATATGTGGAGTGGAGCGAGTCGCATCGTGTAAAAGCTATGCGCGATTTCAAAGCGGAATGCGAAAAAATCGCCGGGGCCGAGTCGCATCGTGTAAAAGCGGACATATATTGATAGCGATATTAACCTTCTGCGACTGACGTGGTAGTCTGACAGACACCAATGTCTTTTTGGATCATAAATTTAATATAGTTAACAACAACTTCTATCCTTAATTTAAAAACAAAAATCATAACTGTAAGTGTACTAAATAATGTAAAATAAAAGCAATCGAATTGGTGTCTGGTGTACTACACGTCAGTAGAATTGTGAACACTAAATCACGTCAGTCGCAGAAGGTTAACCCTCTAACCGGTAAGACCGCCCTGAGGCAGCTATCTTTAAATGCTGAACCATTTCAAAACTGTAAATTTTTTTGTCACAAATTGTATTGACTTCCTTCACTAATGCTTTTATTGACGTTTTGATCGTGATTTCAACGCGATCAGATTTTTAATTTCACTTTTATGGTAATTTTAGTGCGAGAAAACAATTTGAGAAGAGCAAAAATTATTGCACGTGAAAAAATATTTTATAGGGACGATTAAGCAATCTTCCAATAGACCGATTTCATTGAAAATTTAGGGGTGAGTTTCTACAGTCGTGTACTTTCCATTTAAATATTTAATGTCTTTCAAAAAATAAAAGCTTATGTTTTAGAAGTGAAAATGTAATAGCAGCCTCAGGGCAGCTATGCCGGTTTAAGCCAACTTTTTTGCACACTATTTATCTGTCTACGATATCCATACTTGAATACCTGCTGGGGCAAAGACGAAATCCACAAACGGTTGGACACAGTACCAAAAGCTGCTCTTGCTCGATAGTGCTTGGACGAGCAAATGGGCAAGCCAAAAGTGTAACATCGCCTGCGACAATATCTCCCCAATAAGCCACATAAATGGGGAATAAAGTTGTTTGTGGTGTGCTATTCTAACGGCATTGCTTATCGCTTCGAAATTTATATTGATACAGGTGATAATTTGATTTTGCTAAGCACACCCGATCTTGGAAGCACTCCGAACAGTGTTGTGCGTTTGTCACAACCATACCAAACTTTGCCCATCATAGACTTCCCTTCAACAATTTTTATACCACGCTACCTTGATTGATATATAGAGGAATCTATAGCTTTGGTACGGTGAGAGTCAACAGAATTCCTAACTGGAAGTTTCCTTCAGACAAAGAAATAAAGGCTGAAAAAGAGGTGGATTTAATGGATAGGCTTATGGGCCATTATCATATTTGAGCTAAGAATAAAAATCCAATTATTCAACTTTTTAATCAACAAGTCGATATGGCTGCTAAAAATTCATATATTTTATATCGCTGTATGCATTCAGAAAAATCCAATGATTCCGCTGCAGGTAAAATGTTATTGAAGCTACCAGAATTTTGTGTAGAAATTGCGGCTGGTCTTGTTGCGTACAAAGAGAGAGACGTTTTGTTGGTCGACAAGTGCGCGCTCAACAAGCAAGTTCATCACAAGCGAGTGCTACTGGCATTGGCACAAAATCAAAACATCCCGTTGATGACATCCATTACGATAATCATGGCCACTTTTCAGTCTGGCATAGTAAAATGGCTTTAGAAATGCAAATTCTGCAAATCATCGCAAACGCCATGTTTTTGCAAAAAATCAATCATCATTTATGCTGATCGAATGCAAAAAACCGTTTCTATGAATATCTTTATAGAAGATAATATATATCATGCTTCTTCAGTTTTATTTTCCCTAATTTTTCTAATTTTTTCTCAATAAAAACGACCGCGTAAATAAATTTCTCTCAAAAGAAACCACAGCATATAACCAAATAAAACAGACTTTTTTTATACCTTAACCGGCATAGCTGCCCTGAGGCAGCCTTTCTTATTTCTCACCTGGCGACTAAACTATATGAGCAATTTACCTGTGGATCTTGAATTCTTATTATTTAGAGGGTAACCTACCCGGAAAAAAATTATTTACTCACTTTTTTTTCAGTTTTACAGTTTTGCCGTTTCGAGGGTTAACTAACAACAATATTTAAAATTTTTGCATTTTATATCTTATTTTGAATAAATTTAGAGTATTTTGAATGGGTATGTATGTTTTTGTCAGTTTTTGCACTGAAAGTTTTTTGATGAAATCGCTCTATCTTTCGATCCATAATAGATATCGTTATGAAATTTCGCACAATTTGTGCTAGTATCAGTAGAAATTAGTGTAAGGAAAAAGACCTTGTGGGTACAACTTGCCTAATTTAAAAATTATTTTTAATTGAGCAAGCCCAGTCTTGGCAATTTTTTAAAATGGATATAACTTTCGATCCATAAAAGATATTCTTCTGAAATTTCACCCAGTTATGTATATTATCGGTCAAAAGGAGTATATGGAAAAATGGCCTATGGGTCCAACTTATTTAGTGTATAATCCATTTTTAATAAAATGGAGCAACTTTTGGCGTACTGAGAGTACTTTCATAAACTCGCTATATCTTTCGATCCATAAGAGATATCTTTATGAAATTTTGCAAATTAATTGCTAATATTAGTAAGAATGAGTGTACCAAAGAAAAGCTTGTAAGCTCAATTGACTTAATTTAGAGATAATTTTAAGTTGAATAAACCCAGTTTTGGCAATTTTTTTAAATCGGTATAACTTTCGATCCATAAAAGATATTTTTCTGAAATTGCACTCAATTAAGCCTATTATTGGTGAAAATGAGTGTACCAAAAATCATCTTTCTAGCTCTCGCCGTTTATTCGCTATTAATTAATTCCGTGTTTACCCCTATTCTGCCCCACTGTGCGCCGGCAGTTGAAAACTCTCACGGACGGATTCTATGTGACGGGGCCTTTAGCGATACCAGATGGAGATCCGTTAATGAGCTAAGGAGGACTGATCAGTCCAATGCAAGAGTTTATGACGAACTTCACTAAAGAGTTGATTTACAGTAAACATGTTCCGTGCTGAATATACCTAAAAACGGAATACCGGAAAAGATGGGAGCAAAAAACATATGTTCCGGACGTTCGGCTTCAATCAAGAAAAACAGTCTCGAAAAACATAAGCTCTCTTCTTACACAAGCTTTATCTTGTTTCCATTTTCGCCAAATTGAACAATTCTGAATATCATCCCTGATCTACAAATTGAGGCTGTGTGCATTGAAGAAATTCCTACACACACAAGTCTGCGCTAGCTGCTTGTTGCTACTCGCTTGTTTTCTATTGATTCATTTGTTGATTCGTTAATGCCAACGTTCCAGGGTTCGCGCCCGTTCTTCGTACCTACGTTGATTCGTGCTTCTCTGCGTATACCAGAGGCGGTGTGACGGCAACGATGTTAGCTGGCTGCATGGCTTGTTGGGGTGTCAGCACTCGCCATTGTGAGCAATGCATGCAGTACACCCTCTACTTTTGCGGTGGTAACGCGACGTCGGAGTGCGGTCGGTTCGGTACGCGTTCATATGTGCACTAAAGAAATCTTGTTATAGTTTGCTAGCTCGTTTGTGTTTTTTACTTCATAACCTTTGGAGAAGTTCTACAAAAGTTCTCATATTTTGTGAATATTGCAACAATTCTGTTGTCGTCGGGTAAAAATATACACGCCCATGATAAAAACAAACCCTAGCAATTAAAGAACAAAATAGCCAAATTTAAAGTACTTGCTCAACAACAACAAATATATGCCGCACACACGCATGCTGCCGCCTACCAGGTAAAGGCAATATCCGAAGTTATGATCGCGGTTGTCACACGCCGAAAATTTTTACAAAAAGTGTCGAAAACATTGGTAAATTTAATGGATCATCAGTTTTTCTAGCAATATTTACATTTAAAGTGTTCCCCAGATAAATATGACGCTTAAAACCCACAAAGTTGCCTGGAAAGCGGAATAACAAAAACGTATACATATGTACATATATGGGAGACAGCCAAAACACAATTGAAGCGTGCGACGTAAGAGCGTACGACATTGTTGCTTTGCCGCGAGCAAATCGATAAGGCTTGTATGAACAAAATTGCGGTGTGAATACCAGAGGTATATATGTATACTCTAAAATTAAATTGGGTTAATATAATATATTCCCACTTTATTTTAGTTAAGAGCGAAAAACAACTATCAGCTCGTGCGCACCACCAAAAAAGAAGGTGTATATCTGTCGCGCTCTCTCATGGTTAACGCGCCAAGTGTATGCACTTTGATGCAACCGTTTTGTTTCATGACAACGTATGTATATACGTTATACGCTTTTACTGCATACGCTCCGATTGCGTTTCAACGATGCAATTAAATATTTGACGCTTTTATGTGGGAAGCGCAATAAAGCGAGACTCATTTATACGAAGAATTCTGA
Organism: Neria commutata; assembly: GCA_963457695.1. Taxonomy (NCBI): domain Eukaryota; kingdom Metazoa; phylum Arthropoda; class Insecta; order Diptera; family Micropezidae; genus Neria; species Neria commutata. The sequence continues at coordinate 483,420 of OY735250.1, forward strand.
ACTTTACCGTCATTCTAAATTAATTCAAAATCGTTGCAATCCATTATGTTAATTCAGCATCTTCCCATTTTATTAAAATATAATTATACACGGAAAAAAGGGCAATATGTCAATATCCTTGTATTAACACTTTTCAAATATCTAGACGTCGGAATTTTCATGATTTGGTAATAACCAAATTCGCGCAAAAAATGGGTGGGAACATAGGATTGTGAAAACCAGGTCGGAACTGCATTGTGATTTAAAATGTCCTGGATGCCTTTCGGCATTTCCTCTTGAAAGAATGAGCGAAGAGAAATGTGCTTCAGATGTTTCTCCTACCGTGTGAAATTTACCAACACGGTTTATTTATTTATTGTTACATATGTACATACTTTACAAATAAATTTACAAAGTATGGGAAAGTGTAGGGCAACTGGGCCATATTACACCGATGTTTTAAGGTTTATGTTAAAATCATTTACGTTGTATTAAATGTACAAAAAGTACAGGTTTTTGTAATAGAGTGCTTACATATCATGTGTAAAATTTTTTTATGGATTTTGTGTACGAAAATTGTAACGCATTAAAGGAGCTGTCATAGGTATAGAGATAAGTACATATATAGAAATGATCAGAATCACTTTCTGTCTTGATTTCCGGTTATCATTCTGTCGGTATATCCGTCCGTCGCAGGAGAGAAAGAAGTAGTTGTCCGATTTGAACCAAATTTGAGAAACAGTGACAGTGAACCTCAACTAAGTTAAAGTTCAGAGATTACCAAAATCTGTTGAAGAACACGCCCACAATGGGCCAGTAAGTCCCACTACCTCGAATTTTTTTCGGTAAAATGGCTCTCAATTGACTATTTATGAACTAAAACAAATAAAATTTAGTTCCCAAGTTCAAATTTGGCCTTACATGGCATACACAAAAATGGGCGAGGTCTGTCCACTATATAGGTAAACGGTAAACGGAATATCTTCATAGCTTCCATAATATATACAACAGCGCCTCCATATTTGGTCACTTCATTGCTGGGAATACATACCTTTAAATTTTCCAAAAATGGGCGTGGTCCGCCCACCATGAAGGAATAAAATTTAATATACCAACCATTTCTGTCGTAAATCCACCAGAGTATTAATATTTTGCATATATAGTAATATTAGGAATATCTTGTAGGCGGATAGTTTAATACACCCAATTTGTCATTTATTTCAGTGGACCGACCGTCTCACGTCTGACTAGGTGTAGGGTACTATTTTGTCCAGCCAAACCGATTGATGCTTACTTGTCTCGAGATATGGGACTATTTTTGTAAATAAGTATTTTTTATATCTTTGTCTTCTCGATTGGCCAGAACAACCCGTTACCGAGTTACCACTTGACGTAGGGCTTTTATCTAAGCGCCTTCTCCAGTTGGAAATTCCAAGCTTTCCCAGCGCCTCCTCTACTTGATCTTTCGATCCCACTCCGTCACCGTCCTCCAACTACTGCCTCGAATACCTTCTTCGCTGGAACTCCTCCATACGCACGACCTGATCCAACCAGTGAAGCCGCTGGGAGGTGGTGCGACTGACTGTCAATATCGGCGTAGAGCTCGTACAGGTCGTGGTTCGTTTGGATGCGGCAGTCGTCGCCAGCGCGGATCTAGCTGAAGATCTTGCGGAGCACTTTTCTCTCGAATATTCCAAGAGAAGCTGCATCAGTCTGCGAAATCACCCATGCTTCAGCGCAATAAAGCAATTGGGTTTATTAGCTAGATTAAGTAACCAATTATTTTGGATGGCTTTAAAAATTGTTTTTTTTGTCAAATGGTTTGTTTCACAATGTATGGAGACCAGTTTTGTTTGTCATATATTACCTGCTATTTAACATGAGCGGGCCCCACTGACAATATATTTTGATCTAAACTTTCATTGCCTTTCGAGACTCTGTGTTTAAAAACAAAGTAGAAATGGTCTTACGGAGTGCTTCGGTTGACAAGTTTGTGCGGGCACCAAAAAAGCACTTCATAGTTTTTTTATATACATAACTATATACTGTAATATACATATGTATATTGATACCAGCTGTTACCAGCGGGTTCCACCCCACGATTTTATAAGACCACGCATTATAAATGATGCTCTGATTGGCTATTGCTGAATATATTTAATTGTATTTAAGTTAATGGCAGTGCTTTTCCTTACCCGTCTGTCTTTTTCTTGGATTTGGTTGTTTTCTGTTGAACAGCAGTGCTTCACCTTGCATATGAGAAGTATGAGGGGAGCCACGCCACCTTGTCCCATGCCCTTAAATATATACATACATACATACATACATACATATAACTAAAATTATGTGAAAATGTATGTTTTTTTTAGTAGGTGGATAGCATCGAAAGCCTCATGGTAGTGCGGGACTTCGATCCACTAAAACCACCTCATGTCCGGACGGATTTGCCCTCCCGGGACTATCGTTTAGTATTACGTCGGGAAAATGTATATGTGTACATATACATATGTATATGACTAAATTCTAACAAAATACAGAATTTTAATGTTGTATGACTTGTGGTTTAAAACCACCTTTAAAAGATATACCAAATCAAAAATATAAGTTGTATGGGGGGTGCCACACCCCTTGTCTCACGCCCCTAATTAACATGAAGGCACGACTAAATACTAACAGAAAACAGAATTTTATTGTTGTATGACTTGTGGTTTTAAAGATATGCCAAATCAAAAAGTTAAGTTGTATGGGAGGTGCCACTCCCCCTTTTTTCATGCCCTAAACAATAGGGATGGGTAACGCAGCGCTGCGTTGAGTTATTGCGCTAGCGCACTGAAATGCGCCATTGCGCTGATACATCATTTGGCAACACTGTGGCGCAGTAGCGCAATAACTGCGCTGACACCTTTTGGCAACACTGTAGCGCAACTCAGCGCAAATTCAGTTGATGCATTCAGCGCAGTGTTGCCAGAGCCTAGCGATGCGTAGCGCAGCGCAGCGTTATTCTAAGACCTCCTTTTTTGGCAGAGACTTAATATAGACGCTGGTGTTGCATTGACGAATTTGTAACTCAAAGCGCAAATGTGTTGAACCAATCTTATTTTGCAATATTAGGTTTGCTCATTATATTCTACAAGCATACTTAGGTCTTCATTACATTCGCATACAAAATAACAAAACAAACCGAGCCACAATTTTCATAAATAAACAATCTTTTTATTAAACAATTCAATTGAAAAAACACTTAAAACGTTACAAACACGTACTACAAAAATTCTTATAGATATATAGTTATGCATAAAAATTGAGATCATTGTTAAATATTTGTACAAACACATGCAAAAATTTTTAGATAAAAAGTTATACATAAAAATTGATATCACTGTTAAAAATTTCTGCAAATCCACTTAGTGGTCATTATTTCCTAAATTATACTTCAAGAAAATAATTTGGGAGAATTTAAATATAACCGTGCAACTTTCACAAAACCGCCAAAATAGTTGATAGCCAATACAAACCGACAAAACCGCTGTAAATTGTGGGTATCATGGCGCAATTGAGTTAACGCATTGCGCTGGCTTCAGTGTATCAACGCACAAAAATTTGCGCTATTACCCATGCCATGGCGCTGTATCATTTTGGGTATCATGGCGTAATTGAGTTAACGCATTGCGCTGATACACTTCACTGCGCTAGCTTCAGTGTATCAGCGCACAAAAAATTGCGCCATTACCCATGCCTACTAAACAATTTTTTTTAACTGGAAGGCAAGAGTAAATAACATAATACATAATTCAAATGTTGTGCGCCCTGTAGTTTTAAAGATATGCCAAATCAAAGATTTAAGCGTATGAGAGGTGCCATGCCCTCTGGATGTATCAACATCTTTTTTAGCCTATGACCGTCCTTGGAAATTTGGTTATGATCGATCAAAGCGGCTTTGGACGCAACTGCGAACATACATACATACATATGTACATCATTTGAATTTTATATACATATATAGATATAGTATATATATATTGATTTAATAATTGCGTTTTCTCTGTGTTATTGTAGTTGGCAGTAAATCAAACCAGCTTTCATGGCGACGAAAACCAAATCATCTACTACTTCCATCAACAACAAATGAAAAAAGCACAGAAAAAAATAAAAAAAAAAATAACAACAACTAAAGGAACAACAAAGGAGATATTGTAAGAAGTCACTAATCAATAGATTTTAAAAAAGATAGCATTGTGAAATATCTGGAATTTGTGAAAAAAATAACATATGGTACATGTTTTTAAATATTTACAAGAAATCAATTAAACAATATATACTGTAACTAGAGCAATTAATTGTTACACAACTGACGATATAAGTGTACAAAATCATGTAGCAGTAACAAACAAAAAACAAAACAAAAGACAAACAAATTTAAAAATATTAATACGCTTAATTAATAAATGTAAATAATTAATACCAAATTAATCAACGAAATGCTTGACTTGGTTTAAAATATAAGTACAATATATATATACATACGTACATATATATATATATATCGTTAAAAAAAATGCCACACAATAGTCATACCACGCATTCTCGTCATGGCGGCTCATCGGGTGATGATTTGGGCAGCACTGATGAGGTGAAAGTCTTCAAGGATGAAGGAGATCGAGAGGATGATAAAATTTCGTCTGAAAATCTTTTAGTCGAGGAAAAATCGAGCTTAATCGATTTAACGGAATGTGAGGTGAGTTTTATTCAAATACCATATTTAAAAGCAAACACCATCGGCAAAAGGGCATTATTTCACGTGATATGGAAAATTGAAATGTATTGTAATTTTTGCTTTCGAATCGAAGAAAACTACGGAACATACTTTTGCTAGGTCAACTTTGAACACCAAAAGACATACAGTACCCACTTAACAAACTTAGGGCCAGTTTCACAGTGGATGTTTAAATCTAATTTGCGAATTGAGTTTAAATCTAGTTTAACTTTTCTTGAGTTTCACAGTGCATTTATTTAAATACGGAATAATGAATGGCAACTTCGAATATTTGACAATTGAAGGTTGACACAACTTGCCAAAAACATATGTTCATAAACATATTGTTCAATTATGGAGGCAGCGCGAGCTAAAAATGTTTCGTCGGCCGAAAGAAGTGAATTATTGGATATTGTGCAAAGAATCCACAGTTTATATTATTTATAATACTACGGGATCATTTATATGTGCTATACCATGCAGTTTTATGTTTAATTTGATCTCTTATAAATTGCAATATTGTCGACGCAGCTTGCTTGCACATCCGAAATCAGCTGTTTATTTGTTTTCGATTGCAACTCTGTGCCGTACTTAAATATCCACAGTCGGCTATTTAAATCGTATTTAACTTCCAACTGTGAAACTGAAATTCCCTATTTATACTGCAATCAGAGTTTAAATATCCACTGTGAAACTGGCCCATATTGTAATTTCCGCAAGAAAGAGAGCAGCAATGAGTCAAAACTTAGATATCAGCTGTTTTTGTTTCATAGTTAAATAGATAATACAATTTATATAAAAAAAAATAATATTAATATGCAAAATTTCTCATCTCAAATTTTGTTTTTTGCAACATTTTAAAAATTTTATTAGATTTAAAATTTAAGTCTGAAAATAACGGCAACGCTGCTTGCTTTAAAAAGCAATTCGATTATGCTCTCTTTTTACGCAGAAACTTAACTTAGAAACCTGAAACCTGGCGCTCTTTAATTTTATTTAGTTATGTGCTGTTTCTGAGTTTACCGTAATCGCCTTTACCTGATTGAGTTACCGAATGACATTCAAGCTATGTATGTTGAGTGCTAAGTCTTGACTAACTCTACCATAAAAGTGTAAATTATTATTGAGGTTTAACATTTTTTTAAAAACGAATGGAACCAAATAGAAACAAGTCAGGAAGCAGCAGTCGGGTTAGCCCGACAGAATAGTACCCTACACCTAGTATGTCATGGGACGGTGGGTCCACTGAAAGAAATGAAAATGTGGGTATATTAAATATACCCCCTACATAGTGGGCCGACCGTGGCCATTTTTATAAGCTTTATATTAGGTTCACATCCGGTATGTGGGTATGTGGGTCGTCAAATCTAGTAATAAATTTTTCACCCACTTCCCGACTACTTAGAGATCTGAAACTTTGCATACATGCGTAAATACGCTGACAATACATGAATCAATATAATAATTGTATGGGCGTAGGATAAGGGACGTGGCACTTTTTTACCAACTCCAGATTTGTGTATAACTTTAGAACTACACATCACACATCAATGAAACTCGGTAGGAACTTACTACATATCCATATCCTTCTACTGAGAAAATAAGGGGGCGCGGGATAAGAGGGCGTGGCACCCCCACACAAAAAAATTTTTGATCTCGATTAGCTTTGGAACTAAAGGTCGTGCAGCATTGAAATTTCGTATGCAGTCGCCTCTTGGATGTGTCGTCCCATTGGTAAAATTTTATGGGTGTCGGAAAAGGGGCGTGGCACTTTTTTATCAACTACAGATTTGTGTATAACTTTAGAACTACACATCACACATCAATGAAACTCGGTAGGAACTTACTTCATATCCATATCCTTCTACTGAGAAAATAAGACGGGCACTGGATAAGGGGGCGTGGCACCCCCCATAAAAACAAAATTTTTGATCTCGATTAGCTTTGGAACTAAAGGTCGTGCAGCATTGAAATTTCGTATGCAGTCGCCTCTTGGATGTGTAGTCCCACTGGTAAAATTTTATGGGCATAGGACAGGGGGCGTGGCACTTTTCAAGCAACTACACACTTGGGCTTCAGTTTATAATTATAGGTACACCACACATCAATGAAAAACGATAGGAACTTACTCGCCGCGCCTTGCAGGCAAAATAGCAACAACTCACCGCGCCAAAGCAACGGGGGTTTTGCGCATGGGCCGAGCTCGCCGCGCCTTGCAGGCAAAACAACAACAACTCATCGCGCCACAAATATGCCACGAATATTAGGGTCGATCACAGCCGTATTATTTGTTAAATTGAGGATATGACATATGACGATAGGAAACACTGTGAATACCCTAAATATTGTGTACCTACTGCTCTGCAAGTTTTAAATTCTTTTTGTGAAAAATTTCAGAGCTCTAAAATTTAATTTATGGAAGACTAAAAAGTAGAAAATATAATTATATAAAAAAAAACTTTTTAAAAATAAGCTTTAATTTATTTAATGTACTAAAAAGTAGAAAAAAAATTGTTTCCAAGTCACCTGTATCTGTCAATAAATTAAAGCTTATTTTTAAAAGTTTTTTTTTTATATAATTTTATTTACAACCTAGGAGTATTCCTAATAGGACTATTTATGCCTAATATTGATATTCTGGTGGATTTAAGACAAAAGTTATCGTTATATGTATTTAATATGAACGCTCTGGTTTATATATTATGGATGTTGTGAGGATTTTCCGTTTACCACCTATATAGTGGGTGGACTATGCCCATTTTTTTGCATGTATGACCGATATTTTAACTTGAGAATCAAATTTCATTCGTTAAATTCATGAATAGTCAATTGAGAGCCATTTTACCGGATAACTTTTACCGCCTATATAGTGGGCCGACCACGTCCATTTTATCGTATAATATACACGATCCACCCCATAACTTAAAAACCGAGTATTTTCAATGAATAATTAGACAACCTACAGTCATTTTACCGAAAAAAAGCCGAAGTAGTGAGCCCATTGTGGGCGTCTTCTTCAACAGACTTTGGTAATCTCGGATCTTGAACTTATTTGAGGTTCACTGTCACTGTTTCTCAAATTTGGTTCAAATCGGACAACTACTCCTTTCTATCCTGCGACCATAGATGGACGGACCGACAAATAGACGGATAATCGGAAATCAAGACAGAAAGTGATTCTGATCATTTCTATATACTTATGTCTATAACTGTGACAGCTCCTTTAATGCGTTACAATTTTCGTGCAAAGTTATTATACCCTATTACCATAGGTGTAGGGTATAAAAAGATGTTTGATCGGTTCAGAAATAGCCCAAAACGTTGCCCACCATAATAAATAACTGCTCTGAATGGTTGTGCTTGTTGGAAACTACTTCGCAAACGCGAATCGGGGTCGAATCTCTCCGGTTGTTATGAATATAGAATTCCAATCTGTCTGTGAATGGAAGATCTATCTGATTTGCCTTATTGGTAGTGTTCCCAAAATCCACGCAAATTTTGAATCAATTTAATATTTATATCAACACTAATTTCTTTTTTTCTTTCTCTTCCATAGGAAAAGAGTAGTAAAATTGCAGCCCGACCCGACCATAGCCCCGTGTTCAGTAAGTGTGTATTGTATTATATATCTACATTATCATACGCGATTTAGTTTACTCTAATTATTTAGGAGTGCCGGTTAGTACCTCTGTTTTCTTCTATATCTAACTACATTGTTGTGCAGAGTTTTGGCAACAATAAATTCATACATCCTATGTGATGATTTTACTTGTTATCAAAACCTTGGCCAATGCTGAGTGTTTCGCAATATTGCATGTGGTGTTTTCAACCGTTGAAAGGTTTAGCAGCAATTTCAACGCTGAAAAAGCAGCTGCTACAGCAATTTCGAATCTCGAACAAACAGTGGCCGAAATGAAAAGAATTCCACAGAATTACGAACTAATACGCCTTGTAAATCAAACATACAGTTAACAAGTAAGGAAGTATCAGTCGGGTTTCACCGACAGAGTAATACCCTACACCATGTTCCCAAGTGCGGTGATGATTCACTGAAATTGTGGGTGCATTTGATTTACAACCCACATGGTGGGCGGACCACGCCCATTTTTGGCAGATGCTCTGACAGGTGTACAACAGATGTTATCGGCATATTTATTTTTCTGCCCCCATGGTGGGCGGACCACGCCCATTTCAGGAGAATTAAAAGATATTACTACCAGGAACGAAGTAACCAAATCTGGATGCTCTGGGGTATATATTATGGAAGTTAAGAGGATTTTTTGCTTATCGCCTATATAGTGGGCGGACCACACCCATTCTCTTGTATGGTATCTAAGACATATATCAACTTGGGAATCGAATTTCATTCATTTATATTCGTAACTAGTAATTTGGGAGCCATTTTACCGGTAAAATTTTGCCGCCTATATAGTGGGCGGACCACGCCCATTTTTTCGTATGACATAGATGAACGACCCCTTAACTTGAATACCAAGTATTATTCTTTGCAATGAGTAATTAGACAAATTACAGCAATTTGATCGCAAAAAACCCGAGGTAGTGGGACTTACAGGCCCATTGTAGGCGTGTCCTTGAACCGATTTGATAATTTTAACACTTCACCTAACGCGAAGTTCACTGTGACTGTGTACCAAATTTGGTCGAAATCGGACAACTCCTTTCTTTTTTTTCCGGACACGCAGACAGACAGACACACAAAAAGACACACAGACAGACACACAGACAGACACACAGACAGACAGACAGACAGACAGACAGACAGACAGACAGACAGACAGACAGACAGACAGACAGACGGACAACCGGAAATGAAAAGAGAAAGTGTTTCTGATCATTTCTATATACTTATGTCTATACCTAGGACCGCTCCTTTAATGCGTTACAATTTTCGCACAAAGTTATTATACCCTATTACCATAGGTGTAGGGTATAAAAATTACCGATTGGATTGATTATCGATGCACGCACTACGGCAAATAACATAACGCTTTACAATTTGCTATTGATCAAACTGAACTCACCTCTTGAAGAGAATTAATTGAATTTCAATGGAATTCAATTTGAATAACAATCGAAAACTTTAAATTTGTGAAAACTCGAAAAACTGTTGAATGACATAGTTTCAAAGCAGAAAGACATTACCAAGTAGTGACCCCTTACCGAGTTTCATTGGTATGTGTGAAAGTTATAACGAAAATTGGATGTATATGCGGTGCCACGCTCCTTGTGAAATGTCCAATCGAAGGATACGAATATGTAGCAAGTTCATACTGAATTTCATTGGTGTGATGTATAATTCCAAAGATATACCCACCTGTGGAGATGCTTGAAAATTGCTATTGTATGGGCGGTGCCGCGCCTTTTGTCCAATGCCCGTCCCGTTTTCCCAGTCGAAGGATACGGATATGTAGTAAGTTCCTACCGAGTTTTATTGATGTCTTATGTATAATTCCTAAGATATACCCAAATATGGACTCGCTTGAAAAGTGCCACGCATAAAATTTTACCAGTGATACGACGCATCTCGGCTGCATACGGAATTTCAATGCTGTCCAATGCTTGTTTTAGTCCCAAAGATATTCGATACAAAAAATTTGCGGGAAGTCGGAACATAAAATCTAGTGTTCGACCGAACCTTGCTTTAATTGGCCAGAGCTGAACTTACTCGATCATCACGAAAATAAATTTTGTTTAAATTTTATTTGTAATTAGTTGAAAATATCCGGCGCTATCCGCGCTTTTTTTTTTACCAATCTCTGAAAATTTAACACATGTAACGGCAGTTGTGACTTTGTTTAAAGTTGGAATATTAAATCGTAGTTCGTCATCATCAGTTTATCCCCTGAATACTTTAATACCAACCGTTGGCACGTCGGTCTGTCTAATGCTGGTTTAAGCAATTTACCACGCGTTTCGGTACAGAGGTTGCAATCAAACCTCATTGCTATAATATACTCGAGTCCAAAGATTTATAATTATAACATTTCCATATACTGGCGAACTGGGTTTGGCGAAATGGCCCGCCCATTTATAATCTGCGTTTTCCGCAGGCGTCCAAAAATTATTTGATGAATCGTGTAATAATAATTAATAATTGACTGGCACAACAGCCCGTGTGGGCTTAGGCCTAGCTTTCTCGCATTAACTTGTGTGTGCTTGTTATGTTTTTGCGCAAGTTAACGGGACCTACTTTACCGAATCCGAACGGGTTTGAGAAGCTTTTCATGGCAAAGATTATTCTCGGAGAATAGCCAATTCACCGCGAGAAGTGGCGCCGCTCAAAGAAACATTTTGAAAACAAATTTTCTTTTTATTATATGTTACCGGACCGGGAGTTGAACCCAGATCCTCCGCGTCAGCGTCCAAGCACTTAGACCACTGAGCCACCGCGGCGCCAGGAGCATATATAAAGCAGTCAAGTGCGAGTCGGGCTCGCTCACTGAGGGTTCCGTACCAGAAATACCCTTTTTAGCGTTCGAATTTAGTTTCTCTTTGCCCGTCTGGCCACACAATTTTCGACATTTTGGCCTACATCTTCGAAACCAATTCACCTAAAATTATAAAAAAAACATTTTAGGAATCCACGGACGTAGCCCTTTCTAACGAGACCCCACAATATGTAAACAACAAAAATTTTTCGCTAAGGAAATTTTTTACTATGGTAATCTTAAATAAAATTAAAAAAAATAGAAAAACAAATAAATCGAAAAAAGCTGCAGTTTTCCAGTAATCTATGACTAAAGACCTACAAACTCTGATTTTATCAAAATTTTAGCTTAAGAAATGTAGAAAGCTAGGGGGGGGTATGGTCATTTTTTCGACATTTTGTGCTATATCTTCGAAACCACTTCATAGAAAATTAAAAAAAAAATATCTTTGGAATCCATGGACGTAGCCCTTTCTAATGATACCCCACTCGATATAAACAACAAAATTTTTTTTCTGAGAGGGGTCATCTTAAATAAAAAAAAAATTTTTAAATTAAAAATTCGAAAAAACCGGCAGCCATTCAGTCATGCGTGATCCAATACCTAGTAAGCCTGATTTTATCAAAATTTTCGGTTGAGAAATGGCGTGGGAAGATGGGATCATGTTGGGACAGGTCCGTTTTTTTAACTATATCTTTCTAACGCGTTTAGATAATAATTTAAAAAAAATATATTTGGAATACATGGATGTAGCCCTTTCTAATGATACCCCACTCGATATAAACAACAAAAATTTTTTTCTGAGGGGGTCATCTTAAATTTGAAAAAAAATAAAAAAATTTTAAATTCGAAAAAAGCCGCAGTCATTCAGTCATGCGTGATCCAATACCTAGGAAGCCTGATTTTATCAAAATTTTCGGTTGAGAAATGGCGTGGGAAGATGGGATCATGTGGGGACAGGTCCGTTTTTTTAACTATATCTTTCTAACCCGTTTACATAATAATTTAAAAAAAATATATTTGGAATACATGGATGTAGCCCTTTCTAATGATACCCCACTCGATATAAACAACAAAAATTTTTTTCTGAGGGGGTCATCTTAAATTTGAAAAAAAATAAAAAAATTTTAAATTCGAAAAAAGAAAAAATTCGTTCAGAAATGGTGTGTGCAGATGGGATCATGTGGGGACAGGTCTGTTTTTACCACATTTTTAACTATATCTTTCTAACCCGTTTACATAAAATAAAAAAAAATACATTTTGTAATCTATGGATGTAGCCCTTTCTAACGATAACCCACACGATACGATTTAAAAATATTTTTATTTTTTTTTGTCCGACCCGAAAATCTTTAAAAATTATAAAAAATACTTCTAAAAATATTTGTTAACTTTTTATAGTGAAAATGAGTTTAGGTTATTAAGACCTAACATCGTGCCAAATTTCAGGTTTCTACGATTAAAAAAAGGTCGTTTTATATACACACTCCCAAAACAAAAGTGACCTTATAAATGTTCCCGGTTTTTCCCTTTTAGGGGAACGGAACCCTAAAAACAAACATGACTGACTCTTTTTTATGGTGAACAAGACTGACTCTAAATTGAAGCAGAGTCCTTCTTCTGAGCAGTCTGCCACAGAATTTCTACGAATGCATTGTGTATGTATGCCGCGCAACACAAGATGGAGAAAACCTCAGAGCAGTGATGTCAATTAGTAAATATCATACCTCTGAAGCATACCTGTAAAATATTCAAATCAAAATCGATTTGTAAATCAACTGAAAATTTTGATTTAAAAATCAACTCCACCAATCGATTTCATATTTCTGAATTTACAATTAGGCACTCAGCAATCAGTGATTCGAATCAAAAGGCTTGAAACAGTGATTTGCCCTTGTTTGATTCAAAACACAAATCACAAAAGTTGATTGGGACTTAAAATCAAAAAGCACCAATCGATTCGCCGCTGTGCTGATTGAACTCCTTCGTGGTGCAATCACCACATTAAGTAAGCTATACAGAACTGCATTTTTGTATTAGAAGGAAAGTTGTGGAATTCAATTGCAGCTTTAAGATGCTACAGAATAGTAGGTATACACAAGAAATAAACAACAACTTATGTATTTTTATTTCAAAATACGTATTGTATGAATGTAAAGGCTGAATTCACCAAATTTTAATTAATGCATACGTATATATTTTACATACTATATATACATATGTATATTATATTAAACAAGTAATGCTTCCTGGGACAGCAGGTAGAAATTCATTACACTTTTGTGGCGGCAGAGGTTTGCACAAAGGTCTACCTCTTCTGTGCGGTTTCTAATGGTAGAATTGCTCTAGTAGTAAAGTGAGAAATCGTGTCAGCTGACACAATCTATCTTACCCGAACACAATGTACGTTATTACTCTAAACGGATTGCGTAGTAGAAATATCTGCGTCAATTAGAAAACTCCTACAAAAATCGTGTCAGCTGTGAAAAGACTGTTGCCATAAAAAAAATTCACTTGAAAATTGAAATAGAAATAATGCAAGAATTAAAACGGCAACACTGATTAAAACAAGCGAATATTTATTGGATATACAGTTCACCTGCGCTTTCGTTTGCTTTTAATTTGTACACATCGTACATTTTACACAACACTAAACACATTCAGCCCAATCGGCAATTCCGGGGGAAACTTTTTTCCAAGGAAATATTTCTCTTCCCACGAAGGGAATCCTACTATCGTGAATTTCCATCGAAAAATATTTCCACTCGAAAAAGTGCTGCCAAATCCATTTCATTTTCGAAGCCAACACTCAATGAAAATAGAACAAATAATGCGGCCATAATTCTGCAGTACGTTTTCCAGAACAGTTACGTATGTATATAACTCCATGTGCTGTCGGTTTCGACTGCCCCCTTGGCCACTTCTGACTCTCGTGCAGCATCACAAACAATTTATTGGAGTGTTATAATTTTAAGCATATTCTAGAAAATATGCAGTGTAAAAACACATTTCCTTCAAATGTGATTAAAGAAATGTTTGCAGAACAAATTTATTGAAAATTTTGTTACAAATATAATTTACATTTCAAATTACTGATCTTTTCCTCTTCAAATTGTTGATTGAATTCGAACATGCTTCACGACTTCACGATACCAAATTTCGGAGGAAGGGAAAAATTCCAAGGAAATATTTGTTCGCGATTGGGCTGATTGAGTCAATTATTTCGTCGTTTGAATTCATTTTTCACGATATATTTTGTTTGTGAACTCTGTTGCAGAAAAGTGTTGCCAGTGGCCTCGATTTTAGTTCAACAAAAGAAGTGGATTATTACTGCCGAAATTAGTTAAAATAAGTAGTACACAATATAGAGATGTAAAAAGTATGATAATTCTGTGCCATAAATTTAATAAAGAATGTAAAATTTCATTTCAGAAGAAAATAAACAGCGTGCTTCTTTTGTGCACAAAACTATAAGGCAGCACTAACAAAAAGAAAAGACTGACAGCTGCAATCCGTTTAAGTGTTAGAGTAACTGGGTAAATTGCTATCCGACACGTTTGAATCAGACACGTCTGGACTAATTAGACCATAAGCAACGGATACGAAACAGTGATGCCTATTCTTCTTCCAAACCTCCTAAAAGTAATGCGATTTACTCAGCTTCATTTTACGAAACACAAAATCCTTTGAAAATGCTACGGACTAATAATAGTGCCTTCAAAATAAACAAACAAGGCACTAAAATAGATATGAGACGATAAATGCATTTTCATAAATGTATCAGCTTTACAAATGCACAAAATCTGGTTCGAATTTCACGACGTTGGCATCACTGATGGAATACGATGGAAGTATCATATAAAACAGGGTTGCATTTCTCCTTCCAATAAATACTTTGCTTGCAATTTTTGATGATAAAATATGAATAAATAATTACATATGACTTCAAGTTGTTTGTATTTACATATGATTTGTTCACGATTTAATTTTTAATTTTAAGGAACGAATTTATCTTTGATATTTTTGGTACTATTTCTTTTTGCACACTTGATTTCAAAATTTGATTTGCAGTCCCAATCAAAAGAGTTGAAACATGATTGGAATCCGCTGATTTAAAATCAAGTGATTGGTAAATCAGATTTTCGCTTTCGATTTGTGAGGGCTGATTTTAAAATCAAATGACCAGAAAGTTAGGGCCTTTGTTCATTTAGCCAGCGACATGTATGGAAGTATGTGTGATATTTGGGAAACCAATCACGGCCACCATCAAGTACCATTGAATTCGTCTTAATATCTTGTTCACTCACATTTGCCAGCGTTTTTTCTTGCTGTCTGTGCAAATCGGAAGCGACTAAATTGCACGTATCAAAGCAATTCCTTCTAGCATTTAATTTGTATGTGTGTATATTTTTTTATGCATCGAAATGTCCATCGGAAGCACGGCTTGCCGTGTCGTCTCCGTCCCACAACTGCCACTTCTAATACTTCTTTCGGTGGATAACGATATATCTTATTGTTTTCCACTTCTAATTTCCTATTTTATGCCGACAATTTAAAATATACACCATCATTAATAGCCCCTTATATCTACGGTGACCAACCGTACTATATTATATAGGACAGTACTCTATTTTACGCCGATGTTCTATATGATATATTTTGTTATTAAAAACATGGAAATGGAAATGGAAATTTTAAAATGTGTTCTATATTTGTTCTATATTTGATACAAAGCGAATTAATATCGAAAAAAAAAAATAAATACCAAACATGAAATACGAGCTCATGTAAACTGAGATTTTTAATCACTTTGACAAAAAAGTATACCTTGTAAAAATTGTGGAATTCAGTCTTTGCTTACCAGGGTCAAATGCTCCTACAAAAAGGGTTTTCTCTCTTATGAACAACATTTAGACTGCGGAATCGAAATAAAAAATTAACAAAATTAAATCCATTTTAATTACAAAGTGCAATTATGAACTTTCTTGCTTGGAATTTTAGGAGTACTTAGAGGAAAACCACAATTTGATAAAAAAAATTCATTCTACAGAATAATATCAAAAAAATTAGAGCTAAAACGTCTTATATGTTATGTTAAGAATTTATGTTAAACAGGGTGGTTGCCAATAAGGATGCTGATCTCGTGGTTCTTTGGTTCAAACCATAAAAATAGCTTGCCTTGATATAGGGTCCATTTTGAACCCATTACCACCCTGTATACAGTTTATTGGGTAAATTGTTTTTTATACCCTACACCTATAATAGGTAATAGGATATAATAACTTTGTGCGAAAATTGTAACGCATTAAAGGAACCATCCTAGGTATAGACATAAGTATATAGAAATGCTTAGAATTACTTTCTGTGTTGATTTCCGGTTGTCCGTCTGTCTGTCCGTCTGTCTTGCTGTCCGTGGCCACAGAAGAGAAAGAAGCAGATGTCCGATTTAGACTAAATTTGGCACACAGTCGCAGTGAACCTTCCACTACTTCAAGTTCCAAGATTAGCCAAATCGGTTAAAGGACACGCCCACAATGGGTCTGTAAGTCCCACTACCCCTGAATATTTCCAGTAAAAATGCTTAAATTTGTGTAATTATTCATTAAAAGGAATGGTATTAGGTATTTAATGTAAGGTGTGGACCCTCTATGTCATACAAAAAAATGGGCGTGGTCTGCCCACTATATAGACGGTAAGCGGAAAATCCTTATAACTTCCATAATATATACACCAGTCTGTCCATATTTGGTCACTTCATTTCTGGTAAGAACACCTCTTAATTCTCCAAAAATGGGCGTGGTCCGCCCACTCAGTTACTTGGTGTAGGGTATTATTCTGTCGGTGAAACCCGACTTATGCTTCCTTACTTGTTAGTACATTAAATAAATTAAAGCTTATTTTTAAAAAGTTTTTTTTTTATATAATTTTAATTTCTCTAAAATTCTTTTTGCTACACGAGCATTGCGTAAGACGGTTTCGTTAGCATGTTGTTACTTAGTTGTGGCGCGCGCTTTGGCAGCAAGAGAGACTTTACAGCAGGAGTTACACTTGCTATCTTAACTTGTATAAGTATCGTTAATTTGTACAAAATAGAAGGAGCATACAAAAGTTAATGCAAGAAAGCTAGACTTAAGCCTCGTTCGCGGGCTCTTGTGCTAATAATAAATTTTTTTTAGTAGCAACGCCACCCACTTACTTATAATCCTTTCGAAACTAACGTGCTATGCATGTATAGGAGGCGTGTGTCCCTGAGTGTTTGTTTACGTGATAAAAAAATTTTGGTTTCAACTTTTTGTCTTATTTATTTACAGGTAAACTCGAACCGCACGCATCCAGCTTTAATATGGGCTATCTGGTATCGCCATACACTTACTCGAATGGTGGTGCCGGTGGTTTGCCAGTAACGATGGTAAGTAACACTCGATTTGCACCGAAAGTCAACAGCGTTAACCATGCGTAAATATACATAGATTGAAATTTTTACGTAAATATGTCTTTACGCGAGAATAACAACTTATAATCAAATGAAATGCTATTTCCTTTATTTGTTTTAGAAACATGTAGGCCCAATTTCACAGTGTCTATTTAAAACCTAATTTACGTTTAAGTAAGAAATTTACAGCCTTATTTTGTAAATCCCAACGCCTCAATTCACCCTGCGGTGAAGAATTTGGTATTGTGTAAAACGCATCACCCCACTCAGTGACCACGCACGTTATCTTACGTAGTTTCGTATGAAACCCGGTATCACATAAAACGCAACGCTGCGTTTTCACTTACATGAACCGTCAAATCGTTCTCTCGGGTTTGTGCTCGCGTTCGGTTTTTTAAACGCATAATTTTTGTAAATTTTGAGTGAAAATTGATTTGTGGTAATCTGTAGAAGAAAAAAATAAGTTTTGTAATACTTCTTAAAGCCAAATACTAAAAAAGTACAAAAAAAGGAAAATACTAGCACTGCGGTTGAAGATGGAACTCACAACAAATAGAAAAGTACCGCGGTTGAGGACCGAACTCAGAACCTCTCGCCTGCTAGTCAATCGCTCTAACCACTATGCTATGGAAGGTATGCAATGGAAGCGGCAAATTTTGTGTGTTTTGTATTTGGTTGGTAAATTTGGAAAAATACAACCTTCTTTCGTAAGATCTTGACAGTTCAAGTGATGCCGTAAGACAACGAAAGCAATTACGCAGTGATTTATAAATTGGCATTTTTTGATCCCGGCGTTGGCTTCGTGTTAGCATCGCGTTTGATCACGGGGATTTATAAAATGAGGCAGTTAATTTTCACACTTGGAAGTTAGTGGTAATTTAAATGGCGAGTGTGGCGAATTAAGTTCGGCACAGGGCTGCGAAAACGAAAAAAAATAAAAAGGTAATTGCGACTCTGGCCCGTCGGAAGAGCAATTTCACTGCGCTTTGCTTCCAAGATTTTCCCTTTTTGGTCAACACTTATTTAATCGGTTAGGTGAGGCACCGCCGCACAGTGTAACGACTTAGTACAACTCGCGGCCAAAACTAGAAGGAGTTATCGGATTACTATGAAATTATAGACTTAAATGTTTTAGGGGCGTTTGATTTCAAAAATCGTATCAGATTTTTCGTAAACCTAGTGGGCGTGGCACCTCCCATACAATCTGATTATAAAAAATGAAATATTTTGAAAACTGGGTCTGGTACCTGGAAAATTTATTTCCGCAAAAAATTATATGTTCATGCCAGGAGCGTATAATTATACAAATAGTTTCCCTAGAGAAATTATTTTTAAAATATAAGATCCGCATTTACTCTCCACACTATTCTGTAACGCAGTCTCTCTATTTGGTTTTATCGCCGAGCGCCACACTTGAAAAGGTTGCCGAATTTCAGCACAGGTGCTACTAGAAAACAGGTTGTCAAAGACGGAGTAGCAGATATTAGCAGCTGAAGTTAACTGATTTATTTTATACATACTATTATTGAACTATATTTAAAAAATCAAAGAGGTGTTTTGCGGAGCTTTTTTAAAAGTCAATCAAAACTTTTCAATCTCTTTTTCGATTTGTTTTGATTTGGGCATTTTTCGAAAAACGGTACTTTTGAACTGTCAAAACACAAAACCTATAACACAGCTGCCACATAGAAATACATAAGTTTAATTGAAAAAAACTGTATGAGATTCGCTTCACAAGTAGTAAAGTTACAGCATTTCTAAACAAGTTAAAAATAATGGTAAATTTTGCAATGAAATACTTTTCTGGGAAAGTCATTTTTCAAAAGTTGATTTAGTACTGAAATTTTTGTTTTGTTTTAAATTTTTTTGAATTCTTTTAGTTTGATGTATTAACTACTCATGTGCATTAATACATTTTTAAAATTACAACATTAATTTTTTCCATTTTGGCCACCTCGTTGCACTGTGCGCCGTGGCTCAGTGGATAAGTGTTCGGTCGCTGTTGCGTGTAGTAGGTGGATCAAACCCCACCTCATAACATCTAATAAAAAAAAATGAAATTGGTTGCTTTGCACGCGGCGCCGACTCGGTCTGTTTATGCCTGGTATTGATGGACAATCACAAAATGCTATTCCGTACGTTCTCATGTCACTTCTTTCGTCAGCGAGTAGCTAAAGGGAGTGAACGTTTACCTCGGAGCTCGTGATTTGTGCGGATTTATCACGGAATTACTGGACGATTTCTCACCAAGTGCTGAACATCGGAGACGGAACCTTGGGTGCACTGGAGCTGCGCGTGTGGTGTCTTACTTTTCCTATGCTTCTCCTGCAATCCGTGGTCAAATTATTCCTGACTTTTGCTGATTCTTGCGCCATTTTGGTGAATAACTACATCTTTTCAAACCGCTTGCTGTTATCGCAACTGTTATCGCATAAACTCAAGTCATTGCTGTCAACATATGACCGTACAATCCACTTAACAGTGATGCCACTGTGTGGAAATTTGAATTGTACACACTTTGAAAGTCACTGGTACAAAGCTCTACAGGGCGTTCTTATTCTAATAAACAAAACAAATAAAGTTTAAAACTTTCAACCCAGGTCAAAAATGTCTTCCACCTCGCCTCTTAAGGGAGGTAAGGAATCAGACAAATCGGAATATTTTCTTCAAAACTATGCACCAATTAATGAGGTCAACCAATTGAAACAAAAACAAGTAAGGAAGTATCAGTCGGGTTTCACCGACAGAGTAATACCCTACACCATGTTCCCAAGTGCGGTGATGATTCACTGAAATTGTGGGTGCATTTGATTTACAACCCACATGGTGGGCGGACCACGCCCATTTTTGGCAGACTACAAGATATAGGTACCTAATAGGACTATACATGCCAAATATTGATGCTCTGACAGGTGTACAACAGATGTTATCGGCATATTTATTTTTCTGCCCCCATGGTGGGCGGACCACGCCCATTCCAGGAGAATTAAAAGATATTCCTACCAGGAACGAAGTAACCAAATCTGGATGCTCTGGGGTATATATTATGGAAGTTAAGAGGATTTTTTGCTTATCGCCTATATAATGGGCGGACCACGCCCATTCTCTTGTATGGCATCTAAGACATATCAACTTGGGAATCGAATTTCATTCATTTATATTCGTAACTAGTCATTTGGGAGCCATTTTGCCGCCTATATAGTGGGCGGACCACGCCCATTTTTTCGTATGACATAGATGACCGCCCCTTAACTTGAATACCAAGTATTATTCTTTTCAATGAGTAATTAGACAAATTACAGCAATTTGATCGCAAAAAAGCCGAGGTAGAGGGACTTATAGGTCCATTGGGGGCGTATCCTTCGACCGATTTGAATAATTTTAACACTTTACCTAACCCGAGGTTCACTGTGACTGTGTACCATTTGGTCCAAATCGGACAACTCCTTCTTTCTTTTTTTTGCGTACACGCAGACGGATGGACAGACGGACAACCGGAAATGAAAAGAGAAAGTGTTTCTGATCATTTCTATATACTTACGTCTATACCTAGGAAGGCTCCTTTAATGCGTTACAATTTTCGCACAAAGTTATTATACCCTATTACCATAGGTGTAGGGTATAATTAAAGGAATTGGAAAATTTATGTAATCAGTTAAGAGCAGAAAACATAGAACTTAAAAATAATACATGCAAACCTTCAACTTCAGCGAACGCTGCGCTAGAAAATTTCGAAGACCAACTCCAGTGTGAAACTGATGAAGAAGAATTGGCCCTCGAAACTGATTGGATTTTGAAGAAAAATAAAAAAAGGAAGGAGATCCAAAAAACGAAAAGCCGAAGAGTCCCCAGAAATAATAACAGCCTCGAACTCCCCAGAGGCAATGAACAAGCCAGCAGGCGCTGATAAACCGAAATTCGAACCCCGCCTTCCGCCAGTTATGGTTTCAAATATAACAAAATATTAAGATTTAGAAAAATCTGCTCAAAACATTGTCAAAAATTCGTTCACGATGAAACTTTTGAATAATGACATATATAAAATAAATGTCACTCATAGCGATGACTACCGATCTATTACAAAAATGCTGACAAGCTCCAATATGTCTTGGTATTCTTACAAAAATAAACAAACGCGCCCAATTAGATCCAAAAATGATCAAAAATTTACATTACTCATGTTGCCCTAATTTGATCATGGCAGACCTTGAAGACCAGGGTTTTAATGTAATTAATATTGTCAACAAACTTAAATTTAAAACAAAAGAGCCTTTAAACATGTTCACGGCCACTTTCGATGCTAATGAAGACATTAAGAAAATATATGAAACTAGGCATATCTTTCATTCAATTGTGGCAATTGAGCCCATTAAAAATCCGAATTTGATTCCACAGTGCAAAAATTGCCAAGCTTTTGGACACACCAAAAATTATTGTGGGATAAGTCCAAGATGTGTTAGGTGCGGTGGTAAACACAGTACCTCTGAATGTACAATAGCAGTCCACAAAAAACAGAAATGCTGCAACTGTGGTGAAAACCACCCTGGGGTTGTGTTGTAGCCAAGGAGCTTCAACTTATACGGGATAAAGCAAATCAAAAAGGGATACCTGATAACCAACTAAATGGGCTCAGTAACACAGACAAAGTCGCTAAGTTTAACAATCGACCAAAAACTCAGCCAAAGTACCAAAGTAACATACTCTGAAACAGTTAAATGAAATTCCAAAACTCCTGAAAGCGGCCAAAAAACGGGTATCGGTCGGGCAATAATTTTAATAGGATAATTTGCTATTTGGTTAGTTAGAATTTCATATAATACTAGCGGTCCCGGCAAACGTTGTTCTGCCTAAAACAATTATTTTATTCCAAGATTTGTTTTGAAATGTATCTCAATTATGGTAGAAATTTTTTTAATAATATGTCAACTGTAGTATTATATGGTTGAAATTTGAGCCAAATTGGTCCATAAATAAGAATTTTCGAAAAAACGCCGCCGCAGCGCCACTTAGGAAGGTCTAACATGAAAAAAAACCATTCAGAGCACCACACGAACATATGTTGTGAGTATAATGTCGATCGCTTCTGTGGTTCAGCCGTGATGCTGCGACATACATACGCACAAACGTTTTTATATATTAAGATATGAAAATGAAAATTATGTACGGGAAGAATACGTTTTCGTGAATATTTCCACTTCGACAACAGCTATAGGGCTAAAATTTTGTCGACCACTTTCTGTCAACCTTAGCATTATATGGTTGAAATTTGAGCCAAATTGGTCCATAAATAAGAATTTTCGAAAAAACGCCGCCGCAGCGCCACTTAGGAAGGCCTAACATGAAAAAAAACCATTCAGAGCACCACACGAACATATGTTGTGAGTATAAGGTCGATCGCTTCTGTGGTTCAGCCGTGATGCTGCGACATACATACGCACAAACGTTTTTATATATTAAGGGCCAGTTTCTCAGTGGATGTTTAAATCTAATTTGCGAATTGAGTTTAAATCTAGTTTAACTTTTCTTGAGTTTCACAGTGCATTTATTTAAATACGGAATAATGAATGGCAACTTCGAATATTTGACAATTGAACACAGCACAACTTGCCAAAAACATATGTTCAATTGTTCAATTATGGAGGCAGCGCGAGCTAAAAATTTTTCGTCGGCCGAAAGAAGTAAATTATTGGATATTCTTCAAAGAATCCACAGTTTATATTATTTATAATACTACGGGATCCTTTATATGTGCTACACCATGCAGTTGTATGTTTAATTTGGCCGCTTATAAATTGCAATATTGTCGACGCAGCTTGCCTGCACATCCGAAATCAGCTGTTTATTTGTTTTCGATTGCAACTCTGTGCCGTACTTAAATGCCCACAACCGGGCATTTAAATTGTATTTAACTTCCCACTGTGAAACTGAAATTCCCTATTTAAACTGCAATCAGAGTTTAAACATCCACTGTGAAACTGGCCCTAAGATATGAAAATGAAAATTATGTACGGGAAGAATACGTTTTCGTGAATATTTCCACTTCGACAACAGCTATCGGGCTAAAATTTTGTCGACCACTTTCTGTCAACCTTAGTATTATATGGTGTGAATTTGAGCCAGATCGGTCCATAAGTAAGAATTTTCGAAAAATCGTCACCGTGGCAACACTTAGGATGGTCTAACATGAAAACAAACCATTCAGAGCACCTCACGAACATATGTTGTGAGTATAAGGTCGATCGCTTCTGTGGTTCAGCCGTGATGCTGCGACATACATACGCACAGACGTTTTTATATATTAAGATGTTGAATGCCTTCGATGGATTAGGTTCACTGTATACATTGTCCCAAGACTCAAATGTGAGTCTATTGTTCAAAGAAGAAAGGTCAGTTTTATCGTAAGAGGTTTGAACTAGTAAATCTGAGTTTGCCTAAAAAGGTCTTATAATATTGTCAAAATACAATCAAATCAAACAATGCAGTGGTAAGAAAAATTAAAATTGGTATCTGAACTGGACAGGGATACATCAGATGACCGACTTAATCGCACAAAAATATGATCGATACAAGTTAACAAGAATTCAGATATACGAGTAGGTTCATTTATGCATGATTCAAAACCATAATACGAGAGAAGAAATAAGTAATTATCCACGAACGAAGAGTTTTGTAAAATATTTAAGTTAGTATCACCTTATAATATATATTATTATTATTATGTCTGTATAAACAAAGAAACGAATATTTTTGGTTATCAATACAACAGCTAATACTTAAAACATCTGTGCTATTAAAGTAAAAGCAACGAGGATCACAATTAAATTCTACACTTACAAAAGACAAACGACCTAACATAACCTATAGCATTTACAAATGTTTTCATTATCATAGTCCCATATTTCAATTAAGAAAATTAAATCTGCCTTATGTATTAACAAATTATTCAAGATGTGAAAGAAAGTTATCAAAATTTTTTCTTAAACTTCTAATATTTTTATGTATTACATAAAAGCTATTAATTTTTTGTTTGGTGTAATGAAAAGTACTAAAAATTTATATTTTTACATTGCGCAAGAGGAACATTAAATAAATTTGCATGTGAACTTACATTATTCATACTTGTAATAACAAAATGCAATTCCTATTATATACAAAGTTAGTTCTTAATTTATTTTATTCAAGTCCTCCCATGAGTTTATTATCACGACATTGGCTGTATTCCTAAACGTACTTATGCAAAGCAGTGCTGCGCCCCCAATGCTCTACTGATTTATTTTCTGAATGCTAATGCGATGCATTGCATAAATCAGGTTGGCAACACTTTTTAGTTTGGGAACGCACTGGATGCTCAACATTGCTTTCACAAAATGGAAATTGTAAAAAACTACATAATTACTACTTATTCAAAACATTTTTGCATTTGAGTAGCGAATAACTTCCCAGCAACTCTAAATTAATTGTAAAATTGACAAAAAGGAGGCGAAATTTAATCGCGTCCTAAAAGTTTCAGTGAAGCCGAAAAAACATAACCTAACTAATCAAAAAGCATCAACAAAATTTGTGATGAGCAGTTTGCGCATTCGATGCTTATCGACAACTCGATGCCTGCGTTTAGGAACAGGGTGCACATGCAAACTTTTTATGTTTGCGTTTAGGAACATACTGCTTTGTACTTATGCAGCGCAACTGACGTTTAGGAATACAGCCATTATCACCTTCCTTTTTGCGCAATAACATGTCCTGCAAACACTAGGCGTAGTGCGCCCACTATATACGCGATAACTGGAAAATTCTCAATGATACACATATGTATAAACCAGAGCGTCCATATTTGGTCACTTCATTGCTGGTAAGAATAGTACATTTAAATTCTCCAAAAATGGGAATGGAGGCGGTAAATTAAATACATATATGTACCGATCATTTATGTTGTACACTCTCCACAGTATCAATATTTGATATATGTATGTATATGTATAGTCCTATTAGGAATATCTTGTAGTTTGTCAAAACTGGGCGTTGTCCACACAGTATATACATATGTACATATATAACTGTAACGCAAATACGATATCATTTCTTTCAGTAAATTATCTCCCCACTCGGTTACTAGTTGTAAGGTATTACTCTGTCGGTGAAACCCGACTTATGCTTCCTTTCTTTTTCTTTTTGCTTTTATTTCTATACTAACTGAACATACCCGACTTCGTTCGAGCTTCTCATTGAATATTAACCACATAACAAAGGATTTGTCATATTAATACGGAGCTCGTTATCACCAACTTATCCTCTAATAATAATAATAATTGACTGGCGCAACAGCCCGTAAGGGGTTAGGCCTAGCTTTCTCGCATTTATTTGTGTGTGCTTGTCATATTTTTGACAAATTAACGGGACTTACATTAACCGAATCCGAAGGGGTTGAGAAGCTTTTCATGGCAAAGAATATTTTCGGAAAATTGCCAATTCATCGCGGGAAATGGCGCCGCGCAAAGAAACAATTTGAAAACAAATTCTCTTTGTATTAGATGTTATGTTCCGGACTGAGAGTTGAACCCAGGGCCTCCCGCATTAGCGACCAAGCACTTAGTCCACTGAGCCACCGCGGCGCCACTAATCCCCTGCTTACTATAATATCAACCGTTGGCATATCTGTCTATCTAATGCTGCATCCATGCTGACCATTTAATACACATTCTTTCAATAAAGAAAGGGTAAAACGAGTGAAAGAGAGATGTGTCGTGCTAAAAACCTAGCTGAAAAAGAAAAAAAGATCGATCCCGAAAGTAAATAATTACTTTAAAACTATAAAAACCTATCCAGATGATGTATTCCATCTTTATACAAGATGACAAACAAATTTTTATCCATTTATAATACATTTTCTACGTTTCCATTTCGTGTTCTGCAACCCGCAACAGTAGGATAATGACTGCGAAAACTGCAGAAATTTGTCACTGCGGTGCCAAGCCGTTGCATTAACGAACGCGTTGCACGCAACAGTATTGCGCCATTTTGCTTTTACGAACGCGTTGCTTTGCAGTGCAACCGTTGGGTTGCATTTACGAACGTACCTGAATACTCCTCTATGCATATATGTACATATGTACGTATGTCCATACATACATATATCTGTGGTCAAAAGCAATAACGACTTAAGTCGACTTAAGACGAAATTGAGTTGACGTTACCACTGTATTCCTGACGTTGATGCGCATATTTTGTTCAAACCCCGGTATCTGTACCTATCTCAGACAAAAAGTTATTTAAAAAAAACACATGCACTTATGTACATGTACTTATGTGCATTTAAAATTTCGAATTGCATTTTCTCGAAACAGTTGTTTTCGACTTAAGTCGTTATTGCATATGACCACAGATATAGAGTGAAACTTATAAAGGGTGCGCCATCTTGTATGTCGGTATGTGAATATTTAATTACTTAAACATTTATCAACCGATTGACTTAAGTTCAAATTTTTTTGAAACGTCAATTCAGTACAATTTTTGTGAAATACGAATTTTTTGAGCTAAGTTGCTGACTAGACGGGTGTTTCTTGAATTACTCGCTTCGCAAAAAAACTCCTAATATTGCTCAGGATAATCTTATCTATAAGCTGAAAAACTTGAAAACTTTAATTAAGTAATTGCAGCATTGAGCAACCGTGATTTGATCATTACACCTATGGTAATAGGATATAATAACTTTGTGCGAAAATTGTAACGCATTAAAGGAGCCATCCTAGGTATAGGCATAAGTATATAGAAATGCTTAGAATCACTTTCTGTGTTGATTTCCGGTTGTCCGTCTGTCTGTCTGTCTTGCTGTTCGTGGCCACAAAAGAGAAGGAAGGAGTTGTCCGATTTGGACTAAATTTGGCACACAGTCGCAGTGAACCTTACACTACTTCAAGTTTCGAGATTAGCAAAATCGGCTGAAGGACACGCCTACAACGGGCCAGTAAGTCCCACTACCCCGGAATATTTCCAGTAAAATTGCTTAAATTTGTTTAATTACTCATTTAAAGGAATGGTATTTGGTATTTAAGGTAAGGTGTGGGCCCTTTACGTCATACAAAAAAGTGGGGGTGGTCCGCCCAATATATAATCGGTAAGCGGAAAATCATTATAACTTCCATAATATATACACCAGTCCGTCTATATTTGGTCACTTTACTGCTGGTAATAATACCTTTAAACGGTCCAGAAATGGGCGTGGTACACCCTCCATAAGAGTGGCAAATTCAAAATATCAACATTTTCTGTTTTGCACCCTCCAGAGCCTCAATACTTGGCATATATAGTCCTATTAGGAATATCTTGTAGTTTGTCAAAAATGGGCGTGGTCCGCACACTATGTAGGCAGTAAATTTAATACACCCACAATTTCATTTCTTTCAGTGGATTATCGCTCCACTCGGTTACTTGGTGTGGGGTTTTACTCTGTCGGTGAAACCCGACTGATGCTTCCCTAATTGTTTTTGCATTGAAAGCATTTCGTAAATAAAACGAGGAAAAATATCTTTCCTATACATATTTTAAGAATTAACATGGTAAGAGCACAAAGAAAGTTATTCACTTTGGAACAATATATTTTGAATACAATATTTTTCCTGGGCTACTTAAGACCATTTCCTGCAATGTACGAAAATGTTTGCGAAAAATATTTCTATAAGCAAGAGAAATACAGCACAACTTCGGTTATACTACCATTGAGATGGAAGATTATAAAGATCTTTGCTCAGATTCTTACGTAATGCTTGTCGAAGGCTTAGTTAAGCATGTCATGTGGCATACTTAAAATTTCAATTAAAAATGCACGAATCTGCGATGGCCTCGTAAGGTTATGCCGGGGTGCCGGTGAGGGTTTGGAGTCGTCGCTCGGGATAAAAAAAATAAATAATTGACGCAAGAGCCCGTGTGGGCTTAGGCCTAGCTTCCGTCGCTAGGGTTGCGGAAGTGAAATTCTGGGGGGATAATTCGGGGAAAAATAATACAAAATTTTGTGTTAACCTTCAAGTTTATGTGTTTATTTTCCTTTAAACTTATTTTTCTACAATATCGGCATTATACCCTTCACCTATGGTAATAGGGTATAAAATTCCAAAAGACTCGAATGTGCAAAAATTATCTCCCTGTGCAGAACAGAAATGTATAACTGCAAGCAAAATTTGGAAATGTTAAGGAAGGAGAAGAAAAGGAGAGCAAAAGTAAGCGCAGTTAGAAAGACCGCCAGCAATTTTAAACGCATTTTTCTCAAACAGCATTTTTTTTAGTTGGTACAGCACTAATCTCGGAAACAATTTATACGATTCACTTGATTTAGTTTTTTTTTTGCAAAAATTTAAAAATTTATTATCTAAAATGAAGCGTATGACTTTTTAAATCTGACTCATTCGATTTTTTATGCGTAACTAAATTCAAATATTTTCATCTAAAAATTTAAATTTTGAAACGCCACAACTTTCTTAATTTTTACGCTACATTGTAGATAATTACATAAAGTGTAAAGTGCTTTAACCGAAATCGCTGTATCACGTTTCAGGTTTGCCCGGAGCGCTCTACCAGAGAGGTCCTTCAGTAATGCGGTGGTCCAGCATCGGGAGGCTCCTTGGCTCATGTTCCATAATTTGAATGGACAAAATTTTTTTTTACACTTAATGTAGCACAAAAACAAACAAAAGGTGCGGAGGGTGCGGACCGCCCGTATGTAAGTTGCCATTTCCTACTTCCAAGGGCAAAAGACCTCCTGAACATTTCTTTGTATTTTTCTTTTCTTAAAAGTTAAATAAATTGATGTGGCATATATCTATATTTTATATTTTCAAGGCATTAAGTTGTAGTTTTATTTATGATTGGAAATAATCTTACCGCAGGCAAGAAATTAGTCTCTGCCATGAGAGGACGCTTCTCAATACTGTTCGGACATGATCTTTAAAATGACTTTAAAGTTAATGCGAGAAAGCCTAATGCGGGCCTTAAACGGTCAATCGATTGGAGCCAAACGTGAGCTGTGTTAGAGAAATTTTTTTATGTATGGTCACACAGACACGACGGAGAAATGACTGATGCAAAATCAAAGTGGTTTAGATATTTTTCGATGCACGGCAAGCCGCTGTACCCGTGTCAAGGCAAATTAACATTTGGTTTTGTTCGTCGCGCTGTAAACATCGTACGCAAACAAAACAAGCGAAGCGGAAAAACAATTTTTGTCGCGAAATTCATGCGATAACTGACATCTTTTTCCTAAGCACCCTTTCATCCGAATGCTCTTCTCTTTATTTTACCGCTTTTTAATGCACTTTGCTAGTGTAAAATATGCGATACGGTCGTCCGTGTCACTCATCGTATGTCTGCACACCACAAAGAATCAGAAATTATGAAGATTTAATGGCAATGACTGTTGTATGTAAGGGCTAGGCATCATTTTACACGTACACATGCCTGACATAGAATGACTGACCGCGTAAAGGCCGCATAAGCCTCGTTTACGCTGGATGTTGCGCCAATTACATATTTATAGACTTAAGACAGCATTCATTCATTTTAACGAGCTGGGTGCACGTCATCAGCACATGTACACTTGTTCTTAAAATGAATTGTCTTTGTAAATTGAAGGCCTGTGCCATGGCTAAAGTTGCTGCTCCGTTCCCCTAAAAGGGAAAAAACGGGAACACTTATAAGGTCACTTTTGTTTTGGGAGTGTGTATATAAAACGACTTTTTTTTCATCGTAGAAACCTGAAATTTGGCACGATGTTAGGTCTTAATAATCTAAACATAGGGGAGAGGGGGGTACCTTCGTCTCTTTTTTTTTTGAAGGCCTACATTTCAGAAGGTAATCAATATATTTAAATAAAATTATATAAAAAAAAACTTTTTAAAAATAAGCTTTAATTTATTTAATGTACTAAAAAGTAGAAAATAAATTGTTTTTAAGTCACCTGTATCTTACTATCCATAAAAGCTTGGGGCGCTCATGTGTTCAATATTTGTCAAACAGTTACCACAATATTTTATTTAAATAATTTTTTGCAAATAGATTCTAGTAATGAAAGATATTTTGAATATGGATATTGAGCGCACAAGCTTTTATTGATAGTAAGATACAGGTGACATTTCATTTACAGGTAAATTTCAATGCTGCACGACCTTTAGTTCCAAAGCTAATCGAGATCAAAAATTTTGTTTGTATGGGGGGTGTCACGCCCCCTTATCCTACGCCCATAAAATTCTACCAGTGGGACGACACATCCAAGAGGCGACTGCATACGAAATTTCAATGCTGCACGACCTTTAGTTCCAAAGCTAATCGAGATCAAAAATTTTGTTTGTATGAGGGGTGCCACGCCCCCTTATCCAGCGCCCCCTTATTTTCTCAGTAGAAGGATATCGATTTTTAGTACCTGTGGAGTTATATTGACGAATGTGCCCCATGAAAAAAAGACGAGTCCGCCCTGGTGTCAATTTTTTTCTTTTTATTTTTTTACTTCCAATTTCAGTGCTTTATTTTCACTTAATACCAGGGTTTGAAAATGCTTCAATATTTTCATTTCATTTGCTTCGACTATGCTGTTGCTGCGAACAGTTACAGCAGCAAAGCAGAAGCAAAAGCAATCAAACAAAAATCAGAAGCTATGCTGCCGCTATGCTGTGACGATGTGCGCAGCTGGAAGCAAAGCCAACAGCAATAGCAAATAAACCGACGATACGCTGCCGCTATGCTGTGACGATGTGCGCAGCTGAAGCAAAGCCGAAAGCAACTAAACCTACGATATGCTGCCGCTGTGCTGCGACGATGTGCGCAGCTGAAGCAAAGCCGACAGCAATAGCGAAAAAACCGAAGATATGCTGTCGTTTTGCTGTGGAAGCCGACAGCAAAAGCAAAAATGCAATTTTCGACCGTTGCTTTGCCGTTGCTCTCGCTGTTACAATATTGTTAAGTTGTTAAAAAACCCATCGATAACGGCAGAGTCTTCGCGAGATTCTATTTACGGCACGCGCGGCAAATGATCGTCCTTCCAGGAAAAAAAGGAACAAATGTGATATTTACACATATGGTTAGCTGACGGTTGATGCACGTACGATTTTTTATGACACGAGCCATAAAAGATTTGAATAGCAGCACGCGACAGCGAAGAGATTCCCGGCATAGCAGATGCATGCGGCATCCGTTAACATCCTTCTGAGAAAGAATCGATTGAACGGGACGCGTTTTGCAATGCAGTTAAAAAAACGTTTTCGCTTGGTATTTTGTATGTAGCACTTTGATAAAATTTTTGATGTTTTTATCATATTGGCTCCATTATCAGATGTTATGGAGACAATCTGATTGAGGCGAATATCATATTTTTTTAAGGTTTTTAATATTTCTGCAGCTAAATTATTAGACGCGCTAGCACCAATGCCTTTCAATTCAACCATACCCAAAATAAAAGATTTTATTTCATCTTCTTTGATGAATTGAGCGCTGATTCCAAAAATATTGCGCGAGAGCCTCGATGCGCTATCAATTTTTAAAGATACGAGTCTTTTGTTCATTTCCAATTTCATATTTTGGCGAATATTGTCAGCAACTGTCTTCAATGTACTTTTACAATTTTTAGCGTTAAGGGTAAAGCGCTTGCCAAGCTTATCCCCTAAGCCATAACAAATCGGATCAATTATATTTCTCATATTAGCCGAGTTCAGAACATTGAAAGGCACACTGTCTTCTGTCACTAATCCAATATACGAGCGAAATAATATTTTTTTATTTATTTGCACCTTCACATTTTGTTTCCTAGCAGAAATTGATGGCATAATATCTGAACTAGAATTTTGGCTCTCTGCTGTATTCAAGTCTATTTTGTGCACTTTTAACAAATGAGTTTTCAAATTATAAGTCCTATCGTTTTTAAAATGTATTTGGCAAAGATTGCAAACCGCCTTCCCACACTCTTTTTTGTTGTCAAAATATTCCCATATGGGTACAGTGTTTTTACGCGGAGCCATTGTCAAAAAAGCAAAAAATCCCGATCGCGGTGAAGTACATTTACATACTGATATACAGAATTTTCTTACAGCCTACATATATGAGCAGCAACAGCAATATGCAGACTGTTTTTTGCTTTCGCTGCTGCTGCGACTGTCATTTTGCGCAGCCGAAGCACATAGCACATGGAATCGAACAAAAATAAAATGCTTCGCTGTAACTGTGCTTTGAAAAATTACACAGCCACAGCATCAGCAAAGCAAATGGAAAAATGAATTGCTTTCGTGCTGTGGCAGCAAAGCAAACGGAAAGATGAATTGCTTTCGTGCTGTGGCAGCAAAGCGAACAGAAAAATGAATTGCTGTCGTGCTATTGCTTTGCTCTCGAAATTATCGCAGCAAAGCAAAGCAAACAGCATATTTTTAGTGCTGTTGCTATTATGCTGGCAGTTTTTCAAACCCTGCTTAATACACTTTTATTTACAAAATAATTAGTATTAAAGTAATAGGTACTAATACAATTTTGTTCGAAATAATGGTATAAATACAGCACAAACTTCTTACGTTACCGACCTGAATATTCGGGAACGAAGCGCGAAAACACAAAATCAAACGTAACTTTATCAGCTGTTCAGATAGAGATGGCAAACTTTGTGAGGGATATTTATGCTAGTTATGGGTTAGTTTTTACTAATAAACAGTTATGTCCGATGACTCCTTCATACCGAAATCGCCTTTGACGAATGTGCCCCAAGGACGAAGGTAGCCCCCTCTCCCCTATTCCCACTGTAAAAAATTAAGAAATATTTTTAGAAATATTTTTTTATAATTTTTAAAGGTTTTCGGGTCGGACGAAAAAATATTTTTAAAACATATCGTGAGGGAAATCGCTAGAAATGGCTACAAAATGTTTTTTTTTAATTTTATGTAAACGGGTTAGAAAGATATAGTTAAAATTGTGATAAGAGCAGACCTGTCCCCACATGATCCCATTGCTTCACCGTATTTCTAAACCTAAAATTTTGATGAAATCGGGGTAACTAGACATTTGATCACGCATTACTGTAAGGGCGCAGGTTTTTTCAAATTTTTTACTATTTAAGATGACCTCCCTCAGAAAAAGTTGTTTGTTGTTTATGTCAAGTGGATACCGTTAGAAAGGGTTACCGTCCATGGATTCCAAGCATATTTTTTTTATAATTTTCGGTGAATTGGTTTCGAAGATATAGGACAAATATCAGAAAAATGACCAAACCCCCTTGGCTTTCTACATTTCTCAAGCTAAAATTTTTATAAAATCAGGATTAGTAAGGGCGGGTTTCACAGTGGCTATTTAAATTTAATTTTCAAATTGAGTTTAAATCTAGTTTAACGTTCCTTGGGTTTCACAGTGCATTTATTTAATTACGTAATATTTCACATTTGAAGGCTTGCACAACTTGCCAAAAACATATTGTTACGTAATTCCGCTTAAGTACCTACTCCGCTTCTTCGGTTCGGATCACTGGATTGTGTAATCGTCAAGAATAATGCACAAAAAGCTCAATGCTTGTAACGGTTTTATTGATCCAGTAAATAGATTGACAATTCCAATCCTTTTGTTACAAATATTTGCACTATTTTGCAGTTGAATTGTCCTCCGTTCTGATTGCGATGCTTCATGTTCACTCGTTCTGAATCGATGTTGCACGTTCACTTGATACCCGGTAACTGGCTCGATGTTGCACGTCCAATTGATACTTGAAAACTGACTGTAGACACTGCCGGCGGCTGCTTTTTATACCTCTTACTGTTTCTCGCCAGCTACTGTCGAACTTTCTACAACTTCTCGCTCGCCCTGTTTCTTGATTGTACTAGAAAAATCCAATACACAATATTTGTCAGAACTTCGAAACACGTTCGAATCAGATGGTGCTGATATTTGCTAAGCTTGTATTCTGCCTATTCTTGTTCAACTGTAACCGTGCACAGGGTGTCCTTTTGCTTGCACATCCGAAATTAGCTGTTCATAAATTCAACCCTGTGCCGTACTAAAATATCCACAATCGGCCATTTAAATTGTATTTAACTTCCAAATGTGAAACTGAAATTCCCTATTTAAACTGCAATCAGAGTTTAAATATCTACTGTGTAACTGGCTCTAAGTCTTTAGTCATAGATTACTGGAAAACTGCAGCTTTTTTCGACATATTTGTTTTTCTATTTTTTTTTAAATTAAATTTAAGACCACCTTAGCAAAAATTTCCTCTGCGAAAAATTGTTGTTGTTTATGTCGAGTAGGGTATCATTTATAAAGGGCTACGTCTGTGGATTCTAAAAATGATTCTTTCATAGTTTTAGGTGGATTAATATATGTAGGTAAAAATGTAGAAAATTTGTATGGCCAGACGGGCAAGGAGAAGCGTTGCTTATCAACAAAAAGCAGTCAAGTGCGAGTCTGGCTCGCTCACTGGGGGTTCCGTACCAGAAATACCCTTTTTAGCGTTAGAATTTAGTTTCTTTTTGCCCGTCCTGCCCAAAAAGCTTTTGACATTTTGACCTACATCTTCGAAACAAATTCACCTAAAATTATAAAAAAAAACATTTTTGGAATCCACGGATGTAGCCCTTTCTAACGAAACCCCACACGATACGTTTTAAAAATATTTTTATTTTTTTTTGTCCGACCCGAAAAACTTAAAAATTATAAAAAAATATTTCTAAAAATATTTCTTAACTTTTTATTGTGAAAATGTGCTTAGCTTATTAAGACCTAACACCGTGCCAAATTTCAGGTATCTACGATGAAAAAAAGGTCGTTTTATATACACACTCCCAAAACAAAAGTGACCTTATAAGTGTTCCCGTTTTTTCCCTTTTAGGGGAACGGAACCCTAGAAAAAAGCAGTCAAGTGCGAGTCGGGCTCGCTCACTGAGGGTTCCGTAGCAGAAATACCCTTTTTATCGTTCGAAATTAGTTTCCTCTTGCCCGTCTAGCCATAAAATTTTTGGCATTTTGACCTACATCTTCGAAACCAATTCACCTAAAATTATAAAAAAAACATTTTTGGAATCCACGGACCTAGCCCTTTCTAACGACACCCCACAATATGTAAAAAACAAATATTTTTCGCTGAGGAAATTTTTTACTATGGTAATCTTAAATAAAATTAAAAAAAATAGAAAAACAAATAAATCGAAAAAAGCTGCAGTTTTCCAGTAATCTATGACTAAAGACCTACTAACTCTGATTTTATCAAAATTTTAGCTTAAGAAATGTAGAAACCCAGGGGGGATATGGTCATTTTTTCGACACTTTGTGCTATATCTTCGAAACCACTTCACAGAAAATTATAAAAAAAATATCTTTGGAATCCATGGACGTAGCCCTTTCTAATGATACTCCACTCGGTATAAACAACAAAAATTTTTTTCTGAGGGGTCATCTTAAATTTAAAAAAATTAAAAAATTTAAAATTCGAAAAAAGGGGCAGCCATTCAGTCATGCGTGATCAAATACCTAGTAAGTCTGATTTTATCAAAATTTTCGGTTGAGAAATGGCATGGGAAAATGGGATCATGTGGGGACAGGTCTGTTTTTTTAACTATATCTTTCTAACCCGTTTAGATAATATAAAATAAAAAATACGTTTGGAATCCATGAATGTAGCCCTCTGAGGGGGGTCATCTTAAATTTAAAAAAATTAAAAAATTTAAAATTCGAAAAAACCGGCAGCTATTCAGTCATGCGTGATCAAATACCTAGTTAGCCTGATTTTATCAAAATTTTCGGTTGAGAAATGGCATGGGAAAATGGGATCATGTGGGGACAGGTCAGTTTTTCTCACATTTTTAACTATATCTTTCTAACCCGTTTACATAAAATTTAAAAAAAATACATTCTATAATCTATGGACATAGCCCTTTCTAACGATACCCCACACGATACGATTTAAAAATATTTTTATTTTTTTTTGTCCGACCCGAAAACCTTTAAAAATTATAAAAAAATATTTCTAAAAATATTTCTTAACTTTTTATAGTGAAAATGTGTTTAGGTTATCAAGACCTAACATCGTGCCAAATTTCAGGTTTCTACGATGAAAATATGGTCGTTTTATATACACACTCCCAAAACAAAAGTGACCTTATAAGTGTTCCCGTTTTTTCCCTTTTAGGGGAACGGAACCCTAAAAACAACCAAAACCAAGCAAAGGACAGACGGGCGAAGAGAAACTAAATTAAAAAAGTATTTCTAGTACGGAACCCTCAGTGAGCGAGCCCTACTCGCACTTGATTGCCTTTTATTAAATAACTGATTTTTCCACCGATCCAGTAGAAACTTCAATATTGATCTCTTAGGGCGGGTTTCACAGTGGCTATTTAAATCTAATTTGCGAATTGAGTTTAAATCTAGTTTAACTTTCCTTGAGTTTCACAGTGCATTTATTTAAACACGGAATATTTGGCATTTGAAGGTTGGCACAACTTGCCAAAAACATATGTTCAATTGTGGAGGCAGCGCGAACTAAAAACTTTTCGCCGGCCGAAAGAAGTGAATTATTGGATATTGTAAGTGCAAAGTGCAAAGTGCAAAGAATGCACAGTTTATATTATTGATATTACATTGAAATATGTAAAAAAAAACAATCTACCTTTTTTCCCATTAGAATTAGTTTCGTCCTTTGAAAAATATTAAAAAATTCCGAGTCATGTTTTTGGTAACAAAAGCTGTTATAGCTCTGTTCGGCTACAAGTAGCAAAAAATATGTTTAGGATATAAATTAGTTATAATAATATTGCCTTTAATTTGAGATATTAGTCATGGGAAAATAGTGGATAGTTCCGGAGATACGGTCAAAAACGTCGGTAGTCAGCCAAAAAATCGCGGTTTTTCAAACTTTGAGCGCCTTGCGGCATGGATTAACAGGCTCCAATCGTGCTCAAACTTTGGCTACCTTAAGATCTGCTAAGGCTCATTATTTTGTGGGGTTGCCGTGGACAAAATTCTGACATCGATTTTAGCGGTCACCCTAATGTACATACATATGAACACAATGTGTACTACACATATTCGGTTTTTGCTGAAAATTCGAAGAGTATGCTTGCTTGTTAGCATTTTTTTGTATGTGTATGTGTTATGAATAAAAATTTTACGAGAAAGTGCACATTCATATCCGAAACGCTCTTCACAGTAAGCACTTGCAAAGCAAGTGAATGTTTTATTGCGCCCTTGGGTGTACGATATTCATGGAAGAATTAACAAAATGATCGATTTCATTACTTACATATGTAGACTAAATTCCAAGGATTGATTTCGAAGTCAGTATAAAAAAGGTCTTGAATTCATTGAAATTCAACCAGCCTTGTTTAGGTTAAAGTTGCAAAATATTGGATTGTCTAATGAGTTCGTTCTGTTTTTAAAGATTAAAATAAAATGTCCGTATATTGTGGAAAGTTAGTTTCCACATTACGTTCTTTTTTGTTAAACATTGCATAGAAACAACGACGAAAACAACACGGGTATTGAAATGAGCGATATTATTCACGAAATTCAAATGTGCTTTAATATATGGAAAAGAAACATATTTTGGAGTACATACATTTTGCGGAAGTCGTTGGTCGAAGTTTTTTATGCAAACTAAAACGATAGGCTTATTTTAGTTTTACCGTCTGAAACTACTGACAAGATATCAATCTGATTTCTGCGAAGGGTATAAACTAAACTAAATCAAACTAATAAGGAAACATCAGTCAAGTTTACCGCGTGTCCTTCGACCGATTTTCATAGTATTGGAGCTTGAACTGAGTTAAGCTTCCCCAAAATTTTTATACCAAAATTTGTTAAAATCAGGTAACTAGTTATTTCTCTCCTGTGGCCACAAACAGATAGGCATACAGGATAACCAGAAATCAAGACAAACAAGTAAGGAAGCATCAGTCGGATTTAACCGACAGAGTAATCCAAGTAACTGAGTGGGCGGACCACGCCCATTTTGGGAGCGTTTAAAGGTATTATTACCAGCAGTGAAGTGACAAAATATGGACTGACTGGTGTATGTATTATGGAAGTTATAAGGATTTTCCGCTTACCGTCTATATAGTAGGCGGACCACGCCCACTTTTTTGTATGACGTAGAGGGCCCACACCTTACCTTAAATACCAAATACCATTCCTTTTAACGAGTAATTAAACAATTTAAAGCAATTTTACTGAAAATATTCCGGGTTAGTGGGACTTATTGACCCGTTGTGGGCGTGTCCTTCGGCCGATTTTGCTAATCTTAGAACTTCAAGTAGTGGAAGGTTCACTGCGACTGTGGTCCAAATCGGACAACTCCTTCTTTCTCTCTTGTGGCCACGGACACCAAGACAGACAGACAGATGGACAGACGGACAGACGAACAACCGGAAATCAACACAAAAAGTGATTCGAAGCATCTATATAATAAAAGTCCTCGTCACTGACTCACTGCCTAATTAACGCAAACGGCTTCTTATAAGAGTTTAGAACATAAGTAAGCAAGGGCGATGATAGCGTAGTGAGTAAGGCGCTGGCGCAGAAAGCGAAGGTGTATGAGTTCGATCCCTGGTGTGGGCAGGGTCTTCTTACTTTTTTTCGGTATTAATTAATTGCTGGAAGGGCCACAGTAGTTTTTAGTTTCTGAGTTGATCACAAGATATCGCAACTAAAGAGAAAATTTTGTATTTATTTTTTTATTTTATTTATTATAATTAATTATTAGAATACAATTCTATATACAGCTTTGGAACTAAAAGTCGTGCAGCATTGAAATTCCGTATGCAGTCGAAAAATGAAACTATGAAACCCGATAGGAACTTACTAAATATCCGTATCCTTCAACTCGGAAAATGAGATGGGCATTGGAGTGATCCCAAGTTTATGGAGTGAGACCAAACATGACCCCAATATTACAAAAAATAAAAATTGTCCGAAATTGAGTCAGTGGGCGCCACTCAAAAACTAGTTTCTATATACTTATGCCTATACCTAGGACGGCTCCTTTAATGCGTTACAATTTTCGCACCCTATTACAATAGGTTTTAAATTTTGACGGCTGGTATTAAAAGAGAATTTTCTCCTTGTAATGGAGAGCTCTGAACCATATTTTTAAAGCATTTTCTTCTCAACTTTGCGTATTGGGTAGTGCAGCCATATTTATTAATAAAATTACAATTTATTTGTTTTTGAGACTGACTAAATGTGGTTCCTACACAGCGCCGAAATGAAATTTCCCATAAGGATAACTTTAAAAAATTTCTGTAAGCTGAGTAATGGCCTTTGAAATGTCA
Organism: Neria commutata; assembly: GCA_963457695.1. Taxonomy (NCBI): domain Eukaryota; kingdom Metazoa; phylum Arthropoda; class Insecta; order Diptera; family Micropezidae; genus Neria; species Neria commutata. The sequence goes on from OY735250.1 coordinate 523,299, forward strand.
TATTTTATTTAGTTGCTGAATGTACTATGTAGTACGGATTGCAATAAATAGAGGATGAAAAAACCAATATATTTTAGCCCGATTTTCAAGTCGGTAACTAGGCTTCACATAAAATATAAAAATCTTGTATAGCGGATTTCCTTAATATAAATAAATTTAAAAATATGTATAATTTTTCAAACCGCAGCATTATTATCTATACTCCCTCTTTTACCAAGAGGAGACGTGTTTTGACAATGAATTCCGCAGAATCAGCTAAATTAGGTAAAAAATTTAGTAAATTTTCGGAAGAATCTGCAAATTGAAAGTATTTTTAGCAGGAAAATAAAGTACAAATTGAGATTGCTAAATAAATTTGAACAATTCGTGTAGAAATTGGGAATCAGGCTTCAAACCCAGGAAACGAGAATACTTTGAAAAAATTTCATCAATTTGCATTTATAACAAGTAAGGAAGTATCAGTCGGGTTTCACCGACAGAGTAATACCCTACACCATGTTCCCAAGTAGGGTGATAATTCACTGAAATTGTGGGTGCATTTGATTTACAACCTACATAGTGGGCGGGCCACGCCCATTTTTGGCAGAATACAAGATATACCTAATAGGACTATATATGTATGCCAAATATTGATGCTCTGACAGGTACAACAGATGTGATCGGCATATTTATTTTACAGCCCCCATGGTGGGCGGACCACGTCCATTTCTGGAGAATTAAAAGATATTCCTACCAGGAATGAAGTAACCAAATCTGGACGCTCTGGTGTATATATTATGGAAGTTATGAGGATTTTCAGCTTTCCGCCTATATAGTGGGCGGACCCCGCCCATTTTCTTGTGTGGCATGTAGGGTCGATATCTGAACTTAAGAACGAAATTTCATTCATATAAATTCATAAATAGTTAATTGAGAGCCATTTTATCCTACAAATTTTTTTCCGCCTATATAGTGGGCGGACCACGCCCATTTTCTGGTATATCCTAGAGGGCCCACTCCTCACTTTAAATAACAACAAGTAAGGAAGTATCATTCGGATTTCACCGACAGAGTAATACCCTACACCATGTTCCCAAGTAGGGTGATAATTCACTGAAATTGTGGGTGCATTTGATTTACAACCCACATAGTGGGCGGAACACGCCCATTTTTGGCAGACTACAAGATATACCTAATAGGACTATACATGCCAAATATTGATGCTCTGACAGGTGTACAGCAGATGTTATCGGCATATTTATTTTACTGCCCCCATGGTGGGCGGTCCATGCCCATTTTTAGAGAATTAAAAGATATTCTTACCAGGAACGAAGTAACCAAATCTAGACGCTCTGGTGCTTATATTATGGAAGTTGAGGATTTTTCGTTTATCGCCTATATAGTGGGCGGACCACGCCCATTTTCTTCTATGGCATCTAAGACCTATATATCAACTTGGGAACCGAATTTCATTCATTTATATTCGTAACTAGTCAATTGGGAGCCATTTTACCGGAAAAATTTTGCCGCCTATATAGTGGGCGGACCACGCTCATTTTTTCGTATGACATAGATGACCGCCCCTTAACTTGAATACCAAGTATTATTCTTTTCAATGAGTAATTAGACAAATTACAGCAATTTGATCGCAAAAAATCCGAGGTAGAGGGACTTATAGGTCCATTGGGGGCGTATCCTTCGACCGATTTGAATAATTTTAACACTTTACCTAACCCGAGGTTCACTGTGACTGTGTACCAAATTGGGTCCAAATCGGACAACTCCTTCCTTCTTTTTTTTGCGTACACGCAGACAGACAGACGGACAGACGGACAACCGGAAATGAAAAGAGAAAGTGTTTCTGATCATTTCTATATACTTATGTCTATACCTAGAAAGGCTCCTTTAATGCGTTTCAATTTTGGCACAAAGTTATTATACCCTATTACCATAGGTGTAGGGTATAAAAATCATTGCAATAAATGAGTAATTAGACAAATTATAGCAATTTAATCGAAAAAAAACCCGAGGTAGTGGGACTTACAGGCCCATTGTGGGCGTGTTCTTTAACCGATTCGACTAATTTTAACACTTTACCTAACCCGAGGTTCACTGTGACTGTGTACCAAATTTGGTCCAAATCGGATAACTCCTTCTTTCTCTTTTTTGCGTACACGCAGACAGACAGACGGACAGACAGACAGACAGACAGACAGACAGACAGACAGACAGACAGACAACCGGAAATCAAAAGAGAAAGTGATTCTGATCATTTCTATATACTTATGTCTATACCTAGGACCGCTCCTTTAATGCGTTACAATTTTCGCACAAAGTTATTATACCCTATTACCATAGGTGTAGGGTACAAAAACTTAAAGTAGAAACCTTAATGCATATATACAATATAATTATGATCTTAACCTAAATCGATGCAACGTATTTAAGTGACAGGGCCAGTTTCACAGTGGATATTTAAACTCTGATTGCAGTTTAAATAGGTAATTTCAGTTTCACAGTTGAAAGTTAAATACAATTTAAATGGCCGATTGTGGATATTTAAGTACGGCGCAGAGTTGAATTTGTGAACAGCTGATTTCGGATGTGCAAGCAAGCTGCGTGGCCAGTATTGGAATTTATAAAATTCAAATTAAGCACGAAACTGCATGGTATAGCACATATAAATGACACATGAATAATATAAACTGTTTAAACTTTGCACAATATCAGATAATTCACTTCTTTCGGCCGAGGAAAAATTTTTAGTTCGCGCTGCCTCCATAATTTAATAATTGAATATGTATATGTTTTTGGCAAGTTGCCAACCTTCAAATATTTCGTATTTAAATAAATGCACTGTGAAACCTATGGAAAGTTAAACTAGATTTAAACTCAATTTAAAAATTAGATTTAAATAGCCACTGTGAAACCTGCACTTACTATATTATGGGCAGGTCATCAATTCAAAACTGCATTTCTGAAGAGAATTTCTGTGGACTGAGTACTGACAGAAAAGAAAAATAGTCCAAAAGAAAGGCACCGGTGAGGATTTCTGGCAAGAACCGATATAAATAGATATAATAACTGTCGGAAAATTATAGTTATTGTTCTTGTACGTATAAATCAACTCTTTAAATATATTTACCTAAAAAGCTCTAGCTCTAGTTCTGGACACACACTGCAAGGGAATTATGTATGTTGATCATACATTTTTTTTAGTGAATTTCATCACTGCCGCAAAAATCTTCTTGCGTTGGTATACATTATGTGAGTTTGGCAACACTGACGCAACGCAACGCAATGCGAATGTTCTTATGTATGTGCTCTTAAATCGTTGGGGTGCTTACAGGTTCAGAGGATAGGACGAGTTAGGGTTGGTGGCTGCATGTAGCAGTAATACTTATCTTTAAAATATTTAAGAACTGAACCATAAGAGAGCAAAAGTGAAGCAGGCTCGCCACAGAACCACCGATGTGTCCTTCCTCTCCTCTCTCTCGCCGTGGTATATTTTTAAATTGGAAATTTTTCTTTTCAATTCTCTTTTTGTCCACTTTCTGTGTTTTGTATCCGCCATTGTGTGAAATTATTATTCCTGCAGTTTATTGTATGCGCTTGCCAAATGCACCTTCCACCCGACAAGCCGGAAAGCCGGCAACCAACAGTCATACGCCCACCCACAACTACGGAAAAGTCCTGCGGGGGTTGAACCACCGGCCGTTGGAACTGTCGGCAACAGAAGCGCAATGCAGTGGGTGGAGGAAAGAGCAGTCGCCAGCATAATGATACGGCTGATGTTTGCCGGGCAGAGTTGGCAGAGGGAGTCGAGAGCACACTTCAGGAGGTGGAGCAAGCAAAATGCTGTTGTGGTTGTTTTTGTTGGCATTACGGTTGTGTTTGCTGCTGTCGTTCGCTGGCTATTGGCACTAATTAAAGGGTCTCTCTTCTTTTTGGAAAATTTAAAATTTTTCAAATATATTTGCTAATTTAAATGAAAGTAAAAATTAAAACAAAATATAAATTGAAATATTGCGGGGCTCGAACCGGCGACCAACCGAATGCAAGCGCGAGTCTCTACCAACTCGGTCACACACTCTCTGGCTTTACTGGTTGGCATACTATGACTCATACGATCTATGATGTAGCCATTTGGCATGAGTTTTGATTCCTGTACAGTCACGGCAAAGAACGTGAAGGGAGGCGAAAAACTTGATTTCCCTAATATCTTGCTTTAAAACTTAAATACTGAGATTTTGTATGATTGATTCATGTATTGTCACCATGTTTACACATGTATGCAAAGTTTCAGAGCTCTAAGTACCAGCAGTATTCCGCCGATTCGGTTAAAATTTTGTTAATCTATATTAAACTAGCTAGTAAACATACTGAGAATGATACTCTGATTGGCTGTTGCTGTATTTATTGTATTTAATTTCATAGCAGTGCTTTTTCTTCCCCGTATGTCATTTTCTTGGTTTTTCGTTGTTTTCTGTTGAACAGCAGTGTTTATCCCTGCTCGTCTGACCTCAGAATCTAACTTAATATAGTGTTAATTAATGGTGATGCCTATAAATTTGTAGGGAAAAGCCACAAACTATCTGTGATCTATAGATCACTCCATTGGTGGAAGGCCAAAATTAAAGGAACGTGGGGGTCGGTCACTCTTCATGAACCCCCAATTTAGTAGCAAGAAAGCACTACTAAATGCTAACAGAATACACAATTTTAATGTAGTGTGACTTGTGGTTTTAAAGATATGTTATATCAAAGAGTTAAGTTACATGAGGGTGCCACGCCCTCTTGTCCCACGCCCCTAAATTTTTTCCAACAGGAAAGCATGACTACACTAGCAGAATACATAGTTTAATGTTGTATGCCTAGTAGTTTTAAAATTATGTCAAATCAATTATTTAAGTTGTATGGGAGGTGCCACACCCTCTAGATGTATCAAAATTTTGTATAGCCTATGGCCATCCATGGAACTTCTGTAGTGTATGTGCCAAATGGTGGTTAATATGGTCACATTTTCCTCGGAAAGTTAACAATCGACCACCATTTAAATTAAACATTTTTAACGGTCAGACGGGCAAGGAGAAGCGCTGTTGTTTTCCACAGAAAACAACCAAAAGCAAGTAAAAAGACAGACGGGCAAGGAAAAGCACTGCTATTAAATTAAACAAAATTAAAACAACTAAGGAAGCATCAGTCGGGTTTCACCGACAGAGTAATACCCTACACCAAGTAACCGAGTGGGGTGATAATCCACTGAATAAAATGAAATTGTGGGTGTATTAAATTTACGCCCCCATGGTGGGCCACGCCCATTTTTGGAGAATTGAAAGGTGTTCTTACCAGCAATGAAGTAGTCAAACATGGACGCTCTGGTGTATATATTGTGGAAGTTAGGACGATTTTTCGTTTATCGACTATATAGTGAGCCCATTTTCTTGTATAATACGGAAGACCTATATTTCAACATGGAAACACAACAGTCAATCAGAGCACAACAGGGACGGAACCCTTAGTGCGCGAGTCCGACTCGCACTTGACTGCTTTTTTTGTTTCTATAAAAAGAATTGTATAATGAATTAATATTCCCCGAATAATAAAACAGGGCCGTATCGTCCAGAGTAAGGGAGATCTGTCAAAAACATTAAAACAGAAATCCTGTCGGCTGCGGGACCGGCACTTAGTCGCCACACAATGGGTTGGTCCAACGTATTATAGGCTCGTTAAGCCAATGTTGACTGCTGTAGGCCGTACCTTGCCAAAGTGCAATATTTTGGGCTTTGCAAGCCAAAGTTTGAGAACAGTGTTCAGTTTTAGTGTGAAGACAATTCTGAATTTATTTCAATTTTGGACCTGCTTAAATATTAACATTTTGCTGACTTAGCACTAAGTGTGTATTACCCCATTCCTGATGACCATTAGTATGCTTATTGTTTGTTGTTGTTTTTGAATCGAATTGCCGAAATGTATGGTCATCAAAAATGTTCACAATTGCAAGTGTGCACCTACTGCAGTTTCAAGGTGAAGGCTATTATATGTCATTTGCCTTTCTGTTCAATTCAATTTTCGTTTATGCTGCATTATTTTGTCATGCATATTTTTGTTGTTATTTCTTTTTTGAACGAAGTACATTACAATTGCTCTTATATTGGATCAATGGTTAAAATATGGGTCGATAAAGAAAACTGACGTTGTTAGTAGTAATGAGGAAATCGCTGAATCTACAGATACATTCATTCTGAAACCCGCAATGCTATAAACTTCCAGTTCCGTAATGCTACAGCCTCATATTCCAACTCTGTCATCTTACAATTTGAGACAGGTGGTATCAACGAATAGACGTAAATATGATACTAGTTACCTATCGTTTGGATTTACTAGTATGCACTGGTTACGAGGAGGCTCCAGATGCGGTTGGTTTGCTTTATAACAAAATATTGGCAAAAAGCTACTTAGCATCAGCAAATCTACTGAGGCATTTGGAAAAAACTCAACCAACAGATAAAGGCAATGATATTTCTTAAAAAAAAATTGTAAAGCTATTATAATTGCAAGAGTTTAATGGTATAAATAGACGAAGCAGTGAAGATTATTAATTTTATTAAAAGTAAACCATTGCAATTACGTATTTTCAAAGCCATATGGAGATATGGGTAGTCTTCACACCACTTGATGGTTATCGCGTGGTAAAATCTTGTGAGAATATTTGAACTATTGGCATATTTTGGCCATAAATTTTAATTATCAGACAGACTAAATAATATGACTTGGCTATCTACACTTGCATACCTTGGAGATATATTTGGATAATTGAACGAATTATGTTTGGCTCTGCAAGGAAACCAAGTCAGAATATTGCAAACAAAAGATAAATTGGTTTCCTTTTCAAGGAAAATACAATATTGGATTTCAGCTTTGGAGCAAAATAACTTCGAGTGTTTCCAAACGCTTAGTGATTTTCTCGAAGAATCTGAAGTGGATTTAGATATGGAAATCCGTGATAGTATAAAAACACATCTGTCCAGTTTACAGCAATCAATCAGTGATTACTTTCCGAACCTAGAAAATCCAGATAATTACTGGCTACAAAATCCTTTCAAAAGAAAAGAAAAACCAAAAGGATTTAATTCCATGGATTATGAAAATTTTATTGAATTGAGTTTGGATACACAATTAGAAGCCAAATTTAGAACCGTTTCATTAACAATATTCTGGTCAGATATATTCGATGAATATCCAAATTTATCAAAACAGGCTATTCGAATTCTATTGCCGTTTCAACCACTTATTTGTGTGAAGCTGGGTTTTCAAAATATGTTGCGACAAACACCAAATATCGCAACAGTCTTGATGCTGCACCATATATGCGAGTTCAGTTATCAAACATAACGCCCAATTTTAAGAAAATCATGGAATCAAAGAAGCAGGTGAATTCTTTACATTAAAGTTTTTATACCCTACACCTATGGTAATAGGGTATAATAACTTTGTGCCAAAATTGTAACGCATTAAAGGAGCCTTCCTAGGTATAGACATAAGTATATAGAAATGATCAGAAACACTTTCTCTTTTCATTTCCGGTTGTCCGTCTGTCCGTCTGTCCGTCTGTCCGTCTGCGTGTATGCAAAAAAAATAAAGAAGGAGTTGTCCGATTTGGACAAAATTTGGTACACAGTTACAGTGAACCTCGGGTTAGGTAAAGTGTTAAAATTATTCAAATTACCCGAAGGACACGCCCACAACGGGTCTTTAAGTCCCACTACCTCGGATTTTTTTCGGTAAAATGGCTATAATTTGTGTAATTACTCATGGAAAAGATTAATACTTGGTATTCAAGTTAAGAGGTAGGTCTTCTATATCTCAGGAAAAAATGGGCGTGGTCCGCCCACTATATAGCCGGCAAAATTTTTTCGGTAAAATGGCTCCCAATTGACTAGTTACGAATATAAATGAATGAAATTCGGTTCCCAAATTGATATATAGGTCTTAGAAGCCATACAAGAAAATGGGCGTGGTCCGCCCACTATATAGGCGATAAACAAAAAATCCTCTTAACTTCCATAATATATACACCAGAGAGTCCAGATTTGGTTACTTCGTTCCTGGTAGGAATATCTTTTAATTCTCCAGAGATGGGCGTGGTCCGCCCACCATGGGGGCAGTAAAATAAATATGCCGATAACATCTGGTGTACACCTGTCAGAGCATCAATATTTGGCATGTATAGTCCTATTAGGTATATCTTGTAGTCAGCCAAAAATGGGCGTGGTCCGCCGACTATGTAGGTTGTAAATCAAATACGCCCACAATTTCAGTGAATTATCACCCCACTTGGGAACATGGTGTAGGGTATTACTCTGTCGGTGAAACCCGACTGATTGCTTCCTTACTTGTTTCATTTATTTTAGTTTACGTTTTGTATTTTTTTTAATTCAGGGTTCCGCGAGCATTGGAAACAGGTTTAGAGGTTCCACGACCAAATTAGTTTGGGAAGCAATGCTGTAGAGGCTCACCAGCTTAGTAGGGATACCGAGCTCAGAAATTGAGGCGTATAGAAAATCCCGTATGCAAATATCGAAGGCGACTTATAATCAACGAAGATATGGTGGGTGTCTATGTGATATTTGTGGGTCTTCTCCATGATTTGGCGTTCAGCACCCGCCGCTTTGTTATTCTTGATTCACTGAATTACAACCTTGACCTTGTCATATCTAGTCTATGGTACATCAACACCATCTTCGATGATTTGTTGAATAGGAATTAGGTAACTTAAATTTCTCCTAAGAAAACCTCCGCACACCGTGAAGGCGGAAAATGTTAGGTATTTCTTGTAGTTTTTCAAAAATGGGTGTGGTCCGTCCACTATGTTGGCGGTTAATTTAATGCACCCACAATTTAATTTTTTTCAGAGGATTATCGCTCCTCTCGGTTACTTTGTCTGTGAAACCTGACTGATGCTTCCCTACTTGTTGATCATGCCAAAATATACTCTCTTTCTTTATAAAGAATACTCTCGGAGAGTTGCCAACTAGCTCGCGAGAGATGCCACCGCGAGCAAAGAACCCGCGATCAGTGAATAAGTGCTCGGCCCCTGATGTGTGGAGTCGCTGGTCAAAATTCCTGCCGACTTATACCATCTGATATGGCGCGGCGCCATATCTTGCGAGGTAGCTGAAAACTCTGAGAGTTTACTTTGCCATAATAGAAAGCTAATTATTATTATTATTCGGACATAAACCTCTTTTACACAGAATGTTGCAGTAATTATATGAATATATAACTCCGAAATGGGCCAGAGTTGACCCTACCACAGATTACATTTTGTTTTAATGTCCTTCATATACAGGGTGCGTTTGGTGTTTCATGTCGAAGTTTTTATTAATAAATTAAAATGAATACAATTTTATAATTCACATTTTATTGATTTAATCAAGGTCTTTAACATTCTGTATGGAATATAACTTCGGTTAAGTGGTTGCATTTGGCTGTGACACAAGGGCGAGCCCTGTTAAGAATATTTTCAATTCCCTAATTCTTCTGCATGGCGTCAATGGTACGTGGACACTGCCTCACTGTATCAGTCCTTTATGTTGTACGTTAGCTTATTTGTCGCCCAGTCTTTCCTTTATCTCCCAGTGCATGCAGATTTTCAAAAATATTCATCATAAACTGAATGATTGACTTGCTCAGTTGATTAACACCAAATAAAAGTCATGTAAATTTCTCCGCGTATTCACAATTTCAACACGTTGTTGCGGTATTGGATGCTCCTTAATAAATAGACCACTCTTTACGATTGTCAAATGACATCTGACGAATGTCATCCAAACTGAAATGGAGACCAAACAAAATCGACCTGAAACATATTTAGAACGCATCCTGTACATTACAACACCGTTCATATGAACGTTACCGATTTTCATTTCAGAATATCACTCAGTCATCACATTAAACGGTGAATGCATTTTAAAGGTTCTTTTGAATTACAGAAAATAATGACACTAAATTACATAAATAAAAGAAGGAAGAACTGAAAAAACCAAAAGGATGAAATCTTTTAAAAATATTATTAAATAATCATACGACCAAAACAATTAAGTTTTCCAACACCTGAAATTTCCAAATATAACTGTACTAAATAAAAACAACGGCAAAGAACTGATTCAGAAAGTACGTAAATGAGGGTTGCATGAGTTTGCTGAGCGCATATAAACAACCACAAATCCAGACGCGTTATCGAAAGAGCAAGAAGTGCAATAGCGAATAAATATATCGACATCGTGTACTTTGCTGAGAGCTCCACCGTTACGCAAGCACTTATGTATGTCATTTATTACTCGCTTCCTCCTCCAATTGTCACTTGAGCACGCCACACACCCTCAAGGAAACTCACACAAATACCTACTCGACAGTTCCAATTCAAAGTAGGCAGCTATCGTCAGCGCTCGTTCAACCCTCCCATGAAGTTGAAGTTAAAATCTACGATTTTTTTTACTTTGAACCGCTATCCGAAGGGATTGAAATTGTGGATGTATTAAATTACCGCCTACATAGTTGGCGGACCATGCCCATTTTTGACGAACTACAACATATTCCAAATAGTAATAAATATTGATGCTATGGTGGGTTTTAGGACAGAAATTATTTTATTATTATACTAGCTGTTACCCGCGGTTTCCACCCCACGATTTTATAAAGACACATAATTATAAGCTTTATATTAACTTCACTTTCCGCGGTATGTCAGCGGTATGTCGTCAAATCTAGTAATCAATTTATCATCCACTTCCCGACTACTTCGAGATCTGAAACTTTGCATACATTTATGGGCGTAGGATAAGGGGCATGGCACTTTTATCAACTCCAGATTTGTGTATAACTTTAGAACTACACATCACACATCAATGAAACTCGGTAGGAACTTACTACATATACATATCCTTCTAAAGAGAAAATAAGACGGGCACTGGATAAGGGGGCGTGACACCCCCATACAAAAAAATTTTTGATCTCGATTAGCTTTGGAACTAAAGGCCGTGCATCATTGAAATTTCGTATGCAGTCGCCTCTTGGATGTGTCGTCCCACTGGTAAAATTTTATGGGCGTAGGATAAGGGGCGTGGCACTTTTATCAACTCCAGATTTGTGTATAACTTTAGAACTACACATCACACATCAATGAAACTAGGTAGGAACTTCCTACATATCCATATCCTTCTACTGAGAAAATAAGGCGGACACTGGATAAGGGGGCGTGGCACCGCCCATACAAACAAATTTTTTTTATCTCGATTAGCTTTGGAACTAAAGGTCGTGAAATTTCGTATGCAGGCCCCTCTTGGATGCTTCGTCCCACTGGTAAAATTTTATGGGTGTAGGACAGGGGGCGTGGCACTTTTCAAGCAACTACACACTTGGGCTTCAGTTTTTAATTATAGGTACACCACACATCAATGAAAAACGATAGGAACTTACTCGCCGCGCCTTGCAAGCAAAGCAACAACAACTCATCGCGCCATAAATATGCCACGAATATTAGGGTCGATCACAGCCGTATTATTTGTTAAATAGAGGATGTGACATATGACGATAGGAAACACTGTGAATACCCTAAATATTGTGTACTGCTCTGCAAGTTTTAAATTCTTTTTGCGAAAAATTTCAGAGCTCTAAAATTTAATTTATGGAAGACTAAAAAGTAGAAAATAAAATTATATTTTTCAAAATAAGGTTTAATTTATTTAATGTACTAAAAAGTAGAAAATAAATTGTTTCCAAGTCACCTGTATTACCAGTTAAAAAGGTATTAAATGAATTTTATTCTGGATTTAACATTTTCAAATATTCATGATGATAGGGTGGTATTAATGACAATAAATCGAGCATGTCCTAGTTTTTTCAGAGGTAATAGACCTCATTTTTCCATACATAAGAGGTAACTTTATATTCCCGAAATTATTTGGTCTTCCTCGTTGTAAAAAATCGATCGGTTTGAACTCAGCATCTCGTTCTATCGAAGTTTTGTAGAACCTTTTGTATGGTGCTTGTAAATCTTATCCGGCATATATGTATTAACCCAATTCACGGTTTCTCCACCGGTATTTTTCTTTCTTTTTAAAACCGCTTCCTCCAGAGATTGGGTTGAAAAGAAATATTCGCGTTTCATGTACAAAAAATGTATTATGTTTTCGACAATTTCTTATTAGTTTATAGTAATCCTTAGTTTATAGTAATCCTGGGAAATATACAAGGAACTGGTTTTCCGGATTGCCATTTCTACCACTCCAAAATCACGATCGTTCCTGATCGTTTGAATCTAAGATGGACTTGCACCACTTTCAAAATAAACATATTTTCAATTTTGTTAAGAGCTAAAACTTCCATCTCCCAAATACTAGAAAAACCGGATTTTTAGGGTTCCGTTCCCCTAAAAGGGAAAAAACGGGAACACTTATAAGGTCACTTTTGTTTTGGGAGTGTGTATATAAAACGACCATATTTTCATCGTAGAAACCTGAAATTTGGCACGATGTTAGGTCTTGATAACCTAAACACATTTTCACTATAAAAAGTTTAGAAATATTTTTAGAAATATTTTTAGAAATATTTTTTTATAATTTTTAAAGGTTTTCGGGTCGGACAAAAAAAAATAATTTTAAATCGTATCGTGTGGGGTACCGTTAGAAAGGGCTATGTCCATAGATTATAAAATGTATTTTTTTTTATTTTATGTAAACGAGTTAGAAAGATATAGTTAAAAATGTGAGAAAAACTGACCTGTCCCCACATGATCCCATTTTCCCATGCCATTTCTCAACCGAAAATTTTGATAAAATCAGGCTAACTAGGTATTTGATCACGCATGACTGAATAGCTGCCGGTTTTTTCGAATTTTAAATTTTTTAATTTTTTTAAATTTAAGATGACCCCCCTCAGAGGGCTACATTCATGGATTCCAAACGTATTTTTTATTTTATATTATCTAAACGGGTTAGAAAGATATAGTTAAAAAAACAGACCTGTCCCCACATGATCCCATTTTCCCACGCCATTTCTCAACCGAAAATTTTGATAAAATCAGACTTACTAGGTATTTGATCATGCATGACTGAATGGCTGCCGGTTTTTTCGAATTTTTAATTTTTAAATTTTTTTTTTAATTTAAGATGACCCCCTCAGAAAAAAATTTTTGTTCTTTATACCGAGTGGGGTATCATTAGAAAGGGCTACGTCTATGGATTCCAAAGATATTTTTTTTATAATTTTCTGTGAAGTGGTTTCGAAGATATAGAAGAAAATGTCGAAAAAATGACCATACCCCCCCTGGCTTTCTACATTTCGTAAGCTAATATTTTGATAAAATCAGAGTTAGTAGGTCTTTAGTCATAGATTACTGGAAAACTGCAACCTTTTTCGACAAATTTGTTTTTCTATTTTTTTAAATTTTATTTAAGATTACCATAGTAAAAAATTTCCTCAGCGAGAAATTTTTGTTGTTTACATATTGTGGGGTATCGTTAGAAAAGGCTACGTCCGTGGATTCCAAAAATGGTTTTTTTATAATTTTAGGTGAATTGGTTTCGAAGATGTAGATCAAAATGTCAAAAATTGTATGGCCAGACGGGCAAAGAGAAACTATATTCGAACGTTAAAAAGGGTATTTCTGGTACGGAACCCTCAGTGAGCGAGCCCAACTCGCACTTGACTGCTTTTTTTTTACTATGAACTGTTTACCCATAGAAAGATCATAACAAGTTTTATCTATAACTACCATTATCTCCATTTTTTTCAAAAATGGACTTACCCCTCTTTCAAAATAAACGGCTCATATACATAAGTATATAAAACCACAATTATATAAAAATGTATACATATATGTATGTATGAGTGAATACTAACAAAATACAGAAATTTAATGTTGTACAGCTTGCAGTTTTAAATATATACCAAATCAAGGATTTAAGTATGTATGAGGGGTGCCACGCCTCTTGTCCAATGCCCATCGCATTCTCCCAGTTCAAGAATACGGATATGTAGTAAGTTCCTACCGAGTTTCATTGTATGTATGATGCATAGTTCTAAAGTAATACGCAAATGTAGAGTTCATTCAGAGACGACTCATCCAAGAGGTGCCTGCATATGGTTTTATAATGCTGCGCGACTTGTAGTTTTAAAGATATCCCAAATCAATTATTTAAGTTGTATGGAAGGTGCCACGTCCTCTTGATGTATCAAAATTTTGTATAGCCTTGACACTCCTTGGAACATCTATATGTGCTAAATTTGGTTATGACCGATCAAGCGGTTTAGGACGCAGCTCCGAGCATACATACATACATACATAATTTGAATTTAATATATGTATATAGATTCCTTTTCGCCATGAAGGTGGGGGTGTGATAATTTCTATATAATTATGTCTATACCAAACGACATCTACTGCAGTTATTCTTGGATTATGTTTACCTTGCAAAAGCCGATAATGTCTGGCAGTTTTTTTTGGGGCGCCCACTTCCAATCTTCCGTTCGACATTTTTGCGTGATCGATAGCGGGCCTCAATTTATTTATTTATTTGTTTCATGTACTGGGCAAAATGGCCTCACATATATAACTACATTAAACTTATACTAAATTTAAAGCTATAGACAATAAATCATAAAGATAACAAATCATTTAACAGTTTTTTGAATAATTCTCTGGTAATACAAAAATCCATATGACTAGCAACAGAGTTGCAAAGAGCTAAACATTTAAAGATAACCTGGCTGTATTCCTAAACTACAGTTGCGCTGCATAAGTACAAAGCAGCATGTTTCTAAACGCAGGCATAAAGTTGTCGATAAGCATCAAATGCGCAAACTGCTCATCACAAATTTTGTTGATGCTTTGTGATTAGTTAGGTTATGTTTTTTCGGCTGCACTGAAACTTCTAGGACGCAGTTGAATTTCGCCTCCTTTTTCTCAATTTTATAATTATTTTCGAGTTGCTGGGAGTTTATTCACTACTCAAATGCAAAAATGCGTTGAATATGTAGTTTTTTACAATTTCCATTTTGTGAAAGCAATGTTGAGCATCAAGTGCGTTCCCAAACTAAAAAGTGTTGCCAACCTAATTTATGCAATGCATCGCAGTAGCACTCAGAAAACAAATCAGTAGAGCATTGGGGGCGCAGCACTGCTTTGCATAAGTACGTTTAGGAATACAGCCACTAATTCTGGCTTAGATTAGTTCTATGGGGAAAAATATAAAATAATGGTCTTTCCCTAAGACCTCTTATTGGTGCATAAAATGGGATAAGTTCTAATAATTCCGGACATTGGATCTTGCCGTCTAAAATGCCCTTGATAAATAATATCGAAGAACTTTTTCTTTGCTCCAAAGATTAGATTCCAAGCAGTTTGCAGCGAATATCATACGTAGGCATTTACTGATATGAGTACAAGTTACGCAACGCGAAGCGAGTAAACCTTTGAAATCTTTCTACTCTGTTAATATCTACCGCATATGTACGATCCCTAATAATGCAGGAATATTCCAAAATGGATCTGACCAAGCTCGTAAAAATGGATTTTACCGTGTGTGTGTCAGATAACTCCATGGAGTTTCTTTTGACAAAACCAAGTTGAGCGTTTGCTCTCGAAATTATATGGTCTCTATGAAATTTAAAAGAGATTGGCAGCAAAATAAATGCCAAGATCCTTGACATGATCCTTGTTCTCTGAAAGAAATTATTGGCAGCAAATGAATATTCAGGCGTAATGCAAAAATTTTTGCGACTAAACGTTAAAACACGACATTTGGAAAAGTTTAGCTTTAAGCCATTTACTTCACACCATAACAGAAGAGCGTCAATGTCTGTTTGAAATTGTAGACAATCCGAAGCATATTTTATAATAGAAAACAGTCGTCAGCATACAGCAAAGTTTGCAGAATTTAAAGCTTTTTGGTATGTGGTTAACATATAAAATAAACAAAAGTGGCCCTAAGTGGCTTGCTTGTGGAACACCTGAGGTAGCTAGAACCATACTAGAGCAACAGTTTCCAACCTTGATGGATAATTTCCTGTTAGTAAGGTAAGATTTCTTCCATTGTAAAAAGTTGGAGTGAAATCCTAGCTTACTTAATTTAGAAATCAATAGCTTGTGGCTCAAGCTATCAAAAGCTTTAACAAAATCTGTGTATAGCACTTCAACCTGAAAGCCTTTTTCTATGGCATTTATGCCAAAATTTAAAAAAAAAATAGATAGGTTAGTGCTAGTGGATCTGCCGGCGAAGAATCCATGCTGCTCAGTTGTAATGAAATTTCGTATTTCGGAAAATAATTTATTTGTAATTATTTTGTCTAACAATTTTGGTATGACCGAAAGTTTAGCGATTGGTCTGAACTTTTCAATAAGAGACTTTTGGCTAGATTTGAAAATTGGAGAAATATAGGCCTGCTTCCATTCATCTAAAAATATTCCGCTCGAGAGGGACCTGTTAAAAATTAAAGTTAGCGCAGTGCAGAGAGAACTTCCGCAAGATATTAGAAATATTGAAGGCAGTAAAGGGCTTTAAAGACTTCACTTTCAGAAATGTCTACATTTCCAATGTTTACGATTTCAAAAAACATTAGGGAAGTTCTTGGAGGTAGAGATCCGGCTGATGTTGTCAAAAACTTTTCCAAAAAATTGTGCAAATAACTCGCAAATATCTTGTTCATTATCCGCTACACCGGCTTTGAATTCCATCGATTTAGGAAATCCCGAGCATTTGCGTTTAGAATTATAAAAAACCCAAAAGGACTTAGGGTTGTATTTTATATTTTGTTCCATTGAACTAACATAGTTTTTACATAAAAAGTTGGATAAAATGTCAAATTCACGCCTGAGTTGAACAAATATGGATTGATCTACATCAGAATTAGTTAATTTGAATCTTTTATGTGCCTTATTTCGTGAATTTTTCAGTTGGGACAATCTGTGATTGTACCAGGGCAGTTTATTTTTTATTATAAGCTTTATATTTTTTTAAATTTTTTTTGTAAATAAACCGACACTCAGGGGAGCACTTGTTGGTTTAGAAAGGATCATAGGTTAGTGGGTGTGGTGAAAGAGGAGTAGTGGCGGTGGACGTTTGCCTTGAATTCGCGAATATTGTAATTTGCTTGTTTATGTTTTTTACAGGAACATACAAATTAAAACCTTCTTTTAAAATAAACTTGAAAACATTATACATTTGTTGTACGTTCAATGAACCAATTTCTGAGGTCCAGTCAATGGAATGAAAATAGACAATAATGGCTCTAGTTTACTATAAGGCCGCTACGCTGCAAGCAGCTATTGCAAATAAAGGCTATGCCACTAGAAGAAGCTTGCATCAAAATCCAATACCATAAGATATATAAATATATCCGTATAGTGGCTAGACAATGACACACGTTCCACTTAATCAAGTAAATATGGAAACAATAAGCGTAGTGGTATTTCATTGTCGATAAACAATCGTAAACGATTAAGTATCTCCCACTTATTCTACACCTCTTATGTCTCCTTACACTGCCAGATTAGAATCAAGCTCAATAGGATCATCTTTCCCCGCTAATTATTCCAAGCCCGTTCCCTTGGCTGTGGTTTCGCTAGATAGTAGATAGGGACACTAAGTGTATTGTTTTATCGTGAGTACCGCCACAGAGTGGCCTAACCCCACGGTGCTCAAAAGCACAGCGTAATCGATTTAAGCGTCGATAAGCGCCCCGGAGACGAACTACCGGTACCATTGGGTCAATGTAAATGGACATCTCCCCTCCTTGGTAGGGATCGAGGCCTATCTAAACCTCTGCCGTACTATGGGTCCGGCACCCGGTTGAAACGCAACTCCACGCCGAGAATAAACTCTACCTGCATTTGGGTGTTGAACCACAGCCACCACAAAACTCCCCGAAGGGCCGCCGCAAGGCCAGGGTGGACCGAAGTCCAAGTAGATAGGGACACTAGTGTATTGTTTTTAACGTGAGTACCGCCACAGTGGGGCCTAATCCCACGGCGCTCAAAAGCACAGCGTAAACGATTTAAGCGTCGATAAGCGCCCCGGAGACAAGCTACCGGTACCGATTGGGTCAATGTAAATGGACATCTCCCCTCCTTGGTAAGGATCGAGGCCTATCTAAACCTCTGCCGTACTATGGGTCCGGCACCCGGTTGAAGCGCAACTCCACGCCGAGACAAAAACTCTACCCGCATTTGGGTGTTGAACCACAGCCACCACGAAACTCCCCGAAGGGCCGCCGCAAGGCCAGGGTGGACCGAAGTCCATGGGCAACCTGACCCCCGTGGTACCAGACAGGGCCTCTGGTCAGACCTCGTAGCAAGAGCTACTACCAGTTGAGCCCCATTCAGCTCGTGGACTGGTGACCACCACCCATTCACGTCCATTCACGCTCATGTTCTCACATCCTTTTTTCTCCCTTTTTCATCCATTTTTTTCTCCCAAATGTCTATTTCAATTACGGCTGTTGAAAAACAATTAAGGTTTAGCAACGGAATGCCGAATGAAATGGTATGGTTCAATCTGACAGTACCACATACATTTGTCGAAATTGCATACAAGTGTACTAGACTCACTTGCACGAAGTTTTCGGGGCCTGCCCGAGTAGATAGGGACACTAAGTGTATTGTTTTAACGTGAGTACCGCCACAGAGTGGCCTAACCCCACGGCGCTCAAAAGCACAGCGTATCCGATTTAAGCGTCGATAAGCGCCCCGGAGACGAACTACCGGTACCATTGGGTCAATGTAAATGGACATCTCCCCTCCTTGGTAAGGATCGAGGCCTATCTAAACCTCTGCCGTACTATGGGTCCGGCACCCGGTTGAAGCGCAACTCCACGCCGAGACAAAAACTCTACCCGCATTTGGGTGTTGAACCACAGCCACCACGAAACTCCCCGAAGGGCCGCCTCAAAGTCAGGATGGACCGAAGTCCATGGGCACCCTGACGCCCGTGGTACCAGACAAAGCCTCCGGTCAGACTTCGTAGCAAGAGCTACTACCAGTTGAGCCCCATTCAGCTCGTGGACTGGTGACCACCGCATCGCACTTGACCCATTCACGTGCTCATTCTCTCACATATACCTCACACAATTGACCACTCCCGACACATAGACATAGACACACTATGGCAGTACATTCAACTGCCGGCGCCGCTTAAAAACTTCCACTGCGTACTCATTCAGTATGGCAACCAACTGACTAGTGGAGAGAGCTTCGCGCACGCACCACTCACCGTCCGTCCGACTAATCCCCATCCTCCCAAGATCCCTCAAATCCGAGTACAACGGGCACTCGCATAACACATGCACCCAGTCCTCACACTCAGCCCCACACCTACACTCGGCACTATCACACAGGGCTCTCTTATGCAAAAATGCATTGAGTGACCCATGGCCCGTGAGCAGGAACCCAAGGCTCAGGCTGAAACCGAAGTCCTTGAGCCCTACTACGAACCGCACATCCCTGATGTACTCGTATGTCGTTCTTCCTCGGGGACTTTCGTCCCAGCGTTGCTGCCAGCGCCGTAAAAGTCCTTCCGTCAAAATGTGCTTACGCTTCACACTATCAGCGCTCTCCACATTTTCGCCGCGTAACCATTCATACTGCAGCAGCAACTCTCTTCTCCCCCTCTTTAGTTCGAAGGCAACGGCACGCCGCTGCACGACAAGGTCCAGAGGGGCCGCGCCCATCAACACCTGCAAAGCATCGGTTGACACAGTGCGGCACACAGGCATACACCCTAGCAACATAACACGCTGAATAGTAGGAGGTGCCTGCGGCCCAGACCCGACGCAGCGAGCTCGTGCCACGCCGATGCCCCGAACGCAGCGCAAGCTACGAACAGGCCGTGGTAGATGACACGAACCGCACGCCGACCGAGACCCCAGTCACTCCTGAGTATCCGGCGCACCTGACCCATCATACTCACAACTCTCTCTTTCAATCTGACCAGGTGGGGAACAAAACTGATTCGCTCGCCAATCGTTAGCCCCAGATACTTGACTTGCGTCGCATACCGGAGCGCGATCCCATTCACACTTACGATAGGAGGGCGACTGAGAGCCAATTTGCCTTTAAGCAGCATGGTCACAGTCTTCTCCATCGCCACATCGCCACATCGACACCAACCGATTCACCCCATTCACGCACCATGCACATATAGTGTTCCCCCAAGCGCTCTATATCCGCTCTTGATCTGCCCTCCACAAGGATAAGCAGGTCATCCGCATACGCACAACACTTGCATTCTGCTGCGAGACGCCGCAGTAATGGATCCATCATGTAGTTCCATATATATGGACCACAGACAGACCCCTGCGGGCAACCACGAGCCACACTTATATCAACCCTGTCATTCCTCCCTATCACACATGCCTTCCTGTCAACGAAATAGCTCTTCCAAAGAGCCGTTTCGTTGCAGTTGGCGTCATTCAACCATTCTAACACCTCATCCCAGCGCAGGTAATCAAAAGCCCCCTTGAAATCTACAAACACACCAAGAACATATTTTCCACTACTCTCACGCACCGCCGATTTAAGATACATCCACGCATCTTCCACACCGAGTCGCTTCCTGAACCCAAACTGCCTATCCGACAACCCGCCCAGTTGCTCTTGAAGCCGATCCACCATAATCCTTTCCAATACTTTTCCAAGTACTGGGAGGAGGCAGATACCCCGGTATGACCGGGGGTGGCTCCTGATCCTCTCAGGGGACTTCAATAGCACCACGACCCTAGCTATTTTCCACTCGAGTGGAAAATAACAGCCCTATTCGCTCGCTCCCGGCACAATTGATTAAGAGTATCAATTGATCCGCTTTCTTGTGCCGGGCTTTCTACAACCCTATTCTTTACCAATCGTATCACGAAAAAAGCTTTGGCGTTTCATTTAAAGCTCTTTGCTGTGAAAACAGCTGTTTGTGCTTCTTCTTCTTCACAAAAAACGAAAAATGGAAACAAAAACTGCAGAAAAGTGAGTATTTTTTGGAAATTTTCATTAATTTGGTGTTTTATCTTATTTCTTTTAATTTCTAGACATCGTATATTTAACAGGAGGACGTAGGAGCAGCTGCAGCATTTCATTCAAAGTTGCAAACAGCACCCAGAGCAGCAAGCCGGGAAAACAGCCCGATAGCGCTGCGAGCAGTGTAAAATTTGTGGGAGCAGTGGCAGAGGACCTCGAACTCCCGATATAAAGGAGTTTTAGCAGCAGGCCATACATGTGTTGTGTTTTTAAAATTGTGTAACTTCCTTTAAATTGCTGCAATAAACAAATTTTTGCTTTTTTGCTTCAAAATTGACGTTTTTCAACAGCTGTTTTCGCTTGTTACCTCCTAATTCGACAGTCACAATGAATATCTCAATTGATACAATTCGAGCTTTTGATTTCTCTTCTGAATAAGGAAAAGTAGAAATTGTGCCGAAATGCTCTATTGAGACGAAATTAGTATTGAGACGGTCGAAGGAATAGAGCTGTAAGCCTCCCAAAGGCATTTCTCATAGATGGCCACCAGATACTCCGGAATGACCTTGAACAGTGCTTTGCACATATCCCCGGTCAATCCATCTATACCTGGCGACCGCCTAGACTTAACCAGGCCAAACGCCGACTCTAGCTCCCCAGCTTCTAATGGCTCTGCAGCCGCCACCTGTGCCGGTGGCACCTGCTCGGCCGCCCTAGGAAAGAACTCGGCTAAGAGAACGTTCACACTATCCCTCCAGGATGAGGTGACATTGTCACCCACCCTGAGGGAGCTCACATCCACCTGCTTCTTCCAACCGCGGCAGATCCGATAGACATGACCCCAGGGATCATCTCTATGGTCCGTCACAAACTCCCACCAATTGTCTTCCTTTACGCGGACAAGCATAACCTTGTACTCATTCATACAACGATTAAATTCATACCTGCGCTGGGCCAAGTGCTCAGAGTTGGCCGCCCTGGCGTGCTGAAACTTTCGCCTCAGTCGCCTGACCGACCGCCTCTTCGCACTCAGCTCACACGTCCACCATTTCACACGCCTATCGTTCACACGCTCCCATCTTTCAAACAAAGTGTCGTTCACACTCCAGACACATTCTGTTATTTTAGCGACCTGGTCGTCTACTTCCATGCTTTGAAACACACCAAGTGGTGTTTCACACATCACTTCCCGGACATGGACACCGTAGGTGTCCCAATTCACACCGCAGGTGCGCCATCGTCTCTCATTCAGACCCGCCCCATTATTCAAACTGCGAGTGAGGACAGTAGCCACAATTTGAATCAAATTGTGGTCACTAACTCCCCACCCACCTCTAATGCGCCAGCTAAAATCAAACATTCTGCTTGCTGCCTCATTCACTAGCGTCACGTCAATGTCACTCACTCCTCTAGGCCCATCAAACGTATACCATTCACTTGATTCGTTGAGGACGTGAACGTCTCGCGAAACCACCCATTCACTCAGCACCTCACCGCGACTGTGGCTCTGGTAACCGGCGGAATGCCGAGATACCTTGCTGAACCACAGGGGGGATGAGGCATTTGCATCCATACCTATCAGGGCAGGTACCCCGCCAGCAAGACGGAGCACCGTACCCAGATATTCCAAGTAGGGCTCTAGAGCCTCACCGTACTTGCAGTAAACACTGCAAAGCACCACTTTGCCAAAGTCACCCTCTACTGACACACATACACCATACTCATTCGCGCACAGAACCATACATTCCAGTCGCGCATCGTTCACAACAACAGCCGCATTGGCCCTAGTGTCAGGGAATACCCGCATTGAGGCGGGCAATCCACGTACAACACCATTGGTGGCATACGGTTCCTGCACCAGGGCAACAGCAGTGTCACCTTCACACATACATGCACCTAATTCGCACATTACGGCGTATGCGCCCTGACAGTTCAATTGTACTGCCTGGAGATCCATCAATGACGAGCCTCCGCCCTCCGCGCAGTTCCGGCAGCGCACCTCATTGGCACACTGCTGGACTCGGTGCCCAGACTGTCCACAGCGTCGACAAACGTCCTCTTTCACCCTACACTCAGACACTCTGTGGTCAAAGCTCAGACACCTGAAACAGCCAGGCATCAGCATGGAGGGCCGCACACGGAAAGAGAACCACTTAATGTAGCATCTTTCTGCCTTGAGGAGGGACGAGATAGCTACCTCGTTACCCTCCAACAAGACGTTGGATGCCTCACCAGCGCCCACCGTCCATGGCCGACTGACCATGCGGATGCCCTGCTTAAAGGCCGCCGGACTCATCTGCTCTTTGAGGTTCAACTCATAGAGCTCTTCCATTAATTCACTCGGAGTAATCTCCGAATGAACCCCCTGGACGACGATTCGAGGCCCCAATTTCTCGTTCGCACTGACGTCAAGCCCAAGCTCGTCAAATTTAGCGTTTTTGGCCAACTTCGCTGCTTCGGCCTTTGAGGGGGTGCGAATTAGCACTCCACCACTACGAAGTGGCTTCACCTCGTGAACCCTCACGCCCAGAGAAGGACCCGCCTCTTTGACTACCTTGGTAGCCACCTGATTTGCCGACGCTTTTGCGTCGCGACCCCGCACTACGACGGACCACGTTTCTGCCGGCTTTGCAGTCATGGGCTGCGCAGTCGGCATAAACGCCGCAACCGGTACCGGCACCGAGGCAACGGCCGCTTGGGGAGCACCCGCACGCACCGCACCTGGCGCCGGCATGGCCCGCGATGCCAAAGCCTCCATTAGGCCAGCGATGCGGCCCTCCATTTTCGCGTTCTCGCACTGCATCGAAATGAGCAACAGCTCATACTCCTGGGCGAGGAACGCTACTTCCCTACCTGCAGCGGCGCTGACACCATCCGCACCATTCACAACTCCCATGAGTTTTGCCGTGATGGCCTTCAGGGCAACCATCGGCGCCGGTGCCTCCGGCCGCGATGGCCCCTGGTCAGCAACCGCCACCTTTCCACCACTCTTACTTCCTGCTTTTTTCTTTTCATCCGCGGGCCCGGGCCTATCACCGCCCACCGCGGAGACGGGCACCACCGCACCCCCCTCCACGGATGACCGCTCTACGCCCATTGCCCCTCTCTCACCACCACTCTCACACCCTGACACCAACCGTGACGTCTTCCGGGGCGGCGAATTGCCTACCTCGACTTCCATCACGGACTCCGCTTCAGAGGAAGTCGGATCATCACGACCCGATGCCTCTGCCGCAGATCCCCCACTGGGCCCCCCACCGGCATCCTTGCGTTTTGGCCGACGCCCCATGCCACTGACTCACTCACTCACTCACGCACTCACTCAAAAAACAAGAAGTATAAGCACAGCAACAAAACACTCACCAGTCAGGTCGAGTCGTGTTGTTCGTACAACAACAACCACACAGCACGATCACGCGAGTTCCTAACGGGAACTTGTTTACGCAAATCACACAATAGCCAAAGCTCAGAAAAAAAAACCCAGGCACACGTCCGTCACAGTCGCAAGTCAAAACGACAGTAGGAATATCATTAATCCATTCATGCACGTCACTAATTAGATGACGAGGCATTTGGCTATCTTTAGAGAGTCATAGTTACTCCCGCCGTTTACCCGCATTAAATTTCTTCACTTTGACATTCAGAGCGCTGGGCAGAAATTACATTGTGTCAACACCCGTTAGGGCCATCACAATTTAATTAATTAATTGATGGGCCTTAGGCCCAGCTTTCTCCCATTAACTTGTGTGTGCTTGTCATATTTTTCACAAATTAACGGGACCTACTTTATCGAATTCGAACGGGTAGGGAGCTTTTCATGGCAAAGATTATTTTCGGAGAATTGCCGTCACCGCGAGAAGTGGCGCCGTGCAAAGAAACAATTTGAAAACAAATTTTCTTTTTATAAGCTTTATATTAGGTTCACATCCGGTATGTTTGTATGTCGTCAAATCTAGTAATCAATTTTTTACCCACTTCCCGACTACTTAGAGATGTGAAACTTTGCACACATGCCTAAACACGAGCCCAATACATGAATCAATAAATTTTATGGGCGTAGGATAAGGGGAGTGACACTTTTTTATAAACTCCAGATTTGTGTATATCTTTAGAACTACACATCACACATTAATGAAATTCGGTAGGAACTTACTACATATCCATATCCTTCTACTGAGAAAATAAGGGGGCGTAGGATAAGGGGGCGTGGCACCCCCATACAAACAAAATTTTTGATCTCGATTAGCTTTGGAACTAAAGGTCGTGCAGCATTGAAATTTCGTACGCAGTCGCCTCTTGGATGTGTCGTCCCACTGGTAAAATTTTATGTTCGTAGGATAAGGGGCGTGGCACATTTTTTATCAACTCCAGATTTGTGTATAACTTTAGAACTACACATCACACATCAATGAATCTCGGTAGGAACTTACTACATATCCATATCCTTCTACTGAGAAAATAAGGCGGGCACTGGATAAGGGGGCGTGGCACCCCCATACAAACAAAATTTTTGATCTCGATTAGCTTTGGAACTAAAGGTCGTGCAGCATTAAAATTTCGTACGAAGTCGCCTCTTGGATGTGTCGTCCCTCTGGTAAAATTTTATGTTCGTAGGATAAGGGGCGTGGCACTTTTTTATCAACTCCAGATTTGTGTATATCTTTAGAACTACACATCACACATTAATGAAACTCGGTAGGAACTTACTACATATCCATATCCTTCTACTGAGAAAATAAGGGGGCGTAGGATAAGGGGACGTGGCACCCCCATGCAAACAAAATTTTTGATCTCGATTAGCTTTGGAACTAAAGGTCGTGCAGCATTGAAATTTCGTATGTAGTTGCCTCTTGGATGTGTCGTCCGACTGGTAAAATTTTATGGGCATAGGATAAGGGGCGTGGCACTTTTTTATCAACTCCAGATTTGTGTATAACTTTAGAACTACACACCACACATCAATGAATCTCGGTATGAACTTACTACATATCCATATCCTTCTACTGAGAAAATAAGGCGGGCACTGGATAAGAGGGCGTGGCACCCCATACAAACAAAATTTTTGATCTCGATTAGCTTTGGAACTAAAGGTCGTGCAGCATTGAAATTTCGTATGCAGTCGCCTCTTGGATGTGTCGTTCAAATGGTAAAATTTTATGGGCGTAGGATAAGGGGCGTGTCACTTTTTTTTATCAACTCCAGATTTGTGTATAACTTTAGAACTACACATCACACATCAATGAATCTCGGTAGGAACTTACTACATATCCATAGGGATAGGGACACTAGTGTATTGTTTTTAACGTGAGTACCGCCACAGTGTGGCCTAATCCCACGGCGCTCAAAAGCACAGCGTAAACGATTTAAGCGTCGATAAGCGCCCCGGAGACAAGCTACCGGTACCGATTGGGTCAATGTAAATGGACATCTCCCCTCCTTGGTAAGGATCGAGGCCTATCTAAACCTCTGCCGTACTATGGGTCCGGCACCCGGTTGAAGCGCAACTCCACGCCGAGACAAAAACTCTACCCGCATTTGGGTGTTGAACCACAGCCACCACGAAACTCCCCGAAGGGCCGCCGCAAGGCCAGGGTGGACCGAAGTCCATGGGCAACCTGACCCCCGTGGTACCAGACAGGGCCTCTGGTCAGACCTCGTAGCAAGAGCTACTACCAGTTGAGCCCCATTCAGCTCGTGGACTGGTGACCACCACCCATTCACGTCCATTCACGCTCATGTTCTCACATCCTTTTTTCTCCCTTTTTCATCCATTTTTTTCTCCCAAATGTCTATTTCAATTACGGCTGTTGAAAAACAATTAAGGTTTAGCAACGGAATGCCGAATGAAATGGTATGGTTCAATCTGACAGTACCACATACATTTGTCGAAATTGCATACAAGTGTACTAGACTCACTTGCACGAAGTTTTCGGGGCCTGCCCGAGTAGATAGGGACACTAAGTGTATTGTTTTAACGTGAGTACCGCCACAGAGTGGCCTAACCCCACGGCGCTCAAAAGCACAGCGTATCCGATTTAAGCGTCGATAAGCGCCCCGGAGACGAACTACCGGTACCATTGGGTCAATGTAAATGGACATCTCCCCTCCTTGGTAAGGATCGAGGCCTATCTAAACCTCTGCCGTACTATGGGTCCGGCACCCGGTTGAAGCGCAACTCCACGCCGAGACAAAAACTCTACCCGCATTTGGGTGTTGAACCACAGCCACCAGAAACTCCCCGAAGGGCCGCCTCAAAGTCAGGATGGACCGAAGTCCATGGGCACCCTGACGCCCGTGGTACCAGACAAAGCCTCCGGTCAGACTTCGTAGCAAGAGCTACTACCAGTTGAGCCCCATTCAGCTCGTGGACTGGTGACCACCGCATCGCACTTGACCCATTCACGTGCTCATTCTCTCACATATACCTCACACAATTGACCACTCCCGACACATAGACATAGACACACTATGGCAGTACATTCAACTGCCGGCGCCGCTTAAAAACTTCCACTGCGTACTCATTCAGTATGGCAACCAGCTGACTAGTGGAGAGAGCTTCGCGCACGCACCACTCACCGTCCGTCCGACTAATCCCCATCCTCCCAAGATCCCTCAAATCCGAGTACAACGGGCACTCGCATAACACATGCACCCAGTCCTCACACTCAGCCCCACACCTACACTCGGCACTATCACACAGGGCTCTCTTATGCAAAAATGCATTGAGTGACCCATGGCCCGTGAGCAGGAACCCAAGGCTCAGGCTGAAACCGAAGTCCTTGAGCCCTACTACGAACCGCACATCCCTGATGTACTCGTATGTCGTTCTTCCTCGGGGACTTTCGTCCCAGCGTTGCTGCCAGCGCCGTAAAAGTCCTTCCGTCAAAATGTGCTTACGCTTCACACTATCAGCGCTCTCCACATTTTCGCCGCGTAACCATTCATACTGCAGCAGCAACTCTCTTCTCCCCCTCTTTAGTTCGAAGGCAACGGCACGCCGCTGCACGACAAGGTCCAGAGGGGCCGCGCCCATCAACACCTGCAAAGCATCGGTTGACACAGTGCGGCACACAGGCATACACCCTAGCAACATAACACGCTGAATAGTAGGAGGTGCCTGCGGCCCAGACCCGACGCAGCGAGCTCGTGCCACACCGATGCCCCGAACGCAGCGCAAGCTACGAACAGGCCGTGGTAGATGACACGAACCGCACGCCGACCGAGACCCCAGTCACTCCTGAGTATCCGGCGCACCTGACCCATCATACTCACAACTCTCTCTTTCAATCTGACCAGGTGGGGAACAAAACTGATTCGCTCGCCAATCGTTAGCCCCAGATACTTGACTTGCGTCGCATACCGGAGCGCGATCCCATTCACACTTACGATAGGAGGGCGACTGAGAGCCAATTTGCCTTTAAGCAGCATGGTCACAGTCTTCTCCATCGCCACATCGCCACATCGACACCAACCGATTCACCCCATTCACGCACCATGCACATATAGTGTTCCCCCAAGCGCTCTATATCCGCTCTTGATCTGCCCTCCACAAGGATAAGCAGGTCATCCGCATACGCACAACACTTGCATTCTGCTGCGAGACGCCGCAGTAATGGATCCATCATGTAGTTCCATATATATGGACCACAGACAGACCCCTGCGGGCAACCACGAGCCACACTTATATCAACCCTGTCATTCCTCCCTATCACACATGCCTTCCTGTCAACGAAATAGCTCTTCCAAAGAGCCGTTTCGTTGCAGTTGGCGTCATTCAACCATTCTAACACCTTATCCCAGCGCAGGTAATCAAAAGCCCCCTTGAAATCTACAAACACACCAAGAACATATTTTCCACTACTCTCACGCACCGCAGATTTAAGATACATCCACGCATCTTCCACACCGAGTCGCTTCCTGAACCCAAACTGCCTATCCGACAACCCGCCCAGTTGCTCTTGAAGCCGATCCACCATAATCCTTTCCAATACTTTTCCAAGTACTGGGAGGAGGCAGATACCCCGGTATGACCGGGGGTGGCTCCTGATCCTCTCAGGGGACTTCAATAGCACCACGACCCTAGCTATTTTCCACTCGAGTGGAAAATAAGCCTCCCAAAGGCATTTCTCATAGATGGCCACCAGATACTCCGGAATGACCTTGAACAGTGCTTTGCACATATCCCCGGTCAATCCATCTATACCTGGCGACTAGACTTAACCAGGCCAAACGCCGACTCTAGCTCCCCAGCTTCTAATGGCTCTGCAGCCGCCACCTGTGCCGGTGGCACCTGCTCGGCCGCCCTAGGAAAGAACTCGGCTAAGAGAACGTTCACACTATCCCTCCAGGATGAGGTGACATTGTCACCCACCCTGAGGGAGCTCACATCCACCTGCTTCTTCCAACCGCGGCAGATCCGATAGACATGACCCCAGGGATCATCTCTATGGTCCGTCACAAACTCCCACCAATTGTCTTCCTTTACGCGGACAAGCATAACCTTGTACTCATTCATACAACGATTAAATTCATACCTGCGCTGGGCCAAGTGCTCAGAGTTGGCCGCCCTGGCGTGCTGAAACTTTCGCCTCAGTCGCCTGACCGACCGCCTCTTCGCACTCAGCTCACACGTCCACCATTTCACACGCCTATCGTTCACACGCTCCCATCTTTCAAACAAAGTGTCGTTCACACTCCAGACACATTCTGTTATTTTAGCGACCTGGTCGTCTACTTCCATGCTTTGAAACACACCAAGTGGTGTTTCACACATCACTTCCCGGACATGGACACCGTAGGTGTCCCAATTCACACCGCAGGTGCGCCATCGTCTCTCATTCAGACCCGCCCCATTATTCAAACTGCGAGTGAGGACAGTAGCCACAATTTGAATCAAATTGTGGTCACTAACTCCCCACCCACCTCTAATACGCCAACTAAAATCAAACATTCTGCTTGCTGCCTCATTCACTAGCGTCACGTCAATGTCACTCACTCCTCTAGGCCCATCAAACGTATACCATTCACTTGATTCGTTGAGGACGTGAACGTCTCGCGAAACCACCCATTCACTCAGCACCTCACCGCGACTGTGGCTCTGGTAACCGGCGGAATGCCGAGATACCTTGCTGAACCACAGGGGGGATGAGGCATTTGCATCCATACCTATCAGGGCAGGTACCCCGCCAGCAAGACGGAGCACCGTACCCAGATATTCCAAGTAGGGCTCTAGAGCCTCACCGTACTTGCAGTAAACACTGCAAAGCACCACTTTGCCAAAGTCACCCTCTACTGACACACATACACCATACTCATTCGCGCACAGAACCATACATTCCAGTCGCGCATCGTTCACAACAACAGCCGCATTGGCCCTAGTGTCAGGGAATACCCGCATTGAGGCGGGCAATCCACGTACAACACCATTGGTGGCATACGGTTCCTGCACCAGGGCAACAGCAGTGTCACCTTCACACATACATGCACCTAATTCGCACATTACGGCGTATGCGCCCTGACAGTTCAATTGTACTGCCTGGAGATCCATCAATGACGAGCCTCCGCCCTGGCCAAGATCTGGCTGTACACCGGGCAATCACAGGACATCATGTAATGTCCTGCCGGCTTCCCCTTGAATGCGCAGTTCCGGCAGCGCACCTCATTGGCACACTGCTGGACTCGGTGCCCAGACTGTCCACAGCGTCGACAAACGTCCTCTTTCACCCTACACTCAGACACTCTGTGGTCAAAGCTCAGACACCTGAAACAGCCAGGCATCAGCATGGAGGGCCGCACACGGAAAGAGAACCACTTAATGTAGCATCTTTCTGCCTTGAGGAGGGACGAGATAGCTACCTCGTTACCCTCCAACAAGACGTTGGATGCCTCACCAGCGCCCACCGTCCATGGCCGACTGACCATGCGGATGCCCTGCTTAAAGGCAGCCGGACTCATCTGCTCTTTGAGGTTCAACTCATAGAGCTCTTCCATGAATTCACTCGGAGTAATCTCCGAATGAACCCCCTGGACGACGATTCGAGGCCCCAATTTCTCGTTCGCACTGACGTCAAGCCCAAGCTCGTCAAATTTAGCGTTTTTGCCCAACTTCGCTGCTTCGGCCTTTGAGGGGGTGCGAATTAGCACTCCACCACTACGAAGTGGCTTCACCTCGTGAACCCTCACGCCCAGAGAAGGACCCGCCTCTTTGACTACCTTGGTAGCCACCTGATTTGCCGACGCTTTTGCGTCGCGACCCCGCACTACGACGGACCACGTTTCTGCCGGCTTTGCAGTCATGGGCTGCGCAGTCGGCATAAACGCCGCAACCGGTACCGGCACCGAGGCAACGGCCGCTTGGGGAGCACCCGCACGCACCGCACCTGGCGCCGGCATGGCCCGCGATGCCAAAGCCTCCATTAGGCCAGCGATGCGGCCCTCCATTTTCGCGTTCTCGCACTGCATCGAAATGAGCAACAGCTCATACTCCTGGGCGAGGAACGCTACTTCCCTACCTGCAGCGGCGCTGACACCATCCGCACCATTCACAACTCCCATGAGTTTTGCCGTGATGGCCTTCAGGGCAACCATCGGCGCCGGTGCCTCCGGCCGCGATGGCCCCTGGTCAGCAACCGCCACCTTTCCACCACTCTTACTTCCTGCTTTTTTCTTTTCATCCGCGGGCCCGGGCCTATCACCGCCAACCACGGAGACGGGCACCACCGCACCACCCTCCACGGATGACCGCTCTACGCCCATTGCCCCTCTCTCACCACCACTCTCACACCCTGACACCAACCGTGACGTCTTCCGGGGCGGCGAATTGCCTACCTCGACTTCCATCACGGACTCCGCTTCAGAGGAAGTCGGATCATCACGACCCGATGCCTCTGCCGCAGATCCCCCACTGGGCCCCCCACCGGCATCCTTGCGTTTTGGCCGACGCCCCATGCCACTGACTCACTCACTCACTCACGCACTCACTCAAAAAACAAGAAGTATAAGCACAGCAACAAAACACTCACCAGTCAGGTCGAGTCGTGTTGTTCGTACAACAACAACCACACAGCACGATCACGCGAGTTCCTAACGGGAACTTGTTTACGCAAATCACACAATAGCCAAAGCTCAGAAAAAAAAACCCAGGCACACGTCCGTCACAGTCGCAAGTCAAAACGACAGTAGGAATATCATTAATCCATTCATGCACGTCACTAATTAGATGACGAGGCATTTGGCTATCTTTAGAGAGTCATAGTTACTCCCGCCGTTTACCCGCATTAAATTTCTTCACTTTGACATTCAGAGCGCTGGGCAGAAATTACATTGTGTCAACACCCGTTAAGGCCATCACAATTTAATTAATTAATTGATGGGCCTTAGGCCCAGCTTTCTCCCATTAACTTGTGTGTGCTTGTCATATTTTTCACAAATTAACGGGACCTACTTTATCGAATTCGAACGGGTAGGGAGCTTTTCATGGCAAAGATTATTTTCGGAGAATTGCCGTCACCGCGAGAAGTGGCGCCGTGCAAAGAAACAATTTGAAAACAAATTTTCTTTTTATAAGCTTTATATTAGGTTCACATCCGGTATGTTTGTATGTCGTCAAATCTAGTAATCAATTTTTTACCCACTTCCCGACTACTTAGAGATGTGAAACTTTGCACACATGCCTAAACACGAGCCCAATACATGAATCAATAAATTTTATGGGCGTAGGATAAGGGGAGTGACACTTTTTTATAAACTCCAGATTTGTGTATATCTTTAGAACTACACATCACACATTAATGAAATTCGGTAGGAACTTACTACATATCCATATCCTTCTACTGAGAAAATAAGGGGGCGTAGGATAAGGGGGCGTGGCACCCCCATACAAACAAAATTTTTGATCTCGATTAGCTTTGGAACTAAAGGTCGTGCAGCATTGAAATTTCGTACGCAGTCGCCTCTTGGATGTGTCGTCCCACTGGTAAAATTTTATGTTCGTAGGATAAGGGGCGTGGCACTTTTTTTATCAACTCCAGATTTGTGTATAACTTTAGAACTACACATCACACATCAATGAATCTCGGTAGGAACTTACTACATATCCATATCCTTCTACTGAGAAAATAAGGCGGGCACTGGATAAGGGGGCGTGGCACCCCCATACAAACAAAATTTTTGATCTCGATTAGCTTTGGAACTAAAGGTCGTGCAGCATTAAAATTTCGTACGAAGTCGCCTCTTGGATGTGTCGTCCCTCTGGTAAAATTTTATGTTCGTAGGATAAGGGGCGTGGCACTTTTTTATCAACTCCAGATTTGTGTATATCTTTAGAACTACACATCACACATTAATGAAACTCGGTAGGAACTTACTACATATCCATATCCTTCTACTGAGAAAATAAGGGGGCGTAGGATAAGGGGACGTGGCACCCCCATGCAAACAAAATTTTTGATCTCGATTAGCTTTGGAACTAAAGGTCGTGCAGCATTGAAATTTCGTATGTAGTTGCCTCTTGGATGTGTCGTCCGACTGGTAAAATTTTATGGGCATAGGATAAGGGGCGTGGCACTTTTTTATCAACTCCAGATTTGTGTATAACTTTAGAACTACACACCACACATCAATGAATCTCGGTATGAACTTACTACATATCCATATCCTTCTACTGAGAAAATAAGGCGGGCACTGGATAAGAGGGCGTGGCACCCCATACAAACAAAATTTTTGATCTCGATTAGCTTTGGAACTAAAGGTCGTGCAGCATTGAAATTTCGTATGCAGTCGCCTCTTGGATGTGTCGTTCAAATGGTAAAATTTTATGGGCGTAGGATAAGGGGCGTGTCACTTTTTTTTATCAACTCCAGATTTGTGTATAACTTTAGAACTACACATCAATGAATCTCGGTAGGAACTTACTACATATCCATATCCTTCTACTGAGAAAATAAGGCGGGCACTGGATAAGGGGGCGTGGCACCCCCATACAAACAAAATTTTTTATCTTGATTAGCTTTGGAACTAAAGGTCGTGCAGCATTGAAATTTCGTATGCAGTCGCCTCTTGGATGTGTCGTCCCACTGGTAAAATTTTATGGGCGTAGGATAAGGGGGCGTGGCACTCCCCATACAAACAAAATTTTTGATCTCGATTAGCTTTGGAACTAAAGGTCGTGCAGCATTGAAATTTCGAATGCAGTCGCCTCTTGGATGTGTCGTCCCACTGGTAAAATTTTATGTTCGTAGGATAAGGGGCGTGGCACTTTTTTATCAACTCCAGATTTGTGTATATCTTTAGAACTTCACATCACACATTAATGAAACTCGGTAGGAACTTACTACATATCCATATCCTTCTACTGAGAAAATAAGGGGGCGTGGCACCCCCATACAAACAAAATTTTTGATCTCGATTAGCTTTGGAACTAAAGGTCGTGCAGCATTGAAATTTCGAATGCAGTCGCCTCTTGGATGTGTCGTCCCACTGGTAAAATTTTATGTTCGTAGGATAAGGGGCGTGGCACTTTTTTATCAACTCCAGATTTGTGTATAACTTTAGAACTACAAATCACACATCAATGAAACTCGGTAGGAACTTACTACATATCCATATCCTTCTACTGGAAAAATAAGACGGGCGGTGGACAAGTGGGCGTGGCACCGCCCATACAAACAAAATTTTTGATCTCGATTAGCTTTGGAACTAAAGGTCGTGCAGCATTGAAATTTCTAATGCAGTCGCCTCTTGGATGTGTCGTCCCACTGGTAAAATTTTATGTTCGTAGGATAAGGGGCGTGGCACTTTTTTTTATCAACTCCAGATTTGTGTATAACTTTAGAACTACACATCACACATCAATGAAACTCGGTAGGAACTTACTACATATCCATATCCTTCTACTGGGAAAATAAGACGGGCGGTGGACAAGTGGGCGTGGCACCGCCCATACAAACAAAATCGTTTATATAGAATAGCTTTGGAACTAAAAGTCGTGCAGCATTGAAATTTCGTATGCAGTCGCCTCTTAGACGTGTCGTCCCACTGGTAAAATTTTATGGGCGTAGGAAAAGGGGCGTGGCACTTTTTTATCAACTCCAGATTTGTGTATAACTTTAGAACTACACATCACACATCAATGAAACTCGGTAGGAACTTACTTGCCGCGCCCTGCAGGCAAAATAGCAACAACTCACCGCGCCAAAGCAACGGGGGTTTTGCGCATGGGCCGAGCTCGCCGCGCCTTGCAAGCAAAACAACAACAACTCATCGCGCCACAAATATGCCACGAAAATTAGGGTCGATCACTGCCGTATTATTTGTTAAATTGAGGATATGACATATGACGATAGGAAACACTGTGAATACCCTAAATATTGTGTACTGCTCTGGAAGTTTTAAATTTTTTTTGCGAAAAATTTCAGAGCTCTAAAATTTAATTTATGGGAGACTAAAAAGTAGAAAATAATATTATATAATAAAAAACTTTTTAAAAATAAGCTTTAATTTATTTAATGTACTAAAAAGTAGAAAATAAATTGTTACCAAGTCACCTGTATTAATAGTAATAAAAGCTTGTGCGCTCAATATCCATATTCAAAATATCTTTCATTACTAGAATCTATTTGCAAAAAATTATTTAAATAAAATATTGTGGTAACTGGTTGACAAATATTGAACACATGAGCGCCCCAAGCTTTTATTAACCCTCTAACTCCCCAGACCGCCTGTTGGCGGGCTTGTTATAAAGCACAAAAACACCTGTAGGTTGATTTATTTTCGATGCAAACGGTTTCTATGATTGTAAAGGAAATATGTATGTGTGTGTTGATGTGCTTGGCGTTGATGTAGCACCTGCCGATCACCTGTTATGTCAGTTGAAAGTGAAAATTTGTCGTAAAACCGTGTTTTTAATTTTTTCCCCAAAAATAAATTTTGCTAAAATTCGTATAAATTCCAATTCTGGGCGTACCGCGTTAAAAAAAAATATCTGTGGGTAAGAAAAGCTATAATCTTTCATATGGCGTTCGATTTGGTTTCCTAAATTGCATTTATCAATGTAAATGTTCAAATTTGCAACGACCGCCTGTAGGCGGACCTGGGCAGTCGAGTGAAATTTTTTTGCCATGCATTTTAGTGATTCACCAGTTTTCAATAAATGTGTTGGTCATTTTTATTGAATATTTCTTTGCTTTTTGCTTGTTATTAGCCATGTTGCACCGTAAAGAATATTACAAACTATCTGCCATATCCGAGGAGGGAATGAATTAAATATATTCCGACGATGACACTGGTGTAGAAATGATTTCGATAGTGACGATGATATTGTTGACTCAAATAACACTTTGGGACTAATTCGACTGAAAAGGGAGAAGCATTGGTTGCAGGTGTGAATATCAGCAACATAAATTTTAATAAGTCGAAGATGAAACAACCGGTACATCATCACCATTTCTAAACACTTCATCTGCTGCTAATGATACTGTGCTTGATCTTGTGGATAAATCTACTGCAAAAAAAATAATACACTATAAGAAGCGTACATATCTATCTGAATTATAACTACTATCTTTCTAGAAACAAAAATTTACTCTGGTGATGGCGATAACGTCATTCCAGAAGATGCACCAGATCTTGGTGCTTCAACGAATGTCGTAATTCGTTTGTCAAGCAAAATACCGGACAATGTCAACCATACCTTCTACTTTGATAATTTTTATACATCGCTGGGTTTGGTGATGTATCTCAAGAGTTGTGAAACTTATAGATTGGGTATAGTGCGCACCAATCGTGTTCCGAATAGTAAATTGTCGAGCGAAGCAGAATCGGCCACCAAAAAGTTCCATTGAGGTTATTCCGAGGAATATGTTGCCAGCGCATACGGAATCGATATAAGCAATGTTTTGCGACAAGATATCAAAACTGTTCGTTTGCTGTCGACTTACGTTGGTACCAAAACTTTTAGGTCACGAAATATTGATGAGCAACAACCAAAAGCAATACGTTGGGGCCGAAAAGCGAAACAGCAAGCTGAAGTTGACTGCCCATTCATAATTAAAGAGTATAACCGTGACTTGGGTGGTATCGACCTCATGGATGGAGTAATAGGTCGCTTTTATATTCGCGCGAAGACAAGAAAGTGGACAAATCGAGTATTTTTTCATCAGTTGGATGTAGCAATGGTGCATGCATTTGTTCTTTTCCATCATTTCTCCAAAAGAAACCGCTCCACTCAACTGCCAAATTTTCGAAAATACGTGGCTGAATCCTTGTGTATTGTTGATTCTTCACTCGAGATACGGCAATTGGGTCGAACAGTGGCCACCGCCTTAATTAGAGAAGGCTTATATTTCAACAGATTAAGTACGATATGACACTATGTGGGGCATATTGTGCATTTGTCGATATATCTTGCAAAAAGATGTGCAAACTACCAGGGTGTAAGTCCGAAACTCAAGCGTACTGCAGAAAATGCAATCTGAACCTCTGCAATTCGACTGCAAAGTCTTTCTTCTTAACTTTTCATGTTCGCAAATAACTTGTTTCATTATATTCGATCCATTTTCATTCAAAAAAAATATATATTTTTCACTAAATGTCACACATTTTTTTCGTACTGACGACCCAGGTCCGCTTTGAGGCGGAATGCACTTTTTTGACTGCACTGGCTAAAAAATGCACCTAATCGAAATTTTGAAACGACAGATATTCTTTTCTTAGTATTCTTGTCCTCGTTGAATTTTGTCAGTCAAATCAAAAAATGGGGAGTTTGAGGGTTAATAGTAAGATACAGGTGACTTGGAAATAATTAATTTTCTACTTTTTAGTACATTAAATAAATTAAAGCTTATTTTTAAAAAGTTTTTTTTATATAATTTTATTTTTTGTACCTTATAGCTATGGTAATTCGGCACATTAACCTTGTGCGAAATTGTAACGCATTGAAGGAGCCATCCTAGTTCAGCGTGTCCAAAGCTATCAAATTATGCTGTTTGCATCTTTTTTAGGACGGAAATTATCCATTAAAAAACCTTTATAATTAACTTCACTTCAGGTATCTTTGTAGTCAAATCTAGAAATAAATTTTTCACCTACTTCCCGACTACTTGAAGATCTGAAACTTTGCATACATGCGTAAACAGGCGCACTATACATGAATCAATAATATATAATTATAACTAGCTCGACCCGGCATAACTCCGTTTTGCCCGCAACATTGAGCTCATCTGCAGCAGTCCCACGAGGAATCACTGACAATGTTTGTCTGAAGTAACGATACTCAACCTGTGGCCCGCCAATCTTTTATGTGCGGCCCTAAACACATTTAATATTGTAATTTTTAAAATCTCAAAAAACTCCAAACACAGCCATCTCACTTTGCACAAATATTTAACAACGAACTCGTTTCCGATCTCAATCTCTCGACTCGTGACGATGAAATGTCACTTTCACAAAGATTGTCCTGCCATTATTGTCATTTGAACGTCGTCGATAAACTGAATATCCATCTGACCCCGTTACTGTTTCAGCTACTAATGACCATAGGACCATGGGTATTTTTCTGCATTTTCCATTAACCATGCATGGTGATTGTGGATTCAATGCACCACACGGTCCATGCACCATCTGCGTTCCGACAATCTCTCATATGATCTATGCGTTTCGGATATTCTTTGCAACGGTCCAACGGTTCTTCGCTGAAGGACAATGTCTGTGTGCTTGATCTCCAACAACCAATGCACAAATGTCTGCAGAAGTTGAAACATTGTATCGTCGTGAGTGTTCTCTGGCTGAAGCGCCATCAGGTTTGAAGACAAATCTGTGATCTCCTGACTTCATTTTCTCCATCCCCGTTTTAAACATCGTAATCGGAACGTTGTTTGCAATCAAGAATTGTTGCAATTTTCGAAAGACGTTTTTTGTCACTCCTGTTTGACTCTGTACCGCCTATCGACTTGATCATCTCCCGACGAAATATAGTACACCTGCAGATATAGGTGTGCGTCTTTGTTTACTGGCAATAATGCGCCCATACGATGGTAAATTTGACCTTGAATATGTAAACCCGAATCGTGCAGTGTAGAATCCCGTGCCATTTTTAAAACAGTTGTGTTGGCATGATGTGTTAATGCTTTTTTCTTTTACCTTGCAAGCCGGCATGAAACCAGTTTCTTGAATAAAACATTTGTACTGTCGAATGTTCTTGAGAAAATCATCCGATTCAAACAACGGTTTCAATGGCTCCGGAGCTGCATCTAAGGGAACCATTTTCATTTTGCCACTCGCACAGCAAAGGACGTGAGTTTCGCCTTTGAATTCGAGCGCATTGCAACGTTGGCACACAATTGTCATCGCTCCAATACCGCCACCTATCGTAAAATGCGAATAAATCGATTTATCAGATTTCCTGACTTTCCCGTCAGATTTTCCGGAATTTTTTTTATGCATAAACCTAAAATACAACAATTCGAACAAAACAAAAAAAGAATCTTGAAAATCGGCCTAGCGGTTATCCAGTGAGACGGGCTAAAGAGCTTCACCACTTTTTTTTTATATATGAGATTTTATTGAAAAAAAAAATAAATAATAAAATTTTTACTTTAAACAAAGTTATTAGCGAAACTGCAATAACCAATCAGAGCACAGACAGGGAAGAAGAAGCACGTAGGGACAGACGAGCCAGGAGCTGTTTAATCGCATTATATATAACCTTGCTGTATTTATAGAATATGAAATGTATATAGACCTAGATTTATGCCTGATTTAGGCCCGTACAAATAATATTACATATATATGTCGCAGGGAAATGGTAAAATCAGGGATTTGACCAAATCCCTAAGGGATTTGATCAACTCCCGGGAGATGCTAAAATAACAACTCAGTTATGCCATTTCCCTAAAGAAAGTCAGTGATTTGATCAAATCCCTAAACTGTTTTAGTGAAATGATGAAATTATATGTGGCGAGGTGGTTTTTACTCTTTTTCTTCGCCCACGAACTAAGTCTACTGTTTCTTTTGCTCGTTGCTGCCACAGATCATTCGCTAGCGCGTATGTACGATATGAAAGTCTGCTTTTGTTGGTCATGCCGCTCAAATTCCTGCAGCTGGCTGACAAAAATCCTAGTGTTTCAAGACATTTTTGAACAAGCGGCATGATAAAGAAAACCCTTTATGGACGCACGAAAGAATAGAAGAAGCTATCAGTCATTGAACAATTTAAATTGGCACCACTACTCAAACTGCAACGGACATATAAACAGTACTATTATGGAAGAAACTACGATGTTATGAAAGTAGGTACTAAAAAATTTATTGGGATTTTGAAGAGAAAGTATGACTCCGATCCAGTTGTAAAAATCGTGGAAACGAACAATTTATATTTACTACATACTTCAGGAAACCCATCAGTCGACTGGCCATGGAGGAAACGATATGT
Organism: Neria commutata; assembly: GCA_963457695.1. NCBI lineage: Eukaryota > Metazoa > Arthropoda > Insecta > Diptera > Micropezidae > Neria > Neria commutata. The sequence continues at coordinate 563,708 of OY735250.1, forward strand.
AAAATGTCGTATAGTTTGAAATAAAAATACCTAATATCCATGTATTTACTTCAATTGTTCTAGAGTTTCTAAAGCTATGCACGGGATGTTAGTCTTAAAAACAGAACCAATAGCAGGACTCCAATCTAGTTATATTTCAAAGAGCTTCTTTAAAAGCTTGTTCTCTATGAAAATAACCTGAATCTACGTATTTTTTAAATTTCTATTTTTTTCTGTCGGAATATGAAAAACCTACCAGCACGCAGACAAGTATTTGTCCATTGTACTGGTAAGCGAATTCCTTTCACTGAAATCTTCCTGAGCTTTTTCGATGGTGGCAAGGACCTTAGTTGATCGGTTCTCACCACGTCTGACTCCAGCAGCTGCAATCGCGACCTGGAAAAGGCGGGACACTCGCATAAGAAGTGGGTGGCGGTATCCTCGTCCTCCAGACAGCTCTCACAGACGCTGTCGTCGGCCAGACCCATCGCACTCAGGTGCTTTGCACAGGAGGTAATTCCCGGTCAGGACGCCCACAAGAAGTCTACAGTCCTTAGGGTTTAAAGACCTAAGAAAAGAAGACTTTCTTTTGTCGACGGTTGGAAGCAGGAGCTTCGTCTGTCTGCATCCAGCTAGCCCGGCCCATCTTTGACCGGGTTGAGAAACAACCCAGTCGTTTATTGACGCTTTGACCATGGAAGAAGGCAAGCCTGGGCCTGGTATTCAGAACCTGATCTTGCAAGTTCATCGTACACTTCATTTCCGGACACGCCGAAGTGCCCCGGTACCAAAAAGAGGGCAAGAGAGTTGTGAAAGCCTACGCTGTTAAGCTTGGCTTTACACTCTTTGACTGCCTTGGAGGTGGTGATTGGGTTGAGCAAGGCCATAAGTATCTACGTATTAATCAGCACGACTATGACATTAATTTAACTCCAGAAAACTTACCAGTAGTTTCTTTATAGGACACCAACGCCGCTTCAACTTCAAAATATCTAGCAGAAATTGAATCAAATAAAATACTCTGCATTGAACAATACATGATTTACAAAATAAAATATCAAAACAATATTATATCATCTTTTCTTTTAAACACTAGGATTTTTGTCAGCCAGCTGCATGAATTTGAGCGACATGACCAACAAAAGCAGACTTTCATATCGTACATACGCGCTGGCGAATGATCTGTGGCAGCAACGAGCAAAAGAAACAGTAGACTTAGTTCGTGGGCGAAGAAAAAGAGTAAAAACCACCTCGCCACATATAATTTCATCATTTCACTAAAACAGTTTAGGGATTTGATCAAATCACTGACTTTCTTTAGGGAAATGGCATAACTGAGTTGTTATTTTAGCATCTCCCGGGAGTCGATCAAATCCCTTATTTTACCATTTCCCTGCGACATATGAGCCGCTTATTTTGAAAGTGGGGTAAGTCCATTTTCTGTTATTGTGAGATATTTAAAGGTTTGCGTTTCAATCAATTTAAAAATATTGGTAAGTATTATTTGATATATTTTTTATATTTTGTGGTACCAAATAACGTAAGTTTATAATCCAACTAGCTGTTACCCGCGGGTTCCACCGCGCGTTTTTATAAAAATACGCAATGAGAATTATGCTCTGATTGGATGTTGCTGTATTTAATTGTATTTAATTGTATTTAATTTAATAGCAGCATTTGCCAGCCTGTATTTTTCTTGGTTTCTGTTGTTTTCTGTTGAACAGCAGGGCTTCTCCTTGCTGATGCTTGTGATGTCTATATATTTGTAGGGGAAGTCATAAATGTAGGTCCTTACAGAACTATCTCTGTATGTAGATTACTCCTTTGGTGGAAGGCGAAAACTAAAGTCACTCCTCATGGACCACCACTTTTTTACGGTACATACATTTAAGGTGTGCCACGCCACCTTGTCCCATGCCCCTAAATCTATGTAAATTTATGTAAAAATGTTTACATGTATGTATGAATACTAAATACTAACAGAATAAAAATTTTAATGTTGTATGACTTGTAGGCAAATTAGCAAAAGGGCACGACTAAATTCAACAACACAGATTTTCAATGTTGAACTACTTGTAGTTTTAAAGGTATACCAAATAAAAGATTTAAGTTGTATGAGGGGTGCCACGCCCCTGTCCTACACCCATAAAATTATACCAGTGGGACGACTCATTCAAGCGTTGTTTGCATACGGAATTTCAATACTGCGCTACTTTTAGTTCCAAAGCTATTTAATTCGATATCAATGACTTCGTTTGTATGAGCGGTGCCACGCCCCTTGTCCAATGCCCGTCCCATTTTCCCAGTTCAATGGTACGGATATGTAATATGTTTCTACCGAGTTTCATTGATGTATGAAGTATATTTCTAAAGTTATACCCGTATAGGATTTGATTGAAGTGCCACCCCCTTGTCCTACGCCCATAAAATTTTACCAGTGGGACGACTAATCCAAGAAGTGCCTGCGTACGGAATCGCAATGCTGCGTGGTTTATGGTTTAAAAGATATGCCACATCATAGAGTTAAGTTATATGAGGGGTGCCACGCCCCCATATCCCACGCCCCTAAATTTTTTCCAGCAGGAAGACACGACTAAACACTAACATAATACAAAGTTTTAATGTTGTACACCTTGTAGTTTTAAAGATATGCCAAATCATTTAGTTATGTTGTATGGAAGGCGCCACGCCCTCTTGATGTATCAAAATTTTTTATAGCCTATGACCATCCTTGGAACATCTATAGTCTATGTGCCAAATTTGGTTATGATCGATCAAGCGGTTTAGGACGCAACTCCGAACATACATACATACTTACATATTTTGAATTTTATATATCTGTGGTTATATGCAATAACGACTTAAGTCGAAAACAACTGTTTCGAGAAAATGCAATTCGAAATTTGAAATGCACATAAGTGCATGTACATAAGTGCATGTGTTTTTTTTAAATAACTTTTTTTCTGAGATGGGTACAGATACCGGGGTTTGAACAAAATATGCGCATCAACGTCAGGAATACAGTGGTAACGTCAACTCAATTTCGTCTTAAGTCGACTTAAGTCGTTATTGCTTTTGACCACAGATATATAGATGAAAATGAAAATTATGTACAGGAAGAATACGTTTTCGTGAATATTTCCACTTCTACAACAGCTATCGGGTTCAAATTTTGTCAACGACTTTCTGTCAACTTTAGTATTATATGGTGTGAATCTGAGCCAAATCGGTTCATAAATAAGAATTTTCGAAAAAACGCCACCGTGGCAACACTTAGGATGGTCTAACATGAAAACAAACCATTCAGAGCACCTCACGAACATATGTATGTTGTGAGTATAAGGTCGATCGCTTCTGTGGTTCAGCCGTGATGCTGCAACATACATACGCACAAACGTTTTTATATATTAAGAAGATATGAAAATGAAAATTATGCACTGGAAGAATACGTTTTCGTGAATATTTCCACCTCGACAACAGCTATCGGGTTCAAATTTTCTCAACGACTTTCTGCCAACTTTAGTATTATATGGTGTGAATCTGAGTCAAATCGGTCCATAAATAAGAATTTTCGAAAAAACGCCACCGTGGCAACACTTAGGATGGTCTAACATGAAAACAAACCATTCAGAGCACCTCACGAACATATGTTGTGAGTATAAGGTCGATCGCTCCTGTGATGCTGCAACATACATACGCACAAACGTTTTTATATATTAAGATAGTGTTTACAGTGCTGACTAAAAAAAGTAAGTGTTTAGTTATACCTAAATGGACTTGCCCCACTTTCAAAATTAACGAATTACTGAAATCGTTCATTTAATTTGGTATTTTCTCAATTGCATCAGCCATCTTATATATAAAACGCATAGTGACTAAAAAGCGTCTGCCTGTCCACTGACTTTAGACGAACGAAAGCAGTGCCCTGTGTAGCCCAGTGGGTAGAGCCGCGCGCTTGCACTTGCCAGGTCATGGGTTCGAATCCCACAGGTTTAATATTTTTTTAATTTTTTTTATTTTTTATTATAAGCTTTATATTAGGTTCACATCCGGTATGTATGTCGTCAAATCTAGTAATCAATTTTTCACCCACTTCCCGACTCCTTAGAGATCTGAAACTTTGCATACATGCCTAATCTAGAGCCCAATACATGAATCAATAAATTTTATGGGCGTATGATAAGGGGCGTGGCACTTTTTTATAAACTCCAGATTTGTGTATAACTTTAGAACTACACATCACACATCAATGAAACTCGGTAGGAACTTACTACATATCCCTATCCTTCTACTGAGAAAATAAGGGGAGCACTGGATAAGGGGGCGTGGCACCCCCCATACAAACAAAATTTTTGATCTCGATTAGCTTTGGAACTAAATGTCGTGCAGCATTGAAATTTCGTATGCAGTCGCCTCTTGGATGTGTTGTCCCACTGGTAAAATTTTATGGGCGTAGGATGAGGAGGCGTGGCACCCCCCATACAAACAAAATTTTTGATCTCGATTAGCTTTGGAACTAAAGGTCGTGCAGCATTGAAATTTCGTATGCAGTCGCCTCTTGGATGTGTTGTCCCACTGGTAAAATTTTATGGGCGTAGGATAAGGGGCGTGGCACTTTTTATCAACTCCAGATTTGTGTATAACTTTAGAACTGAAAATCACACATCAATGAAACTCGGTAGGAACTTACTACATATCCATATCCTTCTACTGAGAAAATAAGGGGGACTGGATAAGGGGGCGTGGCACCCCCCATACAAACAAAATTTTTGATCTCGATTAGCTTTGGAACTAAAGGTCGTGCAGTATTGAAATTTCGTATGCAGTCGCCTCTTGGATGTGTTGTCCCACTGGTAAAATTTTATGGGCGTAGGATAAGGGGGCGTGGCACCCCCCATACAAACAAAATTTTTGATCTCGATTAGCTTTGGAACTAAAGGTCGTGCAGCATTGAAATTTCGTATGCAGTCGCCTCTTGGATGTGTCGTCCCACTGGTAAAATTTTATGGGCGTAGGATAAGAGGCGTGTGTATAACTTTAGAACTACAAATCACACATCAATGAAACTCGGTAGGAACTTACTACATATCCATATCCTTCTACTGAGAAAATAAGGCGGGCACTGGATAAGGGGGCGTGGCACCGCCCATACAAACAAAATCGTTTATATAGAATAGCTTTGGAACTAAAGGTCGTGCAGCATTGAAATTTCGTATGCAGTCGCCTCTTGGATGTGTCGTTCCACTGGAAAAATTTATGGGCGTAGGACAAGGGGCGTGGCACTTTTCAAGCAACTACACACTTGGGCTTCAGTTTATAATTATAGGTACACCACACATCAATGAAAAACGATAGGAACTTACTTGCCGCGCCCTGCTGGCAAAATAGCAACAACTCACCGCGTCACAAATATGCCACGAATATTAGGGTCGATCACAGCCGTATTATTTGTTAAATTGAGGATATGACGATAGGAGACACTGTGAATACCCTAAATATTGTGTACTGCTCTGCAAGTTTTAAATTCTTTTTGTGAAAAATTTCAGAGCTCTAAAATTGAATTTATGGAAGACTAAAAAGTAGAAAATAAAATTATATAAAAAAAAACTTTTTAAAAATAAGCTTTAATTTATTTAATGTACTAAAAAGTAGAAAATAAATGGTTTTTAAGTCACCTGTATCTTACTATCAATAAAAGCTTGTGCGCTCAATATCCATATTCAAAATATCTTTCATTACTAGAATCTATTTGCAAAAAATTATTTAAATAAAATATTGTGGTAACTGTTTGACAAATATTGAACACATGAGCGCCCCAAGCTTTTATGGATAGTAAGATACAGGTGACTTAAAAACCATTTATTTTCTACTTTTTAGTACATTAAATAAATTAAAGCTTATTTTTAAAAAGTTTTTTTTTATATAATTTTATTTTTTACTTTGGTTTGCCTTTTATTGTTGCTAATTGTTTTACTAGCTGTCGTGTATACAGGCACACAGGACAGGTGGCCCCATTTGTCTTATATATAAAACGCAGAGTGACTAAAAAGTGTCTGCAGCCTGCAGACTGTCCACTTTCTTTCTTCCACGACTTTAGACGAACGCAATCAGTGCCCTGTGTAGCCCAGTGGGTAAAGCCGCGCGCTTGCACTCAGCAAGTCATGGGTTCGAATCCCACAAATTAAAAAAAATTAATTTTTTTATTTTTTACTTTGCTTTGCCTTTTATTGTTGCTAATTGTTTTACTAGATGTCGTGTATACAGGCACACACGACAGGTGGCCCCACTTGTTTATTAATAATATAAGCAAAATATTATTAAAATTTTTATATGTATTCATTCATTTGTTAAAAAGTGAAACAAAATTAAGAATATTCTACTGAAAAATATAACATAACAAAAAAAAAATAACTTTTGTTTGGAATTTCAATGAAATTATACATTTGCAGTTAATACGTAGGTATCACTAAATGCATTTTATTCTGGATTTAACATTTCAAAATATTCGTGATGAACGGGTGGTATATATGGCAATAAATCGATCATGTGCTAGCACTTATTTTTCAAAGTAATAGACCTCATTTTTCCATACATAAGAGGTAACTTTATATTCCCGAAATTATTTGGTCTTCCTTGTTGTAAAAAATCGATCGTTTTGAACTCAGCTTCTCGTTCTATCTAAGTTTTGTAGAACCTTTTGTATGGTGCATCTCTTGTAAATCTTATCCGACAGATATGTATTAACCCAATTCACGGTTTCTCCATCGATATTTTTCTTTATTTTTAAAACCGCTTCCTCCAGAGATTGGGTTGAAGAGAAATATTCGCGTTTCATTTTATGCAAAAAAAAATGTATTATGTTTTCGACAATTTCTTATTAGTTTATAGTAATCCTTAGTTTATAGTAATCCTGGGGAATATACAAGGAACTGGTTTTCCGGATTGCCATTTCTACCACTCCAAAAGCATGATCGTTCGTGATCGTTTCAATCTAAGATGGACTTGCCCCACTTTCAAAATAAACATATTTTAAATTCTGTTAGGAGCTAAAACTTCCATCTCCCAAATACTAGAACCTGAAATTTTTTTTACTATAAACTGTTTACCCATACAAAGATCATAGAAAGTTTTATCTATATCTACCATTATCTAAATTTTTTTGGAAAATGGACTTACCCCACTTTCAAAATAAACGGCTCATATATATGTATATCATTAAGGGCCGTTCTCTCAATGTCTGGTTAGTTTCACTCTTAACCAGCAGATAACTAACCGCCCTATAGTAGTTTATCTGGCGGTTAAGAATTTTCGTTTCCACCATGTTAACATTGTGTCAGTTAAATGAATAAGGTAAAAGATTTGACGCTTGTTCAGGTACATTTGTTGTCAATATGAATCGCAAAATAACTTGCATAATAATTTTCTGTGAAAAAATTTTAAGCAAAGAAGAAAAGAGATGCTGGACAAACGGGTAGCGCCCAGTGGAAAATGAGCATAGATCCAATAGTGGAGAGGTTTGGCGCACTCATAGGTTCTTGCGCTTTTCCATTTACTCCCTTATAAATATGCTTTTTTCACTTGTAAAATGCTTAAAAAAACGCAGTTTTCTCTATTTTCTGCATTAAAAATTTAGCAATATTAGACGTCAGTTGAAAACGTCACTTTTATAAGCTCTGTCGGTTAACTTATCCGACAGAGCAATTTTAACCAAATACTGTGAAACCGGAAACTTCAAAAGTCTTCGGTAAAAGTGATGGTTATCGCTTAACCAGACATTGAGAGAACGGCCCTAAATCACATCAAATGCATAAACAAACTTTCGGGCAACAGACGGGCAAGGAGATGAAGCTGCTATTGAACCGAAAACAACGAAAACCAGGAGCGGCTGTAGCAAAAGCGGACAGAACTGTACGAACTGCCAAGCAGAGAGGTTGTCTGATTTTTACTCTTCGTTGTTTCTTTTGGTTGAATTCTAACCTCAAAAAGGGTATTTCTGGTACGGAACCCTTAGGGCGCGAGCCCGACGCGCACTTGACTGCTTTTTTTTTTTGTTCTATGAGCGACTTTTTCCCATGGCGTTAGGACTTTTGCTCTCATTAGTCCCTGCGCGGTTAAATTATAGAAACGTATAAGAACAACATGCAAAATTCAGTACTATTTAAGTTTGAAAATTACCGGAGTACCATATCACCTAATTCCAGTGCCTTTTTGTGAATACGAATAAAATATTGTGTACTGCTCTGCGAATATTAAATTCTTTTTGCGAAAAATTTCAGAGCTCTTAAATTTAATTTATGGGAGGGAGACTAAAGAGTAGAAAATAATATTAACGCTCAAAACCTATATTCACACTTATATTTCATTACTCGAATCTATTTGCCAAAAATAAATTAAATAAAATATTGTATCAATTGGTTGACAAATTTTGAACACATGCGCGCCCCAAGCTTTTGTGGATAGTAAAATACAGGTGACTTGGGAACAATTTATTTTCTACTTTTTAGTACATTAAATTAATTAAAGCTTATTTTTAAAAAGTTTTTTTTATATAATATTATTTTAAATGACTGTTTTGGAATAACTGCCTAACTCAATATAAGATTACAACAAATTACAAACCGTAATGTTTTCATGATTGCCTAAAAAAATTAAAGAAAAAACCCACTCCTGATTTACAGTGAGGATTTAAAACTTCAAACTGCTCTCCTGAAAAACTCGAAAAACAGACAGGCGGTTATGACTTGTGACCACAGATATATCTGCATATGTATAGTGAGCCTTAACTTAGTTTAAGTTTCGAGATTATCCAAATCGGTCTAAGGACTTACTCTCAATGGGCCTATAAGTCCACCTACCTCGGAATTTTTTTTTTACTACTCACTTAAAAGAATAATATTTGGTATTCCAGTTAAATGGGCCCTCTACATAAAAATGGCGTAGTCCGCCAACTATATAGACGGTAAAAATATAAAAGAGGCTCCCATTTCAATAATTATGAATTAAAATGCATGAAACTTGGTATTCGTGTTCCAAAATGGAGCTTACAAAAAATGGGTGTGGTCCGCCCAACACGAAGGCGGTAAATTGAACATATTTCTGTTTTACACCTGCCAGAGCATCAATATTTGGCATATTAAGTCCTAGTAGGATTAACTTGTAGATTGTTAGTTATAGGCGTGATCCGCCCACTATGTAGGCGTTAATTTAAATAATTTTTTTTTTTTTAGATATGTACGTTTTTGCTTTTCCAAAAGTTTTATATTGTAAGATTTTCTTGTTTTATTTCAGGCAAACAAAATTGGCCTGCCATCGTTTTTCTGCCATAACGGTGACCCATTGACCACTCCTCCTCCTGCACACTGTGGAATACCTCCATATCAGTTGGATGCCAAAGGAATTGGTAAGTGTTTTCTATATTTTCCGCAATTTCCCTTTAATGTTATACTACTACTCTTAAATCGTTCGAGTTATATCAAATTAAATAAATAGATGAATCAGTTGTGGTTATAATCAGAGGCCAATTCGAGGCGCATACACGAAAGAGTAAGCTTTCGTATCGAACTTGATTTCTTAACGTATCCGGTAGTTACGACATCCGATTTGTACCAAATCTTACTAAAAATTTATAATTGAGTCATTGTACTCTTCGCATTGGATTTGTTTTTGTAAAAGATATTTGTTTTTTTGTTAGAGCCCTACTACGCGTTTATTATTTAAATTGTCGAAATCCAATTTTCAAGTACTAATTTGACCTTGATTGTAAATAGTAAAACCTCATATGACGCGCACAGAGCAAAAACCCTTCGAGTGTCAATTTTCGCCTCATTGCGCACATGCGCTATGCAGGTATAAAAGTCGTTTTTGCTCTGGGCGCGTCATATTTACGGTACTATTCTTTGAGGGCCGGGACATCAAGGAATAGAAGGTAACTGAAGAAGCTGATGTTAACAAATAAAGGCGCAGCTAAATCTTTCACTGGCCCGGAACCTTTCTGTGGAGATGGAGAAGGCGTTCATAATATTATAATAAAGGTAGAAGAGAAGAGGCACAGGAACTCGAACTTGTCTGAGCTTCCATGATTAATAACCTGCTATGCGTTTATAGGGTCAGAATAATCAGGAATCCTAACAGTAAGGTGACCAATCGTCCTCCTTTAGGGGGGACAGTCCTTTATAGGTTATGTCCTTCCTCGAAAAGTGTCCTCGTAACTGTCGGAAAAATTGTAAAGCATTAGCATCAACAAATGTGTATGTTTACGTATTTCGCATTTAATCGGAATGAAAAACACTTTTGTATGAGAAAAAGTAAATAAAAAGTTTTTATATTTAGCTATGCGTCTTTAAGCGCAATATGAATAACTGTCTCAGACTTCTGACGGTTTTAAGAAATCATTTGTCCAGTTGAGTCTAAGTAGCTGGCATATATGTATGCATGTAGTACATATGTATATACAGTAGTAGCCAAAAATGAGTTTACTCATATGCTCCTCAGCTGATCCTAAGTCAAGCTGCGTACCTGCTTGATAAAGTGCTATGCCCCGAATGCAATCGAACGTGCCAATTGAAGTGTCTTCAATTGTAATTGTAGAGCCGATTGTTATGGTTAGTCCATAATAATACTTAGGCCGATTGCTGTTTATAATAATTATTCCCAGAAAATCGCTCGCAGCAAACTAAACGTAACCAACCCATGGCGAATCGAAGGGAAAACCCTCATGTCAAAATTTTTTCATCGTGCTTACCCTAAAAATTATTAGACAGTGAATTGAAGTGCGGCAGAAAAGTAAAATTGCTACCACCACCACCTTACCACTAAGGACAAAGGACATACCACATTATAGCATTCACCAGAAAAAGAGGTGGAGGGGGGGGGGGGGGGGGGGGGGGGAGAGAGGGATAATAAAATAAGGGAAAATATGTCTTGCTGTAGGCAGTAATGTTTTTAAACTATTGTTAAGCCCTAATGTATCGTGTAATTGCACATTCAAGCTGTCTGGTAGACTGGATGGGCAGACAATGTTCGCTGGTATGGTATCGTTCGGGCGGTTTGCGCTCAATCATTTCATATGGAATTATTATTTCATAATTCCTTATTATCATTTCAATATAACAGTACATATTAAGTTTTCTAGAGCGGCGTACATCCCTCCATGTTAGTTTAAGGGGTGAGAAAGTCAAGAGCTATACCGAACGTATCACAAAAGAAGCAAACAATAAAAAAATCATAAATAATAATAGCTGCTAGAGATTTCATGAGCAGAGCTCCCCTTGATCCTTTTATTGTGGTGGTATGTAAGTTTAATTAGTGGTTAACAGAAAAAAACATGATCATTACAAATGGGACATCAGTAAGGTCAATTAATTCATACCATAAACTAAGTAACTGAGTCTGCATGCAATGTTCAAAGTAGATCCTTTAGGGTAGGCATCCGCCTATTTTACATTTGGAGAACATGGCATTGGGGACACAACTGCCGGATTTTGAGGCTATTTTGCTTTTGCTGTTGTAAGCGAACCACTCCATTTTGATTGTTTCTAATGTATGTACGTGTGGTTTTAACATTAAAAGTAATAGTTCACATCGCCATGTCTTCCTTGGATCCACTTTGTGATATACGGTATCAGCATATGGCCCAACGCCCTTTAAGAAATTGTCGGCCCCACCGTTGCTGCCACTTCGATATCGATCGTTGCCGTGCCTCCTTCTTTCTCTCTGCGGTGGGCCTCTCGTCTGACCTGCTATACAGCCGTCCAAGCTCAAGTGAATGTTTGGTATATGAGCATTTTCCCGGAATTGACACCAATTGCGCCATTCGAGACGGTCCTGTATGGACGGCTATTACCACATTCATGTGCGATTTATTCGCTTCTTCCCAAATAGGCGCTGTGTAAATCAAGATTGCATTTATAATAATAGACAGGAGTTTCTGCTTACCTTCGCTTGTTCCTTCAATGTTTGGTAAAATGTGACCGCATTAAGAACACCCCGAGATACGGAATGTGTGTTTAACCCTCAAACGGGCAAGATCGAATAAATAGCCGCATCAACCTGATAATTTTTTCTCAAGTAAATATACTCAAAATAACCATTAATTTAAATTAAAATTTTAAAATTTGCCCCTGGAACGCCCGCCAGGTGAGAAATAGTTAAGACCGTCTTAAGACGGTCTTACCCGTTTGAGCGTAAAAAATTACACAGGTATATATTTTTCGACCAAGCAAGTAAATTGAGAAAAAGGAAGGAAAAAGGTATAAAACATGTTATTTTTTATGGTGATAGTCTCAGAAACAATATTTGATTCTATGATCCATGACTGTACTATATAGATGAAGGTCACATTTGGAACAAACGACTTGTATATTTGAATTTTTACAATGTTTGCACTTCTTTCTGCCGTTTCTATCAACGCAAAATGGAAGACAATCTACACCACCGAACTGAACATTAGCAACTAGATGATCAGCTTTTTTCTCAACACCTGATGTTCCAGTCTGTTCCAGACTTGGATGCATGGATCGATGGCCGACCTACAAGTCTTTGAAAGAAACAAGTCCAGCAGCTATTTCCTCACGGAATTGTGGAAGCTGTAGACTGTCCTTTTTCGGATACTTTGCTGGAATTATTTGCTTCCTCAGTATACATACGATTGTTTAGAATAAACGCATTGGTAGCTGCCATGTCCACAAAATGATAGAATAGTCATAATATTTTGACTCTTAGCTCGATTGTGATATCGACCCATAAGACCGTTCATCAGATCGACTCCACCCATGTGATCATAGTATTCTCGGATGATTTGCAGGCAGTCGATTTCGATGAACTTGTTTTACTTTCTATCATACCGAGGTGCCTTCGCTGTTTGTAGATTGGTAATAGTTCTGATATTGAAAGATTCAATATCAATATATGTAGATGCCAGACGCACACACAGGTTATGTCTCCACAAAACAGTATTCACATCGACTCCTTGGATTGAGGTCATGTATTCTAGGGAGTTTATGTTTTCCTTTAAAGCACATCAGTTTGTTTCTTTAGTGAACAACCCAATCATTTTGTGAAAAAGTAATTGAAGAGCTCCATTGGTGTTTCGAGCTTTTTTAGAGCCAATGGAAGTGATGAATCGCCACGAAAAGCCTCCTAGTTTAGATGTAAACGCATGGCGCATTTACTCCAAAATTATTTGGTTAGCTCTTTTGAGTCATTTGATATTGCCCTTAGAGCTGTTAATATACAATATAAACAATGAATGTTTATTTTATAAAGTGATTTATATAAATATGCCATATATGTATATGTAAACCTTCTCCAATAAAGACACCCTCAGTTGGCTGACATAATGGTCCAAAAGCTTCAACTCGGCAATGGAGATCGAGCTCTTTTGGGTGGTTTGAAGCGTACATTTTTCTGGTCGCAGTTGATGAGGATGGTTCTTGTGTCTCAAATGTTTCAACCGCCATAATATCGTTAACGAATGCTGAAGAAGCTACTGGTTGCTCGATGTCACTGATTTTCAATGACAAATTTATAACCTGTCAATTCATTCAACTTTTTTTCCTTATAATAAAATTAGAGCATTCATCTAATACACAAAAATTACATAAAAAGGGGAAAAACTTACAATAATAATTAACAATATATGATGTGAACAACAGAAGAAGAAAACAATAATGAAGCAGGGGGAGACCATTTATTTTCACGCTTCCAATGTACACTTAAATGTTTTTCTAAACTTAAAACATATAATATAATTCAAGTATATTGGTCTAACTACTTAACGAAAAATTATGAAGTCGATATCTTGATTTTAAATGAACTTTTTTCGCAATTGAAAAACAAATTTTTTCCGGAATAATTTTCGATGCTTATTCGTCGGTTTCTCGCACTGCATTGATTATTGCACTCAACCATGTAGTCGGAGAGCTTTCGTTTGTTTATCAAAATGTCGAACAGACTATTCTTAATAGATATTTTCCTATATTGAAGAAAAAATAATTTCAGATTTGACTCTGGAGGCCAGAAATCGAAGACCGTCTTAAGACGGTCTTACCCGTTAGAGGGTTAATATGTGATACAATTGTCCCTCATGCTCATAATTATCTCCTCTCGCTTCTTCCGAGTGCTTAAGAGCATGACTCCTGTCTTCTGGACTGCCAAATCCAGTTCGACGTCATTCACCGGTACACCCTGGTAATTGCATCATTGCAGATCAACTGCAACTGATCTATGTGTTTTCCAACTGTAACTGTCCGACCGAAGGTGATGTTTGCAACCGAAGCCGAGGCTTTTGACCCCTCTTCGGCCGAATCCGAAGGCAAGAATTCTTATATAATGAAAACCCTGGATATTGCTGTATTTCATTATACATAATTACTTTTCATTGAGGAACAAAACCAGCAGGGAGACTTGGCGCCGTTACTCCCATCTCTCTCGACTGACAAAGCTGAAACTCTATAGGACGCTTATCTTCCCCGTATTGTAGACTGATGCAGCTTCACTTGTGTGTGTTCGAGAGAAAAGTGCTCCGCAAGATCTTCGGCCCTATCCGCGTTGGCGACGACTACCGCATCTGAACGAACCACGACCTGTACGAGCTCTACGCCGATATTGACATAGTCAGTCGCATCACCACCAAGGTGCTCCACTGGCTGGGTCATGTCGTGCGTATGGACGAACGAGCTTCATCTACGAAGGTATTCGAGACGGCAGTTATAGGACAGAGACGGCGCGGGAAGCCATGCCTACGTTGGAAAGACCACGTGGAGGAGGCACTGGCAAAGCTTGGAATTTGCAATTAGAGAGGGCGTGCGCGCAGCAGGAGCGCCTGGAGAGAGGTCGCAGGTCAGGTTGTAACCCGGTGTTAGCGGGTTGTTCTGACCAACTATGTATGTATGTAACAAAATAATTACATTATCGACCGTATTTTGTAAAACTTGACCTCGCGTTAGAGAAATTCGTAATGATGAAACGCAACGCTTTATAGAGTAAATGCTCGCGTTAAGTTACGTCATTGCCTTCATGTTTTATATGGAAAAGGGAATTTCGTGAATCCCGGTATTTTACTTTCGTTCAATTGTAGGTGTGATCGCGCTCGATTTTTTTAACCTCCAATTTTTGCAAATCGCGAGTGAAAACTGATTTGTGGTAGTCTATAGAAGCAAGACATTAGTATTTTGCAATACTTTTTGGAGCCGTGTAAAAATGGGAAAAAAAGGGACAAAAACGCAACCGCTCACATGCTAGTCAAACGCTTTAACCACCAAGTTATGAACGAAGAAGAAGAAGCAAGAGGGAAATTTTGTGTTGTATTATTTGTTTGTAGCGTGATATGCTGGTTGTGGTTGTTATACCTAAGTGTTGCTCGAAAAGGTAAAAATGTGTTTAAAATGTTTGCAGAATTACCGTTTGTACTGCGTAATTGGTAACTCTTAAGCCCTGCGTGGACAGGAACGACCTTGTCCGTTCATAAAAAAATTTATGTTTACGCACACTTTAATTAGAGTTTCTATATCAAAGATTTTAGCTTGCCCTTCTTCTGTCAAGTCGGAGTAAAATTGCGGCCGTCCGCAATTTCGGCGCGACAAAAATCAAAAGGGAGCATGTTAAAAAAATCGCCCGCGACAAAGTCGCGTCTGTCTGCGCCTGTTCATTTAAAAAAAGAGTGTTGAGTGTGGCTTTACTCGGAAGAACTAGACAGCCCAAGGCGTTCCCGTTGCTTTCGCTCATGCCGCGGCTCTTTTGGTAAGTGCTAATATTGAAAAAGCAATCAAGTGCGTATCGGGCTCACGCACAGTGAGTTCCGCGCCAGAACTATCCTCTTAAGCGTTAGAATTCCATTTCTTCTTGCCCGTCTGTCTTTTGCTTGGTTTTTACTTTTCTGTAAACAGCAGAGCTTTTTCTTGCCCTTCTGTACATAAATATTGTTACATTTCGAGCTCTATCTTCTAAACAAATTCACCTTAAACTATGGTGAAAATGGTTTTAGAATTCATGGACAGAACCTTTTCCAACGATGCTTCACAAGATATAACTAACATCAATTTTTGGCTGAGGGAATTTTTTGCTTATGGGGCATCGTAAATAAAAAAAAAAACAGAAAAATAAATATTTCGAAATTCTGGGCAGTTTTCCTCTAATCTATGACTAAAGACCTACTAACCCTGATTTTACCAAAATTTTAGCTTGAGAAACCTAGAATTTTTTCGACGTTTTGTGCAATATCTTCGAAACCAATTAACCTTAAATTATAAATAGAAATATGTTTGGAATCCATGGACGTAGCCCTTTCTAATGACAACAATTTTATTCTGAGGGGGTCATATTAAATTAAAAAAAATAGAAAAATAAAAAAATTAAAAAAACTTGCACCATTACAATAATGCGTGATAAAATACCTAGTGACTTAAATTTTATCAACATTTTATCTTGAGAAATACAGTAAAAGTGACCTTATAAGTGTTCCCGTGTTTTCCATTTAGGGGAACGGAAACCTAAATATTAAGAAGTTAGAAAAGTTCAAATCTCTGCCGGGCCTCATAATAAAAATAATAATTGATTGGCACAACAGCCCGTGTGGGCTTATGCCTAGCTTTAACTTGTGTTTGCTTGTCATATTTTTCACAAATTAACGGGACCTACATTAACCGAATCTGAGCGGGTTGAGAAGCTTTTCATGGCAAATAATATGTTCGGAGAATTGCCAATTCATGGCGAGAAGTGGCGCCGCGCAAAGAAACAATTTGAAAACAAATACATTTATATTAATCTCTCACACCAACGATACCATCCAAGCTCACATTAGACTTTCAGCTTAAGCTTTGCTGCAGTTGTAAAGCGTCGTTGCCGGGGAATTTTGCAAATTTGAACTACAAGGAGTCTTTTAGTTATATGTATGTACATATGTATATCGCCTGAATCAACTTCCCATAGCCTCACTGTCTCTCTGTTCCCTTCACCATCACTTCTAGAATATAAAGTTTACCTTATATTTAATAATTTGGATGGTGGGGTTAAGCCTGAAGGACCTCCTGTGGGTTCCCCCATGGTGTACATAATGCTTTCCCATTTGAAATTTTGTACACGGGTTTTTTAATTTAACAATAAAAACCAGAAACATGTTCCTTTCTAGAATTAACGTCGGTTGTTTTTTCCTGGTTTTTGTTGTTGTTATCAAGCAGTATCTTGCTGTCAGCCCATTTAGGGTGCATTTGATGGGTTACAATCACGCTGATGTGCTGGCAAAACTGTCGCATCACAACTAGTTCCCTCACAATGGCCACCGTTATCGCTGTCATTAGATCTTGTCACTGATACAGTGCGAATGGCATCAACCCTTCTCATCATCTCACCCACCAACAGGACAACTCCAGCCGGTAAGTAGTAAACCACTTCCATTCACTCATGCGTCGAATCCTCCTCTGTGATGTCATTATAGGCTTGTGCGCTTGTCCGTTTGCAGCACGGCCCATCCCTCAGCCCCCTGCCCACTTTTGCATTTACGATAAATATAACCAAACAAACCCTCAGTCGCAGGGCTTTTCTGCATTTATTACGTTCATTTATCTGTACTAATTCGATGCTATTAGTATTCGCTTATAGAGTTTTTTCCATTTTGCTATATATGACGTTGGCATTGTCGATTTTGCACATGCATTTGTACTTTAATGCAAGTATCAAGATTCATTCAATGCAATTGTACCTTTGAATCGTACGTACGATATTATTAAATTTTCTATACAATGTGCATGTAATAACTTTTGGTCTTTATTTAATAGATAGAGATAACTAGTATATTATTGATGAGAATATAGCTTGTTCTGAAATCGTTGACGGACGATCTTAGTCGTGGCTGAGAATAAAAGGAAAATTAAATCTTAGGAAAAGTTATTAAGTAAAAATGTACAAACAATTGTGAGGCCAGCGCCGCAGTGGCTCAGTGGGTGTGACCTTTGTCTCTAATTCAAGGTATGTCAGGCTAAATTCCTGGCAAATATCTGAACGGTAATTGTACTCTTTTAGTAGCGTTAAGTGATGTAGCCCTTTATCAATTTATAGAGCCCTCCACATAAACGGGCTTGGGCCGAGTTTTCTTGCATTAACGCGTTTCAGAAATCTTCGAAACTCAATTTGAAGAATTTGGGACTCACCATGTGGGTATCTCGATACTGGGTAATTGATTCGCAAAGAGTAAGCAACATAAAGGTAGGAGCCAAATGGCTCACGATCCATACTTTGGCCATCAATACTCTATGCCGCTAACTTAAAATGCACTGCAATTTATACATTACATATTTTCTTGCCAACCACACAGTGATTCGATTTTATGGAACGGCAGCATAAAATTCGGAGAAATGCACTGAGCTGAATTATGAAATAGGTTTTAATTAAGCAGTTTTGTTTTCGCAATAAATCAGTGCTCGGTCTATGATGCGAAAAGTCGCTGGTTCGAAACTCAACGAACTAAAAACAAGTAAGGAAGAATCAGTCGGATTTCACCGACAGAATAATACCCTACACCAAGTTCCCAAGTAGGGATTAATCCACAGAAATTGTGGGTGCATTTAATTTACCGCCTACATAGTGGGCGGACTACGCCCATTTTTGGAGAATTAAAAGGTATTCTTACCAGTAAAGAAGTGACCAAGTATGGACGCTCTGGTGTATATCTTACTGAAGTTATGAGGATTTTTAGCTTACCGCCTATATAGTGGGCGGACCACGCCCATTTTTTCGTGGGACATAGAAAACCAAACCCTTAACTTGAATACCAAGTACAATTCTTTTCTATGAGTAATTAGACAAAATATAGCTATTTTACCGAAAAAAATCCGGGGTATTGGGACTTACAGGCCTATAGTGGGCGTGTTCTTCAACCGATTTGGCTAATCTCGGAACTTGAAGTAGTGGGAGGTTCACTGCGACTGTGTGCCAAATTTGGTCTAAATCGGACAACTCCGTCTTTCTCTCCTGTGGCCACGGACAGCAAGACAGACAGACAGACAGACGGACAGACGGACAACCGGAAATCAACACAGAAAGTGATTCTAAGCATTTCTATATACTTATGTCTATACCTAGGACGGCTCCTTTAATGCGTTACAATTTTCGCACAAAGTTATTATACCCTATTACCATAGGTATAGGGTATAAAAATAAATAATTGGCGCAACAGCCCGCGAACGAGCAACGTAGCTTTCTCTCATTAGGTTGTGAGTGCACGTTATATTTTAAGAACAAACCAAAGGGACCTACACAAAGCTAAATTCGACTATAAAGATGTATGCCTGTGCGCATATAAATACGTGCATTCTTCATTGCGGGTGCACAAAATATTCGGGTTTGTTTATGCGGATTGAACACTTCTAACAGTAAATAACAAAAGGCATCAATATTTATAATATTTAATAGAGTATAAAATATGTATGTATAGTTTCAAATATGATTTAATTTCAAACACCAAAATCTCGATCTCTGCAATCCTTTCGTTCATCATAAATCTTTTCTCTTCGAAGATTAAAAATATCGGCATATCCCTTTCTAACGATGCCTCACACGATACTATATAAAAATATTTTTTTTGGGCGACCGAATTCTCTTTAAAAACTTAGAAATAAAAATGTATCTTAACATTTAATACTGAAAATATGTTTACGTTATGAAGACCTAACATCATACCAAATTGCAGGTTTCTACATTGAAAAAAATGTCTGTTTATATACACACCTCTGGAAACAAAAGTGACCTTATTAGAGATCCCGTTTTTCCCTTTAGGGAAACGGAACCCTAAAAATTGCCATTTCCACATCTGAATGCAGTAAATGCCAAAAAAAGACAAATTTCACCAAAAGCTAGAATGGGGTACAGCACCCTTAAAATTTCTTAAGAAATAGCTGAACTAGCACAGCAATTGCTTCGGTTATTCATTCGCTTTTTAGCAATATCTTGAAAATTTCAGCAAAAGTTTAGCCAAATAGCAATTGCTGGGGAAAATAGCTAAAGCTTGTAGATAAAGCAATTGCTGGTGTTTTTATTCATACAAATTTAAGCAATTGCCTGGAAATTTTAAGATATAGCAATTGCTTACTTTTTATTCATCAGGCCCATTATTCCATAGCCATGTCCGAACGGGAGGGTTTACTCAACTTTTTTGCAAGAAGCTCTCCATCAATGCATAGCATACTTTTGGGGAGCTGCAAACTATCTCGCGAGATTTTTAGATGCTATTAGTCGGCTGTGAACTGATCCAGTTTCTGCACGCATCACGGACCGAGCACTTATCCACTGAGCCTCATAGAAACTCTTATGACCATGTAGAATATGTTTCCTATGTTGAAAATGTACTATAGACCAAATATTGACAAATTATTAAAATATTTATTTAAAACTCGATATCCCGATACGGGATTGCCTGTATTCCGCAATGTCTGAGCTCGCTATCCCCGCTTAGCTGATGAGAATGCAGGAAAATATTTAGCAACACACAATGCGGTGGCTCAGCGGACAAGTGCTTTGTCGCTGATGAGGAGAGGCCTGAGTTCAAATCTGAGCCATGGTCTCATAACATCTAATACATAAAAACAGAATTTGTTTTTCAAATTTGTTCTTTGCGCGGCGCCACTTCTCGCGATGAATTGGCAACTCTTCGAGAGTATTCTTTGCCATGAAAAGCTTCTGTATCCGTTCGGATACGGTTATTTGTTATTTGCACACGCAAGTTAATGCGAGAAATCTAGACCTAAGCCTACTCGGGCTGTTGCGCCAATAAATTATTATTGTTAAACACAAAAAGTTTCGTCAAGATAGGAAGGGCGCTCTCCCGTCATTACCAGTCGATACCGTGAGTGGCTCCAGGCAAGGCGATCCTCTACCGTAGCGACAACAACTATTCGGATGAACCACGAACTGCGCAAGCAATACGCTGACATTGATATAGTCAGCCGTATCACTCTTAAGCGGCTACGCTGGCTAGATCATGTCGTACGTATGGACGAAGGACCTCTAGCGGAGAAGGTATTTCAGGCGGCAATTTTTCAAGAGGCCATTTTTCCGATGAAAACACCATGTAAAAGAGGCATTGATAACTAGAGCCCGAGCGAACCCGAAATTTAGGCCGAGACCGAGACCGAACTTTTCGAATATATTAGCCAAAAAAAGAAGAATTTTAATGAAAAAAGTGCATACGTTTTTAGAAAAAAAAATACATTTTATTATAAAAAACCAATTAATTTGAGGTATAAATACCTACATTACACATCTGGTTTATGAATAATCAATAAAAATTATTATTAAAAAATAAAAATTTTGTTTAAAACTACACGATTTCTTTCTCAACTGTTCGGCTTAATATTCGGCCTTTTAGGAGCCAAAACCGAACACGAACCTTTTGGCCGAACTGTTCGGTAACCGAAACCGAGACCGAGCGTTGGGTCGGGCTCTAACGATAACGCTCGGCATTACCAAATGGAGAAGGCTCGCGCGTACCAGATGTGTCTTGAGCAGCCCAACGTCAAGCCGTAACCCCATTATGGAATTTGAGTTTGTGTATAAATAGATAAATGCAGTATCAGAAATTCAATGTAGATTTTGCTAAAGATTGAAGCTCCGGTCAGAAAGATGAAGTCCTCTTTGCAGCCCGACCGACCATACATGTATGTCGCACAACTTCGTACCCAGCGATGAAGTGGACCTACAAGCGTAGTCGTTACGACCGATAATTTTTACTTTTACTTATGAGCATATCATTGTCAAGGGTTCTTTTGTCAAGCCTGTTGTTGCTGTTTTTTTATTGTTGCTTGTGCTCGACGCAAATTGCTTAGGTTCTTTTTTTTTATTAATACCTATTCCCACTTCATCAATCTGCCGTTGCTGTGTCGTGCATTCCTGACCTTTTGTTTATGTTACTTCGATTTGTTGTTGTGCGTGAGCATAGTTTTTTTCCCAGCAATCATTGAATTATTTGCTATTACTGCGGAGGGGAACAGAGAGTACAATAGGTTCAGTAGCAATAACACCACTCGGTCGTTACCCTTCTTGCCGTCCTTGTCTTCTTCATTAAAACACCCTCTGTCGCTCATTGCATTCACTTACGTTGGAATGGTTAGCCTGCCGTAATTTTTTTAAGCGTGCAACATGTGAGCTCTGCATTCAGCAGTCGTCTTCTTACGGTATAAGTTCATGTCCAAGGGTTATGTGACAACTCGCCGCTTGATTCAATACTTGTTGTATGTCGATTTTTTCACTTTTTGGGAAATGCAGTTTTAAGTTTAAAGTACCTACTCCCATTTTTTTTTGCTTCGGTAGATTTTTCTGAAAATCGAATATTTTGTAGAGTGAAAGCTTGTTATTAATACTGTTTACTCCAAAAGATCGACTTCTCGATATTTAGGAAGATATAGCCAAATGAATTCAGTATTATATTGTCGTATCTACCATTCTGAACAAATTACTTTGCCTACCATCAAAATGTGTCGTATGTATACTAGGAAAAAATTTGTCAAAATTTTTTTTTTATTAAAAAACTGCAAATATAATATACAATGCAATGTTTCTGCCAAATATAGCTTCAGTAACTTTTTAATTAGTTTGTCAAATCCGGAGGCAGAAATTGTTATAGTACAAAGTTGAAGCGCTATTTCTTATTAAATCTTTTAAATTAAGTATTTTTATAATCGCGTAAGGAAGCATCAGTCGGGTTTCACCGAATAAATAATACCCTACCCGAGCTGGGAAAGATATGAAATGGTGGGTGTATTAAATTTACTGTGTACCTACATAGTGGGCGGACCACGCCCATTTCTTACAAACTACAAACTATTCCTAATATTGATACTCTGGTCGACTTACGACAGTAACTATAGGTATATATAAATTACCGCCTCTATAGTGGGCGGACCACGCCCATTTTTTGAGAATCAAAAGGCATTCTTACCAGCAAAGAAGTGACCAAATATGGACGCTCTTGTGTATATATTATGGAAGTTACGAGGATTTTCTATTTACCACCTATATAGTAGGCGGATCACGCCCAGTTTTTCACATCTGAGCTTGAATACCAAATTTAACTCGTTTAAGTTCATAAAAAGTCAATCTAGAACCATTTTACCGAAAAAAATCTCACATACGACAAACATGGATGAACATTTTTTTCTGCCTCTTTTGCGAACAAATTTGTCGTATGTTAGCTTTTCTCGCATATACGACAGATATTTACGCATAAATTGAAAATTAGCCTACATACGACAAAATAGAGTCTGAATATCTCGAAAACGGTAGGAGATATAAGAAATCTGAGAACGCCAATCGATTTAGCTGGGTTTGGAACCCCCCATGCCATCCTTAATTCAAAATGTGAAAAAATCGACATACAATAAGTATTGAATCAAGCGGCGAACTATTAGCGTTAGTGAAACAGCAAGAAAAGTGGAAAGCAGAACGAACAGCAACGATTACACACATAAATATTCCTAAAACTACAATTGCTTTATCATTACATAGAAAAATGTGGGGCCTGATTGGATTGCTGCCTTTCCCATATGCCATACAAATATAAAGATCCAAAAGATTTTTAAAATCTAATTAGTTTTTATTCCAAACACATAAAGATTTATAACTATAACTAGCTGTCCCGGCAAACGTTGTTCTGCCTAAAATAATTATTTAATTCCAAAATTTGTTTTGAAATGTATTTCAATAATGGTAGGAATATTTTTAATAATATGAAAATTGAGTACAGAGAGAATACGTTTTCGTGAATATTTTCACCCTAACAACAGCTATCAGGTTCAATTTTTGTAAACTACTTTCTTTCAACTTAAGTATTATATGGTGCCATTAATGAGCACCATAATGAGGTTCATAAATAAGAATCTGTAATGGTGTGTGAAATTATGAAATTTTGAAATTGTTTCTGATACAACGGAGAATGATGCGAAAGACAATTGTGTTGTAATTATCTTGAAAGTAGGCATGAAATTGTTGTGTACAATATGCGTTGCTCCAAACGAAGTCATTTGGAAGCAACTGTTATATTTTTGGATGTTGGCCAGGAAATGCTTAGAATCACTTCCCGCTCCAGAAACTAATGAGCGTAATGGCTCACTGAGGACACCGGGCTGACATTTCTCCAATCGTTACTGATCTGTCCACACAGTTATCGATTTCTGGATTGTACTGGAATGCCACTCGTTCCAGGCTCACAGGAGCACCGCGTCAACGCAATCGTTCATGCTCACTTTGTCGTGCTCGCTGGCATTGTGATTGATGCGCACGAACTTGTTGAATCCTTAACCTATTTTCTTGTCGTTCATTTTCAGTTCTTCTCGTACGTGATGCGGACATACTAATACTACTATTTCTATTATCTGTAGCTCGCTGGGTATCAGTGCAGTTTAAACGTGAAGTAGCTCGCCGCGCATTTGTCTGACTTCGACAACCTATGATACCTCTTATTATCGGCATTGTAACTAACACTTCAAAACGACAGGGGAGAGGTGTAGTAGAAAGACATTAGCAAGTAGTGACTCCATATCGAGTTTCAATGATGTTTGACTTATACTTCAAAAATTATAAGATTTGAACAACTAAGAAGTACCACGCCCATGCAATTTTACCAGTGGAACGGGACGTCTAAATTTCAGCCCAATATCGAATTCTGATGCTACGCGACTTATAATTTCAAAACTATTCGAATTGAACATTTGGTTTGTATGGGCGGTGCCACGCCCCCTTATCCAGTTACCAGTTCTCCAATAGAAAGGCATAACCAAGTAATAACTGTTGGAGGATACAGCTTAGGTGTAAGCTTTTACCGAGTTTCATTGCTGTGTGATGTATAGTTCTCAAGCTATACGAAAATGAGTAGTTAATTGAAAAGTGCCACGCTCATTAAAGTGGGACGACGCATCCAAGAGGCGGCTGCATACGAAATTTCAATGCTGCGTGACTTTTAGTTCCAACGCTATTCAATGTAAACAATTTGGTTTGTATGGGCGGTGCCGCGCCCTCTTGTCCACTGCCCGTCTCATTTTCCCAGTAGAAGGGTATGGATGTGTAGTAAGTTCCTACCGAGTTTCATTGATGTGTGATGTGTAATTCTAAAGTTATACACAAATCTAGAGTTGATAAAAAAGTGCCACGCCCATAAAATAAAATGCCATAAAATTTTACCAGTGGGACGACACATCCAAGAGGCGACTGCATACGAAATTTCAATGCTGCACGACCTTTAGTTCCAAAGCTAATCGAGATCAAAAATTTTGTTTGTATGGGGGGTGCCACGCCCCCTTGTCCAATCGGGTCCAATTATAGATCAGAACCATCCCTGAACCCACTCAAGCACACTCACTAAATTTCATCAAAATCGGTTCAGCCGTTTTCGTGTTTTCGCCAGACTAACGCACGGCAATCCATTTTTATATATAAGAAGAAGATTATGCAGCTTCTCTAAGAGTGTTCAAGGAGAAAGTGCTGCAGAGGATATTCGACCCGATCCGCGTTCGCGGTAACTACCGCAATCGGATGAATCACGAACTATACACTGACATGGACACAGTCAGTCGCATCACTACCTAGCGGCTTCAGTGGCTGGATCATGTCGTACGTACATATATGGATATGTATGGACGAAGGAGCTCCAGCAAAAAAGGTATTTAAGGCGGTAGTTGGAGAACGTAGACGGTGCGGGAGGCCGTGCCTCCGATGGAAGGACCTAGCAGACAATAGTACAATAGTAACTCTTGGCATTTCCAACTGGAGAAGGCGCGAGCGTAGCAGGGGCGCCTGGAGAGAAGCCGTACGTCAGGTCGTAACCCGGTAACGGGTTGTTACTGACCAATCAAGAAGAAGAAGGAGTGCCCGTGCGTATCTTGCCACAACCGCCTGACGGCACGCGGACACTAGCAACACTTGGCTTTACCATGCCACCAAGTTTGACAGCAAAACGATATAAACTACTTGAGGATGTTTGGCGTAAACAAAGCGATTCTATTGGTTTTGGTTTAAAAAAACAACTACGGAGAAACTCAAAGACCCTCAACTTTTTCAAAGAATTCAATTCCTAAACTTTGTATTTTTTTGTAGTGTCATTAGATTAAAGGTCGACCTATTCAATAATGGAATCGCCCTGTGATTTCGAAATTTAGCTTCTCTGGTCACAAAAGAAACTTGTCGGCTTCGGCTTGAAATCTGGTATATAAGGTAAGGTGCCATGCTGCCATGTTATACGAAA
This sequence comes from Neria commutata, assembly GCA_963457695.1. Lineage (NCBI taxonomy): Eukaryota > Metazoa > Arthropoda > Insecta > Diptera > Micropezidae > Neria > Neria commutata. The sequence continues at coordinate 589,908 of OY735250.1, forward strand.
AAAGTTCGTAGTCCGTCTAATATATTAGCCGTGAATGGAATATACTCATAATATATCCAGCAGAGCATCTATATTTGGCCACTTTGTCAGAGCGGTTAAGATTTAATTTTGTAAAACATGCGCGTGGTCCACCCACCATAATTTCTATTATACACCTACCAGAGCAATAATATTTTGTATATATTTAGTTGTTTAAGGTGGAACTATGTGAGTCACCTGGAACGCTATTCAAATGCCTTTTGAATAGGTTCCTGCCCAGCGGTTCGTTATGGGCTTGTTAATCGTAGTACTTACGTCACGTCATTAAGAACGACAATCTTCTTCGTTTGACGGAGTAAGCTGTACTGTTTTTATTCAAACTTAAAAATGAGAGTACAAAGTTTAGAAAGAAAGCGAATATAACGGAAATTGTAAATAAGAAGAGAATATAAAGAAAAGTGTTTACAACTTGAAGAAATTACAATGTTCTGTAATTAAAATTTATAGAAAAATTAGAAATTCAAAAAAATAACAAAATTCAGAAAAAGATTAAAAATTTATTCGACGTAGCTCGAACATTAGTATTATATTTTGTATAGGATTATCTGGAAATTCCTCAAAAAAGGGAGTGGTCCGCTCACTGAATGGTCGATAAATTAAATGTGCTGGTAATATGTATGTGTTTTACATTTTCAAAAATGGGCGTTGTATTTTATTTGATTTGATTTTTCGCCCCACCCGTTTACTCAGGGTACTTTTTATCAGACCTTCCTTGTTCTACATAGAATTCCACGTTTTCTGCATAGTCTGCATAGTTTTTTAATATTTTACCAGTTTGTTACATTTTCTACACGTATATGTAGTAGATAGCTGCTAAAATACGCGAAACTAACGATTCGCGACTATTCTCATCAATAATCTAGCGCCTTCTGTAGACATCCTGTGAAAAAGTGTGCGTGTGTATGTGTGAGTTGAGCACTTACCAATACAGATACCCTGAGTAAGGATGCAAATACGTTTGTGTATGCGGTTACACGGCAACAAAAGCACTTGTACAAATACGAGACAAGATTTTTTGCTGCATTCTCAGTGCCGTTGCTACTGATAGCCTTTCTAAATTAATTGAACATTGGATTTCAGCGACTGTATATGTGTGTAAATAGGTGTGCCCTCGCCACGCTAAACCGTGGATGATGATGTCCTTGATGAGCATGTTTGATAATGTGACAATCAGTTGAGTTGAACACATTTTTAGATACGCACCAAAAAGAAAGGCACACACGCTCCTGTGTGTGCATACATACATATGTATATATCTACATACATGTGTCTAGCACAGAGGGTTGATTGTCAACAGTGGCGGATTCAGGAGGAAAAGATAAGGTGGCTCTTGCCCGCACAAAATAAAAAAAATCATAATTTAAAAAAAAATGTATACCAAAATCGCAGATAAAATTTGTTGCCAAGAATAGTGCTATTTTTACACGCATTATTTGTTCACGGTTTTTCTACACGTATTTTTAATAAAATTTCTTTAAACAACAAGCAGTTTAACATGAATTTGCGCCTTTTTCAGGGTCCTTTTTTTCGTACGGCTCTCACAAATTTGTATTTATTGCAAAATTGGATTTTTCATAATAATAATACATAATTGATTGGCGCAACAGCCCGTGTGGACTTAGGCATAGCTACCTCGCACTGACTTGTATGTGCTTGTTCTATTTTGCACAGATTAATAGGACTTATAGATAACCGAATCCGAACGGGTTGAGGAGCTTTTCATGGCAAAAAATACTCGGAGAATTGCCAATTCATCGCGAGAGGTGGCACCATGCAAAGAAACAATTTGAAAAACAAATTCTGTTTTTATTGGATGGTCTGAAACCGGTCTTGATCCCAGGCCTCCACCCATCAGCGACCAAGTACTTGTCCATTGAGCCACCCGTGGATTTTTCATGGCTGTAGAAATCGTCTACGAAAACTTTAACTACTTATGTAAGCGAAGAGACGAAAAATTCCTTTAGACGTATCATAACTCTGCGGAAACGTAGGAATAGGGCCGTACACTATAATAGCTCAGTTGCTCCAGCTGTACCGTATCACTTCGTAACTCTACGGAAACCTAGAAATCGGGCTGTTTACTCCCAACGTAAACGTATCGCAGGTGTCAGTCCTTTGCTGATTTATCTTTTTGATAGTGTTGGCCCATATTTTCATTCACAAAAAAAGCGCGCTTTTCATTTTGCCTTTGCGGTGAAATTTTACATTCTTTATAAATTTTCTGGCTATAATATTTTGATAAACTTGAACTAAAATAGAAGAGCTACGGCAACACTGTTCTGCAACAAAGCAATCAGCTTTTACATTAACGTATCGGATAAACCTACTATCATTTCGGGTTTTCTGCATTACGATACGTAAAATTACGTTTAGAGTGAACGCATGTACATATGTGCTCGGGAAAGGGAGATTGTGCCAGCTGACACGAAAAGATACGATACGTCTACAGTAACTGAGCCTTTAGTCTTGAAAATTTTAAAATATTGAATATTTAACGGTACTGAACACTGTATGTGCCGGCTTAAGAAGTGTATTTATTTTATTGGAAACTAGCTGGACCCGGCATAACTCCGTTAAATAAAGCGGATGGTTTGCCAACACGTGAGAACGCTACATACAATTGGCCATGCGAAAAACATGGATTCTTCCAATTCAGGCCGCAAACATTAAAGGATTGTCCCTGAGATTTGTTGATTGTCATTGCGAATGCCAATCGGACTGGCAATTGTAGTCTTTTAAAATCTAAAGAAAAATCGGTCGTAATCAACCGAATGCGAGGAATAAAGACATCTTCCCCTGAATATTTTCCTATTAGAATTGTTGCTTCTATCAGATTCGGCATCAAATTCTTAACAGCAAGTCTGGCACCATTGCACAGACGTGGTTGATTCAAATTTCGTAGCATTATGATGACCGAACTGTTTTAGTTGCAAATTATGCGGTGGAAATCCAGGTAATTCCAAGGAATTCAAAAACTCCGTCGGATAATTCACGACATCATCTTGATTAGTAGTGGTTAGTGTTGTTCCAATACCGCCTAGTACTCGATTCCAGTACTCACAAAAAGTATCGTTAAAAAGTATCGATGCCAAGAAAATATCGAGCTCAAGTACTCGATACTTACTCGTATCGTACTCATTAAAACATATGGAATTTTATTAAACAGAACAATTTATTTATTTTTTATTTATATCAATAAATACAAAGGTACATGTAATATACAAACAGCAGAGCCTCAAATTGAAAAATTCAGATACAGAAATACCACTCAAGAAGAGAAGTTTGTCGATATGAGCCGGTGAAAGACGATTTTTCTTTAGAAAACAACCGCTCGCAGAGCACAGACGATGCCACGACGCAAAAGTAGCTTCGAGCAAGTTCCAACATTCAAAAAGTAGAATTCCGACACGTTCTTACGTCTAGCATAAGCTTTTTTGTCGCACACTCGCTAAGGTTTGAACCAACTGAGCCACGGCGGCGCCGTGCATGCTAAAAATAATGAAAATACCTAGCAATCACAAATATGTACATGATTGGCAACATTCCACAATTTTTCTGCAATAGATAAGAGTTGCCAAACTAAATTTTTTAGTAATAAATGGGATCCCATCCGATACCAACCTAAAGTACTCGATACCCGTACTCGTACTTGAATAAAAGCATCGAGTACAAAAAGTACTCAAGTATCGAGAGGAGTACTCGAGTACTTACTCATACTCATTAGTATCGGAACAACACTAGTAGTGGTATCAACTGATTTATATGAAACTAAATCTCCGGCAATTTGCGATTGAATGGTGAAATTCAATGCGTTGACATCGATATGAGCCTGAGCCAAGTGTGATTATGATAATTTCGATTTACTTCAGGGACCACATTGTCGATGAGAGCCGTTTGTGAATCCACGAAATGGGAGAAATTATTTTGAAACATTATTAACCCTGTCGTCGTATCTACTGGGACTTTTCCGTTACCAATTTCTAACAATTGCTTTGAAAACTGTTCAGCACTCTGATCGTGCGATGTATTTCGTATGCGATGCAATACCGCCACCTATCGTAAAATGCGAATAAATCGATTTATCAGATTTCCTGACTTTCCCGTCAGATTTTCCGGAATTTTTTTTCTGCGTAAACCTAAAATACAGCTATTCGAACAAAACAAAAAAAGAATCTTGAAAATCGGCCTAGCGGTTATCGAGTGAAAAGGCTAACGAGCTTCACCACCGATTTTTTATATATTAGACTATGTAGAAAACATTTAAAAAATAAAGATATGAAGGAATCTTATAATTATAAAAAAAAATTAACTTCGTTCCTTTGCATGCGGCGCCGTCTCTCGCGAGCTAGGTGGCAACTCTCCGACAATATACTTTGCCATGTAAATAAAGAGCTTCTCAGAATCTTATATATAAAACGCAGACTGACTCAAAAGCGTTTGCCTGCAGCCTGCTGTCCACTTTATGCCTTTTACGACTTTAGACGAGTCAAATCAGTTCGTTGTGTAGCCCAGTGGGTAGAGGCGCGCGCTTGCATTCGGTAACTCGGCAGGTCATGGGTTCGAATCCCAACTCCGCAGGTTTTTAAATTTGTCTTTTTAATTTTTTTTATAAGCTTTTTTATTTTTTACTTTTCTTTGCCTTTAATTGGTTTACTAGCTGTCGTGTATACAGGCACACACGACAGGTGACCCCACTTGTCTAATATATAAAACGCAGACTGACTAAAAAGTTCTTGCATTTCTTTCTGTCTTTTACGACTTTTGTGTAGCCCAGTGGGTAGAGCCGCGCGCTTGCATACGGTAATTCGGTAGGTTACGGGTTCGAATCCCAGCTCCGCAGGATTAAAAATTTTTTCTTTTTTAACTTTTTTTATAAGCTTTTTTATTTTTTACTTTGCTTTGCCTTTTATTGTTGCTAATTGGTTTACTAGCTGTCGTGTATACAGGCACACACGACAGGTGACCCCACTTGTACAGAATAAATGAGTAGGACCCGTTATGTTGTGCAACGGAAGATTTTTTCACAAATGAGATAATTGTTAAAATTGGTCGCTAAAATCGTAAATAGCGACTACCAAATAACATCGTCGATAATCCCTTTAATTACCAGCAGGACATAATATACCACGCTTAATAATATAATCATTGTTACCATTTTATATTCATTTAATACACAAAACTTTTACATATTTAAGAAAAACCAAGGAAGGATTAGTAGAGGAAAGTTTTAAAGGGTTTTTTTAGGGAAATTTTTGCGTTTTAACCCTCATTGAAGAATTCTAGACACTGCGACACTGCTTGTCAACCAATGAGGGGGTTGGCAGGAGATCGCATTTAATAAGTATACATTACCTATTTACAAAGGATTTGTTTTAATTTGGCTTAGTTTCAATTTCTTTTTTTTTTCTGTCACACCCTTTTGTAAAAAAGTCCAAAGGGTTTGTCAAATTTAAATTGCAACTCTATGCGTAGAGAATGTAGGTTTGTAAAAAAGAAATAATACTGCTAATAATGCAGATAAATAGAGTCTTTAAAAAACGATTCATGGGGCCTGATGAATAAAAAGTAAGCAATTGCTATATCTTAAAATTTCCAGGCAATTGCTTAAATTTCTATGAATAAAAACACCAGCAATTGCTTTATCTACAAGCTTTTGCTATTTTCCCAGCAATTGCTATTTGGCTAAGCTTTTGCTAAATTTTTCAAGATATTGCTTAAAAGCGAATGAATAACCGAAGCAATTGCTGTGCTAGTTCAGCTATTGCTTAAGAAATTTTAAGGCTGCTGTACCCTATGCTAGCTTTTGGTGAAATTTGTCTTTATTTGGCATTTGCTGCATTCAGAAGTGGAAATGACAATTTTTAGGGTTGCGTTTCCCTAAAGGGAAAAACGGGATCTCTAATAAGGTCACTTTTGTTTCCAGAGGTGTGTATATAAACAGACATTTTCTCAATGTAGAAACCTGCAATTTGGTATGATGTTAGGTCTTCATAACGTTAACATATTTTCAGTATTAAATGTACGATAAATTTTTATTTCTAAATTTTTAAAAAGAGTTCGTTCGCCCAAAAAAAATAGTTTTATGTCGTATCGTGTGAGGTATCGTTAGAAATGCCGATATTTTTAATCTTCGAAGAGAAAAGATCTATGATGAACGAAAGGATTGCAGAGATCAAGATTTTGCGTTTGGAATTAAATCATATTTGAAACCACACATACATATTTTATACTCTATTAAATATTATAAATATTGATGCTTTTTGTTATTTACTGTTAGAAGTTTTCAATTCGCACAAACAAACGAATGTTTTGTGCACCCGCAATGAAGAATGCACACATGTGCATGTGTGTATGTATGTATATGCGCACAGGCGTACATATCTTTATAGTCGAAAGTAGCTTTTGCTTCAGCAGCCTAGCACAAGCAGCAATTGCCAACATTTTTATTCATATGAAAGTAAGCAATTGCTATTTAGCTTAAGCTTTTGCTATTTAAGCATTTTCTAGTGCCAGTAAGCCATTGCTAGCTAGCAATTGCTGAATTTTATTCGTTTTGTTCTTTATTCGCTTGACAAACGACCAAAAGCTTTTACTGCCCTTTTGGAGCAGTAAGACATTTTCCCCTTGGTGCTGTTCGTGCAGAAACTTTTCGCGCCTCAATGTCGGATTGCAGCTGTTTCTAGCCTGTTTGCGTAAGAGTTCAGAGGTGGCATTCTTCTCAGAACGTCATTTTTTGAACGCTTCCCCTTTGGACCTGACGGTTTCTTTGCACGTCGCATTAAACCAGGAGTGGTCTTTTGGTTTAATAGAGATTAATTTAGAGAATTAAAATTATTTCCTCGACCATTTTTGCCGCGGCATTTATGTTTCTGTCAGTGAAACACAATTTCCAATTGAAGCGATTGAAGAAGTCATTCAATGCGATCCAAATTGCCTAATTGTAAAAACACTTTAATCGCTTCAGGGCTAGAGGAGAAGCAGGAGTGGAACTAGAATACGAAAAAGCCGAATTGCCAAGAGGTGCAAGAACGCCTTTGTGCGCCGATACCTGTTTGCGCTAGTGTTCGCCCGTGTATGGCGGTTTTCCCGAACATGAAATGGAATGCTAATCTACTGAAAGAAATTTAATTGTGGGTGTATTGCCATCTACATAGTGAGTGGACCACGCCCATTTTTGACAAACTACAAGATATTCCTAATAGCAATATTGACACTCTGGAGCATCGAAGTATTACCAACTTTGCAGGTCTCATTTTCAATCAGAAATACTAAATTTCATTCATTTAAATTTTAATTGGGAGAGCCATATTACCGAAAAATTTTTACCGGCTATATAGGCCAAGTCCGTTTTTCGTATGACTTTACCTTGTATTCGAAATAACATTCCTTTAAATGAGTCATTAAACCAATTAAAGCCATTTTACTAACAAAATTCCGAGGTAGTGGGACTTACAGGCCCATTGTGAGCGTGTTCTTCGACAGTTTTGACTAATCTCGAAACTTAAACTAAGTTAAGGTTCACTGTGACTGTGCACCGAATTTGGTCCAAATCGGTCAACTCCTTTCTATCCTGCACGGACGGACAGACAGACAAGCAGACAGATAGAAACACAGTTCCATCACTCTTTGCGAACGATCAAATCTTCACTCACTCGGTTGATAAGGCTAACCTACTGGCAGCGGCCTTCGTTGAAAATTCTACACTTCCGGTTACCGATCAACCACTGCCCGCGATCGAGAGGGTACCTTGTGCTATGCCCGAGATACACTTTCGAACGCGTGCAGTCAAAAGAGTGCTTGCAAATCTTGACGTCAACAAAACCTCTGGCCCCGATGGCATCCCAGCCCTTGTGCTGCGCAAGTGTGCCACATCTCTGGCGCGACCGTTGCGCAACCTCTTCAACATCTCGTACACCACTGGCGTTTTTCCCGCTTGCTGGAAGGTTGCCAACGTCCAGCCAGTTTCCAAAAAAGCCGAGGCCTCGAACCCTGCCAATTACCGTCCCATAGCAATATGATCTACTCCAGTGATGGGCAAAAGTTCCTTATGGAAGAGTAAACACCAATACATGCAAACTTTGCTATGATAAAAAAGAAAAAAAAAATTGCTAAACATGTACACTGTAAAAAAAAGGAATTTCATATTCTGCTTAGTTATATGTAATGAAAAACAAACCAACTTAGGGCCAGTTTCACAGTGGATGTTTAAACTCTGATTGCAGTGGGAAGTTAAATACAATTTAAATGCCCGGTTGTGGGCATTTAAGTACGGCACAGAGTTGCAATCGAAAACAAATAAACAGCTGATTTCGGATGTGCAGGCAAGCTGCGTCGACAATATTGCAATTTATAAGCAGCCAAATTAAACATACAACTGCATGGTGTAGCACATATAAATGATCCCGTAGTATTATAAATAATATAAACTGTGGATTCTTTGAAGAATATCCAATAATTCACTTCTTTCGGCCGACGAAAAATTTTTAGCTCGCGCTGCCTCCATAATTGAACAATTGAACATATGTTTTTGGCAAGTTGTGCTGTGTTCAATTGTCAAATATTCGAAGTTGCCATTCATTATTCCGTATTTAAATAAATGCACTGTGAAACTCAAGAAAAGTTAAACTAGATTTAAACTCAATTCGCAAATTAGATTTAAACATCCACTGAGAAACTGGCCCTTAATAACTCAAAAGTCATATAAATCTCCCATGACCCTTTCAATAAATGATCCAAATCATTTTTCCAGTCAAAAAAATCAATTTCCCAATACTTTTCTGAAGAGATATGATCTTCATTTCCCGAAGTTGGAAGAATTTAAATATCAAACTTAATATGAGCAAACATTTTTTCAAGTGCTTCTCATTCCGCAGCTGCACAGTTTTTTGCTCAAAATCATGCGCAAGACAACAACAACGTCTTTGTTGAAGCACTTGCCAGCTTCTTTAGCAATATCGAAAATGTGGTCATTCCAGCGGAGATCACACTTGATCGACAAGCCTAGAACGTCAAGAGCTGCCGACTCTACAATGCCCACACCATCAAAGGATAGAGGAGTTTGGGAGGGGGAGGAAGTTTGCTTGTATGAGAGACAACAGCATTGGGTCTTTCGAGCATTAAAACTGACCCTATTCGCTCGACCCCACTCGGAGAATGATTGAAGGTCTTTGTTGAGTGTGTCATTCATATGACGTCGCTTGCTCTCAATCTCCGCAGAGCTTGGGCGACCTGTAAATGAATATGAATGACAAAGGCTGCTGTCATCCGCAAACGAGTATATAGGATTCTTAGTCAATGACAAAAGGTCATTGATAAAAACAAGGAAAAGAGTGGATGCCAGGACCGAACCCTGTGGTACACCTGCGTTTAAGAAGTACTCATTAGAAGCGACACCGTCTATCACAACTCTAATAGAACGGTAGCTAAGGAAGCTCGTTATCCATCGAGCGAAGCAATCACCGACGCCATAAGCAACTAGTTTACCAACTAGTGCTTCATGCCAAACTCTATCAAAAGCTTTGGAGATATCCAATGCAACGACCTTGCTTTCACCAAGTTGGTGAATGGACTGATTCCTTTTCTCAACGAGGAAGGCCATAAGGTCGCCCGTAGAGCGACCTCTACGGAAACCATATTGCCTATCATTAAGCAACAGATTGTCCTCAAGGTAGTTCATTATGTTGTAGTTAACTACACACTCCATAACTTTGGACAGAGTAGAGCAGTGGTGGGCAAGCCCTATACTCTCGGTGCTCCTTTGTTTTTGTAAAAACTCTTGGCATAGGCCGAGATTTCTTCTCACAGACACAATTCGCGCTAAGCAGTACGAAAAACACAAACAACAATGTTATTTTCGTTTCGTCTGCCAGCTCCCGCGCATATGCTTTGTTGGTACACTGCGCTGTAAAAAATACTTTACACCGGCTGATCTCTGCACTATCTACACCACCTATATTAGGCCAAAAATGGAGTACAATTCGCATTTATGGGCTGGAGCTTCTCGAACCCAATTGGAGCTTCTAGACCGTATCCAACGTCGCGCGATAAAGCTAATAGGAAACGATAGGGTCGCCAGCTCTATCGATTCCTTGGAGCACCGTCGGAACGTGGGATGTTTAAGCCTTTTCTATCGTTATTTTAACGGTAGATGCTCTGCTGAGATAAGAGATCTTATCCCAGCTGCCCGCGTGTTTTCTCGCAACACGCGTATGGCGAGCGGGGCACATCGATACCACGTTTCGACAAAGCTCCAACGCACCACGCATTACAGGGAGAATTCGTTCTTCGGTCGTACATTGAGGTTGTGGAATAGTCTTAGTGCGGAAGTTTTTCCACGTCATTACAATATTCGCGAATTCAAGGCAAACGTCCACCGCCACTACTCCTCTTTCCCCCCACCCACTAACCTATGATCCTTTCTAAACCAACAAGTGCTCTGCATCTATAGGGGGCATCCCCTGAGTGTCGGTTTATTTAAAAAAAAAAAAAAAAAACAGACCAACAGACAGACAGACAAACAGACATACGAACCAAAAGACGGTAAACCTGAAATCGAGGCAGGCAGTGATTCTGATCCTTATAAGCTTTATATTAACTTCACTTCAGGTATCTATTAGAGCCCTGCATGAATATATTCGTTTTGGCAACAACAATATTGCACTTGCTGTACGGGTAGGTACTCAGTATTCGAAGAATGTAAACAACGAAACGAATAGAAACGAGAACCAGCGAGCGTAGGTTCTCGGTTTTACTCGTATTCATTTCTCACGGCAAGTCTGCACATTCGTATTCGCTGGGCAGAGAACACTGCTCGGTTTCTATTCAGTAATCGAGAACTTTGCAAAGTATTCGAAGACTAACTGTTTACTCGAATATTTCAGCTATTATTCGGAATATTTATTTTATTTTAAATTATTTATAATAAAGATTTTAAATAAATAAATTATTAAGTTGTCTATATATTGTTTCCATTGTTAATTTTACAAAAACGTTCAACAATTCCAATTGTTTAATAAGGCGCAATAGCAACTTATTTCTTTCTGTTCAATGAAATGAATATACTTATTTGAATATTCAAACAGTGTGCAGGTATTCGAGCACTTTTGTTCCCGTTTTCCGCTTCGACCGAATATGAATAAACAGTGTACGTCTACTCCCTTCTCTTCGAAACTTCTTGTACTCTAAGAGAGCAGTACTCGTATTTATTCGGACCGATTTGCAAAGAGGAAGTGAAGTAATCTATTCAAAATCATGTGAATGTTTTCGAATAGCAAAAACGCATGCTTGTGCAGGAGTCTAGTATCAATCTATGTCAGTATGTCGTCAAATCTAGTAATCAATTTTGCACCCACTTCCCGAGTACCTAGAGATCTGAAACTTTGCATACATGCGTAAACAGGAGCACAATACATGAATCAATCAATTTTATGGGCGTAGGATAAGGGGCGTGGCACTTTTTTTATCAACCCCAGATTTGTGTATTACTTTAGAACTACACATCACACATCAATGAAATTTGGTAGGAACTTACTACATATCCATATCCTTCTACTGGGAAAATAAGACGGGCAGTGGACGAGTGGGCGTGGCACCGCCCATACAAACAAAATCGTTTATATAGAACCAGCAGTATCTTGCCACTTCGCGGCGACTCTCCTACTTTTCCTTTACAAATATGAAGTATAAAAAATTACTAAATAGTCCAATAACCGATGCCATACGGCAAGAAGTGTTAGGGGTAAGACGAAATGTAAACCTTTTACATGAAAGTGTAATGAAAGGGCATTACTGTTGCTGTGCAGAGAAGAACACGACAACATTGCAAGTCTATGCTAACATACTCTCTCACTCTCATCAAATGTTGACCAAAACAATGCTGTGCAAAAACAATGTTACATTCAATGTAAACAAAGTAACGGTAACTGAACCATAACATTGCGTGCGCAATAGCGTTTTATTTAATAGTATTATATTATAGCTTTGGAATTAAAGGTCGTGCAGCGTTGAAATTTCGTATGCAGTCGCCTCTTGGATGTGTCGTCCCACTGGTAAAATTGTATGGGCGTAGGATAAGGGGCGTGGCACTTTTTTATCAACTCCAGATTTGTGTATAACTTTAGAACTACACATCACACATCCATGAAACTCGGTAAGAACTTACTAAATATGTATCTATATCATTCTACTGAAAAAATAAGACGGGCACTGGATAAGGCGTGGCACCGCCCATACAAACCAAATCGTTTATATTGAATTGCTTTGGAACTAAAAGTCGTGCAGCATTGAAATTTCCTATTCAGTCGCCTCTGGGATGTGTCGTCCCACTGGTAAAATTTTATGGGCGTAGGATAAGGGGCGTGGCTCTTTTCAAACATCTGATACTCATTGGGATATGCTGTCATTATGCAAATATGTATGCTTCCCATCGAATCAATGTGAACTGTGGTACAAGACTGACAAATCGAACACAGGTCAGTTAAGGAATCCCGATTTCGAGGTGAATGAGGAGATAGATAATCAGGCTGTGTTTTTGCTCGAAGATATGTGTTACCTCATGTGCACCAGTAATCAAGTTAGGAATGCCAACGCCATGTCGTGGAATGAACGGCGGTTTCAATCGAGAATTGAAACGTGAGCGTGAATACGATCGAGATGCATTGAACCAGTTAGTTTTAACGAATGTACCACTGCTGAACCCCCAACAGAAGGAAGTGAATGCAATTGCTGGTGGAAATGGTGCCCTCTTTTTCCTTTGAGAATTTTGATTTGATTTAAGATTTCAGAGCTTTAAATTTGAATTTATGGGAGACTAAAAAGTAGAAAATAATATTATATAAAAAAAACTTTTTAAAAATAAGCTTTAATTTATTTAATGTACTAAAAAGTAGAAATTAATTGTTTCGAAGTCACCTGTATCTTACTATCAATAAAAGCTTGTGCGCTCAATATCCATATTCAAAATATCTTTCATTACTAGAATCCATTTGCAAAAAATAATTTAAATAAAATATTGTATCAATTGGTTGACAAATTTTGAACACATGAGCGCCTCAAGATTTTATGGATAGTAAGATACTGGTGACTTGGAAACAATTTATTTTCTACTTTTTAGTACATTAAATAAATTAAAGCTTATTTTTTAAAAGTTTTTTTTTATATAATTTTATTTTAATATACTTATGTCTATATCTGGTAAGGCTCCTTTAATGCATTACAATTTTCGCACAAAATTATTATTACTATGACTGTAGAGCAATGCTACTCAACCTTTTTTTCTTCGGGCCACAGACATAGTACATTTAAAAGTTAAGTTACGTTTATTTTAAAATTTAAGTGATTTTTGACATTGAGATAAATTATACAAGTTTATGTTTTTCGGCAGATTGAATATTAGAAAGAATAGTTTTTTTATTCTGACTGACTTGCCAAAGAGAAATGACAATACCTAGTTGTCTTTTTCTGTTCTGAAACAAAGACATTTTAAGTGTACAATAACAAAGAATTAGAATTATTGCTCACATGGGCAGGTCATATAGCTATTTCGGTTTTTGCCAGAAAACCTCATCAGTGACTTTTAATGTGAATTCTAATAATTTCTAAACGACTTATTACTCGAAGTAGAAGCATTGATGGTAGTCTGTGAAACGCAGGAATTGAACCATGAACCAATGACGTGGTAAGCGAATGTGCTAACCATCACACCAACGGACCGGACGACGCTGCGCTGACAACTCCACAGTTACCTGCTTATCTACATTAACCGTATAGTGTTTGTTGTTATTGTACACTGTTTAATGCAATTGTTTTTGCCTTACTTGAGAGCTCCGTCGGAGCACATACTTTAAGGCAGGGGTGCCCAGACCCTATACCCTCGGTGCTAATTTGTTTTTGTAAATGCCCTTTGGTATAGGCTGCGATTTCTTCACACAGACACAGCTCTTCGCGCTAAGCAGTACGAAAAACACAAACAACAATGCTATTTTCGTTTCGTCTGCCACTGCCCGAGCGCAAAGCAACAACACTTTCTTCAGCTTTGTTGGTACATTTTTGCGACAGTTATCTTCAACGCAGATTCTGTTGTTATCTTGCGCATGATTTCGAGGAAAAAAGTGTGCAGCTGTGGAATGAGAAGCACTTGAAAAAATTTGTGCTCATACATATTAAGCTTGAAATTTTAACTATGCAAACTTTGCAAAATGAAGAATTATCTTCAAAAGAAGTGTGAAATAAATCTTTTTGACTGGGAAATTGATTTAGATCATTTATCGAAAGGATCATGGGAGATTTTTATGATTTTTGAGTTATTAAGTTGGTTTGTTTTTCATTACATATAATTAAGACTTATATGCAATAAATTTTTTGTACAGTGTACATTTCGAACAAAATTTTTTTTTCCTTTTTCATAATAACAAAGTTTGTTTGTATTGGTGTTTGCCCTTCCATAAGGAAATTTTGGGCGTCGCTGCTTTAAGGCAAATGAATGTATCAGATTTTGTTTCTGTAAGAACATTTCTTCGTTTTTATACCCTACACCTATGGTAATAGGGTATAATAACTTTGTGCGAAAATTGTAACGCATTAAAGGAGCCGTCCTAGGTATAGACATAAGTATATAGAAATGCTTAGAATCACTTTCTGTGTTAATTTCCGGTTGTCCGTCTGTCAATCTGTCCGTCTGTCTGTCTGTCCGCTCAGAATAGAAAGAAGGAGTTGTCCGATTTGGACCAAATTTGGTTAACAGTTAGAGTGAACCTTAACTTAGTTTAAGTTCCGAGATGAGTCAAATCGCCAGAAGGACATGCCCGTAATAGGCCTGTAAGTCCCACTACCTCGGGTTTTTTGCGATCAAATTGCTGTAATTTGTCTAATTAGGGGAGAGGGGGGTACCTTCGTCCTTGGGCACATTCGTCATAGGCGATTTCGGTATGAAGGAGTCATCGGACCTAACTGTTTATTAGTAAAAACTAACCCATAACTAGCATAAATATCCCTCACAAAGTTTGCCATCTCTATCTGAACAGCTGATAAAGTTACATTTGATTTTGTGTTTTCGCGCTTCGTTCCCGAAAATTCAGGTCGGTAACGTAAGAAGTTTGTGCTGTATTTATACCATTATTTCGAACAAAATTGTGTTAGTATTACTTTTATACTAATTATCTAATATATAACAAGTGTGGAAGCATCAGTCGGGTTTCACCGACAGAGTAATACCCGACACCAAGTAACTGAGTGGGCGGACCACGCCCATTTTTGGAGAATTAAAATGTGTTCTTACCAGCAATGAAGTGACCAAATATGGACAGACTGGTGTATTATGGAAGTTATAAGGAATTTCTGCTTACCGTCTATTTAGTGGGAGGACCACGCCCATTTTTTTGTATGTCGTAGAGGGCCCCCACCTTACCTTAAATACCAAATACCATTCCTTTTAATGAATATTTGAACAAATTTAAGCAATTTTACTGTAAATTTTCCGGGGTTGTGGGACTTACTGGTCCGTTGTGGGCGTGTCCTTCGACCGATTTTGCTAATCTCGGAACTTGAAGTAGTGGGAGGTTCACTGCGACTGTGTGCCAAATTTGGTCTAAATCGGACAACTCCGTCTTTCTCTCCTGTGGCCACGGACAGCAAGACAGACAGACAGACAGACGGACAGACGGACAACCGGAAATCAACACAGAAAGTGATTCTAAGCATTTCTATATACTTATGTCTATACCTAGGATGGCTCCTTTAATGCGTTACAATTTTCGCACAAAGTTATTATACCCTATTACCATAGGTGTAGGGTATAAAAATGAATGTTTGTTTGTCTGTTTGTCTGTCCGGCTATAGAAAGCTACACGCGTTGACCGATTTCAGCCAAACTTTATACCAATATTGTTGAAGACCAAAGGAAGGCGACTGTATTTAAAATTTTTCGATTCATCAAGAGGGCGTGGCACCTCCCATACAACTTAAATATTTGATTTGGCATATCTTTAAAACTACAAGTCACGCAGCATTGAAATTCCGTATGCAGGCCCCTCTTAGATGCTTCATCCCACGGGTAAAATGTTATGGGCGTAGGACAAGGGACGTGGCACTTTTCAATCAACTATACATTTGGGTACATCTTTAGAACTATACAGCACACATAAATGAAACACGATACGAACTTACTACATGTCCGTGTCCTTCAACTCGGAAAATGGGATGAGCATTGGACACGAGGCGTGGCACCCCTCATACAACTTAAATATTTGATTTGTATACCTTTAAAACTACATGTCATACAACATTAAAATTTTGTATTCTGTTAGTATTTAGTCATGCATTCACGTAAACATTCCCTATAAGCAATTCAGTAGTCGACTACGAAAATAACGCACTATAGTTGACTTTTCAGTAGTCGACTACAAAAATAACACACTTATAGCTAACTTTTATGACCTAACTATAAGCTAACTACAATGTAGTGCAGAACTGCCCCAAAATCGAAGCGAGATGTTTGCTTTCTTCTTTTTTGCTATTTGCTTTTTTGAATATTTTTCATTTAGAAAGAATCGTTTTTATTCGGACTGATTTGCCAAAGAGAAATGACAATACATACTTAGGGCCAGTTTCACAGTGGATGTTTAAACCCTGATTGCAGTTTAAATAGGGAATTTCAGTTTCACAGTTGGAAGTTAAATACGATTTAAATAGCCGATTGTGTATATTTAAGTACGGCACAGAGTTGCAATCGAAAACAAATAAACAGCTGATTTCGGATGTGCAAGCAAGCTGCGTCGACAATATTGCAATTTATAAGCGGTCAAATTAAACATACAACTGCATGGTGTAGCACATATAAATGATCCCGTAGTATTATAAATAATATAAACTGTGGATTCTTTGCACAATATCCAATAATTCACTTCTTTCGGCCGACGAAAAATTTTTAGCTCGCGCTGCCTCCATAATTGAACAATTGAACATATGTTTTTGGCAAGTTGTGCTAACCTTCAATTGTCAAATATTCGAAGTTGCCATTTATTATTCCGTATTTAAATAAATGCACTGTGAAACTCAAGAAAATTTAAACTAGATTTAAACTCAATTCGCAAATTAGATTTAAACATCCACTGTGAAACTGGCCCTTAGTTGTCTATTTCTGTTCTGAAACATTTCATTTATTTATGTGCATTGTGAAATTGAAATTGAAAAATCAAAGCAAGGTGTTTGTTTTCTTTCTATTTTGTTTTATATAATTGTCAAAAATCTGCTCAGAAGGAAATGAAAAGATTTATCATGAAATATATATGGAAATATTACAGCAACGGCAACGATTTTACAGCATATAAAGCGTATTATTAGCTTATCAACTAATAGTTTAATTGAATAGCTTCATATGAAATTAGTTAGCTATAGCTAAAAAATTAGCTAACTTCTTAATAACTAACTTTTAGCTAACTTCTTAACAACTAACTTTTAGCTAACTTCTAAACAACTAACTTTTAGCTAACTTCAAAGTAACCGACTTTAAGTTAGTTGAAAAGTCATCCAGGGGTCATCGGGACTGACTACTGCCTAGGACATCGCAATGTTAAAAAAGTCAGTCGTCGCCATTGAAAGTAGTCGACGAATAGTCAACTATGGTTGCGAAGTAGTTAGCTTATAGTGCACTAAAAGTTAGTTGAGTTGCCGGTAGGGTTTTTACATAATTTGGGTTTTATATATATATGTATATTGATTTAGGGTCATGGGACAAGGTGGCGTGGCACACCAAAATGTATGTAAAAAATTACTTTAATTTCCGCCTTCCACCAAAGGAGTAATCTACATACACAGATAGTTCTGTAAGGACCTACATTTATGACTTCTCCTATTTAAACAAAACTTCACAAGCAAATAGAAAAGTCCTAAGCAAGGTCACTCAATATATCTTATCCCTTAAAACCACCCTAACAAATTACCCTTTATCATACCACTAACAATAATGTGGCTTTTAATACCATTTTTAAATTCCAATTTAGTTGTTATTCCCCGTATGTTGCGGCTCTCGGGTAAAGCCGGGTAAATCAGCTAGTTTTGTAAATAAAAGTGTATTAAGTGAAAATATAGCACTGAAATTAGAAGTAAAAAATAAAAAGAAAAAAAGTGACACCAGGGTGGACTCGTCTTTTTTTCATGGGGCACATTCGTCAATATAACTTCACAGGTACTAAAAATCGAAATCGAGTTGAAGCTTCCAAGACCCTCGAACCTGGCTTAAACCTCCCGTAACCACACAAAATTAATATTAGGGCCGATCTCAGCACTTTAAGCATTATATATAACAAATAATTTATAAAAAAAATTTGACAATAAGTACATTTTTTAAGCTCTTAAACATGATTTTTTAAAATTTTTTAATGCAAAATATAATCAATTCGTGTTGTGTAACCAAAAACATGTCTTATTTAGTCTAAACAAGATTTTGTATCACCTTATGGTACTGTCAATTCTCTTTTTATGCGGTGGATGCGTTCCACAACTAACCGCACAAAAGGAAATCGCATAAAAAAATACACTAATGTATGGTAAAAATAGGGATGTGTTCCATTGTTTTCAAAAAGCGCATAAAACTCAAAAATCGGAAAAAAAGAGATATAAATTACATTGCATAAATAGGGATACGTTCCAAAATTTTTTAAAAGCTCTTAAGACCAAAAAGTCGCAAAGAAAAGTCGACTCAGAAAAAATGTGGATACCTTAGAATTTTTGAACAAGGAGTAAAAATTTTCAATTTGCCTGTTCTGTAAAACATTGTTACCCAAAAGTTCCTTTTGGAAGAGAAAACACAAACACATACAAACTTTGTTATGATAAAAAGAAAAACCAATTGTGTTCAATATGTACACTATAAAAACAAATGAATTGTATGTTATATGTTATGAAAACCCCAACTTAATAACTCAAAATTCATTGAAACTAACCGCACAAAAGGAAATCGCATAAAAAAATACACTAATGTATGGTAAAAATAGGGATGTGTTCCATTGTTTTCAAAAAGCGCATAAAACTCAAAAATCGGAAAAAAAAGAGATATAAATTACATTGCATAAATAGGGATACGTTCCAAAATTTTTTAAAAGCTCTTAAGACCAAAAAGTCGCAAAGAAAAGTCGACTCAGAAAAAATGTGGATACCTTAGAATTTTTGAACAAGGAGTAAAAATTTTCAATTTGCCTGTTCTGTAAAACATTGTTACCCAAAAGTTCCTTTTGGAAGAGAAAACACAAACACATACAAACTTTGTTATGATAAAAAGAAAAACCAATTGTGTTCAATATGTACACTATAAAAACAAATGAATTGTATGTTATATGTTATGAAAACCCCAACTTAATAACTCAAAATTCATTGAAATCTCTCATGATCCTTCCAATAAATGATCCAAATCAATTTCCCAGTAAAAAAAATCAGTTTCCCACTTTTTTTCTGAAGATAGGTTCTTCATTTTGCAAAGTTGGCATAATTTAAATTTCAAACTTAATAAGCAAAAATTTTTTCAAGTGCTTCTCATTCCACAGCAGCACACTTTTTCCATCGAAATCATGCGCAAGACAACAACAAAATTTGCGTTGAAGATAAAATGTACCAACAAAGCTTAAGAAAGTGTTGTTGCTTTGCGCTAGGGCACCTCTGCCATACAAAATTCAAAGGAAAAAAACGCATAACTTCGAAATAATGAAAAAAAAATCGCATAAAACTCGTATGGAAAAACCGCATAACTCCGAAATCGCATAAAAATAATTCGCATAAAAAGAGAATTGACAGCTTTAAAGTGTGAATGCCGAAAGTGCCCCGCCAAATGCCGAAGCTACCCTGGCATGGGGGCACATTCAGCGAAATGACTTTTTTTACTAATCATGAAAAAAATAATACAAACGGAACTTTTTAAAGAAATTTTAGTATAACATTTTATTGTTAAATAATGAGGTATTGTAACAGTCTAATCGGTTTTTAAATATATTGTTTACCTTCTGAAATATAGGCCTTAAAAAAAAAGAGACGAAGGTACCCCCCTCTCCCCTACTCATTGAAAACAATAAAACTTGGTATTCAAGTTAAGGGGTCGTCATCTATGTCATACGAAAAAATGGGCGTGGTCCGCCCACTATATAGGCGGCATAATTTTCCCGGTCAAATGGCTCCCAATTGACTAGTTACGAATATAAATGAATGAAATTTGGTTCCCAAGTTGATATATAGGTCTTAGATACCATACAAGAAAATGGGCGTGGTCCGCCCACTCTATAGGCGATAAACGAAAACTCCTCTTAACATCCATAATATATACACCAGAGCGTCCAGATTTGGTTACTTCGTTCCTGGTAGGAATACCTTTCAATTCTCCAGAAATGGGCGTGGTCCATGGGGGCAGTAAAAGAAATATACCGATCACATCTGTTGTACACCTGTCAGAGCATCAATATTTGGATATATAGTCCTATTACGTATATCTTGTAGTCTGCCAAAAATGGGCGTGGTCCGCCCACTATATAGGTTGTAAATCAAATGCACCCACAATTTCAGTGAATTATCACCCCACTTGGGAACATGGTGTAGGGTATTACTCTGTCGGTGAAACCCGACTGATACTTCCTTACTTGTTACATTCAGCCCAATCGGCAATTCCGGGGGAACATTTTTTCCAAGGAAATATTTCTCTTCCCACGAAGGGACTACTATCGTGAATTTCCATCGAAAAATATTTCCACTCGAAAAAGTGCTGCCAAATCCATTTCATTTTCGAAGCCAACACTCAATGAAAATAGAACAAATAATGCGGCCATAATTCTGCAGTACGTTTTCCAGAACAGTTAGGTATATAACTCCATGTGCTGTCGGTTTCGACCGCCCCCTGTGCCACTTCTGACTCTCGTGCAGTAACACAAAGAATTTATTGGAGTGTTATAATTTTAAGCTTATTCTAGAAAATATGCAGTGTAAAAACACATTTCCATCAAATATGATTAAAGAAATGTTTGCAGAACAAATTTATTGAAAATTTTGTTACAAATATAATTTACATTTCAAATTACTGATCTTTTCCTCTTCATATTGTTGATGGAATTCAAAGCGAAAGAAAGTTTGAATTTTTCGATCGGAATTACATTCACGATAGCAAGTTTTCCTTGGGAATTTTTCGAACATGCTTCACGACTTCACGATACAAAATTTCGGAGGAAGGGAAAAATTCCAAGGAAATATTTGTTCGCGATTGGGTTGATTATGTTTACTTCCTGATTTGGGTGTGTCCTCCATATCACATTATACAAGTTTATGTTTTTTCGGCAGATTGGATGTTAGAAAGAATAGTTTTTTTTCGGACTGACTTGCCACAGAGAAATGACAATAGTTGTCTATTTCTGTTCTGAAACAAAGCGATTTTAAGTGTACAACAACAAATAATTAGAATTATTGCTCATATAGTTATTTTGGTTTTTGCCAGAAAACCTCATCAGTGCCATTAAATGTGAATTCTATGTAATAATTTCTAAACGACTAATTACTTGAAGTAGAAGCATTAATGGTAAAGTCTGAAACGCAGGAGTATAGTTTTCTTCAGAAACATATATTCCATCTTGTTTAGCTTTTATTACAGTTGGAAAGTTATGGAATGCTTGGTTCCCTATTTCTTCGTAGTAGCTGTTTAATTTCACTTCAAAAGCAAATATGTAGGTACTGTATTCGCCATCTGCGAAATGATTATATTTTTTCCCAGTAAGCAACGATTGAGTTCATTCAGTTTTTCTGTGATGTCACACAGAAAAGCTAAAAGACACCACCATCCATCATTATTAAGCTTGTCCCATGCCCCTAAATCAAAATCGGTTATGATCGATCATGCGGTTTAGGACGCACTTGCAAAAATATATACAGTCAATTCTCTTTTTATGCGATTTCAAAGTTATGCTGTTTTTCCATACGAGTTTTATGCGAATTTTTTTTCATTATTTCGAAGATATGCGTTTTTTTCCTTTGAATTTTGTATGGCAGAGGTGCCCGAGCGCAAAGGAACAACACTTTCTTAAGCTTTGTTGTTACAATTTTGCGACAGTTATCTTCAACGCAGATTCTGTTGTCTTGCGCATGATTTCGATGGAAAAAGTGTGCAGCTGTGGAATTCCAGTGATGATAATGATTTCGCGCCAATTCACAAACGGTTGCAGGTGTTATCAGAATGCGAAGAAAAAGACTAAATCTCTAATCTCTAACTTTCATATAACTCCGAAGTAAAGAAAATTGAAATAAATACATTTAATTAAAAATAAAGTACATAATGTTAACAGGCTTATTATATAAAACGCAACGCAACGCGTTCAGCTTGAATTTGACATATTCATATTTTATAAAACGAAACGCAAAAACAAGTGAACGCTCGGTTTGAGTTACGTCGTCACGTAAAGAAAATGTATGAAAATCGGTATTTTGTAAAACGCAAACGCGGCCGACTCGCTCACATGAACTGTCAAATCGTTCACTTGGATTTGTGCTCGCGTTTGTTTTTTGAAACGCATAATTTTAGGAAATTTCGTATGAAAATTGATTTGTGGAAACAAAAACAGTACCGCAGGTGAGGATCGAACTCACAAAATCTCATATGATAGTCAAACGCTATAACCACTAGGCTATGAAAGGTATGCAATGGAAGCAGAAAATTTTGTGTGTTTTGTATTTGGTTGGAAAATTTTGAAAAATACAACTCGTTTTCGTAAGAACTTGAAAGCTCAAGTGCCGTAAGACAACGAACGCAATTACGCAACGTTTTATAATATACCGAATTTAAACGTAAACGTTCGCGTTGCGTTCGATCCCGGTGTTTTACATAATAAGCCTGTAAGGGCCAGTTTCACAGTGGATGTTTAAACTCTGATTGCAGTTTAAATAGGGAATTTCAGTTTCACAGTGGGAAGTTAAATACAATTTAAATGGCCGGTTGTGGGTATTTAAGTGCGGCACAGATTTGCAATCGGAAACAAATAAACAGCTGATTTCGGATGTGCAGGCAAGCTGCGTCGACAATATTGCAATTTATAAGAGATCAAATTAAACATAAAACTGCATGGTATAGCACATATAAATGATCCCGTAGTATTATAAATAATATAAACTGTGGATTCTTTGCACAATATCCAATAATTCACTTCTTTCGGCCGACGAAAAATTTTTAGCTCGCGCTGCCTCCATAATTGAACAATTGAACATATGTTTTTGGCAAGTTGTGTCAACCTTCAATTGTCAAATATTCGAAGTTGCCATTCATTATTCCGTTTTTAAATAAATGCACTGTGAAACTCAAGAAAAGTTAAACTAGATTTAAACTCAATTCGCAAATTAGATTTAAACATCCACTGAGAAACTGGCCCTAAGTGTTTTATTTTAATTAACTGAAAATTTTTACTCCATGTTCATAAATTCTTAGGTATCTGCATTTTTTCTGATTCGAATTTACTTTGAGATTTTTTGGTCTTATGAGCTTTTAAAAAATTTTTTAACGTATCCCTAATTATGCAATGTAATTAATGTCTTTTTCTATGCGATTTTTGGGTTTTATGCGCTTTTTGAAAATAATGGAACACATCCCTATTTTTAATAAACATAAGTGTATTTTTTAATGCGATTTCCTTTTATGCGGTTAGTTGTGGAACGCATCCACCGCATAAAACAAAAATTGGCTGTACATACGTAATTTAAATTTAATATATTGTACATACTATGTAGATAGACTAATTTGTTTCTCTGAATTTTTGGTAAAATTTAAACGTACAAATCCGCATAAACTATTCTATTTATTTCTACAAAATTTTCTTTATTCGCAGGCTTACCGCGACCCGCCATCTATCCTTTTCCTTCTAGTCAATATCCATATCCGATGCTTAGTCCAGACATGTCACAAGTGGCGTCTTGGTAAGTTTATCTTTATACGTACTATAAAATATTGTCAATTAACTTGCAGTAGCTTATACTTTGTACGTATATGCTTATAAAACTGTGTCTTTTTGTATATAATAGTATCAAAAAGATACATTATATATATCTGTGGTCTCAAACCATAACCGCCTAAGTCGAGTTAGGATGAAAGTGAGTGAGTGTCCAAATCTATATGCTATCAAATTTTCATGTTTGCATCTGTTAAGGTATGTCATCACTTTATAAAAGACGAGTTGTCGTGACGGTATGGCAACGCCAGAAAATACAAATGTCAAATAGTTGTTACCGAGAAAGAGAGAATAAAGTCACTGTCGAATATCCGCCGCCGCGTAAGGTTGGGAAAAATACCGTCTAGAAATAACAGCTTCAACAGCCTTAACAACCGCAGCCAGCAGCAGAAACACTTTTACAAGCATTGCCGAACACCGGCATTTTATAAGCTTTATATTAACTTCACTTTCTGTCGGTATGTCCGCGGTATGTCGTCAAATCTAGTAATCAATTTTTCACCCACTTCCCGACTACTTAGAGATCTGAAACTTTGCATACATGCCTAATCTAGAGCCCAATACACGAATCAATAAATTTAATGGGCGTAGGATAAGGGGCGTGGCACTTTTTTATAAACTCCAGATTTGTGTATAACTTTAGAACTACACATCACACATCAAGGAAACTCGGTAGGAACTTACTACATATCCATATCCTTCTACTGAGAAAATAAGGGGGCGCTGGATAAGGGGGCGTGGCACCCCCCATACAAACAAAATTTTTGATCTCGATTAGCTTTGGAACTAAAGGTCGTGCAGCATTGAAATTTCGTATGCAGTCGCCCCTTGGATGTGTCGTCCCACTGGTAAAATTTTATGGGCTTAGGATAAGGGGCGTGGCACTTTTTTATAAACTCCAGATTTGTGTATAACTTTAGAACTACACATCACACATCAATGAAACTCGGTAGGAACTTACTACATATCCATATCCTTCTACTGAGAAAATAAGGCGGGCACTGGATAAGGGGGCGTGGCACCCCCCATACAAACAAAATTTTTGATCTCGATTAGCTTTGGAACTAAAGGTCGTGCAGCATTGGAATTTCGTATGCAGTCGCCTCTTCGATGTGTCGTCCCACTGGTAAAATTGTATGGGCGTAGGACAAGGGGCGTGGCACTTTTTTATCAACTCCAGATTCGTGTATAACTTTAGAACTACACATCACACATCAATGAAACTCGGTAGGAACTTACTACATATCCATATCCTTCTACTGAGAAAATAAGGCGTGCACTGGATAAGGGGGCGTGGCACCGCCCATACAAACCAAATTTTTGATCTCGATTAGCTTTGGAACTAAAGGTCGTGCAGCATTGAAATTTCGTATGCTCTCGCCTCTTGGATGTGTCGTCCCACTGGTAAAATTTTATGGGCCCAGGACAAGGGGCGTGGCACTTTTCAAGCAACTACACACTTGGGCTTCAGTTTATAATTATAGGTACACCACACATGAATGAAAAACGATAGGAACTTACTTGCCGCGCCCTGCTGGCAAAATAGCAACAACTCACCGCGTCACAAATATGCCACGAATATTAGGGTCGATCACTGCCGTATTATTTGTTAAATTGAGGATATGACATATGACGATAGGAAACACTGTGAATACCCTAAATATTGTGTACTGCTCTGCAAGTTTAAAATTCTTTTTGCGAAAAATTTCAGAGCTCTAAAATTGAATTTATGGAAGACTAAAAAGTAGAAAATAAAATTATATAAAAAAAAACTTTTTAAAAATAAGCTTTAATGTACCTACTAAAAAGTAGAAAATAAGTTGTTTCCAAGTCACCTGTATCTTACTATTAATAAAAGCTTGTGCGCTCAATATCCATATTCAAAATATCTTTCATTACTAGAATCTATTTGCAAAAAATTATTTAAATAAAATATTGTGGTAACTGTTTGACAAATATTGAACACATGAGCGCCCCAAGCTTTTAGGGATAGTAAGATACAGGTGACTTGGAAACAACTTATTTTCTACTTTTTAGTACATTAAAGCTTATTTTTAAAAAGTTTTTTTTTATATAATTTTATTTATATTTGTGCTGAACCTGCCATCTATACATTAATTCTCAAATAAAGCAAACTTAAACGAATTTGTATCGCCTTTGCCAGTTTTCGTCTTTACAGTATCCTTTTTAGGACGGAAATTATCTATCAAAAAAAGCAGTCAAGTGCGAGTCGGGCTCGCTCACTGAGAGTTCCGTACCAGAAATACCCTTTTTAGCGTTCGAATTTAGTTTCTCTTCGCCCGTCTGTCCTTTGCTTGCTTTTGGTTGTTTTCTGTTGATCAGCAACGCTTCTCCTTGCCCGTCTGGTCATAAAATTTTCGGCATTTTTACCCATATCTTCGAAACCAATCCACCTAAAATTATGAAAAAATCATTTGGAATCCACAGACGTAGCCCTTTCTAAATGATACCCCACTCGACATAAACAAAAAAAATTTGGTACTGAGGAAATTTTTTGCTGTCGTTTTAAATAAAATAAAAAAAAAATTGAAAAACAAATACATATCTCGAAAAATCTGTAGTATTCCAGTAATCTATGACTAAAGACCTACGTATTCTGATTGTATACAAATTTTACCTTGAGAAATGTATTTTGTGTTCGCTAGTATTTGTTGCAGCGCGTTAATACGACGCAACATTTTCTGTATTTGACGAATGTGGGACGAAACAGCATTTTCTGTATTGGGCTGCATGTGGAACGATGCCGCAATCTGTGTGTTCGGCTGCATATGAAACGACGCAGCATTCTGGGTATTCGGCTGCATGTGGAACGACGCAGCATTCTGTGTATTCGGCAGCAGTGTTTCACACACTAACGGCTGCACACTTCTGCTCGGCGATATTCCAGACGTCGTACTGCAGCATGCGAGCAACCAATTCATCTTTATTTCCAGACACTTTGGCTGTATTCCTAACCGTCAGTTGCGCTGCATAAGCACAAAGCAGTATGTTCCTAAACGCAAACATAAAAAGTTTGCACGTGCACCCTGTTCCTAAACGCAGGCATCAAGTTGTCGGTAAGCATCGAATGCGCAAACTGCTCATCACAAATTTTGTTGATGCGTTGTGATTAGTTAGGTTATGTTTTTTCGGCTTCACTGAAACTTTTAGGACGCGGTTAAATTTCGCCTCCTTTTTCTCAATTTTACAATTAATTTAGAGTTGCTGGGAAGTTATTCGCTACTCAAATGCAAAAATGTTTTGAATAAGTAGTAATTATGTAGTTTTTTACAATTTCCATAAGCAATGTTGAGCATCCAGTGCGTTCCCAAACAAAAAGTGTTGCCAACCTGATTTATGCAATGCATCGCAGTAGCACTCAGAAAATAAATCAGTAGAGCATTGGGGGCGCAGCACAGCTTTGCATAAGTACGTTTAGGAATACAGCCAAACCTTTTTTAGCGTTCGAATTTAATTGCTCCTTGCCCGTCTGTTTTTTGCTTGGTTTTGATTGTTCTCTGAGAGCAACAGTGCTTTTCCTTGCCCGTCTCTCTATGAATCAAAGGTAGCGCCATCTAGTTCTGGAGGTCGTACACTTTATTCGAGGCAACAACCATAAACTGACTGAAAAGGCATATACGATATGACATATACGTTCTGTACAAACGAGAAACATAGGAATGCTGGAGGGGTTGGGGGTACGGATAATTTTTCCACATTTTTCGCTATATCTTCGGAACTATTTCGCCTAAAATTATGAAAAAAGTAGTTTTGGAATCCAGACGTAGCCCTTTCTAACTAAGCTGCACAGAGTATAAACATCAACCAGTTTTAGCGGTTTAGAGTCATCTGAAGCAGTCGGCATTGAATCGAGGCATTAATAAGCAGTTGTCTACGTGGCAGCTATCTCACTTAATCAGGGGCGCTTCACCGAAGTCTGATGTATGTACTTGAGTACATATTTCACTTTCTTTTGCCCTTGAAATTTAATTATATCACACCTTAAACTGTGAGGTTGTTGTATTAGATAAACTTACAAGTTGGTCGAATTATGGATCAAACTGTAAACGGCTGCATCAGATAGATTTCCAATTTGTTCGCAGCACATATAAAACTGTACTGGATGCATTCTAAGATTCTAAGGGCCAGTTTCACAGTGGATATTTAAACTCTGATTGTAGTTTAAATAGGGAATTTCAGTTTAACAGTTGAAAGTTAAATACGATTTAAATAGCCGATTGTGGATATTTAAGTACGCCACAGAGTTGCAATCGAAAACAAATAAACAGCTGATTTCGGATGTGCAAACAAGCTGCGTGGACAAAATTGCAATTTATAAGAGATCAAATTAAACATAAAACTGCATGGTATAGCACATAAAAATGATCCCGTAGTATCATAAATAATATAAACTGTGCATTCTTTGCACTTTGCACTTACAATATCCAATAATTCACTTCTTTCGGCCGACGAAAAATTTTTAGTTCGCGCTGCCTCCATAATTGAACAATCGAACATATGTTTTTGGCAAGTTGAGCCAACCTTCAAATGTCAAATATTCCGTATTTAAATAAATGCACTGTGAAACTCAAGGAAAGTTAAACTAGATTTAAACTCAATTCGCAAATTAGATTTAAATAGCCACTGTGAAACCCGCCCTAAGAAAAGTTTTCATATTGCTTCTGTGCTTTTTACTTTAGTCCCCGGATCTGTATGCACCTTTTAAGAACTCGCAAAAAAGGAACACGTGCGCTTAGACAACACGGCTGAAGTAAAACTTTTTTGGACAGTTAATTGCCTGTGACTTTTGTATATACTATGTGCACCCTGCACTTAGCTATTGACGGAACGGATGCTGCGATATTTTGCTAGCAATGTCGACATCATTATTGCGCTCTTCTTCTTCGGTGAACAGCGAACAGAGTAGAGTTTTCGAAAGCTCCCCCAAAAATAATTTTTACAATTGTACTAATAATGCTCCTAGGATAATAGATATGTATATCCTTCATCGGCCGTAGGCATTTCCCCTACTCTAATTGCCTTTTTTATAAGCTTTATATTAACTTCACTTTCCGCGGTATGTCAGCGGTATGTCAGTATGTCGTCAAATCTAGTAATCAATTTTTCACCGACTTCCCGACTACTTAGAGATCTGAAACTTTGCACACATACCTAAACACGAGCACGATACATGAATCAATATTTTAATTTTATGGGCGTAGGATAAGGGACGTTGCACTTTTTTATCAAGTCCAGATTTGTGTATAACTTTAGAACAGCGACGCCCAAAACTTCCTTATGGAAGGGCAAACACCAATACAAACAAATTTGTTATGATGAAAAAGGAAAAAAAATTTTTTTCGAAATGTGCACTGTACAAAAAATTAATTGCATATTCTTCTTAGTTATATGTAATGAAAAACAAACCAACTTAATAACTCAAAAATCATAAAAATCTCCCATGATCCTTTCAATAAATGATCTAAATCAATTTCCCAGTCAAAAAGATTTATTTCACACTTCTTTTGAAGATAATTCTTCATTTTGCAAAGTTTGCATAATTAAAATTTTAAGCAAATTTTTTCAAGTGCTTCTCATTCCACATATCTGCACACTTTTTTCCTTGAAATCATGCGCAAGACAACAACACGAATCTGCGTTGAAGATAACTGTCGCAAAAATGTACCAACAAAGCTGAAGAAAGTGTTGTTGCTTTGCGGTCGGGCAGTGGCAGACGAAACGAAAATAACATTGTTGTTTGTGTTTTTCGTACTGCTTAGCGCGAAGAGCTGTGTGTGTGAAGAAATCGCAGCCTATACCAAAGGGCATTTACAAAAACAAATGAGCACCGAGGGTATAGGGTGTGGGCACCCCTGCTTTAGAACTACATATTACACATCAATGAAATTTGGTAGGAACTTACTACATATCCATATCCTTCTACTGGGAAAATAAGACGGGCAGTGGACCAGTGGGCGTGGCACCGCCCATACAAACAAAATCGTTGATATAGAATAGCTTTGGAACTAAAGGTCGTGCAGCATTGAAATTCCGTATACAGGCCCCTCTTGGATGCTTCGTCCCACTGGTAAAATTTTATGGGCGTAGGACAAGGGGCGTGGCACTTTTCAAGCAACTACACACTTGGGCTTCAGTTTATAATTAAAGGTACACCACACATCAATGAAACACGATAGGAACTTACTCGCCGCGTATTGCACGCAAAATACAACAAGTCACCTCGCCAAAGTAACGGGGGTTTTGCGCATGGGCCGAGCTCGCCGCGCATTGCAAGTAAAACAACAACAACTCATCGCGCCACAAATAAGCCACGAATATTAAGGTCGATAACAGCCGTATTATTTGTTAAATTGAGAATATGACATATGCCGATAGGAAACACTGTGAATTCCCTAAATATTGTGTACTGCTCTGCAAGTTTTAAATTCTTTTTGCAAAAAATTTCAGAGCTCTAAAATTGAATTTATGGAAGACTAAAAAGTAGAAAATAAAATTATATAAAAAAACCTTTTTAAAAATAAGCTTTAATTTATTTAATGTACTAAAAAGTAGAAAATAAATTGTTTCCAAGTCACCTGTATCTTACTATTAATAAAAGCTTGTGCGCTCAATATCCATATTCAAAATATCTTTCATTACTAGAATCTATTTGCAAAAAATAAATTAAATTAAATATTGTATCAATTGGTTGACAAATTTTGAACAAATGAGCGCCCCAATCTTTCATTAATAGTAAGATACAGGTTACTTGGAAACAATTTGTTTTCTACTTTTTAGTACATTAAATAAATTAAAGCTTATTTTTAAAAAGTTTTTTTTATATAATTTTATTTATTACAGAGAACTATTTCTCTTGATTTATTATATTTTATCGTCTCTTTCTTCTCCTTTTACATGTAGGCACACACCATCAGTATATTCAGCGGCATCTACTTTTAGGAGTCCATATCCCTCATCATTGCCTATTAATACAACATTATCAAGGTAATTTAGTAAATAATTCAAACATACAACCAGAAACAACAAACATTGACAAACAAATGAAACAATCTTCATTGTTGAGATTTCGAAATCTTCTAGAAGAGTTCCCACTGCACCTTGAAGCTTCGTTCACATTCGACTTTTGCTTCGCTTTGCTTCAGAATTTCGCTTTGACAGATAAGTTCAATACATGCTTTTATATGAGGCTTGCTAAATAGAACGCGAGGAAAGCGAAGCGAAGCAATGCGAAGCAAAATGTTTGGCAACTCTCAACTTTTTTGCGCCTTGACAATCAGTTGTTGAAATTTTTTGTGATATTTTTCATTTTCTCGTGTGCTTGCGTTTTCAATTAAGACACTTGCGAATTTCAAACATTAGTAGCATAACTACTACTACTGCAATTATATCAGTAAAATCCAAAGTTAAAGCGTTCATTGTAGGAAACCTTCTACTTTTCACGCTTTGTTGTTGAATCTCGAACTGTCAAGCAAAGCGAGGAAAGTCGAATGTGAACGAGGCTTAAAGCAGCTTGTACACACAGAAACTTAGTCAATAATTGAGTTGGGAACTATTCGTATACGCAACAACTAATCGACAGACTTTCCTTCAAAACGCCAAAACTATAAATTCCTATAATTTTCCTTATGTGCAGTATTTCATTTAATCAATAAACCACTGAAAACAATTTTCATTTTCAAGTGGTATCATATTTTTGATAAAAATGTCTGTGTTCAGTTCGGTGGATTTGACGGCAAAATCACCTTATTTGGTCACTCACACTACACAACTCGGTTGACGGAATTGCTAACACCAACTTGAGAGAATCAAAATCAATTGTCAAAAACGCAAATTAACACACGAGTTAGCGATTCAATTGTTGTGTGTATGGGCGGTGTTACGCAGAGAATCAAAAAAATCATGACCAATGTATTTTTATGCTCTTTCCTCTCATGATTTCACTATTCGACCCAAGACACATTAACGAGGTATGCTACTTCGGGAGACCCGTCAAAATAAGGATGCGAGATTTGCCAAAATCAGAGTTGCTTTTATTTAGGAACAAATATTTTGTTGCTACGTTTAGTATTTGCACCCAAAGTAAATAAAATTATATAAAAAAAACTTTTTAAAAATAAGCTTTAATTTATTTAATGTACTAAAAAGTAGAAAATAAATTGTGTTTAAGTCACCTGTATCTTACTATCCATAAAAGCTTGGGGCGCTCATGTGTTCAATATTTGTCAAACAGTTACCACAATATTTTATTTAAATAATTTTTTGCAAATAGATTCTAGTAATGAAACATATTTTGAATATGGATATTGAGCGCACAAGCTTTTATTGATAGTAAGATACAGGTGACTTAAAAACAATTTATTTTCTACTTTTTAGTACATTAAATAAATTAAAGCTTATTTTTAAAAAGTTTTTTTTTATATAATTTTATTTTCTACTTTTTAGTCTTCCATAGCTCCATTCAATTTTAGAGCTCTGAAATTTTGCACAAAAAGAATTGATTATGTGATTAATCGTGGGGATAATTGTAAGTGGACTGTATTTTTAGGGATCAGGGAGTGGGAAGCGATTTATAATAGATAGGAATTCTCAGATTGAGCAAAGAAAAATAGCAATAGCAAGTTCAATGTAAATTAAGTTTATTGAGTTATGGCGTACCTATCCGGTCGGTGGTGTATGAACAAGAGAGTGATAGCTCGTCACGCCAGTAAGCAAGAAGGCTCAGACGTTTGCAAATATGAAGACTGAACGAAAGTCAGCTCCAACAGCAACGCCATCTGATGGTGATTTACAATGTTTGTGCATAGTTGCATAAAAGTGGAATATAATTAAATCTAACATAAACAACGCCGCCCGCCTTGCAGTGCGACTGCAATAAATTCAATTACAAATTCAAGTTAATTTCAAATTCGAGACTAAATCACAATAGTATATATACATAGGTATTTCAATATAAGAATGAGAAACATAAAAAATGTATTAGACGGCAGCAGATCCATACAGCAACCATCCGAAGATAAATGTTGCGCGGCCGGAAAAACGCCATTGCTGGGGATCATACCTGGTTGTATGATATCTGGGTATGCATGTGCTGCCAGCAGCATGGATTATGTGGGTATACATCTGCACCCAAGGCCATGGATAAAGGCGCTGGCTCGTCAAACGTAGGATCCGCAAGACCGCAATGGGTAGTCACGTCAGGACCCGACTAATTAGGATTCCAAGCAGTGAATAGCACCAGTTTTGATGTATCGAATATTGGGATGCATAAAAATGCTGGTAGATACGGCACCGTTGTGGTCTTCAGCTGGAAGATCCAATGAATGTGTTGATGTTTCGTGCTGTCAGATGCCATATTCTACAAATAGAGTTTTATTAGAGTGTGTAATGCATAAGTAGTAGTTATAACTAATGAATTGGAAGCACGACAAGTTTCCCACTAGGATGGGTAACAAGACCGCGTTGGGTAAGAATTTCAGCGGCTCGGATTTTATTGTCACGTCTATGAAAGACTTTTGTGACTTTACCCAGACGCCATTCTAAGGGAGATAGATTTTCGTCCTTTACGACGACCATGGAATTCACTGCAAGATTGTCTTTTGGCAACTTCCACTTGCTGCGTTTTGTGAATTCTTTGAGATATTGCCTTGTTGGATTAATTTTATTAAAGAATGACACACAAGTTGAATATGAGCTAACAGCGCTAGGGACCGGGCCGGTCAAGATCCATCCAAATATGGTTTCTTGCGCAAGTATTGACCCGGCAACATTATGCTTAACTCCAGTTAGCATTACAGATGGAAGCAAATCTCCGCCAATTATAATATCGATTTGCGAACTTTTAAAGAATTCCCGATCTGCGAGGTGGAATGTAGACATCGTTGTCACCAAACTTGGAGAGATGGAACACGCCGGAAGGTTTCGAGTAAGTTGTGGAATTACGAGTGCTGCTGCTTCGATGCTAATATGTGGATAAGTAGACGAGGATAAAGTAAAGGAACAAAGTTTATTGGGCTTGGCTGCATTGACACCATTTAGCCCCGAAATATGGGCGTCTATTTCCTGATATGGCAGGTTGGCACGACGGAATATACGTTCAGAGATAAAGCTACCTTCTGAACCAGGATCGATTACAGCGCGTGCTGAATATGGTACGCCTGCGTGGCAGATGCGAACTATAGCAGTTCCGAGCAACACCTGCTTAGAAGTAGATTGGAAACATGATTTCATGTTAGTGGCTCGTGCTGCTGATGGCGAGGAATTCGCGCGATTTGGATTGGATGGAGCACAATTCGACTGATATGCCGTGAATTGCGAGGAATCAACATTTGGATTGGACAGAGCGCAATCCGAGTGATACGCCTTGGATGGCGAAGAATTTGAATTTAGATTGGTTGGAGCGCAATCCGAGTTGATGCTGCTGCTGGGACGTGCCAGAATGATTGGTGCTTCATTCTGATTTGGATTAAGCATAGGATTGCTGCGATGTAGGAGTGTGTTGTGACGTTTCTTACACACGAAGCAGTTGTGATCACTCTTACAATGTCTCATGGTGTGCGAGTTCGCCAGACAATTGACGCACATTCCATATTTTTTGATTACAGCGAAACGATCTACAATAGTCATACGTAAAAACTCTGGACAGTTTCGTATGGTATGTTGTTCATTTGGACAAAGTTTGCAATACATTATGGAAATAGTAGCATGGAACGCGTTTGTATTTCTGGAATGGATATGTTTTTTAGAGTCGCTCGATGGAGCTGCTTTACAATTGGAAAATGTCATTTCGTGTACCGTTTCGAGAGTTTGGTAACGGGTTGTAAGGAAATCATCAAACTCCTTCCAGCTTGGAATTTCGGTTTTACTTTTGAGAGACTGTTCCCAAATAGCTAAAGTCATCGCTGGTAAACGGATGGAACACAAGTAAACCAACAAGATATCCCAATTTGTAGTGCTGATATCGTATATTTTTAGGGCAGAGAGGCAACTATTAATACCTCTTTGCAGTTCTTTTATTTCACTTGCAGATTCTGTGGACACGAATGGTAGATTGAACAAAGATCGGAGTTGACTGTTGGCTAGGAAACGCTTGTTTTCGAAACGCGTACGCAAGTTTTCCCATGCTGTAAGGAAGCCACTGTTAGTCAAAGGACATTTTTGGAGAATTTCATGAGCTTCCCCTTTTGTTTTTTGATTGAAATGATATAGTTTCTCAACTGAGCTCAGCCTAGGATTATTTATGTAGATCGCCGTGAACATATCACGGAAAACGGGCCATGTGTGATAGTCTCCTGTAAAGACGTCTGTGTCACATGGAGGCAAATGCATGTTGGATGGGAATATTTTGGAATCTGGCTCAGTGGAAACGGCAGGGGTTTTTTTTGTGGACAACTCATGAGAAAGCTCGTTAATCTTTCCAACGCAGCGAACATAAGTACGGTAGGAGCTTTTATATCGACTACTCAGAGACTCGAGCTCTGAATCGGACTCCTCGTTTGTGGATACCTTTAAACACGGTTCGTAAAGTTTCTTGACATTCGCCCAAATAGAACGCATCTCCTCACGATGCACATCTAGCGTAAAAATTGAACACTCTGTGGCAGCGATCGTGTTGAACTCTGCCTCGAATTCTACCAGCGAGTCGGTTACTCGTATGAAAGCATCAAGAGAAGTCATTGTGTAATTTTGTGGAAATCACGGAAAAATGCAAATGGGTTCCGAAATACGGAAAAATTCAAACTTCGAAATAGCAGAAAAATGCAAATGGGTTCCGAAATCGCGGAAAAATTAAAATGGGTTCCGAAATACGGAAAGTATTGAAATGGGTTCCAAAATACGGAAAATATTGGAATGGGTTCCAAAATACGGAGAAATTCAAACTTCGAAATAGCAGAAAAATGCAAATGGGTTCCGAAATCGCGGAAAAATTATAATGGGTTCCGAAATACGGAAAAATTAACTTGAGTTGAAATCCCAGAAAAATCCAAATAAATTTCGACAGCACAGAAAGTTCCAATTTGTTTCGGAATCACGGAAAAATCCAAATGTGTTTGGAATCACGGACAAATGCAAATGGGGTCCGAAATACGGATAATTAAAATGGGTTCCAAATACGGAAAAATTAAAATGGGTTTGGAAATCCCAGAAAAATTCAAATAAGTTTCGACAACACGGAAAATACAAATTCGTTTTGAAATCCCAATAAGTTTCGACAGCACGGAAAATACAAATTCGGTTACAAAAAAATCCAAATAAGTTGCAATATGAATGTGCAATATAAACGCTAGTTTACGCTCGCACCAATAGCTATAAATTGGAAATATTCAACTTGTTCCAGAATCCCGGGGAAACCCAAATGTGTTTGGGAATCACGGAAACATGTGGCGTTATAAAATCCCAGAAAAATTCAAATAAGTTTTGTAAGCACGGAAACTACAAATTTGGTTGCAGAAAAATCCAAATAAGTTGCAATATGAATGTGCAATATTTACGCAAATTTTGCTAGCACCAAAAGTTATAATTTGGAAATATTCAAACTTGTTTCAGAATCCCGGAAAAACTTATATTTTGTCCTACAATGAATTTGTTGTTCTCTAAAGGGCACTCATAAATAAATCCAAATAAAACACCAGAAAGTATTAAAATCAATCTCAATTGTGCATCGGGAATAATTTTGCAATTATAGGTTGGCTGGGAATTTCATAAATCAAAAATAGAAATCAAGAAATTTGTGAATAAGAATAATGCTGGGCATGCAAGTGTTGCTACACACGCGATGTCGCTGTAAATCGCAAATGTTGCTTTCGTAATGTTGCATGGAGAAATTCCAATAAGAATGTTGCTGAGCGCTCGGATGCTTCTGGAAGCGCGAATTTCGCTGGTAATAACCACGTGGATGACGTATGTTTGGTGATTGGATCACACCATATGCACGCCGTTATGCGTGGATTTTCCCGCTTGTAGCACCTTACAATATATATGGATAGATATACAAAAATGACTTACTGCCGTTTGGAGGAAAATGGCTTATGGGCTGGATTTCGCAGCTTGCGAGCAGGAGGCTCCTCGCAGGCACTACCACTACCAATATTTTATGCTGCTCCTCTCCCAATTCTAGCCCTTGCTTTTGATCTGGTTTTTGCTGAATTTTGTCGCTTTTTCCACACAGATACTCCAAATGATGTGCTGCAAACTTTCCAAATTCCAGGGCTTGCTGTATACACGGTTGGTGCTGGATTTTGCCGCAAAACGCTCTACACCACTTCAATAATGTTTTTCCTTAATTCTGGTGCTTTTTCCCGCAGTTTACACTTATATTTTAATAAAACTTTTGCAATTTTTATGGTTATATGACACGCGTCAACCTACACACTTGCACACTCACCGCCAGAATAGAAATAATGCGCGTGGTTTGCGCAGGGTTGCCTGTCTATATATCTTGCTCAGTTCTGAGCCGATCGCTTTTGCGCCGTTAATCCGGCTCGATGGGGACCAAAATGATTATGTGATTAATCGTGGGGATAATTGTAAGTGGACTGTATTTTTAGGGATCAGGGAGTGGGAAGCGATTTATAATAGATAGGAATTCTCAGATTGAGCAAAGAAAAATAGCAATAGCAAGTTCAATGTAAATTAAGTTTATTGAGTTATGGCGTACCTATCCGGTCGGTGGTGTATGAACAAGAGAGTGATAGCTCGTCACGCCAGTAAGCAAGAAGGCTCAGACGTTTGCAAATATGAAGACTGAACGAAAGTCAGCTCCAACAGCAACGCCATCTGATGGTGATTTACAATGTTTGCGCATAGTTGCATAAAAGTGGAATATAATTAAATCTAACATAAACAAGAAT
Source organism: Neria commutata (assembly GCA_963457695.1). Taxonomy (NCBI): domain Eukaryota; kingdom Metazoa; phylum Arthropoda; class Insecta; order Diptera; family Micropezidae; genus Neria; species Neria commutata. The sequence goes on from OY735250.1 coordinate 627,766, forward strand.
TTAAAACTTGCAGAGCAGTACACAATATTTAGGGTATTCACAGTGTTTCCTATCGTCATATGTCATATCCTCAATTTAACAAATAATACGGCAGTGATCGACCCTAATATTCGTGGCATATTTGTGGCGCGATGAGTTGTTGTTGTTTTGCTTGGACGGCGCGGCGAGTAAGTTCCTATCGTGTTTCATTGATGTGTGGTGTACCTATAATTATAAACTGAAGCCCAAGTGTGTAGTTGCTTGAAAAGTGCCACGCCCCTTGTCCTGGGCCCATAAAATTTTACCAGTGGGACGAAGCATCCAAGAGGGGCCTGTATACGGAACTTCAATGCTGCACGACCTTTAGTTCCAAAGCTATTCTATATAAACGATTTTGTTTGTATGGGGGGTGCCACGCCCACTTGTCCACTGCCCGTCTTATTTTCCCAGTAGAAGGATATGGATATGTAGTAAGTTCCTACCGAGTTTCATTGGTGTGTGATGTGTAGTTCTAAAGTTATACACGAATCTGGAGTTGATAAAAAAGTGCCACGCCCCTTATCCTACGCCCATAAAATTTTACCAGTGGGACGACACATCCAAGAGGCGACTGCATACGGAATTTCAATGCTGCACGACCTTTAGTTCCAAAGCAAATCGAGATCAAAAATTTTATTTGTATGGGGGTGTGCCACGCCCCCTTATCCTACGCCCATAAAATTTTACCAGTGGGACGACACATCCAAGAGGCGACTGCATACGGAATTTCAATGCTGCACGACCTTTAGTTCCAAAGCAAATCGAGATCAAAAATTTTGTTTGTATGATGGGTGCCACGCCCCCTATCCAGCGCCCCCCTTATTTTCTCAGTAGAAGGATATGGATATGTAGTAAGTTCCTACCGAGTTTCCTTGATGTGTGATGTGTAGTTCTAAAGTTATACACAAATCTGGAGTTTATAAAAAAGTGCCACGCCCCTTATCCTACGCCCATAAAATTTATTGATTCATGTATTGGGCTCTAGATTAGGCATGTATGCAAAGTTTCAGATCTCTAAGTAGTCGGGAAGTGGGTGAAAAATTGATTACTAGATTTGACGACATACATACAAACATACAAACATAACGGATGTGAACCTAATATAAAGCTAATAAAAAAAGCAGTCAAGTGCGAGTTGGGCTCGCTCACTGAGGGTTCCGTACCAGAAATACCCTTTTTAGCGTTAGAATTTAGTTTCTCTTTGCCCGTCTGGCCATAAAATTTTTGACATTTTGACCTACATCTTCGAAACAAATTCACCTAAAATTATAAAAAATTATTTTTGGAATCCACGGACGTAGCCCTTTTTAACGATACCCCACAATATGTAAACAACAAAAATTTTTTACTATGGTAATCTTAAATAATATTTAAAAAAATAGAAAAACAAATTTGTCGAAAAAGGTTGCAGTTTTCCAGTAATCTATGACTAAAGACTTACTAATTCTGATTTTATCAAAATTTTAGCTTAAGAAATGTAGAAAGGCAAGGGGGGTATGGTCATTTTTTGACATTTTGTCCTATATCTTCGAAACCACTTCACCGAAAATTATAAAAAAACTATGTTTGGAATCCATGGACGTAGTCCTTTCTAATGATAGCCCACTCGATATAAACAAGGACAAAAAATCTTAAATAAAAAAAAATTTTTAAATATAAAAATCGAAAAATCGAAAAAATCTGCACCCTTACGGTAATGCGTGATAAAATAGGTACCTAGTAACTCCGATTTTATCAAAATTTTAGCTTGAGAAATGCCCTGAGCGTGTTGGATCATGTGGGGACAGGTTTGTTTTTTTAACTACATATATCTTTCTAACCCGTTAAGATTAAAGACGCGACGCGCCGGGGTTTGCAGAGTATGTCCGCAAACGAGCAAAATGGGGCGAGTCCGTGGCCCGGCGTCGCAGCGGTTTGGTCGTGCACAGAAAAATAGATAAAAAATATGTAAGAAAAAGGCAGGGCAAGTTTTCGTGTAAACGTTATAAAACTTATGTTTTTATTATTTTATAATTAAGAGTTAGTGGACTGTATATGTTTTTTGTGTTATATGTATGAATCCTAATATGGAGGAGAGCTAGCTTCTCTTTCGGGTAGGAGGTTGGATCGCAAGTGCCCGAGCGCAGTTTGCCGCCACTGGCTCACAGCACTCGGGTGCAAGCGAAACTTGGCATCAACTTGCCACCTCGCTACAACCGAATCGGTGTACCCTGCGTTGGCTTAAACATGCCGCCCGCCTTGCAGCACCACTGCAAAAATCTTCAAAATATAATTAATCTTACAACTATAGTAGTATGTGGTAAAATATGTTCAATTAATCGAAAGTGCGCAAAATTACTGGTGATAGGTAAAAGAATTAAAAAACGGGGAGTTTAGAGGGGGCAGTTGCCACATTATCGACCAGCTAAAATTGAGTTTTGGGTGAGCTGTCGCGCACTTCCGGTAGTAAGGCCGGCGCGAAATATCCGGACAATGGGGTGATGCCGCTCCATACAAGCGGTGCGTGTTCGACGATGCGTATGCTCTGTGATGTAGGAGACGATGAGCATGGTTCGGAGCCGTGCCCAGCTTCGGCCGCATCATCGTTTTTAACTAGCTGGAGCGATGGCCCCGACGGACGAGGTCGAGGTCCATCTCTGTCCTCATCGGACAAGTCACTGGCTGTATCGCCCCTGCACAACCGTTTTGGCTCCTTGGCCACGATGGACGACGACGAGCTCCGGTGTGAACGGGCCCCATTCTGCGACACTGATCAGCACGTGGGCCCGACGGACGAGGACGTGCTCCAGCGTGAGGCAGGTCGGCTTTGCAGCTACGTCGCGATCTGCGCGACGTTTCTTGCCGTAGCGGGAGCTGGAATTGACGAGTTCCATCGTGGATGGCGTTCCGGTCGTTCTTCTGACGGCGAGTCGATTCTTGGCTGAAATTCTGGCCGAACTGCCCTTCCCCCGACAAAAAATTTCGTTTTGGATACTTCTCCCGTTCCCCATCGCAAGACTGGTCTAAAGTGACACGACTATAAATCACAGAATATGTCTGTGGCTTTGGGATAACAGCTGCGAACCCAGAGTGGACTCGACTCGTCGAGGGTTCGCCACTGGGGCTGGATACGGGGGCATTATCTGGGCTTGTTCCGGAGGTACTAGAGCCCGCTTCATTCGACTCTGTTCGATGCAGCAGAGTGTGGTGCCTTTTCTTGCAGGTGCTGCACGAAAAATTGCTCCTGCAATCCCGTATTTCGTGGGAAACGGCCAGGCAGTTGATGCAGAGATGATGCTTCCTCACGGCAACCAATCTTTGCTTGGGGTTCATTCGACTCTGTTCGATGCAGCAGAGTGTGTTGCCTTTTCTTGCAGGTGCTGCACGAAAAATTGCTCCTGCAATCCCGTATTTCGTGGGAAACGGCCAGGCAGTTGATGCAGAGATGATGCTTCCTCACGGCAACCAATCTCTGCTTGGGGTTCAGTTCTAGGAACCGTCCACAGTTACGCACCACATGTTGCTTGGACGAACATAGTGGGCACCTGAACTTGTTGAGGGCCTCTGCTATGTTCGCATGGTGAGCCCGAAAATTATTTGGCGCTCCCTCTGCTGGGCATAGATGAGATCGATAATTGTTCGATGGCGCGCCGCTACGGATATCCGCCACCGTTTCCAGAGTTTGAAACCTGCTGGTCAAAAACCGATCCAGGTCTTCCCACTTTGGGATCTCTGTCTTGCGGACTATGGTTTGTTCCCATAGTGTCAAGGTTGTTTCTGGCAACCTAGTCGAACATAGATACGTAAATATCGCATCCCGATTGCGCATATCTACGCCATGCAGATCCAAAGCTGAAAAGCAATTATTTATTTCCCTCTGCAATTTTCTAAGTCCTGCCCCGGACTCAGAGGAAAGCTTTTCTCGCATATACGACAGATATTTACGCAAAAATTGAGAATTAGCCTACATACGACAAAATCGAGTCTGAATATCTCGAAAACGGTAGGAGATATAAGAAATCTGAGAACGCCAATCGATTTAGCTGGGTTTGGAACCCCCCATGCCATCCTTAACTCAAAATGTGAAAAAATCGACATACAACAAGTATTGAATCAAGCGGCGAATTGCTGGCACTATAGATTTTTTGCAAAAATGCGAAAAAATTTACCCTCTTAAGTGCCTCCCCGCTTAGTTACGCAACCCGCCTAAGTACCTAAATTTTTTGTGCATTAAATAAAGTTTTACATACGTTTTCCCCCGTTTAAGTACCTTTCTAAATATATTGCTTCCTTGCGGAATTCCGTTATCAAGGAGCCATTGCTCGCTGAGGACGTTGTTTATTTTGACGCGAATTTTGCGGTTTAAAAGGAAGTGGCGTATGAAGTCAATTATTGCTGGGCCAAAATAACATGACAAAAGTTGTTCGATGATGCTATGTAAACCAACTCTGTCGAATGCTTTTTCCCTATCAATTGAGAGTAATGAGAGATGGGGTCTGGAGGAAATGCAGTTTGCGATTTGTTCGTCGGTGGTAAGAAATGCGTCGATGGTACCACAGCCGGGCAGGCAGTTTGGTGCGGTGAGAGCAGTCTTTTTTTTTGTAAATACCACATTAACCGACGGGCTACCATTTTCTCCATAGTTTTTGACATGCAGGAAATGAGAGCGATAGGAGAGCGATTTGGGTTATTTGGTTTTGGAATGGATATAGTTAGAGCGATTTTCCACTATTGTGCGACCAAGCTGGCAGAGAATATGACATTGTAAAGCTAGCATAATTTGATTTTCCCTATTTGTGGCAAATTTTTAAGAAAGGGGTAGGGGATGATATCTAGTCCGGGGATTTTTCCCTTAACTGAGGAGAGGCAAGAGTTAACCCTCTAACCGGCAATGGCACCAAAAGGCGGGGTTAAGCAAAACAGAAATAGCGTAACATCGTTATAAATTTTCACCTTTATAACTACGCAATTATGTGGAAATATGCTAAAGCAACGTAAATATACAATTTTTATGTTCTTAGCGCATTGATACAAGCATCTGTGATCAATCGAAGTCGAAAATTCGTGTGAAATGAAGAAAAAAATTATTTGACCGTGAAGCGAATATTCAAAAATTCAAAAAAATTAGTTATCGGGCTTCAATTGTTACTAAAAAATTATCACTGTATAGCTACGGTGTTTATGTTAGATACTATAACTTTTGTTGGGTATATTCCCAAAAACATAAGCTTCTGATAAGCTAAATGTGCACCCCGCCTAAAGGCGGAGGTGCCGGTTCCCGGTAAAAAAAATATTTTTTTTCCAAGTATGCAAATTATACTCATAAATAATTTTATATATTTTATCTTTATAATAATTTCTAGGGTAATTAGAAATAATTGTTTCATAGTTGTGAACACGGAAACTAATCGTAAATGTTTCAATTTATCGCTTATGAGCGAAGAAGCTACTCAACAATTGATTAAATATGTAATAGATAATTATGGTTCTGCAGATGACAATAGCGTAAGCTAGGATGATTAAGACAGCGATGACAGCATTATAGATCCTGATATTCAAATATCCAATGATGCTTTTGCACAACTAGATAATTATATACGGCATTTAACAAGTTATAGTGACATTGACGGCATTGACCTTCTCTCATCCTCCATAAATATTAAGTACCGTAAAGGAAGCACACTCACACAGCATCTATTCACATTTATGTAAGTCAAGCAGCCGGGCAGGACAACAATAGGTCAAATGGATAATAAAAGAAAAGGCCCCAATGAAAGAAAAGGGCGTGATCATCATTACCAGAAATATACGATGAATCTACTATTCCGTCTAATTTCGAATTGTAATCTTTTGAAGGACATTGATGTAAAAAATTAAGGACAGGGCTATTCAGAAGAATTTCTGAGCAATGTTATTGCTGTTAACATATCCTCTATACTGTGGAAAGATACAAAATGTGTACGACTAGTTTCTACTTATGCTGGTGTTTAGCCATCTCGCACTTTCGCTGCCACCGCTCAAGGACTAAACGCCACTGTTTTGATAGAAAACAAAAATAATACGTAGAAATCGACTTCCCAAAAATTGTGAAAGAGTATAGCTTTCACACGGTTGGTCGTGATATAATGGCTTATTAGGACGCTGTCACATTCATCTGAAGACCAAAAAAATTTACATTGCGCTTATTTTATCACATACAGGACATGACTGTCGTAAATGCGTAGGTACTTACTCTATCATCGCATTCACGATTCAGACCCTAAGTGCAGACATGATTTGAAATTGCCTGATTTCCGAGTAGAAATTACTTATGTGTTAGGCTCATTATCGAATGAAAAAATAAAACAGTGCGTATATCACCAACTACAAGTCCTAAAATGAGGACTGCTGATAGGCGAACTTATCCGCCCCCAGCTGATATTCGCTAAACCATAAATTTTTTATATCATATATAATAATATAACTTATATTTATGACCTTTTTATTTCAAATGTTTTGAAGTAAAACTTTTTTTTTAATAAAACTTACTATGGCCGCCTAAAGGCGGGGTACACCTTTTTGCACCTGGAGGGATACCTATGGATTTTTTTTTAATCTGACTTCATATTCTTGTTTCTCACATATTAATTAGTATATGGTAATTTGTTCATCAAAAACAAAAATTGGACGGTTAGAGGGTTAAGCTCAAGTAGTGAGAAAGGTAGCTCTATTTGCTCTGCTTCTTTGTTAGGGATATAGTTTGTGCTGATTGGGTTTAAATAATTGCGTTTTTAGGGTTCCGTTCCCCTAAAAGGGAAAAAACGGGAACACTTATAAGGTCACTTTTGTTTTGGGAGTGTGCATATAAAACGACCTTTTTTTAATCGTAGAGACCTGAAATTTTGCACGATGTTATGCCTTAATAACCTGAATACATTTTTACTATAAAAAGTTAAGAAATATTTTTAGAAATATTTTTTTTGTAATTTTTAAGGTTTTCGGGTCGGACAAAAAAAAATAAAAATATTTTTAAATCGTATCGTGTGGGGTATCGTTAGAAAGGGCTACATCCATAGATTATAGAATGTATTTTTTTTTAATTTTATGTAAACGGGTTAGGAAGATATAAGAGAGAAACCGACCTGTCCCCACATGATCCAACACGCTCAGGACATTTCTCAAACTAAAATTTTGATAAAAATCGGAGTAACTAGGTATTTTATCACGCATTACCGTAAGGGTGCAGCTTTTTTCGATTTTTTTATTTTTTTTTTTATTTAAGATGATGAAAAAAATTTTTTTTCTTTATGTCGAGTGGGGTATCATTAGAAAGGACTACGACCATGGATTCCAAACATATTTTTTTTATAATTTTCGGTGAAGTGGTTTCGAAGATATGTATAACACAAAATGTTGAAAAAATGACCATACCCACCTTGCCTTTCTACATTTCTTAAGCTAAAATTTTGATAAAACCAAAGTTAGTAGGTCTTTAGTCATAGATTACTGGAAAACTGCAACCTTTTTCGACAAATTTGTTTTTCTATTTTTAAAAATTTTATTTAAGATTACCATAGTAAAAAATTTCCTCAACGAAAAATTTTTGTTGTTTACATATTGTGGGGTATCGTTAGAAATAGCTACGTCCGTGGATTCCAAAAATGTTTTTTTATAAATTTAGGTGAATTGGTTTCGAAGATGTAGGTCAAAATGTCAAAAATTGTATGGCCAGACGGGCAAAGAGAAACTAAATTCGAACGCTAAAAGGGGAATTTCTGGTACGGAACCCTCAGTGAGCGAGTCCGTCTCGCACTTGACTGCTTTTTATACCCTACACCTATGGTAATAGGGTATAATAACTTTGTGCGAAAATTGTAACGCATTAAAGGAGACATCCTAGGTATAGACATAAGTATATGGAAATGCTAAGAATCACTTTCTGTCTTGATTTCCGGTTGTCCGTCTGTCCGTCTGTCTGTCTGTCTGTCTGTCTGTCTGTCTGTCTGTCTGTCTGTCTGTCTGTCTGTCTGTCTGTCTGTGTCTGTCTGTCTGTCTGTCTGTCTGTCTGTCTGTCTGTCTGGCTGTCTGTTGGCGCAGGAGAGAAAGAAGGAGTTGTCCGATTTGGACGAAATTTGGCACACAGTCGCAGTGAACCTTCCACTACTTTAAGTTATGAGATTAGCAAAATCACCCGAAGGACACGCCCACAACGGGCCTGTAAGTCCTACTACCTCGGATTTTTTTCGAATAAATTGCTATAATTTGTCTAATTACTCATTCAAAAGAATAATACTTGGTATTTAAGGTGAGATGTAGACCCTCTGCAAAATACAAAAAAAAAATGGGCGTGGTCCGCCCACTGTATAGGCGGCAACAATTTTCTGGTAAAATGGCTCTCAATTGACTACTTATTCATTAAAACGAATCAAATTTGGTTCCCAAGTTTAGTTTTAGGTCCTACATGCCATATAAGAAAATGGGCGTGGTCCGCCCACTTTATAGGCGGTAGACTGAAAATCCTCATAACTTCCGTAATGTACACACCAGAGCATCCATATTTGGTCACTTCATTGCAGGTGAGAATACCTACATATTCTACAAAAATGGGCGTGGTCCACCCACCATGGGGGCGGTAAATTTAATATACCGATAATTTCTGTTGTACACCTGTCAGAGTATCAATATTTGACATGTATAGTCCTATTAGGTATATCTTGTAGTCTGCCAAAAATGGGCGTGGTCCGCCAACTATGTAGGTTGTAAATCAAATGCACCCCCAATTTCAGTGAATTATCACCCCAATTGGGAACATGGTGTAGGGTATTACTCTGTCGGTGAAACCCGACTGATACTTCCTTACTTGTTTTATGGTAAACTAGTTGGAGGAATTGCTGTTATTAGAGTAGTCGGACCAAGTCTTGGCTAGCAGGTTTCCTATGTCTTTTGAGTGGAAGCCGTGATGTTACTTGAGCTTATAATGTGAATATTTTTCGATGAGCTTCGACCATAGAGAGCATTTACTTTATTCCAAAGTATTTTTGCAGGCGTATTGTAGATTATGTATTTTGTGAAATTGACGAATGCAGCTCTCTTAGCGAGCTTTGCTTCTCTTTTGAATCTTGCGTTAGCTCATTTGTAATCCAGAATATTTTCACTATTGGGCTTTTGTTTGACTGTTTTCCAAAGGTTCACTTTCAGATTTCTGAAATGAGTTAGGTCTTGGTTCCACCAGTAGATTTCGCGGTAGTGGGAGTTTGGTTTGGTAAGAGGGATCGATCTATTGGCGCTTTTTCTAATAATTTTTTAAAAACTGCGGTTGATATTTGTAGTATTGAGTTTTAAGTTATTGAAGTGCTTTTCTACTTATTTTATGAGCTTTATATTAGGTTCACTTAAGGTATGTCAGCGGTATGTATGTATGTATGTCGTCAAATTTAGTAATCAATTTTCACCCAATTCAATCAAAAATTACCCACTTCCCGACTACTTAGAGATCTGAAACTTTGCATACATGCGTAAACACCAAGACAATGCATGAATCAATCAATTTTATGGGCGTAGGATAAGGGGCGTGGCACTTTTTTATCAACTCCAGATTTGTGTATAACTTTAGAACTACACATCACACATCAATGAAATTTGGTAGGAACTTACTACATATCCATATCCTTCTACTGGGAAAATAAGACGGGCAGTGGACCAGTGGGCGTGGCACCGCCCATACAAACAAAATCGTTTATATAGAATAACTTTGGAACTAAAGGTCGTGCAGCATTGAAATTCCGTATACAGGCCCCTCTTGGATGCTTCGTCCCACTGGTAAAATTTTATGGGCGTAGGACAAGGGGCATGGCACTTTTCAAGCAACTACACACTTGGGCTTCAGTTTATAATTATAGGTACACCACACATCAATGAAACTCGGTAGGAACTTACTACATACAGTAAACCCCGGTTAAGTACCACAACTAAAGATGTCAAGCTTTTGAGGTACTTAAGCGGGAAAGGTACTTAAAGGAATCCCGCTTAAGTGCCTCAAGGTACTTAAAGATTTTTTTTAATTTGGACATAACAAGTAAGGAAGCACCAGTCGGGTTTCACCGACAGAGTAATACCCTGCACGAAGCAACCGAGTGGGGTGATAATCCACTGAGTGAAATGAAATTGTGGATGTATTAATTTACCGCCTACATAGTGGGCGGACCACGCCCATTTTTGGCAAACTACAAGATATTACGAATAGGACTATATATGCCAAATGTTGATTCTCTGGAGGGTGTACACCAGACATTATCGGTATATTTATTTTACCACCTCCATGGTGTTCGGACCACGCCCATTTTTGTAGAATTTAAATGTGTTCTTTCCAGGAATAAAATGACCGAATATGGACGCTCTGGTGAATATACTGTGGAAGTTATTATGATTTTCTGTTAACCGCCTATATAGTAGGCGGACCATGTCCATTGATTCTTGTGACATATAATGCCAATATATCAACTTGAGTACCAAATGTTATTCATTTTATTTATTTATTTATTTATTTATTTCAGTCTACAGAATAATTTTCTTACAGACTACGACAAAGTGCTTATAAATATATATTAAGGAATTCAATTTAAGATTTTAAACAAATTTAGCTTAAAGTTTTCTTTGCTAGTATTAAAATCTAAAAAGGAACTATAAGTGTTGCAAAGATGAACACATCTAGCGATCGGTTCATTTCTGCAGTAATTTGTCCTATGCAAATCCTCTATAAATAGGCGATTATTTCTCAAGTTCCTGCATGGTTCAAAAACGTTAAAGAATTTTAAAAGCTGAGGACAATTAATTCTTTTAGATAAAACATTATATACAAACAACAATGATAAGAATATTCTTCTATCACTGAGTGATTGTAAGCCCAACAACTTCCGCCTAGGCAAATAAGATGGGAGACCATCTGGCCAAGGTATTTTGCGAAGTGCAAAACGTGTAAACTTTTTTTGCACCATTTCGATTCTATTACAGTGAATGTCATAGTAAGGGCTCCAAATAATAGAGGCATACTCCAGGATGCTTCGGACCAGAGCTACATAAAGTGCTTTAAGAGTTAATGGATCCTTGAAGCTCTGGGCATTTCTTTTTATAAACCCAAGCATGGCGTATGCTTTCGAGGTGACATAATCAATATGGCACGTGAAACTCAGTTTGCAGTCAAATATAACTCCCAGATCTTTGAACTCATTCTTTCTTGGTAAAATAGTTCCATTGAGAGAATAATTGAAAACATATGGAGATGTACTCCTAGAGTAGGAGACTACACAACATTTTCCAATATTAAGGTGTAAATTGTTGGAAGTGCACCAATTAAAGAATTTGTCAAGGTCGATTTGAAGCATGTTGCAGTTTGATATCTTTGTAATGTTAAGAAATAATTTCACATCATCAGCAAACATCAGGCATTTTGAATGTATGATGTGCTGTGGTAAGTCATTAATGAACAGTAAAAACAAGAGAGGTCCACAGTGCGTTCCTTGAGGAATTCCCGAGGAAGCATCTACGGCAATTTCAGAATTGACTGTTCCGATTCTAACAACTAACTTCCGGTTAGATAAAAAACTTTTGAAAAATTGTAGCAATATACCAGCAATTCCGAACTTTTCCAATTTATATAGCATAATATTATGATCCACTTTGTCAAATGCTTTAGAAAAATCTGTATAAACCACATTTCAGTGAATTTCAGCCTTTGCGCCGTTCGGACGTGCTCACTAAGTTCTCTCTATTTTTCTATTTTTCTGTTGACAAAACAACATTAACAAAACCTCTTTGTTTGAGCGATAGTGACTCGATACGTTGTGCACTTCGGTCGGTTACTGGGACTCCACTATAATGCCATGTATATGCGCTCTAAAGGTTGACCGTGGTCAACCGAAAGTTCAATGTGCTGGATGTAGTGAGATTTTTCATTTGGGTTGTGTTAAACTCTCGGCAGTGGATCTCGAATTTATGCAAAATAATAATAAACCGTTTATTTGCGAAAAATGCTCCAAAACGCGCCGCAACTCTCTCCACCTGCCGATTCGCCCCCTTACTCCATCAAAGGTCGGTGACGCGGTGTCTCACGCGTCTGAATGCTCAGCCTCTCAGCAAGAGAATAAAGTGTCTGAGTGCTCAGCCTCTCAGCAAGAGAATAAAGTGTCAGAAAGTACACTGGAAAAAATTCTTGTTGAGCTTACATCTCTGCGATCTGTAAATGCGCAGGCGTGCTCGATGATTATCTCTTTGCAAAGTGACAAAAATCTCCTTCTCGAAAAAATTGAAAATATGCAGCTCGAATTGCAAGTCGTCCACCGCAAACTATGTGAGTCCGACCTTGCTGCTACAGTTTCCGAGCTTGCTATGGAAGTTAAAAACCTGCGTCAAAACATTCCACTTACTGCAGCGAGTGATTTCAACGATAAGCGCGCACACAACCCTCAATCTCGCATGCCCGCTCTAAATGTAAATGCACCGTTGCTGGCTCTCTCATGCCCGTCATCTACTTCATACGCTGCTGCTGCAGTTGCTGCATCTCCGTCATCAGTTGTCTCTCAAAAGTCAATTGCTATTCATAACAAAAGCATCGTTTCTGCCGCCCTCTCGTCCAACTCTGCCGCTGCATCCAGTGTTCTGCCTGCTGGTTCGTCTACTGCTGCCGGTGCCTCTCGCACTCTCGCTGTCCCACACAACCATAACGCTATTCCTAACAACAATCACGTTCCCGCTGTCTCGACTATCAACTCTAACGCTGCGCCGAAAGCACAGCATGCCCAGTTCTCTGCCGCTTCGCTCTCCGCTCTGATTCATCCACCTGCTGCTGATGCTGTTGTTAACTCGGCTGGAAGAACTTTTGCTTCGGTAGCTGCCACTTCATGCTCTCCTCATGCTTCTCCAGCTGATGCGAATAACTTAATTGCTCAGGCTGCTGTTTTTGTCGGTGCGGAGTCTAATCAATCTCAAAATTCGGATTGGCACTTAGTACAAAACAAGAGATCTTCACGTAATATCAATGGAAATTTACAAAGTATCCAACCAGGAGTGGGAACGAATGTCAATTCTGGTCTTCCTGTTTTTTTGCCTCTAAAATGGATGCACATCTTTTCATTTCCTCCCTCTGTGTCAGAGGACAATATTATTGATTATGTGGCGAATGCGGCAGCTATCGATAAAAACCAAATACGCTGTAGCAAGCTCATCAAAAAAGGAACGCCTATGGATACCATCAGCAAAGTTAGCTTCAAGCTGGGAATCCCTTCTTCAGCATATGATACACTACAGAATCCAACGATATGGCCTGCTGGTGTAAATTTTAAGCCTTTCCAGTTTTTTCAACGAACATTGGCCCAAGGAAAAACCTCTTAGTAAATGAGGGTACAGCCAATGCTAAAAATTTATCACTCAAATTATTCTACCAAAACGTGTCCGGACTTCGAACGAAGGCTCAAACAATTCGCCAATTGAGCTCCCAATGTGACTATGACATTATCGTCCTCGTTGAAACTTGGCTGAATGCGGATTTCTTCGACGAGGAATTCTTTGATCCTAAGATCTTCTATGTCTTTAGAAAAGATAGAGACGTTGTTAAAACTGGATGTTCAAGAGGAGGAGGAGTCTTGATTGCAGTTCAACGTAAACTTAATGCCTCTCACCTAGTTCTTGAAAACTCTGACACGCTTCTAGACCAGCTCTGTGTCAACATAGATTTTCTCTCCAATAAAATTTGTATCTGCGCTTCCTATATTCCGCCTAACAGTTCATTTGAATTATATAAATCACATGTTGATAATGTAGCTCACCTTGCTCAGAACAGGCTCGGTAGTGACCACCTCTGTGTCCTTGGTGACTTTAATCTATGCAAAGTTTCCTGGAATAATTCTTTTGATGAAAATGTACTAATACCATCTAACGTCAATAGTACTACTGAAGTTTATTTTATTGATAACTTTCTTAGCCTTGATTTACAACAAATTAATTCTATTTGTAATAAGTTAGCAAGAATTCTGGATTTGATTTTTGTATCTAATAACTTGAATTTTATGATATATGAATGTGCCTTTCCTTTTTCTGTAGCGAATATGCATCATCTCCCGCTTGTCGTTGAGTTTGAACCTTATAATTTTAGTCCAATAGCCATACCAGAAATTAATACTTCGCAAATTTTCTTTAATTATAACGTTTGTGATTATGATCTTTTAAATTATCTAATATCTTATATTGACTGGGATCTTTTGTTTACTGATTTAAGTCTATCTGAGTGCTTTAAAACTTTCAAATCTCATTTAGCTGTAATTTGCATTAATAATATTCCACAACTCAAGAAATGTTTATACAAAGTTCCATGGTACACGAAGGGTTTGAAAAAGCTTAAGAATTTGAGAAACAAATTTTTCAAAAAATATAAGGCCACAAACGATTCTGCCCATAAAATTAAATACTTGCATTTTATGCGAGAGTTCAATTTTCTTGAAAAATATCTTTATAAGCAATATATTCATAATCATGAATCGAATATTAAATCTAATCCGAAGGCATTTTGGCGTTTTGTCAAATCGAAAAAATGTTCATCTAGTATTCCTACATCAGTTTTTCTCAACGATCAATCTGCGAAATCTTCTTTGGAAGCTGCAAACCTTTTTGCTTACTTTTTTAATTCGAATTTTGAGATAGACTCTGAACTGCACGATGGTTCTCAACTGGTCCCTAACACTCTGTCAACTCTTGGTTTCGGCTCTCTCTGCTTGTCAGATGATGACATTTGGAAGGGTATATTAAAACTTAAACAGTCGGCTCAAACGGACATTGATGGTTTTTCTCCTCTTTTTATAAAGAACTGTGCTCCTTCTTTATTATATCCGATTAAATTGATCTTCAATAAATCACTCGCTACTGGTGTGTTTCTTGACGACTGGAAAGTGGCAACCATCGAACCCATTTTTAAAAGTGGTAACAAAAGTAATATCACGAATTATAGACCAATCTCGAAATTATCATCAATTTCTAAATTATTCGAAGGTATTGTAAAAGACAAAATTTACTTTGCAGTTAAAAATCTTATTTGTCCTCAACAGCATGGTTTTGTTGCAGGTCGCTCAGCAGTGACAAATCTTACGATATTTACTGAAGACTGTATCTCTGCATTTCAAAATGGACATCAAGTTGATACAATTTATACTGATTTTTCTAAAGCGTTTGACAAAGTGTCTCACAGCATCCTTCTTACTAAGCTGGCTTATATGGGCTTTCACTCAGAATTTTTATCCTGGATAAAGTCATATTTATCCAATAGACTTTCATATGTAGCTGTAGATAATACTAAATCGTTTGGTTTTATAGCAACATCTGGTGTTCCTCAAGGTAGCATCTTAGGTCCGCTGCTTTTTTTGCTGTTTATAAACGACATTAGCAGTTGTTTCATCTCTTCTAAATATCTTTTGTATGCCGATGACTTAAAACTCTATTCTGTTATCCGGAACTCTCAAGATGAATTAAATTTACAAACTGATATTAATAACCTTATTGATTGGTGCTATAGAAATAAGCTTTTTCTCAATATCAATAAGTGCTTTTATATAAAGTTTTCTAAAACACTTAATGTGTCACATTTTTTATATAATATAAATGGCTCTATACTGAAAAAAGTTGATGAAATAAAAGATCTCGGCATAATAATAGATTCTAAATTCACTTTCATCAGCCATTTAAATTATGTTATATCTAAAGCTTACTCGCTTTTAGCTTTCGTTTTGCGTAATAGTTCAGATTTCACTGATCCCTTTACTTTGAAGCTATTATATTCCTCGTTTGTCCGTTCAAAATTGGAGTATGCTATCTCTATCTGGAGACCTTATTATTCATCTCATATTAGTCGTCTTGAGCGCATTCAAAGAAAATTTACTCGTTCTGCAGTCCGTTTACTAAACCAACGAGAAGCGAATCCCTCGTACATTGATCGTTGTAATCTGTTGAATCTAAAAACGCTACAATGCAGAGGTACGATTTTATCAATGTTACTCATGTACGACATCATTTGTGGCTCAATTGACTGTCCTTGTCTCTTGCAGCTCATACATTTTAATGTCCCTGCTAGGAGTCTAAGAAGTTTTGAACCTTTTTATATAAGCGTAAAAAAAACAAATTATGCACTGTATGCTCCCATGGTGCGAGCTCTTAGTGAGTTAAACAAAATCTCAAATTCTTTTGCTTTGGACTTTTCGTTACCAAAATATATTTTTAAAAAATTTCTTAACAATATTTGCTACTAGTTCTAGTATTTATTATTATATTTTCGTTTGTCAGTACAGAATTAATCATTCTTTGACTTAAATAAATAAATAAATAAATAAATATACATCAAGCTGTGCATGCTGTGCCATGGCAGAAACAATGTTGTTCGAAATAAGAGTTAAATTAGTGACTGTGGATCTGCCTGGGCAAAATCCATGCTGGCAATCGCAGAGAGCCATCTTAATATGGTCAAACAGTTTATTTTTGATGATGAGATCAAATAATTTTGCAAAAATACCTTGTTTGACAATTGCTCTGTAGTTAGTTATATCGCCTTTGTCACCCGATTTGTATATCGGTGATATATAACATAATTTCCAACAGTCCAAGAAATAACCACTTGATAGACAAGCATTAAATAGAAAAGTAATTGGCTTGAGCACACCATCAATACATTTGATAAAAAATATAGACGGAAATTCATTGGATTCATACTTAAAACTTGGTTTCAGTTCGTTAATTGCTGATGCAACATCTTGGTTGCTGATGTTAAACATATTGATTGTTCGAAGTTTCGGGGATTCAAAAGATGGGTTTGGTGATTGATGATATATTTCATAAACTTTTTGGAAGAATTTTGCAAACAAATCACAAGTTTCACGTGTATTATTTGATATGTTGGACTCGTATTTCATACTAGCGGGCAAACCATTACTATTTCGCTTAGAATTTATATAATGCCAAAACCCAGATGGGTTAGACTGTAAGTCTGATTCAATTTTGAATGTATATTGCTTAAATAGAAAGCTATGCAGGAAATTAAATTCTGTTCGTAAGTTTTCAAATGTTTGGCGATCTTCAGCAAGCTGAGATTTTCTAAATTTTTTCAATGCTTTATTTTTCTTATTTTTTAAATTGCTTAACCGGGAATTGAACCACGGCGGTTTATTTCTCGACGAAGGGAGCTTGCATGGAACAAATTCTGAAATTAATGACGAAAATTTCTCACAGATGTGTTCATATATTAGCCCTGGCTTAACAGATTTATTTAAGAAATTCCAAACATGTGATTCTAAGCCAACATTGATTGCTTCAAAATTGGCCTTCTTAAAATCGAAAAATTTAATATCATTAGAAGTGTCGACTTTATCAAAATTATAAAACTGAAATAAAATTATTAAAGCTTTGTGATGCAATGCATTGTTAGATATTGGGGATAGATTTAGTTCACAAGATGCTTTTAAATCATTTGTAATAAATACTAAGTCTAAGATCCTTCCAATATCATTTTTACATGAGTTAAGTTGTGTAAAACCATTAGATAGGAAAAAGCTCGTTACAAAGGCCTCTGTATCTGATTTTATATTAAAGGGTAATAAACATTTATCATCTAAATTCCAAGAGATGTTTCCCAAGTTAAAATCACCCATGACAATTAATTGTTGATTTGTGTCAGTATTTTCAGAAATAAGGTTAATATTATTAACATATTTTTGATAGGTTTCCAAACTAGCACCAGGCGGTATATATAAATTTATAATGGTAATAGACTTATTTTGTGAAAAATCTATTTGCACACATAATAGTTCAATATTGTTGTCGGCGAGTGGTTAAGTTATAATTTTACTTGGAAGATCAGCTCTAACTGCTAGCAAAACACCACCTCCCCGGTTTTTACCAGTGGTAATTGAACACCTGTCCTGGCGATAAACGCAGTAAAAGCTGTCAAAAAACTCCGCATTGGATATATCCTTATTGAGCCATGTTTCCGTAATAGCAACAATATCATATTCATGTAATGACATTGCAAGTTGAAAGTCCCTAGATTTAGTCCTGATACCGCTAGCATTTTGATAAAGGGGAATACTCAAATTCGGGAAATCGTGAATCAATGTCAGGAACCTTGCAACGTCCTAGCAGTCGATTCAGTCGCCTCTTGGATGCGTCGTCCCACTGGTAAAATTTTATGGGCGTAGGATAAGGGGCGTGGCACTTTTTTATCAGCTCCAGATTTGTGTATAACTTTAGAACTACACATCACACATCAATGAAACTCGGTAGGAACTTACTGCATATCCATATCCTTCTACTGGGAAAATAAGACGGGCGGTGGACAAGTGGGCGTGGCACCGCCCATACAAACAAAATCGTTTATATATAATAGCTTTGGAACTAAAGGTCGTGCAGCATTCAAATTCCGTATACAGGCCCCTCTTGGATGCTTCGTCCCACTGGTAAATAAAATTTTATGGGCGTAGGACAGGGGGCGTGGCACTTTTTAAGAAACTATACACTTGGGCTTCAGTTTATAATTATAGGTACACAACACATCAATGAAAAACGATAGGAACTTACTCGCCGCGCCTTGCAGGCAAAATAGCAACAACTCATCGCGCCAAAGCAACGGGAGTTTTGCGCATGGGCCGGTACACCACACATCAATGAAAAACGATAGGAACTTACTCGCCGCGCCTTGCAAGCATAACAACAACAACTCATCGCGCCACAAATATGCCACGAATATTAGGGTCGAATTATTTGTTAAATTGAGGATATGACATATGACGATAGGAAACACTGAATACCCTAAATATTGTGTACTGCTCTGCAAGTTTTAAATTTTTTTTGCGAAAAATTTCAGAGCTCTAAAATTGAATTTATGGAAGACTAAAAAGTAGAAAATAAAATTATATAAAAAAACCTTTGAAGTGATAACTTTTTATGGGAGGGTAAACCGCTTCGTAACGTAACGCGTTACGGTGCCAGTCTGTCTGGCTTCCCTCTCTCTCACGCATACGGCAGCGGTACGCGGGCCCCTCCTCTCTCACTCTAACCCACAGCGCTTAGCTGTTTTTCGCATATGTACATATGTATGTATATTGAAGTTCCTTTTGTTCGTTTATGGCAGAGCAGAGCCAAAGAATTTTTTGTCTTTCATATGAAAACAACAACAACACAGAATCAAACAGCAGCGCTGTCGGGAATATCGTCTAGCCGAGCGCTGCTCTGATTCTTCGTATACTTTGTTGGCTGAGCTGCCGACATGCAGAAGAAGAGCACATGCACACGACTTTCATAACACCATGCAAAATACGAAAATCAGCCGCAAAAAATGCTCGTTCGGCTCATTTGAGTACGAAAACCGAACGAACCAAGCCATTGAGTCGTGCGATCAGGGGTGCAAACTCAGTCAAAGCCAATTCTCTCAAATGCTTAAAAAATTCTCCCATGGGAATTGGCACTTCAGCCACATTTTCATTCAAAATAATGGTAGTAATGTGAAACGTGGCTTAAAAATGATGATACTAAAATTATTCCATCTTTTAATCGTATTGTGCAATCGAAGCGTCAAAATATAAGAGCAGGAGGCGTTGCAATTTATCAGAATGTTCATGATTGCATTAATATTGTTACTTCACATATGGAAGTACAAATTAATAATGCTACAAGCTTTAATACGGCTAAACAAAACGATCTTGGTGAAATGTGTATAGTGGAATGTCTCAATGAAGCAAAGCAACAAATTATCATTGTCAATATATATATATCTCCAAACCAAAGTATTTCAAGTATCATTCAATTTATTCATAAACAGCTTTTAATTTATACACTAGAAGGTTCTGCTTTACTTAATGAAAATTATCATAAAATTCCGTTAATTTTGACTGGAGATTTTAATGTTAATTTTGCTGCTGATCGAGCTAAAAATTTAGTATCGTTTCTACAATCCAAACTACAATTGAAAATGATTAATAAGCCAGAAGAAGCTACAACAAGTCATGGAACTGTACTTGATGCAGTCTTTGCAAGATTTTTAGATGACATACAATGTAAAAATTTCGTTGCTTATTATAGCTACCATAAGCCAATTGTTACTTTTATAGGATTGAATAATGATACTAATAATATACTTACACAAAATTCTAATGTACATATTGAAGAATTGTAACTGAGAATTAAATATATTTTATAATCAATAAAAGGTTTTATTGATGAATAACCTTTCCTCACATTATCATGTTGACATGCATGAAATTTAAGTAATAACCTAAGCTTTTCTCAAGTTAAAAAATTTCAATATTAAATAGTTTAACTTGGATTAGTTTAAGTTATCACTTCTGTCGAGCGTCCCGAGACGCACACATTTTTTTAAAATAAGCTTTAATTTATTTAATGTACTAAAAAGTAGAAAATAAATTGTTTCCAAGTCACCTGTATCTTACTATTAATAAAAACTTGTGCGCTCAATATCCATATTCAAAATATCTTTCATTACTAGAATCTATTTGCAAAAAATTATTGAAATAAAATATTGTGGTAACTGGTTATTGAACACATGAGCGCCCCAAGCTTTTATTAATAGTAAGATACAGGTGACTTGGAAACAATTTATTTTCTACTTTTTAGAACATTAAATAAATTAAAGCTTATTTTTATAAGCTTTATATTAACTTCACTTTCTGTCGGTATGTCAGTAAGGGCCAGTTTCTCAGTGGATGTTTAAATCTAATTTGCGAATTGAGTTTAAATCTAGTTTAACTTTTCTTGAGTTTCACAGTGCATTTATTTAAATACGGAATAATGAATGGCAACTTCGAATATTTGACAATTGAACACAGCACAACTTGCCAAAAACATATGTTCAATTGTTCAATTATGGAGGCAGCGCGAGCTAAAAATTTTTCGTCGGCCGAAAGAAGTGAATTATTGGATATTCTTCAAAGAATCCACAGTTTATATTATTTATAATACTACGGGATCATTTATATGTGCTACACCATGCAGTTGTATGTTTAATTTGGCCGCTTATAAATTGCAATATTGTCGACGCAGCTTGCCTGCACATCCGAAATCAGCTGTTTATTTGTTTTCGATTGCAACTCTGTGCCGTACTTAAATGCCCACAACCGGGCATTTAAATTGTATTTAACTTC
Source organism: Neria commutata (assembly GCA_963457695.1). Lineage (NCBI taxonomy): Eukaryota > Metazoa > Arthropoda > Insecta > Diptera > Micropezidae > Neria > Neria commutata. The sequence continues at coordinate 648,924 of OY735250.1, forward strand.
CCACTGTGAAACTGAAATTCCCTATTTAAACTGCAATCAGAGTTTAAACATCCACTGAGAAACTGGCCCTAAGTCGTCAAATCTAGTAATCAATTTTTCACCCACTTCCCGACTACTTAGAGATCTGAAACTTTGCATACATGCCTAACCTAGAGCCCAATACATGAATCAATAAATTTTATGGGCGTAGGATAAGGGGAGTGGCACTTTTTTATAAACTCCAGATTTGTGTATAACTTTAGAACTACACATCACACATCAGTGAAACTCGGTAGGAACTTACTACATAGCCATATCTTTCTACTGAGAAAATAAGGGGCTCTGGATAAGGGGCGTGGCACCCCCCATACAAACAAAATTTTTGATCTCGATTAGCTTTGGAGCTAAAGGTCGTGCAGCATTGAAATTTCGTATGCAGTCGCCTCTTGGATGTGTCGTCCCAGTGGTAAAATTTTATGGGCGTAGGATAAGGGGGCGTGGCACCCCCCATACAAACAAAATTTTTGATCTCGATTAGCTTTGGAACTAAAGGTCGTGCAGCATTGAAATTTCGTATGCAGTCGCCTCTTGCTTGTGTCGTCCCACTGGTAAAATTTTATGGGCGTAGGATAAGGGGGCGTGGCACCCCCCATACAAACAAAATTTTTGATCACGATTAGCTTTGGAACTAAAGGTCGTGCAGCATTGAAATTTCGTATGCAGTCGCCTCTTGGATGTGTCGTCCCACTGGTAAAAGTTTATGGGCGTAGGATAAGGGGGCGTGGCACCCCCATACAAACAAAATTTTTGATCTCGATTAGCTTTGGAACTAAAGGTCGTGCAGCATTGAAATTTCGTATGCAGTCGCCTCTTGGATGCGTCGTCCCACTGGTAAAATTTTATGGGCGTAGGATAAGGGGCGTGGCATTTTTTTTATCAACTCTAGATTTGTGTATAACTTTAAAACTACACATCACACATCAATGAAATTTGGTAGGAACTTACTACATATCCATATCCTTCTACTGGGAAAATAAGACGGGCAGTGGACAAGTGGGCGTGGCACCCCCCATACAAATAAAATTTTTGATCTCGATTTGCTTTGGAACTAAAGGTCATGCAGCATTGAAATTTCGTATGCAGTCGCCTCTTGGATGTGTCGTCCCACTGGTAAAATTTTATGGGCGTAGGATAAGGGGCGTGGCACTTTTTTATCAACTCCAGATTCGTGTATAACTTTAGAACTACACATCACACATCAATGAAACTCGGTAGGAACTTACTACATATCCATATCCTTCTACTGAGAAAATAAGGCGGGCACTGGATAAGGGGGCGTGGCACCCCCATACAAACAAAATTTTTGATCTCGATTAGCTTTGGAACTAAAGGTCGTGCAGCATTGAAATTTCGTATGCAGTCGCCTCTTGGATGTGTCGTCCCACTGGTAAAATTGTATGGGCGTAGGATAAGGGGCGTGGCACTTTTTTATCAACTCCAGATTCGTGTATAACTTTAGAACTACACATCACACATCAATGAAACTCGGTAGGAACTTACTACATATCCATATCCTTCTACTGAGAAAATAAGGCGTGCACTGGATAAGGGGGCGTGGCACCGCCCATACAAACCAAATTTTTGATCTCGATTAGCTTTGGAACTAAAGGTCGTGCAGCATTGAAATTTCGTATGCAGTCGCCTCTTGGATGTGTCGTCCTACTGGTAAAATTTTATGGGCGTAGGACAAGGGGCGTGGCACTTTTCAAGCAACTACACACTTGGGCTTCAGTTTATAATTATAGGTACACCACACATGAATGAAAAACGATAGGAACTTACTTGCCGCGCCCTGCTGGCAAAATAGCAACAACTCACCGCGTCACAAATATGCCACGAATATTAGGGTCACTGCCGTATTATTTGTTAAATTGAGGATATGACATATGACGATAGGAAACACTGTGAATACCCTAAATATTGTGTACTGCTCTGCAAGTTTAAAATTCTTTTTGCGAAAAATTTCAGAGCTCTAAAATTGAATTTATGGAAGACTAAAAAGTAGAAAATAAAATTATATAAAAAAAAACTTTTTAAAAATAAGCTTTAATGTACTGAAAAGTAGAAAATAAGTTGTTTCCAAGTCACCTGTATCTTACTATTAATAAAAGCTTGTGCGCTCAATATCCATATTCAAAATATCTTTCATTACTAGAATCTATTTGCAAAAAATTATTGAAATAAAATATTGTGGTAACTGTTTGACAAATATTGAACACATGAGCGCCCCAAGCTTTTAGGGATAGTAAGATACAGGTGACTTGGAAACAACTTATTTTCTACTTTTTAGTACATTAAAGCTTATTTTTAAAAAGTTTTTTTTTATATAATTTTATTAAAAAGTTTTTTTTAAATATAATTTTATTAATTATAATAATTTATTATTGTAATTACGATAGTAAATAAATAAATGTCTTCATAGCTTTGTCATAGAACACACCCGATAATCGGGAGTTATTACTAGTGCATATATATTATAAGTCGGCCTCTGTGGCAGCTATATTTTTGAGTTTTTTTGGTTTTTATGCATTTTTTTTAATAACCAAATGAAGTATTTGAAAAGCGTAGTGAATTACTGAAGTTTAATATCTAAACAATAAAATCATACTAAGGTTTTTTGACCTGGGTTGCTTTTCAATACGTTTTGAAATAATTTTGCTGAGAAGGGCGTATTTGTCAGACCAATGTAAAATTAATTTTCATAATTTAAACAGTATAAAATTCGATTTAAAAACTTTAACTTTATTTAACGGCTTTTAATTACCTCACCTCTCTTCTTCTACTACATCTTGTTATTTTTGCAGTGATTTCCCATTCCGTTTCTCCCCAAGTTTAATACCTTCCGTTCATACTTCGCCGCACCATGTATTAAATTCGCATCCAGTTATTACACCCACAGGATCAAAATCAGACTGCAGCAGCGAGTTGGGCGGAAGTAGGAGTGGTCAAGACTCGGCGACAGTACACCGATATTCAAGGTACGTAGAAAGTGTTCAATAGCATGAAACGCTCGATATGAGAAAAAATTAACGCACAAATTAAATTACAAAATCCGCACAAAAGCGGTTATAGAGTAAAAATTTCGTCTCTTAAAGGACAACAAATCGGGTATACATTTTTTTATCCGCAAATGCAAAGTATCCTCATATCATCATTTGTGAACACATCGGATATTTTAAAATAATTGTGTATCATCGGTAGCGATGTGAAGTTTTATGACGAATGCTTTCCGCATCGCCATCGAAATTTTTGTTTTGTGAGCGAAGAGGAAATAATCTAATATATGAACTGTTATTTTTGAAAGTGGAATAAGTCCACTTTCTGTTATTGCGAGATATTCAAATGTTTACATTTCACTCTGTGTCAATACTATTAAGGGCGGGTTTCACAGTGGCTATTTAAATATAATTTTCAAATTGAGTTTAAATCTAGTTTAACTTTCCTTGGGTTTCACAGTGCATTTATTTAAATACGGAATAATGAATGGCAGCTTCGAATATTTGACAACTGAGGGTTGGCACAACTTGCTAAAAACATACGTTCAATTGCTCAATCGTGGGGCAGCAAAATTTTCGTTGACTAAAATAAGTGAATTGTTGGATATTGTGCAAAATATGCACAGTTTATATTATTTATGTACTACTGTGTTATTTATAATTGCTATTCCATGCAGTTTTATGCTTAATTTGAAACTTATAAATTCCAATACTGGCCACGCAGCTTGCTTGTACATTCGAAATCAGCTGTTCATAAATTCAACTCTGTGCCGTACTTAAATATCCACAATCGGCCATTTAAATTGTATTTAACTTCCAACTGTGAAACTGAAATTCCCTGTTTAAACTGAAATCAGAGTTTAAATATCTACTGTGAAACAGGCACTAAGAGCTAAAACTTCCATCTCCTAAATACTAGAATCTAATGTCTTTTTATAAGCTTTATATTAGGTTCACATCAGGTATGTATGTTTGTATGTATGTCGTCAAATCTAGTAATCAATTTTTCACCCACTTCCCGACTACTTAGAGATCTGGCACTTTTTTTATCAACTCCAGATTTGTGTATAACTTTAGAACTACAAATCACACATCCATGAAACTCGGTAGGAACTTACTACATATCTATATCCTTCTACTGGGATAATAAGACGGGCACTGGATAAGAGGGCGTGGCACCGCCCATACAAACCAAATTGTTTATATCGATTAGTTTCGGAACTAAAAGTCGTGCAGCATTGAAATTCCGTATGCAGTCGCCTCTTGGATGCGTCGTCCCACTGGTAAAATTTTATGGGCGTAGGATAAGGGGCGTGGCACTTTTTTATCAACTCCAGATTTGTGTATAACTTTAGAACTACACATCACACATCAATGAAACTCGGTAGGAACTTACTACATATCCATGTCCTTCTACTGGGAAAATAAGACGGGCAGTGGACAAGTGCGCGTGGCACCGCCCATACAAACAAAATTGTTTATATAGAATAGCTTTGGATCTAAAGGTCGTGCAGCATTGAAATTCCGTATACAACCCCTTTTGGATGCTTCGTCCCACTGGTAAAATTTTATGGGCGTAGGACAAGGGGCGTGGCACTTTTCAAGCAACTACACACTTGGGCTTCAGTTTATAATTATAGGTACACCACACAACACGATAATACCCTAAATACAGTAGAATTTCGATTTAACGAACATTCGATTCTACGAAAACCGCAAATAACGAACAAGCTAATTTTTTCCATTTAGTACCTGAAATAACGAACAAATGACAATTTGGCTGTACTCAGTATAACGAACAACATACAAAATCAGTGTTTTTTCAATAGAATAAATATAGCAAAAACAGAGTACAAAAAGAGAAACAAGCAGAAATATAAAAAATAAACAGTTATGCAAAAGCAATAGGAAAACAGTTATGTCAACGGTTGCTTTTTGGCGTTTTTTGTCAGTTTATTCTCTTTACTCAAAACGTAAACATATGCAAGTGAAAAATGATTGCCAGAAAAAGATTGAGTCTTAATGAAAAACTAAAAATTGTTGATCAACATAAAAAAGGAGCACGTGTGTCTGAATTGTGCAAAAATTTTAATTTAAAAGCTTCCACTGTTTCGACAATTTTAAAAAGAAAGGAAAATCTTTTAAGAAATGCGGAAAAAACGAATTACAGATCAAAGAACACTATGTACCTATGCACACTATTTGCATATTATAATTTGACTTTGGATAACCAATGTGATTTTAATTGTTCCTTTTTATGTTCAACATAAAATATCTTTTAAAAATATCACTTCTAATCACTTTAGTCACTCTAGTTTAAAGAATATGCCATTTTTTTTGGTACTCGGTTTAGCGAAAAAATCGATTAAACGAATTGGCCTGCAATCATTGTGTTCGTTAAATCGGAATCCTACTGTATTGTGTACTGCTCTGCAAGTTTTAAATTCTTTTTGCGAAAAATTTCAGAGCTCTAAAATTTAATTTATGGAAGACTAAAAAGTAGAAAATAAAATTATATAAAAAAAAACTTTTTAACCCTTAAATGCATGGGGTCAGCACCTAGCATGGAGACCAAGCCCCCCCTATGTGAAATCACCCACTGATCACGAAATGGATGCTCATTTTTTATATAAATGCATAGTTTTTAAGAAAAAGTAAAAAATGTTAGTTTTTTTATTTGTACCATATATGGTACACTATGCATTGGAGTCAAATAAGACTAATAATGTTGTTTATGGAAAAATTTGATTTAGTTCATTAGACATAAAGGAATATAGACATAAGTATATAGAAATGCTTAGAATCACTTTCTGTGTTGATTTCCGGTTGTCCGTCTCTCCGTCTGTCCGTCCGTCTGTCTGTCCGTCTTGCTGTCCGTGGCCACAGGAGAGAAAGAAGGGGTTGTCCCATTTGGACCAAATTTGGCACACAGTCGCAGTGAACCTTTCACTACTTCAAGTTCCAAGATTAGCCAAATCAGTTTAAGAACACGCCCACTATAGGCCTGTAAGTCCCAATACCCCGGATTTTTTTCGGTAAAATAGCTATATTTTGTCTAATTACTCATTAAAAGGAATGATATTTGGTATTTAAGGTAAGGTGTGGGCCCTCTACGTCATAAAAGAAAATGGGCGTGGTCCGCCTACTATATAGGCGGCAAAATTTTTCGGGTCAGATGGTTTGGGTGCATGAAGTACCATATATGGTACATGTGAAAAAAATCAAAAGAAGTATTTAAAATAATGGTATTTCATAAAATTCGATTTTATTTAGCTAAAACAAACATAAATGTACTTGCTTGTAACATTTATTAGACAAACAATAAAATGATGTATATTTTATTAACGAATAAAAATCACTTACAATTTTTCGCAAAATTCACGACCGCCCACTTTGGCAACTAACTGTCAACTGAATATAAACTTTAGCAAGCTGTTGCGATATTTAAATAAACGGCAGTTGCTTTTAGAACAATCTATAGCAATAACAAAAACGATCCAAATTGATTTGATGGAGTTACAACCGATTTAGGGAGTGTACCATATATGGTACGCCATGCTTTTAAGGGTTAAAATTAAGCTTTAATTTATTTAATGTACTAAATAAAAAGTAGAAAATAAATTGTTTCCAAGTCACCTGTATCTTACTATTAATAAAAGCTTGTGCGCTCAAAACCTATATTCACACTTATCTTTCATTACTAGAATCTATTTACAAAAAATAAATTAAATAAAATATTGTATCAATTGGTTGACAAATTTTGAACAAATGAGCGCCCCAAGCTTTTATTAATAGTAAGATACAGGTGACTTGGAAACAATTTATTTTCTACTTTTTAGTACATTAAATTTATAAAAGCCGCGCCGCGGTGGCTCAGTGGGCTAAGTGCTTGGTCGCTGATGCGGAGGACCCTGGGTTCAACTCCCGGTCCGGTAACATCTAATAAAAAAGAAAATTTGTTTTCAAATTGTTTCTTTGCGCGGCGCCACTTCTCGCGGTGAATTGGCAATTCTCCGAGAATAATCTTTGCCATGAAAAGCTTCTCAAACCCGTTCGGATTCGGTAAAGTTGGTCCCGTTAATTTGTGAAAAATACAACAAGCACACACAAGTTATTGCGAGAAAAGCTAAGCCTCGTTCGCGGGCGGTTGAGCCAGTTATTTTTATTTTTATTTTTTTTTATTTTTAAAAAGTTTTTTTTATATAATATTATTTCTATAAGGGTATTCATTTAAGAGTATAAGTGTGAACATTGCGCAAATTTATCAATTTATCAAGTGTGTTAAATGAACGCACTTGGTAAAGTGTTTGTGCAATTGGTGTTTGGCTGTCAAAAAGAAGAAACTAAAATGCCGATAATCAGTGAAAAAGTAAAGATTAATGTTGGAGCTGTTTGGAAAAAATTACTGTAACCATTTTGCGTTAATTTTAATTGTTCAATACTACATTTTTATCATAATAGCCCAATTCACAATCTTGTGCAAATGGTCTGGGATTTTTGCAATTGACAGTTTTGTAGAAAAACTACAGTAGTTTTGACATTGCGGAATGTGCGGTGACCATATTTTTTAAATGAAAATAGAGAACACACATACCAACATACCTTTTTTTTTGCTAAAAATTTAAAAATGCCAAATACCTATCCGTTTTAAAAATGTATTTTTTATTCAATATATTTATATTTATTATTATAATTATTATAAAAAAAAAACAGTTTACCCAGTAAACATAACAACATAAAAAACGTTTAAGCTCTAATTGCTTTGATATTTTTGTGTGGAATTAATTTTTTTTATCAAATTGTGGTTTTCCTCTAAATACCTCTTAAATTCCAAGCAAGAAAGTTCATAATTAAAAATAAATAAATAACTCGCACAACCGCCCGCGAACGAGGCTTAGGTAGGTATGTAGGTAGGTAGGTTAAGTGGTCGTCTCGAGGACATCACTTAGGCCAAAAGGCCCATTGTGTTACCACGTGGGGATTTTCACCTATACACTTCCCATGTATGGAAGCCACTTTGTGGCTCTGGTATATTTGTCGATATGTCCTGGTGGCGTTTTTTCCAAGTCTGCCAGACAGCTCAGGAAGTAATGTCCCAGGAATCGGAAGCGCGTTCTTGCTAGCGCTGGGCATTTGCAAAGGAGGTGTTCAACAGATTCCTCGCAGTCTTCGTCTCTGCAGCTTTTGCAGAAGTCGTTGTACAGCAGTCCCAGTCTGTTGGCATGTTGACCAATGAGACAGTGTCCGGTTATGATTCGTACGACAATCCCTATGGAGGGTTTGCTTAGTAGGATCAATTCGCTGGATCTGCTCTGGTTGATCGTAGGCCAGATCTGCCTTGCTGTGTGACATGTCTGTTCGTGGAACCATCTCGTGTTTGCTCTGTTTATGTGGTTGGTTTTTAGCATTAGTTTGCATGTGGAGAGTGGTATCCCAACTTCTTCAGTTATGTTGATTCTTTGTAGCTCTGTGCCTGCTCTTGCGAGCTCGTCAGCTATGCAGTTTCCTTCTATGTGTTTGTGCCCAGGCACCCAGCAAAGGTGCACATTGTACTGTGCGGATATCTCGTTTAGAGTTATTCGGCAGTGAAGGGCTGTTTTAGAGCGGGGATGTGCGCTGAGTAGAGCTTGTATTGCAGCCTGGCTGTCGGTGTAAATGGTAATGTCCCTGAGGGAGATCGCATTTGCTTTGAGCCAAGTGGCTGCCTGTCTGATGGCTGTAAGTTCAGCCTGAAAGACGCTACAGTGGTCCGGTAGTCTATATGACGATCGTAGGTTTAGATTCCTGCAGTATACACCGCTGCCGACTTTATCGTTCATCTTTGAACCGTCCGTGTAGAAGGTTGCCATATTGCTGGCCTCCTCCGGTAGTTCGTGTTTGTCCCAATTGTCCCTTGATGGGATTTTCGCACTGAATAGTGCTTTGGGGAGTGGTTTGGGGATTGTGTAGTCAATCTCCGAAGAACGGATCTGATGGCGCCTGAGATCAGAATGGCCGCCATTCTTTGCACCTTGGTTAACAGATTCACGTAAGTGGATTTGCTCAGGGCTGTCCACCACATTGTGACTACGTACATAAGAATCGGTCTGACGACTGCCGTGTACAGCCAGTAAATGACTGATGGTTTCAGCCCCCAGCTTCTGCTGACAGCTATTTTGCAGGTATATAGGGTGGTGGTGGCTTTCTGGATGCGATTTTTAATATTGTCCTTCCAGGTTAGCTTCCGGTCTAGGATGATTCCTAGGTATTTTTCTTTTTCTGTTAGGTGTAGGTGAGTGCCGTTCAAAGTGGGTCGGCTGAACCTCGGTATCCTATGTTTCTTCGTGAAAAGCATAAGTTCCGTCTTGGCAGCGTTAACACCCAGACCGCACTCCCTTGTCCATGACGATAGTATTGTAAGAGCGCCTTGTAGGAGGTCTCGGAGAGTATCTGGGTACCTGCCTGATGCTAGTAAGACGATGTCATCTGCATAGGCGATCACATGGCAACTCAAGGTTGCTAGCTTAGTGATGAGGGGGTTTACCGTGAGATTCCAGAGTAGAGGCGATAGCACCCCCCCTTGAGGAGTGCCCCTTGTAACAAACCTGGTGATTTTGGTTTCGCCCAACTCTGTGATTATTTCCCTCCTTTGAAGAAGGTTCTTTATAAGCTGGATTAGCCGACTGTTTCGGTCCAGGTCGGTTAGAGCTGCAATTGTGGACTCTGGTTGGATGTTGTTGAAGGCTCCTTCGATATCGAGGAAGGCCGCCAGAGTATATTCCTTGTATAAGAGCGATGTTTCTACTCTTTGAACCAGGTCGTGAAGGGCAGTTTCTGTGGTCTTGCCCTTAGTGTATGCGTGTTGAAACGCTGATACCCTGTTGGGTATCGGTGTGGCGCATGTTTGCGTCCAATAATTTCTCTAGTGTTTTTTTCTCGTGTGTGCTTGTTATATTTTTGCACAAGTTAACGGGATCTACTTTACCGATTCCGAACGGGTTTGAGAAGCTTTTCATGGCAAAGATTATTCTCGGAGAATTGCCAATTCACCGCGAGAAGTGGCGCCGCGCCAAGAAACAATTTGAAAACAAATTTTCTTTGTGTTAGATGTTATGATGCCCCGGCTGAGATTCGAACCGAGACGATTTTCGTATCAGCGACCAAGCCCACTGAGCCACCGCGGCACCGTTCATAATTGCATTTTGTAATTAAAATGGATTTAATTGTGTTAATATTCATTTGCGATTTTTCCGCAGTCCAAATGTTGTTCATAAGAGAGAAAACCCTTTCTGTAGGAGCATTTGACCCTGGTAAGCAAAGACTGAATTCCACAATTTTTACAATATATATTATATACTTTTTTTTGTCAAAGTGATTAAAAATCTCTACCCATCTTTCTTCGACTGTCGACTGACTTTCTAACCACATTTCGATCTTGTCCAAAGTCACATACTTTTTAACGTATGCTTCGTCAAATAGTTCGCTGTCATCAATAGTTAAATCCCTCATCTTTTCCATAATAAGCACCAAACTTTTTCAGAAAGTTTCACGAAGAAGCATCCATTCAAAAACTTCAACCTCTTCGAATGCAGTGCTCCATTGATCTTAGTAATCAATACAACTCGTATAAAAACTGCTTACATGTTTATTGAATTGGTCTAAATCAATTTACCGTTTTGGCTTAATTCTTTAATGATCTGCTTAACGGCTAATGGCAAAAATACCTCGTCTCTACGTTGAATGATTTTGAATTTCAGTTCTTTTATTATTGGTGACACCAGTCATGCATATTTTCTGGGACTCAATTTGTGCAATATAATTATGAAAAAGAGTAGCCTGACAATGCGCGAAGTGCTGCCCCGCCAAAATTGCAATTTGTGTTGTCTGCGTATATGGCAAGAAGTTTTTGTTTTATATCAAATTTTGTCAACGTATTATTAATGTATTCCACCAATATATCAAATGTTTCGCTCAGTAGATCCTCAACTTCCAATATTTTAACATGGACACCCTTTTGCGGCATAAAATATCGGACAAGTATTGGGCAAATTTTTGTGCTGCCATGATTTGAACAATCAGAATATACTGTGATAAACGTTACTTCAGATAAATCCATTCTTATTTCTTCCATTGAATTCGGGGCCAGAACATTGCAAACTATTGCTTAACATTTTGTACGCGCAGAAGAAAATTTTTCATCAAAACAACTTTTAATAAGTTTCGAAGTACAATCGTTTGAACGGAAATAATGATTGTGTTTAACAGTGTGAAACGCCCAGACACCTTCGTTGATGCAAATTTTTCTTTCTATTTCGTTGAATGCCTTAGAACGAAACATTGTTGAAATTGTTTTACTGGAGGAGGCAGCGACGTCAGAACTTATGTGTTTATTTGTTTTTATGTGCTGCTGGATATCGAGTTTTCCCTTGTTTGCAATAGAAAATGCGGCCAAACACTTTGTGCACCTTACTTCACTCTCGTTCCTTGTCTTTTTAATGAAGGGGTATTGAGGCTAAAATGAGAATATATTTAGGTACTTGTATTTTATTCCTAAGTAATTGAAGTTAATTAAAATAAACCTTACATGCATGAGCCAGTTTTTTCTTTTATATATTTTTTCCTTTGCTGGTATTCGCGCGATTTGTGAGATTTCAGTGTTGCAAAACTAATAGAAGGGATTTTTTTGATAGTATAGGGCAGCACTGCTGTATTCATTGACGAAAGCTGTGTTGAGTTGATTTATAAAATAATATTATATAAAAAAAAACTTTTTAAAAATAAGCTTTAATGTACTAAGTCACCAGTATCTTACTATCAATAAAAGCTTGGGGCGCTCATGTGTTTAATATTTGTCAACCAGTTACCACAATATTTTATTTAAATTATTTTTTGCAAATAGATTCTAGTAATGAAAGATATTTTGAATATGGATATAGAGCGCACAAGCTTTTATTAATAGTAAGATACAGGTGACTTGGAAACAACTTATTTTCTACTTTTTAGTACATTAAAGCTTATTTTTAAAAAGTTTTTTTTATATAATATTATTTTCTACTTTTTAGTCTCCCATAAATAAAATTTTAGAGCTCTGCAATTTTTCGCAAAAAGAATTTAAAACTTGCAGAGCAGTACACAATATTTAGGGTATTCACAATGTTTCCTATCGTCATATGTCATATCCTCAATTTAACAAATAATACGGCTGTGATCGACCCTAATATTCGTGGCATATTTGTGGCGCGATGAGTTGTTGTTGTTTTGCTTGCAAGGCGCGGCGAGTAAGTTCCTATCGTTTTTCATTGATGTGTGGTGTACCTATAATTATAAACTGAAGCCCAAGTGTGTAGTTGCTTTAAAAGCGCCACGCCCCTGTCTTACGCCCATAAAATTTTACCAGTGGGACGACACATCCAAGAGGCGACTGCATACGAAATTTCAATGCTGCACGACTTTTAGTTCCAAAGCTATTCTATATAAACGATTTTGTTTGTATGGGCGGTGCCACGCCCACTTGTCCACCGCCCGTCTTATTTTCCCAGTAGAAGGATATGGATATGTAGTAAGTTCCCACCGAGTTTCATTAATGTGTGATGTGTAGTTCTAAAGTTATACACAAATCTGGAGTTGATAAAAAAGTGCCACGCCCCTTATCCTACGCCCATAAAATTATACCAGTGGGACGACACATCCAAGAGGCGACTGCATACGAAATTTCAATGCTGCACGACCTTTAGATCCAAAGCTAATCGAGATCAAAAATTTTGTTTGTATGGGCGGTGCCACGCCCCCTTATCCAGCGCCCCCTTATTTTCTCAGTAGAAGGATATGGATATGTAGTAAGTTCCTACCGAGTTTCCTTGATGTGTGATGTGTAGTTCTAAAGTTATACACAAATCTGGAGTTGGTAAAAAGTGCCCCGCCCCTTATCCTACGCCCATATTATTGATTCATGCATTGTCTTGGTGTTTACGCATGTATGCAAAGTTTCAGATCTCTAAGTAGTCGGGAAGTGGGTGAAAAATTGATTACTAGATTTGACGACATACTGACATACCGCGGACATACTGACATACCGCGGAAAGTGAAGTTAATATAAAGCTTATAATAGAGTACTGTTCTATATAATATAGTACGGTTGGTCACCGTATTTATATGTATTTTTTATTATTCTCTAAAAAGAATTGCACACAAAGACGGAGTTAAATACTGGAGAACTTTCTCACAAAAATCTGTAAAAAAAAATGAAAATTAACTGAAATCACAACAGTCACCTCAACCAGGGATGATAAATTCGTTTTTCGAAATTGTGCCACATCTAAAAGTGAGCTCAAAATGTGCCAGAACTTATTTCCCAACTATATTTAATAAAAAATAAGATTTGAAACAAAAGCCTACATTAATTTAGCCGTTGAGAAAGGTTTTACAATATTTTGCATTGAAAACTTGAGTGTTCAACTAACGTGAAGATATTAGGTACATAAAAGGTTCTTAATCCTAAAATTAATACATATATAAATTCGTAATTTTCTATGAGATCATATTATTAATTTTCTCTAAAAGTTTTTTTTTGTTATAAGCTTTATATTAACTTCACTTCAGGTATGTTTGTATGTATGTTTGTACGTCGTCAAATCTAGTAATCAATTTTTCACCCACTTCCCGACTACTTAGAGATCTGATACTTTGCATACATTCGTAAACAGGAGCACAATACATGAATCAATCATAAAACATCGGATTGGACAAGAGGGCGTGGTATTTTGATCTTGATTAGCTTTAGAACTAAAAGTCGTGCAGCATTGAAATTTCGTATGCAGTCGCCTCTTGGATGCGTCGTCCCACTGGTAAAATTTTATGGGCGTAGGATAAGGGGCGTGACACTTTTTTATCAACTCCAGATTTGTGTATAACTTTAGAACTACACATCACACATCAATGAAACTCGGTATAAACTTACTACATATCCATATCCTTCTACTGGGAAAATAAGATGGGCGGTGGACAAGTGGGCGTGGCACCGCCCATACAAACAAAATCGTTTATATAGAATAGCTTTGGAACTAAAGTCGTGCAGCATTGAAATTTTTTCAAACATCTGATACTCATTGGGACATGCTGTCATTATGCAAATATGAATGCTTCCCATCGAATCAATGTGAACTGTGGTACAAGACTGACAAATCGAACACAGGTCAGTTAAGGAATCCCGATTTCGAGATGAATGAGGAGATAGATAATCAGCCTTTGTTTTTGCTCGAAGATATGTGTTACCTCATGTGCACCAGTAATCAAGTTAGGAATGCCAACGCCATGTCGTGGAATTAAAGGTGGTTTCAATCGAGAATTGAAACGTGAGCGTGAATACGATCGAGATGCATTGAACCAGATAGTTTTAACGAATTGATAGTAAGACACAGGTGACTTCGAAACAATTTATTTTCTACTTTTTAGTACATTAAATGAATTAAAGCTTATTTTTAAAAAGGTGTTTTTTTATATAATATTATTATACTTTTAGATCGTGGCAAACACTTTGAGATGATTTGATAAAATCCTTAGTCTTTATTAATAAAGCAACGGTTATAACTTGTAGGCGGTTTTTATACTTAGTTTTTATCAAATTCTGAATTGCAAAAACACGCTCAACATTTGTGGAGGAATATAATTTCATTAACATTTCATGTTCTGCAATAGCCCTATATTCGGTATTGATTTTCTCACGTTTGGTAGCTTCCATCTTTGGGAAAAGGTGCACATAGGGGTAACAACGGTGTTCGTTTCCCCGCTCAAAATTTAATAATCTATATAATAAAAGCCCTCGTCATTGCCTCACTGATTGTCATTAACTCAAACGCTTCATATAAAAGTTTAGAAAATAAGCAAGCAAGAGCTGTGATAGCACAGTGAGTAAGGCGCTGGCACAGAAACCGAAAGTGCGTAAGTTCGATCCCTGGCAATTCTTATTTTTTTTTTCAGTATTAAATTTGTTCAGTCACACGAACGGCTTCTATAAAACTCTATTAGAACATGAGGAGGCAAGAGCTGTGATAGCACAGGGAGTAAGGCGCTGGCACAGAAACCGAAAGTGCGTAAGTTCGATTCCTGGCAATTCTTATTTTTTTTCGGTATTAAATTTGTTCAGTCACACGAACGGCTTCTATAAAACTCTATTAGAACATGAGGAGGCAAGAGCTGTGATAGCACAGGGAGTAAGGCGCTGGCACAGAAACCGAAAGTGCGTAAGTTCGATCCCTGGCAATTCTTATTTTTTTTCAGTATTAAATTTGTTCAGTCACACGAACGGCTTCTATAAAACTCTATTAGAACATGAGGAGGCAAGCGCTGTGATAGCACAGTGAGTAAGGCGCTGGCGCAGAAAAGGAAAGTGCGTGAGTTCGATCCCTGGCAGGGTATTCTTATTTTTTTTTTCGGTATCAATTAATTACTGGAAAGGCCACAGTAGTTTTTAGTTTCTGAGTTGACCACAAGATGGCGCCACTCGGAACTAAAGAGAAATTTTGATCTACAGCTTAGGAACTAATGGTAGAATTACTCTAGCGGTAAGGTTAGAAATCGTGTCAGCTGACACAATCTATCTTACCCGAACACAATGTTCGCTATTACTCTGACCGGATTGAGTAGTAGAAATTTCTGCGTCGATTAGAAAACTACTGCAAATGTCGTGTCAGCTGTGAAAAGAATGTTGCCACCCAAAAAATTCGTTGAAAATTTAAATAGAATTAATGCTTTTCCTATGCAAGAGGTAATATGGCAACACTGATTAAAACAAGCGAATATTTATTGGAAATACAGTCCACCTGCGCTTTCGTTTGCTTTTAATTTTTACACATCGTATATTTTACACAACACTCAACAAATTGAGTCAATTATTTCGTCGTTTGAATTCATTTTTCACGATATATTTTGTTTGTGAACTCTGTTGCAGAAAAGTGTTGCCAGTGACCTTCGATTTTAGTTCAACAAAAGAAGTGGATTATTATTGCCGAAATAAGTTAAAAAAGTAGTACACAATATAGAGATGTAACAATTATGATAATTCAGTGCCATAAATTTAATAAAGAATGTAAAATTTCATCTCAGAAGAAAATAAACAGTGTGTTTCTTTTGTGCACAAAACTATACGGCAGCACTAGCAAAAAGAATAGACTGACAGCTGCAATCCGTTTAGATGTTAGAGTAACTGGGTAAATTGCTATCCGGCACGATTGAATTCGACACCGCTGGACTAATTAGACCATAAAAGTCGTGCAGCATTGAAATTCCGTATGCAGTCGCCTCATGGATGTGTCGTCCCATTGGCAAAATTTTATGGGCGTAGGATAAGAGGCGTGGCACTTTTTTATCAACTCCAGATTTGTGTATAACTTTAGAACTACACATCACACATCAATGAAACTCGGTAGGAACTTACTACACCTCCATACCCTTCTACTGGGAAAATAAGACGGGCAGTGGACAAGAGGGCGTGGCACCGCCCATACAAACCAAAATGTTTATATCGAATAGCTTTGGAATTAAAAGTCGTGCAGCATTAAAATTCCGTATGCAATCGCCTCTTGGATGCGTCGTCCCACTGACAAAATTGTATGGTCATATGACAAGGGGCGTGGCACTTTTCAACCAACTACACATTTGGTTATAACTTTAGAACTATGCATCATACATCAATGAAACCCGATAGGAACTTACTACATATCCATATCCTTCAACTCGGAAAATGAGACGGGAATTGGAGTGATCCCAAGTCTATGGAGCGAGACCAAACAATACCCCAATATCCCTAAAAATAAAAATTGTCCAAAAGTGAGTCAGTGGGCGCCACGGGCGCCTTTCAAAAACTAGTAATTAATAATTGATTGGCGCAACAGCCCGTGTGCGCTTAGGCTTAGATTTCTCGCATTACATATCTGGTGTGTGCTCGTTCTATTTTTATCACAAGATCACGGGACCTACTCATTTATTCTGTAGCCGTGTCCGAACGGGAATTGAGAAGCTTTTTATTTACATAGCAAAGTATACTCTCGGAGAGTTGCCAACTAGCTCGCGAGAGACGGCACCGCGTGCAAAGCAACGAAGTTACTTTTTTTATTAAATGCTCCGAGCTGGGGTTTGAACCACCGACTTCACGCAGCAGCGACCGAGCTAGTGTTGTTCCGATACCAACTAGTACTCGATTCCAGTACTCAAAAAAGTATCGTTAAAAAGTATCGATGCCAAGAAAATATCGAGCTCAAGCACTCGATACTTACTCTTATTGTACTCATTAAAACATATGGAATTTCATTAAACAGAACAATTTATTTATTTTTTATTTATGTATATGAATAAATACATATGTAGGTATATGTAGCCGGCGCCGTGCATGCTAAAAATAATGAAATTACCTAGCAATCAAAAATATGTACATGATTGTCAACATTGCACAATATTTCTTTAATAGATAAGAGTTGCCAAACTCAATTTTTTAGTATACAGTGGAATTCGCTTATAGCTGCAGATTCGGCTTAGTAGCCTCTAATTTTTGGCTTTTTAATACAAATTTCACCTAATTCTACTGTAAATGGGAGGAAATATTGAAGGTAAGTAAACAAATTTCTTGGGAAGGCAACATTGTAACGCTTTAGCAAAAAAGTTTTGTCAACGCATACCTCGATGCCCATACTCGTACTTAAATAAAAGCATCGAGTACAAAAAGTAATCAAGTATCGAGAGGAGCACTCGAGTACTTACTCATACTCATTAGTATCGGAACAACACTAGACCGAGCACTTATCCAATGAGACACGGCGGCGCCAAAAAAAAATTTATCAGGAACAGATTTGGTTGCTTAGGGCGGGTTTCACAGTGGCTATTTAAATATAATTTTCAAATTGAGTTTAAATATAGTTTAACTTTCCTTGAGTTTCACAGTGCATTTATTTAAATACCGAATATTTGACATTTGAAGGTTGGCACAACTTGCCAAAACATATGTTCAATTGTTCAATTATGGAGGCAGCGCGAACTAAAAATTTTTCGTCGGCCGAAAGAAGTGAATTATTGAATATTGTGCAAAGCATTCACAGTTTATATTATTTATAATACTACGGTATCATTTATATGTGCTATACCAAGCACTTTCATGCTTAATTTGAATCTTATAAATTCCAATACTGGCCACGCAGCTTGCTTGCACATCCGAAATCAGTTGTTCATAAATTCAACTCTGTGCCGTACTTAAATATCCACAATCGGCTATTTAAATTGTATTTAACTTCCAATTGTGAAACTGAAATTCCCTATTAAAATAGTTTAAATATCCACTGTGAAACTGGCCCTTAGAATAGGTGCACATATTTTGTATAAAAATGTACCAAAAACGCCGATGGGGAGCTAATGTGTTTTTGGCATTCAAAATGTACCAAAAAAGCACAAACGTACCAACTTAATCCCTGATCCCAACCAATGCTTTGTATATACCTACTTATGTGCCGAGAGAGAGGAAGAGCCGAAGAGCGGCAAATGAAGTACTGCCGGATTTCTTGTGCAAGGATACATACATTTTTAAAGTGCGGAAAATGTGAAGTACACGAAGGAAAATGAGCTGCAACTAAATATAATTATTGACTGTGAAGTGGGGTGATTAAAAGCTTGAATGAAAAAGTGTCTAAAAGTGTACTAATTGCGTTCTCAAGTGAAGCAGAAATAAAACGACAAACGCAGGAGCCCAAAAAGGCAGCCTATTTTTTATCAATATTTTTTTGTACTAAATACATGCATACATATGTATGTGTGTATGAAAAGCGAAAGCAGAAACTCGCGAAATCTGTTCGTAATTTTTTGGAAAAATTTTATAAATCCTCAGCACTATTGGAGATGGTCGGAGTGTGTGTGTGTGTGGGTGTGTGTGTCGAGCAAACCTAAACGTGTGTTCGTTTGTTCAATCGTGTTGTACAAAGTGAGAACAATTGAGCACGAGTATGTCAAAGTGATGAAAACTGTAAGCAAATTGAACTGTGCCAAAAAAGAAGAGTTGTAATTAAAGAAACTAACCCTTAAACAATGCGTCCTAAACAACAAAAATCGACATAAAACTTGTATCGAATTATATTAAAAAACCTAATCAAACGTACGCAAATTTTCAAAATCACTTGAAAGTTAAGTAAAAAATTCCATGCTACACATATACTTAGCTGCTGTAAAGGAATATCAGCTTAGCCCATCTTATACTCAAAATGCAAAATAATTTTTTTATACATATTTTTCTAAACCAACACTCAGCGGATGCCTCCTATTCATGTAAAGGACTTGTTGGTTTGGAAAGGGTAATAGATTAGTGGGTGGGGGATAGTGTGGAGTACTGGCGTTAGCATTTGCTTTCAATTCGCGAATATTGCAATGATGTGGGAAACTTCCGCAGGAAGACTACTCCAATTCCGAGACGTACGAATGAAGACTGAATTCATTCTGTAATGCGTGGTGCATTGGAGAGCTGTGTCGAAGCGTGGAATCGAGGTGTCCCTCTCGCCAAGCACATGTTGCGAGAAAACCCACGGGCAGCTGAGATAAGAAATCTTACTTCAACGGATCATCTATTGTTAAAGTTACGATAGAAAAGAGTTGAACATATCGTTAAAAAAATAGTTTAAAATATAGTTGAAAAATTAAAATCTACAATATACGAGTATTAAATATACTTTTAGTGCAGCATACATTTCATTTACACCTATCTAAAATTCTGTGAAGCTTATGTTGATTTATGTGAAATTTTTTAAAAACTATCTTTTACTTAACTTATTTTTATCCGTTTTTTTTATTTATTATATATGTACATACATATATCATAAAAACCATGCGTTACTTGTCCTTTTTGTTTATAATTTCATTTATTTCAAATCTTAATACTATAAAATTTAAGTACATGTGGCGGCTAAGGTTGCGAAATTTTAAATAGGAAAAAAAACTTTCAATGCAAACTCAGTTTTTTTGCACACGGCTTCGTCTCTCGCAAACTAGTTGACAACTCTCCCAGAGCATTCTTTGCCCTGACAAAAAGGTGCTCAAAAAAGCTGAATGAAAAGCTTGCCCTTAACTTGTGCGGAAAATAGAAGGAGCACACGCAAGTTAATACGAGAAAGCTTAAGTCTCGTTCTACGGCTGTTGCGAAAATCATTTAAATATAACAGCTGCTGCAACAAATGCAGCTGAAGCAGTGCCCCGGCAATATTCGCCAGCAGCAACCACAAAATTTTGGCGCTAATATGTGCTCCCAAAAATTGAAAGGGCAAGCTGCAGTAGACAGCGGACAACTACAGGAAGAAGCGCTTGTGACAGCAGCAGAAGCAGTGGCTGAAGGGCCAGCAGCAATCCAAAGACGAGCAGGAGAAGAAGAACACTCACATGCTTCGAGCAACTGTATAGCAGGCGATGAGAGTTATACTAGCATGATCAATGAAGCGGGCGTAGTAGTTGTTGCTGAAAGACAGACACCTGTTACATATGCTGATGACAGCGGCAGCTTGAGGACCATCGCAGCAATGATCGCAACAGAGCAGATACTGCAGTTGGCTACTGGAGCAACAGCAGCGCGCTGCAGCGCTGTAGAACGCCAGCTGATGCTAACGAGATTCGTTAGGCTAAAAGAAAACGAAAATATTGCTGGTGACATGGAGTCATCAGCACTGCAGCTGAGCAATCGCTTTAAACAGAAGGTGGCAATAACAACGGATCATGATGCAATGAAGGCAGAGGCCGAGGAAGAGAAACTATTGCAACAAAACCAACTATTAGCGAAGATTTTTGCTGAGCAGCAGCAGCACCATCTGTTAGCAACTGTGGCGAATAGCATACAAACCGGTGAAATATTTACTGAAAGTATTGTGTCTGCTGGTAACAACGACAGCCAAGAGTGGCACAGATTTAAAATGGAGCCGGCCAATGACGTTGGTATGGCTGGGAAACCAACAAACAACAAGCAGAATGACTACAGCAACAGTGGAAGTGACGCAGCGGCCAAGCTGCAATTAATGTTGCAACATACTCAACTACAGCAGCAACCAATTAGGTCAACATTATTTGCAGATATGCTGCTGCACCAACATAATTTGTTACAACAGCAGGAGCAACACTTTTGCCAGCTGCCTCTCTTGCGTCCGAGCTCTTTCGCTAAAAATCAGCAGCAGCGGTCGCCAACGCAGTTGCTATACGCACGCTTAATGAGTCCACTCCTCGACACAACACCAATCACCAACCATTTGGATAGTGAACCTGTAATCCACCATGGGATGATCGCGTCATCATTAATAGCCGCTGCGAACATAGCAACCTCTGCGACGACATCAACGAAATTATTAGCTGTGGACGAGGTCGCCAAGCAGCTGCCAGCAGTAAACGTAGCAGCATTGTTCAAACCAGCAGACACACCAACGTCGCGTACAATCAGCAATAGCAGCAACATGCCTTTTCCAATGCGCAATGCAGCGGCTGCGGCAGCAACATCACCAGCCGCAATGCAAAGCGCGCCCCACTCTTCAATGATGACAGCGACGCAACAGTGGCATTCGACCAGGCAACAACTGCCGCACGCAAACCATAAAGTTACTATTTCGCAGGCAAATGTTACACCTTTTCCAACAGCCGAAATCCCACTACCACATTTTAACAGTTCACGCCAGCAACACCAAAGCCGTAGAGATTCACACGCAGCTGTAGCTGCAGAAGCGCAGCCGACAGCGACCGCCTGTCAAGCCGTTCTATCGCTTCACCGCACGCAGCAGAAGATGATCATCGAAGCCGAAGCCGCGCTTCGTCGCTATCTGCAGCTCAGTGAGCAATTCCAGCAGCAAATGCTTCTGCCTAGGCTGACTGAGTCCAAGACAACGACGGAGCCCGAGCCCGCGATGTCTCATGTGGCTTACAGTAGTGCTGGAACGTCTTCGGCAGTTGCCACATGGGTGTTGGATATTGTTGGCAGTGTGCAGCAGCATCTACGCATGCAGCAGCAGCAAGCAATCGGCAACATGCTAGCCCAACTGAGCACGCTCAAGCAGCAGGCGGCTAGTGCTGAGCTGTACTTCGTACGCACCCTGCAACGCATCTCGCTAATGGCATGCAGCTCATTTGCACCGGTAACAAATACAAAGCAGATATATGCCTTATCGACGGCAGCTCTAGCGGCTGCGATTGACTTGTTGCCAACAGAAGCAAAAGCGGAAACAACCGCACCGGAAGACTTAGTAAATCAAAACGCGTCGACAGCGACAGACAACGAAAAGACGCAAGCATCTGCAGAAAATCTTGCAAGCTGCCAGGGAGACAGCAATGGGTACCCTCGGTACCCTCCATCGGCGACGACACGCACGTTGCATGGGATCGAAGAGGCCATTTTGCAGTATGCAGCAGCGGCAACTACATTATGCGGCTATGATGCAATGGACACACAGACCGACCGTACCAGTACTTGTGCTCACCACTATCACCAGCAATGCACACATAACAGCTATTCATCAACTGCACCAACATCACCGACATGCATGTGGCATCCTACTAACCGTGCTCGCGCCAGTCCCCGCCCTCTTGTTACAAGTGGGAGGATTTTGCGACAACAGCAGCATGAGCCAGGCACATTTACTTCCGCTGAGATTTTGTTAGATTGCCCAGCTTTACTGGGCAATGTCGGGGATGCAGCTGCAGCGGTTACGCAAGTAATGGCAGCCCCAGCAAATTTTGAAACGCACAGTACGCCACTATTGCTAATGGAGCCGGCGGTGGCAACAGTAAGTGCAACAATTGATAGCAAAGATTGCGCAGAGGCAACATCACCAGCAATACCACCAACCGCTGCACCAGCTTCAGCTGCAATTCGAAAGCATCGGCGGAAGTCTAGTTTGGCGCAGCACATGGACTACAATGCAGAACTCGTAATTCCGAATCATAATGTTGGCCTAAATGATGAGAGCAATGCTAAACGTCATATCAGTCATCAACAACTCTACCAGCATTGCAGCAACAACCACAGCGCAGCTCACAGTAATCACGTTAATCCCATCAACAATGACGGGACCTGCCCACTTTTACCAACAAAAACCATTGTCACCGATGGCATTGCCGCTGTACAGAAGAGCGCGCTTAGCGACATGTTCAAATTCCGCTTTAGTGCACTCACTACAGCAGCAGCCATTATGAATGCCGTGAATGTGAGTAGCACCATGATCAATGGCATTGGTACAAACGACATCAGCACTGGTGCAAACGACAGTGTAACAGCGGATCTACCATACGACTTAAGCATCGGCAAAAAGTTAAAGTAATTAATCGCATAAAATTTAGTGTGTATTATACTAAAATTTTTATACCCTACACATATGGTAATAGGGTATAATTACTTTGTGCGAAAATTGAAACGCATTAAAGGAGCCTTCCTGGGTATAAACATAAGTATATAGAAATGATCAGAAACACTTTCTCTTTTGATTTCCGGTTGTCCGTCTGTCTGTCTGTCTGTCTGTCTGTCTGTCTGTCTGTCTGTCTGTCTGTCTGTCTGTCTGTCTGTCCGTCTGCGTGTTCGAAAAAAATAGAAAGAAGGAGTTGTCTGATTTGAACCAAATTTAGTACACAGTCACAGTGAACCTCCGGATAGGTAAAGTGTTAAAATTAGTAAAATCGGTTGAAGGACACGCCTACAATGGGCCTGTAAGTCCCACTACCTCGGGTTTTTTTCGATTAAATAGCTATAATTTGTCTAATTACTCATTCAAAAGAATAATATGTACTTGGTGTTTAAGATGGGGTGTGGACCCTCTGCAAAATACCAAAAAATGGGCGTGGTCCGCCCACTGTATAGTCGGCAACAATTTTCCGGTAAAATAGCTCTCAATTGACTACCTACTACTCATTTAAACGAATGAAATTTGGTTCCCAAGTTTAGATTCAGATCTTACATGCCATATAAGAAAATGGGCGTGGTCCGTCCACTATATAGGCGGTAAGCTTAAAATTCTCATAACTTCTGTAATATACGCACCAGAGCATCCATATTTGGGCACTTCATTGCAGGTGAGAATATCGTTATATTCTCCAAACATTGTCGTGGTCCGCCCACCATGGGGCGGTAAAATTAATATACCAATTATTTCGGTTGTACACCTGTCTGAACATTAATATTTGGAATATATAGACTTATTAGGAATATCTTGTAGTTTGTCAATAATGGGCGTGGTCCGCCCACTATATAGGTGGTACATTTAAAATACCCACAATTTCATTTCTTTCAGAGCACCCAGCGTCCCACGCCTTGCCAGGTGTAGATTCTGTCGGGCTAACCCGACTGATGCTTTCTTACTTGTTTCCTTTTAAACTAGATTGATTTAGCAAATTTGGTATTGGGATGTAGTCTTCTCAGAAGACTCTTCTGCTTGGTCACTGCAGCCTGATGGGCCCATTGACACGATTCTCTGTGTATTTAAAAATACTCTGGGATACGTAGTCTTGTGAGGAATGCATCTTATTCTTGGAGTAGATAAATACATAACAGTTTAAATAACGATTCCGGCTTCAATTTCGTATAATCTAATTTTCAAAAAATCGTCTTTGATGCAAATTGTAACACAGAGTACAAAAGATAGTCTGACTTCTTTCACTGGTATGGATACCCTTGACGTTCATCAGTGGATCCAGAAATTTGAAGACAATGGGACAGCTGGGCTGATCGGAACTCCAAAAATCTGTTTACGCGACACTCTACTACTGAAAGGGGTAGCCAAGGTATTCTTGAGGAGTCAGTTGGGTTTTAGGGATTGCTTTGACCTTAGTTTAGCTACTAGAGGTCTGCATGGATGCATTTGAAAGAGCGATCAAGACATTGATTCGAGTTTGAATCATTCACTCGCATGTGCACTTATTTCCAAACACTGGGTGAATAGGCACATAAGCCTTAAGAGTGAAAGAGAGAGCAAAATAGTTGAGTAAATTATAAGCGCAAGCACATTACTCAGAAGCATACTACCCACTATTGCAGTGGGTTTGGTAAACAGAGTGCAATGCAGTGAGTGCACCGAGTATTTAAGGGGCTATACGCAATTAAGAGGCTGAGCTTATTGTTAAAGAATTTCTGATGGAAAGACGTTTTAGTGTATTCATTATAATTTCTATGCATATTGTGGTCATTTTAAACATTATTTGCCGAAGAAAAGACTCTTTCGGGCGAGGCACTACTAGCCGGCGTCGCCAAAATTCTCCAGCGTCCCATTCACTGCACCCACTTTACTCACTATACTATACCGTTACTTTGTTACCGTAGAGCACAGGCAAACCAAATGCATTCATGCAGACCTCTATTAGCAACATGTGTATGTGGTAGAGACCTAGGCCAGGGACACGGCCCAGTGAGGAGTACTGCTAAGTACAGTTTAGTCGAGGAAATACTGATCGTTTATCGAATTTTGGCATAATTATGCTTACCCTTACTCTCACTCTAGAATCGATGCGAAGATCGCCACACGCGAGTGTACATACTGTTACGTAAATTATTTTTGAGTACTTTGCTACTCTGGTTCGAATCACTGGATTGCGTATTTGTGAAGAAAAATTAACGAAAATTTAATCCTTGGAACATTTTTATTTCTCAAATAAACTGATGTATGTATACTCTAAATCACTTTATTACAATTGCATTATGTGACAGCTAGCAGTTTTTTTCGTTCGCTTTCGATTCCATTCCGACGTTTTGAGTTGTCTTCCGATTGCCACTTGCTGAAGTATATTTAGCGGTATTTAATGGCATTTGTTGCTTTTCACCAGCTAAAGCCGTTTTATTATCGCCCACATTTACGCTGCTGCTGCTTTCCGATAGATCCTAAATTTAGAACTATGTTTTTTACATAATAGTTCTTTGGTTTCGTTTATTCCTCACAAATCCTCCAAAAATATGCCATACTTGAGTATTTGAAAAATTCAATAGTTAATCATATTAAAATCTAGGAATAGTTTTCCTCGTTTACGTTCACAGTTTTAATGACAAAGCCCATCTCAGAAGAGGAAGCGGCAACACGAAACTGGCAACACATATTTTGGACATGTTTATTGGAATTCTTAAAAAAAAGTCGGCTTGTATAATCTAATTTTTTAATTTCCAACATCAGGCGGTTATAAAAATCGCTAGGAAGTAAGCCATTTTGAAAGCTCCGGTAATCGGTAATTTTAAAGTTTTGTGTTCTTTTAAGGTATCAACAATCAAGTTAGGCGTGTATAAGCGTGTTTCAAAATTTATGGATAAACTCTTTCTACGGTGCACAGTGCGAGATTTTGCCAATCTAGCATAGTTTAACTAATAACTCTTGAACGCGTAAAGATATCGGTATGAAATTTGGTACAGATTCTGCTGGGCTTTCAGTTAAGTACTGGTACGAATATGGGCATGGTCCGCCTACTTTCAAGTAGGATTGCCATAGAAAAATATTTTTTGAAATAGGGCGGACCACGCCCATATGTAGCGTTCCGTTCCCCTAAAGAGAAATTATTTTATTTAATGTACTAAAAAGTAGGAAATAACTTGTTTCCAAGTCACCTGTATCTTACTATCAATAAAAGCTTGGGGCGCTCATGTGTTCAATATTTGTCAACCAGTTACCACAATATTTTATTTAAATAATTTTTTGCAAATAGATTCTAGTAATGATAGATATTTTGAATATGGATATTGAGCGCACAAGCTTTTATTGATAGTAAGATACAGGTGACTTGGAAACAATTTATTTTCTACTTTTTAGTACATTAAATAAATTAAAGCTTATTTTTAAAAAGTTTTTTTTTATATAATTTTATTTTCTACTTTTTAGTCTTCCATAAATTAAATTTTAGAGCTCTGAAATTTTTCGCAAAAAGAATTTAAAACTTGCAGAGCAGTACACAATATTTAGGGTATTCACAGTGTTTCCTATCGTCAAATGTCATATCCTCAATTTAACAAATAATACGGCTGTGATCGACCCTAATATTCGTGGCATATTTGTGGCGCGATGAGTTGTTGTTGTTTTGCTTGCAAGGCGCGGCGAGTAAGTTTCTATCGTTTTTCATTGATGTGTAGTGTACCTGGTGTACCTATAATTATAAATTGAAACCCAAGTGTGTAGTTGCTTGAAAAGTGCCACGCCCCCTGTCCTACGCCCAATAAATTTAACCAGTGGGACGAAGCATCCAAGAGGGGCCTGTATACGGAATTTCAATGCTGCACGACCTTTAGTTCCAAAGCTATTCTATATAAACAATTTTGTTTGTATGGGCGGTGCCACGCCCACTTGTCCACCGCCTGTCTTATTTTCCTAGTAGAAGGATATGGATATGTAGTAAGTTCCTACCGAGTTTCATTGATGTGTGATGTGTAGTTCTAAAGTTATACACAAATCTGAAGTCGATAAAAAAGTGCCACGCCCCTTATCCTACGCCCATAAAATTTTACCAGTGGGACGACACATCCAAGAGGCAACTGCATACGAAATTTCAATGCTGCACGACCTTTCGAGACCTAATCGAGATCAAAAATTTTGTTTGTATGGGGGGTGCCACGCCCCCTTATCCAGTGCCCGTCTTATTTTCTCAGTAGAAGGATATGGATATGTAGTAAGTTCCTACCGAGTTTCATTGATGTGTGATGTGTAGTTCTAAAGTTATACACAAATCTGGAGTTGATAAAAAAAAGTGCCACGCCCCTTATCTTACGCCTATAAAATTTTACCAGTGGGACGACGCATCCAAGAGGCGAGTGCATACGAAATTTCAATGCTGCAGGACTTTTAGTTCCAAAGCTATTCTATATAAACGATTTTGTTTGTATGGGTGGTGCCACGCCCACTTGTCCACTGCCCGTCTTATTTTTCCATTAAATTCTCCAAAAAAGGGCTTGGTGAGGCCACCAAGGGGCGGTAAATTAAATATACCGATCATTTCTGTTGTAGAGCCTCTAGAGTCTAGACTGTAGAGTGTGAATATTGGGTACCTATGTACATATGTATATACAGTTCTATTAGGAATGTAATGTAGTGTGTCAAAAATGGGCGTGGTCCACCCGCTATGTAGGCGGTAAATTAAATTTATTTCCATTTAAATTTTGAAGTTCAACTTTTACATGATCATTTGATTGACTGCACAAAATAGATTAGATCAAACTATTTATAAATTAAAATTTTTCATTGGTTTATATTTGGTTAGAGTGGCAACATTCTTTTCATCATAGCAACCCGCTGACACGTTTTTTGACGTAGAAACCTAATTGACGCAGATTTCCTACCTTGCGATTAGGCATGGGTAATGGCGCAATTTTTTGTGCGTTGATGCACTGAAGCCAGCGCAATGCGTTAACTCAACTGCGCCATGATACCCACTATCTTACAGCGTAGGCATGGGTAATGGCCGAGTTCTAATGGTGCGTGCGTGCGCTACATTGCGCTGAAAATTTTTGACAGCTAAGTTGAACTAGTGCAAACATATGAAGAGAGTGCCAATGACCGGCGCGCTGAGCGCAGAGCGCAGAAAGTTTACCAACTTTCAACTTTTGCTGCAGACATTTTGCGCTGACAGCTCATCTACAGCTCACATACACACTTTGTGGTTGCCATCAGTGTGAAATAAAAGTGGTAGCTGAATATATTTTTATGTTATACTTATTTCAATCAATATTAGGTTTAAACGATATATACAAAATATTAAAAGTTAATATAGCTATAAACTTGGGACGAAATATGTTCTGTAAACTATTTAAGAATGTTTACTGCTCAAGTTGTAAATTGCCGAAATGGGGTGACTCTTTTTGGAGCGCACGCATTCCGTGCATTGGAACAGCTCAAGTGCGCTTCAAATTTTTTCGCTTACGCACTGGCGCAATGTAGCGGACGCACGCACCATTAGAACTCGGCCATAATAGCGCAAATTTTTGTGCGTTGATACACTGAACCCAGCGCAATGAATTGTTTATACGTATTTGTAGTGTTGTGAATGTTTTTGCAATTGGATTGTTTAATAAAAAGATTATTTATATATGAAAATTGTGGGCCGGTTTGTTTTTTAATTTTGTTTGCGAATGTAATGAAGACCTAAATATGTTCGTAGAACATAATGAACATACCTAATATTGCACAATAACATTGATTTAATACATTTGAGCTTTGAGTTAGAAATTCGTCAATGCAACACCAGAGTCTGTGTTGTCTCTGCCAATACTGCGCTGAATGTATCTATTGAATTGACTTGAAGTTTATTGCGCTACTGCGTTATAAGTGTTATAGTGTTGCCAAATGATGTAATCAGCGCAATAGCGTATCTCAATAAGGTTAATTGTGTTCGTGTATGGCAGGTGGTGTCAGCTGACACGCTACCTTGCGACACTCCTCGAGTAATCCTGCCAAAAGCCATTTTGGTATTACTCTGTCGGTGAAGCCTTAAGCTTTAAACACAATCAAATTGCGAGGCGAATGTACCGGCGAACGCGCGCTGTCAAAATTAAAACACACAGCAGTGCATTTAATTGCCCACAATGACGACGCTAGCGTAGTTCGCCTCGCGATAGAAAAAATTCTTTTGTCGCTGCCGCCTCGCGAAAAAATCAGCCTTTCAGCTGTCAGTGGTGAAAAAAAAATAAATGTAAGGAAATTGTAAATTTTTGTGCGGAAACTATTTTTATAGTTTTACAACTCGGAAAATTCGTGAATTCGTGGATTCCGTGTTTTTTTTTAATTCTGTGCTTGTTGTGGGGATGATTTTTTCCGAATCAACTGATGCGAATTTCGCTCTGATTCTGTTTCACTGGGCGAAATTCCACGACGACTGCCGTCAAGACGCCATTGTTCGCCGCGTAAAGTTCGCCTCGCTATTTGATTGTGTTTAAATCTTTACTGACACTTTCTTGCTTGTTTCTTTCTTTCTCTTTTTCTGACGCTGCTCCTAATTTGCACCAAAAAGGCAATAAATGTTTTGTATAAAGTTTAACACTCAACTAATTTTGCAACAAATTCTTTTACGTTTTTCTAGAAATTCGGATGCCAAAAATTCGACCAACTCACAAGGGAACGACTGCAAAGACAATTTAAATGACAAAAAGAAACCTCACATCAAGAAGCCACTCAATGCATTTATGTTGTACATGAAGGAGATGCGTGCAAAAGTAGTTGCCGAATGTACGCTCAAGGAGTCGGCAGCAATCAATCAAATTCTGGGTCGAAGAGTAAGTCAATATATTTTTTCCATTTAGGACATGTGCCAGTTTGTCTAAGTTTGAGCCCTATAACACTACTTCTGGAATTTATGGCATATGCAATTTCTTTCTGTTAAATATATAAATCTCTCTCTTATACAAGTTTATGTTTTTCGGCAGATTAAATGTTAGAAAGAATAGTTTTTATTCGGACTGACTTGCCAAAGAGAAATGACAATACCTAGTTGTCGATTTCTGTTCCGAAGCAACAAATAATTAGAATTCTTGGCTCTCGTGGGCAGGTCATATTTCGGTTATTTCGGTTTTTGTCAGAAAATCTCATCAGTGACTTTTAATGTGAATCCAAATAATTTCTAAACGACTAATTACTCGAAGTAGAAGCATTAACCCTCAAACGGGCAAGATCGAAAAAATAGTCGCATCGACCTGATAATTTTTTTTCAAGTAAATATACTTAAAATAACCATTAATTTAAATTAAACCTTTCAAATTTGCCCCTGGAACGCCCGCCAGGTGAGAAATAGCTAAGACCGTCTTAAGACGGTCTTACCCGTTTGAGTGTAAAAAATTACACAGGTATTATTTTTCGACCAAGCAAGTTAAATTGAGAAAAAGTAAGGAAAAAGGTATAAAACATGTTATTTTTTATGGTGATAGTCTCAGAAACAATATTTGATTCTATGATCCATGACTATACTACATAAATGAAGGTCACATTTGGAACAAACGACTTGTATATTCGAATTTTTACAATGTTTGCACTTATTTCTGCCGTTTCAATCAACGCAAATTGGAAGACGATCTACACCATCGAACCGAACATTGGGAACTAGATGATCAGCTTTTTTCTCAACACCTGATGTTCCAGTCTGTTTCAGACTTGGACCCATTGATGGTCGACCTACAAGTCTTTGAAGGAAACAAGTCCAGCAGCTATTTCCTCACGGAATTGTGGAAGCTGTAGACTGCCCCTTTCGGATACTTTGCTGGAATTATTTGCTTCCTCAGTATACATACGATTGTATAGAATAAATGCATTGGTAGCTGTAATGTCCACAAAATGATAGAATAGTTATAATATTTTGACTCTTAGCTCGATTGTGATATCGACGAATAAGACCGTCCATCAGACCGACTCCACCCATGTGATCATAGTATTCTCGGATTGCAGGCAGTCGCTTTCAATGAAGTTGTTTTACTTTCTATCATACCGAGGCGCCTTCGCTCTTTGTAGATTGGGATTAGTTCTGATATTGAAAGATTCAATATCAATGTACTGTCAATTCTCTTTTTATGCGGTGGATGCGTTCCACAACTAACCGCACAAAAGGAAATCGCATAAAAAAATACACTAATGCATAGTAAAAAAAATTATATAAAAAAAAACTTTTTAAAAATAAGCTTTAATTTATTTAATGTACTAAAAAGTAGAAAATAAATTGTTTTTAAGTCACCTGTATCTTACTATCCATAAAAGCTTGGGGCGCTCATGTGTTCAATATTTGTCAAACAGTTACCACAATATTTAATTAAAATAATTTTTTCCAAATAGATTCTAGTAATGAAAGATATTTTGAATATGGATATTGAACGCACAAGCTTTTATTGATAGTAAGATACAGGTGACTTGGAAACAATTTATTTACTTTTTAGTACATTAAATAAATTAAAGCTTATTTTTAAAAAGTTTTTTTTATATAATTTTATTTTCTACTTTTTAGTCTTCCATAAATTAAATTTTAGAGCTCTGAAATTTTTCGCAAAAAGAATTTAAAACTTGCAGAACAGTACACAATATTTAGGGTATTCATAGTGTCTCCTATCGTCATATCCTCAATTTAACAAATAATACGGCTGTGATCGACCCTAATATCCGTGGTATATTTGTGGCGCGATGAGTTGTTGTTGTTTTGCTTGCAAGGCGCGGCGAGTAAGTTCCTATCGTTTTTCATTGATGTGTGGTGTACCTATAATTATAAACTGAAGCCCAAGTGTGTAGTTGCTTGAAAAGTGCCACGCCCCCTGTCCTACGCCCATAAAATTTTACCAGTGGGACGAAGCATCCAAGAGGGGCCTGTATACGGAATTTCAATGCTGCACGAACTTTAGTTCCAAAGCTAATCGAGATCAAAAATTTGGTTTGTATGGGCGGTGCCACGCCCCCTTATCCAGTGCCCGCCTTATTTTCTCAGTAGAAGGATATGGATATGTAGTAAGTTCCTACCGAGTTTCATTGATGTGTGATGTGTAGTTCTAAAGTTATACACAAATCTGGAGTTGATAAAAAAGTGCCACGCCTCTTATCCTACGCCCATAAAATTTATTGATTCATGTATCCTGCTCGTGTTTAGGCATGTCTGCAAAGTTTCAGATCTCTAAGTAGTCGGGAAGTGGGTGAAAAATTGATTACTAGATTTGCCGACATACCACTGACTGACATACCGCGCAAAGTGAAGTTAATAGAAAGCTTATAATAAAATAGGGATGTGTTCCATTATTTTCAAAAAGCGCATAAAACTCAAAAATCGCATTGAAATAGACATAAATTACATTGCATAATTAGAGATACGTTCCAAAATTTTTTAAAAGCTCATAAGAACAAAAAATCGCAAAGAAAAGTCGACTCAGAAAAAATTTGGATACCTAAGTATTTTTGAACAAGGAGTCAAAATTTCAATTTGCCTGTTCTGTATGTAAGGGAATCCCATAAAACATTGCTACCCAAAAGTTCCTTTTGGAAGAGAAAACACCAACCCATACAAACTTTATTATGATAAAAAAGAAAAAACAATTGTGTTCAATATGTACACTATAAAAACAAGTGAATTGTGTGTTATATGTTATAAAAAACCAAACTTAATAACTCAAAATTCATTTAAATCTCTCATGA
Organism: Neria commutata; assembly: GCA_963457695.1. Lineage (NCBI taxonomy): Eukaryota > Metazoa > Arthropoda > Insecta > Diptera > Micropezidae > Neria > Neria commutata. Next base: position 682,030 of record OY735250.1, read on the forward strand.
TCCTCCCAATAAATAATCCAAATCAATTTCCCAGTAAAAAAATCAATTTCCCACTTTTTTTCTGAAGATAGGCTCTTCATTTTGCAAAGTTTGCATAATTTAAATTTCAAACTTAATAAGCAAAAATTTGTTCAAGTGCTTCTCATTCCACAGCTGCACACTTTTTCCATCGAAACCATGCGCAAGACAACAACAGAATTTGCGTTGAAGATAAGTGTCGCAAAAGTGTACCAACAAAGCTTAAGAAAGTGTTGTTGCTTTGTGCTAGGGCACTTCTGCCATACAAAATTCAAAGGAAAAAACACATAACTTCGAAATAATGAAAATAAAAATCGCATAAAACTCGTATGGAAAAACCGCATAACTTCGAAATCGCTTAAAAATAATTCGCATAAAAAGAGAATTGACAGTATGTAGATGCCAGATGCACACAATTGTTATCTCTGCACAAAACAGTATTCACATCGACTCCTTGGATTGAGGGCATGTATTCTAGGGAGTTTATATTTTCCTGTAAAGCACATCAGTTGGTTTCTTTAGTGATCAACCCAATCATTTTGTCGGGGAAAAGTAATTGAAGAGCTCCATTGGTGTTTCGAGCTATTTTAGAGCCAATGGAAGTGATGAATCGCCACGAAAAGCCACCTAGTTTCGATGTAAACGCATGGCGCGTTTACTCCAAATTCATTTGGTTAGCTCTTTTGAGTCATTTGATATTGCACTTAGAGCTGTGAGTATAAAATATACACAATTTATATAAATATGCCATATATAAGTAAACCTTCTCTACTAAAGCCACCCTCAGTTGGCTGACATAATGGTCCAAAAGCTTCAACTGTTGGCAATGGAGATCGAGCTCTTTTGGGTGGTTTGAAGCGTAAATTTTTCTGGTCGCAGTTGATGAGGATGGTTCTTGTGTTTCAAATGTTACAACCGCCATAATATCATGAACGAATGCTGAAGAAGCTGCTGGTTGCTCGATGTCACTGATTTTCAATGACAAATTTATAGCCTGTCAATTCATTCAACTTTTTTTCTTATAATGAAACTAGCTGTTACCCGCGGGTTTCACCCCGCGCTCTTATAAAAGTACGTAATGTGAAGAGGTGCTTGCATACGGAACTTCAATACTGCGCGACTTTTAGTTCCAAAGCTATTCGATATCAATGATTTGGTTTGTACGGGTGGTTCCACGCCTCTTATCCAATGCCCGTCCCATTTTCCCAGTTCAAGGATACGGATATGGTGTCAGTTCTTGCCGAGTTTCGTTTATGTATGATGTATAGTTCTAAAGTAATACCCAAATGTGAAGTTGATTGAAAAGTGCCACGCCCCTGTCCTACGCCCATAAAATTTTACCAGTGGGACGACACATCCAAGAGGCGACTGCATACGAAATTTCAATGCTGCACGACCTTTAGTTCCAAGGCTAATCGAGATCAAAAATTTTGTTTGTATGGGGGGTGCCACGCCCCCTTATTCAGTGCCCCCTTATTTTCTCAGTAGAAGGATATGGATATGTAGTAAGTTCCTACCGAGTTTCATTGATGTGTGATGTGTAGTTCTAAAGTTATACACGAATCTGTAGTTGATAAAATAGTGCCACGCCCCTTATCCTACGCCCATAAAATTTTACCAGTGGGACGACACATCCAAGAGGCGACTGCATACGAAATTTCAATGCTGCACGACCTTTAGTTCCAAGGCTAATCGAGATCAAAAATTTTGTTTGTATGGGGGGTGCCACGCCCCCTTATTCAGTGCCCCCTTATTTTCTCAGTAGAAGGATATGGATATGTAGTAAGTTCCTACCGAGTTTCATTGATGTGTGATGTGTAGTTCTAAAGTTATACACGAATCTGTAGTTGATAAAATAGTGCCACGCCCCTTATCCTACGCCCATAAAATTTTACCAGTGGGACGACACATCCAAGAGGCGACTGCATACGAAATTTCAATGCTGCACGACCTTTAGTTCCAAAGCTAATCGAGATCAAAAATTTTCTTTGTATGGGGGGTGCCACGCCCCCTTATCCAGTGCCCGTCTTATTTTCTCAGTAGAAGGATATGGATATGTAGTAAGTTCTTACCGAGTTTCATTGATGTGTGATGTGTAGTTCTAAAGTTATACACGAATCTGTAGTTGATAAAATAGTGCCACGCCCCTTATCCTACGCCCATAAAATTTTACCAGTGGGACGACACATCCAAGAGGCGACTGCATACGAAATTTCAATGCTGCACGACCTTTAGTTCCAAGGCTAATCGAGATCAAAAATATTGTTTGTATGGGGGTGCCACGCCCCCTTATCCAGTGCCCCCTTATTTTTTCATTAGAAGGATATGGATATGTAGTAAGTTCCTACCGAGTTTCATTGATGTGTGATGTGTAGTTCTAAAGTTATACACAAATCTGGAGTTGATAAAAAAGTGCCACGCCCCTTATCCTACGCCCATAAAATTTTACCAGTGGGACGACACATCCAAGAGGCGACTGCATACGGAATTTCAATGCTACACTACTTTTAGTTCCAAAGCTATTCGATGTAAACAATTTGGTTTGTATGGGCGGTGCCACGCCCTCTTGATGTATCAAAATTTTTTATAGCCTATAACCATCCTTGGAACATCTATAGTCTATGTGCCAAATTTGGTTATGATCGATCAAGCGGTTTGGAACGCAACTCCGAACATACATACATACATACATACATAAATTTTTTGATTTTTATATATATAGATTAGAGCGATTCATCTAATACACAAAAATTACATAAAAAGGGGAAAAACTTACAATAATAGGTAACATTATATGATGTAAACAACAAAAGAAGAAAACAATAATGAAGCAGACGGAGACGATTTTTTTTTCACGTAAACCGGTAAGACCGTCTAGAGACGGTCTTTCATTTTTCGTTTCCCATGTACACTTATATTTCTTTTTCAACTTAAAGCATATAATATTATTCAAGTATATAGTTCTAACTACTTAAAAAAAAATTATGAAGTCGATCACTTTAGTTTAAATGAACTTTTTTCGCAATTGAAAAACAAATTTTTTTCCGGAATAATTTTCGATGCTTATTCGTCGGATTCTCGCACTGCATTGATTATTGCACTCAACCATGTAGTCGGAGTACTTTTTTATTTGTTTATCAAAATGTCGAACAGACTATTCTTAATAGATATTTTCCTATATTGAAGAAAAAATAATTTCAGATTTGACCCTGGAGGCCAGAAATCGAAGACCGTCTTAAGACGGTCTTACCCGTTAGAGGGTTAATGTGGTTACACAACAAAAAAACCAGAAGTATTCTTTACGAAATCTGTAAAATGCAATATAGGTTTTTAAATAAATTTTTGTGTGTTCTATTAACATATTACAAGAAAAATGTAAAACTTTTACTCGTTATATATAGTTATAATATGGGGTGTAGATAAGATTGAAGCAAACTCTCAAACCGGTTAAGGAAGAATTTTCACATCCGGCACACACACACATGTTTTTCGATCGAAAAACAATTGAAAAACATTCGTTCGCTTTCCTGCAATCACAAATATTGCAGTGACTAGACCTGCAATCTGCAAGCGCTTGCTGCAACTGATTTGATTGCTTGCAACGATTGCATGAACTAGTCAGACGGTGCAATGCAAGCATTTCCGTGCAATCAAATCAATTGCACGCAACCACTTTTCGGGTGGTCAGACGATGCAATTCTACTTGCTGCAATTAAAACGATTGCTGCAAGCACTTGCATTGCACCGTCTGACGGCACCTTTAAGACCGCTTATACGCATTCAAATTTGGATGCGGATGAATGCTGATTTTCCCAGAGGAAGCACTAATTTTCGCTTTGTAATGTAAAACGACAATATAAAATCATGTAGTTTATTACAAATATATTAGGTTAGGTTAGGTTAAAAAGGCTGTTTACTGCTGGCAGTAAACCCACCCAGAGGCCGAAGGCCCATTGTGATGCCTTATTGTATATAAACCCAGTAGATGGAGAAAGCCCAAACCCTTAGGTGTGGGTGAACCACCCTGATTGCATAGCGAATCTTGAAATATCCTCCTGAGGAACACGTACTAATTCTGCCAAGCTATCAAAGAACCGTTTACCCACGAATCGTAGGCGACGTTCCTGTAGTGCTGGACAGTAACATAGAAGATGCTCAATAGATTCTATTTCCTCTTCTTCTTCCTCGTCTCCGCAGCTGTTACAGAAGCCACTCCGTGGGATTTGCAATCAGTCGGCCATGACGCCTATGATGCAATGTCCGGTGAGTACCCCTGTGAGTATGCGGATGGAATGTCTATTTAGAGCAAGTATGCTCTTAGTTCTTTTTGCGTCTAGTTTGAGCCATAAAGTCCGAGAAATTGCACAATTTGTGGTGTTTGACCACCGGTAATGGGCCATTGTTTCGGATTTAAGCTCTATGAGTCCATATGCTTCGCAAATGAGAGTGTGGATGCTGTTATCAGAATATTGTAAGTCCATTTCAGATCCATTCCTAGCTAGTTCATCTGCCCTCTCATTCCCTTCTACACAGAAGTGTCCGGGTACAAAAAATTTTGTTTAACCTAAATGGAAATATTGTTACAGTTGCTTATGCTCGAGAAGCTCTGCGGTAAGCCATAAATCGGTAGCGGATCGTCATACCCAATTATGAATGTAAGTAACTGCGGTTAGTCAAATCTGGTTGTGCTGATATTGTTTTGTACATATGTAGTAGAACCTTTTGATTTGAAGACATTTAATTTTTAAGTAACTCTACCCAGCTCTGGCAATTAATATGGCGAATCATTATATAACAGCCTCTTGAACTGTTCAACACTGCTTTGCATGCTGCGCCCCCAATGCTCTACTGATTTGTTTTCTGAGTGCTACTGCGATGCATTGCATAAATTAGGTTGGCAACACTTTTTAGTTTGGGAACGCACTTGATGCTCAACATTGCTTTTGCAAAATGGAAATTGTAAAAAACTACATATTTAACGCATTTTTGGATTTGAGTAGCGAATAAACTCCCAGCAAATCGAGATAAATTATAAAAATGAGAAAAAGGAGGCGAAATTTAATCGCGTCCTAAAAGTTTCAGTGCAGCCGAAAAAACATAACCTAACTAATCACAAAGCATCAAAAAAATTTGTGATGAGCAGTTTGCGCATTCGATGCTTATCGACAACTTGATGCCTGCGTTTAGGAACAGGGTGCACGTGCAAACTTTTTATGTTTGCGTTTAGGAACATACTGCTTTGTACTTATGCAGCGCAACTGACGTTTAGGAATACAGCCTATGCGTGCGCTCCAAAAAGAGTCACCCCATTTCGGCAATTTACGACTTGAGCAGTCATTCTTAAATAGTTTACAGAACATATTTCGTCCCAAGTTTATAGCTATATTAACTTCCAATATTGTGTATATATCGTTTAACCCTAATATTGATTGAAATAAGTACAACATAAAAATATATTCAGCTACCACACTTTTATTTCACACTGATGGCAACCACAAAGTGTGTATGTGAGCTGTAGATGAGCTGTCAGCGCAAAATGTGTGCAGCAAAAGTTGAAAGTTGGTAAACTTTCTGCGCACTGCGCTCAGCGCGCCCCTCATTGGCACTCTCTTCATATGTTTGCACTAGTTCAACTTAGCTGTCAAAAATTTTCAACGCAATGGTGCGCACGCACGCACCATTAGAACTCCAGATTTACAGCCTCATCGTATTAATCCCCGTGATCGAACGCAACGCGAACACGAAGCCAACGCGGGGATCAAAAAACGGCAATTTATAAATCACTGCGTAATTGCGTTCGTCGTCTTACGGCATCACATGAGCTGTCACGTTCTTACGAAAAAAAATATAAAAAAATACAAGACAAAATTTGCAGCTCCATTGCATACCTTCCATAGCCTAGTGGTTAAAGCGTTTGACTAGCACGCGAGAGGTTGTGAGTTCGATCCTCAACCGCGGTACTTTTCTTTTTTTTTTTGTGATTTATATCCTCAACCGGAGTGCTAGTATTTTCCTTTTTAGGGTTCCGTTCCCCTAAAAGGGAAAAAACGGGAACACTTATAAGGTCACTTTTGTTTTGGGAGTGTGTATATAAAACGACCTTTTTTTAATCGTAGAAACCTGAAATTTGGCACGATGTTAGGTCTTAATAACCTAAACACATTTTCATTATAAAAAGTTAAGAAATATTTTTAGAAGTATATTTTTATAATTTTTAAAGGTTTTCGGGTGGGGCAAAAAAAATAAAAATATTTTTAAATCATATCGTGTGGGGTATCGTTAGAAAGGGCTACATCCATAGATTACAAAATGTATTTTTTTTTAATTTTATGTGAACGGGTTAGAAAGATATAGTTAAAAATGTGATAAAAACAGACCTGTCCCCACATGATCCAATCTGCACACACCATTTCTGAACCAAAAATTTTGATAAAATCAGGCTTACTAGGTATTTGATCACGCATGACTGAATGGCTGCCGGTTTTTTCGAATTTTTAATTTTTTGATTTTTTTTTTTAATTTAAGATGACCCCCTCAGAAAAAAATTTTTGTTGTTTATATCGAGTGGGGTATCATTAGAAAGGGCTACATCCATGTATTCCAAATATATTTTTTTTAATTATTATCTAAACGCGTTAGAAAGATATAGTTAAAAAACGGACCTGTCCCCACATGATCCCATCTTCCCACGCCATTTCTTAACCGAAAATTTGGATAAAATCAGACTTACTAGGTACTTATTTGATCACGCATGACTGAATGGCTGCCGGTTTTTCTCGAATTTTTAATTTTTTTATTTTTTGAATTGTATGTTTATTTTTCGACCTGTTATTATAATATATATATTTTATGGTCCTTGAGCCTGAAAAAACACAACATCTATAAATTTTTTATTTTTTTTTAAATTTAAGATGACCCCCTCAGAAAAATTTTTTTTTTGTTTATATCGAGTGGGATATCATTAGAAAGGGCTACGTCCATGGATTCCAAAGATATTTTTTTTATAATTTTTTGTGAAGTGGTTTCGAAGATATAGCACAAAATGTCGAAAAAATGACCGTACCCCCCCTGGCTTTCTACATTTCTTAAGCTAAAATTTTGATAAAATCAGAGTTAGTAACTCTTTAGTCATAGATTACTGGAAAACTGCACTTTAAGATTACCACAGTAAAAAATTTTCGTTGCGAAAAATTTTTATTGTTTACATATTGTGGGGTATCGTTAGAAAGGGCTACGTCCGTGGATTCCAAAAATGTTTTTTTCATATTTTTAGGTGAATTGGTTTCGAAGATGTAGCCCAAAATGTCGAAAATTGTGTGGCCAGACGGGCAAAGAGAAACTAAATTCGAAGGCAAAAAAGGGTATTTCTGGTACGGAACCCTCAGTGAGCGAGCCCGACTCGCACTTGACTGCTTTTTTCTTTAGTATTTGTCTTTAATAAGTATTACAATACTTATTATTTGCTTCTACAGATTACCACAAATCAATTTTCACTCGAAATTACCAAAATTTTGCGTTTAAAAAACCGAACGCAAGCTCAAACCCAAGTGAACGATTTCATGTGAGTGAAAGCGCAGCGTTGCGTTTTATGCGATACCGGTTTTCATACGAAACTACGTAAGACAGCACGCGCGTCACTGAGTGAGGTGATTCGTTATACACCATACTAAATTCTTGAACGCAGGGTGAAGTGAGGCGTTGGGATTTATAAAATAAGCATGTAAGATTTCTCAAACCTTTCCTGAAATATTATAAGTCGTCTCCACTGCCAATAATCTTCCGCTTACCATTCATTTTTGAAAATATATTGCCAGTGGAGACCACTTATGTTACATATTAAACAATATATGACAAACAAATTGTTTTTTAGACTTCGCTTTCGATCGACCGCCATTTTGTAAATTCTACAGCTATTTTTTCACTGCAAAAAATTAAGAGCCGTAATAATGAAAATATTAAAAATGGAGTGGCTTTTCTGAAAATCTTAGTATGATAAATTTGTATAGGCATTTTTAGCGTCCAATTTTAGTTCTTTCTGATCAGTAATTAAATTTTAAAAATTTCTAGCGTGTGAACGCAGCTCACCATCTGATTGACGACATGGCATACTATCAAAATGCCCACACGAAAAATTTTTTCTTAGTCATCAATGAAATTTCACAGATGGTAAGCTATCGCTATTTCTACAGCTATTTCCTGTGGAGACGCAGTGTAAGAGTTTCGATTTGGAAATTTTCTATCTAGTATTACCACATCATAATCATAAATAATGTGCATATACTCTGTTTTGCTTTTTATCTATTTTCTATTGAGCACAGTATTACCATATAATAAAAGAGTTTAAATCCTCCCTACAATAATTCAGAGCCCGCATACACGTGCTATTGTCTTAATCTTTCATTTCGATGTCCATTTCGCTGGAATATAAAGAAATTTTTTTCATGTTTAAATTTATGCATAGCTGTGTCATAAGACACACCATATTCGGGGTTATTACTAGTTATAATCGGCATGTATAGGCGTACACTGAGAATCGGCGGTCGTCGAAAAAAGCACCAAAAATATTTTACAAAAAAGTGAGTTGTGTTAAAACAATTCTATAAAATGTATACAGTTATTTTGATTCAGCTGGCATTTAATTTACGTGGACTTCTATGTTTTTCCTTAAAAGAAAGAATGTGAATAATATGATGATTAAACAAAACAGACAACAGAAATAGACGACTAGGTATTGTCTCTTTGGCAAGTCAGTCTGTTTTCGCGGGAACTGACCGGGTTGTCAGTTCCGCGAGTCGGGGCGCCGTTGAGGTACTGGAGTTCTCGCTTGGGTTGCGGGCAAGCAAAGTTGGTGTAAAATACAAAAACTCGAAATGTTGTTGGTTATACTCAAGTTTAGGTGTTTATTTGCGGGTTTTCTTCGTTTCTTACCTACTTTTGGTACAATATTGGGCTTAGTTGGTACGGGGTGTTCGTACGGTGTCCTTTCCTTGCCGGGGTCACTTTGAATAGTGTCCAAAGTGAAAGTCAGTGCAAGTCATGTATCCATATCGCCTGCCAATAATGCCCCCAAGCCAATTAACAGCTATGTCTGTTCAAAGGGTGTCATTATGAACTGGGTTGCCAACAGGCAAGGAGAGGGATGCAGCGCTGAGGGGTTCTGGCGTAAACACAGTCCGAATAAAAACTATTCTTTCTAACATTTAATCTGCTGAAAAACATAAACTTGTATAAAATTAAAACAAAATTTGAAGAAAGGTTATTTTTTACCCTTTTTTAGAGTCCATAGAATATGATATAAGATGTTATCATAGTTGCATGAACTTGTGTCGGACGGTGTAATATATTGGTTGCATAAAATAAGAAAATTATTTTTTTCACGCTGCTAGAATTTCTTAGTAGGTACTTGTTTGAATTTATCATTTTGGTTTAAATTGAAGCGTGTAAAATTTATGTTATAAACATTGAATTATTGACATTTCCATTTTATTTAGCTAAGATAGCTCCTTTTAGTGCGCAATTTAGACAAACTGGCTCACATCCTGACCAACAATAAAATATTTAAAAGCACATAAACACGAACTTGTATATTGAATAATGAGATGTTTCCAGCAAAGTATAACATTTTAACAATTTATAAATGGTGCCAGTGCAAAATGAAATTAGGAAACTATAAACTTTAGAGGGTGTATAATGGACCAAAATACCTTGGTGTTAAAGAACTCACCTCCTGATGGGGCTCTTGCAGTGCTACAATTTACCGTTGCTCCTCACGCACTCGTCAGATTACACTGCACAACAGCCCAAAAGAACTTGCAAGATCAAATCAAGCTCAATCGAAGAATTTTCGAACACTCCTCACAACTGCGTACTCGGATTTTGGATAGTAAGAGCGATCAATTTAGAAGGTTATGTTTGGTTTACGCTAAAGGGCGTTTGCCATGTTTTGCGATCTTTGCATTTTAATTGGTTTCATTGTCCCGATGAATACAAAGTAAGCAATTACTTGCTAGCTATGGTTTACTGTCACAAGCAAATGCCTTAATAGCAAAAGCTTAAACTAAATAGAAATTTTTTACTTTATTATGAATAACAAGTAAGGGAGCATCAGTCGGGTTTCACCGACACAGTAATACCCTACACCAAGTAACTAAAAGATATTCCTAATACACCTGTATATAGCAAATATGTAAGTACCAAATATCATTCCTTTAAATAAGTAGTTAAACAAATTAAAACCATTTTACTGAAAAAATTACGAGGTAGTGGGACTTACAGGCCCATTGTGGGCGTGTCCTTCAACCGATTTGATTAATTTGGTTCAAATTGTTGTTGCAAATTTTTAACTCATGCGGCTAAACTTTTAGCTCAGCATTCCGGTTGACTTTTAGATATTTTTTCAGTTTAATTTCGGCAACTCGGCTGAATTTGATAAACATAAATCTTTAGTCGCATTTGATGTCGGCAACTCGGCTAATTTTAGGGAATAAAAGTAATATATGTTTGAGTTTCTCTCCGATTTCGAAATTTAAATAATTGCGGTGAATTGCCAATTCTCCGAGAATAATCTTTGCCATGAAAAGCTCCTCAAACCCGTTCGGATTCGGTAAAGTAGGTCCCATTAATTTGTGAAAAATATGACAAGCACACACAAGTTTATGCGAGAAAGCTAGTCCTTGGCCCACACGGGCTGTTGCGCCAATCAATTAATTAATTATTAAAGTTATAACGTGACAAGCACGTCTTTTATTTCCCCGATTTTTTGAGTTAGGTTCTTAGCAGTGCTCCTGCCAACCATGCACTCCCAGGCCTCACCAGCACCCCCGAAGGGGACTAAATTGGCACCCCGGCCAGTTTGCGCCCAACAAACACTTTACTTAACCCGAGGTTCACTGTGAAATTTGGTCCAAATCGGACAACTTCTTCTTTCTCTCCTGTGCTAACGAAGAGACAGACGGACAGACGAACAACCGGAAATCAAAAGAGAAAGTGTTTCTGATCATTTCTATATTCTTATGTCTATACCTAGGAAGGCTCCTTTAACGCGTTACAATTTTCGCACAAAGTTGCATTCAATAAAATTCCAGGAATTTTGGACACAGGCGAAAAATGCGAATTTGTATTAAAAATCCAAAAATTAGAGGCTACTAAACCGAATCTGCAGCTAAGCGAATTCTACTGTATACCCTATTACCTACCATACGTGTAGGGCATACAAATATTGGCCGTTGCTACTTGTGCTAGGCTGCTGGAGCAAAAGTTAGCTTCGACTAGAAACATGGTATGCATGTGCGCACATGCATTCATACATATATATATTATAAAATATTTATAAGATAAGAACACAGTGCCATTTTTACGTGTAAATGCAGAGAATGCCAAATAAATACTAAATTCAGTTTAAGTTAGCATGGAATACCACAGCCTTAAAATTTCTTAAGCAAAAACTTATCCAGCAGTTGTTTCGTTTATTCATTCGCTTTTAAGCAACAGCTTAAAAACGTCAGCAAAACCTTACCCAAATAGCAATTGCTGGGGAAAATAGGAAAGGCTTGTAGATAAAGCAATTGCTTGCGTTTTTATATATACAAATTTAAGCCATTGCCTAGAAATTTTAAGAAATAGCAATTGCTTCTAATCAGGCCCATTATATCGAAAGAAAGAAACTAGCCTGTTTTCTTGAATTCCTAATTCAAAACTAATAGTCATAGTTGATTTCAATTGCTTGGCAGTTGAAATGTTCAAATGCTAAGCCAAAGTAAAATTTTACTTAAAATTGTTTTAAATTGCATTCCCCCGTTGACGACTTATAAATATGCAAATGTAATTTCAAATTCTTACTACTCACATTTGTATTATCTATATCTATATCTATATCTATATCTATATCTATATCTATATACATATATAAAATATATAAAATACAATAGTATGTTTGTCCTCTATAGACTCTAAAACTACTGGACCAATTTTGACCAAACTTTATATACATGCTCTATGGGGCGTGAGGAGTGTTTCTGTGTAGTTTGAAGTTCGTCCGACAGATGGCGCAATATTCAGTATTTTTGTGTTTTTGCACCGTAACTCAAGAACTACAGGAGCGATCAACCTTATACTCACAACATATGTTCGTGAGGTGCTCTGAATGGTTTGTTTTCATGTTAGAACATCCTAAGTGTTGCCACGGTGGCGTTTTTTCGAAAATTCTTATTTATGGACCGATTTTGCTCAGATTCACACCATATAATACTCAAGTTGACAGAAAGTCGTTGACAAAATTTGAACCTGATAGCTGTTGTCGAGGTGGAAATATTCACGAAAACGTATCTTCCTGTACATAATTTTCATTTTCATATCTTAATATATAAAAACGTTTGTGCGTATGTATGTCGCAGCATCACGGCTGAACCACAGAAGCGATCGACCTTATACTCACAACATATGTTCGTGTGCTGCTCTGAATGGTTTGTTTTCATGTAAGACCTTCCTAAGTGTTGCCACGGTGGCGTTTTTTAGAAAATTCTTATTTATCGACCGATTTGGCTCAGATTTATACCATATAATGCTAAGGTTGACAGAAAGTGGTCGACAAAATTTGAACCTGATAGCTGTTGTCGAGGTAGAAATATTCAGGAAAGCATATTCTTCCTGAAGTACATTGAAACACATTTCAAAACAAATCTTGGAATAAAATAATTATTTTGGGCAGAACAACGTTTGCCGGGACAGCTAGTCATTTATATATACCAAACGCTACATTAAAGAACTACATTTTTTTATAGTGTAAATATTTATCCGCGTTCAAAGGCGTTCAGAAAATAAAAATCTGTTTATTTCAAGCGAAACTATACACACACAAAAACGAGGCTTGGCCTTGCTTTTTCGCATTAACTTGTATGTGTCCGTTCGATTTTAGCACAAGCTAACGGGACCTAAACATTTATTCTGTAGCCGTGTTAGAACGGGATTGAGAAGCTTTATGTACACGGCAAAGTACACTCTCGGGGAGTTGCAACTGGCTCGCGCGAGACGAAAGTAGTAGAAAGCTCGAACACATCCATTCTACAAACTACTTGATATTTTATTATGACTAAATTTTAGGCACGACTTCCATCTTCCGGAGGCTGTATTTTTCAAACTTCTGCCGCACTGCACGACAATATTATTACTCAAAATCTAGTCGTACATAGCTTCTGCTGCTGAATTTATGTATGAAGAATCCATATTTTTGAACATTTATTAGTACCTTTTAGAATCATTATACTTAAAATATTCCTATGATTTTTTACAGCCTCGAGCTTCTTTCACATGAAAATATCGATTCATAAGCAAAATATTTATGTCTATTGACGAACACCGTAAAAAAACTAAAAACCGGACTGGCAAAAACTAGCGATCAATAACTCACAGGCCTATGATCAATCCATCTGAGTATGCAGTTGTTATGAGTTCAGAATTTCTTTTGAAAAGTATGTTTAGTTGGAAAAGTTGAAAAAGTGTAATTTTGTTGCCCTCTGATACCATTGTTCAGTTTAAAATCGGATTAATATGCGCACACTGTCTTTATACTACGTATATATATATTACTATATATATATGTATATATAGCTATTAGAGTGACCGCAGTTGATATGGGGTAAAAATTTTTCCCGAATTGATAGCTCGGTTCAGCTACAAGTTACAAAAAATATGTACATATATAATATAAATTAGTAAGAATAATATTGCCTTTAATTTAAGATATTAGTCATGGGAAAATAGTGTCGTTCCGGAGGTACGGCCCAAAAACGTCGCTAGTCAGCAAAAAAATCTAGTTTTTAAACTTTGAGCGCCGAGCGGCACGTTTTAACGTGCTCTAATCGTGCTCAAACTTTGGCTACCTTAAAATCAGGAAAGACTGATCATTTTGTGGGGTTCCCGTCGACAAAATTCCGACATCGATTTTTAGCAGTCACCCTAATAGCTATATATGTATGTATACAATAGAAACATAGGGTACGTTTTTTAGCTAGCGACATTTTAATATCACGACAACTCATCGGAGCAATGCTCGGAATATAATTAACTAGTTTCCTTTAGTAAGCACAAAGGAAGTGATGGAAGTGGAAGGGATGGTGATATAGATGATCAGAAAGATTTCTTTTCGATTTCGAGCTGTCCGTCCGTCCGTGGGTCTGGGGTTTAGTCGAGAGAAAACTGCACCCGTACACAAAGGATGTCTCCAGTAACATTAACTCCTTCCCTAGTTTAAGTTCTGAGCTTGGCGAAATTAGGCAGACACAATACTTCACCCACCTAGGAATTTGTTTGGTAAAAAGGCTCTCATTTGCGTAATAGTGCATTTAAACAAATGAAGTATTGTTTATAAGTAAAGTTGTCATATTATACGTGGAAATTGGCGTAGGCCGCCCAATATGAAGGCGGTAAAAGAAAATTGTTCATATTTTATAAGCTTTTTATTAACTTCACTTCAGGTTTGTATGTATGTATGTCGTCAAATCTAGTAATACATTTTTCACCCACTTCCCGACTACTTAGAGATCTTGAACTTTGCATACATGCGTAAACACGCTGACAATACATGAATCAATCATAAAAATAAACATTTACTTTAAACAAAGTTATTAGCGAAACTGCAATACCCAATCAGAGCACAGAGAGAAGAAGAAGCTCGTAGGGACAGACGGGCCAGGAGCTGTTCAATCGCATTTTATATAATTTTGCCGTATTTATAGAATACGAAATCTGTAATGACCTTGATTTATGCCTAATTTAGGCCCGTTCAAATAATATTGTATAGATATTTCATTAAATCACATCACATACATCAACTAATGTTCCGGTGACAGACGGGCAAGGAAGAGTGCTGCTATTCAACCGAAAACCAAGAGCAGACCAGACGGGCAAGGAAAACTATTCCTATTAAATTAAATAGAATTAATTTCAGCAACAGCCAATCAGAGCCAAACAGGGGAGAAGAAGCACTGCTGTATATAAGCAGGACAGAAGCACGCTTTGCTCTATTGCTTTCAGTTATTCGTTGCGAACGCACGTGCATTGGAACTCTTACTTTTGAGAATTTTGATTTGATTTTGATTTAAAATTTCAGAGCTCTAAAATTAAATTTATGGGAGACTAAAAAGTAGAAAATAATACTATATGTTGAGAGCCCACCAAATTTAATAGCCGTTTGTGTTTTCTGCTAATGATTAATGCTAGGTTTATTGATTATAATTTTAACAGTCACAAGCTGCTTTAAATTATTTAGTGTTCGACTCGATCCGTTCTTGTCTCGAAAATGAATATGGCGAACCCCGACCTGTCAAAGGCCAAGCGTTGCCACCAGACGAAGCGAAAGCGCTGCCACATGGGAAAGTTTCGTAAATGTTACTCCGGCACTCAACATCCTCCCCCCCCGTATCTTGTCCACACATGGGCAGGAATACGAAACTCTTGATGTCGGAGTATCTTCTTTAGGGACGGACATCTAACACCGCCAGCTTGCAAGCGGGTCTCTGATAAATTCCACTGGCAGTACGCACTGATGCGCTTCGAACCTGTCCTTCGCTTCCAACTATTGTTGCAGTAACAATTCCCTTCGGCCAGCAATGGAAGGTGGAAGGTTTTGGTCGACAATGATGACGATGTCTCCGCACTCTAAGGGCTTCACTTTGTTGAACCATTTAGTCCGTCGGGTTAGAGTGGGCAGATACTCGGCCACCCATCTTTTCCAAATTCGATCTGCTAGAAGTTGTGAGTGGCGCCAGGATGATCTTAGGTATTCGTCGCTGGTCTCAAATTTTCCAGGCGCTTTTGACCCATCGGTGGAGCCCAGAAGGAAATGGTTCGGAGTTAAAGCCTCTTGTTCAGCGGTTTCGAGTGATAAATAGGTAAGCGGTCGTCGATTGATGATGCTCTCGACTTCCAAGAGGAAGTTGTGAAGTTTCTCATCCGTTACCTTGGTAGCAGGCGTGATGATCTGGTACAGGACGGTCTTAATTGAACGTACCATTCGTTCCCACGCACCGCCAGTATGTGGGCTGGCTGGTGTGATAAAGGTCCACTTTGTATTGATGTTCGTGAATTCAGCGCTGATTGCACCAAAGTCGATTTGCTGGTAAGCAATACGCAACTCCTTCTCGGCAGCCCTCAGGTTTGTGCCGTTATCACTGTAAAAGTGCCTCGGAGTGCCTCTACGTGCGATGAAGTTCCGGATAGCCATGACGCAAGAATTCATGGAGAGGCTGTGTGCCACCTCTATATGTGTGGCTCGGCATGTCAGGCAGGTGAATACTACACCGTAGCGTTTTTCGGTACGTCTTCCAATGGACGCAAGGAATGGACCAAAAAAGTCGACTCCAACGAATGTGAATGCTCGGTTGAATGCTTCCACACGGGCCTCAGGCAAGGCTCGCATCTCGGGAGGCGAGGGCGTAGCCAGACGCAGCTTGCAGAACTGGCAGTTGTATCGAATAGTCCGTAGCAGTCTTCGAAGGCATGGGATGTGATATGTCTGAAAAATCTCATTGATTATTGTTTCGTTATTAGCATGTTTATTGGCACGATGGTACCCCTCAACGAGGAGGTACGTAATGCGATGATGCTTCGGTAGAATTATTGGATTTTTCATAGCTTCATCTACAATTGTGGCTTTCTCTAGGCGTCCTCGCATACGAATTACCTGACATTCATCAATGAATGGTGATAAAGTCCTTACCGCGCTTGTTTTAGGTAAGATGCACATGGGATTTTGCGTTAGCAGTTGAATGTCATGGGTGAATGCTTCTGCCTGCGCTATGCGGCACAGTAATTGTACAGCGTTTAGCATTTCATCTGATGTCAAACTGCTAACATCTGCTGTACTCGACACTTGCCGGCGCTGCGGGTTCGGCTTTCCAGATTTAAAACAGGTGACAGCACGCAGCAGGTACGCGGCGCATCTGAGCAAACGTTCCCACTTCGAGAACCTATCGGCGTCTATGAGGCGTGGTTGGATTACAACGTGGATAGCGCAGTGAACCGCGTCACTTGTTTGCCTCAGTTCGTCGACGTTGTGTGGGTCAGCGTAAGTTGATTGTGCGTTCGGTTTCGCGGTCGGCCACTCAGTCGCCGGCGGGTACAGAAAAGCTGGCCCGGTGTACCACAGGCTTGTAGGGCTGAAATCGATGGTGTGGCTTTTCGTGGCGAGATCAGCTACGTTCAGCTTGCTTGGGACGTATCGCCAATTTTCAATGTTGGTGGTTTCTTGAATTTCGCCTATTCGAAACATGACGAATTGTTTGTACGTCCTAGGGTCTGATCGCAGCCATGACAGGACCGTTTTCGAGTCCGTCCAGTAATGTGTAGAGACAATCCTAATGTCGTGAGCTTCGACTAGTGCGTTCCCAAGGCGCGCTCCCAACACAGCGCCCAGAAGTTCCATGCGAGGGATAGAAACGGGGCGTAAAGGCGCAATCTTTGATTTAGAGCACACTAGTGAAACTTCTGTTCCCGCTTCGCTTTGGATCCTAAAATACGCAACAGCGGCGTACGCAAACTCGCTCGCATCAACCATTATATGACGCACACAGAGCAAAAACGCAGTTTATAACTTCACAGCCCATGCGCGCAATGTGGCGAAAATTGACACTCGCTGCGTTTTTGCTCTGTGCGCGTCATATGTAGCTCCACATAACTCTCGTCGCTGTTTGATAGTCGAAAATAGCAGCGCGGAACTTGGACGTTGCTAAGCGTTGAAATTAGTTTCGTCCATGACGAGGCATACTCGCCGGGGATGGCTTCGTCCCAGTCTGTTCCATTTCGCCATGTGTGCTGAAGAAGAATTTTCATATTAATAGTAAAATGCGAGAGAAGACCTAAAGGGTCGAAAATTGACATTAACAGCCTGAGCAGTTCCCTTTTAGTGGGAAGTCTCTCGTTGCGCAAAATTTCCTGGTTGGCTTTAGTAAATTTCAAGCTGAATGTGAAAGTGTCTGTTGCGGTGTGCCACCACATTCCTAGGACCTTTTCCGGTTCAATAACGTAATCGATGGTTCTGCCAGCGTGACAAAAGTTGTCTGTCCGGCCTTCTTCCCCTAGAGCGCACACGAGTTCTGACGAATTTGACAACCAGTTTCGGATATGGAAGTTACCATGCTTATGTATTTCTCGAACGTCACTTGCTAGTTGAACCGCTTCCTCGATCGTATTCACGCTGTCCAACATGTCGTCGACGTAGTGTCTTTTGATAATAGACTTTACTGCTCGTGGATATTGCTCTTCGAATTCCTTTGCGTTGCTATTTTTTACGTACTGTGCCAGCGCAGGTGAACAGCTAGCTCCGAAGCTCAGCACCTGGAGCTCGTATACATCGGCTGGTCGTGACGATTCAAAATGTCGCCACAAAAAACGTTGACAGCATGCGTCCTCCTTGCTAACTGCTACTCTTAGAAACATTTCTGCGATATCTGCGCAAATTCCGATTTTACCTATTCGGAAATTACATAGGATTTCTGGCAGTGGTATCAAGAGATCTGGGCCTTTTTCTAGACAACCGTTGAGAGATACTCCCTTAAATTCCGCGGCAGCATCCCATACGAGCCGTATCTTGTCTGGTTTGTTCGGGTTTCTGACCATGAACATAGGCAGGTACCACTTTCTTGGATGATATATACTTGCTTCGTGCTCGGTAAGCTTTTTTATATAGCCCTTTCCCACCATGTCATCAATTAGTACGCTCACGCGTGCACGCATATGGGGTTCTTTGGCGACCTTCTTCTCGAAGCACACTAATCGTCGCATGGCCATTTCGAAATTATCTGGCATTTCAATTGTCTTGTTTTTCCACAGTAATTTTACGACAAACCTTAAGCCATCTTTGACAACGTACTCACGTAATTGTTCATCGTTGATACGATCATCAGAGTCGCCGTCGAATCGTCTGCATACCGGGTTCTCGACTGCCATGCTGTCGGCCACGAGCCGTTGTAGCGCAATGTCATTGCAGAATTAGCTTCTTATCTGGGTTGCCGCGAGGTGATACAATAAGGTCGAGTTGCTCGGAGTCTTTTTCAATACGTGTGCTCCCGTCTGTCCATTTAAGGCATAGACCTTTACTTACACCACTCGCATGTATTCGCTGCAACACGCTTTTCTCGATGAGTGTCGGGCCTGAGCCATCATCAAGAAACGCATAAACATCAACCGATGTGTTCTTTCCGTGTACGGTGTTCGACGTGTGCACTTGGTGTATTGCGACTACTGCTGGGGGAGCACTATTGTTAACTGACTCCGCTTTGTGCAGCAATGGATAATGCTTTGCAGTGCAATCGTTGATACCGCACTCTTTGCGGTTGGGGCAGTGCTTGGGGTCGTGGATCTTAAGGCACGTACGACATAGCTTTTTCTTGTGCACTGTGTCCCATTTGTCGCTATAAGAAAGAGATTGGAAGTTTTGGCACTTTGGTACTAGGTGTGAGTCTTTACACATAACGCATTTCGCAACGCTTCCCGATGCCTCCTCTTCATGAAAGCTTACGCGATGAGTTTTGCGTTTCTCATTTTCATGTGGGACGGTTGCAATTAAAGACGGGCCCATGACACTGCTAGCGGCTTCCGCCATTGTAAATAGCCAATCGCTAAAAGTTGTCAGGTTCACAGTTTCGTTAGTACGAGTAGTTATTGCCCAAGTCAGTCTCATTTGTGGAGGAATTTTCTCCAAAAGTTCTTGTATGAGCATTGGGTTATTAAGATGCGCGTGAAGACCTGCTGCTGTCATGGTCGTCGTCAAGTTTTTTACCTCTAGTCTTTCTAGTCTATTCGAGTTAACGTTCGGTGCAGCTCGCAGCTTTGTTAGTAAACCCGCAGTGATGTGCTCCGGTCTCCCAAATACCATCCTCAAAGTGGCAATGATTTCAGGCACTAGACACGGAAGCGTTAGCTTGCTGACTACATACTCCAAAGCTTTGCCCTTCAGTGACTGCTGTAGGCGTAGGAGATTTTCGTCTTTGATGAAGCCGCAGATCTTTGTGGAGTTTTCATAGCTGCTTATAAATAGCGGCCATTCATCCGGCCTGCCAGAGAACACTGGAAGCTGCCTTGGGACTACGTGCCTCGCACTCAGCTGCTGTGTAGTCAACGATTGAGATGATTGTTCCGCTATAGGGTTGGCCGCTTCACGGCTAATCTTGCACTTGCTTGCTGCTTGGACGTCGTTACCGTCGTCATCTGAATCATCCGAGTCGTACATTTGCATGATACTGTACTTCTTTTGTAAGTACGCGATGTTAGCTAGTCTTTCCTCTTCCAGTCGCATCAACTCAATCTTCTTGCGTCTTGCTTTAGATGAGCCACATTTGGATGATGTAGAACCATTCTCGCTCCGTTGATCGATCAGTGCATCAGTATCGTCCGGCTTGCTAGCCGGCAGCGGTGACCGAACTGGCTGGCTGCCAGATGCGACTGAAACAGGCTTGTTGTTTACTTGGGGCGCCGATGATGCGAAAGATTAATGCTAGGTTTATTGATTATAATTTTAACAGTCACAAGCTGCTTTAAATTATTTAGTGTTCGACTCGCTCCGTTCTTGTCTCGAAAATGAATATGGCGAACCCCGACCTGTCAAAGGCCAAGCGTTGCCACCAGACGAAGCGAAAGCGCTGCCACATGGGAAAGTTTCGTAAATGTTACTCCGGCTCTCAACACTATATAAAAAAAACACGTGCGCTTAGACCACACGGCTGAAGTAAAACTTTTTTTGGGCAATTAAATAAAATTCGTGCTTTGCTTGATTGACAATCATTATATATGTTATTTTGTGTAGGTTTCTTTAATATATTCAACACTTCTAATGGTCGAAATTTTATTTACTTAATTCAGTAACATAATTTTCATCAGTTGCATCAGAAGTTGTGATATTTAATTCTAAAGTAGAAACAATAGGCTTATGGTTTGAAAATTATGAAACATATGTATGTATTTTATCGTATAACATCGTAATTGGCGTTGACAATAGAATTCTTCGAAAGTGATTGATTGTTGCTATTTTTATTGATCGCAGCATTTATTTGAACTTGAAACACATCAACCGGCTGAACGTTACTTAGAAAATTTAATAAAATATATATATTTAAATAAATAAATAAATGACCCTACAGCGCGAGCGCATTTAGAGATTTACAATTCAAATCACTGCTACAATTATTAGTACTATTCAGCATCTTGCACACTGCAAGTTGCAGTTAAATTGTCTTTCGATATTTCACGAAGTTCACTTGATATTCGAAAACTGATTGATTTTGCAGTGCCGCCCTTTTATAGCTCTTACTCCCTTCTCGCAAGTAGCTTCCGAACTTCTAGAGCTTATCGCTCACACTCCTTTCGAAAGAAAGAAATTTCGAACATATGTTCGAAAGCTCATTTCACTTATTCATATTCCACAGAAATACAGAAATTATATAATAAAGAAGGTTCAGACCTGCTTGGAGCTTTTTCGACATGCCGAGATTGAGATCTGTGAGACTGCGATACACAATCAGGCCAATCGGCAATTCCGGTGGGAAATTATTTCCATTGAAATATTTCTCTTCCTCCGAAGGGAATTCTTCTATCGTGAATTTCCATCGAAAAATATTTCCACTCGAAAAAGTGCTGCCAAATCCAAATGTAAAATTTTCATTTTCGAAGACAGCTGTCAATGAAAATAAAATAAATAAAGCGGCCATAATTCTGCAGTACGTTTTCCAAAACAGTCAGGTATATAACTGCATGTGCTTTCGTTTATGATAGCAAGTTTTCCTTGGCAATTTTTCGAACATGATTCACGATACCAAATTTCGGAGGCAGGGACCAAACAAAACAAAGGACAACCAAACTTCGAGCAGATGGTGGTGTTGATATAAGCTATTTGGTTGGTTGGTTGGTGCACAGGGTGGCACTTTTACTAAAACCACTACAATTTGCCGGCAGAGGCGCTGATGCTAGTCGGAATCCAATAAGAAACCAATACGAAAATTAGCACTTCCGTTTGACAAAATTTAAGCTTACCCTCCGCAAAGAAGTTTTACTTCAAAAACTTTTTAAAAATAAGCTTTTATTCATTAAATGTACTAAAAAGTAGAAAATAAATTATTTCCAAGTCACCTGTATCTTACTATCAATAAAAGCTTGGGGCGCTCATGTGTCCAATATTTGTCAACCAGTTACCACAATATTTTATTGAAATAATTTTTTGCAAATATGTAGATTCTAGTAATGAAAGATATTTTGAATATGGATATTGAGCGCACAAGCTTTTATTGATAGTAAGATACTGGTGACTTCGAAACAATTAATTTTCTACTTTTTAGTATATTAAAGCTTATTTTTAAAAAGTTTTTTTTATATAATATTATTTTCTACTTTTTAGTCTCCCATAAATAAAATTTTAGAGCTCTGAAATTTTTCACAAAATGAATTTAAAACTTGCAGAGCAGTACACAATATTTAGGGTATTCACAGTATCTTCTATCGTCATATCCTCAATTTAACAAATAATACGGCTGTGATCGACCCTAATATGCGTGGCATATGTGTGGCGCGATGAGTTGTTATTGTTTTGCTTGCAAGGCGCGGCGAGTAAGTTCCTTTCGTTTTTCATTGATGTGTGGTGTACCTATAATTATAAACTGAAGCCCAAGTGTGTAGTCGCTTGAAAAGTGCCACGCCCCCTGTCCTACGCCCATAAAATTTTACCAGTGGGACGAAGCATCCAAGAGGGGCCTTTATACGGAATTTGAATGCTGCACGACCTTTAGTTCCAAAGCTATTCTATATAAACGATTTTTTTTGTATGGGCGGTGCCACGCCCACTTGTCCACCGCCCGTCTTATTTTCCCAGTAGAAGGATATGGATATGTAGTAAGTTCCTACCGAGTTTCATTGATGTGTGATGTGTAGTTCTAAAGTTATACACAAATCTGGATCTGATAAAAAAGTGCCACGCCCCTTATCCTACGCCCATAAAATTTTACCAGTGGGACGACACTTCCAAGAGGCGACTGCATACGAAATTTCAATGCTGCACGACCTTAGTTCCAAAGCTAATCGAGATCAAAAATTTTGTTTGTATGGGCGGTGCCACGCCCCATTATCCAGTGTCCGCCTTATTTTCTCAGTAGAAGGATATGGATATGTAGTAAGTTCCTACCGAGTTTCATTGATGTGTGATGTGTAGTTCTAAAGTTATACACAAATCTGGAGTTGATATAAAAGTGCCACGCCCCTTATCCTACGCCCATAAAATTTTACCATTGGGACGACACATCCAAGAGGCGACTGCATACGAAATTTCAATGCTGCACGACCTTTAGTTCCAAAGCTAATCGGGATTAAAAATTTTGTTTGTATGGGGGGAGTCACGCCCCCTTATCCAGTGCCCGTCTTATTTTCTCAGTAGAAGGATATGGATATGTAGTTAGTTCCTACCGAGTTTCATTGATGTGTGATGTATAGTTCTAAAGTTATACACAAATCTGGAGTTGATAAAAAAGTGCCACGCCCCTTATCCTACGCCCATAAAATTTTAGCAGTGGGACGACACATCCAAGAGTCGACTGCATACGAAATTTCAATGCTGCACGACCTTTAGTTCCAAAGCTAATCGAGATCAAAAATTGTGTTTGTATGGGGGGTGCCACGCCCCCTTATCCAGTGCCCCCCTTATTTTCTCAGTAGAAGGATATGGATATGTAGTAAGTTCCAACCGAGTTTCATTGATGTGTGATGTGTAGTTCTAAAGTTATACACAAATCTGGAGTTGATAAAAAAAGTGCCACGCCCCTTATCCTACGCCCAAAAAATGTATTGATTCATGTATTGGGCTCGTGCTTAGGCATGTATGCAAAGTTTCATATCTCTAAGTAGTCGGGAAGTGGGTGAAAAATTGATTACTAGATTTGACGACATACCGCGGACATACCACGGACAGAAAGTGAAGTTAATATAAAGCTTATAAAAACCCCATTAATTTCATCTACGATAAAACCGGAAACACACCCAAATTTCGAGGATGCTTCTTTTTCCTCTTTTGTTTCTAAGGGCGGGTTTCACAGTGGCTATTTAAATATAATTTTCAAATTGAGCTTAAATCTAGGTTAACTTTCCTTGGATTTCACAGTGCATTTATTTAAATACGGAATATTTGACATTTGAAGGTTGGCACAACTTGCCAAAAACATATGTTCAATTGTGGAGGCAGCGCGAACTAAAAATTTTTCGAGGGCCGAAAGAAGTGAATTATTGGATATTGTAAGTGCAAAGTGCAAAGATGGCAGAGTTTATATTATTTATGATACTACGGGATCATTTTTATGTGCTATACCATGCAGTTTTATGTTTAATTTGATCTCTTATAAATTGCAATTTTGTCCACGCAGCTTGTTTGCACATCCGAAATCAGCTGTTTATTTGTTTTCGATTGCAACTCTGTGGCGTACTTAAATATCCACAATCGGCTATTTAAATCGTATTTAACTTTCAACTGTGAAACTGAAATTCCCTATTTAAACTACAATCAGAGTTTAAATATCCACTGTGAAACTGGCCCTAATTATGATAAAGGACGTTCATTTTCATTTTCAACATCATTCAATTCATGAGCCATCAAGAGGAACTAATTTATTGGTAGCTATTTTATAAGCTTTATATTAACTTGCCTTCAGGTATGTATGTATGTAGTGGAATCTAGTAATCAATTTTTCACCCACTTCCCGACTACTTAGAGATCTGAAACATTGCATACATGCGTAAACACGGTGACAATACATGAATCAATCATAAAAGTACTAAATTTTTTTACTTTAATCAAAGTTATTAGCGAAACTGCAATAGCCAATCAGAGCACAGAAAGAAGAAGAAGCACGTAGGGACAGACAGTAGTTGTGTGGTTGATGGTGGTTTGTAATTCTCGTTTGCTTTATAGTTGGACGGTGATTATACCCTACTTTGTTGTGTTCAAGTTAAGACAATACTTCACAGGATCATTTCTGTAGTCAGTCTTCATTTACTTTCATTGCAGATGGTGGTTTGTAATTCTCGTTTGCTTTATAGTTGGACGATGATTATACCCTACTTTATTGTGTTCAAGTTAAGACTATACTTCACAGGATCATTTCGGTAGTCAGTCTTCATTTACTTTCATTGCAGATGGTGGTTTGTAATTCTTGTTTGCTTTATAGTTGGACGGTGATTAATACCCTACTTTGTTGTGTTCAAGTTAAGACTATACTTCACAGGATCATTTCTGTAGTCAGTCTTCCTTTATTTTCATTGCAAAATGAAATATTTCTGCACCCGCGATGAGGAGGTATATTGTTTTACTTGTAGCATTGCTTTACAAGAACATTGCTCTTCAACAAAGGCATTCATATTAATCAAACAGTAAAATATGTACTGACAAAATTTTAGAAATAGTCAAAAATATACATGTAGATATGTATGCAAAGGGCGAATTGACATATACGTATGTATGTATATATGTATGTATATTGTGTATGCAAATACACATGCATACATAATAGAATTTCTTTGCAGCCGCAAAGATACGCCGTCATTCTTTGTCGTGCTAGTAATATATTAACGTATTGCAAAGATCAATGGCAGAGGTTGTAGTCGAGTGGTTAGAGCACCGCGCTTGCATTCGGTGTGTCGTGGGTTCGTATCCCCGCAGTGTTTGAACTTTTTGTTTTTCATTTTAATTTTTACACTCATTTAAATTAACAAATATGTATGTAAGTACATATATAGGAAAAATTTTAAATTTTACAAAAAGAAGGTCATAAAGACGCGAGTGTTTATGGGAGACTAAAAAGTAGAAAATAATATATAAAAAAAACTTTTTAAAAATAAGTCTTAATTCATTTAATGTACTAAAAAGTAGAAAATAAATTGTTTCGAAGTCACCTGTATCTTACTCTCCATAAAAGCTTGTGCACTCAATATCCATATTCACACTTATCTTTCATTACTACAATCTATTTTCAAAAAATAATTTAAATAAAATATTGTGTTAACTGGTTGACAAATTTTGAACACATGAGCGCCCCAAGCTTTTATGGATAGTAAGATACAGGTGACTTCGAAACAATTTATTTTCTACTTTTTAGTACATTAAATGAATTAAAGTTTATTTTTAAAAAGTTTTTTTTTATATAATATTATTTTATTATACGAGTTTATGTTTATTCGGTAGCTTGAATGTTAAAAAGAATAGTTTTTATTCGTTAACTTGTATAATATGATAGGGAGGACACACCCAAATCAGAAAGTGAACATAATGTAAAAACGAAGAAATGTTCTTACAGAAACAAAAACTGATACATTCATTTGCCTCAAGTATGTGCTCCAACGGAGCTCTCAAGTAAGGCAAAAACAATTGCATTAGACAGTGTACAATAACAACAAACACTATGCGTTTGATATAGACAGCAGGTAACTGTGATGTTTGTCAGCGCAGAGTCGTCCAGTCCGATGGTGTGATGGTTCGCACATTCGCTTAGGTTCATGGTTCAACTCCTACGTTTCACAGACTTTACCATTAATGCTTCTATTTCGAGTAATTAGTCGTTTAGAAATTATTAGAATTCACATTAAAAGTCACTGATGAGGTTTTCTGGCAAAAACCGAAATAGCTATATGACCTGCCCATGTGAGCAATAATTCTAATTCTTTGTTGTTGTACACTTAAAATTGCTTTGTTTCAGAACAGAAATAGACAACTAAGTATTGTCATTTCTCTTTGGCAAGTCAGTCCGAATAAAAACTATTCTTTCATTAATACATTTTTTTAAATAAACTGACACTCAGGAGATGCACTCTACACATGCAAGGTACTTGTTGGTTTGGAAATGATCATAGGTAAGTGGGTGGGGGAAAGTAGAGTAGTGGCGCTGGACGTGCTTATATATTCGAATGGTTTGGTCTCGGTCTCTGTTTCGACCGAACATTGAAAATAAGGCCGAAGTTCGGTATTGGTCTCGGCCAAAATTTCGGGTTCGGTCGGGCTCTAATTACAATGTCACTGAAACACGACTAATGCTTCCGTACTTGTTTGAAACTTGTAAAAGTATCGCCATCATAGCTCAATTGTATAATTTAAAAATCGAGCTTAACTAATACGTTACGAATGTTATTATAAAATACGAACGAATACGTTACGAATGTTACAGCTCGCTTAAATATTTTATTATTTTTGTTAATATCAAACTTGTATATACGTTGAGAATTTACACCAAAAAATCTTTTCTTGCACTTTCGAGTAAATGATGACTTACTTACATTTTGACACTGGCACATAACTATATGGTAGGGCAAGAAAATAGTTTGCTTTGAATGCTGTCGAACATATATCCATTAATCGATTTACAGATACATATTTGATTTAACAAGAGTATTTGTTCCACGCATAAAACCTTTGTTTGAAATTTAACGAGTAATTAAATCAACACCTTTTAATGAAATAAAGATGTAAGCGAAATACATTATTGCGATTAATAAACAAAATTCAAATTTCAAATATTTTCGTATTTAAATAAGCGAAAGGAATTTTCATATGCTGTGTGACAAATTTAATAGTATATTAAAAATGGCAATTGATTGTCCTCGCCGCGCCCTTTAAAGCAACATAAATAGAATATTTTGAATGGTTTATAAAAATTTAGAGAACAACCTTTTTACTCAACAAAAAAAATTACAAAAAATATATGTATGTACCCATCTTTATATATATGAAAAACCTTTTGTAGTGGCATGAACTGACGCGCGAAGAGCAAAGTAAATATTACGAAAAAGCCCGACAAGAGCGTCAATTGCATATGGAATTATATCCGGGGTGGAGTGCACGGGACAACTATGGTTATGTATCGAAAAAGAAAAAGCGTAAAAAAGACCGATCGCCCGCGGATTCGGGAGGTATTGCACTAAATTTAACTACTACTATTACTTTTACCACTATACCATCACAACTACTATTAATACATACAAACATAATTATTACTAATTTTTACATTTCTTATATTTACATAACACAAATAGCCCCACCCCCACCCCAGAAAAACCAATGTCCAAACAAACCAATCATGATTTATTTCACAAATCCTGTCCGTATTCGAAAGGAGATATTGTAACTTTTCAATTATTAAGTAATTTGGACTGAATTGAAATTAACAAAAACTGCCTAATTTGCTTGCTTCTACTAACCACCGTAAGCAACCATTTTTTTTTATCAATCATATAATTTTTTTCTTTATTATTAACTATGATAATAAATGTAAAAAACTAATAGATTTAAAGAAGGCTGCTCGGGCCTTCGACTCTCATATAATTTTATTATCTGCTCGTTTGCTAACCAAAATCCAAAAATCAGGAAAAAGTTTCGTATGCTCTGTGTTTAATTTTTGACAATACATATGTTGGAAGAGTGTGTTGACTATAATAGGTAGGTTGCTAATTATGCATATGCCGAACTAAAATCGGCACACAATAAAATTATTTTTCTGTAAGCAGTAAAACCTGTGATCCTTCGGCTGCAATAAAACCGCAATAATAATTTCTTTATGTCGGGTGTGCTGGGTTAATTTCACAAATATGAAAAGTTGGGGCTAATGTCGCAAACGTCACTTTTCCAGCTAGCTGATTGGTCCTGTCCAGTTCCGAAAAATGATGCTATTCTATGGTAAAAGGATGCGAAAATACGTAGCGCCTAAAAGAAGGCGTCATAAGTGCAGACATATGTAAGTCTATAGAAACCATCTCTACAAACGCAGAAGCGTTTGGTATTGCTGGTGGTAGCCAAACATCCCGTTCAATCCGATCATCTGTTCATCTAAATATTGTCCCAATCAATCAACCTCTTTGCCACGATGACGAACCCCAAATAACAATTCACTTGGTGTGCATTTGCTGGTTTGGTTCACCGAGTTGTTAATTGCATATTCCACACGTGATAACATTCTCGTCCAATCAGCATGCTGAATGGGCAGCCACCTTGACATACTCTATCTTCCTAGTCGATAGAAAATTGCCAAATTCATCAAATTGAAAAGCACTACCGCAATCACTAACGATTCGCCGCAGCCGCCCATAATACTTACTTACTTATAGGTGGTCAGGACAACCCGTTACCGGGTTACAACCTGGCCTACGGCCTCTCCAGGCGCCCCTGCTACGCGCGCGCCTTCTCCAGTCGGAAATTCCAAGCATTGCCAGTGCCTCCTCCTCTTGGTCTTTCCATCGCAGGCATGGCCTTCCGCGCCGTCTCTGTCCCCTAACTGCTGTCGTCTCGAATACCTTCTTCGCTGGAGCTCCTTCGTCCATACGCACGACATGACCCAGCCAGGGAAGCCGCTTGGTGATATTGACTATGTCAATATCGGCGTAGAGCTCGAACAGTTCGTTGTTCGTTCGGGTGCGGTAGTCGTCGCCAACGCGGATCGGGCCGAAGATCTTGCGGAGCACTTTTTTCTCGAGACACTCGAACTGAAGCTGCATCAGTTTGCTAAATCACCCATGCTTCAGCGCCATACAGCAATACGGGGATGATGAGCGTCTTATAGTGTCAGTTTTGTCAGTCGAGAGGGGACTCTACTTCTCAATTGCTTACCGAGTCCATAGTAGCACCTATTGGTAAGGGTTATTCTCCGCTTTATCTCCAAACTGACATCATTATTGGTGGTAATGGCTGGGCCAAGATGATATGTACATAAACTCCTTGACAGCTTCGAAGGTATAGTTTCCAGTTACTAAATGGGAGTAACGACGCCGACTCTCCCTGCTTCTAGATAGAATATACTTCGTCTTGCCCTCGTTGACCGAGACCCACTTTGGCTGATTCTCTTTCGATAGCCGAGAAAGCAGCGGTAACATGTCGCGTGTGGTACCGACGATATCAATATTATCGGCGTATGCAATGAGCTGGACACTTTTGTAGAAAATAGTGCCATCGCGATGCACACCGGCTTTCCGTATTACGCTCTGCATCAGAAAGTTAAAGATGTCGCAGGATAGGGGATCGCCTTGTCTGAAGCCTCTATCGAAAGGATCGCAGAGTTCCTTTCCTATCTTGACGGAGCTTTGTGTGTTACTCAGCGTCATCCTGCACAGCCTCTCCAGCTTAGCAGGGATACCGAGGTCAGACATTGCGGCGTACAGACGATTTCTTATCGGGCTATCGAAGGCAGCCTTATAATCGACGAAGAGATAGTGGGTGTCCATATTATATTCGGGGGTCTTCTCCAAGATTTGGCGTAGCGTGTAGATCTGGTCGATGGTGGGTTTGCCAGGTCTAAAGCCGCACTGATAAGGTCAACTCAGTGCCTTGGCGAATGGCTTCAATCTTTCACACAGTACGCTCGACAGGACCTTGTATGCGATGGCAATAAGGCTAATACCCCGGTAGTTTGAGCAGATCGTCGCGTCGCCTTTCTTTAGTACAGGACAGAGCACACCAAGATTCCAATCGGTGGGCATACCTTCATCTAGCCATATTCTGCAGAGAAGCTGGTGCAAGCATTATTGCTAACCACAAAAACCACAATTGCTTTAGTGAACGAGAAATTCTGACGACAAAGAACAAAGATGAGTATCAATTAAGCTTGACAAGTCAAAATCAAGTCGTTGGTCCACTGCATTTCTTCACATATGTGTGTATATCGCAGGGAGATGATAAAATCAGGGATTTGATCAAATAAATAAAACGCTATTGCGTAAATCCTCATGTTCAGTTACCGTTATGCTTTGAATATTGAATGTCGCCGGAAATATTTTATTTTCCTAACGTTATTTTCAGCGAGAACGGAAAACTAACAGTCGCATGTGGAAGAATGTAGCGGATATCAAAGGTTTTCATAGCATATCTTTAGGGTATTGAGGGAAGCTAACTACCTGCTGGAATATCTGTTTCTCTGAGTTTGGAGATGTAGTTAGAAGTGTACCAGATGAAAAGTTGATATTATTCGTCAAGCTATGCTCGGACAGAAAATCAGGCAATGAAACATTAATTTTATCAGTTCTTATAGTTTTTATACCCTACACCTATGGTAATAGGGTATAATAACTTTGTGTGAAAATTGTAACGCATTAAAGGAGCCGTCCTAGGTATAGACATAAGTATATAGAATTGATCAGAAACACTTTCTCTTTTCATTTCCGGTTGTCCGTCTGTCCGTCTGTCTGCGTGTTCGGGAAAAAGAGAAAGAAGGAGGTGACTGATTTGAACCAAATTTGGTACACAGTTACAGTGAACCTCGTGTTAGGTAAAGTGTTAAAATTAGTCAAATCGGCCGAAGGACACGCCCACAACGGGCCTGTAAGTCCCACTACCTCAGGTTTTTTTCGAATAAATTGCTATAATTTGTCTAATTACTCATTAAAATAAAAACTATTAGGTATTGAAGTTTAGGAATCAGTCCTCTATGCCATACGAAAAAATGGGCGTGGTCCGCCCACTGTATAGGCGGAAAAAAATTTCTGGTAAAATGGCTCTCAATTTACTATTTATGAATTAAAACGAATGAAATTTGGTTTCCAAGTTGAAATATAGGTCTTCCGTGCCATACAAGAAAATGGGCGTGGTCCGCCCACTATATAGGCAATAAACGAAAAATCCTCTTAACTTCCATAATATATACACCAGAGCGTCCAAATTTGGTTACTTCGTTCCTGGTAGGAATATCTTAATTCTCCAGAAATGGGCGTGGTCCGCCTACCATGGGGGCAGTAAAATAAATATGCCTATAACATCTGTTGTATACCTGTCAGAGCATCAATATTTGGCATGTATAGTCCTATTAGGTATATCTTCTAGTCTGCCAAAAATGGGCGTGGTCCGCCCACTATGTAGGTTGTAAATCAAATGCACCACGCCCATTTCTGAAAAATTAAGAGGTATTCTTACCAGCAATAAAGTGATCAAAACTGGACGCTCTGATGCATATATTATGGAAGTTAGGAGGATTTTTCGTCTATCGCCTATATAGTGGGAGGACCACGCCCATTTTTTCGTATGACATAGAGGACTGATTCCTATACTTCAATACCTAATACTTTTTATTTTAATGAGTAATTAGACAAATTATAGCAATTTAATCGAAAAAAACCTGAGGTAGTGGGACTTACAGGCCCGTTGTGGGCGTGTCCTTCGGCCGATTTTGCTAATCTAAGTTAAGGCTTACTACGACTGTGTGCCAAATTTGGTCCAAATCGGACAACTCCTTCTTTCTCTCCTGTGTTCACAGACGGCCAGACAGACAGACGGACAGACGGACTACCGGAAATAAAGACAGAAAGTGAATCTAAGCATTTATATATACTTATGTCTATACCTATGACGCCTCCTTTAATGCGTTACAATTTTCACACAAAGTTATTATACCCTATAGGTGTAGGGTATAAAAACCAATTTTGATCCATTTATAATAAATTTTCTACGTTTCCATTTCGTGTTCTGTTACCAGCAACAGTAGAATAACTGCTGCCATGGTTGTAGAAATTTCCCGCTGCTGGGCCAAGCTGTTGCATCAACGAACGCGATGCACGCGGCAGTGTTGCGCCATTTTGCTTTAACGAACGCGATGCTTTGCAGAGCAGCCGCTGAGTTGCATTTACGAACGTACCTATATTATTATTAGGATGCTAATTTCCATAAAGTACTCCGCTGTGTTTCTTTATTCATTTCCAATGTACTTTTTTTCTTTATTTGCTATGATCATTTCGGTTAACCCGTTGAGTAAAAAGATTTCTGTTAAATTTTCACAATTCTTATGATAAAAATTTTACACAATTTTCACTGATTATTTTAAACTAATTATCAAATTCTGTGACAATTTTTTGGCATTTTTATAAGAAGCAGATTAGCAACAACACTGATACCATTCTATTATTGTTTTTTATTCATTCCGTTCTGGATAAACGCTCCTATTTTCTTTCTACCATTCTTCATCCGGAATAGATAAAGTAACACATCCTACATGTTATGAATCAGGAAAAGAGGAATGATTTTTTTTATATATTAACTTTTGGATTAACGTAACGTGACGTTCTTTCGGATTATTATACCATTATGAGTTTGTTGCTCTTAAATTCGCGAAACAGGTTCAAATATTGAAAATATAGTATGTAACAAGGCATATAGAATCTTGAATCAAAAAGCATTAGAAAGGTTCCAGACAACCTGAATTTTTATTTCCTGCACCAGGGATCGGCAACCTTCGGCTCTTTCGATGTCAAGATGTGGCTCTCAGTTGCATGCGCAAATATTATTAGTTATATTATTTTTTTTCAAAACTCATAAAAAATATACTGCAAACTAATAAAGACACTCAACGGCCGACTGTTGCCGACACTAGTCACTACTACTACCCAGCCAGCAACCCAGCGGACTTTAGAGTTCATTCTTCAGTCAGCCTTCCTCGGAGCGCGGTTGCGTGTGTGTTAACCCTCTAACTCCCCAGACCGTCTCTAGACAGACTTTTTCTAAAGTATAATAACACATGCAAGTTAGTTTTTATTCGCTTCAAACGGTATCTACAATTGTAACGGAAGTATGACAGGAATACATAAAGGAGTAACCACGATTCTTTGGCCAAAAAGACTCCCCTAAAAATTTTAACTTTTCACTGTATAATACAAGTACATCAAGAAACGCTTTGTGCCTAAACATTTCCGGCCGAAATAGTTGAGATCATGAACTTGGTTATTAACTGGTTAGTACCATCACCAGTTTAAGGAAAGTGCGATGGCTTTTCAGGGGTAATGTATTGAAAATTTTTGCTTCTTGCTTGAGTGAAATAAAAACATTCTTCAATGAAAATGGCATTGTGTATCCCGAATTTAAAGAAGACAAATACATACATATGTACATACATAATATGTCAGTACAACCCGTTACCGGGTTACAACCTGACCTACGGCCTCTCTCCAGGCGCCCCTGTTACGCGCGCGCATTCTCCAGTCGGAAATTCCAAGCTTTGCCAGTGCCTCCTCCACTTGGTCTTTCCATCGCAGGCATGGCCTTCCGCGCCGTCTCTGTCCTCTAACTGCTGTCGTCTCGAATACCTTCTTCGCTGGAGCTCCTTCGTCCATACGCACGACATGACCCAGCCAGGGAAGCCGCTTGGTGATATTGACTATGTCAATATCGGCGTAGAGCTCGAACAGTTCGTTGTTCATTCGGGTGCGGTAGTCGTCGCCAACGCGGATCGGGCCGAAGATCTTGCGGAGCACTTTTTTCTCGAGACACTCGAACTGAAGCTGCATCAGTTTGCGAAATCACCCATGCTTCAGCGCCATACAGCAATACGGGGATGATGAGCGTCTTATAGTGTCAGTTTTGTCAGTCGAGAGGGGACTCTACTTCTCAATTGCTTACCGAGTCCATAGTAGCACCTATTGGCAAGGGTTATTCTCCGCTTTATCTCCAAACTGACATCATTATTGGTGGTAATGGCTGGGCCAAGATGATATGTACATAAACTCCTTGACAGCTTCGAAGGTATAGTTTCCAGTTACTAAATGGGAGTAACGACGCCGACTCTCCCTGCTTCTAGATAGAATATACTTCGTCTTGCCCTCGTTGACCGAGACCCACTTTGGCTGATTCTCTTTCGATAGCCGAGAAAGCAGCGGTAACATGTCGCGTGTGGTACCGACGATATCAATATTATCGGCGTATGCAATGAGCTGGACACTTTTGTAGAAAATAGTGCCATCGCGATGCACACCGGCTTTCCGTATTACGCTCTGCATCAGAAAGTTAAAGATGTCGCAGGATAGGGGATCGCCTTGTCTGAAGCCTCTATCGAAAGGATCGGAGAGTTCCTTTCCTATCTTGACGGAGCTTTGTGTGTTACTCAGTGTCATCCTGCACAGCCTCTCCAGCTTAGCAGGGATACCGAGGTCAGACATTGCGGCGTACAGACGATCCTTCATCAGGCTATCGAAGGCAGCCTTATAATCGACGAAGAGATGGTGGGTGTCCATATTATATTCGGGGGTCTTCTCCAAGATTTGGCGTAGCGTGTAGATCTGGTCGATGGTGGGTTTGCCAGGTCTAAAGCCGCACTGATAAGGTCAAATCAGTGCCTTGGCGAATGGCTTCAATCTTTCACACAGTACGCTCGACAGGACCTTGTATGCGATGGCAATAAGCCTAATACCCCGGTAGTTTGAACAAATCGTCGGGTCGCCTTTCTTTTTCACACAGGACAGAGCACTCCAAGATTCCAATCGCTGGGCATACTTTCATCTAGCTATATTTTGCAGAGAAGCTGGTGCATGCGCCCTTCTAGCTCGTCGCCGCCAGTCTGGAATAGTTCTGCAGGCAGGCCTTCAGCACCCGCCGCTTTGTTATTCTTGAGTCGCTGGATGGTGACCTTGACCTCGCTATAGCTAGGCGATGGTATTTCATCATCTTCGTCATTAGTGGTATCGGGAACCTGTCTCCGTTGGCGGAATTGGTGTCATCGCCTGCTAATAAGCTGAAGAAGTTTTTCCTCCATAACCTTAGTATGCTCTGCGCATCGGTCACCAGATTGCCGTTTTTGTCTCGACAGGAAGCTGCCCCTGTCTTAAATCCTTCGGTTAGACGCTTAACCTTCTGGTAGAATTTTCGAGCGTCATTCCTGTCTCTGCACATCTCGATCTCCTCGCGCTCGCGCTTTTCCTGTTCCCGCTTCTTGCGTCTGAAAAGGCGCCTCTCTGCCTTTCTCATCTCCCGGTAATGCTCTCGCACGGCTCGCGTTGCAGCCGACCGCAGAGTTCTTTTGTAGGCGGCATTCTTCACTGCGGTGGCCTGGCGACACTCCTTGCCGTGCCATTGGTTCTGCGGCAGTGGACGTTGGAAACCAAGGACGCTCTCCGCGGCAGTGCGCAAGGAGTGGGAAATATGAGCCCAGATTCCGCCGATGTCATCGGGGTGCGGGAAAGATTGGCTTAGTAGATTAGAGAGTTGAGCGGAGTAGGCTTCGGCTGTCCGTTGTGATTGCAGCTTTGCGACGTCAAGCTTTCGCTGTGTACCAGAGCGCACATCCTTCGCTCTGCATAACCGCATGCGAACTTTGGCTGCAAAAAGTAGGTGGTCCGAGTCGATATTTGCACCTCCAAGATTGTTATGATTCCGAAACCTGGCAAAAATCCTACGCTAGTATCGTCACATAGACCAATCAGCCTTCTACCGATAGTCTCCAAAGTCTTCGAGAGAATTCTATTGCTCAAAATGCTACCCTGTATACAGCAAACAAGCCTAATCCCAGACCACCAGTTTGGCTTCAGTGCAAAACGCGGGACAATTGAACAAGTCAATAGGCTGACAAACGAAATAAGGAAGGCATTCGAAGAAAAGAAGTACTGCTCTGCGATATTTCTCGATGTGGCTCAGGCATTCGATAAGGTCTGGCACAATGGCCTGATATACAAAATTAAACACCCAACACCGTTCTGTTTCCACAATATACTAGAATCGTACTTGTACCGAATACATGGTTCAATACAACGCAGCAGTCACAAGAGATTTCGAAATCAAACCATGAGTTCCACAGGGAAGCGTACTTGAACCAGTTCTCTATCTAATCTTCACCTCGGACCTACCCACGAACGAACGCTTTCTAACATCAACGATCGCAGACGACACAGCAATTTTGAGCACACACTCAAATTATGTCATTGCAGCAACAAACCTAAATAATCTCCTAAATTCAGTAGAAAACTGGCTAAAGAATTGGAGAATAAAAGTAAATGAAGAGAAGTGCGCTCACATCACATTTACTCTGCGAAAAGACACGTGCGAGATATAGCTGGATCTCTCAACAATATAATCGTTCCCCAAGCAACAGACGTAAAATACTTGGGCAAATAGTATAAAGAAAAACTAATAGCTCATCCCAATATCTTGGGATATCTTCATACACATAATGGCTGTATTCCTAAACGTACTTATGCAAAGCAGTGCTGCGCCCCCAATGCTCTACTGATTTGTTTTCTGAGTGCTACTGCGATGCATTGCATAAATTAGCTTGGTAGCACTTTTTAATTTGGAAACGCACTTTATGCTCAACATTGCTTTTGCAAAATGGAAATTGTAAAAAACTACATATTTAACGCATTTTTGGATTTGAGTAGCGAATAAACTCCCAGCAAATCGAGATAAATTATAAAAATGAGAAAAAGGAGGCGAAATTTAATCGCGTCCTAAAAGTTTCAGTGCAGCCGAAAAAACATAACCTAACTAATCACAAAGCATCAACAAAATTTGTGATGAGCAGTTTGCGCATTCGATGCTTATCGACAACTGCGTTTAGGAACAGGGTGCACGTGCAAAGTTTTTATGTTTGCGTTTAGGAACATACTGCTTTGTACTTATGCAGCGCAACTGACGTTTAGGAATACATCCAAATACACATACATTTTTAAATGCATTGTACAAACAAATAAAAGAATACGCCTGAAAATGTTTTGTATTTGCAACACTGGTTGTAATGCAAATATATAGTAGCTAGATTTAAGCTTTGATAACTTATTGTTAGGCTCATAAGAGCGATCCAATAAATAAAATCATCACCTATACCTCGGTTTACGCGGTAGATACGTTCCTGACAAATCCGCGTAAATCGAATTAAACATTTTTATATGGTAAAAACGCGTAAAGCGAATCCGACTTTAAATAAGCTTTTTAAAATATTCATTGAACACAAAATATAGCTTTATACTGTTAATAAGATATAAAAGTATCATTTAAGTAATAAAAAAACATAAATAAAGATAAACAAGTAAGGAAGTATCAGTCGGGTTTCACCGACAGAGTAATACCCTACACCATGTTCCCAAGTAGGGTGATAATTCACTGAAATTGTGGGTGCATTTGATTTACAACCTACATAGTGGGCGGACCATGCCCATTTTTGGCAGACTACAAGATATACCTAATAGGACTATACATGCCAAATATTGATGCTCTGGCGGGTGTACAACAGATGTTATCGGCATATTTATTTTACTGCCGCTATGGTGGGCGGACCACGCCCATTTCTGGAGAATTAAAAGATATTCCTACCAGGAACGAAGTAACCAAATCTGGACTCTCTGGTGTATATATTATGGAAGTTAAGAAGATTTTTTGTTTATCGCCTATATAGTGGGCGGACCACGCCCATTTTCTTGTATGGCATCTAAGACCTATATATCAACTTGGGAACCGAATTTCATTCATTTATATTCGTAACTAGTCAATTGGGAACCATTTTACCGAAAAAATTTTGCCGGCTATATAGTGGGCGGATCACGCCCATTTTTTCCTGAGATATAGAAGACCTACCTCTTAACTTGAATACCAAGTATTAATCTTTTCCATGAGTAATTACACAAATTATAGCCATTTTACCGAAAAAAATCCGAGGTAGTGGGACTTACAGACCCGTTGTGGGCGTGTCCTTTGGGTAATTTGAATAATTTTAACACTTTACCTAACCCGAGGTTCACTGTAACTGTGTACCAAATTTGGTCCAAATCGAACAACTCCTTCTTTCTTTTTTTTGCATACACGCAGACAGACGGACAGACGGACAGACGGACAGACAGACGGACAGACGGACAGACGGACAGACGGACAACCGGAAATGAAAAGAGAAAGTGTTTCTGATCATTTCTATATACTTATGTCTATACCTAGGAAGGCTCCTTTAATGCGTTACAATTTTGGCACAAAGTTATTATACCCTATTACCATAGGTGTAGGGTATAAAAAGAAAAATTTTAAAACCTGCGGAGCCGGGATTTGAACCCATGACCTGTCGAGTTACCGAATGCAAGGGCTTTTTAGTCAGTCTGCGTTTTATATATGTATAAGATAGCATGTAATATGACAGTAGCACGAAGCGTTACCAGATTTAAAATTAACTAAAATAATAAGTATTGCCAGATATAAAGCAAAGT
This sequence comes from Neria commutata, assembly GCA_963457695.1. NCBI lineage: Eukaryota > Metazoa > Arthropoda > Insecta > Diptera > Micropezidae > Neria > Neria commutata. Next base: position 720,979 of record OY735250.1, read on the forward strand.
TAAAATAAATTAAATAAAAGTAAATATCATTATTTTTTTTTGGATTTTAAAAACCGCGTAAATTCGAATCCGCGTAAAACGAGTACCGCGTAAACCGAGGTATAGGTGTATGTACATATATAAAAAAAAATACATTTGCACCATGGAACGTACGCACGTCTAGCACACTGGAAGCATGCCTTTCGTCGATCACAACATGATCGATCTGGTTTCATGTTCGTTGATCGGAGGACAGCCAGGTGGCCTTATGGATATCGTGATGTTAGAATCTGGTGCTGCTTACTACCATGTTTCGCGCCGCGGCGAAGTCGATCAGCCTCAGACCATTGTTCGAGGTGATCTCGTGGAGGCTGAACTGTTCGATAGTTGGACCAAAAATTCGCTCTCGCCCTATCTTTGCGTTAAAATCCCCGAGGACTATCTTAACGTCATGTGACGGTTAGCGGTCGTACACGTCCTCGAGTCACGCATGGAACGCATCCTTGGTCGCATCGTCCTTCTCTTCTGTCGGGGAGTGCGCGCACATCAGGCTGATGTTGAAGAATTTCGCCTTGATGCGAATTGTAGCCAGTCTTTCATTCACAGGGGTGAACCTGGAGACAAGGTGGCGTAGCCTCCGACTGACCACGAATCCACATTCGAATTCGCGCCTCTCCGCATGGCAGCTGTAGTAGATGTCGCAGGTTGCTTGCTTTGAGCATCCCTGCCCTGTCCATCGCATTTCCTGCATGGCGGTGATGTCAGCCTTGTATTTTTCGAGGGCATCCGCCAGTTAGATAGAGGCAACTTTCCTATTGAGGGTCCGGACATTCCAGGTGCATATCCGTAAATCGTGGTCCTTAGTACGTTTTTGGTGTTTTCATTGGCGATTTAATAAGTGTGACTGGAAGCCAAACCCTGCGCACACTTTCGCTGCACACATTAGCTTACCGCTCAACGGATGTCAAGCAGATGACCCAACAGGCACCACGTGGAAGCTCTGTGTTAACTTGGTTATGGAGTAGCAAGGATCGCTCTGGCTAACCCCAATCGGAAAGCGATCAGAAGCTTTACCCTGCAATTCTCCAACCCATGTCAACCCAAAGAAGACAAATGGCTGAAAAAATTCAACTTCATTGTTGATATCACAAAGAAACTAAATGAGCTAAATGTAAAACTGCAAAGAAAGAGAAACCCAGCCTTGGCCTTGCTTTAAGAGGTGGTTTGTTTCGAAAAGAAATCACTTATTTTTGTTGAAGACATGGAGATAGGAAAATAACTTCATTTCGAAAATCTTAACCAATACCTTGATGAAACCAATGCAACTATTGACACGAATTACTTCAGCATGGTCATAAACAAAATGAAGCATGAAGTCGCTCAGAGATTTAAGCAATTCAAAGCAAAGGCAAGTACTCTGGTGTTTATACACAAACACAAATGAGATCAACATTGAGCCATTTGGAACTAATGCTGCTTCGCTGCAATTGCAATTGCTGGATATGAAAACCAAACACTTATGGATTGGCAAGTTCACAGAACTCAAGAGCAAGTTCGAAGAATTTGATGTCCAGAAAATCATGCACGTCACGCTGCACAAGTGTAGAGCTAAGAAAAATGCCGCGAGTTGGGGCACAAAATTTTTTTATTTTTATTTTTTTTTAAGAAACCAACGGTCAGGGGGATATTCCTTTACGTGCAAAGCACTTATTGGTTTGAAAAGGAGAAGAGGTAAGGGATAGGATAAAGTGGAGTAGTGGTGGTGGACAATTATGTTAAACTACAAAGGATTAATTGGTGCAAGAGAGCTGGTAGCTAAGAGTACAAGCAAAACACACTGAGATAAGTGTTATGTCTTTACCTCAGTGTATCCGCACTCTCAACTTCTTCTACTCTAAAGCACCGTTAGGAAATGAGGCGAAACAGAACAACAAAACAAAACACTACTAGCAAACCGCTCCACTAGCAGAGCTCACCGAAAGACCCTTGCTTGGTGGAGCACCAGGTAGTTGGGCGACGACATATGCTGGGGAGACGAGAAACAGGTTTACGCACAATAAAAACAACATTGAAATATTGTAACAGACGAGACAAATGCGAGCCAACCGCGCAGACGTCTGAACGACACAACAGACAACACACTACTCCTACTTGATGCATATAATAGCATCGAATGCATGCATGGAATGGATGCATATTGATGCATGTAATAGTCCGCGTTTAGACAGGGAAACATCTGGAAAGGAAACACTGTATTCGGCGGAGAGGGACGGACGGGGAAAGGAGAGGGGTTTTTGTTTCCCGTACTGGCGACACGCCATTCACACTCATTCCATTCACAATTCCAGTGTTGCCGTTCCAGATGTTTCCCTGTCTAAACGGGGACTAAGGTGAAGAAGTTGGCATTTGGAGACGATCTTCGGGTCAACATATTCGTGCGAGCAAGAGTTGTCTTCCATGAATATAACAAGTAAGGAAGCGTCAGTCGGGTTTCACTGGCAGAGTCATACAAGAAATGAAATTGTGAGTGTTTAAAATGTACCGCCTACATAGTGGGCATATCACACCCATTTTTGACAGACTGAAAGATATTACTAATCTTCTTCTTATATATAAAAATGGATTCGCGTGCGTTAGTCTGGCGAAAACACGAAAACGGCTGAACCGATTTTGATGAAATTTAGTGAGTGTGCTTGAGTGGGTTCAGGAATGGTTCTGATCTATAATTGGACCCAATTGGACAAGGGGGCATGGCACCGTCCATACAAACCAAATTGTTTACATCGAATATCATTGGAACTAAAAGCCATGCAGCATTGAAACTCCGTATGCAGTCGCCTCTTGGATGCGTCGTCCCACTGGTAAAATTTTATGGGCGTAGGATAAGGGGCGTGGCACTTTTTTATCAACTCTAGATTTGTGTATAACTTTAGAACTACACATCACACATCAATGAAACTCGGTAGCAACTTACTACACATCCATACCCTTCTACTGGGAAAATAAGACGGGCAGTGGACAAGAGGGCGTGGCACCGCCCATACAAACCAAATTGTTTACATCGAATAGCTTTGGAACTAAAAGTCGTGCAGTATTGAAACTCCGTATGCAGTCGCCTCTTGGATGCGTCCGTCCCACTGGTAAAATTTCATGGGCGTTTGACAAGGGGCGTGGTACTCCTTAGGGCGGGTTTCACAGTGGCTATTTAAATCTAATATGCAAATTGAGTTTAAATCTAGTTTAACTTTCCTTGGGTTTCACAGTGCATTTATTTAAATATGGAATATTTGACATTTAAAGGTTGGCACAACTTGTCAAAAACATATGTTCAATTGTTCAATTATGGAGGCAGCGCGAACTCAAAATTTTTCGTCGGCCGAAAGAAGTGAATTATTGGATATTGTGCAAAGAATCCACAGTTTATATTATTTATGATACTACGGGATCATGTATATGTGCTATACCATGCAGTTTTATGTTTTATTTGATCTCTTATAAATTGCAATATTGTCCACGCAGCTTGCTTGCACATCCAAAATCAGCTGTTTATTTGTTTTCGATTGCAACTTTGTGCCGTACTTAAATATCCACAATCGGCTATTTAAATCGTACTTAACTTCCACTGTGAAACTGAAATTCCCTATTTAAACTGCAATCAGAGTTTAAATATCCACTGTGTAACTGGCCCTTAGTTGTTCAAATCTTATAATTTTTGAAGTATAAGTCAAACATCATTGAAACTCGATATGGAGTCACTACTTGCCAATGTCTTTCTACTACACCTCCCATACAAGTCAAATTTTTAATATCAAGTAGCTTTGAAAATATAAGTCACACAAAAATATTTTGAATATTGTGAAGTTTTCAAAAAAAGTTCGACAGATTTGAGTGGTTGTGAAAAAAATTCCCTGTCGTTTTGAAGTGTTAGTTACAATGCCGATAATAAGAGGTATCATAGGTTGTCGAAGTCAGACAAATGCGCGGCGAGCTACTTCACGTTTAAACCGCACTGATACCCAGCGAGCTACAGATAATAGAAATAGTAGTATTAGTATGTCCGCATCACGTACGAGAAGAACTGAAAATGAACGACAAGAAAATATGTTAAGGATTCAACAAGTTCGTGCGCATCAATCACAATGCCAGCGAGCACGATAAAGTGAGCATGAACGATTGCGTTGACGCGGTGCTCCTGTGAGCCTGGAACGAGTGGCATTCCAGTACATTCCAGAAATCGATAACTGTGTGGACAGATCAGTAACGATTGGAGAAATGTCAGCCCGGTGTCCTCAGTGAGCCATTACGCTCATTAGTTTCTGGAGCGGGAAGTGATTCTAAGCATTTCCTGGCCAACATCCAAAAATATAACAGTTGTTTCCAAATAACTTCGTTTGGAGCAACGCATATTGCACACAACAATTTCATGCCTACTTTCAAGATAATTACAACACAATTGTCTTCCACAGCATTCTCCGTTGTATCAGAAACAATTTCACAATTTCATAATTTCACACACCATTACAGATTCTTATTTATGGACCTCATTATGGTGCTCATTTATGGCACCATATAATACTTAAGTTGAAAGAAAGTAGTTTACAAAATTTGAACCTGATAGCTGTTGTTAGGGTGAAAATATTCACGAAAACGTATTCTCTCTGTACTCAATTTTCATATTATTAAAAATATTCCTACCATTATTGAAATACATTTCAAAACAAATTTTGGAATTAAATAATTATTTTAGGCAGAACAACGTTTGCCGGGACAGCTAGTTAAACTATATATACCAAAAATTTACACTCTGGAGGGTCTCCCAAAGAAGTTATATACACCAGAGCGTCTATATTTGGTCACTTCATTGCTTATATGAATATCTTTAAATTTTCCAAAAATGGGCGTCGTCCGTCCACCATGGAAGTGATAAATCAAATACACTGATAATATATGTTGTACACTTGTCAGATTATCAATATTTGACATATAGTAAAAAGACCAATTAGGAATATCTTGTGGTTGTCAATACTGGGCGTGGTTCGCTATGTAGGCGGTAAATTTAATGCACCCACAATTTCATATCATTCAGCGGACTATCACCCCATTCGGTTACTTGGTGTAGGGTATTACTCTATCGGTGAAACCCAACTGATGCTTCCTTGTTGGTTTGCACTATCGTAGTTCCGGAATTTAATTTAAAATAACATTTTGAATTCCCCTTGAGCGCTAAATACTATATTTGAGATAACTACTCCATATAGGAGAAAAAAGGGGAGAGTCACCGCAAAGCGGCGCGATACTTCTGGTCTAATACATATATAAAATAGTTGGTGCGTATGTATTTTCCACCATCACGGCTGAACCACTGAAGCTAAAGCCGTTATATGCACAACATATGTTCGTGTTAGACCCCATAGGTGGCGCTGGGGTCGCTTTCTTCGAAAATTCTTATTTATGGACCGATTTTGTTCAAATTCATGCCATATAAAATTCCTTCCATAATTGAAATACATTTCAAAACAATTCTCGGAATAAAAATAATTATTTTAGGCAGAATAACGTTTGTCGGGCCAGCTAGTATATGTAGCATGGCGCGTAGATCGTAATGTTACGGCCCAACAAAAAAAAATTTTCTTGTGGGAAATGCGTATTTTATATATTGTATGTTCTTTGGTTATACTTTTCATTTTTGAAGCAGATCTCCTTGGGAGATTTGGGCAGGGTCCTAGGGCATAAAGAGTCGATAACGGGTATGCTTTTTTATGCGAGTAGAAAAAATATTTTTAAAAGCGTATTAATGTTGCCAACAGTTTTGCGAATTCCTGCCGCCATCACTTTAAGAACACATAAATGCTTATTTTATAAAAAAAAATTTTTATTTCTTTTTGAAATGCCGAAATGAACTTAAGAGAATATTTTGTCTAAAAATATATTTATTGCGTTAACAAAGAACAAAGCAAAACCTTAATAAAAAAAATTTCTTGAAGCTAATTTTTCACCTACATATAACAACTAAGAATTTTTCTATGTATTTTTTTCATATTTTTCATAACCAATCTTTAAAACATATGACAAAAATGAAAACCATAATCGAAATGCATCGTTATAAAATCAACTTTTATAAAATAAATTTTGTTAAAAAAAATTAAATGAAACCTTAGTGGCACGCTTTGGGGCGTGAAGAACAGGCCAAATATTATGAGCTGGCACGCCGGGAGCGACAGCTGCACATGCAAATGTATCCGGACTGGAGCTCTCGCACGAATGCCTCGCGAGGGAAGAAGCGGAAACGAAAACAAGATACCAACAATCCAGATGGAGGTTAGCATATTAATCAAAAATTATCTCAAGAAAACCAAAACATATATACCCTAATTTATTACAAATAGATCATCATTTAATTTGAGGTAATCACAAACTCTTAATATTTCGAAAGTATATTTACCTGGCCATTGGCGCAACCCTGATGGGGTTGGTGTGCAAGCTACTCAAAATTTATGAGGCATAAAATAAAAATTTCAAAAGATTTGGCAAAACATTATAGGCAGCATAAAAAAGTATAAAGCTTACTTTTAAGCATTAAGGGCGGGTTTCACAGTGGCTATTTAAATCTATTTGCAAATTGAGTTTAAATCTAGTTTAACTTTCCTTGAGTTTCAGTTTCACAGTTGGAAGTTAAATACAATTTAAATGGCTGATTGTGGATATTTAAGTACGACACAGAATTAAATTTATGAACAGCTGATTTCGGATGTGCAAGCAAGCTGCGTGGACAATATTGCAATTTATAAGAGATCAAATAAAACATAAAACTGCATGGTATAGCACATATACATGATCCCGTAGTATCATAAATAATATAAACTGTGGATTCTTTGCACAATATCCAATAATTCACTTCTTTCGGCTGACGAAAAATTTTGAGTTCGCGATGCCTCCATAATTGAACAATTGAACATATGTTTTTGGCAAGTTGAGCCAACCTTCAAATGTCAAATATTCCGTATTTAAATAAATGCACTGTGAAACCCAAGGAAAGTTAAACTAGATTTAAACTCAATTTGAAAATTAGATTTAAATAGCCACTGTGAAACCCGCCCTTACTCTTATGACTTGTTTAACGAACAAAAATCAAAGAGCTTAAGTTGAGATAGGCTATTATTCCGCAGGGAAAAAACAAACTTTAAGTGCAATGTAATTCGGAATAACAGCTTAACTCAAGCTAGGGAAATCAAATATTTTCTTTATTTTGAGGAATAACGACTTAAGTTGATTTAGGCAATGATGAAAAAATTACGTTTTGTAATTGTTGTAATATTATATTGATTTAGTCTGTTATTCCAAAACAGTCATTTAAAAAAATGACTTAAGCTATCTGGTTTTACATGGATAATTGCCGTCCTAAAAAAGATACAACGAGGAAAATTTTATAGTATATAGATTTGGACACGCTGAACACGATGTCATTAATAACTCAATTTCGTTCTAACTCGACTTAGGCGGTTATGGTTTGTGACCACAAAATTATTGGAGTCTCTTCATTTCAGCACAGCCGCGCAAAAGATATAGAATCCTTTTTAATATAAAATAAAAATAATAACTACTACAAATGCACGAAATTTTCTAAAAAGGATCACAGAACTTTGTGCGCTTAGTTAATTTATTTTATTTATTTTGAGACAGCTGATTTCGAAACTGCAAATTTCTCGTATGCGGTTGGCAATATTTTTTCTAGTGTCACTTGAGCTCTATGGTTTTTTGAGGATTTTTTCGCATCGTAGAGGACATTTGAATACTCAAAAAATCGCAACGATAGATTCTGTCATAAGGCTGATGATTTGTAATTTGTGACATCTTTGCTACTTAAGTCAAAGCCACTGCAAAGTGAGGCCCCACGAAATATTTCACTTCCATAAACTGTGCTTTTGTTTCTGAAGCGGAAAGTTTTTGGCAAACTACAGAAAATAATACAACTTTGTCAAATTTCTACAATTGTTTCTACTCTTCTCTGCGTCAGCTCTAAAGAAATTTAAGTTTTTACCGGAATATAAATAAAATATACAGCTCCAACTACGAAGCCAACTTTAACGAGCTTTTAGGTAAAATTTCACAGTGTCTATTTAAACTCTAATTTACGTTTAAGTAAGGAATTTCTTTTTCACACTTTGAAGTTAATTGCAATTTAAATGGCCAATTGTGAGGAGGTTGGAGAACAAAAATAGCTAATTGTGACTCTGGCCCGCCGGAAGAACAATTGAAATCCACTGCGACTTGCTTCCAAACTTTTTCCTCTTGGTCAATACTTATTTTATCGGTCTATTTGCACTCAATTAGTGCCTGATATTGCTGGACAATATCTAATTATTCATTTATTTCACTTGCCGAAAATTTCTAAGTTCGCGCTGCCTCCATAATTGAATGCTTTTGGCAAGTTGTACCAACCTTCAAATGTAAAATATTCGAAGCTGCCATATATTATTCCATATTTAAAAAACTTAACTATATTTAAATACAATTTGAAAATTAGATTTAAGTAGCCACTGTGAAATCGGGCATTAACGGCCTTATTGTGTAAATCCCAACGCCTCACTTCACCCTGAGTTGAAGAATTTGGTATTGTGTAAAACGCATCACCTCACTCAGGGCGGGTTTCACAGTGGCTATTTAAATCTAATTTGCAAATTGAGTTTAAATCTAGTTTAACTTTCCTTGAGTTTCACAGTGCATTTATTTAAATACGGCATATTTGACATTTGAAGGTTGGCACAACTTGCCAAAAACATATGTTCAATTATTCAATTATGGAGGCATCGCGAACTCAAAATTTTTCGTCAGCCGAAAGAAGTGAATTATTGGATATTGTGCAAAGAATCCACAGTTTATATTATTTATGATACTACGGGATCATTTATATGTGCTATACCATGCAGTTTTATGTTTAATTTGATCTCTTATAAATTGCAATATTGTCCACGCAGCTTGCTTGCACATCCGAAATCAGCTGTTTATTTGTTTTGGATTGCAACTCGTATTTAACTTCCAACTGTGAAACTGAAATTCCCTATTTAAACTGCAATGAGAGTTTAAATATCCACTGTGAAACTGGCCATCAGTGACCGCGCGCGTTGTCTTACGTACTAGTTTCATACGAAAATCGGTACCGCATAAAACGCTACGCTGTGTTTTCACTCACATGAACTGTCAAATCATTCACTTGGGTTTGTGCTCGCGTTCGGTTTTTTAAACGCATAATTTTTGGAAATTTAGAGTGAAAAATTATTTGTGGTAATCTGTAGAAGGAAATAATAAGTATTGTTATACTTTTTAAAGTCAAATACTAAAAAAAAGTACAAAAAAAGCAAAATACTAGTATGTCCTGCGGTTGAGGATCGAAATCACAAAAAAAAATTAAAGTGCCGCGGTTGAGGATCGATCTCACAACCTCTCGCCTGATAGTCAAACGCTCTAACAACTAGGCTATGAAAGGTATGCAATGAAAGCGACTAATTTTGTGTGTTTAGTATTTGGTTGGTAAATTTGGAAAGGTACAACCCTGTTATATAAGATCTTGACAGCTCAAGTGATGCCGTAAGACAACGAACGCAATTACGCAGTGATTTATAAATTGTCATTTTTTGATCCCGGCGTTGGCTTTGTGTTCACGTGGCGTTCTATCACGGGGATTTATATAATAATCACGTAAACTTTCTACAGTAAGATTCGTTTGCTGTTAAATATTTTTATGTATCTTTATGTTATGTTTCTTTATAAATCTGTGGTCATATGCAATAACGACAAGTCGAAAACAACTGTTTCGAGAAAATGCAATTCGAAATTTGAAATGCACATAAATGCATGTACATAAGTGCATGTGTTTTTTTTAAATAACTTTTTTTCTGAGATGGGTACAGATACCGGGGTTTGAACAAAATATGCGCATCAACGTCAGGAATACAGTGGTAACGTCAACTCAATTTCGTCTTAAGTCGACTTAAGTCGTTATTGCTTTTGACCACAGAAATATATTTCGTTTGTTATTAACTTATCATACAGTAAATATGTATGTTTTTATTCGTTCTGTTTTATAATTTTTAGGTACTAATTTTGTTGGCTCTAGGTCGTGCAGTCAATTTTTATTCATTGTCGTTTTTTATTTTGCAAAATGCGCATTTACTGCTTGTATTTGTAAATTTTTCGGACACGCTGTCAATTGAAAATTTTAATTTTGGAGATAGAGATGTATCGAATATACATAAGTTCTTGATATATGTAGATAATAAAGGATGTTTTATTCTAAGTATAATAATTATTAAGAATCTTTAATCGTGAAGTATTTATATGTATGTTTGGAAAATATCTTGTACTATAGATTGCGCACAGTTTGCGCAGATATAGATAGGAGAAGCCAGGAAAAATACGCATTGAAATAATAGCTGCTCAGATGATTGCTTCGTATTCACATTAGCCCTGTCTATAGTAAGATCTCAAATCATTTCAATGACGAAAATTCTGGGATTTAGGCATTACCTTTTAGCATACAACATAAAAGAATTATATAATCATTTTTAAAGACATTGACATTCGGTTTCCCAGCCAATCTGTTCGGCGCCGAAGTAGGAAAAAGCCAAGTCATCCGATTTGAAAAAAAAAAATTCGTTCAAAATAGCATTTTACCCTCTCCTATATATACATACATATAAGTACATACATAAATGTTTTAACTGACGCAAAACCGAGGCTTCACTCCAGCATTCTCGTATTAACTTGTGTGTACTCGTTCTATTTTAGCACAAGTTAACGAGACCCATAAATTTAGTATATAGTAGAGGTCTGCATGGATGCATTTGAAAGAGCGATCAATACATTCATTCGAGTTTGAATCATTCACTCGCATGTGCACTTATTTCCGAACACGTGGTGAATAGGCACATACATATGCCTTAAGATTGAATGAGAGAGGAAAAAAATTGAGTAAATTGTAAGCGCAAGCACATTACTCACAAGCATACTACCAAAGAGTATGTTAATATAATAGAGTGCGCATCTCATACAAAATTTGGGCTGCGAAAATTTTGCACCTGGGCCATTGTAGGTACTAGAGCCCACACTTCCACTCAGTTTCGCTCAGTCCCTCGTCCTCTCAGAGAAAAGCTCTGCTACAAGAAATTCCAAACTCAAAGTAAATATTACGAGGGCTGCTTACTGTGAGAAAATTCTCCCATTTTGTGGGAATTCGAACTCATTTTCTACATATTCTTAGCAAAATGCTGATGTTTTGTATTACAGCATTTTGCAACTCAGCCATACCATTTTATTTATTATTTTATATTTTTTACTACCATTATTTTGAATGAAAATGTGGCTGAAGTGCCAATTCCCATGGAAGAATTTTTTAAGCATTTGAGAGAATTGGCTTTGACTGAGTTTGCACCCCTGATCGCACGACTCAATGGCTTGGTTCGTTCGTTTTTCGTACTCAAATGAGGCGTACGAGCATTTTTTGCGGCTGATTTTCGTATTTTGCATCATAGAGTAGAATAGAGGCCCAACTCTTTTGCTCACTCAGAGAATTTGCATTTTTTATGTTCACACGCATTATGCTGTGAGTTCACCACTGCATTGTTGTTGCTTCGTCTTGTAGCCGAAGGCGAAAGAAAGTAGGAGTGAGGGAAACGGATTGAAAATGCTGGTGAGTTCGTTCTCGATCTGAGTTGCCAAGCGTTTGTAAGAAGCTTAAATAAGATCAGTTCTCTAGGTTTTAGGCTCGAGATGAATGCTTTGCTTGAAGGATAACTTTAATAAAACCCAAAAACATAACTCAGCTATTTTAATTAAATGGCTAAATTAAGTTTTAGAGTTCTAAAACATTATACAAAGAAATCTAATAATTGCTCTTGCAAATGTAATATAAATAAACTGTATCTTATACAAAAATAACATTAACATTATGAATGACAATTTTTCCACTTCATAATAACATTTTATGTGACTTCTTCCTGCAGTTTCTGCAAGCTGCAAAGCTTGTTGTCCTATTTCACATTGAAATCTCTGCAATATAATACCCTCGTACATAGATAGATGCCTTATTTTATAATTTGTTTATTGAACAGCAGAAGGAATAAAAGTTGGCATCCCTAAAAGAGGCTTTTCCACCTCAGGCAAAGAAAGAGCGCAAGAAAAGTTCCCCCCAGTCGCGTCCTATTTCACCCCAGTCGCGTACTTTTATTGAATTTCACCCCAGATAGGTTTTTTACGCTCAGAAAAGAGATGAATAATGTGATAGTAAGTGTCAATTTTGCAAGTATTAGCGCGTACGTGAGGCGAAAAAGAGACGTTTTGTGCTAGTGTTAGTGAGCGTAAGCGCATCTTGAAAGAGTTGGGCCTCAATTCTACTCTATGGAAAAGACTCTTTCGGGCGAGGCACTACTAGCCGGCGTCGCCAAAATTCTCCAGCTTACTTCACCCACTTCACTCACTATACTATACCGTTACTTTGTTACATTCGTTTTGATTGTTTTGATTGTAGCAAATAGAGCAAGATAACAAATGCTACTCATACTCTCTCTGAAAACAACGGCACGAGTGAGTATTTGTTTTGCTGATGAGAGGTTTTGAGAGTATTTCACCAAAGAGTATGTTAATATAATAGAGTGCGCATCTCATACAAAATTTTGGCTGGCTCAGTCACTCATCCTCTCAGAGAACCGCTCTGCTACAAGAAATCACAAACTCAAAGTAAATACAACGAGGGCTGTTAACTGGGTGAAAATTCTCCAATTTCATGGGAATTTGAACTCTTCTTTTACAAATTATTAACAAAATGCTGATGTTTGCACCCCTGATTGCACGACTCAATGGCTTGGTTCGTTCGTTTTTCGTACTCAAATGAGGCGAACGAGCATTTTTTGCGGCTGATTTTCGTATTTTGCATAGTGTTATGAAAGTCGTGTGCATGTGCTCTTCTTCTGCATGTCGGCAGCTCAGCCAACAAAATATACGAAGAATCAGAGCGGCGCTCGTATAGACGATATTCCCGACAGCGCTGCTGTTTGATTCTGTGTTGTTGTTGTTTTTCATATGAAAGACAACAAAATTCTTTGGCTCTGCTCTGCCGTAAACGAACACAAGGAACTTCAATATACAACATACATACATACATATGTACATAAGCGTATGTCGAATTTCCTGGCATTTGCGTATATTTTGTTATGAATGAAATCTCTTGCAGCTTCCAACTTGTTTTGAAATTTCAAATCGAAGTTAGACTTTTTTTGATACATCACAAACATTTTTCAAATGCGCGAAATTTCCTTAGATAAAACTAAACTCAAATAGGCTTTTTATGAAACATTTTCATATAAATAAATAAACAAAGCATGCAAAATGTATATTAATACATATTAGATATTCTTCGCCGATACCACTTTAATGAAAGTGGAGTTGGCAAATAAATAACTTTTTATACCCTACACCTATGGTAATAGGGTATAATAACTTTGTGCGAAAATTGTAACGCATTAAAGGAGCCGTCCTAGGTATAGACATAAGTATATAGAAATGATCAGAATCACTTTCTGTGTTGATTTCCGGCTGTCCGTCTGTCCGTCCGTCTGTCTTGCTGTCCGTGCGCACAGGAGAGAAAGAAAGAGTTGTCCGATTTAGACCAAATTTGGCACACAGTCGCAGTGAACCTTCCACTACTTCAAGTTCCGAGATTATCAAAATCGGTTGAAGGACACGCCCACAACGGGCCAGTAAGTCCCACAACCCCGGAATTTTTACAGTAAAATTGCTTAAATTTGTTGAAATATTCATAAAAAGGAATGGTATTTGGTATTTAAGGTACGGTGTGGGCCCTCTACGTGGTACAGGAAAATGGGAGTGGTCCGCCTACTATATATACGGTAAGCGGAAAATCCTTATAACTTCCATAACATATACACCAGTCTGTCCATATTTGGGCACTTCATTGCTGGTGAGAACACCTTTTAATTCTCCAAAAATGGGCGTGGTCCGCCCACTCAGTTACTTGGTGTAGGGTGTTACTCTGTCGGTGAAACCCGACTGATGCTTCCTTACTTGTTATTATGGTCATTGCCCCGTAGTAAGTTCAGCAGAGGGAAATTTAAATAAACTTCAAATCGCCAAAATCAGCATTGCTTAATATGAACAATAACAACAACACAGACACAAGCAAAATCGTCTAGACTTTCATAACATCAAGAAAAATACGAAAATCTGGCAAAAAAATGCTTGAGTACAAAAATGATAGAAAGAGGAAGAGCAGCTGCAAATATGAACATATATACATTCGATATACATAACACACATGCATGACATACTAACATTGTGAGAAAGTGCTTTTTATACCCTACACCTATGGTAATAGGGTATAATAACTTTGTGCGAAAATTGTAACGCATTAAAGGAGCCGTCCTAGGTATAGACATAAGTATATAGAAATGATCAGAAACACTTTCTCTTTTGATTTCCGGTTGTCCGTCCGTCTGTCTGTCTGTCTTGCTGTCCGTGCGCACAGGAGAGAAAGAAGGAGTTGTCCGATTTATACCAAATTTGGCACACAGTCGCAGTGAACCTTCCACTACTTCAAGTTCCAAGATTAGCCAAATCGGTTGAAGAACACGCCCACTATAGGCCTGTAAGTCCCAATACCCCGGATTTTTTTCGGTAAATTAGATATATTTTGCCTAATTACTCATGGAAAAGAATTGTACTTGGTAATCAAGTTCAGGGTTTTGTTTTCTATGTCCCACGAAAAAATGGGCGTGGTCCCACTATATAGGCGGTAAGCTAAAAATCCTCATAACTTCAGTAAGATATACACCAGAGCGCGTCCATATTTGGTCACTTTATTACTGGTAAGAATACCTTTTAATTCTCCAAAAATGGGCGTGGCCCGCCCACTATGGGGGCGGTAAATTAAATGCAACCACAATTTCTGTGGATTATCACCCCACTTGGGAACTTGGTGTAGGGTATTACTCTGTCGGTGAAATCCGACTGATTCTTCCTTACTTGTTTTCATTTCTTCTTTTGTGCGCTCAGTAGCAGACGAGCACACACGAAATGCCAAATCAACGACGGCCAACAAAATGCTGTGAGCGGTTGAGTAGTTCTTGTGTCCCCCTTTGCCGCGACCGAAATATGAAAAATGGCCCTCACTTCGATTTGCCGAAAATTTGAGTGATGCGCACTCTATTATATTAACATACTCTTTTATTTCACCAATTTAAAAGGTTCACTCGTGCGCCGAGTGCAATGAAATAGAATACCGTAGTGCACAGGCAAACCAAATGCATTCATGCAGACCTCTATTATATAGCCGTATCCGAACGGGATTATGGAGTTGCCAAAGAAACTCTCGGAAAGTTGCCAATTCTTCGCGAGGTAAATGAAAAACACGCGTAATTTGACTGATTAGATCCTTATAACCGTTAATCTTACACATGCCTACAGGCGGATTGTGGGGGAGTCATTTCCGCGAACTAGTAGAGGGTTTAGCATCGCTACAATAGCTCATTGAATAAGTGCTCGATCTCTGATGCGAACAGTGGTACTGATTCGAAGCCCAGCATTCATGTACGATCTGAAAGAAGAGCATTTGTTTTTCAAATGTTTCTTTACGTGGCGCCTTCTATCGCGAAAAATTGGCAGCTTTGCGTGGTGTTGTGGGTCTCTTTAACGTTAGCACGTCATTGCGATTGCAATCTACGGCTGTATTCCTAAACGTCAGTTGCGCTGCATAAGTACAAAGCAGTATGTTCCTAAACGCAAACATAAAAACTTTGCACGTGCACCCTGTTCCTAAACGCAGGCATCAAGTTGTCGATAAGCATCGAATGCGCAAACAGCTCATCACAAATTTTGTTGATGCTTTGTGATTAGTTAGGTTATGTTTTTTCGGCTGTACTGAAACTTTTAGGACGAGATTTAATTTCGCCTCCTTTTTCTCAATTTTATAATTAATTTCGATTTGCTGGAAGTTTATTCGCTACTCAAATGCAAAAATGCGTTAAATTTGTAGTTTTTTACAATTTCCATTTTGCAAAAGCAATGTTGAGCATAAAGTGCGTTCCCGAACTAAAAAGTGCTGCCAACCTAATTTATGCAATGCATCGCAGTAGCACTCAGAAATCAAATCAGTAGAGCATTGGGGGCGCAGCACTGCTTTGCATAAGTACGTTTAGGAATACAGCCTACGTCTAAAGCGCCAGTTAGTGATGACGTATCGTATTCATTCGTATCGTAAACAAAACCTACTTTACCCGAGTTCTATACATGCGTTCGCTCATCACGTATTTATTCGGATCGTAACGCAGAAATTCTAATCGAAATAGGTATCTCTACGATATTTCCGTCAATATGAGTCTGCTCTCAGAAAGGACGAGAGAATGACATTGCTTTGTACTATAAACAGTGCTGCCACTGCTCTTCGATTTTAATCTAACACAAAAACCGGATTATTATTGCTAAAATTAGTTCATAAAAGTAGACCACAATAAATATATTTAAAAATTAACACAATCCTATACAATAGATTTTATAAAGAATGTAAAATTTTACCTCAAAAGCAAAATAAACAGCGTTCTTACTTTGTGCACGAAACTATACGGTAGCACGGCAGCACTAACCAAAACAGAAATCTGCAAGAGCGACAGCTGCGATACCCTTAAGCCTCGGGCAACACGTTTCTCGCATTTCAAATTTTATATGAAATTTGTATTACATTTTGTTTGTTTTAGTGTAATAGTGGCGAGATAATGCAGAAGAGAATGTAAAATTAAATAAAAATGAAAGAATAGTTTTTATTCGGACTGACTTGCCAAAGAGAAATGACAATACTTAGTTGTCTATTTCTGTTCTGAAACAAAGCAATTTTAAGTGTACAACAACAAAGAATTAGAATTATTGCTCACATGGGCAGGTCATATAGCTATTTCGGTTTTTGCCAGAAAACCTCATCAGTGACTTAATGTGAATTCTAATAATTTATAAACGACTAATTACTCGAAATAGAAGCATTAATAGTAAAGTCTGTGAAACGTAGGAATTGAACCATAAACCTATGACGTAGTAAGCGAATATACTAACCATCACACCATCGGACTGGACGACTCTGCGCTGACAAACATCGCAGTTACCTGCTGTCTATATCAAACACATAGTGTTTGTTGTTATTGTACACTGTCTAATGCAATTGTTTTTGCCTTACTTGAGAGCTCCGTCGGAGCACATACTTGAGGCAAATGAATGTATCAGTTTTTATTTCTGTAAGAACATTTCTTCGTTTTTACATTATGTTTACTTTCTGATTTGGGTGTGTCCTCCCTATCATATTATACAAGTTTATGTTTATTCGGCAGCTTGAATGTTAAAAAGAATAGTTTTTATTATTTTTATCAGAAAGTAAACATAATGTAAAAACGAAGAAATGTTCTTACAGAAACAAAAACTGATACATTCATTTGCCTCAAGTATGTGCTCCGACGGAGCTCTCAAGTAAGGCAAAAACAATTGCATTAGACAGTGTACAATAACAACAAACACTATGCGTTTGATATAGACAGCAGGTAACTGTGATGTTTGTCAACGCAGAGTCGTCCAGTCCGATGGTGTGATGGTTCGCACATTCGCTTACTACGTCATAGGTTCATGGTTCAACTCCTACGTTTCACAGACTTTACCATTAATGCTTCTATTTCGAGTAATTAGTCGTTTAGAAATTATTAGAATTCACATTAAAAGTCACTGATGAGGTTTTCTGGCAAAAACCGAAATAGCTATATGACCTGCCCATGTGAGCAATAATTCTAATTCTTTGTTGTTGTATTCTTAAAATTGCTTTGTTTCAGAACAGAAATAGACAACTAAGTATTGTCATTTCTCTTTGGCAAGTCAGTCCGAATAAAAACTATTCTTTCTAACATTCAAGCTGCCGAATAAACATAAACTTGTATAATTAAATAAAAATGTAATTGTTTGAATTGCTCACAGCCGGTTTTAGAAAATTCCATTAATAAAATTGATTATTTGTCGCAAAATATTGTCGTTTTTTAATATAATCGGACAAAATTTCGAGGAATCGGCTTTCAAGCACTTTTCCATAAGCCGAAAAATGCTCTTCAGTTGTAAATTGATGCCACGCGGGGCAGATCTTCAAAGAAAAAGTGGTACAAATATCTTCGGCAAAACGCTTATAAAGAAATAAAAAAGCCAGTTTAAAAAAAAAAATTTTATTCAAAATTTTCAAAATTCGAATTCAAGGAAGGAATGAGCAGTAAACTGATGTTGCCAGCCGAGCGCTTTCATTGCTCTCATTTCATCAACCCTAGTGTTGGCAGACCGCCGATTAGAAGGCAAACATTATTTTTGCATTTGGACATTTTTGGCAATTTTACGATATACTAGAGCAGTGATGGGCAAAAGTTCCTTATGGAAGAGTAAACACCAATACATACAAACTTTGTTATGATAAAAAAGGAAAAAAAAATTTGCTAAATATGTACACTGTAAAAAAAGGAATTTCATATTCTGCTCAGTTATATGTAATGAAAAACAAACCAACTTAATAACTCAAAAGTCAAATAAATCTCCTATGATCCTTTCAATAAATGATCCAAATCATTTTCCCAGTCAAAAAAATCTATTTCCCACTACTCTTCTGAAGAGATATTATCTTCATTTTCCGAAGTTGGAAGAATTTAATATTTCAAACTTAATATGAGCAAAAATGTTTTCAAGTGCTTCCCATTCCACAGCTGCACACTTTTTTGCTCGAAATCGTGTGCAAGACAACAACAACGTCTTTGTTGAAGATAACTGTCGCAAAAGTGTACCAACAAAGCATATGCGTGCGAGCTGGCAGACGAAACGAAAATAACATTGCTGTTTGTGTTTTTCGTACTGCTTAGCGCGAAGAGCTGTGGCTGTGTGAAGAAATCTCGGCCTATGCCAAGAGTTTTTACAAAAACAAAGGAGCACCGAGAGTATAGGGCTTGCCCACCACTGTACTAGAGGTATTCATTTAAACGCGCAAAAGCCTGACAAACGTAACAAACTTGACAAATTTATCACCTGATAAACGAACTGTCAAATTTTGTATGAAAGTTCATTTGCACAAATGTGATAAATTTGCCCGATGATTTCGCTGTGCAAACGATGTTTGTAAACTTAGACGGCAACGAATGCAACCCTGCTTAGCTTTGATCTATAACATTATGATAAAAGTTTAGTATTGAACAATCAAAATTAATGCAAAATGGTTACAGTAATTTTTTCCAAACAGCTCCAACATTAATCTTTACTTTTTTCACTGATTCTCGGCATTTTAGTTTTTTCTTTCTGACAGCCAAACACCATTTGCACAAACACTTTGCCAAGTGCGTTCATTTAACACACTTGATAAATTGATAAATTTGCGCAATGCTCAAACTTATACGCTTAAATGAATACCCTTACTATATTTTTATGGCATATTTATTTTCAATTTCGATATTCTTCACAGAACTGATTAATTTTTCTAAATAATTTCGGAATTTCGCTATCCAAACATATCATGAATGCTCTAGTTCTTCTTCTTAATCCACCTTCTAGCTGGAATGGAAAAAACGCGGTCCAAACATTTCGGGCTGAATAAATGAACATATACATATATAGACATATATACTATATTGTATGCTTACGAGTAGTAATAAATAACAAATTGGCATGGTTTGGAAACTTCCGTACAGGCTCTTATTTGTTGCCCTCTCTCTCTTTATTGGGTGGTGTTCGACTGTCGTCCCTCTCTACCTTACTTTGTTTTTCTGATTTCATAAATCATATACAACCAGGGTTACCAGATAAAGCATGATTTTCATTAAATAAAATAAAGAAGGTGCTGAATAATTCATATTAAACTTATTTTTAAAAAATAGAGCATTGTATAAAAATTTTAAAATGCCAAAAGATTTTATTTTGTTTGGATGTGTAATTTGAAGCTACAGTTTCAGTTTATCTAAAAAGAATTCATCAAAATTATAGTAAAATGATCGAAAGTGGCTCATTAGAGCTTATAGTAGTGGTGAGTATATGCCGAATATCATTTCCAAACACTGAATGCCAAAAATTCATATTTCGTTATGTATCAATTTGACAAGCGGCTTTTCAAGTACACTTTTAAATTTTCGATCATAGGAAAAATATATTTATCACTGTACAGCCTAACAGCCTAAAAAACTGTTACGAAGTTGAGCAAAACCAGTTGGGCTTTTACTGTCACATATGTACATATGTACAACTAATTCTCTTTTTACACGGATTATTTTTATTTTTAATTTCGTTTAACACGCGTTAAAAAGTTAAAATTTTTCTCTGTTTGCACGCATTGATTTGGATTAACATGGTTTTAAATATTCCATAAATTCTTTTCATACATTTTTTGTAAGTTCTATGAATTTCTCTATCCATCGTGTAAAAAGAGAATAACCTGTATTTATAAAAATTAATACGCTAGTTTTACGGATTGTCCGAGGCGCTAAAATGTCTGTTGCACAGTGCTAAGTAGCGCGCACAAAAAAATTGTAACATAGAAAGTAATAAAAACTAAGTTAGCCATGAATCCAAACAATGGAAAATTTTATATCCTACACCTATGGTAATAGGGTACCGTCTGTCCGTCCGTCTGTCTGTCTGTCTGTCTGTCTGTCTGTCTGTCTGTCTGTCTGTCTGTCTCTCTGTCTGCTTGTTCGGAAAAAAGAGATGGGAGTTGGCTGATTTGAACCAAATTTGGTACACAGTCACAGTGAACCTCGGGTTAGGTAAAGTGTTAAAATTAGTCAAATAGGTCGAAGGACACGCCCACAATGGGCCTGTAAGTCCCATTACCTCGGGTTTTTTTCGATTAAATTGCTATAATTTGTCTAATTACTCATTCAAAAGAATAATACTTGGTATTGAAGGTGGGGCGTGGACCCTCCAAAATACAGTGGTCCGCCCACTGTATAAGCGGCAACATTTTTCCGGTAAAATGGCTCTCAATTGACTACCTACTACTCATTTAAACGAATGAAACTTGGTTCACAAGTATAGATATAGGTCTTACATACCATATAAGGAAATGAGCGTGGTCCGTCCACTATATAGGCGGTAAGCTTAAAATCCTCATAACTTCTGTAATATACACACCAGAGCATCCATATTTGGTCACTTCATTGCAGGTGAGAATATCTTTATATTCTCCAAAAATGGGCGTGGTCCGCCCACCATGGGGCGATAAAATTAATATACCGATCATTTCGGTTGTACACCTGTCAGAACATTAATATTTGGAATATATAGACTTATTAGGAATATCTTGTAGTTTGTCAATAACGGGCGTGGTCCGCCCACTATATAGGTGGTACATATAAAATACCCACAATCTCATTTCTTTCAGAGCACCAAGCGTCCCACGCATTCCTAGGTGTAGGGTACTATTCTGTCGGGCTAACCCGACTGATGCTTCCTTACTTGTTTTTTAATGTGTTAGCCGGGCTTTGAAAAACTTTAATGACAACCTATACATTGATCGAAAGGTGCGATCTGGATGAAAATGTGGATCTAGAGACCTGCACAAAGCTAAACGTGTCAAGGAAATTTAAAAAAAAATATAATCCATCCGTATGTAACTTCTGGGTCAATCAACATGGATATTTATATTGCTAAATGCTTGGAAAAGAGGTTAAAACCATTTGTGAAGGCAGCATAAAGAATTCGACTATTTTGGCCTGATTTAGCATCATGCCACTATGAAAAAAGTCATGGAGTGGTAATAACATCAATATTGTACCTAGAGAGGATAATCCCCAAAACTGGCCAGTGGAACGCTATTGGGGTCTAATTAAGCGGAAATTGAAGCAGACGAAAGGTGTATCGAAGCACAAAACGCAATTTAAGATTAAGTTGTCTGCAGCTTCCAAAACCATAAATGAAAGAACCATAAGGCCTTGATGGAGGGAATTCCGGAAAAGTTCAAAACTTCTTTATTTTTTTGTGAAGAATTAATATAAAGTGTAGTATAATAAAAGCTTAATTTGCATAGTTTGGATTCACCGCTACTTAGTTTTTTATTTTACTATGTTAAAAATTTTTCGTACGCACTCTATAATTTATATTAAGCTCAAATCGATTTGCACAAAAATTACTTCAAATAAGGTGATAGCAAAAACTGTGTAAAATTTACACAACGACGCTCGAAGATTAATGAATGTGATTTATTTAAATTCATAGTTCGATCACTCTAAAAAACGTTGAACAAAACACTTTAAGCTAAACTTGGCACAGTTTTCTGAAAAGCAGAATGTAAAACATACATCTGGTAACCCTATGCTATGTATACAATGCTTCAATGGCACAATTAGTATTACTAATTCTACTAATTATAATTAATTTAAAACAAGTATTTTTAATGCCTAAACTTAAAAGACATTTACCATATGACCAATACAGAAATACCTCGATTTGCATGGTATTTTTTTACGGAATATGACGACGTAAATAGAGTGACAATTTAAGTCTCATATATTTAAAAGAAAAAGTTTTTGCTTATATGCGCACAGTCATTAAGGGAATTCATCGGGAAACGATCGTATTCGGGCGGTCTATAATGCGATGTCGTATTTTTTCTGATTTTTCGACAAATGTCAAATTTTATCATGTTTTCCCGCATAATTTTAAAATACGACAGTATGTACTGCTTTTAGTTTTTTAATTTGAAAAACAAAATGTGTGCACCACACAAAGACGGAAATGAAAGTGGTTTGTTTTAGTTTTGGTTTCTGATTTCGTCCACAAATGCAACTTGACCTACAAAAGGATCGAATTATACGACAGCACTTGTGAATTTCCTAATTCATTTTAATGCATTTGGCAAATCAAGCTAACACAAATCATCACATAATTCAATTGTTTTAAAAATTGTTAATAATATTTTGGGCGTTAATCAAGAACGTCATTCTATTTACGAGATATGAACATTTTTTTCACGATGCAAATCGAAACGGGTTTAACCGAGGCACCGTAAATCGAGGTATTACTGTAATTTTTTATATTTTGTTTTCTTTTTTCCTTACTCTCGTCCGCTGTATGTCTAACCGCTTTCTCTCCTAATACATTGCTCAACGGTGCGTTCTCTTTCGTTTTTTTTTCTGCTTGCATTTGCCGTAGGTAACAACATGAAGAAATGCCGCGCCCGCTTTGGTCTAGATCAACAGAATCAATGGTGTAAACCCTGCAGGTATGTAGTACATCATATCATAATATTCAAACACTACACATTTATAAGAAGTACGCACACATTTAAACATATTTGTATATATAGAGTATATGCCCCATATATTAGGCTAAGTGAATAAGTTCTAAATGAGTCAACTCGCGATCAAAACTATCCATCTAGTCAAAGGATAATATATACATAAGTGCACAAAATAGTAAATAGGAACCGTATCCAAAACTGGCAACCAATTGCGCAATCAGCAAGCCTTTTAACGCTCTGCCCCCTCTATCAGTAAAGCTTGCATTTTCCCAGGAAAATTATATTCCATATAATTTATATATTTCTTTGCTTTTTCTTAATTTTCATACAAACTACGTCGTTTAACTGAAACCCCGTTTTACAAGCAGTTTTCTACAAAATTATTTAATTGGCGAAAAATCAATTTACATTGATCGACAAATTTTTGAAAAAATTTCAACAGAAGGAAACTAAACAGGAGAATATCTTCGACAAAAACCATAAGACTATCTATCATAATAACATTTTATTAACTCTAACCTGCTGGTTCGGTTGCAATATTAAAGCAAGAGAAGCAATAGAGTGATACATATGTAAGTGTCATGCAACTTAGATTGTCATGTGGTAAGGATTCGTCAGTATCTTTTGTCGCGCATTCCAAGTCTCGAAAATTCCAGATTGAAATATGTACAATATGTCCAAGCGAAACACAATTTGGAAAAGTCAGCAGCTTTCTTTCGAATGCCACTAGGCCATATCTCAAAAAATGTTTTATTTTTGTTAGTTGTTTTTAAACAATTACTTCGAGAAAGTTCGAGGGCATCGAAAGTTAGTTCTAGTTCTAGAGGGGTGAAATTGTTGCTAAATTCCTTTTTCATTCCTTAGCTCGGTTATTTGATATTCGATTTGAAAGTATAACTTATGCCTGAAACACAATTGCGACCACATCGCAGACCGCTGCGATATTCCGCATTTTGAAACGAGTAGGCTTATGAGAACGTCAGGAATGGAACAGAACGGCCGACGACGATCGCAAAACGCAACGACCGACGATAGAACTGGTTCTAATTTCACGCTGCGTCCAATTTAGGGTTGCATTTTCCCAACAGCCGCAGTAATGATTTCATTAAATTTCATTACAGCTGCTTAAAAGTTTTCTATTTTTAGAAATTTGAAAAACGTCCTCGTTCTGGTTAATTTTAAGCGACCAAGGGAAACGCGACACGTTGGTCAAGTGGACAAACGCTTGGCTGCTAAAACAGAAGACCCGGGTTCAAATCTCAGGCGAGGCACATAACATCTAATAGAATAGAGTACAATTAGTTTTTTTAAATTATTTTTTGCATACCAGACCTGCCGAATCCGCATTGCTGCTACAGCCGTCATTTGGCCGACACGCCGACCTAGGACATGCCTACAGATAAAAGATACAAGCGATTAGGGAAGCGAGAATGCCTGCTAACCTTTGAAAAAATGCTGCCGGTAGGCATACAGGAGAACTTTTTTTCAACTCGGAAATTTAGTTTTTTAAGTTTTTTGTATTTATTGTACTTTTATTGAATTTAAAATAACTCAACGGCCGTGTGAGCGAGCTATGATTTGATAATTATACGCCGATTTAATATCAAGGAATGAAAAAGTTTTAGTTTTTATTAATGAAAAGATTTGACGCAGTACAAAAGGAAATTCAAAGAGCAAGTGAACAAAAATTTCTCAAAGTAATTTCTCACATCAGTAGTGATGTCAGATATGCATATTGCTATCATTTAGGCTCAACAGGCCGTTTGCCGAATTTTGTTTACAGAGGCGTTAAATTGTATAGAAATTGAACTGCCGACGACCGTTGATTGCAGTTTGTTTACTGCGGCAGGCCAAAAAATCGCATAGTTCTGCGAACGGGGTCGGTGTTGTGTTTCAGGCATTATCGTTTGAAATGGCTCAACAAGGGCTATATTTGCGTTTCAAAAGTTTTTTACTTTCACTGTCATCTTCGACTAGTATCCAACACTCCTACTGAAAATCTCTACCTTAATCGCAAGATCTTATGCTAAAGAACAATTAACTTTTATGTTTCAAAAATAGAAAGCGAGCTTCGCTGTTTTTTTGTGTCCCCTTTGAAAGCTATTTTGCTCCAGTCAAAGAAGGGCTACTTGGAAAAAATCGCCATTCGCCAACTATAGCATTATTTGAACTAAGTTAATTATTTGCTTACTAAGTTGTTAAAACTTATTAAATCATCATTAAAAACGTGTAAAGCTCAATCGATCCTTTCTCAGACGGATGTTGGTACGGATACCGGAAGAGTCTGCTATATAGGGAATACCACCATTTGTTTTCGCTCATTACTGTTTTGATATTTTATGGCCTAATTAGTAGCACCATAAAAGATTCCGGACGCATCTAGCGATAGCGAACCTTTCCATAATTTGCCACGCATACCATACTTTGGTATTTCGCAAAGGACACTGTCGTTATCACAAGGTTTTATAATTACTAAATAACCCATTATGATCTATTGTAAAGGTGGGCTGAGCTTAAGCTATTTGGAAACGCTTACCATGATCCTCGGACTCTATTAGGTAATGCTTTTTACGTGTAAAATGGTCTAGACCAGGTATGCCAAACTATGCCAGTTTGTGGACTTTTAAATTTTTGTAATGTAATTTAGCTTGCGGGCCCTTAATATTTTTATCTGGACATGCCTGGTGTAGATTAAAGAGATCTACAGCGAGTCGCTCATTTGCAACTTATGCTAACGTTGTGAAACAAAGAGAGATATAACGTTGCTTTTAATGTTGCAAACAGTGATGCTAGCTTTTTAATATCCAAATGCATGAAAAGACAAAATTTTACACCAAATTTTATTGATATTTTAAATTTTTAAAGAAAATGAAAATATTGTCAATTAAGTAATTGCAGTGGCTCACATCTGATCATCAACTGATCGTATGCAGGCATGTATTGAAAATTTCAACTGTTGGCTTAATGTTTTGTTCGTTGTCTGTTGATTAAATTTTTAATTGTCTAACATATTTCCATATTTCTTTCACATTTTTTTTCACTTTCATACATGCTGAGCTTTCGAAATGATGCACTGTATTTGTTTAGTAATTATAACACCGCGCGACAACAACATGGCCTACGCATATACAGATAAGAAATTCGCTCTTAATCCACGAATGTTGCAGAAGTCAATGCGGAATCTTCTTGACATTTGCAATATTCGCTGACCCAGAGGCAAGATAGGGTTAACTGGTGCTGGAGCGAGAAAAATGCTGCGAAAATATGTAACGCAAGTGTTATGCCTTTGTCACAGCATTTATTTACGCAGCTTTGTTCGCAGTTAAAGAACCGCTAGGGCTAGGAGAAGATTGCATTAAATATATTCATAATTTATACTTATGGTCTTTAATATGTCCATTTCTTTTTTTTTTCCACTCACTGAACTCTCAACTGCTGCAAAATGTGTTCTACTGCACTTGGTGTGCTTGCTGCCATTTACCGTTATTTCATTTCATTCTCACTTTCTGTTTTGATATTTTGTTCAAAACTGAAAAGAAGCACTGTCGTTGCTGGAGCGAAGCGCTTTTCAAACGTGCTTGTTTTGCTGCCGAGCAAACACATAAAACATTTTGTTTCGATGTCAACGCTGCACCGAAGTGCAGTAGTTGGAAGTAGTATACAGTAGTGAATTGTGATCAATAGAATGTTTTCCGCAGCTATCTAACAGCTTCGTACAGATACTTAAAAGATTATATCTTCAATATGAAGAAGAGTCAGTATTGTATCTGTATGGAAGATACTATCTATATGAAGATACTTTACTCACTCTGAGTACCTGTATGAAATATCTTCAATATGAAGAAGAGTCAGGGTATGAAGAATACTTCAAAAGTTAAGATTTACCACGCGTCACTGATGTGGTTTTCTGGCAAAAACCGAAATAGCTATATGGCCTGCCCATGTGAGCTATAATTCTAATTATTTGTTGTTGTACACTTTATATCGCTTTGTTTCAGAACAGAAATAGACAGCTATTGTCAGTTCTCATTGGCAAGTAAGTCCGAATAAAACTATTCTATCTAAAAATTGTAAATTTATTTTGAGATCCTTTGTCGTATCCAAAGTGAAATAAATTATTTTAAAAAGTATTAGGACTGAAGCTAATTTCGTATTTGACTAAAAGGATATGCTGTATATAGTTAGAGAAAGCTCTAAAATTTCTGTTTTTACGACATAAAGCCATATTTAAAATAGTAATAAAGGGTGTTTTTTTAGACGTGTGGTTTTCAATCAAACAATACTTTTTTCGGAGTTGGTCTTTCTGACAGCTGTCACTTGATTTATGCTTAGTTTGGTTTGCCATTTCATAATGAATAGACTTACTCCTGAACAACGTTTGCAAATCGTGCAAATTTGTTACCAAAATAATGATTCGGTTCGCGCGACATATCGCGCGCTACGTCCAATATTCGGTCGACATAATCGCCCAGCAGAGTCGGTAATTCGAGCAACCATGGATCGGTTTCGCACCACATTTACTCTAGTGGATAATGCGCATACTCAGAGACGCCTTTTGCGAAAGGATCTTGGTTTGCGGGCTTACAAAATCCAACTCGTGCAAGAATTGAAGCCGACCGACCATCAAGCGCGTCGCATGTTCGGTGAATGGGCCCAAAACGAGATGGCCACCGATCCCGATTTTCACAAGAAAATTTTGTTCAGCGATGAAGCTCACTTTTGGTTGAATGGGTACGTTAATAAGCAAAATTGTCGCATTTGGAGTGATGATAAACCGCAAGCCATTGTTGAGACGCCGTTACATCCTCAAAAAGTCACTGTTTGGTGTGCTCTATGGGCAGAGGGAATCATTGGTCCATATCTCTTCAAAAATGAAGCCGGCCATAATGTTACAGTCAATGGGGAACGCTATAGAGCCATGATTAATGACTTTTTCGTGCCTGAATTGGAGGATGTTGATATGGACGACCTTTGGTTCCAACAAGACGGCGCTACATGCCATACAGCCAACGAAACAATCAATTTATTGAAGGAAACTTTTGGTGAGCGCATTATCTCGCGTCGTGGGCCTGTGGCGTGGCCTCCAAGATCGTGCGATTTAACAACGCTGGACTATTTTTTGTGGGGTTATGTGGCGAGGGTTGTCTTTATACCGAAAGCAGGGAAAAGCAGCCATCTCTACTCGAAAGACTTTAGGCCCATAAGTCTTACTTCGTTCCTCCTCAAAACTTTAGAAAAACTGATAGATATGCACATAAGAGCCGCGATGGGACCTGGGAGCATATCAGTATCGCAACATGCGTACACAAAAGGCAGATCCACGGAGACTGCACTCCCCTCACTTGTCTCTTACATAGAGAAGGCAATGGAGTTCAAAGACTATGCACTTGTAGTATTTCTTGACATAGCCGGCGCTTTCAATAATGTTACTACTAAAGCTATCTTGGAGGGCATAGAAGCTCCAGAAATCAACAATACCGTTTATCTCTGGATACAGAATCTTTTAAGCTGTAGAAGGATAAAGGCAGAATGGTCTCACTGAAAGAGGCGCACAGAGGGACACCACAAGGAGGAGTTCTCTCTCCGCTACTCTGGCTCTTGGTAGTCAACAGGATTCTTAAGTACTTCGAAGGTAAGGCACCGAAGCTAGTAGCATATGCAGACGACATTGCTATAGTCATAACAGGTAAGTGCCTTTCTACTCTCAGTGATCTTATGAACGCTACCTTAAAAACAATTCACGACTGGGCGGTCAGAGCCGGCTTGGGGGTAAACGCGGATAAAACGGATATGGTACTCTTTACTAGGAGGTACAAAGTTCCGCCGTGGACACGACCAAAGCTCAACGGTACTACCCTTACTCTCAAATCACAGGCCAAATACCTAGGAATAATATTGGATAACAAACTGCTGTGGAAGCCCAATGTGGAGGAAAGGGTGAAAAAAGCCAGTAAATCCCTATACGCATGCAAGAAGATGCTAGGCTGTACTTGGGGTACTTGGGGCTTATCTCCCTCGCTCACGCACTGGTGTTTCACAGCTATTGTAAGACCAATATTACTCTACGGTGTTCTGGTGTGGTGGAACGCGACAAAGAAATCCTCCTACTGTAAGCTTTTGGAGAAGGTTCAGCGTCTTGCCGGGCCCTACATATATAACGGGAGCCATCAAAACCACTCCAACAACAGCACTCAACACCATACTTAATTTACCACCCATCGACCTCTTCTCAGAATACCTAGCGGCTAAGTCCGCAGGCAGACTGAGGGCTTTGGGGCAATTCAAAAGTAGCTCTTTTGGACATAGCTCCATAGCACGAAGCCAGGTGGCCGAATTAGATTATATGGCACCGATCCTAATGTTCGAAAATAGGATAAAGGTCACAATCGAGAAAGAAGGGTGGCGCAAAGGTTTTAAACCTCGTCGCGCATCCTTCAATCTACTGCTGGTGTGTACTGTCCCGATCTAGATATCAAGCAATCGTTTCGTCTACCCAATCACTGTACCGTTTTTCAAGCCGAGGTGTTCGCCGTCAGGAAAGCTGCGGAACTGGCTTGCACTAGCATCACCATAAACTCAATGATAAACTTCTACGTAGACAGTCAGGCAGCTATTAAGGCAATAACATCCCATAGTCTATCATCCAAAAATGTCCTGCAATGCCAGGTGGCTCTAGAAAGGTTAGCTGTGAACCGCAGGCTACACATCTACTGGGTACCAGGACATAAAGGCATAAAGGGAAATGAAGAAGTGGATATTATTGCCAAACAGGGTGTCTGCCTTTCAGATGAGCATATCAGCAGCGTACTGATGCCTCTGCAAGCGTTCTACAGTCAAATAGAGGAATGCATGAGAAGAAAAACGAGGGCCAGTTGGAATAACCTAAGCACCTGTGCGACCTCCAAAACCATTCTAAAGTCCTATGACGAAAAGTATACTAGGTTTATACTGACTCTCCCAAGAATAGAATGTAGAGCTATCACAGGTGCACTAACAGGACACTGCCTTGTAGCAGCGCATGCACATAGGATAGGTATAACGAACGACGAAAGCTGCAGGAAATGCAAAGAAGCTGGCAGCAGGGAAACCTTAGCACATATACTGTGTTCCTGCCCCGCCATCGCTAGAACTCGTCTGACTTGTTTAGGAGCGCCATTCTTTTCAGGGCTCGAACAGATCTCGGAACTAGGCATTAAGCCTCTTTGGAAATTTGTGAAAAACACCAAAATTCTGACAGATCACTACTTTGACAACTCCTAAACGGAACTGGTATCGCTAGGGACCCAACAGGGTCTATGCGTGGCCTTCTTAGGCAGCCAGATTAACCTAACCTAACCTATGTGAAGTCGCTTGTCTACGCAGATAAGCCCGAGACGATTGACGCTTTGGAAGAGAATATTCGGTGCGTTATTGCTGACATACGACCCCAATAGCTGCAAAAAGTGGTCGAAAATTGGGCCTCTCGGGGGGAATTTATTCGAGCCAGCCGCGGCGGCCACTTGCCCGAAATCATTTTTAAAACATAATGGCAAGCCCTTATATTTATAATAAAGCTAAATTCTGGGCCATAACATTAAATTATATGCGTTTTATTTCTTCTTGAAAACCACACGTCTAAAAAACACGCTTACTTATAGACTGAGATGCAAAATTTCGTCAAATCCATTTTGGGTCAACAGAAAAGTTAAGGGTTTTAAAAATTAATACAATTATTAAACACAAAATCATTTTTTGCATAAATTTAACATAAGGAAATAAAAAAATATAAATTCAAGTTGAAGTTTAAAAAAAAGCGAAAGAAAAGAAACAAGCTATACATCGTTAAGTTCAGAGCAACCTGACGCATCGACAAGAGTTGGAGTGCCACTGGATACTACGTGAGCGAGCATGTAGCAGCTGGAGCACCAACTGGTAGATTCTTTCTAGAAGCTTTTTTCTAGATAAAAGCAAATATGCTTTCCTGGGCACTAACCACGGTATCAGAAGTACAGGTTATCAAACGATTCGTAGTTGCAAAACTGTAGAATCATGGAAAGGACTCCAACATAAAAGGCCCCGTCACAAAGAATCCGTTGCGTCCGTGAGAGCGAAGTTTTCAACTGACGGTGACGGACTGATGGAGAGGGTCGGCACAATGAATACGCTAGCAGCGCATAGAAAATCAGCTGTTTTATCTTCTGCATTAAAACATTTATATTGTTGCACCAGCAGCAGAAAACCCCAGCATATTCGTTTAGAAGCTTGTTGCGGTACACCTGAGCCGATTTGTCAGAAAGGCAAATATACTGTTTCACCGCTTTTATTATTTGTTCTTCGAAACAAATGCAAATACAGGAAATTTAAATGGAATAGAAAAGCTTTCGCAGAAAATTACAAGTCGGCGAAACAATAAAAAGAATCAGTCAAAGTTCCGACGCACGGGAAAATTAGAAAGTTGTTCAACTTTTTGCGTTTCTTCAACGCGTCCGTTGCTTATGTGCCGTACCACATACGATTGCATACATTTCCACTTCGCTGGCAGTTGAAAATTCGCTCTCACGGGCGCAACGGATTCTATGTGACAAGGCCTTAAATCCCTCGGAAACAATACAAGTGATAAAAAGAAAATTGGGCGAAACTTTACCGGATGCGGGTGGAATGAGCGGTTCCGTTGACAAATCGGTCTCTGAGCTGATGTCCTTAATGTAAAAAACCAACGTTGGATGAAAAACTTAAAAATCTACCAACTCAAGAAGACTTCGAAAGTATAAAAAGCCACGTGAACGAATTATCTACAAAAATGGATAAGCTAACAGAAGAAAAGCAATCTATGAAGGTTTGGCTGGAAGCTCGATTTTAGTGGAGGTTGACCTTAACTCCCTGCTACAACTGTACAAAAAACTACGCTGTCGGCAAAAAGCGAAATACTCGCCGTGAGCAACAAACATCGAGTTACAGTTCGCGATTATAAAGTGAAGATATCGGATGAGATGTTCCGTTGGAATAACAAGAATGAATTGGACGTGATTGAGTACTTATGTATATGATGATGAAATGCTAAATAAAATTAATTTAGATTATGATTTTATAATGAGGAAACTAAATGCAAACAAATCTTAAGTGCTCAAAATAATAAACAGAGCTATTGTAAAAGTAATGAGAACTTAGTACTGCTAGAAAATGAATCAAAAAGTAACATTAATAAAAATATTATTTTTACAACATAAATATATGTTTTCAAATATTCATTTTTAATGAATTGTCCACGTCTTCTGACGTGGTTGTTCTGTTTAAAACGCATGTCACTGAAGAAAAAATACAAGATTGCAGAAAATACTTCGAAGGCCTTAATACTACTTTTTGGAAACTAGCGACGAAAATCAGCAAATATGGCAGAGCAATAGGAGGTTGCATGTACGGCGTTAAAAAAGATTGACAGGCTTGCAGACATGATACGATTTCATCAATGTAGCTGGGCAAGATGTAATTCAAATACAAATGGATTTGAATACATTTTCGGTCATTCCATTTTATATCAGAAGCGCAAATTGGGAAGGAGAATTTAAAGTAGTTGAGCAATTTTTCTAATTCTTATTTCGGCGAGAACGGAAATAATTTCAAAGCAGCAATTGAGAGAAGGTGCTCAAGGGATGCGGTTGTGAACAGCAAGGGTAAAAAATTTATTGAATTCTGAAACGATAATGGCTAGACAATCTTTTGTGGTTGAACATAAGCCGTGATCCTGTCACTTTCCTGTTATTCTATCATTAAAGCTGGAAGTGCAGCAGAGTATAAATAAGCGGGCCATGGTTAGGTTAGGTTAGGTTAAAAAGGCTGTTTACTGGTGGCAGTAAAACCACCCAGAGGCCGAAGGCCCATTGTGATGCCTTATTGTATATAAACCCAGAAGATGCAGAAAGCCCAAACCCTTAGGTGTGGAAACACGTACTAATTCTGCCAAGCTATCAAAGAACCGTTTTCCCACGAATCGTAGGCGACGTTCCTGTAGTGCTGGACAGTAACATAAAGATCATCAATAGATTCTAGTGAGTATGCGGATGGAATGTCCATTTAGAACAAGTATGCTCTTAGTTCAATTTGCGTCTAATTTGGGCCATACAGTCCGAGAAAGTGCACAATTTGTGATGTTTGACCACCGGTAATTGGCCATCATTTCGGATTTAAGCTCTATGAGTCGATATGCTTCACAAATGGGAGTGTGGATGCTGTTGTCAGAGTATTATAAGTCCATTTCTAGCTAGTTCATCTGCCCTCTCATTCCCTTCTACACCGAAGTTTCCGGGTACCCAGCATAGCTTGATGGTGTGCTGGTGGATGGATCTGAGGGAATTTCGGCACTCTCTCACACATTTTGATTTGATAAGCTTCCTGGCTATCGACACAGATCCATATCACGGTAGATGGGAGATTCCTTCGTGGATGATCCGTGCAGCTTGGTTGACCGCAAAATTTCTGCTTGAAAAACACAATAGTCGGGAAGTCTGTATGACTTGTTGATATCGAGAGATTCGGAGAAAACTCCAGCGCCTGTACCAACCTCCATTTTTTAACCATCAGTGAAGATGTGTATCTCGTTAGCGCCGGTAGCTCTGTTTGATACCCAGGTTTGTCTAGATGTAATAAATGTGGTATGATTGATGTTAAAGTCGAATCTAGGTATAATGTAGTAGGTCAAGGCTGGTAGGCCGCGGGTGTTACATTGGTCCAGTATTGATGCATGTCCGATAGGATTATGTTTAAGCAGTCGGGACTCTCTTAGTCTGAGAAGCGATCCATACTTTTACCAAAAACTATTTGGAAAGCGAAATATAAGAACTGGTACCAAAAATGCATAAAGCTAAACTTAATCGAAGCTAAAAACAGAAACAAAATCTCAAGATTAAAGATCTGACCGATATAATTCAAATTCCAGTAGACCGAAAGTGTGGAGCTTTTTGACCAAATTATAAATGGTTCGACCCAGAATGTATTTAGGCAAGAGAAAAAATTGTTTAAATCTTTAAACAAGTTTAAAAACGCAGCAAGTTCAATGGATCGAGCGACCTATCTGGTAGCAAATAAAAGATATAAGTACGCAAATATGTAGTGAGAAAAAAGAACCATACTACAGAAATCTGAATGAACAAATAAATATTGATAATGACAGTAAAGGCTGGTGGAATATGGTGAAAAAAATCAAGGCCCGTTTAAACGGTCTAATATATCGGCAGCTGACTTCCCCTCGTATTTTGAAGCGCTTTTAAACCCGCCGAAATTCTCAAAGGATATACAATATGTTCCAATGTATTTTGAAGACTCGATTCATTTAGATGCTACCATAACAGTTGTAGAAGTGCAGCGGGTGTTAGCAAAAACGAAAAGAAATAAGGCTCCAGGAGATGATCGGATGCCATAAGAGTCCTTTAAAAATTCACCAACGGAATTTATGCAAGAATTAACAAGAATAAAATTTTTGACAGAGGCAAAGTTGATAAAACATTCCACATTATTGGAAACTTTCGCAACGATGTCTGGAGTTTATCAATAATTTTTTTTTAAACCGACAACTCTCTCAAGTCGAAATGGCGTCTATTCCAAACAGTTTGCCGGGCGGTTCAATCGTATGGCATTCAAGTCTAGGGCTATTCGAATTTTGAAGATGTAGATAAGCTGCAGCGGTTTTTTATAAAAAGGACCGAATTTCACTTCGCAAATTGAAACAGGGATGGCAGCTAACCAGTTTTACATGCTAAAACTGCACCTAAACTACATAAAACGAACAATTTTTAATAAGACGAGGAACGACTACCGCATCAACTAACAAGGAAAGTTCGATATGATGAAGCAGCAGTGGGAGAGGCAGCAAAGTGAACTGGTTGGCAGTATAAGATCGACGCAAAATCAAGCACATGTGCAACGGGCTTTAAAGACGGACCGATATTATAGCCGCTAGATCTGGCAAAGGGACAGCTATATTTTACGCAGAACTACATAAATGCAACTTCTTTCAGTTCGACAAGGACCAAATTGTGCACTTCATGCAATTTAAAGAAAGATGAAAATATTTAACACATTATTGGAAGGTGTGCAGCGCTACGAGACTTTCGGCGAAAATGGCTGCACAAAACTTCCTTCTGCCTATATACATATATTGTACATATATATATAAGTATCGAAATAATAAAAACGCTAAATGGAGAGTTATGTGGGTGAAAAAATTAGTATCAGGCAGGTGCCAGATTTCGATCGAAATCGAATTGGAATTGAAATTGTAAATCGAGTGGATTCGTTTTTGATGTGCCACATTTCACTCGTTTTCATAAGCTCGAAATCAATTCATATCAAACGTCGTGTGAAGTTCGAAAAATCTGACAACAGTCTGTTTACATTTTTATTGTTAAATTTGAAATAAATAATTATTCTCACGTTTATTAAAATGAGTGCAACATTTATTACCGCGGTTTTAATCATTGAAAGGCAGAGAAATGCTACTGAAAAAGTAAAACGGCGTGCATTAAGGGACCAATCTAATCCATTGGAACTTGCAGATTCAGTGTAATTGTTAAAGAATATTCGTTGGCGTTGGAAAATTATAATTCAAATATGTTTACGCGTTTAAGGTTTATATCGTATTATCGCGTAAACAAAGATGCTTTCAATATGTTGCTGACAGTAGTTACACCACACATGACTTCATCTTCAATTCCTGCCCAGCTTCAACTAGCAGCCACTCTACGGTTTTTAGCTGAAGGAAGTTTCCAAAAATCAGTTGGAAAGGATGCCGACATAGCTTTGAGTCGTACCACAATTTCCAAAGTCTTGACACGAAACCTGATGATTTTGGAAAGAACAATTTGTGCAACGTGGATTAAATTAAGTATTTCTGATGACGAGCGTCGTAAGTCGAAACGGCACTTTCTGGAGAATTTTCGTATTCCCGGTGTCATAGGATGCGTCGATGGCACGCATATCAAAATAACTAAGCCACATCATGATGAATCACTCTTTTACAATAGAAAGGGATATTTTAGCATTAACGCGATGATTGTTAGTAAATAAATATGTATTGTAGCATATGAAAACCAGCTACATGTACCAATATTCAATATTTCAATAGATATGCGATTACAACATGTTTATCAAAGGTGTCGATGCGCGTCATCCCGGATCAAGCCACGACGCGTTCATTTGGAGTATGAGCAGGGCTCGAGAATACCTCCTACAAAAATATGAAAACGGTGAACGCAATTCCTGGTTTCTGGGGGATGCTGGTTATGCGCTGGAGCCTTTTGTTTTGACACCTTATAGAGATCCAGAAGCAGCAACTTCTAAGCACACATTCAACATTAAGCATTCAGCAGCTCGCAATGTGGTTGAGAGAACAATCGGTGTTCTCAAAAGCCGCTTAGTATATTAAATCGCAAATTTGTACTAAAAATTAAAATACAAATCATGTTATTTATCATATGAGCACATGTATATTTTATTTTACTGTCTTTTCCAGTTCCATAGGTAACAAAACAACTTAAATTCAATTAAATAAAATAATTAAAAAAAAGTTTAATTCAAGTTTAAGTTAGGCAACTTAAGATCTGAAAATATAGAAACAAAAAGAACAAACATGTATGCATGAACAAAATTACATAACACAAAGATACTGGAAATCGTATTGTTAACATATGCATTTGAACCGATTTTTTCCTCTTTTGTTGGAATTATTTTTCGATTTCCAGGTTCTTTTGTTTTATGTAATTTTGTTCATGCAATAATTTTTCAACCTGCATGTTATGTCTTTTTGTTTCGTTATTTTGTTCAGATATAAAGTCACATAGTTTATCAATAGACTTGTAAATATTCCATATGTTTCCCTCGGTTTCCTTAGCCACTTTCAAATGATCGCTTACATTTTTAGCGATCAACTCTATTCCAGTGGATTGCTCAGCCATGAACTTTTTCAAGTTATCTTGAAGCGGCAAATCTGCTTTCCTTTTTCTGGGGGTCATGCATACTGATCTGCTTGGTCCAGGCGAATCATCGTCAGGCGAATTGGCATTATCCAAATCATTCAAGACAATGGCGCAGTCTACGTCTTCGACGCCAAAGTCAAGAGTATTTTTAATGCCTTCGACTGCAGTGTAAATCCCGCAAATCTTGGCTACGGAATCCTCTGCTGGCGATATAACAAATTTGTTAAATGGCCCACCCCCAGTAGCTCTGGATTCGGTTCTGTTGTGAGCGAGCTTCTTCCTGACATTGCATTTCCAGTCTATCCAAACCTGTTAAAATAGTACGGTTAATGTAATGCAGAATAAACATGTGCGCTTCTTACTTTTTTCCAGCCCGAAGCATCTTTTTGGGGTGGACCTTGGCTATTCAACTCCTTTGTTATATCGCCCCAAAGTGCATCAATAGCTACGCGGTCACCTCTTGCGAAACCTTTTGCCAAGTCCGTGTGCTTTTCCATGAAAGCAATTAACACGGCTTCTTGAGCAGAATTCTTGTGCTTTCCCCTGAAGTAAACGTAAAAATATGCTTTATTTTAGTACAAATAATTAAATTTTGTTCAAAAATTACAATTTTCTTACATATTAGTTGCGTAGGATTATTTTCGTTTTGATTTCACTTCAACCTTTCTGATCGATTTCAAATCACATTCAAAACGGTCGAATCGAATTGTGGAACACGGCATTTCATGTGAATTTATTTTCGAAAATTGAATTCACAATTGTGAAATGCAGCACCCCAAATTTCGATTTCAATTGGATTCAATTTCTATTTCGAGTGAAAGTGAAATCTGGCACCTGCCTGTATCAGGCAGGTGCCAGATTTCGATCGAAATCGAATTGGAATTGAAATTGTAAATCGAGTGGATTCGTTTTTGATGTGCCACATTTCACTCGTTTTCATAAGCTCGAAATCAATTCATATCAAACGTCGTGTGAAGTTCGAAAAATCTGACAACAGTCTGTTTACATTTTTATTGTTAAATTTGAAATAAATAATTATTCTCACGTTTATTAAAATGAGTGCAACATTTATTACCGCGGTTTTAACCATTGAAAGGCAGAGAAATGCTACTGAAAAAGTAAAACGGCGTGCATTAAGGGACCAATCTAATCCATTGGAACTTGCAGATTCAGTGTAATTGTTAAAGAATATTCGTTGGCGTTGGAAAATTATAATTCAAATATGTTTACGCGTTTAAGGTTTATATCGTATTATCGCGTAAACAAAGATGCTTTCAATATGTTGCTGACAGTAGTTACACCACACATGACTTCATCTTCAATTCCTGCCCAGCTTCAACTAGCAGCCACTCTACGGTTTTTAGCTGAAGGAAGTTTCCAAAAATCAGTTGGAAAGGATGCCGACATAGCTTTGAGTCGTACCACAATTTCCAAAGTCTTGACACGAAACCTGATGATTTTGGAAAGAACAAAATGGATTAAATTAAGTATTTCTGATGACGAGCGTCGTAAGTCGAAACGGCACTTTCTGGAGAATTTTCGTATTCCCGGTGTCATAGGATGCGTCGATGGCACGCATATCAAAATAACTAAGCCACATCATGATGAATCACTCTTTTACAATAGAAAGGGATATTTTAGCATTAACGCGATGATTGTTAGTAAATAAATATGTATTGTAGCATATGAAAACCAGCTACATGTACCAATATTCAATATTTCAATAGATATGCGATTACAACATGTTTATCAAAGGTGTCGATGCGCGTCATCCCGGATCAAGCCACGACGCGTTCATTTGGAGTATGAGCAGGGCTCGAGAATACCTCCTACAAAAATATGAAAACGGTGAACGCAATTCCTGGTTTCTGGGGGATGCTGGTTATGCGCTGGAGCCTTTTGTTTTGACACCTTATAGAGATCCAGAAGCAGCAACTTCTAAGCACACATTCAACATTAAGCATTCAGCAGCTCGCAATGTGGTTGAGAGAACAATCGGTGTTCTCAAAAGCCGCTTAGTATATTAAATCGCAAATTTGTACTAAAAATTAAAATACAAATCATGTTATTTATCATATGAGCACATGTATATTTTATTTTACTGTCTTTTCCAGTTCCATAGGTAACAAAACAACTTAAATTCAATTAAATAAAATAATTAAAAAAAAGTTTAATTCAAGTTTAAGTTAGGCAACTTAAGATCTGAAAATATAGAAACAAAAAGAACAAACATGTATGCATGAACAAAATTACATAACACAAAGATACTGGAAATCGTATTGTTAACATATGCATTTGAACCGATTTTTTCCTCTTTTGTTGGAATTATTTTTCGATTTCCAGGTTCTTTTGTTTTATGTAATTTTGTTCATGCAATAATTTTTCAACCTGCATGTTATGTCTTTTTGTTTCGTTATTTTGTTCAGATATAAAGTCACATAGTTTATCAATAGACTTGTAAATATTCCTTATGTTTCCCTCGGTTTCCTTAGCCACTTTCAAATGATCGCTTACGTTTTTAGCGATCAACTCTATTCCAGTGGATTGCTCAGCCATGAACTTTTTCAAGTTATCTTGAAGCGGCAAATCTGCTTTCCTTTTTCTGGGGGTCATGCATACTGATCTGCTTGGTCCAGGCGAATCATCGTCAGGCGAATTGGCATTATCCAAATCATTCAAGACAATGGCGCAGTCTACGTCTTCGACGCCAAAGTCAAGAGTATTTTTAATGCCTTCGACTGCAGTGTAAATCCCGCAAATCTTGGCTACGGAATCCTCTGCTGGCGATATAACAAATTTGTTAAATGGCCCACCCCCAGTAGCTCTGGATTCGGTTCTGTTGTGAGCGAGCTTCTTCCTGACATTGCATTTCCAGTCTATCCAAACCTGTTAAAATAGTACGGTTAATGTAATGCAGAATAAACATGTGCGCTTCTTACTTTTTTCCAGCCCGAAGCATCTTTTTGGGGTGGACCTTGGCTATTCAACTCCTTTGTTATATCGCCCCAAAGTGCATCAATAGCTACGCGGTCACCTCTTGCGAAACCTTTTGCCAAGTCCGTGTGCTTTTCCATGAAAGCAATTAACACGGCTTCTTGAGCAGAATTCTTGTGCTTTCCCCTGAAGTAAACGTAAAAATATGCTTTATTTTAGTACAAATAATTAAATTTTGTTCAAAAATTACAATTTTCTTACATATTAGTTGCGTAGGATTATTTTCGTTTTGATTTCACTTCAACCTTTCTGATCGATTTCAAATCACATTCAAAACGGTCGAATCGAATTGTGGAACACGGCATTTCATGTGAATTTATTTTCGAAAATTGAATTCACAATTGTGAAATGCAGCACCCCAAATTTCGATTTCAATTGGATTCAATTTCTATTTCGAGTGAAAGTGAAATCTGGCACCTGCCTGTATATTATATTCTCAATGCCTTAAAATATCATAAATTCTTTATCTCAGAATTTGATTGCTTAATTTGGGCTGAAGTGTTAAAATTTAAGTTTAAAACCAAGCCCTTCCGACTAACGACTAACATGTCACAGTCGTAAATTTATTTATATTTCTATATATGTATGTAAAATATCTTTTTCTGAATTTTATTCAATAGGGTTAAAGCAAAGAGTATGTTAATATAATAGAGTGCGCATCACTCAAATTTTCGGCAAATCGAAGTGATGGCGATTCTTCAAAAATCGGTCGTGGCAAAGGGGACACAAAAACCACTCAACCGCTCATAGCATTTTGTTGACAGCCGTTGATTTGGCTTTTCGGGCATGCTCAAAGCACGAAAAAATAATTTTTTTACGAAGCTTGTGTGTGTGTATATTTGCAGCTGCTCTGATCTGCCATCAACAAGCGTATGTTGAAATTCCTGGCATTTGCGTATGCGGTGTTATGAATGAAATCTGTTTGCAGCTTCCAACTCGTTTTGAAATATCAAATCGAAGTTAGAATTGGCTGAAATATCGCAAGCGTTTTTCAAATGTGCGACATTTCCATAGATAAAACTAAACTTAAATAGACTTTTTCTGAAACATTTATAAATATTTTGACAAATAATGAAAAATGTACATATGGTGTTCTTTTTAGACGTGTGGTTTTCAAGAAGAAATAAAACGCATATAATTTAATGTTATGGGTAAGAATTTAGCTTTATTATAAAGATAAGGGTTTGCCATTATGTTTTAAAAATGATTTCGGGCAAGTGGCCGCCGCGGCTGGCTCGAATAAATTCCCCCCGAGAGGCCCAATTTACGACCACTTTTTGCAGCAATTGGGGCCGTATGTTAGCAATAACGCACCGAATATTCTCTTCCAAGGCGTCAATCGTCTCGGGCTTATCTGCGTAGACAAGCGACTTCACATAACCGCACAAAAAATAGTCCAGCGGTGTTAAATCGCACGATCTTGGAGGCCACGCCACAGGCCCACGACG
This sequence comes from Neria commutata, assembly GCA_963457695.1. Taxonomy (NCBI): domain Eukaryota; kingdom Metazoa; phylum Arthropoda; class Insecta; order Diptera; family Micropezidae; genus Neria; species Neria commutata. The sequence continues at coordinate 762,636 of OY735250.1, forward strand.
CGAGATAATGTGCTCACCAAAAGTTTCCTTCAATAAATTGATTGTTTCGTTGGCTGTATGGCATGTAGCGCCGTTTTGTTGGAATCAAAGGTCGCCCATATCAACATCCTCCAATTCAGGCACGAAAAAGTCATTAATCATGGCTCTATAGCGTTCCCCATTGACTGTAACATACTGGCCGGCTTCATTTTTGAAGAAATATGGACCAATGATTCCCTCTGCCCATAGAGCACACCAAACAGTGACTTTTTGAGGATGTAACGGCGTCTCAACAATGGCTTGTGGATTATCATCACTCCAAATGCGACAATTTTGCTTATTAACGTACCTATTCAACCAAAAGTGAGCTTCATCGCTGAACCAAATTTCCTTGTGAAAATCGGGATCGGTGGCCATCTCGTTTTGGGCCCATTCACCGAACGTGCGACGCACTTGATGTCGGTCGGCTTCAATTCTTGCACGAGTTGGATTTTCGAGTTGGATTCGCAAAATCTTTCATAAAGTGGATGGGCAAAGCTCCAATTGTTGCGCGCGATGGCGGATGGACTCATTCGGGTCTTCTTCGATACTCTGCTCCACAGCAGCAATAGCGTCTTCGGTGCGTACTGTACGGCGTCTCTGAGGATGCGCATTATCCACTAGAGTAAACGTGGTGCGAAACCGATCCATGGTTGCTCGAATTACCGACTCTGCTGGGCGATTATGCCGACCGAATATTGGACGTAGCGTAGGCCCCTACAAATAATATTATATATATAAATCATTAAATCACATCAAATACATCAACAAATATTCTTGGAACAGTCGGGCAAAGAGCTGTTTAATCGCAATTTATGTATGTATATAATTTTGCCGTATTTATGGAATACGAAATGTGTAATGACCTAGATTTGCGCCTGATTTAGGCCCCGACCAATATATAGGCATCACAACCAATATTATATATATAGATGTAACATTAAATTACATCAAATACATGAACGAATGTTCCGGGGACAGACGGGCAAGTAGGAGCGCTGCTATTCAACCGAAAAGAACGAAAACCAAGAACAGACCAGACGGGCAAGGAAAAGTACTCCTATTAAATTAAATTAAATTAAATTGAGCAACAGCCAATCAGAGCCAAACAGGGAAGAAAAAGCACTGCTGTACATCAGTGTTGCCAGAACCAGGGATTTCGCCCATATTTCGGGATTTAGGCACCTTTAAAGGGCGCGCGGGATTTTGAGTCTAAAAATGGGATTTTTTAGGCAGTACCTATCTGTTATACTTCTTTTGTTTATTTTTTATTTATTTATTAATTACTGTAAATATTATTTTTAGCACTGAATTTAAGTGTAATATTCAGAATTTTTTTGTTCTTTATGTTTGTTTAAAAAAATATATGTATATGTATTTATGAATTGTTATCAAAACACGTTTTTTAATTAATATTTGTAAATGGGATTTTTTTCCGGGATTTTAGATTTTTTAAATGGGATAAAGAGGGCGTTTTGCATAAGTGAATGGGATTTTTGGAGCTAGATCTCTGGCAACACTGCTGTACATATATAAGCAGCAAAGAGCACGCATTGCTCTAATGCAGTGATGGGCAAGCCCTATACTCTCGGTGCTCATTTGTTTTTGTAAAAACTCTTGGCATAGGCCGAGATTTCTTCACACAGGCACAGCTCTTCGCGCTAAGCAGTACGAAAAACACAAACAACAATGTTATTTTCGTTACGTCTGCCAGCTCGCACGCATATGCTTTGTTGGTACACTTTTGCGACGGTTATCTTCAACACAGACGTTGTTGTCTTGCGCATGATTTCGAGCAAAAAAGTGTGCAGCTGTGGAATGGGAAGCACTTGAAAAAATTTTTGCTCATATTAAGTTTGATATTTAAATTCTTCCAACTTCGGAAAATGAAGATCATATCTCTTCAAAAGAGAAGTGGGAAATTTATTTTTTTGACTGGATCATTTATTGAAAGGATCATGGGAGATTTATATGACTTTTGAGTTATTAAGTTGGTTTGTTTTTCATTACATATAACTGAGCAGAATATGAGGAACTTTTGCCCATCACTGCTCTAATGATTTCAGTTATTCGTTGCGAACGCACGTGCATTGGAGCTCTTATTTATTTATTTAGTATATAGTATCCTAGCACATCCTACTTCTGAGAATTTTGGTTGGATTTTGATTTAAAATTTCAGAGCTCTAAAATTTAATTTATGGTAGACTTAGGGCCAGTTTCACAGTGGATGTTTAAATCTAATTTGCGAATTGAGTTTAAATCTAGTTTAACTTTCCTTGAGTTACACAGGGCCAGTTTCACAGTGGAAGGTTTAAATCTAATTTGCGAATTGAGTTTAAATCTAGTTTAACTTTCCTTGAGTTTCAGGGCCAGTTTCACAGTGGATATTTAAACACGGATTATTTGACATTTGAAGGTTGGCACAACTTGCCAAAAACATATGTTCAATTGTGGAGGCAGCGCGAACTAAAAACTTTTCGCCGGCCGAAAGAAGTGAATTATTGGATATTGTAAGTGCAAAGTGCAAAGAATGCACAGTTTATATTATTTATGATACTACGGGATCATTTTTATGTGCTATACCATGCAGTTATATGTTTAATTTGATCTCTTATAAATTGCAATTTTGTCCACGCAGCTTGTTTGCACATCCGAAATCAGCTGTTTATTTGTTTTCGATTGCAACTCTGTGGCGTACTTAAATATCCACAATCGGCTATTTAAATCGTATTTAACTTTCAACTGTGAAACTGAAATTCCTTATTTAAACTACAATCAGAGTTTAAATATCCACTGTGAAACTGGCCCTAAGACTTGTTGGAAGTGAATTCCATAGTCGTATGGTACTGACAAAAAACAACCGGCTAGAGTTTTGGAAGTTATGCTTCGGAATAGCCAGGGTCAAGCTTCTGTTTGACCTACAGAACTTTACTTTTTCAAAAAGATATCTTGGGCAGCGCGAGTGGATGATCTTATGCAGGAAAATGCAATTTCTGGCTTCAAGGTGGCGGAACAAGTTTCGGCCTAATAACTGCTTATTAAAAGGTGTTATATGATCGTACCTCCGAAGACCGTAAACATATCGGGTACAATTATTGAACGCAGCTTGAAAGTGCGTGCGTAGAGCTCGAGTTGAGCTTGCTATAAACGACTTCTGCATAAGAAAGGATTGGCAGAACCAGTTGTAAAACCAGCTTCTTTCTGGTCTCTACCGGTACGAAGGCTGCAGTCATCCGAAGATTTCTGAGAGCATAGTAAGTTTTACTAACGCAAGAGTTTACATGATCCTCGCAGGACAAGGACGAGTTTATTTGGTAGCCGAGATTAGTGGATTGTTTCCAAGTCACCTGTATCTTACTATCCATAAAAGCTTTGGCGCTCAAAACCTCTATTCACACTAATCTTTCATTACTAGAATCTATTTGCAAAAAATAATTATATAAAACTAGCTGATTTACCCGGCTTTACCCGAGTGCCGCATCATACGGGGAATAACAACTAAATTGGAATTTTAAAATGGTATTAAAAGCCACATTATTGTTAGTGGTATGATAAAGGGTAATTTGTTAGGGTGGTTTTAAGGGATAAGATACGTAAAGTATATACGAGAAAAGTTGGATGGCCGGGTGGAAATGTAAATGCAATGAAAAGGATGAAAAGAAGAGAATGCCAAGTGAAATTAAAAACCAAGTCCAGATTTCGTGGAGTATAAAATTATTTTACTATCTCTTTACTGGGATATACTTACAAAAAATGTGATGTGCACTTGCTGATGATCCAAAATGGAAGAAGCGATCAACAGCACAAGTTAAGCCCACGAACCCTTGCTAGCAAGCAGTTCGTGTTCTTAACCGTTTCATGTATGTATCCCTTAAAGTTAGCATTCCAGTGAACTAGACATAAGGTCATAGTTATAGAAATTTGGCGTTTGGCGTAAACATTGCCGCCCGCCTTGCAGGATCGCTGCAACTAATTCTCTACAGATACGAGATAACCTTACGTGCTATGAAATTTAATCTTAGTAATTTAAGGCGTTGCATTTTTAAATTCAATCAGTGCTTTCAAATTCAAATTTACTTCAGTTTCTTTTAGAAAAGATGGCTACAAGAAACTCAAAATGTAACAAAGAAAAAACAGAGCATGTGTTAGTTTAAAAAGTGCTGAGGCCAGACACCACCCATCCAAAAATAGTATTTTGTGCCGTCAACTGACCGGCGGAGCTAGGGAGTATGCCAGGCTGGATAACCCGGCCATAGACGTCAGCTCCCAATACTAAGTCCACGGGCTGCGACTGGTAGCAGTGCTGGTCAGAGAGCATCACATTCCGAAACGAGTCAAGCACTCGGGGATCTACTGATCTTATTGGTGACGGATCTGATACATGACGCTTGACAATCACGCACACATTCAGAGTGCCGGTGCTTCCGAAGCGCCCTCGTATGTCCACGAAGCATATGCGATCTGAGCCTCTGCGCTCCACGCACAATTGCAGTCGTCTTGATAGGTGTTCGGAGATCGATGTAATCGGGCACCCAGGATTGATGAGAGCCCGAACCATATGAATATGGTATGCTGTGTTCGAACCTTTACGCACACGGTGGGGGCCAGGAACACCATTTGCTGATAGGTGGTGTCCGTTCGTTCGCGTATTCGCATACGCGCATCTCTTGGCCGTGATTGGTGTTTATACACCTGGCGTCGATTCCGGCTACCAAGTCGCGCCCGTACAGATTTCATCCTTGTGGCAAGTGGAGGACGAAACGGGTGGGACAGACCCTCATTCTGCCGCTGGTGAGGCCGTGTTCCCACGGACGGCTCAGTTCTTGCTGGCAGAGAAACTCCAGAGGATGGAGGTGCAGACGGCAAATAAGTCGCACCACCATCCCCTTCCGTCACGGAGCCGTCTACATCCGATCTGCCGTGGAATCGCCATGACCTACGTCCGGCAGCCATCTCGTCCCCCGAACCAGTCGAGGAACCGGACGAAGACTGACCAGGTCCAAGCCGGTCCTCAGCTCCGTGAAGGAGACTGTGGTGGAATTGTTGGCAGCACTGCTCGCTGTGGCACCGCTTGGCGGTTTGGTCGGAGGACAGGCAGATTGAACTGTAACGGTGGAGGAGCACCGTCCTTAATTTTTCCTCGAGCTCCATGCCCCTGAAATTGGGACAGAAGCGTAAGGGGTGCTTAAAACCGCATACTCGACAGAGTGCGGCGGTGGCGGCCTCAGAAAATGTATTGCTGATAGAGTTCATGCTGTAAAATAGGAGACCAGAATGGGAGACGAAAAACAGCAAATGCTAAAGATAGCTATGTATTTGAATTTGAGAAGTATTTCTGCTGCTATTAACACTCCTTCGGGAGTACAATTAGTTTGACGGTGGGGCGAGTGATTATTCCGCGTGCAGTTTTAACATCGGCCACACGAACCTTGTTATCCTTTCCAGGATGAACTTTAACTATTCTACCCAATCGCCATTCGTTTGGGGGTAAATTCTCTTCCTTTATAACTACCAAATCATCTTCCTCCACATCCCGTTGAGGGTGTTTCCACTTTTAACGTTTGTGCAACTCTTTCAGATATTCGTGCTTCCACCTCATACAAAGATTTTGATGAAGAGCTCGAATTTTTTGCCATCTATTGACAATGGAGAGAGGGTTTTCGTGAATTTCGGGCTCAGCAACCGTCAAAAGCGGTTGTCCTGTGAGAAAATTACCTGGTGTGAGGGGGGCTAAGTCTGCCGGATTCTCCGACATGGAGCAGAGAGGTCTCGAGTTGAGACAAGCTTCAATGCGTGCTAGCAGAGTCGAAAACTCTTCGAACGTGAATTTTAATCCACTCGCTATCTTCCGAAGGTGTGTTTTGAAACTTCTTACACCCGCTTCCCACAAGCCTACCCATATGAGGATCACCTGCGGGAATAAAATGCCATGCAATTTCGAAATTAGCATAGTTGTTACTAACAGAATCTCTCGCCGAACGTACGAATTCTTTAAAATCTTTGTTAAGCGTCTTAGCAGCTCCGACAAAGTTGGTTCCATTATCGGAGTAAACGTGAGAAGGACACCCACGGCGAGAGACAAATCGAGAGAAGGCAGCAAGAAACACTACTGTGGATAGGTCACTTACTGCTTCGAGATGAATGGCTTTCGTTGCAAAGCATACGAAAACGCAAACGTATCCTTTTGTAATTAGGCATGCTCTGCCTGTGTAATTTTTTATGTCAAATGGACCTGCGAAATCAACTCCGCAAGTCGCAAATGGCCTAGACAGGGTAGTACGAGAGGGGGGTAGCGCGGCCATTATTTGGCCTCTCTCTTGCTTTCTTGAAATCACACACGTTTTGCAATTGTGAAGAGTGGTTTTGATGAGATTTTTTGCTTTTAAAATCCAGAACTGGGTCCTTAAAAGCCGTAAAACCAGCTGATTTCCCCTGTGAATAGAGATAAGGTGAGTAAACTTGACAATCAATCGGGACAATTGAGAATTATACGGGAGAATTATAGGGTGCCGTTCATTATACGACAAGCAACGAGCGAAGGCTAATCTACCTCCTACTCTCATCACGCCTTCGGAGTCTAAAAACGGGTTAAGCGTCAGAATTGAACTCCGATTCCCTAGAGGGTGATTTTCTATAAGGTTCCGATATTCGGTTCCAAAATTCACCTTTTGCGAAACTATGATCAATCTGGTTTTGATTAACTTAATTTCGTCGGTCGATACCGAACGAGAATTTCGACAGAAACCCGATCTAAGTCTTGGGTGTGTTCGATTGAAAAATCTGTACACATAGCTAAGCACTCTGAGTGCACGCGAAAAATCCGAAAATCTATCAAGTAGGTCATGAAATTCTTGAAAGTAGGCAAAGTGTGACCTGACTGCTTTGCTTTCTACCGAAGTTTCAAAATCTTGCTGGACGAGATCGTTGGGCCAACAAGACCTTTCATTCTGCAACCAGGAGGGGCCGTGCCACCACAAGTTGCTTTCGTCGAGTTCCTTCGCTGATATTCCTCGCGATCCAAGATCGGCCGGATTGTCGTGGGAGTCCACGTGAAACCAGTTCTCACTACCGACCTTGTCCACAATTTTCGAGACTCGATTAGCCACGAACGTTGTCCAACTGCATGGTGGTTTCTTCAACCAGGCTAGCACAATAGTAGAATCCGTCCAGAGCGTCAGGCTATACCTGTCCAATCTAAACTCGGTTAGTAGATAATCCACGAGATCGGCGAGTAAAGCTGCTCCGCACAGCTCCAGCCGTGGGAGAGAGATCGTCTTGACCGGGGCTACCTTTGTCTTTGCGGAAAGTAGATGCACGGAAAAGGTAGAGTTCGGGTTTTCAACACGAATGTACACCGCCGCGGCATACGCCTTTTCTGACGCATCACAAAAACCGTGGATTTCAATTTTCTTGGTGGGAGCGAATTCTACCCACCTGGGAATCTTAATATTATTGATGTGGGAATAATTTTTGACAAATAAATTCCAGTGGTGTAAAATCCCACTAGACAAGCCTTCATCCCAATCGCTTCCCTCTAACCAAATCTGTTGCATTAAGATTTTTGCAACAACAATAATCGGGCCTAACCAACCAGCTGGGTCGAACAGCTTCGCTATTGTCGAGAGGATTTCGCGTTTCGTAAAAGCAGATTTTAACTCCAGGGGCTTAGCTACAAAATAAAAAACATCAGAAGACGCGTTCCAGCGGATCCCAAGCATTTTCGCCACACTCGAATCTTCCAACTCCAGAAAATTCGTGTTCAGCAAATGCTCCCTTGGGAGATCCGCTAAAATCCGCTTGCAGTTTGCGGTCCACTTCCGCAACGGAAAACCTGCGGATGACAGGGCTGCAATTAATTCATCCCGCATCCATATCGCAGTGTCCACATCATGAGCTCCAGCAAGCGCATCATCCACATACATGTGTTCCTTTAAAATCCTTGCGGCTAAAGGCAATTTATCCTTGACGTCTTCAGCTAGCTGCCACAACGTGCGAATAGCCAGGTACGGAGCACAATTGACTCCAAAAGTGACCGTGTCTAATTCCAAATCCTGAATGTCTTCGTCAGGGGATTTTCGGAATAAAATCCTCTGATATGGTGTGTGCTGCGGATCAACGAGAATCTGTCTATACATTTTCTCAATGTCCGCATTGAAGACGAATTTGTAGAACCTCCATTTCAAGAGGAGTACCATCAAATCCGCTTGCAAAACCGGTCCGGAGTGGAGCACATCGTTAAGTTTTATACCATTAGAACTTGAATTCGATGCATTAAAAACTACTCGTAATTTAGTGGACGTGCTTTCCGGTATAATCACGGCGTGGTGGGACAGATAATAGTGATCAGGAGCTTCTTGAAAAGGGGGTGGAGGCACCTTATGAAGGTGCTTTAAATCTATATACTCCTGAATCACTTTATCGTATTGAGCCTTGAACTCAGGTTTCCTCACAAGTGAGGTTTCATTGCGTACAAACTGTTTATACGCAATGCTGCGTGAATAGCCCAGTACCAATTCACGAGAAAAATTCGATTTAAACGGGAGCTTCACTACATATCGGCCATCATCGTTCCGACGAGTAGTTTCCCGGTAAATATTTTCACAAATTTGCTCTTCTTGAGTCTTAAAAACCCTTTTGGGAATTTCTTTTAATTCCCAAAAACTGGTTAGTTGCTTCTCCAGAGAAACTTCATTAAAATATGCGACGTATCGCGACGAGGGCAGGACATTCTCGGTGGATAACGGACCGGTGAAAATCCACCCAAAAACTGTCTCCTGTGCGACCAAGGATCCAAGCACATTCTTGCGAATGCCTTCCAACATAATATGGGGATAGATATCACCACCAATCAGAATGTCCACTTGAGAACTTTTGTGGAAATGGGGATCTGCTAATTGAATATCGGGAAGAGCTTGCAGCAGAGAATCATTAAAGGAGAAAATAGGTAGGTTTCCTGTGAGTTGGGTGAGAATGAGCGCCTTTGCCTCGATTCTCGTGCTAGGGGAATAGGAGAGCCTACTACAATTGTGCAAGTCTTTCGAATTTTTGCAGATATTACATTGTTCAGCCCTGAGACTTGTGCATTTACGGGTGATTTAAACGCTTCTGCAAACGTTCAGAAATAAACGTGCCCTCTGATCCTGAATCGATCAGAGCTCTGGCTGGATACACTGCGCCTTGATAACACACCGTCACCATGGCAGTGCCCAACAGCACTTCTCGTTTGCTGGTGGTAAAGCACGACTGAACATTGTTACTAAGAGAAGAATTTGATTGGGTTGATTGGGTTGACGTAGAACCCGAAGGGATATTATCTCTCTCCGTTTGAGAGTTTGAATTTCCATCGCTGGGATTTTCCATTGTTGGGGCGTGATCGCTTGCACCCACCCGATGTAAAAGCGAATGATGTCGTTTTTTACATTGGTTACAACTATATAGGCTTTTACACATCTGTACTGCATGAGAAGTTGAAAAACAGTTGAAACACAAACTAAATTTTTTCACGGTTTCGAGTCTGTCGTGCAGTTTCATTTTTAAGAATTGTGGGCAGGATTTCAAATAGTGCCTCTTTTTCGGACACAATTTACATAGAGGCGCGGTCATGTGGGCATGATGAGAGTTAACCTGTTTGTTCCCTGCATTAAAATTATTTTGATGGCTCGGTTTAGCCTGGTCTGGCTTGGAACTGCCTTGGTTTCGAAGATCGCTAACACTCTCGAGCGTCTGAAAACGATTAGTTAAAAACTTGTCTAAATCAACCCACTTGGGAATTTCTGTTTTATCGCTTATGGTTTGTTCCCATAGCGAAAGTGTAGTTTCAGGGAGCCTGGTGGAACACAAAAACGTGAAAATAGGGTCCCAGTTGCTGACATCAATCCCATGCAGCTCTAGGGCTGAGATACAATTGTTGATGTCTCGCTGCATCTTCTTTAATGCGCTGCCAGACTCAACCTGAATAGTTGGGAGATTAAACAAAACTTTTAATTGGCACCAACATCCGCTTATTCTCATAGCGGTCAGACAGATTATTCCAAGCCGTCTGGAAACCATCATGCGTAAGGGGAGATTTTTTTACTATATCTTTGGCTTCTCCGCGAGTTTTTTGGTTGAGGTGATATAATCGCTCAACGGGAGTAAGCCGGGAATTCGAAATGTAAATCGCGATGAACATGTCCCTAAACGAGGGCCATGAGACGTAATCGCCATAGAAAATCTCCGTATCACATGGAGGCAAACTTATATTATGGCCCGAAGTAGGCCTTTCTGCGGGGTGAAGCAGTGTGGAGCTAGGAGGGGGCGTATGGTCGGCAGTATTGAAGTGCCTAAAACGTGGAGGCATAATTGCCTGCGAAAATTCAGCCATGAGCGCCGCACAGCTGACATATGACTGATAGCAGCCATTGTATTTATCTCGGATGATGTCGACATCCGGCTGATCCTCACCATCAGCTACAGTCACTGCCTGTAGACAATCGTCATATGCCTGCTTCACTGTCTGCCACTGAGCCTTAAGCTCTTCCCTCTCCACCTCGAGTGAAAAAACTGTATGCTCCTCCTGAGACTTGCTGAAGATCGTTTCGAACCCCATCAAGCCATCAGCAAGGCGCACGAATTTATTTAAGGCCGCCATTTTGTGGGAACCTCACAAACAATAACTTGAATAGACGACCAGAAACCTTATAATCAACAAGTGGCACAAAAACAAGCACCAAAAATCGCGGAAAATGTCTCAAAGAAGCGCTGTAAGCCGTGAGCGAAACGTACAAGCGAGCACAATAAATGCGGTAAATATTCCAAACAGAAACGCGTTCAGTCGTAAGCGCAAAGATTGCAATGGAAAAGAATATAGGAATATTTTCCACGCACACAGAAAATTTTCAATTTTACAGAAGCAGCGATATCTCCAGAATTTTTCGTTTATGCACAGAATAAATCTTTTGCCAATTTGCAAATATGATTAATTAACCACTCTTAGGGTCTTTCGCTACTGATGTGACTTACAAAACTCACAAATTGGGAGATAAAACGCTGCCCGATATAAACACAATACCAAACAAGTAAGGAAGTATCAGTCGGGTTTCACCGACAGAGTAATACCCTACACCATGTGGGGTGATAATTCACTGAAATTGTGGGTGCATTTGATTTACAATCTACATAGTGGGCGGGGTCTTAGGGTCTTTCGCTACTGATGTGACTTACAAAACTCACAAATTGGGAGATAAAACGCTGCCCGATATAAACACAATACCAAACAAGTAAGGAAGTATCAGTCGGGTTTCACCGACAGAGTAATACCCTACACCATGTGGGGTGATAATTCACTGAAATTGTGGGTGCATTTGATTTACAATCTACATAGTGGGCGGACCACGCCCATTTTCTTGTATGGCAATTAAGACCTATATATCAACTTGGGAACCGATTTTTGTTCATTTATATTCGTAATTAGTCAATTGGGAGCCATTTTATCCGAAAAATTTTGCCGCCTATATAGTGGGCGGACCACGCCCATTTTTTCGTATGACATAGATGACCGACCCCTTAACTTGAATACCAAGTTTTATTCTTTTCAATGAGTAATTAGACAAATTACAGCAATTTGATCGCAAAAAACCCGAGGTAGTGGGACATACAGGTCCATTATGGGCGTGTCCTTCGACCGATTTGGCTAATCTTAGAACTTAAACTAAGTTAAGGTTTACTCTAACTGTGTACCAAATTTGGTCTAAATCGGACAACTTCTTCTTTCTCTCCTGTGTAAACGGACGGCCAGACAGACAGACAGACCGACAGACGGACAACCGGAAATCAAAAGAGAAAGTGATTCTAAGCATTTCTATATACTTATGTCTATACATAGGACGGCTCCTTTCATGCGTTACAATTTTCGCACAAAGTTATTATACCCTATTACCATAGGTGTAGGGTATAAAAATACAGGCGTCACAACACCGGTGTTGACAGCCCTGGTTACAATGTTTACACACTTTGCCGAATCAAAAATCAAATAAAGCGGCGACTTTTCCTGCGGACACAGTGGCAATTAAGCAATTTAGACAACCGGCTATAATTGGATAAAGAAAAGGAACCAAATAAACCTCAATCTATCGAGACTACTTCTCCGCTAAAAAAAAGCTTTTTTAGAGAGTTTGGAACTGTCAACCAACCGTCGAAAAATTTTATTTTATGAATTTAATTTTATTTGAATTTATAATCTCAACCAAGCACTGATGAACAGATCAAAAATGCAACGTACCTTGAATTTTATTAATTTAACAACACTCATCATGTTGTTGTTGTTGAGTGATGAGTGTTGTGCTATTGTAAGCTGCAGTGAATTTTCCAAGATGGCAAGATGTAATTTTCCAGGGAATGTTCAGTGTATTTGCTGGCAATATATTTAGGCACTCTTAAGTTGGGCAAACTCGGTTTACAAATTGCAGGACAACGTTTCCAATAAAATCGCAATATTTCAACTTCGGCCAATCCGGCTCGAAGGACCACAATGTATATATGTACGTAATTTCGTGGAGTATAAAATTATTTTATTATCTCTTTACTGGGATATACTTACAAAAAATGTGATGTGCACTTGCTGATGATCCAAAATGGAAGAAGCGATCAACAGCACCAGTTAAGCCCACGAACCCTTGCTAGCAAGCAGTTCGTGTTCTTAACCATTTCATGTATGTAACCCTTAAAGTTAGCATTCCAGTGAACTAGACATAAGGTCATAGTTATAGAAATTTGGCGTTTGGCGTAAACATATATTGAGTGACCTTGCTTAGGACTTTTCTATTTGCTTGTGAAGTTTTGTTTAAATAGGGGAAGTCATAAATGTATGTCCTTACAGAACTATCTGTGTATGTAGATTGCTCCTTTGGTGGAAGGCGAAAATTAAAGTAATTTTTTACATACATTTGAGGTGTGCCACGCCACCTTGTCCCATGACCCTAAATCTATATACATACATATATAAAACCCAAATTATGTAAAAATGTTTACGTGAATGTATGACTAAATACTAACAGAATACAAAATTTTAATGTTGTATGACATGTAGTTTTGAAGGTATACCAAATCAAATATTTAAGTTGTATGAGGGGTGCCACGCCCCTTGTCCTACGCCCATTAAATTGTACCAGTGGGACAACTCATCCAAGAGGTGCTTGAATACGGAATTTCAATACTGCGCGACTTTTAGTTCCAAAGCTATTCGGTATCAATGATTTGGTTTGTACGGGTGGTGCCACGCCCCTTATCTAATGCCCGTCCCATTTTCCCAGTTCAAGGATACCGACTTACCGACTTTCATTGATGTATGCTGTATAGTTCTAAAGTAATACCCAAATGTGAAGTTGATTGAAAAGTGCCACGCCCCTGTCCTACGCCCATAAAATTTTACCAGTGGGACGACTAATCCAAGAGGTGCCTGCTTACGGAATTGCAATGCTGCGTGGTTTGTGGTTTAAAGGATATGCCATATCATAGAGTTAAGTTATATGAGGGGTGCCACGCCTCCTTATCCCACGCCCCTAAATTTTTTCTAGCAGGAAGACACGACTAAACACTAACATAATACAAAGTTTTAATGTTGTACACCTTGTAGTTTTAAAGATATGCCAAATCAATTAGTTATGTTGTATGGGAGGTGCCACGCCCTCTTGATGTATCAAAATTTTTTATAGCCTATGACCATCCTTGGAACATCTATAGTCTATGTGCCAAATTTGGTTATGATCGATCAAGCGGTTTAGGACGCAACTCCGAACATACATACATAATTAAACAATATACCATTTTGCAACCAATTTTGCCCTTGAGCTTAAATATATAAATTTGCATCTTTTAAAAGTAATTAAAAAAATGTGTTCATAATTTGTATACTCAGATAATAAACGCAACAGCCGATAGCGGGGCATAAACGGGATTTGCGTTTTACGCAGAAGTGAACGGGACCTAATTTTATTCCAAAGCCGAGTCCGTACAGCATTGAGAAGCTTTTTCAGGGCAAAGGATACTCTCGGAGACAGGCCTGCGCAGCTATTTTTATACCTCTGCTACTATGTTAATTTGCCTTGTTTCAATGTCCCTGCGAATCTTGCGTGGGCCTATTCAGATTTTAGAGGGCAAGAAGCACTGCTGAATCGAATCTTCCGACTTTTTATATCCTACACCTATGGTAACAGGGTATAATAACTTTGTGCGAAAATTGTAAAGCCTGGGGTATACGGCATGCCAGGGTATAATAACTTTGTGCGAAAATTGTAAAGCCTGGAGTATACGGCATGCCATCGTGACGTCAAAATGACGTCAAAGTTAACTCCGAATTATGGCATGAGACAAATTTTCACGTCATTTTGACGTCACGATGGCACGTTAATGCTATTTTGGCATGCCGTGTACTCCAGGCTTAACGCATTAAAGGAGCCGTCCTAGGTATAGACGTAAGTACATAGAAATGATCATAATCACTTTTTCTCTTGACTTCTGCCTGTCCATTCGTCCATCTGACCATCGTTGACAGCAGGAGAGAAAGGAATAATTGTCCGAATTGAGCCAAATTTGATACACAGTAACAGTGAATCTTAACTTAGTTTCAATTCCGAGTTTAGCCAAACCGACACGCCAAGGACACGCCCACAATGGCCTTGTAAGTCCCACTATGATGTAGCTGTCCTTGCTACGGGTTCATCCATTAGAGTCGTGTGTCGAAAGGCACAAGCTGCGTTGGATATAATTCACTCGTGGTGCATGAGCAATGGCTTGTCTGTCAATCCTCTCAAAACTGGAGTAGTTCTCTTCACCAGGCGGCGAAAGATTGATGGCCTTGTCCTGCCTGTTCTAGGGGGAGTGACTATCCAACTCTCTAGGGAAATAAAATATCTCGGAGTCATCCTTGATAGCAAACTTCTCTGGAGCAGTCATGTTGAATCCAAAACTTCAAAAGCTCTTTCTGCCTTCTGGCATTGTAGGGGTGTGTTTGGTAAAACGTGGGGTCTTTCGCCCAAACGAGTCCTTTGGCTCTACACGTCGATTATTCGACCAATAATCTCGTATGCGTCTGTAGTTTGGTTCAGCAGGCTTTCTCGCCAATGCGTCATTGCTTCGCTGGGGCGACTACAAAGAACAGTGTGTCTTGGCTGTACGGGAGCTTTCCCGACCACCCCTGGCCCTGCTCTAGACGTAGTAGTCAACATTCCACCCCTGGACATTTTCATCCGAGGTGAAGCCGCCAAGGCCTGCTTTAGATTGAAACAAGTAGGGATGTGGTTTGAATCGCATCGGGGCGTGCATAACTCTGCGCAGACCTCTCTACCATTCTTGGATGGAATGAGCATGCCGTCTGATGTATTAGTTCCGCACCTCGAACTCCGGCGCAGATACGAAGTTTCCTTTCCTGAACGCGACAGCTGGCTTTCGTCAGCCGAACCAGGCAGGGGGTGTTGTAGAGTCTTTACAGACGGGTCCAGAACTGATGAAGGTTCAGGAGCTGGTGTGTATTTTGAGGAAAACGACACAAAACTTCACTATCCATTGGGAAAGCATGCATCCGTCTTCCAGGCGGAGGTCTTTGCAATTCTAAAGGCTATGGACTTCGTCAGGGAAAGTGGATGGTCTGGCAAGAGTATTTGCGTCTGTAGTAGTATCACCACCTCCAAGACAGTCAAAGAGTGTAAGGCCAAGCTTAACAGCGTAGGCTTTCACAACTCACTCGCCCTCTTTTGGGTACCGGGGCACTTCGGCGTGTCCGGAAATGAAGTGTCCGATGAACTTGCAAGATCAGGTTCTGAAGACCACTTTCTGGGCCCTGAACCTGCCCTTGGCCTGCCTTCTTCCATGGTCAAAGCGTCCATAAACGACTGGGTTGTTTCTCAACACGGTCAAAGATGGGCCGGGCTAGCTGGATGCAGACAGACGAAGCTCTTACTTCCAACCGTCGACAAAGGAAAGTCCTCTTTTCTTAGGTCTCTAAACCGTAAGGACTGTAGACTTCTTGTGGGCGTCCTGACCGGTCATACCTCCTGTGCAAAACACCTGAGTGCGATGGGTCTGGCCGACGACAGCGTCTGTGAGAGCTGTCTGGAGGACGAGGATACCGCTACCCACTTCTTATGCGAGTGTCCCGCCTTTTCCAGGTCGCGATTGCAGCTGTTGGAGTCAGACGTGGTGAGAACCGATCAACTAAGTTCCTTGCCACCATCGAAAATCCTCCGCTTTATTAAAAGCTCAGGAAGATTTCAGTAAAAGGAATTAGCTTACCAGTACAATGGACAAATACTTGTCTGCGTGCTGGTAGGTTTTTCATATTCCGACGAAAAAAAAAAAAACAAGTCCCACTACCTCGGGTTTTTAGGGTTTCGTTCCCCTAAAAGGGAAAAAACGGGAACACTTATAAGGTCACTTTTGTTTGTGGTATCGTTAGAAAGGGCTGCATCCGTAGATTACAAACTGTATTTTTTTTAATTTTATGTAAACGGGCTAGAAATATATAGTTAAAAAGGTGAAAAAACAGACCTGTCCCCACATGATCCAATATGCACAGCACATTTCTCAAGCTAAAATTTTGATCAAATTGGAGTTACTAGGTATTTTATCACGCATTACCGTAAGGGTGCAGCTTTTTTATTTTTTTTATTTTTTTTAAATTTAAAATTACGCCTTTAGAAAATAATTTTTGTTGTTTATGTCGAGTGGGGTATCATTAGAAAGGGCTACGTCCATGGATTCCAAACATATTTTTTTATTATTTCCGGTGAAGTTATTTCGAAGATATAGCACAAAATGTCGAAAAATGACCATACCTCCCCCTCCCCCCCTCCCCCCTTGCCATTCTACATTTCATAAACTAAAATTTTGATAAAATCAGGGTTAGTAGGTCTTTAGTCATAGATTACTGGAAAACTAGAACCTTTTTCGACATATTTGTTTTTCTCTTTTTTTTTTAATTTAAGTTAAGACCACCTTATAAAAATATTTCCTCAGCAAAAAATTTGTGTTGTTTCTATCTTGTGGGGTATCGTTAGAAAGGGCTACGTCCGTGGATTCTAAAAACGTTTTTTTCATAATTTTAGTTGAATTGGTTTCGAAGATGAAGAGAATAATACTTGGTATTCAAGTTAATGCGTCGGCCTTCTACGTGATACGAAAAAATGGGCGTGGTGCGCGCACTATATAGGCCATAAACGGAAAATCCTCACAACTTTCATAATCTATACACCAGAGCGTCTGTGTTTGGCTACTTCATTACTGGTATTAACACCTTTGAATTCTCCAAAAATGGGCATAGCCCACCTTTCGAACGGTATAATAAATTTACCGATAATTTCTATTTTACACCTCTTAAAATATCCATATTTGGCATATATGTATAGTCCTATTAAGTATATCTTTTAGTTTGACAAAAATGGGCGTTGTCCGCTCACTCGGTTACTTGGTGTAGGGTATTACTCTGTCGGTAAAACCCGACTGATGCTTCCTTACTTGTTTAATTAATATTTGTAAATGGGAATTTTTTCCGGAATTTTTGAATTTTTCAAGAGTGCTGCAAATATATACATTGTTCTTTATGTTTGTTTAACAAAATATTTTCTTATTGAAAAACACGTTTTTATACCCTACACCTATGGTAATAAGGTATAATAACTTTGTGCGAAAATTGTAACGCATGAAAGTAGCCGTCCTAGGTATAGACATAAGTATGTATATAGAAAAGCTTAGAATCACTTTCTGTGTTGATTTCCGGTTGTCCGTCTGTCTGTCTGTCCTCTCAGGATAGAAAGAAGGAGTTGTCCGATTTAGACCAAATTTGGTACACAGTTAGAGTGAACCTTAACTTAGTTTAAGTACTGAGATTAGCCAAATCGGTCGAAGGATACGTCCACAACGGGTCTGTAAGTCCCACTACCTCGGGTTTTTTTCGATCAAATTACTGTAATTTGTCTAATTACTCATTGAAAAGAATAATACTTGGTATTCAAGTTAAGGGGTCGGTCATCTATGTCATACGAAAAAATGGGCATGGTCCGCCCACTATATAGGCGGTAAAATGGCTCCCAAATTTACGAATTAAAATGAATGAAATTTGGTTCCCAAGTTGATAATATCTGTAGGTCTTAGATGCCATACAAGAAAATGGCCGTGGTCCGCCCACTATATAGGAGATAAACGGAAAATTATCATAACTTCCATAATATATATGTACACCAGAGCGTCCAGATTTGGGTACTTCATTCCTGGTAAGAATACCTTTTAATTCTAAAAAATGGGCGTGGTCCGACCACTATGTAGGATGGAAATTACATGCACCCACAATTTCATTTCTTTCAGTGGATTATATCCCTACTCGGTTACTTGGTGTGGGGTATTACTCTGTCGGTGAAACCCGACTGATGCTTCCTTACTTGTTTAATTAATATTTGTAAATGGGAATTTTTTCCGGAATTTTTTAATTTTTCAAGAGTGCTGCAAATATATACAATTTCACACTGCTGCAAATATACATACATACACGCGAAAGAATGAAGAAAATTTACTTTGCTATGAACAGCAAGCACACAAGCCAAAGCATTTGTTCTGCGTTCATATAAAAAACAACAACAACAACACAGAAACAAACAGCAGCGCTGTCGGGAATATCGTCTAGACGAGCGCCGCGGCGCGCCACTCTGATTCTTCGTATGTATATGTATTTTGTTGGCTGAGCTGCCGACATGCAGAATAGCTCATGCGCACGACATTCACAACGTCACCAGCAATACGAAAATCAGGCGCTCGTTCGCCACATGAATTTGAACACGAAAAATGAAAGAACGAAGCGATTGAGTCGTGCGACCAACTCAGTCAAAGCCAACTCTCTCAAATGCTTTAAAAATTCTCCCATGGGAATTGGCACTTCAGTCACATTGTCATAAAAATTAATAGTTATAAAAAACATAAAACAATAAATAAAAAAAACACGTGCGCTTAGACCACACGGCTAAAGTAAAACTTTTTTTGGACAATTAAATTGAATTCGTGCTTTGCTTGATTGATAATCATTATATATGTTATATTGTTTAGGTTTCTTAAATAAATTCAACACTTCTAATGGTAGAAATTTTATTTAATTAATCCAGTAATATACAGTTGCATCAGAAGTTGTGATATTTGATCCTAAAGTAGAAACAACAGGCTTGTGATTTGAAAATTATGAAACATATTCTATCAGATAACATCGTAATTGGCGTTGGCAGTAGAATTCTTCGAAAGTGATTGATTGTTGCTATTTTTACTGATCGCAGCATTTATTTGAACTTGAAACACATCAACCGGCTGAACGTTACCTACTGAGAAAATTTATTAAAATATATGTACATACATATATGTACATATATTTATTTAAATAAATCAATAAATGGCCCTACAGCGCGAGTGAATTTAGATATTTACAATTCAAATCACTGCTACAATTATTTGTACTATTCAGCATCTTGCAGACTGCAAGTTACAGTTGAATTGTCTTTCATTTCGATATTTCACGAAGTTCACTTAATATTCGAAAACTGATTGATTCTGCAGTGCCGCCGCCGGCCTTTTATAGCTCTTACTCCTTCTCGCAAGTAGCTTTCGAACTTCTAGAGCTTATCGCTCACACTCCTTTCGATGAATCTAGTCGAATGCAATAAGGAAGAAATTTCGAACATATTTTCGAAAGCTCATTTCACTTATTTTTATTCCACAGAGCTTTTTCGACATGCAGAGATTGAGATCTGTGAGACTGCGATACACAATAATGCGTGTGAGCTTGCATGTATGCGTAAGCACGAGCTTGATTAAACATTTTCGGATTCCAATAACAACTAAACTTCGAACAGATGGTGTTGAGATAAGCTATTTGGTTGGTTGGTTGGTGCACAGCATGGCGTTTTTTCTAAAATCACTACAATTTGCCGGCAGAGGCGCTGTTTCACAATAAGAATCCAATACGAAAATAGTACTTCCGTTTGACAAAATTTTTGGTTAGCCTCCGCATAGAAGTTTTACTTCAAAAAGTATAGCTGAATTTCTAAGGGCCAGTTTCACAGTGGATGTTTAAATCTAATTTGCGAATTGAGTTTAAATCTAGTTTAACTTTTCTTGAGTTTCACAGTGCATTTATTTAAATACGGAATAATGAATGGCAACTTCGAATATTTGACAATTGAAGGTTGACACAACTTGCCAAAAACATATGTTCAATTGTTCAATTATGGAGGCAGCGCGAGCTAAAAATTTTTCGTCGGCCGAAAGAAGTGAATTATTGGATATTGTGCAAAGAATCCACAGTTTATATTATTTATAATACTACGGAATCATTTATATGTGCTATACCATGCAGTTTTATGTTTAATTTTATCTCTTATAAATTGCAATATTGTCGACGCAGCTTGCTTGCACATCCGAAATCAGCTGTTTATTTGTTTTCGATTGCAACTCTGTGCCGTACTTAAATATCCACAGTCGGCTATTTAAATCGTGTTTAACTTCCAACTGTGAAACTGAAATTCCCTATTTAAACTGCAATCAGAGTTTAAATATCCACTGTGAAAATGGCCCTAAGTGTTGAAATACAAAAGCATCAGCATTTTGTGAAGAATATGTAGAAGAAGAGATCAAATTCCCTTAAAATCGGCGAATTTAACCCCAATTGACAGCCCTGGCTGTAATTACTATCAATTTGGAATTTCTTGTACCAGAGCGGTTCTCTGAGAGGATAAGTGACTGAGCCTAAATGAGTGAAATAGTGGTTCTACCGCTGAGCTCGCGGTGCAAAATTTTTGGGGCCAAATTTGTTTATGAGATGCGCATTCTGTTTTATGTATTAACATACTCTTTGGTACAAGGTTACAAAACAAACGGATATTCGCAATTGCTTCCATCGGATACATACATAAGTACTTATGTACATAAGTAAATATAGACAGTTTTCGTTCTTCGGTCGCACATCGAGGTTGTGGAATAGTCTTCCTGCGGAAGTTTTCCCATGACATTGCAGCATTCGTGAATTCAAGGCACACGTCCACCGCTACTACTCCACTTTCCCCCCACCCACTAACTTATGATCCTTTCAAAACCAACAAGTGCTTTGCATGTAGGCATTCCCTGAGTGTTGGTTTAAGCGGAAAAAAAACAAAAATATCGGACAAACTTTTATAAACGCAGTTACAGCGCGTGCTTGCCGACGGGCAATTCAAACGCATTCCACGAAAATGTGTTTTTCTTCTCCTACCCTCTTCTTTCGTTATTTTCAGATATACTTTCTCAATTATCCGCAAACCAAATCAGATAAACTTACATATAAATATCTATAGCACGGAAGATGATTTCTATATATGTACATACTTATCACAATGTTGTGTCAAAAGATTTGACAAATTAAATTATTTGCACAGATCCGCAGATTAAATGGAATTATGTTGTGGTTTAACAAAAGTAGGCATTGTTTAGCTTCCCCAAGGTCTACTTAACGTATATACTACTTATGTATGTACATAATCCCCACTCGGTTTGTTGGTGTAGGGTACTGATCTGTCGTTGAAACGCGCCTGATGCTTACCTACTTGTTTGTGTAACGAATGACATACATATGTACAAATATATATAGAAATCTAAGTAAATGAAAATATTTTTAAATAATAAAAAAATGTTTCTCTCTACTCCTTGTGTGCCCGTCCCTCTTCAATTATATCGCTTTACATAAACGAAACGAAATTTATTGAAACCATTTTGGATCGCCGTAACTAACACACCATTAATTAGTCCCGGTGCGAATGTGATGTCAAATCCCGGCAGCAGCAACAGTGGTGGTAGTATCTGTGGCATGGGTGCGGACATCGGCATTGGCGGGGTAGGCGCGGGACTCGGTAACCATGCAGGCGCTAGTCCTAGCAGTACCAGCAACAATACCTGCCATAGTGGCAGTGCGTTATCTACGAGCTCACTGAATGTTGGTGGCTGTAACAACATAATGCTGCCTCATCTGTCATCGACATCACCATCGGATGTATCAAATGCGGTAGCAGCAGCAGCTGTTGCTCATTTGCAACTGCAGCTCAGCAACAGCAGTAGTATTGGTGGCAGTAGCAAATCGATGAAAAACAATTGCAACAACAATGGCAGCAATTTGCTGCACACAAAAACAGCAGTCGCTCTTGCTGCAACAACGGCTTCGGCCAACAGCGCTAGTGGAGGTGGCGGCAGTGTAGGGCCGCAGTCTTCACCGCAAGCCCCACCCACTTATGTGAATTTATAAAAAAAATATTTTAAAGCCAATTAATAGTTACTCTAATAAATGGCCATAGGCTATAAGGAGCGAAAACCCGTTAGCTAGACCCAGGGTAGCAAACAAGTGCAGAAAGAAAGACGGAAAATGCATTGAAGGATATAATAGTGCAACGCGTCTGAAAGCGATGTAAACAAAGAAAGAAAGCAATTGTAGCATAATAATAACACATGATTTTTTACATTATATGCAATGTATTTACAAAAAAAAAGCATTAAAAACCCCCCAAGAAAGAAAGAGCAGGAACGTGTAAAATATAGAAATAACAATTACAAAGAATGGTAAATAAGATCGCACAATGATGATATGGAAAATAGACTTGGAGATGGGACAAAATTGCTATCCGACATGAGCTGCAATGTGCGAAGTGGAAGTGTTGCTCAGCTGATTGCAAGTGGCTTGATCTGCTCTCTGACACCCAACTTACTTATAGGCCTACAATCTTCCGGCTTTGGTGCTCTTAAGAAACACACAACCACAACCCCGCCTGTCATATTCCATTCTATTACTACAACCACCACTACTACTACTACTTCTATCACTATTATTACTGCCGCCACTGCTAATTCTACTTGTAAAATGGAATCAATGCTCAGCGGTGCAACTACATATGTATGTGACGTATGCTTACTTCTTCTTTCACATTTCTTCTGCTACTTTTCTTGTTATTTTTTATTTGTTAATTGTTAATACATACATTACATTACTACCTACTACTATTGTAGTAGTAGTTTACTACAAAATGTGTATCCTATGCAATAATTAAATATCATAGATAACAGATTTCGTTTTTATTTTTTGTTGTTGTTGTTGTTGTGATTGATGTTGTTTATATGGTTGCGCTATCGTTTTCGTATAATAAGTGTTCACTAAACATATAATATATACCAACAAGCATTTATACAAAAAATTCAAGCTATCCTGCAACCCACTGGTTATATCACCCGGCATCAAACTGTTGGCCTTAACGGAATTTCCCGTTAGAGCATACATATGTATATGCAGCTTCTGTCCGTCTGCCGAAGTTGTTGCGAATTTTATAACTGAAACTCCGTGATTTATGAATATCCCTTTCCTACATGCGTACTCAGCTATTACTGAATGTATAATCATCTCTTTCCTTCCAATTATTACTCTGGGTGAAGTAACAAGTTATTACCCAAGCATTTTCCGTCAGACATAACTTGCTGGCTTGCTTTATAAAGTTTAAGTTGATTTTATTTGTTAAATCATGATATAAAAATGCGGTATTAGTTCGAATTTAAATCGCGCACCCACGACACATAGTTTAAAATTTTTCGCCAAATATATCAATTTGTAAGATAATAATATGTATGTACATACTACATTAGATAATGCGCCACTTCGAAGCATTTCGTAATTTTGCGGAACTGTTTTTACTGAGCGTTAACTAAATAAGGATATCCATTTAAGCGTATAAGTTTGAACATTGTGCAAATTTATCAATTTATCAAGTGTGTTAAATGAACGCACTTGGCAAAGTGTTTGTGCAAATGGTGCTTGGCAGTCAAATATGTAGAAAAAAAACTAAACTGTCGAGAATCAGTGAAAAAGTAAAGATTAATGTTGGAGCTGTTTGGAAAAAATTACTGTAACCCTTTTGCGTTTGTTTTGATTGTTCAATACCAAACTCTTATCATAACGTTATAGATCATAGCTAAGTAGGATTACATTCGTTGCCGTTTACAAACATCGTTTGCACAGCGAAAAATTTGTCAAGTTTGTCACGTTTGTCAGGCTTTTGCGCGTTTAAATGAATACCCCTAATGACATTTTTGACAAGTTGCTTCCAAAGTTTCATACTCATATATCAATAAATATACATTTTATAGATTTTAGCATGCATTTTAATTGTGTGATTTGTTAATTAAAAAGGAAACAGTATTAGTGTAAAAAAAATAAAAAACCCAAAACAAATCGATTATCATAAGTTGGAAGTATTTGCTGATATTTGTGATATCTGTTCAGCACAGCGATTTGTTGCTATCAGACTGTAAATGGTTGTACTTATGTACTTAAAGCTGTGTCTAGTCAACAAGTGAGAAGTTTCAGCAAAATTTCACCGAAACCTTCGAGTTATTGATAATTTTATTAAGAGAGTATGAGATTTTTCGGATCTCAAAGAAATCGAAATGAAATTTTGATTTATATGCATAAACAAAAGAGTAGGACAGAGCTTTCGTAGTAGGTACTTTAATAATCATAATTTGTTTATGTTTTGTGTGAATTTTTTCACATCCTTTGAACGAATATTGGGAAAACGCGCCGAACACTTCATTCGCACTGTGTAGTGAAATCAGTAAAATGAACTACATGGACCTCACACAGTGCGAGCTCGCGTGTGCACCAACAGTGCGCAACGCAGATTGCTAGTGCAAGGGCAAGTGCGAGAGAGTGTGAGGGGAAGTGCTGAAATATGTTTGCAACATAGGAAATCTTATACCGCTGATGTTTTATGAACCCCGGGATTCTCGGCATCGAAAGTTTTAGCTGCGGAATTTTACGGAATACGAAAAAAATTTTATTAATCTAACAAATACATTTAAAAAACGGTTGAAAATGTCGCAATGCATCAAATACCACTCACCCAGAAGGTAAATGTGAATTTTTAATGAGAATTCTAATAATTTCGAAACGACTAATTACTCAAAGTAGAAGCATTGATGGTAAAGTCTGTGAAACGCAGGAGTTGAACCATTAACCTATGACGTGGTAAGCGAATGTGCTAACCATCACATCAACGGACCGGCGTCGGCATTTAAAAGTCACTGATGAGGTTTTCTGGCAAAAACCGAAATAGCTATATGACCTGCCCATGTGAGCAATAATTCTAATTCTTTGTTGTTGTACACTTAAAATAGCTTTGTTTCAGAACAGAAATAGACAACCAGGTATGTATTGTCATTTCTCTTTGGCAAGTCAGTCCGAATAAAAAAACTATTCATTCTAATGAACTTTTTAAAATTTCGGTTGGATCTTCTTCTTTTTCTCTCTCTCGCTTCTTTTCATCAGCTGTTAGTTTGCTTTTAAGTATTACATTCCCATAGTAAATATAAACGACAGGTTTTAAGTGTCATTTTGAAAAAGTTTTGCAAGTGCATCTCTGTATTTTTTGTTAGTTTACAGTAAAAACGATGCAAAACCATTTTCCAATTTTGATTTATGCTTCTTCACATTAAGTTTTTAATTCCAGAATATAAATTTATAGTTCTGAAATACAATGTTCAGTAAATTGAGCTGTGCTTCAAATAATATTTGACTGTTTGTATTGAAACTCTAGTAATCTATATACATATATATGTATGTACATTTGATGGCTCAGTTCTGTACGACTTTGAGAAAAATGCTAACAAATGACATTGAGGTTTTTCGGAAATGTTTTCGTGACGAAAAAATTTTGCTAATTATCAGATTATCAAAATGTAAATTTTGTACTTTGAAAACAAAAATTCCAGCTGTGTATGAATAGAACATGAAAATGTCTTATGGCAGCGTTTTTTGAATTTTTAGAGAGACTAAGACCACTCTTTCTAGTATTAGCTTGTGTGAATACTTACTTTATTTATTTATTTCAGGGTATGGAATATGTTACAGATTACAAACATATTAGAACTTGGAGTTAATTCAGGACTAAATATCAGAGTTTATGCGATAGATAGCATTTGAAAAAATTTCGGAAAATATTTTTTGATAGAGACAGATCTAGGTCTAAAGTACTAAGGATGTAGTTAAACTCAAGCAACACTCTTTTAACAGGAGCATTAATGCCATATACAGTTTTGCTCAAGCCAACATTAAACAGAACAGAGCTCCGCAGATTTCTACTCGAAACATTGAAGTTAATTCTACCGAGAAGAGCAGTACAATGGAAGAAAATATTCTCCTGTTGCACAAAGTCATAAGGTTGATCAATTGGCACTGAGAAAAATATAAAGGAATCAGTTTAATTAGTCAATAACAACCCGTTTCCCGGTTTCCACCTAACGTAGGGCTTCTCTCCATCCGACCCATCCGATGCCAAGCGTTGCCAGTGCTTCCTCTACTTCCACAAGATATGTGAACTCCTTGACAAATTCGAAGATAGTTTCCAGCTACCAGATGGGAGCCACGGCGCTGGTTCTTCTTGCTTGTGCAATACATACATTCAGCATATGCACTAGACCCACTTTGGTAAATTCTCGTTCAATAGCGGAGAAAGCAGCATTTCGCTTGGTGCGACTGATAAATATCATCGGCGTACGCCAGGAGCTGGACACTTTCGAAAATATCGCAAAATAGGGGATCGCCTTGTCTGAAGCCTCTCACGAAAGGATCGACGAGTTTCATTCCTATCTTAACGGAGCTTTGTGCGATGCTTAGGGCCAGTTTCACAGTGGATATTTAAACTCTGATTGCAGTTTAAATAGAGAATTTCAGTTTCACAGTTGGAAGTTAAATACGATTTAAATAGCCGATTGTGGATATTTAAGTACGGCACAGAGTTGCAATCGAAAACAAATAAACAGCTGATTTCGGATGTGCAAGCAAGCTGCTTGGACAATATTGCAATTTGTAAGAGATAAAATTAAACATAAAACTGCATGTTATAGCACATATAAATGATCCCGTAGTATCATAAATAATATAAACTGTGGATTCTTTGCACAATATCCAATAATTCATAGATTTAAATAGCCACTGTGAAACCCGCCCTTAGCGTCATCGTACAGAGTTTCACCAGCTTAGCAGCGATACCGAGCGCATACATTGCGGCGTATGTGTTAATGCCGTTCTATTTATACCACAAGTTAACGGAACAACAAAATGTTTTCTATATTCGTGTTCGAACGGGGTGCGAAGCTTTTTCGAATGGTCAAGAATTCTTTCTGTGAATTACAACGTCTTCACGAGATATGGCGCCGTATAAATAAACTATTTCCCTTGTTTTGATTAGGTGTGAGTATGCCAGGTATCAAACCAAAAAACAACCTCTCGCATCAAAGTCCAAGCACACATCTACTGAGCCAATGTCAAGCTGAAAAAAGCTGATTGGCAAACACCAAAATTATTTTCCGCTGGAGTTTTTGGCTTTTTGCTTTAACACCATTCTCAGTCCACTTTTTGTTAGGCCTTTCTCTTTTTATAAGTCGTTTTATTTCTTTTATCTCCATTTTTCCTGATTTTGCGTTTATTTCTTGATTTTTTGTATCTGCTGTCAGATTGCAATTCAGAGTTGCAATCGCATAGTAAATATACTACGGCCTTTCTCTTTTTATAAGTCGTTTTATTTCTTTTATCTCCATTTTTCCTGATTTTGCGTTTATTTCTTGATTTTTTGTATCTGCTGTCAGATTGCAATTCAGAGTTGCAATCGCATAGTAAATATACTACGGCATTTAGGTGTTGTATTTTTGCAAAGATTTGGCAATTACATGTCTGTATATTTCGCTAGTGTAGAGTAAAAATATACTACAAAATTTGCAATTGCAAAAATACAAGACCATTTCCACAAGATTGTGAGTTGGGCTAAAAACTTTAGGTAAATATACATAGACATATGTATGTATGTAAGTATATAGAAATGGTAAGAATCTTTTTCTGTCGTGATTTTCGGGTGTCCTTCTGTCCGTCGTCACAAGAGAGGAAAAACCAGTTAACCGGCTTAAACCAATTTGTTGCACAACGAAAATTCCTAGATAATTCAAATAGGATGAAGGACATGCCCACAACTCATGGGATGGGATTCGAGCTAGCGGCCCTACGAATCAGGGACGAGCACCAAAATTTTATTTCTTATAGTGACTTATCGTCTCACTCGGTTAGGGTATTACTCTGTCAGTGAGACTTTCTTACCTGTTTTAAAAACTTTAGTTAAGTGACAGCCAGCTCGCATTAAAATATTGAATGAACAAATAAAATGGAAGTAGAAATGTTTCTCTCTGGAATCTGTGGGACAGCTCTTGTTCTCCTGCAATCGAAAAAAAATTGTATAAGGCCTTCAAAAAAATTATTATTATTAAACTCTTTTGCATTAAAAAACTGTTTTAAACTCATTACATTAACGTTTTTTCTCACATATTCTCAACTATTGCTCAAGGGTATCTGTAGTATTTAAAGAAATATGTAGCACCACGCCGTGTGGTGAAACCCTTGGTGACTGTACGCCCCTTACTAGGTCACAAGTTCGTCTCCAGTATACCTTCTAAAATTTTAGTAACTTGATACAGCACGAGATGGGGCTAAATGCCCACTCCTTTATGTAAGAACTCGAATGTATCTGTGGACTTGAGAGAGGTATTCCAACGGTATTTAATGCAGGTGTACATGTTATTAGTTTCGACTTCGCCACTGATATGGGGGGTCGGGTTGGTCCTTTACTGGCACTATTGATTGAGCCAAGAACTGGCCCAAGTGTCAGAAGAAGCTAAATTGTCACTGGCGCTCTCTCCAGGCGCAAGTCTGTGTTTTAATTTGGGAGATGTGATCTCGCGAATTGCCTTGTCTCTTACCAAAACAAGCACACGCAAGACCCGATGAAGGAAGAGGTTGACGTGAAAAATCCTGCTGTGAAGATGGAGCATAACACAAACTCTATGCCGAATTTTTTATTTTTTTATTAATTTATTACATCTACAGAAAAAATTCTTACAGACTACTACAATTAGTTTATAAATTTCAGCAGATCGAGCTTAAAGCTATATAAATTTTGTGTAAAATTAAGGCTGCCTGCGTAATTATTACACAACCGAATGCATCTTGCGATAGGTTCATCATATGAATAGTTAGATTTATGTACCATGTCTTGGAACATCCGTACTCGCCTCAATTCGCAGGTCGAAACTTGCCTATTGAACAGAGCTGATATTTCAGGCAATTTATTTTTAGATTGAAAACACTGTATACAAATAAGATAGAAAAGTATACCCTTCTTTGTAAACCGAGTAGGTTACGCCTTCCTGTGTAGTTAGGGAGACCGTTCGGCCATCCTAACAAGCAACGGAAAGGGGTTCAGTAATCTTTTCAAGTGCTGTCCTTGGGCTAAAAATCACCATCGATGCCTACGATCGATATAGCGATGGATTCTGATGGCATCAAACCAGTCGAACCCCCTGCGACGAAACATCGGGCCAATTTTTTTTAAGAGATCCCGGCTCAGGCCTTCTAGCGACTTCAGTACATGGTCAAATCTATTCTCATGGATATAGAGCAAGAGGAAATGTAACTGTCCAAGATCTTACGCTTCGCGAACATCACCTGACGTTTCGGAAGCCCTAGTGTTTAAATTACTTTTAATGAAGAATATAGGCGAACTCAAGATATGTTGGGCCTTATGCCTTATCTTTTCTCTCAACATGCGCTTGACGAGCGGATTTCATCAATTCCTCGTTTCTACAAAACTCCAACACTCCATGGATTACGCTCTTTCTTCCTACGTCCCGGTTGTGGAATAGTCTTGTTGCGGAAGTTTTCCATTAATTAATTAATTGATTGGCGCAACAGCCCGTGTGGGCTTAGGCCTAGCTTTCTCGCATTAACTTGAGTGTGCTTGTCATATTTTTCACAAATTAACGGGACCTACAAAACGAATCCGAACGGGTTGAGAAGCTTTTCATGGCAAAGAATATTCTCGGAGAATTGCCAATTCATCGCGAGAAGTGATGCCGCGCAAAGAAACAATTTGAAAACAAATTTTCCTTGTATAAGATGTTACCGGACCGGGAGTTGAACGGGAAGTTTTCCATTGTCACTACGATATTCGCAGATTGAGGACGAATGTCCTACGCCAACACTCCACTTTTCTCTCACTATCCTAACCTCACCTATAATCCTTTCAAAACCAACAAGTGCCTTACATGTACATATAATCCCATGATAGTTAGTTTATCAAAACAAAGAGATAATTACCTAAGAAACACAAAAATATTTCTAAACAATTTTAATATAATTAAACATTTTCTGACACGAAAGAGTATCATTTTCCTCGAAGTATCTTTTTTTCAAAATTTTATTTTGTTGATAAGTGCTCGGTCTCTAATGCGGAATTTTGCTAGCGTAAGCTAGTTAGCGATTCTCCGAGAGTACTAAAGCAGAGATATTAATAATATTATTAAATATCTCTGACTAAAGCTTACTATTCGAGCACGGCTTTAAAATAAATGTGTAGAGCCCCTTATTTTTTGGTCAAAATCACACAAGTTAATAAGAGAAAGCTAGGCCCAAGCCTAGTGAATGGCTCTTCTAGATAATGAGAAAATGTGACCTCCACGAATTATCCGAAATTTACATACATATATGTATATATATACATATAATACAACGATTTTAAAATGTAACGATTTTTCCCTCAACTATAGAATGGGGTGCCTACGGTACCTCGCGCAAACTATGGTGGGTTAAAGCAGCTTAGTTTGTATGATCCTTGACATAAGAGAAAGTGGAGTAATGATAGTGGGAATTTATTTAAAACAACAAATAATTAATTGCTGCAAGAGAGTTGGCAGTGTTTAGTCCTGAAATCTCAGCCCAATATCAGATCCTGTATCTTTTCCAATAGCTTGTCAGCTTCTTCATTGTCTTCGATTCCTTTGTGTACTACAAAACAAGACAGGGCTTCTGAAGCCTTACAAAGAAGCATTCACAATGACCATGCCGGATCCAATAATTGGTTAGGTTGAATTCGTAGGGCAAATAGACCACGCATAGGCCGTGATGGAAAAAATTTTCGCATAAGCGTCTTGGTAATATTTTACCGAACTTTATTGTGTTGTATGTAAACGGTGCTTTAGAGTGATAGAACATTCAATAGGGGTAGCGGGGTAGCTGTCACTTTGACCTGAAAACTTTTCAAAACCAAAACTATTAGCCGATCGACTGCTTAATTTTTTAAGAAACGAAAGTTGTTGCTATTCTGTCCATCAGTTTGCTTCTCAGCAATCAAGGAACGCAGTCAGATGCGTTGGAATTGCCGTTGAATAACTGGAGGTTCAAAACTACCCACACATTGTTTCATTATTTGACAGATTTTACTCTTTCTGCCCAGCAGTCAATCACTGAAGTGCCATAATACCAAACGCGATGACGACAACTTTTTAAAATTCATTGTCCAGTTGGTCACTACTTAGCCATAACTTACATTACTTAGTTTCCGTATAACCTTAGAAGCGATTACTCATGACTTAGGAATCGGCTGTTTCTGTATTGATAATTCGTGTGTACAAAAGTAACCAAGGCTACAACATGGTTTCACTGATTCATAAGTTAATGGTATTATATATACTAATTTGTGTGGGTATTTAAACGGGTAAATACAACTCACAATTTAAAATAATAATTTGTGCATTTTCTTCATCTGAAAATAATTTTTTCTTCTCTATTTTCATAAATTGTATTCAACTTAAAGTACAAGCCTGGAAAGCATTACAGTGGCAACGCTGCTTGCTAAAGCAAGAAAGCTAGGCCTAAGCCTCGCTTGCGGCCTGTTGCAGCAATTATTGGATCAAAACAAGAGTGTCAACCTCTGATTTCAAAACAATCGAGTAGAAAAACAGTTTTTCGCTCTGTTTTACGGCAAACTGACTGCAAAACAAATCAAGCGAATCAAAACGGAGAACACAGAAACGTTTCGCTGTGTTTGATCGAAAAAAGAACTCCTTGAAACGATTGACCGTTGTAACTCACAAAATAGTAAACAATTAACAGCTCTACTGTCATTTGCCAGATGACATTTCGTCTTGACATTTGTTCTCGGTAATAATTAGGCATTAATGTGAAAAATTTATGGATGTACATATCTTTCCAAAAGAACTAAGGAAGGAATTTAATTATGCTCACAGTATTGACGAGATCATCTGACCAAAGTATTCGTTGAGTTAATCAAAACTCGAAAAACTCTTTTCTGTACGAAACTTTAATTTGATTTGCTATAAGCCATTATGGTCTAGATCAGTGGCCCTCAACCTTATTGTCACCGCGGACCTAGGCTTTTTCTTACACGTCTGTCCTTTTACTTGGTTTTCCATTTGCTCCCCGGACCGGTATTGGTCCGCGGACCATGCGTTGAAGACCACTGGTCTAGATGATTCGAGTTTGTCTTCTTGTCGCCGTTCGCAACAACTACGAACTTGGCGCGTTTACTATTTCTTTAGCTCGGTAATATATATTTACAACCACAGGATATTGTGGACTAATCCCCAAAAAAAGTTATTTGACGTCTCTTAAAACTGCATTTCGATAAGCATCTGTAAATACATATGAAACTCTCACAATGAGCCTCTTAGCCTGCCAACTCCTAATTCAATCTTATATAAATAAGTCTACATCCAACTTTTTCATAATCATCTGAAACCGCAAGACCCATCGAGTTATTTTTTTGGTGTATGGGCACATTTTAAATAATTTCAAGATCCAGTTCCAGTGCATTATACGGCAAGATCGTGTGATTTAACGTCACTGGATTATAAAATTTGGGGATATTTCAGTGGTTTTTGGTGATACACTAACAACAATTGACAACGTCTTCAATCACTGGAAAAACTGGCTGATTGAATGTGGTTCAATAATAAATGCCATCTACAATAAAGGAAATATTTAAGATTTAAGTGTTTTATTTTAAATTAAAGTCCGATCACTCTAAAAAGGCACCCAATATGTACATATAATTTTCCGTTGTAGCCTCTGTGAATAGACCAGACATCAGTAGAAACTTCGATTAATGCGAGCGCTCAATTGAGCGTTAGTTAAATGGGTTGGCTGAATCAGTCGTTCATATTTATTGGTGGATTGATTCAGCAATTGATACAAAATTATTTGAGGCCGATTGTTTAACGGGCTGCTTAATTAATTAAGTAAGTGTGTAGTCGATTAAATTGTTTATTGGTAAAATTAATTTTCCTTCTTGGTTAACAACCGCACAATTTTCTTAAAAACGAGCATGTGCATGCGTAGTTGCAATTATTGTTATTATTGTTTTTATATACGTTATCCTTTCTCCTTGATGCCTTCTTGATATTCCCATTTTGATGGCAATTAATTGCTGTTATATAATTTAAATTACTATTGACGTTTTTTATGTAACCGTTGCTGTTTTTGTTCTGACATGATCGATACATTTTTTTAACTAATATTTGCGCTTTATCGCACCTGGCCTTTGTTCTTTCCTTTCCGCAGGCGCAAAAAGAAGTGTATTCGCTACATGGAAGCAATGGGCGACACTGCTGGGTACAAGCATGATTTGGACGACTTGGATCCGATGGCAGGCGATAATATGAGCGAGGACGATGACTACGATGCTGTAAGTGGCTGTGGTGGTAGTTGCGACAGCATAGATGACAGTAAAACGCCGGACGACGACACCGAATCTCTTAACCAGTCGATCTGCAGTCCCGGTGGCCTTAGCGCTCTGTCCAGCCTGCAGAGTCCGTCGACGAGTTTGACCAGCCCGTTGAATTTGCTGAGTAGTCCAGCGCCGCCAGCGAACACAGGCGTAGTGACTACAATGCTGCCAAACAGTGTCGTTGAGCACCATTTCGAGGCACTGCAGGCGCATCACCAGGCAGCTGTTGCCACTGCAACTGGAACAGCAACAGCGCAGAATACACTGCTGCAACAGCAGCACCAGCAGCTGTTCTTAAGACACATGTCACAGCAACATCCCAACTCTACGCCACCGCCACCTTTAATCAGGGGCATTTTTCCGAACACGACTGACCTCAACATTTTTTCGAACGTGACTAGTGCCACATCTACACTGACGGCAGCTACAAAAAATCCACTGCTAACTCTCGCGCCAACAATGCCCACATCCTCTGCATTCGCATGCACGTCGTCAACATCTAGTCGAGGCTGTGACAGCGCAAACAGCGGCGGTAATAGAGTTACCAGCTCCAAAAGTGCCATTACAAGTGCCACGTCGTCTACCTCTCAAGCAACATTAACGCCAGCTGCCGCAGCAGCTTCCATTTCTGATTGCATGATGCGTTCGCTGCTGTATACCACGAACTCCACCATGCTGCTGGGCAATCGCTTCAGCCATTTGGCAATGGGCCTGAGTAGCAACGATCAGCGCGACTCCTATGCGAGTAAAGAGTCACCGCAAGCAGCTAATATCTACCGACCAACGACTTCAGCGACCGCCACTAGTGACATCGGCGCAGGCACAGTTACAATGCCAGCGGTCGTAGCAGCTGACACTCCCAGCAATAGTGATTTGTGTGCAGGCTCATCGGCAATGCCAACAGCATTGGCAGCCAATGTTGGTGGCGCGCAGCAAAGAAATCCCATTGGCGCAAATCCGCGAGACGTAAACAATCCGCTCAGCATAAACCAACTGACAAAGCGTGGTGACAGCAGCAGGAACCACAACAGCATCACATATTTAAACGCGCATCTGCTTAATGCCAGTAACAGCGGTGCTGGCTACGGCAGCAGTGACATCTTAAACGTAACTTCCCATAAATTACAAATACACTACGAGCAACGCCCTCAGCAGCAAATACAAGTGGCACATGCATTGGTTCCGCCAACGTCACTGTCAGCTCCAACGAAAACCGGAACAACTTCACAAATAACAGCATCGTGCGGCTATAACGGTAGCAACAATTTGCCGCAAAACTTCGAGCAACAATTCGGCCATAACCTGATGACAACAACGACAGCAGTAGCCGCCTTGGTGCATGCCGAGCATGCAACAAGCGCGCATGGTGGAAATCTGACAACGAACCTGACTAATGTCACGAATGCGGCTACAACAGCAGATGCAGCAACGCGCGTGATGCTGGCAACAACAACTGGCGACACTGCCGACGCCATAAATACTAACACGATAGTTGCAGCGGCAGTGAAGAGCAGCAAAATGACGACTGGCGGTGAAAGTGTCGCAATTAGTGTTACATAACAGCAAAGATGACAGCAGCATAAGGGACAGCACCAGCGGAAGCGGTAACTAGACGCAATACTGCAACAGTGGCTAGTATAAGGAGTGCGCAAGCAAAGGACAAGCGGCAATAGCAGTAGGCGGCCCTGCCGTAGGCACAGCACCACTCTCGTAACTTTTTTTTCTATAGTTCACCAATAACTTACACCACCTCTCCCAAAACCACAAGTTAATTCGCTTTCTGCAGCGACTTTAATTAGATATCTTAGAAACAGAACACAAGGTAGCGATAGAACGATAGTGATAGAGAAACAGAGTCTGTTATGCAGTTTCATTAAGCACATGTCAAACATTAAAATGCTCAAATGCAAGTACATATATATATATGTATATATATGTATGCACGACCGACCACACGAATACGAACACATGCCAATACCCAGTGGGAAAGTTTTTTCTTCCGTAATACATTACAGCTGGCTTACTTTTCGTCTGTGGAGCCTCCGACCTTCCATGCCGAATTTCCGCCTGATTCATTCAGAATTTGGTCATTCTTTCATTAGCTGAAGTAAAGTGTGTGGAATGCAAAGCGAATGCTCGGAATTGTTCGGCTTCCCGTATAAATGCACTTGTTTTTATAATTCAGCGAAATTAATAAAAGCTTAAGGTAGCCGTCATACATAAAAGCTACGGTGTTAAAATAAAAATTATAAAAATTGTACATATACTCATCCATGTATACCTTCTTCGCTGCTGAATATGTAAACAGTGCTCATTTTTATACCTTACAATTGAAATTATGCGAAAAAATCTCTTGCAACTTTACCACTTTACTTTTTCAGCCTCCCCAATACCGACTGAAATACAGCACATATTTTGGTATAACAAATTTATATTTTTACAAAAAAACCAAAGTGAATTGAAAAAACACTTGGAAAATAAAGCAAGTTTTGACAATAAGCAATTATTAAATATTTTTCACTACCACTTTCACTTTATGACAATTTTTTACTCTCAACTGAGAACTAACGTCTGCAGTTAGCAGTAAATAAAATCTGGTTCCTTTTTATGCACCACATTACACGAGTGGAAATCGGATTTGTGCGGATGTTTGTACCGGCCATAAGGACACGTGGGAGATAAGATACTAAGCTAAATAACCAGGAACGAAATCTTGATCAATTTAGCAATGTCCGTCTGTCTGTCGCTTTTAATAAAACGACCATAACTCAAAGTCCAATAAAGGTACTTCAATAAAATTCGTTGTAAGAATCCTTGATTACACAAACCAGTAAACAGATTCATAACAACCAAAGTAGCGTCACGCCCTCGATTTACGATTATATATTGAAAAAGTCACCTTCCGGTAAAGACAAAAAATTGCCAGAGAGAGTGAGCTGAATCGTTGATTGATGATACCTGTATGTATCCTTAAGTTACATTTTCAGTCCAAATTCAAATTGCTGGATTAACGCACCTACTATGTATATGATATATCTAATAAAAGCCTTAATACTAAAAAACTGGAAATGTTCACTTTTTCCGGATCATTTTTCACAATTTCATTTCATAATATATAGCTATATACTTCCTGAATATGTAATAGATTGACGAAAATTAATTGGACGTTCCGCTCACTTTTCTTACGATAATTGACTCCATTATTGATAATGACATACCTTAAAAGCAAAAAATGGGGGTGTCTTTAAAACTGTAGAGAAAAACCTGCAATATTTTGGAAGCACCTTACATATTTTCCCACTGGGTATATTTGAGCAACTGTGCAAACTTTCAAATCACATGAATTAATGGACCTATCGAC
Organism: Neria commutata; assembly: GCA_963457695.1. Taxonomy (NCBI): domain Eukaryota; kingdom Metazoa; phylum Arthropoda; class Insecta; order Diptera; family Micropezidae; genus Neria; species Neria commutata. The sequence continues at coordinate 799,653 of OY735250.1, forward strand.
AGCACTGAACATTCCTACGACCTCTTCTTATTTAAGGTCTGTACACAGCTCTTAAGAAATCGCTCTAACAAAAATTTACATTAATTTTTTAATGTAAAATATTAGTAGATAAGAAATATTAGCGGTGTTTTCCACTAAAAAATTTATAATTGGCGCAATAGCCCATGTAACCGAGGCTAAGGCCTAGCTTTCCTTGTCTTTGCTCATACTATTTTAGCACAGGATAACGGGACCTACAAATTAGTTTTATAGTCATATCCGAACGGGTTTGAGAAGCTTTTGTTTCATGGCAAAGAATACTTTTGGAGAATTGCCAACTAGTTCGCTAGAGACTCCGCCGCGTGCAAAGAAAACAAAAAAGAATTTTTATTATTTGATATACGTCGGCTTTCAACTAGCACCACCTCCACGCATTATGAACCGAGCACTTACACACGACGCCGCCAGTGCTTTGCTAAGCGGGTAATAAAAAAACGCAAACTCGCTTAACTAGCCTGTTAACAATTTTATGCTGTTTTTTGAATCACTGCTTTTGGTATTTGGAAATATAAAAATGAATATTCATAAATTTTAAGTATATAACTACAAATATATAATAAAGTCATTGGTGTTTAACGTAAGGGAAAATGTATACATACTCTGAAGAAACAAAATCATATGAATTGTGCTCTTACAGGCTTAAGCGCTGATCAGTCACCGCGTATCGTATTTAATCGGAGCGCAGACAAAACCTACCCTACCCGAGCTCATACATGCGTTCGCTCATTGCGTATTTAATCGGCGCGTAACGCAGAAATTATAATCCAAATTGGTTTTTCTCACACGTTTACGTCTGCTCTGATGCTCAGAGAGGATGAGAGAATGACTTTGCTTTGTACTAAAAACAGTGCTGCCACTGCTCTTCGATTTTAATTTACAACTAAAACCGGATTATTATTGCTATAATAAATTCATAAAAGTAGACCACAATAAATATATCTAAAAATTTAGATAATTCTGTGTCATAAATTTTATAAAGAATGTAAAATTTAACCTCAAAAGCAAAATGAACAGCGTGCTTACTTTGTGCACGAAACTATATGGCAGCACGGCAGCAATAACCAAGACAGAAACCTGCAAAAGAGCCACAGCTGCGACACGATTTTCACTGAACGGCCCGAATTTTGCCGTTGCGATTAATTCCGCTCACAAAAGATACGCGGTGACTGATCAGCGCTTTATCGTCTTCTTCAAAAAATCTGTTCGCAACAGAGCACAAAATTGCAGTGGCGACAAAACAAAAAAGCGCAATGCGAGTTTTAAGCAAGTCTGAATGCAATGTGGCTAGTTAAGTGCACGTTTTTGGATGCTCTTCATCTATTGTTTCTTTAGTGTGAAGAAGTGATAGATAGGAAATATGAACAGCCCACTCAAGTTTCAAATTAATATTCATTCATTGTCAAAATTTAATGTGAAATTATGCGTCATTCCGTTATTTCGGAGTGGACTTCTTTAATTTGACAGATTATAAATTTTTATGGGAGTGCAAAATTATTGTTTGGGACCAAAAGAAACTTTGCGAAATGATCGAAAAGAGGAATGAATGTACGATTTCCATACGAAATTACTTAAGGGGGGAAATTCAAAAACCCTTACCGATAATGTCAGAGCCATTTATGTAAAATTTAGTTTTGTGGACAAAATGGAAGAATAAGAAATGATATCAAAAAAGGACATCAACATATAATATATATTTTTTGCCCAACGTACAAGTAAGGCAAATTCCCATATAAAACTGTTGGGGAACATATCGAAAAAGCACATGTAGCAAGAAAAAGGTGTAAAATACAAGATCGTCTAGTTAAATCACTAGGATATTTAGAGGAAGATAGGATGCAAGGGTATAATCGTTATTAAAGCCGCAGTACGATGTTACTCCAATAGATTTAGATAGCCCGCGTTCAAGTTATAGATAGATCAAATACCATTCATTTTGCCACAAGGTGTTCATACTTACGTTTTGAGATGCAAGCGCCCAAGCAGACGAATGATAAACACATGGTCGGAAAACATTAAAGCGCCAATCAGTCGCCGCGTATCGTATTTAATCGGATCGCAGACAAAACCTACCCTACCCCAATGCACATTAACAAGGTATGCCAACTAGGGAGAGCCGGCTCTCTACGCTATCCAATTGTTGAACGGTTGCATTTTTCCGTAAAAAATGTGCCGAATATCAATGTTGATATTTTTGGTACGACGACCCTTTTTTTGTACATTTTGGGATAGCATATAAATAAACACATTTGAAGTGTAATATAATTAATAAATACAAAATAAATGTGCATACGTTCTCTGCCTACTTGTCAAAAACTCTTTTTATACAAATTTACATGCAATTTTTATTTTTGAATTGGCAAATAATTTATGAATCACCCTTAAAATTAATAGAATATCATCTTAATTGCTATGAAAATAAAAATAATATACACTGCTAAGCAAGCATTTGCTTCTAATTATAAAACTTTTTATATGCGTATGCAGTTTTGATAAAAGAACATTTTCATACTTTTTTACTTTGGGAACAAACACTAATCATTGCAACCAAACATTTGCTCCTAAATACAAGCAACTGCGATTTTGACATATCTCGCACTCCAAATTTTACGGCTCTCCCTAGTTGGCATACCTTGTTAATGTGCATTGCCCTACCCGAGCTCATACATGCGTTCGCTCATCGCGTATTTATTCGGAGCGTAACGCAGAAATTATAATCCAAATTGGTATTTCTCACACGTTTACGTCTGCTCTGATGCTCAGAGAGGATGAGAGAATGACATAGCTTTGTACTAAAAACAGTGCTGCCACTGCTCTTCGATTTTCATTTAGAACTAAAACCGGATTATTATTGCTATAATTAATTCTTAAAAGTAGACCACAATAAATATATCTAAAAATTTAGATAATTCTGTGTCATAGATTTTATAAAGAATGTAAAATTTAACCTCAAAAGCAAAATGAACAGCGTGCTTACTTTGTGCACGAAACTATATGGCAGCACGGCAGCAATAACCAAGACAGAAACCTGCAAAAGAGCCACAGCTGCGATACGATTTTCACTGAACGGCCCAAATTTTGCCGTTATGATTAATTCCGCTTAAATAAGATACGCGGTCACTGATTGGCGCTTATCGAAAAATTCATAGACCTTTAAAAGAACGGCTACCAATTTTCTTGAAAAAGTTCAATTTAATTATGACAACGGTAACACTTTCTACATTGATATTAGATTAGATTGACAGATAGACATAGATTGCTACATTGCAATCCACATTGATCTTGAGTGGATCCAGTTAGGCAAGACTTAGCACTTAACCAACTCAACTTATGCTGCCGTTAGTTATGATTTAGGAATAGCTTAACTAAGTTTCCGCAGAAATTTAGAAGCTATTACTCATGACTTTGAAATCAGCTGTTTTTGTCTTGACAGTATAAATAATTTTTGAAATTGAAGAGCAAAATAATTTTATTCTTTGAAATGCTGGCTAAAATTGAATTGTGCGCAATATTCTTGAGCTTTATTAAGATGTGCACAATATATAAAACACGACAACAGCAGCAGATGATCAAAAGATGACATGTTTAGTGCACCTTGAATAAAACACATTCAGCACTGTTCTTCATTTTTTCAAACTTAAATTTATTTTGTCTATTCATGAACACATTTATGTGTTAGTAATGCTTAAAACTATAATCCGAAATTGTGCAAATGATGGCGATTACCATCTGCATTTTGTACACAGCCTTCAGTTGCTGCGCACGCCTTATTAAACATTTCGGCTGCCTCGCAGAGCAGAGTGTCTTTATCACAATAACTGTTGTTGGATTTGCTGGCTTCTTCCGCTCACAGAGCTTTTAATTTGGATCAAACTTATCAAATAGTTTACTATTTGATTGTACCAAAATTATAAGCTTTTCGTCGTCCATGTTTACAAATTCACACGTTTTGACATTTTCTTTACGAATGAAAGTGAGGTTGCCATAGCGGTCCACTCAATTGAAAACGCAAAAATTATATTTGGTTTTGTGATGGAAATATGACTTTATGGAATTAGCGAAAAATTACTTTAAGTTTTAAAAGTTATTTTGTCTGATACAGCGTTATTTATCATGTTTTGTATCGAAGCTTTTAATCGAAATTATTTTGTTTGAAAACTATTGCACTGGAAGTGCTGCTTCTGTAAAGCAATCCGCTCACGCTCTCTTTTGACTTAGGGCCAGTTTCACAGTGGATGTTTAAACTCTGATTGCAGTTTAAATAGGGAATTTCAGTTTCACAGTGGGAAGTTAAATACAATTTAAATGCCCGGTTGTGGGCATTTAAGTACGGCACAGAGTTGCAATCGAAAACAAATAAACAGCTGATTTCGGATGTGCAGGCAAGCTGCGTCGACAATATTGCAATTTATAAGCGGCCAAATTAAACATACAACTGCATGGTGTAGCACATATAAATGATCCCGTAGTATTATAAATAATATAAACTGTGGATTCTTTGAAGAATATCCAATAATTCACTTCTTTAGGCTGACGAAAAATTTTTAGCTCCCGCTGCCTCCATAATTGAACAATTGAACATATGTTTTTGGCAAGTTGTGCTGTGTTCAATTGTCAAATATTCGAAGTTGCCATTCATTATTCCGTATTTAAATAAATGCACTGTGAAACTCAAGAAAAGTTAAACTAGATTTAAACTCAATTCGCAAATTAGATTTAAACATCCACTGAGAAACTGGCCCTTAACGACTTGACATAGATTCCTACAACCTACGGTTTTCTAAGTTATGTATGTTATTTCATGAGTAACAGCATGGCAGGTTGGCCTAAGTCAAGCTAAGTTATTCCTAAATCATAACTAAAGGAAGCATTAGCCCGACCTTTCATACAGAAACTCTGTGTATGTGATAACCCAAAACTTAGAAACTTAAAGCTTGGGGCGCTCATGGCTTCAAAATTTGTCAACCAGTTAATACAATATGTATTTTATTAACATTTTTTTTTGCAAATAGATTATAGTAATGAAAGATAAGTGTGAATAGAGGTTTTGAGCGCCCAAGCTTTTATGGATATTAAGATACAGGTGACTTGGAAACAATTTATTTTCTCCTTTTTAGTACATGAAATTAATTAAAGCTTATTTTTAAAAAGGTTTTTTTTATATAATATTATTTTCTACTTTTTATCTCCCATAAATTCAATTTTAGAGCTCTGAAATTTTAAATCAAAATCAAATCAAAATTCTCAAAAGTAAGAGCTCCAATGCACGTGTTCGCAAGGAAAAACTCAAAGCAATAGAGCAAAGCTAGCTTCTTTGCTGCTTATATACAGCAGTGCTTCTTCTTCCCTGTCTGTGCTCTGATTGGCTGTTGCTGAATTTTATTCTATTTAATTTAATAGGAGTACTTTTCCTTGCCCGTCTGCCCTTTTCTTGGCTTTCGTTGTTTTCGGTTGAATAGCAGCGCTCCTTCTTGCCCGTCTGTCCCTGGAACATTAGTTGAAGTATTTGATGTGATTTAATGATATATCTATATAATATTATTTGTACGGGCCTAAATCAGGTATATATCTAGGTCATTAAACATTTCGTATTCTATAAATACGGCAAAATTATATACATAAAATGTGATTAAACAGCTCCTGGCCCGTCTATCCCAACGTGCTTCTTCTTCTGTCTGTGCTCTGATTGGATATTGCAGTTTCGCTAATAACTTTGTTTAAAGTACAAATTTCAATATTTTTATGATTGATTCATATATTGCCAGCCTGTTTACGCATGTATGCAAAGTTTCAGATCTCTTAGTAATCGGGAAGTGGGTGAAAAATTGATTACTAGATTTGACTACATACATATGTACATACATACAAACCTGAAGTGAAGTTAATAAAAAGCTTATAAAAATAACGCTGTATCAGACAAAATAACTTTTAATACTTAGGGCGGGTTTCACAGTGGCCATTTAAATCTAATTTTCAAATTGAGTTTAAATCTGGTTTAACTTTCCTTGGGTTTCACAGTGCATTTATTTAAATACGGAATAATGAATGGCAACTTCGAATATTTGACAATTGAAGGTTGACACAACTTGCCAAAAACATATGTTCAATTGTTCAATTATGGAGGCAGCGCGAGCTAAAAATTTTTCGTCGGCCGAAAGAAGTGAATTATTGGATATTGTGCAAAGAATCCACAGTTTATATTATTTATAATACTACGGGATCATTTATATGTGCTATACCATGCAGTTTTCTGTTTAATTTGATCTCTTATAAATTGCAATATTGTCGACGCAGCTTGCTTGCACATCCGAAATCAGCTGTTTATTTGTTTTCGATTGCAACTCTGTGCCGTACTTAAATACCCACAGCCGGCCATTTAAATTGTATTTAACTTCCAACTGTGAAACTGAAATTCCCTATTTAAACTGCAATCAGAGTTTAAATATCCACTGTGAAACTGGCCCTTAAATTAGTAATATTTCCATCACAAAACCAAATATAATTCTTGCGTTTTCAATTGAGTGGACCCCAATAGCAACCGTAATTTCGTTCGTAAGCAAAATGTCAAAACGTTTGAATATGGACGACGAGAAGCTTATAATTTTGCTACAATCAAATTGCGAATTAGCTGCTTTTGTCGTGTTTAATATATTTTATTCATCTTGAGAAAGCTCAAGAACATTGCGTACAATTTTAGTTTCAATTAAATTTAAGAATTTTTTCTGCACTTTCAAAAAGTAATTCAACTATCAAGACAAAAGCAACTGATTTCAAAGTCATGAGTAAGAGCTCCTAATTTCTACGGAAACTTAGCCAAGCTGAGTTATTCTTAAATCATAACTAACTGAACTATCACGCGCTATACATATACATATTTACTAAACAAAAGTACAGGTATCCCTCGTATAATGCCTGAAACACAACACCGACCACGTTCGCAGAACTATGCGTTTTTTTGGCCTGCCGCAGTAAACAAACTGCAATCAACGGTCGTCGGCAGTTCAATTTCTATACAATTGAACGCCACTGTAAACAAAATTCGGCAAACGGCCTGTTGAGCCTAAATGATAGCAATATGCATATCTGACATCACTACTGATGTGAGAAATTACTTTGAGAAATTTCTGTTCACTTGCTCTTTGAATTTCCTTTTGTACTGCGTCAAATCTTTTCATTAATAAAAACTAAAACTTTTTCATTCCTTGATATTAAATCGGCGTATAATTATCAAATCATAGCCCGCTCACACGGCCGTTGTTGACTTATTTGTATCTTTTATCTGTAGGCATGTCCTAGGACGGCATGTCGGCCAAATGACGGCATGTCGGCCAAATGACGGCCGTAGCAGCAATGCTGATTCGGCAGGTCTGTTATGCAAAAAATAATAATAAAAAAAAATAATTGTACTCTATTCTATTAGATGTTATGTGCCTCGCCTGAGATTTGAACTCGGGTCTTCCGTTTCAGCAGCCAAGCGTTTGTCCACTTGACCAACGTGTCGCGTTTCCTTTGGTCGCTTAAAATTAACCATAACGAGGAAGTCTCTCAAATTTCTAAAAATAGAAAACCTATAAGCAGCTGTAATGAAATTCAATGAAATCATTACTGCGGCTGTTGGGAAAATGCAACCCTAAATTGGACGCAGGGTGAAATTAGAACCAGTTCTATCGTCGGTCGTTGCGTTTTGCGATGGTCGTCGGCCGTTCTGTTCCATTCCTGACGTTCTCATAAGACTACTCGTTCCAAAATGCGGAATACCACAGCGGTCTGCGTTGTGGTCGCAATTGTGTTTCAGGCATAACGCGGTGGTTACGTTCCAGGAAAATTCCACGTTATGTGAAACGCGTTATATAAGACTAAGGGCCAGTTACACAGTGGATGTTTAAACTCTGATTGCAGTTTAAATAGGGAATTTCAGTTTCACAGTGGGAAGATAAATACAATTTAAATGGCCGGCTGTGGGTATTTAAGTACGGCACAGAGTTGCAATCGAAAACAAATAAACAGCTGATTTCGGATGTGCAAGCAAGCTGCGTCGACAATATTGCAATTTATAAGAGATCAAATTAAACAGAAAACTGCATGGTATAGCACATATAAATGATCCCGTAGTATTATAAATAATATAAACTGTGGATTCTTTGCACAATATCCAATAATTCACTTCTTTCGGCCGACGAAAAATTTTTAGCTCGCGCTGCCTCGATAATTGAACAATTGAACATATGTTTTTGGCAAGTTGTGTCAACCTTCAATTGTCAAATATTCGAAGTTGCCATTCATTATTCCGTATTTAAATAAATGCACTGTGAAACTCAAGGAAAGGTAAACTAGATTTAAACTCAATTCGCAAATTAGATTTAAACATCTACTGTGAAACTGGCCCTTAAGCTTCGTTCACATTCGACTTTCCTCGCTTTGCTTGACAGTTCGAGATTCAACAACATAGCGTGAAAAGTAGAAGGTTTGCTACAATGAACGCTTTAACTTTGGATTTTACTGATATAATTGCAGTAGTAGTAGTTATGCTACTAATGTTTGAAATTCGCGAGTGTCTTATTGAAAACGCAAACGCACGAGAAAATGAAAAATATCACACAAAATTTCAACAACTGATTGTCAAAGCGCAAAAAAGTTGAGAGTTGCCCAACATTTTGCTTCGCATTGCTTCGCTTCGCTTTCCTCGCGTTCTATTTAGCAAGCCTCATATAAAAGCATGTATTGAACTTATCTGTCAAAGCGAAATTCTGAAGCAAAGCGAAGCAAAAGACTCAAACAATTTGACCGTGTCGGGGCCTCATTAGCTTTCATATAAATTTTAGGGTTATGTTCCAATAAGTTTTTTGTACATTTCAACTCAATATTAAAATTCAAACATTTTTTAAAAAATTAAAAAACAAAATGAAAAAAAAATCAGAAAACATAAATACTGTTCATCAACAAAGTTCATTATTGCTCATTCATTAGTCTGTGTCACTGTCTTCGCACATAATATTTCGTTGAAATAGTGAGCGCTTTGGGCGTATAACTTCATCAGAAGAAATTTCCAAGAGCCGTTTAGCGTGGACTGTTTTAATTCTTTAATAGACGATACTACTATTTCAATATAGTTTAAAATTGAAAAAGTTTTCTACAATTCTGCAACCGGCATGTTAGCGTTAGAATCCATTTTATCAAGAAAAAGTTGGAATGTTTGCCGAATATAATACGCTTTGAACGTAGATAGACGGTTGAATGATAGTCGTTGTATTAGGTGGTAGGAAAGCTATTTCTACATTAAAATGGTTCCAGTCTCTTAGATGTCCTGGGCACTATTAAGTATAAACAGCACTTTGAAAAATAATTGTTTTTCTCGTTGCAACCCTTAAAAATTAATTGAACGCGATTGTGTAAAAAATAAATATGAAAGCACAAATTAGTGCAAATTAGCCAATACATATTTTCAATTTCGCGCTATACAAGTCGAAATTTCGCGTTGTACTGAAACCGAATTATTTTTAAATCGCGTTATATCGAAACCGCGTTGTAGAAGTACCGTGTTATACGAGGGATACCTGTATTTCAATGCCCAGGTCGTTCTTTGAGAGATAGATATGTGCTGAAGTAATTTTGATATAACAAAATAATTTTTTTTAAGATAAAGTTTTCGTTTTCTTGAGAGCTGAGTACAGGCCTTTATCCCAATTCTGCACGTGAAATTTTTTGTAGGAAGAAAGTCATCATCAAATAAGTGCCATGTTATTTTTTATGAGATAAATTTCACGAGTGAAGAAAGCGGTCTCCGCAATGATTTGCATAGCAATGAATTTCTCGCATGCATTGAAAATTTTTACGTGGAGAGTTCGCAACAAAAGCAATCCCTTTTATTATTATAAATACATAGGTATATTTGTAATTGCAAGAGAATAAAGATAGCTCGATGAAATGGGAAAGTCGGCGACGACCAGTGTTACCCTTTTTTACATTAAACGTGCAAGCTTCAGAGACGAATTCGAGTTTCAAAAATCTGAACTTTTGTCTTCTAAGGTAAGATTCAAAACATTGTTATGTTTATAGTAAAACTGAATAAATGCATATATATTTTTTTAATAAAACATATATTTTGTGTCGAGCCTCCTACCCACCATTGTCATAATCGTAAAATAGAAAGTACAATGAGCGAGTGCGAGTGTAAATTGCTCGAGTCCAATTAATCCAAAATTTGTGTCCAAGTGTCACTTATGACAACGTCAAATACAGGTCGGCCCATATGGCACTTTCCAATTTAAAAGTGAACTTTTAACCTATTGTTTAAAATATTTACAAAATGCGTGTACAGATTTTGAGCGTAAAATTCCCCGGGCACATCATGACTGTGCGAAATATTAGAGTTTAGATAATTGAAGTACATAAGTAGTTTGTAGGGGGGCATATAATGCCAAATTTTGGAAAGTTGATTGCCAATCTCAACATAAATTATGCATAATAAACTTAAATGTGCTAGTGTCTACGTAATAATTTTTATATTACGAGTTTATTTGAATAACGAATAATTTTATCAAGTTTAATTGTGTACCATGAATTCAAAGTTTAAGTTTGTATAGCTTTTAAGTATGATTTAAGTAAAACATCTCAACGAAATTTTTTAATTATCGTTGTATGCGATATTTACTATAGAATTGGAGGACCTACCTTAAGTAAATCCACTGAAACTTCCAGCACCAATGCACAAAATGTTAAAACACCTGAAAAGTATGCGAAAGCCCTAAATTAAATTTTGTCTCTTCGTACCTAACTTGATTGGAAAATATACATATGTACACTTATAATTTGAGTGCGTTTTATTGTTATACAATTGATTTTTATAATATCAGATATTAACAATATTGCTTGGATAATAGCATTACATTTTATTAAATATCTCATTTGATCACATCGCAAATTGACTCATACATAAAGTATGCATTAGAGGTCTGCAGCGAGTCGCGGTTTTTCGATTAACAGCCTTATTCTAGCGCTCCCGTCCCAATTGATTGATACTGCACTGTGATCCGCTTTCTTGTGACGGGGTTTCTACAGCCCTATTCCTTACAAACCGTATCACGAAAAAAGCTTTGGCATTTCACCACAGCGAGGTGTGAAGTTCTTTGCTGTGAAAACAGCTGTTTGTGCTTCCTTTTCTTCACAAAAAAAAACGAAAAATAGAATAAAAAGGCAAAGAAGTGAGTATTTTTTTAAAATCTTCAATAATTTGGCAATTTATCTCTTTTCATTTCATTTCTAGACATCGAAAATTGGAGCGAACTACGCAGGAATAACTGCTGCGCTTCGTGGAATTCTGCAAGCAGCACCCAGAGCTGCATGCCGGGAAAAAAACTGTCCCACAGCTCCGCCAACCGTGCAGAACTTATGGAAGCAGGTGGCAGGGGACCTCAATGCTATGAGGGATCCCACTCGCACAACAGCCAAGTGAAAAGAGGTATTACGGCCCTATTCTTGCATTCCGTCTCAATTGACTGTGACACAATTGTGATCCGCTTTCTTGTGACGAGCTTTCTGCAACCCTATCCTTGCCAACCATATCACGGAAAAAGCTTTGCGAAGTTCTTTGCTGTAAAACAGCTGTTTGTGCTTCCTCTTCTTCAAAAATAAACGAAAAATGGAAACAAAAAAGCGAAAAGTGAGTATTTCTTGGAAATTTTCAATAATTTGGTGTTTTATCTTATTTCTTTTAATTTCTAGACATCGTATAATTAACAGGAGGACGTAGGAGCAGCTGCAGCATTTCATTAAAAGTTGCAAACAGCACCCAGAGCAGCAAGCCGGGAAAACAGCCCGATAGCGCTGCGAGCAGTGCAAAATTTGTGGGAGCAGTGGCAGAGGACCTCGAACTCCCGATATAAAGGAGTTTTAGCAGCAGGCCATACATGTGTTGTGTTTTTAAAATTGTGTAACTTCCTTTAAATTGCTGCAATAAAAAAGTGTATGCTTTTTTGCTTCAAAATTCACGTTTTGCGACAGTTGTTTTCGCTTGTGACCTCCTAATTCGACCGTCACAATTTTTGTCACAATTGATACGTTTCGAGCTTTTGATTTCTGTTCCGAATAAGGAAAAGTAAAAATTGTGACGAAATGCTCTATTGTTTTCAAATTGTTTCTTTGCGCGGCGCCACTTCTCGCGGTGAATTGGCAATTCTCCGAGAATAATCTTTGCCATGAAAAGCTTCTCAAACCCGTTCGGATTCGGTAAAGTAGGCCCCGTTAACTTGTGCAAAAAATATAATAAGCTCATACATGTTAATGCGAGAAAGCTAGGCCTAAGCCCACACGGGCTGTTGTGCCAGTCAATTAATTAATTAATAATCAATATATTTAAAAACCGATTACACTGTTACAATACCTCATTATTTAACAATAAAATGTTATACTAACATTTCTTTAAAAAGTTCCGTTTGCATTATTTTTTTTATGATTAGTAGAAAAAGTCATTTCGCTGAATGTGCCCCATGCCAGAGTAGCTTCGGCATTTGGCGGGGCACTTTCGGCATTCACACTATAAAGTACTATAAGGTGATACAAAATCTTGTTTAGACTAGCTAAGACATGTTTTTGGTTACATAACACGTTTTTATTATATTTTGCAATAAAAAAAAAAATCATATTTATGAGCTTCAAAAAAAAGTAGTTACTGTCCAATTATTTTTTTAATTATTTATTATATATAATGCTTAAAGTGCTGAGATCGACCCTAATATTAATTTTGTTTGGTTACGGGAGGTTTAAGCCGGGTTCGAGAGTCTTGGAAGCTTCAACTCGATTTCGCTTTTTAGTACCTGTGAAGTTATATTGACGAATGTGCCCCATGGAAAAAAGACGAGGCCATCCCGGTGTCACTTTTTTTCCTTTTAATTTCAGTGCTTTATTTTCACATAAAACACTTTTATTTACAAAATAATTAGTATTGAAGTAATACTAATACAATTTTGTTCGAAATAATGATATAAATACAGCACAAACTTCTTACGTTACCGACCTGAATATTCGAGAATGAAGCGCGAAAACACAAAATCAAATGTAACTTTATCAGCTGTTCAGATAGAGATGGCAATTTTTGTGAGGGGTATTTATGCTAGTGATGGGTTAGTTTTTACTAATAAACAGCAATGTTCGGTGACTCCTTCACACCGAAATCGCCTTTGACGAATGTGCCCCAAGGACGAATGTACCCCCTCTCCCCAGTGTATTTCAAAAATGTTTATTTTCGGTATCGCACTGGAAAAGCCAGTTGCGTTCCCGTTCAAGGAAAGCAAAGGCGCAGAATGTGGCCACTGGAGGAGGCCCTCGGCCTCCCGATATAACGGAGTTCGAGTAGCAGGCCATTTGCATTTTTGGCGCTGCAGCAATTGATGGGTTGCAAGGAGTGGAGTCCTTGGGGCATGCGGTAATTGATTTAAGATATGATTTTTGAGTGCTTTATTAAATAAATTTTTTCTTCTTACAGCAGACAGCAGCAGCTGGGAACGACTGTGAAATGGCACAATTGTTATTGGATTTGTCGCCGCTCGAAGTGGATGTCGAGGAAGTAAGTGAGCCGTAAATATATGTATGCTAAAGAACATATCTGACGTAGTATATTTTCTTTTATTTTTATAGCAAATATTATGCGAGTTACCGCCGTGACCAACAACACCTGTGTTTGTTGAGCCAGCTACTCCGCGAAACGCCCGAAAAGTTTCGAAGGAGACGGTTTATGACGCGGCTATGGAGAACATAAAGGCTCGGGGCGAAAGGGAAGAACGGGCACAGAAGGCAAACCGGGACCAGCTGGCGGGAGCCTTACGAGAGATTGCACAAAACCAGCTGCAACTGGTGGGCGTGCTCCGGGAGCTGAGCGAAAGCTTTGAGGCAATGGCTGTTGCGTTCGCAAAGGCCAATATATAAAACTTTTTCATTTTTTTAAATATTGAATTTTAATTTTCTTTTCAAACTGTGTACCCTTTTTTAAATACATTCATAGTCATTTGATCTCAAATATATTTACAAAGACAATGTTGAGAGACGGCAGCCCTGATATGCTAATTTGTTATACATAAAATATGTATGGTCTGCCAACGCATGGCATCACATCACCAGATTTCGTCTCGCTATTGTAATAACTACTTTACTTCGTTGTCAACCTTCGTGGCTATAATTCGCTAGCAATAAAATATATTTTTTTTATTTATTTATTTATTTATTATTAACCTAATTCTGTTCACATATAAGACAGAGTCTTTTCCATGCTGTAAGTATATCTTATAAATAACAACGAGTAATAATCAACACAGAAAATATAAGGGATAATTAAAAATAACTTAGACATTAATTACAAATTTTTTAGATAAATAAAAGATCTAACAATTTTTATCAATAAAGTTTTATCTAATATAGAGAGATATAGTATAGGTTAGAAAAAGAGGGAAAAGATAGAAGAAGAAATTAGCAAGGTACGTTCAGGAGAAATGTTGGAAAATAGCATACTTAAAGCTGTGCTTACTTTTGATACTTTTTATATTTAAAGGAAGCGAGTTCCACAATCTGATGACGTTCACAAAAAAGAGTCTGTCGGAGTTTAAAAAGTTATGTGCAGGGATTATGAGGTTTAAATTTCTAGCTGACCTACAAAACTGTAGCTTATTAAATAAGTAATCAGGCGTTTGTGTATAAATTAAGCTATGCAGAAAAATACAGTTTCTGGCTTCCAAGTACTTAATAACATTGCAACCAAGTACTCGATTGCTCAAATGACTAATGTGGTCAAACTTTTTCAGACCATAGATATATCTGATCGCATTATTAAAAGCGAGCTGTAACTTAATCTTTGACCTAGAGTCCAGTTTGCTATACACAACTTCAGCGTAGGAAATGATGATGATATATGTATTACGTTTTCGGAAACTTCGGTTTTACTTTTTTTATTTCGATAGCTAACAAAAAAGCTTGTTAGCTTTAATGGTCAGTTAGTGATGACGTATCGTATTTATTGGTAATTAATCGTAACGCCAAAATTTGGGCTGTTTAGTGAAAAACGTAAAAAATCGTATCGCAGCTGTCAGATTTTCCTCCTTTAGTGCAATCAGCCGTTCGGCGTCCATATTTCACTTTTGTTTACCTCTTTATCAGTGTTGCCGTATAGTTTCGTGCATAAAGTAAGCACGCTGTTCATTTTGCTTTTGAGGTTTAATTTTACATTCTTTATAAAATCTATGGTATAGAATTGTGTTAATTTTTAAATATATTTATTGTGGGCTACTTTTATAAACTAATTTTAGCAATTGAACATCCAACGATGTTCGGGGGGATGGCACACGATAGGCCTCGTTTGCAACGGGGAGCAGTGGGGTTAGTCCGGAAGCTTAACACGGCCAAATCAGCAGCGGCAGCAGCAAACACAATATAAATCCCAAAGAACACAAAGGCAAAAAAAGAATAAGTCGGCAGTTTCGGTTCGCAAATATAATGTGTGGGTTTTTAAGGGTTTTTGGATAGCTTACCAAGACTCGATATGCTAGCACTCCAAAGGTTTACAAATGATGCGGTTCGGCTAGATGATATGCTCGAATGTTTCCTTTACATAGAGGAAAGGAGCTCGCTGAAATTACGGACAGCGAGTCCTCTTAACTACACCAGCGCCGCCTACATTTGAATATTGCAACAATGTAATTAGAACTAAACTTAACTCTACTGCGTTTGGCCTAAACATTGCCGCCCGCCCTGCAGCGTTACTGCAACTAAGTAAATCACATATAAAATTCCATACTTATATATACATAAATGTCAAGTCTTCATCTCGTATGGGGGCATGCCACTATTCTCCAGATTCTTCGCTTACGCCGCGTTGCCGTCTCTGAAAGATACTTTAAAGAAAAGAAAGAGTAAAGATGGAATTACCAGGCGGCTTCTGAGCGTCACGCAGCAGGTGATGTGGACTCCCATCCTCGTCGTCTCTAGGCGATAGCGCAAGTCTTTCAGCAATTGAATCAAATAACATACTTTACATTGAACAATACATGATTTACAAAATAAAATATCAAAACAATATTATATCATCTTTTCACTTAAACACTAGGATTTTTTTCAGCCAGCTGCACGAATTTGAGCGGCATGACCAACAAAAGCAGACTTTCATATAGTACATACACGCTAGCAAATGAACTGTTGCAGCAACGAGCAAAATAAAACAGTAGACTTAGTTGATGGGCGAAGAAAAATAGCAAAAACAACCTCGCCACATATAATTTCATCATTTCACTAAAACACTGACTTTCTTTAGGGAAATGGCATAACCGAGTTGTTATTTTAGCATCTGCCGGGATTTGGTCAATTTTGGATTTGTTTTTTTTAGACGTGTGGTTTTCAATCAAGCAATACTTTTTTCGGAGTTGGTCTTTCTGACAGCTGTCACTTGATTTATGCTCAGTTTGGTTTGCCATTTCATAATGAATAGACTTACTCCTGAACAACGTTTGCAAATCGTGCAAATTTGTTAACAAAATAATGATTCGGTTCGCGCGACACATCGCGCGCTACGTCCAATATTCGGTCGACATAATCGCCCAGCAGAGTCGGTAATTCGAGCAACCATGGATCGGTTTCGCACCACATTTACTCTAGTGGATAATGCGCATCCTCAGAGACGCCGTACAGTGCGCACCGAAGACGCTATTACTGCTGTGGAGCAGAGTATCGAAGAAGACACGAATGAGTCCATCCGCCATCGCACGCAACAATTGGAGCTGTGCCCATCCACTTTATGGAAGATTTTGCGAAAGGATCTTGGTTTGCGGGCTTACAAAATACAACTCATGCAAGAATTGAAGCCGAATGACCATCAAGCGCGTCGCACGTTCGGTGAATGGGCCCAAAACGAGATGGCCACCGATCCCGATTTTCACAAGAAAATTTGTTCAGCGATGAAGCTCACTTTTGGTTGAATGGGTACGTTAATAAGCAAAATTGTCGCATTTGGAGTTATGATAATCAACAAGCCATTGCTGAGACGCCGTTACATCCTCAAAAAGTCACTGTTTGGTGTGCTCTATGGGCAGAGGGAATCATTGGTCCATATTTCTTCATAAATGAAGCCAGCCATAATGTTACAGTCAATGGGGAACGCTATAGAGCCATGATTAATGACTTTTTCGTGCCTGAATTGGAGGATGTTGATATGGACGGCCTTTGATTCCAACAAGACGGCGCTACATGCCACAAGGAAACTTTTGGTGAGCGCATTATCTCGCGTCGTGGGCCTGTGGCGTGGCCTCCAAGATCGTGCGATTTAACACCGCTGGACTATTTTTTGTGGGGTTATGTGAAGTCGCTTGTCTACGCAGATAAGTCCGAGACGATTGACGCCTTGGAAGAGAATATTCGGCGCGTTATTGCTGACATACGGCCCCAATTGCTACTAAAAGTGGTCGAAAATTGGGGCCTCTCGGCTGGAATTTATTCGAGCCAGCCGCGGCGGCCACTTGCCCGAAATCATTTTTAAAACATAATGGCAAGCCCTTATCTTTATAATAAAGCTAAATTCTTGGCCATACGATTAAATTATATGCGTTTATTTCTTCTTGAAAACCACACGTCTAAAAAAAACACTCTTTATTTCTGCTTTAGCTAAGCCAAAAACCTCTTTGCACCACTGTGCAGCGGCTTATCGTTGCAGGGTGGTATGGCGTAGACACAGGTTGGAAACAATTTATTTTCTACTTTTTAGTACATTAAGGGCCGTTCTCTCAATGTCTGGTTAAGTGATAACCAGCACTTTTACCGGAGACTTGAAGTTTCCGGTTTCACAGTATTTGGTGAAAATTGCTCTGTCGGTTAAGTTAGCTTAACCGGCTCACCGTTTCACAGCTAATAAAAGTGACGTTTTCAACTGTCTAATATTGCTATATTTTTAATTGCGAAAATAGAGAAAAGTGCGTTTTTTACGCATTTTACAAGTGAAAAAAGCAATGAATATAAGAGAGGAAATGGCAAAGTGAAAGCACCCATGAGCAATGTTTCTACATTCACAGTTTTAACTGTAAATTACAGTTTTTGAGACTAGCTTGCTGTTTTTAAAATTACCTCCTAGTACAAATTCCAGTTTTTTAATTTTTTATTTCAGATTTTATAAGCTTTATATTAGGTTCACATCAGGTATGTATGTTTGTATGTATGTATGTATGTCGTCAAATCTAGTAATCAATTTTTCACCCACTTCCCGACTACTTAGAGATCTGAAACTTTGCATACATGCCTAAACACGAGCACGATACATGAATCAATCAATTTTATGGGCGTAGGATAAGGGCGTGGCACTTTTTCATCACCTCCAGATTTGTGTATAACTTAAGAACTACAAATCACACATCAATGAAACTCGGTAGGAACTTACTACATATTCATATCCTTCTACTGAGAAAATAAGGCGGGCACTGGATAAGGGGGCGTGGCACCGCCCATACAAACAAAATTTTTGATCTCGATTAGCTTT
The DNA here is from genome assembly GCA_963457695.1 of Neria commutata. Lineage (NCBI taxonomy): Eukaryota > Metazoa > Arthropoda > Insecta > Diptera > Micropezidae > Neria > Neria commutata. The sequence continues at coordinate 818,188 of OY735250.1, forward strand.
GGAACTAAAGGTCGTGCAGCATTGAAATTTCGTATGCAGTCGCCTCTTGGATGTGTCGTCCCACTGGTAAAACTTTATGGGCGAAGGATAAGGGGCGTGGCACTTTTTTATCAACTCCAGATTTGTGTATAACTTTAGAACTACACATCACACATCAATGAAATTTGGTAGGAACTTACTACATATCCATATCCTTCTACTGGAAAAATAAGACGGGTAGTGGACAAGTGGGCGTGGCACCGCCCATACAAACAAACAAAATTTCGTATGCAGTCGCCTCTTGGATGTGTCGTCCGCAGCAAGGAGCCCCCTACCACCCTCCTACGAATGGGCAAGCGGAGCGGTTCGTGCAGACAATTAAAAATAAGTTGAAAACAATTGATTGTCAACCTTCAAACATGAAAAAAGAAATAGCAAAGATACTTATTACATACCGCAGAACCGTTCATACCGCTACAGGAAAAAGCCCTTCGCACCTTATGTTTGGACGTCAGATCCGTTCACGAATGGATCTAATAATTCCGAAAGACAATGATATTGCAGCGGAGCGGCCTGTTGTCCCCACTGTTTCTGTGGGGAAAGAGTCGGTGTGCGGGATTACTTGTCGAAAAATAAATGGCAATTTGGCAAAGTAAATGCCAATTTGGTAAAGTAAAGAGTTTTAGGCGACCTTCATTATAATGTAAGGCTTTATGATGGAAGAATGGGGAAGCGACACGTAGATCAAATGAGGAGTATTGGGAATGAGGTAAAGGAAGCTGGAAATGAATGTACTAGGATGCTGGAAGATACGCAGGCTCAACCGAGTGAAGAAGAGATTTTTCGTAGGGTGCCGAGATTGTTAACGGCAGCGGTCAGGCGCTCAAGCTTCGCGGCAGTGTCTATGAGTCAACCGGAAGAGAATATGCCACTCGAAATATGTGAAGGTAATACTATAATGTCTCCACACAGCGAAACCCCAACGAATCAAAAGGAAACGGAAAACCCGGAAAGTGATACGCATGTGCGGCGATCAGCCCGTACAATCCAGCAGCCCGACCGACTACAATATTCCTAAGCAGCTACATACGTTACATTGATATATTCATAAATTTTTGTATAATGTCACATCTAATTAAAATTAATCATTTGTTTCTAAATATCATATCTTATATAAAATTAATATCAATCTCATTCAAGTAATAATAATAAGTATAAATTAAGAGGTGAAGAGATGCCAGAGCTAATAATAAGAAGAAGCATAATGTTACTCTCTTGTATGTAATGCGAATGGCATGTCAAAATGAAACCATAAAATTCAGTATGATAGCAACTCTCAAAACGCGTGCATAGACTCTCACACATACAGTGAGTCACAGTGAAAGTGAGCAACCTTATGTTCTTAGCAAAACTATTTCATAAAATATTGAAAAACGACCCTGATCAAAAAACCTTTTCATGATTTTATTGTTTAGATATTAAACTTCAGTAATTCACTACGTTTGGAAATAGTTTATTTGCTTAGTATAAAGAAAGTAACAAAAACCGAATAAACTCAAAAATATAGCTAAAATCAATATTAATTAAATAAGTTATTAATATTTTGTTGGACAACTTTTTGCAGAAATTAGTGCTAACAGACGTCTGGGCACCGATTCCAACAAATTACATATATATGATAGAAATCTGAACAAGCTAAAATCACAAGAAAACAAACAGTTTACAGAAACCACAAATTCATTATTTCAAATTCCACAGCAGTAATCTGTCCTCTTGTACAGTTAACCACCAGATATCCAGAGCTGTAAACAGAATCATTATTTCAGATGTTACTTCTTGAATCGCAGCTCGGAGGCAATCTTATGCTTGTTTGCAAATCAACACTTAAACTGAAAGTTATGACTCAGAGGCAATCTTAAGCGTGTTCAAAACTTCAACACCTAAACTGAAAGTTATGACTCAGAGGCAATCCTAAGCTTGTTCAAAACTTCAACACATAACTGAAAGTTATGACTCAGAGGCAATCTTAAGCTTGTTTAAAACTTCAACACATAAACTGAAAGTTATGACTCAGAGGCAATCTTAAGCTTGTTCAAAACTTCAACACATAAACTGAAAGTTATGACTCAGAGGCAATCTTAAGCTTGTTCAAAACTTCAACACATAAACTGAAAGTTATGACTCAGAGGCAATCTTAAGCTTGTTCAAAACTTCAACACATAAACCAAAAGTTATGACTCAGAGACAATCTTAAGCTTGCTCATGAATTCGATTCTTATTGAATAGAGAATTTTTTTTTTTCAGAAAATTTTACCTTATATTAGTTACTAACATCCTTCTCGTCTTCACTCTCATTTAAAGGCCGAATGACCTCTCTTGCTGCAACAATAAAAGTTTTGCAGTTTTCTTTCTTCAACTTATATCGATCATTGGGAAGGACACCAACTATTTCATAAGGACCACGATAATACGGCTGTAACTTCGATTTGCGCCTCTGGTTACTACAATAGACAACCTTTTGTCCAATTTTTAATTGAGTTGGTTTGCATTTATTTTGATCAAATCTGATTTTCATTCGAGTTGCATTTAACTCTGCTCGTTCGCTGGCAAGCTTTCGTATTTCTTCTACGTCGTCAAATTGTGGCTCAATTTCGAGCTCTGCTAAAAATGCACTAATATCTGGAGTCCGTCCCGATATACCTGATAATACCTTCAGCGGAGAAAATCCAGTTGTTTTATTAACCGTTGTATTAAGGGCTAGTTGTACACGACTGATATAACCGGTCCATTCGCCACATTTATCTAAATTAGTTCTCAATAAGTTAGCAACAGTGTCCACATAACGTTCCACTTGGCCATTAGCTCTACTAGCACCAGGAGCAATTAAATGATGTGTTATCCCCAACGACATGCAGAAGTTTTTAAACTCAGCACTAGTAAAATTAGTGCCTCTGTCACTTACAAGCTTGGCTAGAGCTCCAAATAGCATTACATAGTTATAAAACATTTGAACAGTTTCCGCAGCTGTAAGGGTTTTACAAGGGAATAAAACTGCAAATTTTGTAAAAGCATCAATCAAAATGAAAATATAACGATAGTCTTTTTCGTCAAATGGTCCCATAAAATCAGCATGAACCACATCGAATGGGATTGGCTTCTTTTCTATTGGGTGAAGTTTCACACTGTTTCTTTCCAGACGGCTAGGCATGGGTAATGGCGCAATTTTTGGTGCGCTGATACACTGAAGCTAGCGCAGTGAAGTGTATCAGCGCAATGCGTTAACTCAATTGCGCCATGATACCCAAAATGATACAGCGCCATGGCATGGGTAATAGCGCAAATTGTGCGTTGATACATTGAAGCCAGCGCAGTGCGTTAACTCAATTGCGCTATGATACCCAAAATGATACAGCGCCATGACATGGGTAATAGCGCAAATTTTTGTGCGCTGATACACTGAGGGCCAGTTTCACAGTGGATATTTAAACTCTGATTGCAGTTTAAATAGGGAATTTCAGTTTCACAGTTGGAAGTTAAATACGATTTAAATAGCCGACTGTGGATATTTAAGTACGGCACAGAGTTGCAATCGAAAACAAATAAACAGCTGATTTCGGATGTGCAAGCAAGCTGCGTCGACAATATTGCAATTTATAAGAGATCAAATTAAACATAAAACTGCATGGTATAGCACATATAAATGATCCCGTAGTATTATAAATAATATAAACTGTGGATTCTTTGCACAATATCCAATAATTCACTTCTTTCGGCCGACGAAAAATTTTTAGTTCGCGCTGCCTCCATAATTGAACAATTGAACATATGTTTTTGGCAAGTTGTGTCAACCTTCAATTGTCAAATATTCGAAGTTGCCATTCATTATTCCGTATTTAAATAAATGCACTATGAAACTCAAGAAAAGTTAAACTAGATTTAAACTCAATTCGCAAATTAAATTTAAACATCCACTGTGAAACTGGCCCTGAAGCCAGCGCAAGTGTATCAGTACGTGTTTGTAGTGTTGTGCATAAGTGTTTTTACAATTGAATTGTTTAATAAAAAGATTATTTATAAATACATATATACAAATTATGGCCCGGTTTGTTATATTATTTGTTTGGGAATGTAAAGAAGACCTAAATATGTTTGTAGAACATAATTAACATACATAATATTGCAAAATAAAATTGGTTCATTTGCGCTTTGAGTTACCAATTCGTCAATGCAACACCAGAGTCTATATTTAGGTGCTTATTTTGTAAATCCCAACGCCTCACTTCACCCTGCGTTCACTAATTTGGTATTTTGTAAAACGCATCACCTCACTCGGTGACTGCTCGCGTTGTCTTACGTAGTTTCATATGAAAATCGGTACCGCGTAAAACGCAACGCGGCGCATTCACTCACTTGAACTGTCAAATCGTTCACTTGGGTTTGTGCTCGCGTTCAGTTTTTTAAACGCAAAATTTTTGGTAATTTCTAGTGAAAATTGATTTGTGGTAATCTGCAGAAGCAAATAATAAGTATTGCAGTACTTCTTAAAGACAAATACTAAAGAAAAAAGTACAAAAAAAAGAAAATACTAGCACTGCAGTTGAGGATCGAAATCACAAAAAAAAAAGAAATGCATCGCGGTTGAGGGTTGAACTCGCAACTTCTCGCGTGCTAGTCGAACGCTCTAACCACTAGGCTATGGGAGGTATGCAATGGATGCAGCAAATTTTGTGTGTTTTGTATTTGGCTGATAAATTAAGAAAAATACAACTCTTTTTCGTAAGAACTTGACAGCTCAAGTGATGCCGTAAGACAACGAACGCAATTACGCCGTGATTTACAAAATGCCGTTTTTTGATCCCGGCGTTGGCTTCGTGTTCGCGTTGCGTTCGATCACGGTGATTTATACGGTAAGGCCGTTAGTCTCTGCCAACACTGCGCTGAATTCAGACCGGCGTGTTTGTTGTTGCTTCTCGACAACAGAGGGAGTCTTAGCACAATAACGCAGCGCTGCGCTACCCATCGTTGGGCGCTCGCAACACTGTATCAACTGAATTTGCGCCGAGTTATTGCGCTACTGCGCCACAGTGTTGCCAAATAGTGTATCAGCGCAATGGCGCATTTCAGTGCGCTAGCGCAATAACTCAACGCAGCGCTGCGTTACCCATCCCTACAGACGGCCTTTTAGCCACCAGGCAGATTACACAAGAATTCACAAATTTTCTGACGTTTTTAGTCATATGCGGCATCCAAAAATGCTCTCGTATCTTCATTAGAGTCTTTTCCCATCCGACATGACAGTTTTCTTCATGGAAACGTCTCATTAACGACAATCGACATTGTTGGGGTACATAAAGTTTGTTAGTATTTTCCAGTTTCTTGTATAACAATCCGTGTTTGAGTTTGAACTGCGTTGATGTGTTGGTATCGCCACTTTTAATTTTCTCTATGATTTCCAATGTATCTGGATCATTTTGCTGCTCAATATGTAACCATGTTTCGGACAAACTCTCAATTTGATAACAAGATGTTGTTGGCACATTTCGGCTAACGTAATCTACATGTGATAAAGTCTTCCCTTTTCGGTATACAATCTCAAACTCAAAATCTTGAAGAAAAATCCACCAACGAGCAACGCGAGGAAGTAAATTCTTTTTTTCTTTTGTTGCCTTTAAAGCGTTACAGTCAGTAACCAACAAGAACTTAACACCGATTAGGTAATGCCTAAAATGTTTCATCGCATTTACCACCGCAAGTGTCTCCAACTCATAACTATGATATTTTGCTTCATACGACTTAGTTGCCTGACTATAATAAGCAACTACATGCAATCTTCCATTAACTCGCTGAAATAAGATAGCTCCATATCCACTTGCACTTGCATCCGTATGCAGCTCTGTTGGAAGATCAGGATTAAACTATACTAATAATGGTCGAGTTGTAAGTTGTTCTACTATGTAATCTTTTGCTGCTTGACATTCATTACTCCATACAAATTCCGTATCATTTTTAGTCAATGCCGTGATACAGGCAGGTTTTGCAGCAAATTCTGGTACGAATTTTCGAAAATAATTCGCTAGCCCCATAAATTGACGTATTTGCTTAACGTTACTTGGTGTCGGGGAACTCACTAACGCATCGATTTTGGTTTTGCTTGGTCGTATACCATCTCCCGATACTTCTCGTCCTAAGTATTCAATAATAGTTTGAAGAAATTTACATTTATCCATGTTTAAGGTAAACCCACTTCCAACTAATGCCTTGAGTACAATATCAAGCTTTTCAAGACCTTCATCAATGGTTTTGGATGTTATCAACACATCATCCATGTATACCAAAGCCAATTTGCCTCGTAACTCACCCAAAGCCACGTTTATAGCCCTCTGGAAAACTGCAGGTGCATTAGCGAGACCAAATGGCATACGCAAATATTCATAATGTCCATCGGGTGTGACAAAAGCAGTTGTTTCTATAGAATCCTCAGCAATTGGAATTTGGTGAAAACCAATGACGTAAAATATTTATTTCCAGACAATTCATCTAGTTGATCTTCTATCCTCGGCAAAGGATAGCGATCCTTTACAGTTATTTTGTTTAGTGCTCTAAAATCTACACAAATGCGATTCTGTCCATTTTTCTTTTTGACAAGAATCATTGGGCTCGCAAACGGTGAGTGACTCTCTCTTATTATACCATTATTTATCAAATCTGCAACAATTTCTTTTGTTATCTGCCGCTCACTGTGTGCCATCCTATATGGCCTAAAGAAAATATTGGCATCTTTCGTTAAACGTATACTTAGGGATCCTGTAGTTACCCTTGCCGTGGGAAAACCCGCTATAAAGTGTTTGGAGTACTTATCCAAAATAACATTCAGCTCCTTTGTACGAGGCTTTGACATATGTACTACCAGTTGTGGTAACAATATTTTTGCTTTTGAGACAAAAAGCTGACTTACTGCGATGTAAGTACGATCCATCGGCAGTAACCGTAATTGTAATCGTAGGATCTTTCAAAATGTCTCTTCCAATAATAATTTCATTTTGTAAATGTTTTTTATCAATCAAATAAAGGTTAACCTCAACAATAAGATCTTCAAATTCTACAAATGTTTCAAGCCTCTCAGATAGTAAAATAGGTTCTCTCCCAATACCTTGCACAGACAGTAAATTTGTAGTTCTTTTTGCGGATATTTTGTCAGCAATGTCGGATCTTATCAACGAACAATCAGATCCCGTGTCGAGAAGACAATGATATAATTTTCCCTTAATAACCACTGGGGTGTAATTATCTGATACCAACGAATTCTTGCATAGATTTATTTGTTTTCGGTCAGCTCTTTGTTTAGCCCAGCAGGTTTGTTCTTCGTGTCCAGATTTTCCACAAAAGGAACACTTAAATTTGGTTTCTATGGGTTTGCTTGGTATTTTCTGTACAACCAATTCGTTTGTCTTTTGTTTTTCCGTGCAATGAGCTCTAATATGACCCTTTTTGCCACATCCATAGCAACGTTTCTCATCCTCTACGCGCCTACGTTTCAATGGATTAGGTAGCCTGTCTTCTTTTTCAATATTGGATACTGGTTTATTCTCTTGCAAACGGCGTGTTATATTTTCTACTTTTCGCAAAGGTTTTTCTCGTATCGAAGACAAATGACTAATCAAACTTTGCACAGTTGATGGCATAACAAATGTAAGAGAATTTCTCAAACTCACCTCACTAATGCATCCGATAACAATTTTGACCATTTTGTCTTCTGGAATTTCAAAAGGTAATTGATTGATATGGCAAACCTTTTCCATTACGAACTCCGTATAGGAAGCATATTCATTGCTTTCTGAGTTGGCAACCTTCCTGAGTTGTGTAATAATGTCGGTACCATTAGAAAAAGCGTGTATCAAAGAAGCACGTAAGTCCGGCCAGCTATAAAGTTTATATCCGTACTTGTTGAACCATAATTTTGCCCTCCCAAGCAGAGAAACTTGTATTCTAGGCAAAATGTCAAAATTCTGCAAACCGTCTCGTTGTACCCTTGCATCAATATCCGTGCACCACTTCTGAATATCAACGCGGGAGTGATCCGGATCAAAACTCGGAAAACCAACCAACGCGCCGGTTGATTGTGACCCTTGTGTGGATTCTAAAATTTTATTAATTGCTTCCACCGTAATTACAAAATTGTTAGATCCCGACTCTGGACTTTCCTCCTGCAGATTCAAATTTTCTTGAATCTGACCTCTTAGATTGGAGTCATCTTCAGTCATCTTCTCAATATAGTGTGGTGTAGGCTGAATTAATCCCACTTCTGATGATAGAAATCTTTTTTTTTATTTTATTATTTTTCAATTCTGTACACCACCAAATAATTTTAAAAAATGACAAACTTTTCAGTTCAACTTCTCCCTTTTATACTTTTTAGGTGTACAGATCTGACGTCGTATTCTTTATGACAAAAATTGAAAAGCACTTCAAACTGAATTGAGCAAAGTATTATTCTTTTTGCTCTAACATATATATAGAAAGAATATAAAAGGTCCTTTTTCGACGAAATCCTGTGTTTGCTCATATTTGGGTGAAGATGGACACACAAATTCTCAATTATATTTAAGTCCGAAGGCTGCACTAATACTTCTGATACATGGGGCAATTAGATAATAACCATTCCCGCGCGCTCCATAAGATTCGTGTTTGGGATCATTGTCATGGTAAAAGTAAAAGTCGCCTCAGTGCTCCAAAACTGACCGAAATGGCTGAAAATCAATTGAATATCCACGTCAACCCCAGAACAGTAAGAAAGGTCCTCAGAAAGCACGGTTACAATGTGCCAATGGCTTGTTACATACCATTTATCAGCCTGAGAAACCGTGAAAACCGGCTAGAGTTTGCGCAGAAATATGCTCTTAAGGATATAAATTTTTGGCAAGAGGCATGCAATATATATATTTATAATATTTATTCTAAGTGACTCACTTTCACTGTGAGCTATATTTTTGAGTTTTTTCGGTTTTTGTTACTTTTTTTATACTAAGCAAAAAAACTATTTCCAAAACGTAGTGAATTACTGAAGTTTAATATCTAAACAATAAAATCATGAAAAGGTTTTTTGATCAGGGTCGTTTTTCAATATTTTATGAAATAGTTTTGCTAAGAACATAAGGTGGCTCACTTTCACTGTGACTCACTGTATGTTTCTTCAATAAGCAGATTTTAAATAAGCCGTTTTCTTATTTTCATTCAAAATTGGCTTATTTTGGCCGAAGCCGATTAATCGGACGGGCACTAACTTTTTGGTCACTACACTTTATGCGACTACCGGCACTGAGCACGAGACGTCTTTACTGCCTAGACACTTGTTTTTCGAATCATAGACTATAATAGAGGCCCAACTCTTTTGCTCGCTCAGAGAATTTGCATTTTTTATGTTGACACACATTTTGCTGTGAGTTAACCACTGCATTGTTGTTGCTTCAACGTGTAGCCGAAGGCGATAGAAAGTAGGAGTGAGGGAAATGGATTGAAAATTCTGGTGTATTCGATCTCGATCTGAGTTGCCAAGCGTTAGTAAGAAGCTTAAATAAGACCAGTTCTCTAGGTTTAGGCACGAGATGAACGCTTTACTTGAAGGATAAATCGCTAAATTAAGTTTTTGAGTTCTAAAACATAAGATAAAGAAATCTAATAATTGCTCTTGCAAATTCAATATAAATAAACTGCATCATATACAAAAATAACATTAACAACATTATTAATGACAATTTTTCCACTTCATAATACTTATAAAACATTTTATGTGACTTCTTCCTGCAGTTTCAGAACGCTTCCAAGCTTGTAGTCCTATTTCACATTGAAATTTATGCAATATAATCCCCCGTACATAGATAGATGCTTATTTTATGATTTATTTATTGAACAGCAGAAGGCATAAAAGTTGGCATCCCTAAAGAGGCTTTCCACCTCAGACAAAGAAAGAGCGCAAGAAAAGTTCACCCCAAGTACGGTCGATTTATTGAATTTCACCCCAAATAAGGCAGATTTATTAAATTTCACCCCAAGTAAGGTCGTTTTACGCTCAGAAAAGAGCTGCATAATGTTATAGTAAGTGTAAATTTTCAAGTATTGGAGCGTACGTGGGGCGAAAAAGAGTTAGTGAGTGTGAGAGCATCTTGAAAGAGATGGGCCTCTATTCTACTCTATGCCCTCTAGTCCCTGGTCTTGCAGTTGCTATTTTTCGGCTGTCCCTCATCATCCGATCCCGTAACGGTACTTAGGTGTTTTATTTTGCTTTTTTTCTATGTTTTCCTGGAAAGCCTACTCCCGCGCCCACAGCTTCCCTGTATTATGCCGAATTCCAGTTCGCCCCTTACAATGATTAATTACTATAGAAAAAAAATCGAAGAAAAACTGCCCACAGCAGCGATCGAACTCACGCACTTTCGATTTCTAAGCCAGCGCCTTACGCACTGCGCTATCACCACTCTGTCCTCCCACTGATCTCAACTCTTATAAAAGCCGTTTTACACCACGAGTCGGTGTATAGTGTGGCCCGAACTAACAACGCTCTAGTGTGAGTGAAAACTTCTCCCACTAATGTGCACGTAACGTAATAGCCCAATTCACAATCTTGTGCATTTGAGATAAAAAATTTGTGCAATAGAAAACATTTGCCGTCAATTATGAGCAGTGCTTTTGCGTTTAGCTTGCATCACTTTTTGCAAAACACGAAAATCACAGCTGATTGTCACAAAAACGGCTGATTCGCAAAAACTAATATTATTTTCAACTAAAATTTTTGACTTCAATAAGAGTTTTAAAGAACAATTAGTGGACTCTTTGATAGACGAAGCTGTTGAAGAAATTTTATTCATCGAAGGTAAGAAAAATTTCTGTTCAAAATTTCATTCAATAAAAATATTTTTACCAACGTCATGCTGTCCACTTTTTGTTTGCCGGCTTTTCTTTTTTTGTGCGCCGCTTTATTCCACTTTTGAGTTTATTTTTTAATTTTCTGTATCTGCTGTCAGATTGCAATCGCATAGCAAATATAAACTACGGGTTTTAAGTGTTGCATTTTTGCAAAGATTTGGCAATTGCATCTCTGTATATTTTGTGTAGAGTAAAAAATACTAAAAAATTTGCTATTGCAAAAATACAAAACCATTTGCACAAGATTGTGAATTGGGCTATTATGATTATCCATCAAGCAAAAATAAATACAAAGGACGAATTTAATTCTCCAAAAAAAGTTTTACTTCAGCAGTTCTCTGATTCCGAAGACTCAAAAATTTCAGAGAAATATAAATAACTGTTAAGCTTTACCAGTGCCTCCTCTACTTGGTTTTTCCATCGGTGGCACGACTTCCCGCGCCGGCTACGTCCGCCACCTGCCGCCTCAAATACTTTTCTCGTTTTGAGCTCCTTATACTACGAAGGAGATGCGACTGATTCCAAACTAATTTTTCAAGCAAATTAATTTGTTTTTATTTTATAACGATTTCTTTATAATTAGTTCGTGTACAAGCAGTAACAATCCATATTTGGTTTTAAATAAGAAAACTAAGTTTTTACCAGCAGTGACTTAGTTCTTTCAGGTTTTTTGTACTTGTGTGTATATTTCTGTCGGCAGCTGCTCGCTTTACATTTTACTTTGCTCTCGTTGCAAACGACTGCCATAAGCACGGGAGATCAAATTCCAGGAGTCCATAAAGCGATCCATGCACATAGAAATGCATTTCTATAAGAAAATACAGAAGAGATTAGAAGAACGAAAGTCGAATGGTGTACTCTTTAGTACAGAGGTAGACATGTAAGTTTGTATGTATGCAATTCTTTAACCAATATTTTTAATTTAAGATGAATACAGTAGGAACTCGATTACTGCACATACTCGGTAGTTGCCACCTCGATACTTGCGACATAAAAATTATTTCCATTACGTTCTTGATTCTTGCGACATTCACAAATTTCGACCTCAATACTTGCAACATTTTTTGTTTTGTCTTTGAATAAAATTCGGGGAAGTATCGTCAATGTATCAGTTTTGAGCTCAAAATATTCGGGGAAGTATCCACGAATTCATATGCTGACGAAATCTCTGTTCTTATTTAACTTTTGCATGGAAGCAGTGCAGTACTGAACAAGAGAGCGTGAGCGGATTGCTCTACAGAAGCAGCATTGCCAGTGCAATAGCTTTCAGACTTAAAATAATTTCGATTGAAAACTTCGATATAATATGTACATGAAAAATAACGCTGCATCAGACAAAATAACTTTTAATTCTTGCGTTTTCAATTAAGTAGACCGCAATTAGTTTCGTTCGTAATAGAGGTCTGCATGGATGCATTTGAAAGAGCGATCAAGACATTCATTCGAGTTTGAATCATTCACTCGCATGTGCACTTATTTCTAAACACGTGGTGAATAGGCACATATGCCTTAAGAGTGAATGAGAGAGCAAAACAATTGAGTAAATTGTAAGCGCAAGCACATTACTCAAAAGCATACTACCCACTTTTCAGATGGTCTCGGATCTTTGGCCGGTAAATGTGAACCTTCGCGAGTTTATGTTTTTTCCAAAGCCCGATGCGGCACCGCTAAACATATAACCGCACCTAATTTGGATAATTATTCAACTAAGGCTTTAAGAATCTATTTCCAAAATGTATCTGGGCTTAGAACTAAATCGAAAGCGCTTCTCACAACAAGCTCTCATACGGACTATGATATTTATGTCCTCATCGAGACCTGGCTGAATTCAGACTTCTTCGACAATGAATTCTTCGACACCAACCTTTATAATGTCTTTCGCAAAGATAGAGATGCCGTAAAAACTGGACTTTCGAGAGGTGGTGGAGTTATCATTGCTGTGCATCGCACATTTCGATCATCACTCGTTACTCTGGATAATAACAACTCTATTCTGGACCAACTTTGCGTGCTGGTGCATGGTACACATAAACTTTACATCTGTGCTTCCTACATCCCGCCTAACAGCGTCGATGGCTTATATCAGGCTCACGTTGATAATATCGTTGCGTTAGCATCAAAATACAACAACGAACAATCGCAATATCCTAATAATCACTTTTGTGTCCTAGGAGATTTCAATTTGAGTAATATAGATTGGTCCTATCTTGATAATAGCTTTGCACTATTCCCTAATAATGTATATAGCTTTGCTGAGACATATTTAGTGGACAACTTTCAACTCATGGATTTAATACAGATAAATAATTTCGTAAATAAGCTTAAAAGAATTCTGGATCTGGTGTTTATTAATGATAGTATGAATTTCTCCTTACTAGAATGTCTAAATCCTTTTTCTTGCTCGGGATTACATCATGTGCCATTAGTTCTGAAACTGCAATTTTATAACTTTATGAATAAAAACTCAGATAACCAGATAAGTAGCTTTAACTTTAAAAACTTTAACTTTGAATTAGTTAACAATTTGGTACAATCCTTGGATTGGAATTCTCTGTTCTCCGGTGTCGATGTATCTAATTGCTTTGATATTTTTAAAAATAAGATACATGATGTATGTATGTGTTGAACACATCCCACTCATAAAAAGTAGCCCATATAAAATACCGTGGTATACTAAAAATTTAAAGAAGATAAAGAATTTGAGGAATCTAATATATATAAAAAAAAGTGGTGAAGCTCTTTAGCCGTCTCACTCGATAACCGCTAAGCCGATATTCAAGATTCTTTTTTTGTTTTGTTCGAATTGCTGTATTTTAGGTTTATGCAGAAAAAAAATTCCGGAAAATCTGACGGGAAAGTCAGGAAATCTGATAAATTGATTTATTCACATTTTACGATAGGTGGCGGTATTGGAGCGATGACAATTGTGTGCCAACAATTGCAACGCGCTTAAATTCAATGGCGAAACTCACGTCCTTTGCTGTTCGAGTGGCAAAATGAAATTGGTTCCCTAAGATGCACCTCCGGAGCAATTGAAACCGTTGTCTGAATCGGATGATTTTCTCAAGAACATTCGACAGTACAAATGTTCCATTCAAGAAACTGGTTTCATGCCGCCTTGCAAGGTAAAAGAAAAAAGCATTAACACATCATGCAAACACAACTGTTCTAAAAATGGCACGGGATTCTACACTGCACGATTCGGGTTTACATATTCAAGGTCAAATTTACCATCAGATGGGGCCATTATTGCCAGTAAACGAAGGCGCACACCAATATCTGCAGGTGTTCTTTATTTCGTCAGGAGATGATCAAGTCGATAGGCGGTACAGAGGTCAAACAGGAGTGACAAAAAACGTTATTCCCACATTGCAACAATTCTTGATTGCAAACAACGCTCCGATTACGATGTTTAAAACGGGGATGGAGAAAATGAAGTCAGGCGATCACAGATTTGTCTTCAAACCAGATGGTGCATTATGCAGTTTTCGCAGTCATTATCCTACTGTTGCCGTTTGCAAAACACGAAATGGAAACGTAGAAAATTTATTATAAATGGATAAAAATTTGTTTGTCATCTTGTATAGAGATGGAATATATCATCTGGATAGGTTTTTATTGTTTTAAAGTAATTATTTACTTTCGGGATCGATCTTTTTTTCTTTTTCAGCTAGGTTTTCAGCACGACATATCTTTTTTTCACTCGTTTTACTCTTTCTTTATTGAAATTCATTAAAAGACTCTCACTTCGAGTTTCGCAATTATCAATTAATGCCTTAACCAAAATTTCCATTCTGAATCGCGTTCGTTAATGCAACAAAAGTTTCTGCAACCAACCTGCAAACGAAATCAGCTGATCGGGCAGTGACAACTGAAGTTGGCTGCACTGCTACTGTCACTGCACGAATTTACTGCATTTACGAACGTACATATTGTCTTTCAGCGAAGAACCGTTGGACCGTTGCAAAGAATATCCGAAAGGCATAGATCATAATATGAGAGATTGTCAGAACGCAGTTGGTGCATGGACCGTGTGGGGCATTGAATCCAAAATCACCATGCATGGTTGATGGAAAATGCACAAAAATACCCATGGTCCTATGGTCATTAGTAGCTGAAACAGTAACGGGGTCAGATGGACATTCAGTTTATCGACGACGTTCAAAGGACAATAATGGCCGGACAATCGTAGTGAAAGTGACATTTCATCGTCACGAGTCGAGACATTGAGATCGGAAATAAGTTCGTTGTTAAATATTTGTGCAAAGTGAGATGGCTGTGTTTGGATTTTTTTGAAATTTTCAAAATTACAATATTAAATGTGTTTAGGGCCGCATATAAAAGCTTGGCGGGCCGCATGTTGAGTATCGTTACTTCAGACAAACATTGTCAGTGATTCCCCGTGGGACTGCTGCAGATGAGCTCAATGTTGTGGGCAAAACGGAGTTATGCCGGGTCGAGCTAGTAAGTTTCATAAAAAATATAAAGCAACTAACATTAGTCATTTTAAAGATAAATACTTGCTCTACTCTAAAAAATGCAATACCTTGAGTAAATCGCTTCATAAGAATTACAACCAAAAGTTTGAATCTGAGATTAAATTGAACCCAAAGGCATTTTGGCGTTTTGTCAATTCTAAAAAAACTTGCGCTAGTATTCCAACTGAAGTATTTTTTAACGATGTAACTGCAAACTCCGCTTATGAGGCGGCCAACCTTTTTGCTGAGTTTTTCCGCTCAAATTTTGTAAGTGACTGAAGATGGGCCGGATGGTTCGACGAACATTAACTCCCATATAAATTTTGGTTCTTTGTGCATTTCGCGTGATGATGTGATAGATGGCATCCTTTGTCTTAAATTCACAACGAAAACCGACGTAGATGGGCTGTCGTCATGCCTTCTTAAAAACTGAATCTCTTGTTCTCCCACTGTTAACAATCTTTAACAGATCCCTTGAATCGGGAGAATTCATCGATGCATGGAAAGTTACTTCCATTACACCTATCTTTAAAAGTGGCAATAAAAATAATATTGCGAACTATAGGCCGATTTCCAAACTGTCGACCGTGTCTAAATTGTTTGAATCCATTGTAAAGAAGAAAATATACTTCGCGGTCAAAAGCCTTATATCACCGAACCAGCATGGTTTCGTTTCAGGCAGGTCCACTGTCTCTAACCTCGCAGAATTTGCTGAATACTGTCTCTCAGCTTTTAATGAGGGGCTTCAAGTCGACACTATTTATACGGACTTTTCCAAAGCATTTGACAAAGTCAGTCATTCTCTTTTGATTTCTAAAATGGCCGCCCTAGGTTTCCATTCCACCTTCCTCCAATGGATTAAATCCTACCTTTCGAATCGCAATTGTGTTGTGGTGATTGACAATGCCACTTCCTTGCCATTCATTGCGTCTTCGGGAGTTCCCCAGGGCAGTATCTTAGGTCCCCTTTTCTTTGTCATATTTATTAATGACATTTCTAGCTGTTTCAAAACCTCTAAATTTCTGTTATATGCCGATGACTTAAAGATCTACAACACAATTAAGAACCCAGTAGACTCGGCTAATCTCCAATCTGACCTCCAAAATGTTATTGAGTGGTGTCGGGTGAACCGCTTATCGCTAAACATAAATAAGTGTTTCCAAATGACATTTTCTAAACCTCGAATACCAATTCCTACTGGTTATTATATCGGTAGTACTTGTCTCAAAGTCCTCACAGAGATATCCGATTTGGGCGTTTACTTCGACTCCAAATTCTTGTTCCTCAAACACATAAGTTACACAATCGCTAAATCATACTCCATGCTTGGTTTCATACGTCGCTTCAGTTCGGATTTTTCTGATCCTTATACATTAAAATTATTGTTTATATCCCTTGTTCGTTCAAAATTGGAATACGCTGTCTTCATCTGGAGACCTTTTTATGAATGTCACATTAAAAGACTAGAACGCATCCAAAAAGCCTTTCTTCGGTTTGCTCTTCGCCCCTTCCGCTTTGAGGACCCTATTCCTTCTTATAGTGCACGATGTATGCTCATTGATTTACAATCGCTAAACTGTCGAAGAACGTTTCTTTGCATAACTTTTATCTTTGATATAATCCGTGGTGCTATAGATGCCCCATGCTTACTCCAGCGCATAAATTTTGCCGCCCCGTTAAGGAGCCTTCGCAGTCAAGATTTATTTTTCACTGCGCGATGTAAAACAAATTATGCTTCTAATGCTCCAATTTTGAGAACCTTGAATGAAATAAACTTATACTCAAATTCTTTAGATTTTTCACTTACAAAAAATGTATTTAAGGACCTGTTAAGAAGACTTATTATATAAGTACATATTGAATTGTTCGAAACTGTTTTAAGTTTTACTTTTTCCTTAAGTCTGTATGAATTGTTCATTAATTCTAGGCTATAAATAAATAAACTGAGTGCAATGCAGTGAGTGCACAGAGTATTTAAGGGGCTATACGCAATTAAGAGGCTGAGCTTATTGTTAAAGAATTTCTGATGGAAAGACTTTAGTGTATTAATTATAATTTCTATGCATATTGTGATCATTTTAAACATTATGTACGTTCGTAAATGCAGTAAATTCGTGCAGTGACAGTAGCAGTGCAGCCAACTTCAGTTGTCACCGACTGATCAGCTGATTTCGTTTGCAGGTTGGTTGCAGAAACGAACGCGATTCAGGATGAAAATTTTGGTTAAGGCATTAATTGATAATTGCGAAATTCGAAGTGAGAGTCTTTTAATGAATTTCAATAAAGAAAGGGTAAAACGAGTGAAAGAGAGATGTGTCGTGCTAAAAACCTAGCTGAAAAAGAAAAAAAGATCGATCCCGAAAGTAAATAATTACTTTAAAACAATAAAAACCTATCCAGATGATGTATTCCATCTTTATACAATATGACAAACAAATTTTGATCCATTTATAATAAATTTTCCAAGTTTCCATTTTGTGTTTTGCAAACGGCAACAGTAGGATAATGACTGCGAAAACTGCAGAAATTTGTCACTGCGGTGCCAAGCCGTTGCATTACGAACGCGTTGCACGCAGTAGTATTGCGCCATTTTGTTTTTACGAACGCGTTGCTTTGCAGTGCAACCGCTGGGTTGCATTTACGAACGTACCTATTATTTGCCGAAGAAAATACTCTTTCTGGCGAGGCACTTCTAGCCGGCGTTGCCAAAAATCTACAGCGTCCCATTCACTGTACCCACTTTACTCACTATACTATACCGTTACTTTGTTACATTCGTTTTGATTGTTTTGATTGTAGCAAATAGAGCAAGATAACAAATGCTACTCATTGCTCTCTTTGAAAATAACGGCACGAGTGAGTATTTGTTTTGCTGATGGGAGGTTTTGAGAGTATTTTACCCATTTAAAAGATTCTCTCGTGCGCCGAGTGCAATGAAATAGAGTACCGTAGTACACAGGCAAACCAAATACATTCATGCAAACCTCTAGTTCGTAAGCAAAATGTCAAAACGTGTGAACATGGACGACGAGAAGCTTATAATTTTGCTACAATCAAATAGCAAATTAGCTGCTGTTGTGAAAGAATTTTGTTCAGCACTTTGAAAAATTAATTCAACTATCAACACAAAAACAGCTAATTTCAAAGTCACGAGTAATAGCTCCTCAATTTCTACGGAAACTTAGCCAAGCTAAGTTATTCTTAAATCATAACTAACTGAACTATCTATTAGTAAAATTGATTGAAAATGAGACATGCAAAATCAAACGTATTATGTTTTTCTAATTTTTATTATTATTTTTTGTAGTGCCTAACTCTTCTTAAAATAAAATTATATAAAAAAAACTTTTTAAAAATAAGCTTTAATTTATTTATCAATAAAAACTTGGGGCGCTCATGTGTTCAATATTTGTCAACCAGTTACCACAATATTTGATTTAAATAATTTTTTGCAAATAGATTCTAGTAATGAAAGATATTTTGAATATGGATATTGAGCGCACAAGCTTTTATTGATAGTAAGATACAGGTGACTTGGAAACAATTTATTTTCAACTTTTTAGTACATTAAATAAATTAAAGCTTATTTTTAAAAAGTTTTTTTTTATATAATTTTATTTTCTACTGTTTAGTCTTCCATAAATTCAATTTTAGAGCTCTGAAATTTTTCGCAAAAAGAATTTAAAACTTGCAGAGCAGTACACAATATTTAGGGTATTCACAGTGTTTACTATCGTCATATGTCATATCCTCAATTTAACAAATAATACGGCTGTGATCGACCCTAATATTCGTGGCATATTTGTGGCGCGATGAGTTGTTGTTTTGCTTGCAAGGCGCGGCGAGTAAGTTCCTATCGTTTTTCATTGATGTGTGGTGTACCTATAATTATAAACTGAAGCCCAAGTGTGTAGTTGCTTGAAAAGTATGACGCCCCCTGTCCTACGCCCATAAAATTTTACCAGTGGGACGACACATCCAAGAGGCGACTGCATACGAAATTTCAATGCTACACGACCTTTAGTTCCAAAGCTAATCGAGATCAAAAATTTTGTTTGTATGGGGGTGCCACGCCCCCTTATCCAGTGAACCTTATTTTCTCAGTAGAAGGATATGGATATGTAGTAAGTTCCTACCGAGTTTCATTGATGTGTGATGTGTAGTTCTAAAGTTATACACAAATCTGGAGTTGGTAAAAAGTGCCACGCCCCTAATCATACGCTCATAAAATTTTACCAGTGGGATGACACATCCAAGAGGCGACTGCATATGAAATTTCAATGCTGCACGACCTTTAGTTCTTAAGCTAATCGAGATAAAAATTTTGTTTGTATGGGGGGTGCCACGCCCCCTTATCCAGTGCCCCCTTATTTTCTCAGTAGAAGGATATGGATATGTAGTAAGTTCCTACCGAGTTTCATTGATGTGTGATGTGTAGTTCTAAAGTTATACACAAATCTGGAGTTGGTAAAAAAAGTGCCACGCCCCTTATCCTACGCCCATAAAATTTTACCAGTGGGATGACACATTCAAGAGGCGACTGCATACGTAATTTCAATGCTGCACGACCTTTAGTTCTTAAGCTAATCGAGATCAAAAATTTTGATTGTATGGGGGGTGCCACGCCCCCTTATCCTACGCCCATAAAATTTTACCAGTGGGATGACACATCCAAGAGGCGACTGCATACGAAATTTCAATGCTGCACGACCTTTAGTTCTTAAGCTAATCGAGATCAAAAATTTTGTTTGTATGGGGGGTCCCACGCCCCCTTATCCAGTGCCCCCTTATTTTCTCAGTAGAAGGATATCGATATGCAGTAAGTTCCTACCGAGTTTCATTGATGTGTGATGTGTAGTTCTAAAGTTATACACAAATCTGGAGTTGGTAAAAAGTGCCACGGCCCTTATCATACGCCCATAAAATTTTACCAGTGGGATGACACATCCAAGAGGCGACTGCATACGAAATTTCAATGATGCACGACCTTTAGTTCTTAAGCTAATCGAGATAAAAATTTTGTTTGTATGGGGGGTGCCACGCCCCCTTATCCTACGCCCATAAAATTTTACCAGTGGGATGACACATCCAAGAGGCGACTGCATACGAAATTTCAATGCTGCACGACCTTTAATTCCAAAGCTAATCGAGATCAAAAATTTGGTTTGTATGGGGGGTGCCACGCCCCCTTATCCAGTGCCCCCTTATTTTCTCAGTAGAAGGATATGGATATGTAGTAAGTTCCTACCGAGTTTCATTGATGTGTGATGTGTAGTTCTAAAGTTATACACAAATCTGGAGTTGGTAAGAAAGTGCCACGCCCCTTATCCTACGCCCATAAAATTTTACCAGTGGGATGACACATTCAAGAGGCGACTGCATACGAAATTTCAATGCTGCACGACCTTTAGTTCTTAAGCTAATCGAGATCAAAAATTTTGATTGTATGGGGGGTGCCACGCCCCCTTATCCTACGCCCATAAAATTTTACCAGTGGGATGACACATCCAAGAGGCGACTGCATACGAAATTTCAATGCTGCACGACCTTTAGTTCTTAAGCTAATCGAGATCAAAAATTTTGTTTGTATGGGGGGTCCCACGCCCCCTTATTTTGTCAGTAGAAGGATATCGATATGCAGTAAGTTCCTACCGAGTTTCATTGATGTGTGATGTGTAGTTCTAAAGTTATACACAAATCTGGAGTTTATAAAAAAGTGCTACGCCCCTTATCCTACGCCCATAAAATTTATTGATTCATGTATTGGGCTCTAGGTTAGGCATGTATGCAAAGTTTCAGATCTCTAAGTAGTCGGGAAGTGGGTGAAAAATTTATTACTAGATTTGACGACATCTGCAAAGTGAAGTTAATAGAAAGCTTATAAAAATCAATATATTTCTTCTTTGCTTTGAATAGTAAAAGAAATTTTGTTGTTTCCCGGTAGGAAATGCCATTTCTAAAATCCCGGCTGCTGAAAAGGTTGGCTACCCATGATATAGAGCTTTAAGTTCCATCGATTTAAGGTCTCTTGGTACATGGGAATTCCTTTTCATTGCTATATAAAACAGGTTTTTTCTCTTGATTTTTCTTATTTTAAGGGCCAGTTTCACAGTGGATATTTAAACTCTGATTGCAGTTTAAATAGGGAATTTCAGTTTCACGGAAGTTAAACACGATTTAAATAGCCGATTGTGGATATTTAAGTACGGTACAGAGTTGCAATCGAAAACAAATAAACAGCTGATTTCGGGGCACGATTACGATTTCTCGGGCCCCTTAATTTGACCATTGGATAATGGTATATGGACGAAAATAAAACGAAAAACAAGAATAACTTCTTTCGATTAGAGCCTTAGTTTCGGAGTTACGACGCTTTGAAGTCACCACGTGGAGGTTGTCTGCATCGGTATTCCTTGGCCCTGAAAAGTGCCGTTTTGTGTGTGTGTGAGAGTGTGTGTCTGATAGCAGAGATTAGGAACTGTGGGGCGTCACTCCCACATTTGTACGACTCAAAACCCTCCAGTGTTTTTTTTTTTTTTTCGATACGCAGGAAGGTGGGAATCTTCATAGATACTGCTAGCCCGTACTAGTCAGCATGCACGATTCACGTTTATCCTCCTTGTGCCTACGTACTAAACCCACCTCCCTCCTGGACTCAGTCCTGTTTTCCCCTGCGGTACCACCAATTAGGCTTGTGTCGTTCGCGAACTAAAGATCTACAAGATCTGGTTCTCATATCTGAACTAGCTCTATCGGTCGTTCAGTTGGATGACCTAGATGAACTAAAGCTAAATTTACTTGAATTATAAAAGGCGCCGAGTTTTTCAAGTGACAGGTGCAAGGCACATTAACAAGGTATGTCACCAGAGAAATTGACAAGTATCTAAATGAAGAGTATCTAGATCGGAAGAAAGATCCGCTAGTGTGGTGGCATGAAAGACGTGAGGTATATCCCCGTTTGTATCAGTACATGTTAAAGAGATTTCGCGTAGTGGCTACATCAGTCCCGTGCGGGCGCATTTTTTAGGGGACAGGATATATAATAAATGAACGCCGAACTCTGCTGAAGCAAAGTGTCAAATTTGATATTTTTGCATAGCAATATATAAAGAATTTTGTACTTATTAATATTAATTACTTTTTCTTATATGTTATTGAAAGATCTCACAATTTTTACAAACGTTTTATTTTAAAGACAGCATTTAAATGTATGTTCAAAGCTTGAAGCTTTGTTTAAATTGGTTTTTGTATTTTAGAAGATAACAAAATATGTGAATTGAATTTAATTTAACAACAAAAGTGCAAATTAAAGTTAACTGTTCATAAATAAAATATTTTCCCTTATTTTTATTAAAATAAATGTTCTATTACTAAAAAAATTTTCAGACATTTTTTTTCCTAATTTTACGTAAACGTAAAACTTTGGCCGTTGACTTGAATACGTAAAACATATTGCAGCTGTCAGTCCTTTGCATATTTCACTTTTTGCTAGTGCGCTGATCATTTTGCTAGCATTACTATTCAGCTATTTTTGTTGAACTAAGATTGAAGAGCAAGCACTTTTCTGCAACAAAGATATAGCTGACAAGTTTTTCAAGCTCCGTTACGCTTGCGTTTAAAGTAATCACATGTATAGAGCTCGGGTATAAAAGGTTTTGTCAGCTGAAAACGGAAAAATATGTTACGGCTACATTCACTGAGCCTTAAATTGTGACTAGTAGACCCCGCTTAACTGACCAGACAAAATCGAACGATCTTGGTAGTGCATTTAAAATTATTTCTAGTACAAATAGAATAATTTTAATGAACTAGTGAACTAGTTCTAAAAGGCAACCTAATCCCAACTGAACTAATCGCTCAAGTGAACTAAACGGCACAACTCTACCACCAATCAAGGCATTCCTTCGCAGGGCAGGATAACCCTTTTCTAGGGTTTCGTCTGTTTATTTATGCAGTAATTTGCATGTTTAATTCTCTTTTGATAGCTTCGTGCCATTTGTCACCGACCTGGATGGAGGAGGTCCAGGTTCGATTCAGACAAGGTCCAATATAACATCCACTACTGAAGTCTTCTGGTCGCAGCTACCGACTATAACAGGATTTTGTTGGTCGCAACTGTCAACTGTCGCAACTGTCTGTTCTGATTGTGGCAGCCTAGACGGGCGTGGCCTAGGTCTGTCAATATATATCGTCATCGTACGTGGCCGCGGCTCCGATCCGCCATGGCCTGGACGGGTGAGGCCTAGGTCCATGGTAGTTCGAGGCTCGCCTTGGGTCCACCGTGACAGAGTTCACTGGTCGGCAGTGGCTGCACTGGTTGTGACAGCCTAGACGGGCGTGGCCTAGGTCTGTCAATATATATCGTCATCGTACGTGACCGCGGCTCCGATCCGCCATGGCCTGGACGGGCGAGGCCTAGGTCCATGGCAGTTCGAGGCTCGCCTTGGGTCCACCGTGGTAGAGTTCATTGGTCGGCAGTGGCTGCACTGGTTGTGACAGCCTAGACGGGCGTGGCCTAGGTCTGTCAATATATGTATATCGTCATCGTACGTGTGTGTGTTTGTTTGTTTGTATGGGTGTGTGTGTGTGTGTGGTTCCGCTACTCCTGTTCATCGTCGCTATCCGACACGTCGTCGATCACCTCGTCAACCGTCATTTCACGCAGACGTTTCGGCGCCGATGTGTCGGATAGCGACGACGTGTCGGATAGCGACGATGAACTGGAGTAGCGGAACCACACACACACACACATACAAACAAACACACACACAGCGGATGGTTTTGAGTCGTACAAATGAGGGAGTGACGCCCCACAGTTCCTAATCTCTGCTATCAGACACACACTCTCACACACACACAAAACGGCCCTTTTCAGGGCCAAGGAATACCGATGCAGACAACCTCCACGTGGTGACTTCAAAGCGTCGTAACTCCGAAACTAAGGCTCTAATCGAAAAAAGTTATTCTTGTTTTTCGTTTTATTTTCGTCCATATACCATTATCCAATGGTCAAATTAAGAGGCCGGAGAAATCGTAATCGTGCCGATTTCGGATGTGCAAGCAAGCTGCGTGGACAATATTGCAATTTATAAGAGATCAAATTAAACATAAAACTGCATGGTATAGCATATATAAATGATCCCGTATTATTATAAATAATATAAACTGTGGATTCTTTGCACAATATCCAATAATTCACTTCTTTCGGCCGACGAAAAATTTTGAGTTCGCGCTGCCTCCATAATTGAACATATGTTTTTTAGCAAGTTGGGCCAACCTTCAACTGTCAAATATTCGAAGTTGCCATTCATTATTCCGTATTTAAATAAATGCACTGTGAAACTCAAGGAAAGGTAAACTAGATTTAAACTCAATTCGCAAATTAGATTTAAACATCCACTGTGAAACTGGCCCTTAGGGAGTTTCACAGTGCATTTATTTAAATACGGAATAATGAATGGCAACTTCGAATATTTGACAATTGAAGGTTGACACAACTTGCCAAAAACATATGTTCAATTGTTCAATTATGGAGGCAGCGCGAGCTAAAAATTTTTCGTCGGCCGAAAGAAGTGAATTATTGGATATTGTGCAAAGAATCCACAGTTTATATTATTTATAATACTACGGGATCACTTATATGTGCTATACCATGCAGTTTTCTGTTTAATTTGATCTCTTATAAATTGCAATATTGTCGACGCAGCTTGCTTGCACATCCGAAATCAGCTGTTTATTTGTTTTCGATTGCAACTCTGTGCCGTACTTAAATACCCACAGCCGGCCATTTAAATTGTATTTATCTTTCAACTGTGAAACTGAAATTCCCTATTTAAACTACAATCAGAGTTTAACAGCCCTATTCGCTCGCTCCCGGCACAATTGATTGAGAGTATCAATTGATCCGCTTTCTTGTGCCGGGCTTTCTACAACCCTATTCTTTACCAATCGTATCACGAAAAAAGCTTTGGCGTTTCATTTAAAGCTCTTTGCTGTGAAAACAGCTGTTTGTGCTTCTTCTTCTTCACAAAAAACGAAAAATGGAAACAAAAACTGCAGAAAAGTGAGTATTTTTTGGAAATTTTCATTAATTTGGTGTTTTATCTTATTTCTTTTAATTTCTAGACATCGTATATTTAACAGGAGGACGTAGGAGCAGCTGCAGCATTTCATTCAAAGTTGCAAACAGCACCCAGAGCAGCAAGCCGGGAAAACAGCCTGATAGCGCTGCGAGCAGTGTAAAATTTGTGGGAGCAGTGGCAGAGGACCTCGAACTCCCGATATAAAGGAGTTTTAGCAGCAGGCCATACATGTGTTGTGTTTTTAAAATTGTGTAACTTCCTTTAAATTGCTGCAATAAACAAATTTTTGCTTTTTTGCTTCAAAATTGACGTTTTTCAATAGCTGTTTTCGCTTGTTACCTCCTAATTCGACAGTCACAATGAACATCTCAATTGATACAATTCGAGCTTTTGATTTCTCTTCTGAATAAGGAAAAGTAGAAATTGTGCCGAAATGCTCTATTGAGACGAAATTAGTATTGAGACGGTCGAAGGAATAGAGCTGTAAATATCCACTGTGAAACTGGCCCTAAGAAACATAAAAATCCTGAGGCTCGATTTCTCGATTTCGCATAGGTTCACTAGGAAAATTGTTGGTTAGATTATTTCGCACGGGTGGGCTCTTCTTTATGATAATAGATTCCGAAAATACCAACCTGCTCGGAGGAATCCAATGAAACGCCCGGCTTACCAATGCATTTCTTAAAACATTTCTCCGTCATTTTCTAGAAGTACAGATGGAAAAGTGGTTAAGGGGGCTGCAACATTTGATTAGACGCGTTCATACCGTAATGAGCTCCTGTGCATTAGCAACGGCAATTTGCTGTTTGACCTGGTCCATTAGTTCACCTTTTTCATTGCTCGACATGTTGGCTATGCTGGACGCCATTTTAATTTATTTTAAGCGAACTATTTTTGTACGACTCTTCCCTATTTAAAAAAATATTTTAATAATAAGATTTTCATCCAACATGCTTCTTTTAGATCACAGCAACAAAACAGTCGGGTTTGTGGGGATGAATTTCTCTATCCGAATTTATCGATTAATAGAAAGAGACATTCTAAAATCGATATAATCCGATTTTACACATGGACATATTTTCTTTCCGCTTTAAGCGGCTCATACACGGGCGACAAGTTGCGTTACAATTCGTTCTGCCATACACGAGCCAAAATCTGTTCAAATACGTACAGGTAACCCTCCTACAACGCGGAAGATAGGTTCCTAAAAAATGCCGCGTTGCAAGAAATCGCGTTGTAGGAGATATGAACTCCATACAAAAATCAGAGCTTGGTTCCAAGCTGAAAAATTGGGTTTTGTATAGTATATTATGTAATTTGATAACACTTCATTTATTTAAACAAAAACAAAACAATTATAAAATTTAATTTCAACGTAACATATACAAGTTGAACGATTTAATAAATTAAAACCAAAATAGAAGCATAGCTTTCTACTCCTCCTCATCACTTACAGCTCTATTCCTGCGACCGTCACAATACTCATTTCATCACAATAGAGCATTTCGTCACAATTTTTACTTTTCCTTATTCGGAACAGGAATCAAAAGCTCGAAACGTATCAATTGTGACAAAAATTGTGACGGTCGAATTAGGAGGTTACAAGCGAAAACAACTGTTGCAAAACGTGAATTTTGAAGGAAAAAAGCAAAAAAATTTTTTTTGCAGCAATTTAATGGAAGGTACACAATTTTAAAATCACAACGCATGTATGGCCTGCTGCTAAAACTCCTTTATATCGGGAGTTCGAGGTCCTCTGCCACTGCTCCCACAAATTTTGCACTGGTCGCAGCGCTATAGGGCTATTTTCCCGGCTTGCTGCTCTGGGTGCTGTTTGCAACTTTGAATGAAATTCTGCAGCTGCTCCTACGTCCTCCTGTTAAATATACGATGTCTAGAAATTAAAAGAAATAAGATAAAACACCAAATTATCGAAAATTTCCAAAAAATACTCACTTTCCGCTTTTTTTGTTTCCATTTTTCTTATTTTTGTGAAGAAGAGGAAGCACAAACAGCTGTTTTCACAGCAAAGAACTTCGCAAAGCTTTTTTCGTGATACGGTTGGCAAGGAATAGGGTTGCAGAAAGCTCGTCACAAGAAAGCGGATCATAATTCTGTCACAATCAATTGTGACGGAGTGCAAGAATAGGGCCGATTTCTCTCGAACGTTTTGTTCGTACTATTAGTTCAAAATCTGAGCTTGATCCGCTATCAAATTCGGACATCCTTTCGACGACTATTGGTTTGAAAAATCTTTTAAAAAGGTTTGTTTGCTCTTATTTCGTAAATCTTTATAAATTTCTTGATATGGAGATAAGTTATTTTGAAGATTTCATTTAAATATTTCTGATCTATCCCTTAGAGGACCGTTCTTTAAAATGTATTCTTCCTGTCATATTTAAAACTTTCTCGATTCATTTTAGTGAAAAGTTCGATTAGATTTAATTTTAATTCATTGTGGAACATAATTTGACAGCTTTTAAGATGTGGAACAAGAGAATACATACATACTGTCAATTCTCTTTTTTTTTCGAAGTTATGCGGTTTTTCCATACGAGTTTTATGCGATTTTTTTTCATTATTTCGAAGTTATGCGTTTTTTTCCTTTGAATTTTGTATGGCTGAGGTGCCCTAGCGCAAAGCAACAACACTTTCTTAAGCTTTGTTGGTATACTTTTGCGACACTTAGGGCCAGTTTCACAGTGGATGTTTAAACTCTGATTGCAGTTTAAATAGGGAATTTCAGTTTCACAGTGGGAAGTTAAATACAATTTAAATGCCCGGTTGTGGGCATTTAAGTACGGCACAGAGTTGCAATCGAAAACAAATAAACAGCTGATTTCGGATGTGCAGGCAAGCTGCGTCGACAATATTGCAATTTATAAGCAGCCAAATTAAACATACAACTGCATGGTGTAGCACATATAAATGATCCCGTAGTATTATAAATAATATAAACTGTGGATTCTTTGAAGAATATCCAATAATTCACTTCTTTCGGCCGACGAAAAATTTTTAGCTCGCGCTGCCTCCATAATTGAACAATTGAACATATGTTTTTGGCAAGTTGTGCTGTGTTCAATTGTCAAATATTCGAAGTTGCCATTCATTATTCCGTATTTAAATAAATGCACTGTGAAACTCAAGAAAAGTTAAACTAGATTTAAACTCAATTCGCAAATTAGATTTAAACATCCACTGAGAAACTGGCCCTTATCTTCAACGCAAATTTTGTTGTTGTCTTGCGCATGATTTCGATGGAAAAAGTGTACAACTGTGGAATGAGAAGCACTTGAAAAAATTTTTGCTTATTAAGTTTGAAATTTAAATTATGCCAACTTTGCAAAATGAAGAACCTATCTTCAGAAAAAAAGTGGGAAATTGATTTTTTTGACTGGGAAATTGATTTGGATCATTTATTGGAAGGATCATGAGAGATTCAAATGAATTTTGAGTTATTAAGTTGGGATTTTCATAACATAAAACATACAATTCATTTGTTTTTATAGTGTACATATTGAACACAATTGGTTTTTCTTTTAATCATAACAAAGTTTGTTTGTGTTGGTGTTTTCTCTTCCAAAAGGAACTTTTGGGCAACAATGTTTTACAGAACAGGCAAATTGAACATTTTTACTCCTTGTTCAAAAATTCTTAGGTATCCACATTTTTTCTGAGTCGACTTTTCTTTGCGACTTTTTGGTCTTAAGAGCTTTTAAAAAATTTTGGAACGTATCCCTATTTATGCAATGTAATTTATGTCTATTTCTATGCGATTTTTTAGTTTTATGCGCTTTTTGAAAACAATGGAACACATCCCTATTTTTACCATACATTTAGTGTATTTTTTTATGCGATTTCCTTTTGTGCGGTTAGTTGTGGAACGCATCCACCGCATAAAAAGAGAATTGACAGTATTTGATTATAAATTTGTAAACACATACTCAAATCTCCTACATTTGTGTTGGCAGTGTTACGAAAAAGAATAGGTATCAAAGTATGTACGTATGTATGTACATACTGCAAAGAATTGTATTTAGGGAAGAAAACATTTTTTAAATTAAAATAGTAAATATTTAAAAACAATTCCGTAACATAGAAAATTTTTTTAAAAATCGCGTTGTAGGAGGCGCGTTGTAGGAAAACTTCCGCATTTTGGGAACCGCGCTGTAGCGAAAATGCGTTATAGGAATCCGCTTTGTAGGAGGGTTACCTGTATTTCAATATGGAATGTGACACCTGTGCCGCGATAGTAATCGCTTTAATTTCGAAAAAAGATCTTGAATACGAGTAATGATAGCTTAACGCCTATTCAAGCAACAAATGCAAGAAATCCAGCAACTATTGCGAAAGAAATAAGAAATAAATTTAGACTATACGCTGCTCTTATGCTGCTATTTTTCTTTTTGGCAAATTCTAAATCAGCTTGTGGGTATAGTTCACGCAGCTTCACCCCAATTCCTTCATATGCCACCTTTCTCAAATTTCTATCCTTATAGATTTTCTTTAAGAAAGCAAAATTGATCAAAAAGGCTATTTCGATTGGTTTCTCCATCTTTTCTTTAATTTCAAATCATCAACATCACACCTCCTGCATTTTAGAAAAATGATGTTCGCCGAACACTGCCATACACCGGCGACCATTGTTAAGGGGTCTTTGCAGCTCTCAAGAAAAGCGAAAACTCCATATAAAAAAACGCCAACAAAATGCTCAAGAAATTTCCTTGCGTCAAAATTACTTGACCCCTATTGCAGGTCTCAAGAAATCTGCTACGAAATTTAATACTTTTTTCCATTGGAAATGTGCATAGGGTAACTCAGGTTTTGGCAAGGAATAATGTTTGAAACATTATTACTTTAACAAGAAGAAGACTTTCAACAGCTAATAACAAGCGAAAGAGGTAAGCAAACATAAAATTTGCATTTTCGATTGTAAATTTTTAAAATATTTTGATTTATTTTAGATTTTCAATTATCTTAATCTATTATCTTATTTTCAGACATGGAAAACTCGGAAAATACACCGCGAAGTGCGCCAAAACGCCAAAAGCGCCGTTCGGATCCGGTTATAATGTAGGTCCCGTTAATTTGTGAAAAAATATGACAAGCACACACAAGTAAATGCGAGAAAGCTAGACCTAAGCCCACACGGGCTGTTGCGCCAATCAATTATTATTATTATGGCAGCATTGTTTTGAAAGCGTTGTTTTAAGCGTTGTTTGTATTGTTTTTTAATATTGTAACATAGCCTTAAAAAACAAACTGAATGCAATTTTTGTGATCTCAGGCAAAAACTGTGTTAAAAAACTTAGTTAGGGCGGTGTTCAAAAAAATCATGACCAATGTATTGTTGTGCTCTTTCCTCTCATGATTTCACTATTTGCCCAAACGTTTCGTTTGACGGTCTTGTGATATCTTACTTTTTTGATACTATTTCTGTGAGACTTTTTTTGCACCTCTGTTATTTTTGCTTGAACATTTTGGTGCTCATTTTGTAAATCCCAACGCCTCACTTCACCCTGCGTTCACTAATTTGGTATTGTGTAAAACGCATCACCTCACTCAGTGACCGCTCGCGTTGTCTTACGTAGTTTCATATGAAAATCGGTATCGCATAAAACGCAACGCTGCGCATTCACTCACATGAACTGTCAAATCGTTCACTTGGGTTTAGGTGCTTATTTTGTAAATCCCAACGCCTCACTTCACCCTGCGTTCACTAATTTGGTATTGTGTAAAACGCATCACCTCACTCAGTGACCGCTCGCGTTGTCTTACGTAGTTTCATATGAAAATCGGTACCGCGTAAAACGCAACGCGGCGCATTCACTCACATGAACTGTCAAATCGTTCACTTGGGTTTGTGCTCGCGTTCAGTTTTTTAAACGCAAAATTTTTGGTAATTTCGAGTGAAAATTGATTTGTGGTAATCTGCAGAAGCAAATAATAAGTATTGTAATACTTTTTAAAGGCAAATACTAAAGAAAAAAGTAAAAAAAAAAGAAAATACTAGCACTGCGGTTGAGGATCGAAATCACAAAAAAAAAAGAAATGCATCGCGGTTGAGGATTGAACTCGCAACTTCCCGCGTGCTAGTCGAACGCTCTAACCACTAGGCTATGGGAGGTATGCAATGGATGCAGCAAATTTTGTGTGTTTTGTATTTGGCTGATAAATTAAGAAAAATACAATTCTTTTTCGTAAGAACTTGACAGCTCAAGTGATGCCGTAAGACAACGAACGCAATTACGCCGTGATTTACAAAATGCCGTTTTTTGATCCCGGCGTTGGCTTCGTGTTCGCGTTGCGTTCGATCACGGTGATTTATACGGTAAGGCCGTTAAGCTCGCGTTCAGTTTTTTAAACGCAAAATTTTTGGTGATTTCGAGTGAAAATTGATTTGTGGTAATCTGCAGAAGCAAATAATAAGTATTGTAATACTTTTTTAAAGGCAAATACTAAAGAAAAAAGTAAAAAAAAAAGAAAATACTAGCACTGCGGTTGAGGATCGAAATCACAAAAAAAAAAGAAATGCATCGCGGTTGAGGATTGAACTCGCAACTTCCCGCGTGCTAGTCGAACGCTCTAACCACTAGGCTATGGGAGGTATGCAATGGATGCAGCAAATTTTGTGTGTTTTGTATTTGGCTGAGAAATTTAGAAAAATACAACTCTTTTTCGTAAGAACGTGACAGCTCATGTGATGCCGTAAGACGACGAACGCAATTACGCAGTGATTTATAAAATGCCGTTTTTTGATCCCGGCGTTGGCTTCGTGTTCGCGTTGCGTTCGATCACGGGGATTTATAAAATGAGCACGTTTATTTCTGCAATAAAAATTAGGGAAACGGATAACTCTTCTCTCTGTTTACAAATTATAAGATTGGGAAAATCTTACGCGAAAAATGTTAAATTTTGGAGTGAACAGCATAGACGCGTAGTAAGGAAGTGCATCAACTTGGTAAGATAACTGCAAAAAAACCAAAGTCCGCGAGGTTATTAGTGAAAAATATACTTACATTTCTGGAATTAATATACGCACACAGGACAAGAAGCACGCAGGATGAAAAAGCAACGTAAATAAACTAAATTCCAGCCAGTGCTGCTAGTAAGCATTTTATTTCACCACTTCATATACTTTCTATTGAATTGTACTATTATTTCACTACTAAAGGCCGAAAATTAGTGAAATTTTACAACGCAGCCCTATTTTGATTTTGTAATTTGGCATCGACAGCCGAGTCTCTCATGATCCCAAATGGTCAAGTTACGCTCTTTCGGTTTCGCTCTCATTTTTCCATTTTACATGGGAAACAACAACAACACGTGACCGTGACCAGACCGCCTACGTAACACCGCCCTTAAAAACTGTTGATTTGGAAACGTGTTGAAGAGTAAGTTTTATTGACATTAAAAGAAAGAAAAACGTGTCGCTCCCTGACATACAAAAAGTACAGGGATAGCAAGGGCACAGGGATAGCTGAGCGAACAAGCTGATGGAATTAACTGTAGGTGATCATTATATGTTCACTTAACACTTCCACTTTATGCCTGAAACACAACACCGACCACGTTCGCAGAACTATGCGTTTTTTTGGCCTGCCGCAGTAAACAAACTGCAATCAACGGTCGTCGGCAGTTCAATTTCTATACAATTGAACGCCTCTGTAAACAAAATTCGGCAAACGGCCTGTTGAGCCTAAATGATAGCAATATGCATATCTGACATCACTACTGATGTGAGAAATTACTTTGAGAAATTTCTGTTCACTTGCTCTTTGAATTTTCTTTTGTACTGCGTCAAATGTTTTCATTAATAAAAACTAAAACATTTTCATTCCTTGATATTAAATCGGCGTATAATTATCAAATCATAGCCCGCTCAAACGGCCGTTGACTTATTTGTATCTTTTATCTGTAGGCATGTCCTAGGACGGCATGTCGGCCAAATGACGGCCGTAGTAGCAATGCTGATTCGGCAGGTCTGTTATGCAAAAAATAATAATAAAAAAAATAATTGTACTCTATTCTGTTAGATGTTATGTGCCTCGCCTGAGATTTGAACTCGGGTCTTCCGTTTCAGCAGCCAAGCGTTTGTCCACTTGACCAACGTGTCGCGTTTCCTTTGGTCGCTTAAAATTAACCAGAACGAGGAGTCTCTCAAATTTCTTAAAATAGAAAACTTATAAGCAGCTGTAATGAAATTCAATGAAATCATTACTGCGGCTGTTGGGAAAATGCAACCCTAAATTGGACGCAGCGTCAAATTAGAACCAGTTCTATCGTCGGTCGTTGCGTTTTGCGATGGTCGACGGCCGTTCTGTTCCATTCCTGACGTTCTCATAAGCCTACTCGTTCCAAAATGCGGAATACCGCAGCGGTCTGCGTTGTGGTCGCAATTGTGCTTCAGGCATTAATTGCATCAGATTATTCACCCATTACATTTGTTTAGTTAATATTTAAAAATGATTTTAGTTTACTGAAATTTTGTTTTTTAAGAGGTTTCGTAAAAATATCTGCTATTTGCTCGCCCGTTGGTACATACTTCAGTATAAAACCACCGTTCTCATAGACCTCTCTGATAAAATGAAATTTTACTTGGATATGTTTGGTGCGCTTGTGGTATTGTGGGTTTTTGACCAATTTAATGGCGCTCTGATTGTCCAAATATAGTTCAGGAATTGTGAGATTGCCAGATAATTCGCTTAACAATCGTTGAACCCAGATTAGTTCTTTAACACCTTCGCATGCTGCCATGTATTCCGCCTCGGTTGTTGATAGCACCACAGTTGTTTGAATTTTTGAAGACCAAGAGATCGGACCACCGCAAAACATTATGACGTAACCTCCAGTTGAACGTCTGGTTCCAACATCCCCAGCATAGTCGGAATCACTATAGCAAATCAAAGATAAATCGTTAGATTTTTCGAAACAGATGCCTTCATCAAGTGTCCCGCGTAGGTACTTAAAAATTCTCTTAACAGCTGTTACGTGCTCGCTCAGATAGGTATCCAGAAAGCGGCTTACGTAAGACACTGCATATGCAATATCTGGCCTTGTCACCATAGACAGGTACATTAGAGAACCCACTGCTTCACGATAGGGGTATTTTGGCTGTTGAGCATTTTCCGCAATTAGGGGCATGCTTTCCGCAGGTGTGCTCACAGCTTTCGCGTCTAACATACCAAATCGCTCCAACACCTTTCTAGTATACGCCTCTTGCCGAATTAGTACTTTCTCTGGCTGTGATGAAACCTGCATACCTAGATAGTATACCGAGTCGAACACTTTTACTTCAAATTCTGTGCTCAGATGATTTATAAACTCATTAAATGCTTCGTTTGACTGAGCTGCAATGATACCGTCATCAATATAAATTGCAAGTATTATTTTCCCTTCAACACCTTTGCTAAGCTTGCGTCTTCATATGAGCGCAATTGCTTGTTCAAAGCCATAGCTGCATTTCGAAAAACAAACAAGCGGCAGCTCACTCTCAGTGACATCGGATGTGGAGGAAATGATAACTTTTATCTCAATGAGAGCTTGACCAAAGCAAATCGTGCGATTATGCTCTATGCTAACCAGTTGAAGCGAGAGAAGAGACTATTTGCTGTTTTTACGCTGCGTGGGCGTGTGTTTGTGAGAGCATATCGTGACAGTGAGGCGAAATTGGTAAACAGCCAAGAAAGTGTTGACTGCGTCGCTGGAACCCTAAACTAGGCATTTTCAATTTATACAAATATTGGTGATATTATCTTAGTTGATTAATTGTTATTATACTATTATATTTATTTGTTTAGTATGTATATTAAATCTTCTTTTTCTTCAATTTATTTCATCTCTCTTTACTGTTTTGTGTAAGCAGCGCAACGGTTTAAATGTCACTCATTTTAATGCTAGGAGCTTAAATGGGTTGAAACTTGACTACGCTAGATACATTTTCGAAAAGTCGTCTGTTGATGTAGTCTGTGTGTCGGAAACGTGGTTCAAGAGTGAAATTCCTGATTCATATTATAATTTTGACGGGTTTAAACTTTTCCGTAGTGACAGGTGTGGTAGAAGAGGTGGTGGAGTTGCTATCTACTGCAAGTCCAATCTCAATGTTAAGTTTGGGAATAAATGTAATGATGTATGTGAGTTTCTTAATGTTGAAATCTATGATAAAAATTCTAAAATACTAGTGTCATGTGTGTATAATCCTCATAGATGCCATAGCCTTGAACCATTTTTTTCAGACTTAACTCATAAAATTATTGACTACGATTTCTTCTTTGTTTGTGGCGACTTCAACGTTAACCTGTTGAAGAATGACTCTGCTACAGATAATTTTCATTACCAGTCCTCTTTGTGTGGATTGAAAATTACGAATAATTACTTTCCCACTCGTTATATGCGTGATTGTGAGCCCAGCTTGCTTGATGTCTGTCTAGTTTCCAATATTTCTCTTCTTCTTAAATTTGACCAAATAACATTCTTGTCTGACCATGACCTACTTTTTTGTTGTCTTAATATTAATCTAGGTCGAAATGCACCTGTTAGCTTTTCCTATCATGACTATAAATCAATAGACTCTTCCGCTTTATTTCAAGACTTATCTGCCGTAAGTTGGAATGACTGCTGGTATCATTACTCAGTTGACGAAAATCTTAAAGTGTTCATGCATAAATTAAATGATATTTTTACTTGTCATGTTCCGTTACGTACAGTCCAAGTTTCCAATAATTGTTGTCCCTGGTTTACAAATCGTGTATTAGTAGCTATTAGGCTTAGAAATAAGCTACACTCTAAATGGAAATCAAATCGTTCAAATTCTAATTGGGATGAATTCAAAAGAGCTCGTAATGCTGCTACTGTTATTATCAAACAAGCAAAGTCTGATTTCTTTAAGTCAAAGCTGAACCCAAACCTAAACTCCAAACAGTTGTGGCAAAACATGAAAAAATACAGAGTTTTCGGCAAGAGTTCGAGTGAATGCCATCTAGATCCTGATGAACTTAATAACTTCTTTTTGGCAGCCGGAAACCCTAGCTTACCAATCAATGTTAGCAATACTGAGTTGCCTGAACTGACTAGAAATTCACGATTTAATTCTTTTGAATTTGCTGCTGTAAGTGAGGACTGTGTTGTTAAGAGCATTATGAAAATTAGTTCAAATGCTGTAGGAAATGATGGAATGCCAA
The DNA here is from genome assembly GCA_963457695.1 of Neria commutata. Lineage (NCBI taxonomy): Eukaryota > Metazoa > Arthropoda > Insecta > Diptera > Micropezidae > Neria > Neria commutata. Next base: position 854,827 of record OY735250.1, read on the forward strand.
TTAAGTTTATTAAGTTAATACTGCCGTTTATTTTATCGCCACTAACTCATATAATAAACCATTGCTTAACTTGCTCCCGGTTTCCTGACTTATGGAAGGTGGCCTCGGTCCTGCCTGTGGCTAAAACTGCAGTTGCGTCAGTTCCTAATGACTACAGACCCATAAGTATATTGCCTGCACTGGGAAAGGTTTTTGAGCGAATTATGGCCAACCAAATTACTGACTACCTTAGTATAAATAAATTGCTATCGCCGTTGCAGTCTGGGTTTAGGACTGGACACAGTTGTTCGACGGCAGCAGTAAAAATTTTTGACGACATTAGAATTTCGTATGATCAGAACTTTTTGACCCTACTTTGTCTCGTCGATTTTTCTAAAGCATTTGATTCTGTTAATCACACCCTTCTCTGCTCTAAGCTAGGAAACTTTTTTAAGTTTAGTTCTAGTGCTGTAAATTTAATATCCAACTACTTGGAAGGAAGAATGCAACGGGTTAAAATAGGGAATGATTTTTCATCACTTAGAGCAGTTGAGACTGGGGTTCCCCAAGGGTCTATCCTGGGTCCACTCCTATTCTCTATGTTTATCAATGATGTTTTTTCAATCTGTAAATACGCTACTGTTCATGCGTATGCTGATGACATTCAACTCTATCTCTCTCGACCTACTGGACTCTTAGAAGACTTAGCTTATAGACTTAACTACGATCTGACTTCATTAAATAATTGGGCTGTTAATAACTTGCTTCTCATAAATCCCCTGAAATCTAAAGTACTTCCCATTGCGAGGAGTGAATCATGCTTTACGGACATCCCTCCCCTGTTTATTGGACTTGACCAACTTGAATTAGTATGTAAAGCGAAAAACCTAGGATTTATTATTAATTCTAAACTGACTTGTATTGACCATATTAACAGCACTGTAGGTAAAATATACGGGACTCTACGTTACTTACGTACTTCCTCGGACTTCACGCATATTGAGACTCGTCGTAGACTCATAATACAATTAATTATGCCACATATTACGTTCTCTGAAGTCGTATATAGCCAGCTTGACTCACAATCCCAGCATAAACTTCTTGTGGCGTTCAATAATGCGGCTCGGTATGTATATGGAGTCAGTCGCTATGATCACATATCTCTAAAAAGTAAAGGCATTCTCGGTTGTGGTTTGGTTGAGTATTTAGAAATCCGCAACATTATATTTCTACACAGCCTTATGCACACAAAAAGCCCTAAATATCTTTATGATAAACTGCATTTTTTCCAATCGCAGCGGTCTAATAGCCTTGTTGTTCCAATGTGCAGCTATCTCAACAGTCGAAGGTTCTTTTTTATCAGCACCATTAGATTATGGAATTCACTTCCCAACTATCTAAAACAAATAACGTCACGAGCCAGCTTTAAACATGCTCTCTTTCAATACTTCACTACCTCTAATCAATAATCTACTTACCTTTCCTATCCTATATTCTACTTTATCCTACTTAGTTTAAATCTTATATATTTTAAGTTATTAATGTCACTCCTTGCACTTAAATATTATATTAAAATATTATATTAATTTAATGTTATCACTGTTATTGTTTCAATGTTATTTCTATGTGAATGTTAGCTTTAAGTCACATTTTTTTGTAAATAACATGTTTAAACTCCTTTGAAGTACTAAAAAAGACTAAGTCTTAGTGTACACCGAAATTTCAATAATAATAATAATAATAAAAACGCAAGGATCAGCAGTACTAGCTTTCATATTGAATTTTTCCAACATTTGTGTAAATTTTCGATTCCAGCACCTTGATGCTTGCTTCAAACCGTAAAGACTTCTATTCAGTTTACATACCTTGTCGGTACCATTATTATATCCAGCAGGCTGATGCATGTAAATTTCCTCTTCGAGAGAACCGTAGAGAAATCCTGTTTTGATGTCAAATTGCTTTATAGCCATCCCAAGTGCATTGGACATCGCGAGAATCATGCGAATTGATGTAAACTTGGCAACCGGACTGAAGGTCTCCTCATAGTCAATTCCAAATTTTTGTGTGAAACCTCGTGCGACTAAACGCGCTTTAAATCTCTCGATACTGCCGTTCTCATTTCGCTTCAACTTGTAGACCCATTTGTTTGAAATAGCTGTTTTATCTTTCGGTAAACTCACCAGATCCCAAGTTCTGTTCTTTCTTAGCGACTCAACTTCCTCGTCCATTGCACGCTTCCACTGCGTATTTAAATCTCCAGAGACCGCCTCCTCAAATGTTGTAGGCGTATCAGAGTCAACTAAATAGGCGCAATGCAGAACTGCATCATTCATTCCTTTCCCTTTTGAACACGTATTGTATCCGGTTACTGCCAGCTCATCCTTTGTCTTCCCGTCAATTGAATCAACATCTTCAAGTGCATCGCTAAAGCCCTCTTCGGTGGTCGGTTCGCATTCTTGACTTTCAACTTTTGGCATTTCATCGTAAATCACGGCATCCGCTTTTTCTCTGTCGGTAAAAGTTAGATTATCACTCACCTCCCTGATAATAACATCTCTAGAAATTTCAATTCTCCTCTCTTGTGGCAGCCAAATCCGATAACCTTTGTAATTCTCCGCGTATCCAACGAACACACCTTTCTTCGACTTCGCATTCAATTTTCTGCGTTTTTCCTTCGGAATATGAACGTATGCATCAGAGCCGAAAACTCGTAAAACTGATATGTTGGCTTTTTGACCAAACCACAATTCAAACGGTGTCAAATCATCTTCTTTAGTTTTGCCAGTTCGATTAAGAGTAAACACCACATTTTGAACCGCCTCGCCTCAGTATTTTAAACTCAAGCCTTTCGCATGTATCATCGATCTTGCCGCTTCTACAACAGTCGTAATGTCTCTTTCTGCGCGACCATTGTGCTCCGGAGTGTAAGGTGTGGATTTCTGATGTAGAACTCGACGTTTACGCAAAATCTCAGCTACATCTTTATTGACGTACTCTAACCCATTGTCTGATCTGATGCACATCACTCTTTTTCCAGTTTCAGCTTCAACTCTAACGAAAAAACACTCCAGCATGGTCGTAATGTCTGCTTTCGATTTGATGCAGTAGGCAAATCTATAATTTGAAAAATCATCGCGGAACAAAAGCATATAACGAGCACCTCCATGTGACGTCTCATGCATAGGACCACATAAATCTGTATGGATAAGCTCTCCTGCCATGCTTGCTCTGTTTTTGCTTTCATTGAATGGGAATCGATGTTGCTTACCCAGAACGCATGCCTCACAGAACAATTCGCTGCTACTGAACGGTACATTTTGCTGACGTAGTACTTTCTTCACATGCTCATTCCCTTGATGAGACATCCGCTCATGCCAAAATTGAAGCGACTCGGCTCTTACAGCAACATTTGCCTCTGCCGAACTATTTTGAACTTTCAATAACAGCTTAAACAGCTTAGAGCCTTCTCGAGCACCTTGCAGCCACACCCTGCCTTGCTTTTCAAAACTGCAATTGTTTCCATGTGCCCTTAACGTGTAACCTTTATCCAAACAATGGAAGAGAATAAATTTAGCTTTATGCCAGGCACATATAATACATCAACTAAATACTTCACGTTCCAAACATTACCATCATACGCTTCCACAACGATGTCGCCCTTACCGTTGCACAATTGAACCATCAGCGATTCTGACATCTTTAGGTTTTTCTAATTTAACGTAGCTTTCAAACCATTCTTTGTGATACGTCATATGATCACTCGCCCCGGAGTCCATATACCAGCTGCTGTCTTGAGTTATACTTGACTGCATAAACATAGCCTCACTTATGAACGCATCTCCACGTGATGGTTTTCCGCCACCCCTTTTATTGGGGAAATCCCGCTTCCAATGCCCGTACCTTTTGCAAATAAAACACTTGCCCTTTTGCTTTTTGACGCCTGCCTTACTCACTCGTTTCGCTACAAACGCTTCTTGCTTGCAAGGCTGCACACCCATTCGAGATTCCTCCATACACAATCGTCTTCAACGTTCTTTCTCCTTTCGAAGTAGCCTCCCACGAAGCAAAGAAATGATTATACTGCTCCGGCAGCGTCATCAAAATTTTCGTCACCAGCATATTTTCGGAAATACTTTCCCCAAGATCCTCTAACTGCTTCGCAATTTTCTGCAACTTCGCAATATGCATTGCGATGCTGTCTTCTGGATCTTTCACATATTGAAAAAAAATGTTGTTGTAGCAGATGAATCGACGTTTCCGACTTCTGCTCGTAAACGCTTTCTAACGCCGAATACATGTGGGAATTCCTTTCGAGACTACTAAAGAAATGCAGACCTGCGTGGACGACGTGATTTGACGAGACGCACACTGACAATTAACGACCTTTTTAAATACTTAACGACATTAACGAATGCGTGAGTTTACGCCCGACTACTGACGAGGAGAGTTGACACTCGACCATCGAACGCGACGCATCGCCGAATGCGTAGTATTTTTTAATAAATCACATTATAACGTTATTGAAATCAAGTGAGAGTTTCAATAAAGTAGACAAAGCGGGGGGCCATCGAGAAAGCATTCCTACAAGTGGTGTCAGAAGTGGGATGGCCTCCCCGCAAAGAGAGTGAAGAAAAAATGAACAATAAGTGAAGAAAACTTTAAAAAAATATTAAAGCGAGGAAAAAAGAGACAAACGTGTGCAGAAGCCAACTGCAGGTGAAATTGGTAAAGAAATGGACAAGTTGTGAAAAATGCTTGAAAAGCATTGTGGCAGCGGGCAGAGAGCAACGGCGCTAACCATTGCGATCTGCGGGAAAATAACGGTGGATTCCTGATAGAAGGTTTCGGACGGCAACAAGCAAAGTACAGTTGCAAGTAAGTGGCAGTTGGAAGCAGCGCAGTAGCAGAGTGAAGCGCTGAAATAAACACAGAGCGGCGTAGAAGCAGAGGCAGGCGCTGAAAGAGTCGCGTAGAAGCAGAGCAGAGAGCAACGGCGCTAACTATTGCGATCTGTGGAAATAAGGGATGATTTCCGACTGCGAAGTTGCAGACGGCAATGACGGGCGTTAGGGCTGTGGACTGCAGCGATCGAAAGGTTGCGGATGGCAACAAAGTACGGGCTGCGAGTGAGCAGAGAAGGTGAAGCTGTATGCGACAGCGACTGCGAGTGAGCAGAGATGGTGAAGCTGTATGCCGACAGCGACTGCAAGTGAGCAGAGATGGTGAAGCTGTATGCCGACAGCGAAACTGCATGAAGCAGTTGGTACAGTAAGTAGCCACCAAGCGAAAACAGTACGGAGACGAACGAGAGTGTTCTGTGGACGGACAGCGGCTGCGAGTAAGAAGTGAGAGAAGTTTCGAAGCAGCAAAAGAGAAGCCGAGTAAGCAGAAAGAAGCTGTTGATACATTGAATAGCCGCTAAGCAAAATCAATGTAGAGACGGCGGTTGCGCGAAAGCAGAGTGCAAAGCGAAATAGCGACGGCAAAGCGCAGAGGAGCGCAGCACAGAAGAGAGAGCAGCGCCGAGTGAGCAGAGAGGCTGAGTAGGCAGAGTGAAGCAGAAGCAGCAGCGAACGAGAAAACGAAGAACTGTTTGACGAGGCAAATAATCTTGCATGAAAAGACCAGCAGAGAAAAGAAGAAAGTTTGGTAAAAGAGAGATAAGTAGAATAGTACTGCTGTTGATGAGTAGGCATGCTGCTGTTGCGAACATTTTCCATTATGTATATATTAAATTCAAATTCAAACTGTACCGCTAAGTACGTAAAACATAATACTTATTTTATAATCAAATTCAACAATTTATATCGCTAAATATTTTGTATCATAATTCAATACCTAAACTTAAGTTAAATTGTAACCGGACGAAAACGACATGGACAGAGATGGAGTACGTGAGGACGCGATAGAATGTTAGTGACTGCGACGAAAGAGTTAGTTACTGAGACTAGAGAGTAATTGGCTGCGATTAGGCAGCCAAAGAGGCTGTGTGAGGCAGCGAGGGTGAAGCTGTATGCCGACAGCGAACTGCGAACGAGTAGTTGGTACTGTGAGTACGTGAGTGTGCTGTAGAGCGACAGCGGGGCTGGGCTCTGACAGCGGGACGAGGGTGAACTGCGAACGAGTAGTTGGTACTGTGAGTACGTGAGTGTGCTGTAGAGCGACAGCGGGGCTGGGCTCTGACAGCGGGACGAGGGTGAACTGCGAACGAGTAGTTGGTACTGTGAGTACCTGAGTGTGAACTACGAGAAAGTAGTTGGTACAGTGAGTACGTGAGTGTGCTGTAGAGCGACAGCGGGGCTGGGCTCTGACAGCGGGATGGAGTAGAAGGTGGATACGCAAATAGCCACTAAGCGAATGCGGTACGAAGCCAGGCTGAGATGGACGGAATTCATCCGGGCCGGATGAAGACGTAGGATGGCCGGATGTGGGAATTCCTTTCGAGACTACTAAAGAAATGCAGACCTGCGTGGACGACGTGATTTGACGAGACGCACACTGACAATTAACGACCTTTTTAAATACTTAACGACATTAACGAATGCGTGAGTTTACGCCCGACTACTGACGAGGAGAGTTGACACTCGACCATCGAACGCGACGCATCGCCGAATGCGTAGTATTTTTTAATAAATCACATTATAACGTTATTGAAATAAAGTGAGAGTTTCAATAAAGTAGACAAAGCGGGGGGCCATCGAAGAAAGCATTCCTACATACATGGCAGCAGCGGTATCGCAATTAATAATGTGCATCAGCGGCTCCTCACCCAACGAAATAACCAAGATTTTTTTAGCTTTGGCATCGTTCGCTCTCCATTTAGTAAGAGCAGATCCTTTCACGTCAGGCTGCACTTCAGTTCCGTTGACAATTTCCCAAAGGCCGCTAGCTCTAAGCATCACCTTCATTTGGAACTTCCAAAGTGTCCAGCCGTCGTCGCCAAGAAGTTTGCCGATCTTTATTTCGTCCATTTCGCAAAGTTAAGTTTAAAGTTTTTCAAGCTTATAACCTCCTTTTTTTTTCTTTTTATGAGCGTGCTGGGCCCATAACCTGTTGATTTGGAAACGTGTTGAAGAGTAAGTTTTATTGACATTAAAAGAAAGAAAAACGTGTCGCTCCCTGACATACAAAAAGTACAGGGATAGCTGTTCACTTAACAAAAACAATGTTATATTTTGTGCTTATGCGACCCCTAAACTGTCAGTCATTCTATGTCAGGCTTGTGTACGTGTAAACTGATGCTTAGCCCCTACACAAAACAATCATTGCCATTCAATCTTCATAATTTCCGACTCTTTGTGGTGTGCAGACATACGATGAGTGACACGGACGATTGTATCGCATATTTTGCACTGACAAAGTGTGTTAAAAAGTGAAAAAATAAAGAGAAGAGCACTCGGAATAAATATGCTTAAAAAAAAGAGGTCAGTTATCGCAAAAATTTCGCGACAAAAATTGTTTTTCCGCGTCGCTTGTTTTGTTTGCCGACATGCGCACGATGTTTACGGTACGACGAACAAAACGAAATGGCAATTTCGCTTTGGCCCCTGCAGTGCATCAAAAAATATCTAAACCACTTTGATATTTGGTCAGTCATTTCCATTCGTGGCTGTGTTACCATACATACAAATATTCTCTAACACATGCTCACGTTTGGCTTCAATCACCTGACCGTGTAGAGGCCGCATTATGCGGCCCTTAAAAGGGGTCTTAGCAGTTCTCAAGAAATCGCTCAAGAAATATTTTGCATTATTTCTTGAGGGAAAAATAATAGTAGCCAAGTAATTTTGACAGCTAACAGCTGATGATAATAAATAGTTTCTTTACTTACATATATTCAAACCATTTAAATAAAATGTGTTAGATTGACAGTAATTGTAGTATTTTTAGTAATTTTAAATTTGTACTTTGTAGTTAGTATTTGTACATTTGTAATTTTTTATTTAAACATTTCTTCCTGTACTTTAACAATCAGTTGGGACGACAACATCCAGTCGAAATAGTTGAGAGTTTGTTTGTAAGGCGAATCGTCCGGCCGATTTTTTACCAGGCTCTGCTGGGTTTCGAGCAATGCCTCTACCTTCTGCCAGACTTCACTGGTAGGTGCTTGTGTCGATCAGCGAAGCGATGGAGTTGGGCTCTAGAAATAGAAATTAAATTTAGAAATTAAGGTACAAATATAATGCACATATACTTACATAAGAGTAAACTGGAGACGCTTAAGATTGCATTGTGTCATCTTCCCGCTGTTGATGTTGTAAAAGTTCTGAAAGAAAAATTTTTATATTTAAATTGTCCAAAATGCCATATGCTGACTTACGTTCTTTTCTGAGAGACATTTGGAAGGAACGCCAAATCCTCTGCGAACTCCCAGGCAGGCAGCACACTCGCCAAATTCTGGCTCCTCCAGCACGTCGCCACCAGCGCTGCCGCTTGCAGCCTTTTGGCCAGACCTGGCGCGATAGCGATGGCTTTTACGCAAGCTTATCCATGCAGCTCTGCATTCACTCCCTGGAAAAAAGGCAATAATTACAAAAAGAACTAAATCTTAGAACATTCTGCTTACCGGATTTGCCCAACACCGCACTTATCGCCTCCCAGGCCTGATCCATAGCATTTTTGTTGCTATTGTTTGGATCGGTTAGGTCCCAAATCCTTGGCCTTTCCTTCACCAGCTTCGCCAACTCGTGTTTTTCGGCATCAGAAAATTTTTTGAGGCGCTTTTGGCGTTTTGGCGCACGTCGCGATGTAGTTGGACTACTTCCTGCGTTTTCTATGTCTGAAAATAAGAAAATAGATTAAGATAATTGAAAATATAAATTTTTTTTTACAAATTTACAATCTAAAATGAACATTAAATGTTTTGCTTAACTCTTTTGCCCGTTAATATCCGTTGAATGTCTTCTTCTTGTTAAAGGGGTCTTAGCAGCTCAGGTTTTGGCAAGGAATAATGTTTGAAACATTATTACTTTAACAAGAAGAAGACTTTCAACAGCAAATAACAAGCGAAAGAGGTAAGCAAAACATTTAGGTGCTTATTTTGTAAATCCCAACGCCTCACTTCACCCTGCGTTCACTAATTTGGTATTGTGTAAAACGCATCACCTCACTCAGTGACCGCTCGCGTTGTCTTACGTAGTTTCATATGAAAATCGGTACCGCGTAAAACGCAACGCGGCGCATTCACTCACATGAACTGTCAAATCGTTCACTTGGGTTTGTGCTCGCGTTCAGTTTTTTAAACGCAAAATTTTTGGTAATTTCGAGTGAAAATTGATTTGTGGTAATCTGCAGAAGCAAATAATAAGTATTGTAATACTTTTTAAAGGCAAATACTAAAGAAAAAAGTAAAAAAAAAAGAAAATACTAGCACTGCGGTTGAGGATCGAAATCACAAAAAAAAAAGAAATGCATCGCGGTTGAGGATTGAACTCGCAACTTCCCGCGTGCTAGTCGAACGCTCTAACCACTAGGCTATGGGAGGTATGCAATGGATGCAGCAAATTTTGTGTGTTTTGTATTTGGCTGATAAATTAAGAAAAATACAACTCTTTTTCGTAAGAACTTGACAGCTCAAGTGATGCCGTAAGACAACGAACGCAATTACGCCGTGATTTACAAAATGCCGTTTTTTGATCCCGGCGTTGGCTTCGTGTTCGCGTTGCGTTCGATCACGGTGATTTATACGGTAAGGCCGTTAATGTTCATTTTAGGTTGTAAATTTGCAAAATATTTTATATTTCAATTATCTTAATCTATTTTCTTATTTTCAGACATGGAAAACTCGGAAAATACACCGCGAAGTGTGCCAAAACGCCGAAAGCGCCTGTTGGGAAAATCCGCAGAGGTTTTAGCTTGCTTGTCCCTCTCTTCCGTTTCAAATTGTTCCGCACAAAACACCAAAATTGCGGTATTTAGTGTGGACACCATATTATGCCTGACAAATATATATAAATAATGCATTAATCAAATAATAGTAAATTTTGTGAAAACTTACCAATCTTCATTTAACGACATTTTGCTTTGATTTGCATCAGCTGTTAGCTGTCAAAATTACTTGGCCACTACTATTTTGCCCTCAAGGAATAATGCAAAATTTTTCTTGAGCGATTTCTTGAGAGCTGCAAACACCTCTTAACGGGCGAAAGAGGTAAGCAAAACAATAAATGTTCATTTTAGATTGTAAATTTGTAAAATATTTTATATTTTCAATTATCTTAATCTATTTTCAGACATGGAAAACGCAGAAAATACTCAAAGCACACCACGAAGTGCGCCAAAAGCGCCTCAACAAATTTGGCGAAGCAGGTGAAGGAGTGGCGACCTGGCCGATCAGGTTACACTATCCCATTGGACAAGCGTCTGGATGCGGATGGACGTGGTCTGCAACAGATGCACATAAATGAAAAATTCGCTAAAATGATGAAGTGTACAATGTGTACCACAAGCCATGGCGTGATTCTAATTCGGCCCAGCAAACAAGTCGACAATGACGCCTATGGCGCTGACTTGGATCGCATTCTAAATACCCAACGTTTATAAACACTTGTTTAATAATAATATGTGATTTTATTTAAAACCGACAAGTAATCCTGCAATTCAGCATTAATTATAGAGTGTTACATACATATATCATAATTTTTACTGGTGCAAATTTCCTCCTCTGAGGTGTCCAAATCAACGACTGTCAACGAAATTCTCTGAGCGGTCGAGTAGTTTTTGTGTCCCCCTTTGATATAAGAAAAATGGCCCTCACTTCGATTTGCCGAAAATTTGAGTGATGCGCACTCTATTATATTAACATGCTCTTTAGTTGAACGCAAACCGCAGAAAGTTGACCAACTTTCAACTTTTGCTGCACACATTTTGCGCTGACAGCTCATCTACAGCTCACATACACACTTTGTACTACGGAAAATTAATACCACGGAGTCATACAAGCAATACAGCAATGCTAACCAAATATGCAAGAACTTATGCAAAGAGAAGCAAAAAGCGCACGCAAACAATCTCGCAATAGCCTTGGCTAAAAGCAGGGATAGTAGCGAATTTTGGGGAAAAGTGAAGAAATTAAACGGCGGTACATTTGTAAGAAGTTTGCAATTTCAAGCACCAGTGCTAGCTGCCCATTTTGAAAGTCTGTTTAATGCTGATTGTAGCAAAAGCGCTATAGCTTATGCTCTACCACATGTGGAAAATGCATTGCTGGACCGTGTAATCTCGGTAGAGGAAGTAGCCGTGATACTACAAAGATGCAAAGCAATTAAGGCTCCAGGAGAAGACCGTATTCCCTCAGAATTTCTCCAAAATGTAACCCCAACTTTCATCGATATGTTAACGGAAGCTTTTAACTACTTGTATACAACGGGCGAAGTACCAGAAAGTTTTCAAAAAAAAATAATTTTTCCGTTGTTTAAAAAAGGCGACAGCAGTGAGCCGAGCAACTACAGAGGCATTTCCTTCATAAACGCGATATCGAAGATATTTTCGGGCATATTGTTGCAGCGCATAACAGACTTTGTCAACCGTCAAGGCCTACTAAGCGAGTTTCAACCGGGCTTCAGGAAAGAGTACTCTACGGCCGATAACATCTTCGTTTTAACTAATATCGCAAAATCTTATGTGGATAACAGCAAAAAAACTTTACCTGTTTTTCGTCGACTTCAAAGCAGCGTTCGATTCCATCGACAGAAATGCACTAGTGACTAGTGTATAAACTTAGCAACCTAGGGCTCTCCACTAAGATGCTAAAAATTATAGAAAGCTTATACGCAGTGGCGGACTAAGGCTAAAGCGGGCCCTAGGCAACCTTGTAATTTCGGGCCTTTTTTCAGTCATTACACATACATACTTTGCGTTTGGTAGTTTGGTTTTAAAGAAAAAATTTTTTAAAAATAATATACATGTGCAAAAATTAAATAAACATAATCTATTCAAACAAACAAACATTAATATAATTCATTAAAACAAACAAACATTAATATAATTCATTAAAACAAACAAACATAAACAGAATTCATTAAAACAAACAAACATAAACATAATTCTTTAAAACAAACAAACATAAACATAATTTAAAAAAAAAAACAATAATACTTAAACAAATGTACTCAGATTGATTAGTTATATTGATTAGTTATTATTTTGATAAAAATCCATAACATTTCGGGTATGTTAACTTAACTACTCATAGACGTATCGTAATGAATCAGTTGACAAGTTTACGTAAACGAATGAACATAATGGACTACCAATCGAGCCGATGTGAAATAAAATGCAAAACGAAATAAAACAACGTAACTGTGCTGTAAATTTAACAGAACTTGCATTTAAGCGAATATGTAAATTGTACTAAATAAGTGATTGGTGTACCATTGTTCTTTTCATGTCGTTCCAAATTTGGTACAATTATACCAACATTTGTATCCCTGTTACAGTTGTATAAACTAAAAGCATACACATTGTTATGCTCTTTCATTTAGTCGTCAATAAGAGAGCGAGAGACAGCACCTTTTTTTCAAATTCACTAAAAAAAATTAAAATGTTAATGACGCAAATTGCAGTTCTCTCTCTTCCTCAACTACACAAATGCAAATCATTTTTGTGCACCTCTGCTCTTGATGCATAATCGGAGTCAAAAAACATAACGCTCGAAAAAAAATATATTTATAAATGTAATGTAATATCAGGCTTAAATAAAAATTAATTATAAAAATTACAAAATTTAAAACCTACTTTTCGGGCCCCAAAAATTACGGGCCCTAGGCACGTGCCTAGGATGCCTAGGCCTTAGTCCGCCCCTGCTTATACGCGAAAAATAAAACGACAGTATGGGACGGAAGTACTTTATCCGAATGGTTCGATACGAAAATAGGAGTAAAGCAAGGCTGTCTCCTTAGCCCACTACTCTTCGCTCTGTTCCTAGATGACATTAACGACGAACTACCCGGAGGAATATCGTTTGAAGGAACTCATATCAAATCACTGATGTACGCAGACGATATTGTGATTATGGCGGAATCTCCAGGGATGCCACAAGGCATGATAAATCAGCTGCAATGTTACTGTGCTAAATGGAATTTAAAAGTAAATACCTGCAAATCAAAGATTATGGTATGCAGAAAAGGTCATAGCAGATATTCCAGAGAAGGAAATTGGCGGATGAATGGAGAAGAACTGGAAAAAGTACGAGAATACAAATATCTTGGTGTGTTAATAACTCACAACCTGCAATTCACTAAGCATTTGCGTGAAAAACTGAAAGACGCGAAAACAGCCATTAATTGTAGCTGGAAGAGAATTTTGGGTAATAAACACATTGCGCCAAGTGCAAAATTTAAAGTTTTTCACGCTGTAATGAGAGCGGTCATGACCTATGCAGCGCAAGTCTGGGGCTTCAAGCGGTTTGATGAAGTAGAAAAACTGCAACTATATTTCTTTAAGAGAATTTTTAGATTGCCTGAAAATACCCCGGCCTACATGATCTACACCGAAACAGGTCTCCCTACGCTATACACTTTTACGCTAAACTTGCACATTAACTATGTCAAAAAAGCGTTATGCCTACCTAGTCACAGGCTGCCGAAAATTGTTGCACTTCATCTATTGAGGGAAAAGAGCCAATGCTTCCAAACTTGGTGCGAGTTAAGTGCTGAACACAATTTAATACCACCCACTTCACTAAATGTTCACTCATGGATGGAATCCAAGAAGACACTTCTGATGCGAATTGAGGAAGCTGAACTCAACTCTTTCATAGCAAAAGCGTGTCAGAGCACAAAGCGCATGCTGTACAGAACGCTGAGCCACAATTTAGGAGAAGAAAACTATTTTAATGATAAATATAGCATCGAAATAATCTCCACAATTTTTAAAACAAGAGGCGAGTTGCTGCTGCTAAACTATAGACCGCATGTGAAGGAAGAGAACACAGTGTGTACATTGTGCAACATGCATGAAGTCGAAAATGTACAGCACTTCTTAGGAATATGCCCAATACTGAAGGAGCTAAGAGTTCTCCACCTGAGGACTAGCAAAATTTCTATAGAAAACATAGCAGACATAGTAAATGGGCCAAACTGGCTACAGTTAGCATTCTATGTAAGAGAGGCACTAAAGTATAGGCAAAAAATTTTGAATGAAAGCTTTTAAGAATAAGTTTCTTATATATGTATAAGTTTTTATATACATATATAAATGAAACTAATGCGCATTGTTTATAAATATACTATTTAGTTATACTTATGTATGGCTGACGGCTTAAGCCATTGCTATACATATGTTAACCAACTTTTAATTGTAATGTAATAATTTGGAAAATAAAACTACTACTACTACACACTTTGTGGTTGCCATCAGTGGATTAAAAGTGTGGTAGCTGAATATATTTTCATGTTGTACTTATTTCAATCAATATTAGGTTTAAACGATATAAGTATACACAATATTAAAAGTTGATATAGCTATAAACTTGGGACGAAATATGTTCTGTAAACTATTTAAGAATGTTAAAGCTATATTAACTTTTAATATTGTGTGTATATCGTTTAAACCTAATATTGATTGAAATAAGTACAACATAAAAATGTATTCAGCTACCACACTTTTATTTCACACTGATGGCAACCACAAAGTGTGTATGTGAGCTGTAGATGAGCTGTCAGCGCAAAATGTGTGCAGCAAAAGTTGAAAGTTGGTCAACTTTCTGCGCTCTGCGCTCAGCGCGCCGCTCATTGGCACTCTCTTCATATGTTTGCACTAGTTCAACTTAGCTGTCAAAAATTTTTTAGCGCAATGTGGCGCACGCACGCACCATTAGAACTCGGCCATAATTCATAATTCAATTTAGCTTTAGTTCATCTAGGTCATCCAACTGAACGACCGACAGAGTTAGTTCAGATATGAGAACTAGATCTTTGAGATCTTTAGTTCTCGAACGACACAAGCCTAATGTTTACGGGTATTGCAAAACAAAACAAGAAAAATCTGTTCACATAATTCTTAGTCAGAGCATACGAAGAAATCTGCATAAACAAACTAAGTGTAGCAACAGAAAGCATATAAACAATTTGTCCAGTTCAATACGTATGAATAATTTTAAAGTTAAAAAAGGCAATTCAGTCTAAAAGTGAATTGAACATAAATGAGCAATGAAGTGGAAATAATATGCAAAAGGTTTTTGTTAGCTCACGCCTGACTGATTTGGTCAGTCCTGTACTGTTTTAATTTTGTTGTGATTAAAAAAGTTATTCGTCATTTTAAGTAATTTAGCTCAGCGCTGATTTGAGACGAAACAGGTGCAAAGTAGCGAACCCCGTACTAGATCAAGTACTGGGACTTTTTTTCTGAAGGTCAAAGGTAACAAGAAATTATTGTTGGCAATACCAGGGTCTACAAACCCTGGGCTAGCTTTTCCGTCCATGAGCCATTCCAGAAGTGGGTTTAGGATCGAATTGTATGCATGATCTTCTCTGCTCTCCACGGTCGCTCTTTTCGGGCGAGATTGAACTTAAGGCCTCGTCACATAGAATCCGTTGCGTCCGTGAGAGCGATTTTTCAACTGACAGCAAAGTTGAAATGTATGAAATCATATGAAGCATGACATATAAGCAACGGATGGGATGCCGCAACGCAAAAAGTTGAACAACTTTCAACTTTTGCCGTCCGGCAGAACGTTGACAGATATCAGCTGATTGTTTTTATTGTTTTGCCGACTTGAAATTTTCTGTGGAATTTTTTCTATTTCAATGAAACTTTCTGTATTTGCAATTGTTTCGAAGAACAATTAATAGAAGCAGTACAACAGTATATTTTCCTTTATGACAAATGGGCTCAGGTGTACCGCAAGAAGCTTCTGAAGGAAAATGCTGGGGTTTCTGCTGCTCGCGCCACAATATAAATGTTTTAATACAGAAGACGAAGCAGCTGATTTTCTATGCGCTGCCAGCGTATTCATTGTGCCGACCCTATCCGGCAGTCCGTCGCCGTCAGTTGAAAACGACGCTCTCACGGACGCAACGGATTCTATGTGACAAGGCCTTTAATTGCGGCTTTGTTCTTTTTCGATGTTATTCAAAGCAAAATCAAAAGAGCATTCGTGGCCGGTGTTCGTGATGAATGATAGTATGATGGAATTGAAGGAATTTGTGTTTAAAATTTCCGCTGATGGTTTAAGTACGGAATACCGATCCCTCTTGACACAAATTAATAAATGATCCTTTATACAACTTTTGATACTCAATTGAACGAACCAAACAAATTTTATGGTAAACACCTAGATAACATAAATTTACGAAATACATCTGTCTTTTGTAAAAGTATATCGTAGAAATTGGTTGAGACATTTACGAACAATACTGACTACAAATATAATTTGAATATGAACCATTTTTTTAATGAACGATTTATCGTTTTTTCACGAGATTATTAACGGCTTCATTTTATAAAAAGCAACGCGTCACTTCACCCTGCGTTAAAGAATTTGGCATTGTGTAAAAAGCATCACCTCACTCAGTGACCGCGCGCGTTGTCTTACGTAGTTTCATATGAATATCGGTATCGCATAAAACGCAACGCTGCGCATTCACTCACATGAACTGACATACCGTTCACTTGGGTTCGAATTTTTAAACGCATAATTATAGGAAATTTCAAGTAAAAATTGATTTGTGGTAATCTGTAGAAGCAAATAATATGTATTATAATACCTTTTAAATCCAAGTACAAATAAAAAAGCAGTCAAGTGCGAGTTGGGCTCGCTCACTGAGGGTTCCGTACCAGAAATACCCTTTTTAGCCTTCGAATTTAGTTTCTCTTTGCCCGTCTGGCCACACAATTTTCCACATTTTGGCCTACATCTTCGAAACCAATTTACCTAAAATTATAAAAAAAAACATTTTTGGAACCCACGGACGTAGCCCTTTCTAACGATACCCCACAATATGTAAACAACAAAAATTTTTCGCTGAAGAAATTTTTTACTATGGTAATCTTAAATAAAATTTTTAAAAATAGAAAAACAAATTTGTCAAAAAAGGTTGCAGTTTTCCAGTAATCTATGACTAAAGACCTACTAACTCTGATTTTATCAAAATTTTAGCTTAAGAAATGTAGAAAGGCAAGGAGTCATGGTCATTTTTTCGACATTTTGTGCTATATCTTCCAAACCACTTCACCGAAAATTATAAAAAAAATATGTTTGGAATCCATGAAAGTAGCCCTTTCTAATAATACCCCACTCGATATAAACAACTAAAATTTTTTTTTAAGGGGGTCATCTTAAATCAAAAAAAAATAAAAAATTCGAAAAAACCGGCAGCCATTCAGTCATGCGTGATCAAATACTTAGTAAGCCTGATTTTATCAAAATTTTCGGTTGAGAAATGGCATGGGAAAATGGGATCATGTGGGGACAGGTCAGTTTTTCTCACATTTTTAACTATATCTTTCTAACCCGTTTACATAAAATTAAAAAAAAATACATTCTATAATCTATGGATGTAGCCCTTTCTAACGATACCCCACACGATACGATTTAAAATTATTTTTTTTTTGTCCGACCCGAAAACCTTTAAAAATTATAAAAAAATATTTCTAAAAATATTTCTTAACTCTTTATAGTGAAAATGTGTTCAGGTTATTAAGACCTAACATCGTGCAAAATTTCAGGTCTCTACGATGAAAAAAGGTCGTTTTATATACACACTCCCAAAACAAAAGTGACCTTAAGTGTTCCCGTTTTTTCCCTTTTAGGGGAACGGAACCCTAAAAACAGGAAAATACTAGCACCGCGGTTGAGGATCGAACTCACAACCTCTCGCGTGTTAGTCAAACGGTGTAACCACTAGGCTATGAACGTAGGAAATTCACACATGCAATTTTGTGTATATTATATAAGGTTGGTAAATTGCAACCCTGTTTCGTAAGAACTTGACAGTTAAAGTGATGACGTAAGACAACGAACGCAATTACGCAGTGATTAAAAAATTGCCATTTTTAATCCCGGCGTTGGCGTTCGTGTTCGCGTTGCGTTCGATCAGGGGATTTATAAAATGAGGCCGCAAGTGTATTCGATGAATGTGTAAAAATAGGATATTGAAACCAGATCCCGTGTTTATTCAATTTCCAAGACGACTCATTTATATCACTGAAAAGAATAATTTCGTCGGCCTTGCGTGTACCGCACTAATTGCATGGTTAAAATTAATTTCCAATTTTTGCTTCTTAGCGTCCTCGCGTTCAATTGCGGCTAAAATTGTTGACAGCTAAGTTGAACTGGTACAAACATATGAAGAGAGTGCCAATGAGAATCGCGTTGAACACAAACAAAACGCAAAAATTAGCCCAACTTTCAACTTTTGGCGCAAAAAATGCGTTGGGAAGCTCATTAACAGCTCACATATGTACATACTTTGTGGTTGTCATCAATTTGAAATAAAAGTGTGGTAGCTAAATATATTTTTATGTTTTCAATTAATATTAGATTTAATTGGTTAATATGTAACCAATATTATTAGTTATGGCAGTTATAAAATTAATACGAAATATGTTCCGTAAATTATTTAACAATGTTTACTCCTTAAGTTTTAAATTGCCGAAATATGGTGATTTTTTTCAAACGCACTTAATTCTATGCATTGGAACAGCTAAAATTTAACAAAATTTTTACGTTTGCGCACTGCCGCAATTCAGCGCACACACGCACCACTGAAACTCCGCTCTAACAAGCTGTATTATTGATCTCCGAAATGTTAAAATATTCGAAGCAACCTGCTTTACCTGAGCTCTATACACGCGTTCACTATAATCGTATTTTTACGTATCGTAACGCAGAAAGCCCATTAAAATTATTGTAGATTTCTCCGATACGTTTATATAAAAACGTGTCAGCTGATTGCATTTTTGCAGAAAGTGCTGCCAGTGTTCTTCGATTTAAGTTCAAAAGTAGTGAATTATTATTGCCAAAATTAACACAAAAAGGTTGTACGCAATAAAAAGATGTACAAATTATGACAACTCTGCGCCGAAAATTTTATAAAAAAAGTAAATTTAATCTGAAAAACAAAATAAACAGCGTGCTTATTTTGTGCACGAAACTATTCGGCAACACTAGCAAAAAAAAATCAAACATGCTAAAGACTGACATCTTTGCTACGTTTACATTTTAGAGTAAATGACCAATATCTAACTTTTTGTAGAGTTATGTAAAGATGCGATACGTCTGGAGTAACTGTGCCTTAGTCAACTATTGTAGTTTAGAACTTGCGGGATTCTGAAAGAGAAAAGACTTTGAAAGCAAAGCAAATAAAGAATAATTTCATAGAAGAAAAATCAGCAAACAAAAGTAATTCTTGCATTTGGGCGTTTACGCAGAGATTCTTGTTCAAACCTTGAAAATTTCTGAAAGTTCCAAGTTATTGAAGAAGTATTTAAAGACGCCTCAAATTTATCAACTCTCGCAGAATTAGCAAAATTTATAAATGAAGCCAAAATAGACATCTAAATTAAAAAATTGTTTAACTTCTTAGGGCCAGTTTCACAGTGGATGTTTAAATCTAATTTGCAAATTGAGTTTAAATCTAGTTTAACTTTCCTTGGGTTTCACAGTGCATTTATTTAAATACGGAATAATGAATGGCAACTTCGAATATTTGACAGTTGAAGGTTGGCCCAACTTGCTAAAAACATATGTTCGATTGCTCAATTGTGGAGGCAGCAAAATTTTCGTTGACTAAAATAAGTGAATTGTTAGATATTGTGCAAAGTATGCACAGTTTATATTATTTATGTGCTACTGTGTTATTTATATGTGCTATTCCATGCAGTTTTATGCTTAATTTGAATCTTATAAATTCCACGCAGCTTGCTTGCACATCCGAAATCAGCTGTTCATAAATTCAACTCTGTGCCGTACTTAAATATCCACAATCGGCCATTTAAATTGTATTTAACTTCCAACTGTGAAACTGAAATTCCCTATTTAAACTGCAATGAGAGTTTAAACATCCACTGTGAAACTGGCCCTAAGTATATCCAGAAATCACTCTGATTTGTAAACATACATACACGCACAGTCACAGATACACGCTGCAGGAAATTCGCGTCGCAAGCTTCTAATAAGCGGCACAACCAATGTTGCCATATTCACAGTTTTAACTGTAAATTACAGTTTTTTAGACAAGCTCAAAGTTTTTAAAATTACCTCCTAGTACAAATTACAGTTTTTTTAAATTTCAGAATTGAAAGAATAAATTAAAATGTCTTTAAAACAAAATGAAAATGTTATTTAAATCGTAGTACTTTCGTATTTCAGCTTGTTATTTTCTTTAAAATGAATTGCTTTGTGTAATTTTTGTTTAATAAAATTCCAAAAACCGTATTTTCACAAAAATCTTTTCGGTTTTGAAGGTTACAGTTTTTTGGTTGAAATTACAGTTTTTCTTTTAGGAATTTACAGTTTTTTGGAAAAAAAATCTGGCAACATTGGGCACAACCGTTAATCTTATACATATATAAAAATGGATTGTCCGGCGAAAGCGCGAAAACGGCTGAACCGATTTTGATGAAATTTAGTGAGTGTGCTTGAGTGGGTTCAGGGATGGTTCTGATCTATAATTGGACCCGATTGGACAAGGGGGCGTGGCACCGCCCATACAAACCACATTTTTTATATCGAATAGCTTTGGAACTAAAAGTCGTGCAGCATTGAAATTCCGTATGCAGCTGACTCTTGGATGCGTCGTCCCACTGGTAAATTTTATGGGCGTAGGATAAGGGGCGTGGTAAAAATCCACATTTGTGTATAGCTTTAGAACTACACATCACACATCAATGAAACTCGATAGGGACTTACTACATATCCATATCCTTCTACTGGGATAATGGGACGACCATTGGACAAGGGGGCGTGGCACCGCCCATACAAACAAAATCGTTTATATAGAATAGCTTTGGAACTAAAGGCCGTGCAGCATTGAAATTCCGTATACAGGCCCCTCTTGGATGCGTCGTCGCACTCGTGTATAACTTTAGAACTACATATCACACATCAATGAAACTCGGTAGGAACTTACTACACATCCATACCCTTCTACTGGGAAAATAAGACGGGCAATGGACAAGAGGGCGTGGCACCGCCCATACAAACCAAATTGTTTACATCGAATAGCTTTGGAACTAAAAGTCGTGCAGCATTGAAATTCCGTATGCAGTCGCCTCTTGGATGCGTCGTCCCAATGGTAAAATTTTATGGGCGTAGGATAAGGGGCGTGGCACTTTTTTTATCAACTCTAGATTTGTGTATAACTTTAGAACTACACATCACACATCAATGAAACTCGGTAGGAACTTACTACACATCCATACCCTTCTACTGGGAAAATAAGACGGGCAGTGGACAAGAGGGCGTGGCACCGCCCATACAAACCAAATTGTTTACATCGAATAGCTTTGGAACTAAAAGTGACGTAGCATTGAAATTTCGTATGCAGCCGCCTCTTGGATGCGTCGTCCCACTTTAATGAGAGTAGGACAAGGAGCGTGGCACTTTTCAATTAACTACTCATTTTCGTATAGCTTGAGAACTTATACATCACACAGCAATGAAACTCGGTAACAGCTTACACCATAGCTGTATCCTCCAACAGTTACTACTTGGTTATGCCTTTCTATTGGAGAACTGGTCACTGGATAAGGGGGCGTGGCACCGCCCATACAAACCAAATGTTCAATTCGAATAGTTTTGAAATTATAAGTCGCATAGCATCAGAATTCGATATTGGGCTGAAATTTATACGTCCCGTTCCACTGGTAAAATTTCATGGGCGTTTGATAAGGGGCGTGGTACTTCTTAGTTGTTCAAATCTTATAATTTTTGAAGTATAAGTCAAACATCATTGAAACTCGATATGGAGTCACTACTAGCTAATGTCTTTCTACTACACCTCCTATACAAGTCAAATTTTTAATATCAAGTAGCTTTGAAAATATACATAAGTCATACAAAAATATTTTGAATATTGTGAAGTTTTCAAAAAAAGTTCGACAGATTTGATTGGTTGTGAAAAAAATTCCCTGTCGTTTTGAAGTGTTAGTTACAATGCCGATAATAAGAGGTATCATAGGTTGTCGAAGTCAGGCAAATGCGCGGCGAGCTACTTCACGTTTAAACCGCACTGATACCCAGCGAGCTACAGATAATAGAAATACATAGTAGTATTAGTATGTCCGCATCACGTACGAGAAGAACTGAGAATGAACGACAAGATAATAGGTTAAGGATTCGCCAAGTTCATGCGCATCAATCACAATGCCAGCGAGCACGACAAAGTGAGCATGAACGATTGCGTTGATGCGGTGCTCCTGTGAGCCTGGAACGAGTGGTATTCCAGTACAATCCAGAAATCGATAACTGTATGGACAGATCAGTAACGATTGGAGAAATGTCATCACGAAAACGTATTCTCTCTGTACTCAATTTTCATATTATTAAAAATATTTCTACCATTATTGAAATACATTTCAAAACAAATTTTGGAATTAAATAATTATTTTAGGCAGAACAACGTTTGCCGGGACAGCTGGTTGTCAATAAAATTTTGTAACGCTGGCATCTGCCTTGTGGGATACCCTGGCAATTTGTGGGACAATACCCCCGCCAACACAAACCAAAATTAAAAAAAAACCTTGAAAAATATGTATCAATTATGTGCTATTTTTTTATTGCCCGGAACAAGCGCTCTTTCTTCGAAAAAAAATATTCAGAATAGCAAATGCTACAATTACTGGTACATACATATGTATGTAGTTTTTTAATCCAATCTGGTCATAGTAATTAAAATAATTTAAATAAAATACATACTGTATTAACTGGTTGACAAATTTTGAACACATGAGAGCCCCAAGCTTTTGTGGATAGTAAGATACAGGTGACTTGGGAACAATTTATTTTCTACTTTTTAGTACATTTAATCAATAAAAGCTTATTTTGAAAAAGTTTATTTTTTATATAATATTATTTTTTACTTTTTAGTCTCCCATAAGTTCAATTTTAGAGCTCTGAAATTTTAAATCAAAATCAAATAAAAATTCTCAAAAGTAAGAGCTCGAATGCACGTGCGTTCGCAACGAATAACTGAAAGCATTAGAGCGTGCTTCTGTACTGCTTATATACAGCAGTGCTTCTTCTTCCCTGTTTGGCTCTGATTTGCGGTTGCTAAATTTAATTATATTTAATTTAATAGGAGTACTTTTCCTTGCCCGACTGCCCTTTTTGTTTGCCGGTTTTCGTTGTTTTCGGTTCAATAGCAGCGCTTCTCCTTGCCCGTCTGTCCCCGTAACATTAGTTGATGTATTTGATGTGATTTAATATCTATATAATATTATATGTACGGGCCTAAATCAGGCATAAATCTAGGTCATTACAGATTTCGAATTCTATAAATACTACAAAATTATATAAAATGCGATTAAACTGCTCCTGGCCCGTCTGTCCCTACGTGCTTCTTCTTCTGCCTGTGCTCTGATTGGCTATTGCAGTTTGGCTAATATCTTTGTTTAAAGTAAAAATTGTAATATTTTATAAGCTTTATATTAACTTCACTTTCTGTCCGCGGTATGTCAGTATGTCAGTGGTATGTCGTCAAATCTAGTAATCAATTTTTCACCCACTTCCCGACTACTTAGAGATCTGAAACTTTGCATACATGCCTAAACTAGAGCCCAATACATGAATCAATAAATTTTATGGGCGTAGGATAAGGGGCGTGGCACTTTTTTATAAACTCCAGATTTGTGTATAACTTTAGAACTACACATCACACATCAATGAAACTCGGTAGGAACTTACTACATATCCATATCCTTCTACTGAGAAAATAAGGGGGGCACTGGATAAGGGGGCGTGGCACCCCCCATACACACAATATTTTTGATCTCGATTAGCTTTGGAACTAAAGGTCGTGCAGCATTGAAATTTCGTATGCAGTCGCCTCTTGGATGTGTCGTCCCACTGGTAAAATTTTATGGGCGTAGGATAAGGGGGCGTGGCACCCCCATACAAACAAAATTTTTTATCTCGATTAGCTTTGGAACTAAAGGTCGTGCAGCATTGAAATTTCGTATGCAGTCGCCTCTTGGATGTGTCGTCCCACAGGTAAAATTTTATGGGCGTAGGATAAGGGGGCGTGGCACCCCCCATACAAACAAAGTTTTTGATCTCGATTAGCTTTGGAACTAAAGGTCGTGCAGCATTGAAATTTCGTATGCAGTCGCCTCTTGGATGTGTCGTCCCACTGGTAAAATTTTATGGGCGTAGGATAAGGGGGCGTGGCACCCCCCATACAAACAAAGTTTTTGATCTCGATTAGCTTTGGAACTAAAGGTCGTGCAGTATTGAAATTTCGTATGCAGTCGCCTCTTGGATGTGTCGTCCCACTGGTAAAATTTTATGGGCGTAGGATAGGGGGCGTGGCACCGCCCATACAAACCAAATTTTTGATCTCGATTAGCTTTGGAACTAAAGGTCGTGCAGTATTGAAATTTCGTATGCAGTCGCCTCTTGGATGCGTCGTCCCACTGGTAATATTTTATGGGCGTAGGATAAGGGGCGTGGCACTTTTTTATCAACTCCAGATTTGTGTATAACTTTAGAACTACAAATCACACATCAATGAAACTCGGTAGGAGCTTACTACATATCCATATCCTTCTACTGGGAAAATAAGACGGGCAGTGGACAAGTGGGCGTGGCACCGCCCATACAAACAAAATCTTTTATATAGAATAGCTATAGAACTAAAGGTTGTGCAGCATTGAAGTTCCGTCTACAGGCCCCTCTTGGATGCTTCGTCCCACTGGTAAAATTGTATGGGCGTAGGACAGGGGGCGTGGCACTTTTCAATCAACTACACACTTGGGCTTCAGTTTATAATTATAGGTACACCACACATCAATGAAAAACGATAGGAACTTACTCGCCGCGCCTTGCAGGCAAAACAACAACAACTCATCGCGCCACAAATATGCCACGAATATTATTTGTTAAATTGAGGATATGACATATGACGATAGGAAACACTGTGAATACCCTAAATATTGTGTACTGCTCTGCAAGTTTTAAATTCTTTTTGTGAAAAATTTCAGAGCTCTAAAATTGAATTTATGGAAGACTAAAAAGTAGAAAATAAAATTATATAAAAAAAATCTTTTTAAAAATAAGCTTTAATTTGTTTAATGTACTAAAAAGTAGAAAATAAATTGTTTTTAAGTCACCTGTATCTTACTATCAATAAAAGCTTGTGCGCTCAATATCCATATTCAAAATATCTTTCATTACTAGAATCTATTTGGAAAAAATTATTTAAATAAAATATTGTGGTAACTGTTTGACAAATATTGAACACATGAGCGCCCCAAGCTTTTATTGATAGTAAGATACAGGTGACTTAAAAACAATTTATTTTCTACTTTTTAGTACATTAAATAAATTAAAGCTTATTTTTAAAAAGTTTTTTTTATATAATTTTATTTATGATTGATTCATGTATCGTCCGCCTGTTTACGCATGTATGCAAAGTTTCAGATCTCTAAGTAGTCGGCAATGGGTGAAAAATTTATTACTAAATTTGACTACAAATAAACTAACAAACTTGAAGTGAAGTTAATAAAAAGCTTATAAAAAAGATTACATACTCATTTCAGACAGATTGTGAAGGTATGCTGATATGTTACCAAGGCGTCGAAAGCTTTTATGCGCCAGTGCACTCATACTTACTTCAATGTCTTAAGTTCATGTGCAAATGTATGAAGTTCGTTGTTTTTCATTTAAAGAGAAATTAGATTAGCGCGTTCCTCAAAGAAGAATGAGGCATATATACCTATACAAGGTGGCTCTACCGCTTATACACATGCGGCAATAATCTTTAAACAGTTTTTACTTACTTACTCATATGGCCATTGCAGCCTGTTGAATGTCTCCGCCTCGCGAATCAGCTCTCTCCAGGCACCCCAGATGTGCGCACCCCTTCTCGAGTACCTGGTTTCAAGCTTAGCTAGGGCTTCTTTCACTTGGTCCCTCACCCGGATATACGGTCTCTCTCTTCTGCACCGGCCCTCAACCCTCGCATTTAATATCTTCTTTCATGGGCATTGTCGTTCATTCGCAGGACGTGGCTGAGCCAGCGGAGCCGAAATATGTGGACCAGCTTGGCAACGTTCATGTCGGCATGCAGCACATAAAGCTTTAGGTTCGTTTAAATGCAATAGTCTTCGCAAACGCGAATTGGGCCATAGATCTTGCAAACATTTTCTACTCAAGCACCTCAAAAGCCGCTTCATCGGCTTATGTTATTGTCCATGCTTCGTCGCCATAGAGAAGCACAGACAGGATGGCCGTTAGCCTGGGCTACACGAGCGGTTTCCTCAGTTATGCATATACATTGAATGGTAGAAGTTTAGGCACAGTGCTCTTTTGAAAGTTTATCTATTAATAACTTCTTTCTATACTTAACAAAAATAATTGGCATAAAATTTTTTAGAATAACCTTTTACCAACTTATTATACAAAATATATTTCAAGAAGTTCGTCGAAATTATATTCGAATAAGCT
The DNA here is from genome assembly GCA_963457695.1 of Neria commutata. Lineage (NCBI taxonomy): Eukaryota > Metazoa > Arthropoda > Insecta > Diptera > Micropezidae > Neria > Neria commutata. The sequence continues at coordinate 881,411 of OY735250.1, forward strand.
TTTTCTGAAATATATTTTCCAGATTATAAATGTTCTATGTATGTATGTACTACTATCAGAATGATTTTATTTTTATAAAAATCTTCCCGTACATTAACATAACTTGGACTTTTGGCGTAGCGTATTAATCTGCCGGGCTTACCCCACTGTTGCCTCCTACTGGTTCTAGATTATATTAAGTCCGCCATGACTTGAACCTTGGATACCCCGCAATCGAAACTGAGCACAAAGTTTTAATGATGTGTTACTTATGTTTTAAAAATATAACATATAAAGAATATATCATATGGGAGATGCCACGCCCATGTATTTTTCCGGAATAAGAAATCTTATGCTTACCTCTATCCGGAAGCTACCCGTGTGGAAATTTAAAGTTTCTTAGAGGTTAGTCGTTGGAAAGGGTTTGGGAGGGGGAAAGGTAACTTATAAAAAGGTGGAAACATAAAAAACAATCGCTTATACTCACTTTCACATGTATATTGATAAAAGTAAAGATTAAGGCATGTATTCTTAGAGTCTAGACTGACTAAGCTGCATCCCATCCCCCCATTCTGAACTGCTGAAATAACCGTTCGCATATGTAACGCTCGAGTTTAAAGGTTAATCAGCCGTTTGTTTGTGGTTTGCACCGAACAGCGACTATCTGCTATATTTGATCTTAATCTAACTACTTAGCTTGTTTGCTTGTCAGCTTGCTTAGCACTGCAACTTCAATATATGAACAATGTCCGATAACTAGAGGTTTCATGTGGGTTTGTGTGTGTATATATGTACATATAGCAGACCCGTTTATAGAGCAGCTGTATTATCAGCATTGAGGCAAAATATAATTTTTTATGATATTTGCGCTACTGCCAAAATGTATTGAACAAATTGTTCATATCTTTTCTAGCAGGCAGGGCATATCGCACTTCGGAATCGACGATGGTAGTACAATAGTCTATTTACTGGGCAATACAGTACAACTATTATCGTCTAATTGTTCTTAGCTGTACGTACAAAATATAATTTTTTTGAGACAGTTAATTCGGCTTCAGCATTGCTGAATCCTTCTCCCTAAGAGTTAACATTGCGGATGAGCTCATAAGTTGGATGAACTCGTGTTTCGTGAAATACTTTAATATCTGTATGCTGTGTAGGTAAGCTAACCAATTATCCGTCGGTGTATTTTAATCGGGGCCGCGAAGGACTAAATTCCAAGTGCCTCAAATTATACTGCCTTCCACACAATCATGATTCAAATTAATTATTTAAACAAACATTTATTGGTGCGGAAACAGCAAATACACAGCTGGACAAAATAATAGGTGTGAGCATATTTTTTTCCAAAAAATCTCGCCTTTAATTTATTTTTTAATATCCCTCAAAAAATAAGATAGTTTTCAAAATAGACATACTTCAGCGTCATACCATAAAATAAAAAGCTTAACAAAATCTAACAAACATCTTTAAAAAAATTAATTTATAAAAATACCCGAATTTTCGCTTGGACAGAATAATAGGTGTGCCCAACAAACTTCGTAATAAATAATGAATTTTTTTTAGATATGGTCCTTTCTGTGACTAAATTAGCTAGAACGCATTTAATACTCTGTATATCCGCCATTATTCTTGATTACTTTTTCGATTCCTCCTAGCAGTAATAATATTGGATGGGTGATGGAGTTCACTTTAGAGCAGAGGAAAAAAGATTTGTTCGTCAGCTCCGAGATAAAGGAAAACCCTACAAAATCATTGCCAGATTAATGGGACGGCCTGAAAATTTCAATATAAATGCTTTGAAAACAGAAAAATTTATTGACTAAAAAACTTCATCAGTGACTGGCCTCCATATCGTTATATTAGCTTAACGCGACTCGTTCAAGTCATCCAGAACAATTGCAAGCGAAACTGGAAATGTAGTATCAGGGCGAACTGTTCGAAGAAGATTAGTAAACATAAATTTACCCTTTGGGATTGCTAGCAAAATTATCCCGTATAGAACTGCAAATTGGAGGAAGAGAAAAAATTAGTCCATAAAATCTGGTTTGGATAATAGGGAGAAAAAAATGGAACAATATTCTCTGGAGTAATGAAACAAAAATAAATTTATTAGTAACGATGTGGAAAGAAACGTTCATAGCCAGAAAGGCAAAGAATTCCATATAAGGTTCACAAAAAAACCAGTGAAGCACGGAGGAGGCAGCTTAATGGTACGGGGCTGTTTTTCGTTGCAAGGTGTAGGTTCCTCTAATTTGCAGTTCTATACGGAATAATTTTACTAGCAATCCTAAAGGGTAAATTTATGTTTACTAGTCTTCCTCGAACAGTTCATCTTGATACTACATTTCCCATTTCGCTTGCAATTGTTCTGTATGACTTGAACGAGTCGCTTTAAGCTAATATAACGATATGGAGGTCAGTCACTGATGAAGTTTTTTAGGTTATGCACGCGTTTCAATAAATTTTTCTGCTTTCAAAGCATTTATATTGAAATTTTCAGGCAGTCCCATTAATCTGGCAATGATTTTGTAGGGTTTTCCTTTATCTCGGAGCTGACGAACAAATCTTTTTTCCTCTGCTCTAAAGTGAACTCCATCACCCATCCAATATTATTACTGCTAGGAGGAATCGAAAAAGAAATCAAGAATAATGGCGGATATACAGAGTATTAAATGCGTTCTAGCTAATTTAGTCACAGAAAGGACCATATCTAAAAAAATTTCATTATTTATTACGAAGTTTGTTGGGCACACCTATTATTCTGTCCAAGCGAAAATTCGGGTATTTTTATAAATTAATTTGCACTATACAGTTACATACATTTGCAAACGATGCAGCCTTCAGCAATTTAATTAAAAATTAGAACTACAAAATTTGTGGGATGTATTGCCACTATCGCATAGTGCGCCATTGACCCCTGAAAATGTAAATCAATTCACCTGAGCTAGAATAATGAATGTTGAGTATTTTTTTATATAAAAAGAAAGAATATTAGAAAACAATTTTTTTTAATTTTTGTTGTTTTTTTTAACTTAATTTTGTACGCAGTTAAGAGGCCGAAAAGACCGATTATTCAATGATTTTTCCTGGAAAGATGTTTCGAAGTGTTAAAGTGCAAATTTTTAGGCACATTGCAGTCACTTCAGACTTTATTTTCATATTTTTTATTTAAAACAAGTAAGGAAGCATCAGTCGGGTTTCGCCGATCGAGTAATACCCTACACCCGATTTCCGAGTGTGATGATAATACACTAAAAGAAATGAAATTGCGGGTGTATTAAATTTACTGCCTATATAGTGTGCGGACCACGCCCATTTTTAACAAACTACAAGATATTCCTAGTATGACTATATATGCCAAGGATTGAGGCTCTGGAGGATGCAAAACAGAAATTGTCGATATTTGTAATTTACCACTCCTATGGAGGGCGGACCACGCCCATTTTTGGAGCGTTTAAAGGTATTATTACCAGCAGTGAAATAACCAAATATGGACGGATTGGTATATATATTATGGATGTTATAAGGATTATCCGCTTACCGTCTATAAAATGGGCGTATGACGTCCATTTTTTTTATGATGTAGAGGGCCCACACCTTACCATAAATTCCAAATACCATTCCTTTTAATGAGTAATTAAATAAATTTAAGCAACTTTACTGGAAATATTCCGGTGTAGTGGGACTTACAGGCCCGTTGTGGGCGTGTCCTTCGGCCGGTTTTCCAAATCTCGGAACTAGAAGTAGTGGAAGGTTCACTGCGACTGTGTGCCAAATTTTGTCTTATACGGACAACTCCTTCTTTCTCTCCTGTGGCCACGGACAGCAAGACAGACGGACAACCGTAAATCAACACAGAAAGTGATTCTAAGCATTTCTATATACTTATGTCTATACCTAGGACGGCTCCTTTAATGCGTTACAATTTTCGCACAAAGTTATTATACCCTATTACCATAGGTGTAGGGTATAAAAATAGTGAGTTTTATAGGTACCTACTATAGCCGATCTCCGAGAGCTCCTCTAATAAAAGGCTCTTGCGGTGACCACGATATCTCTGGATTGGATAGTCCAATATGGAAAAATCTAAAAGATTTCGTTAGTAAAAGATGTTACCCTGTAACTGATCGAAAAAATTACCGAAATGTTCATTTTAAACAAAATGGCAGCTTTAAAAAAAAAATTTTATTTTCAATGAAAATTTTGGAATTAAATCTTATATATAAAACGCAGACTGACTAAAAAGCGTTTGCCTGCTGTCCGCTTTCTGTCTTTTACGACTTTAGAAGAATGAAATCAGTTCGTTGTGTAGCCCAGTGGGTAAAACCGCGCGCTTGTATTCGGTAGGTCACGGGTTCGAATCCCAGCTCCGCAGGTTTAAAAATTTTTCTTTTTTTTATCTTTTTTATAAGCTTTTTCTTTTCTTTGCTTTGCCTTTTATTGTTGTTAATTGTTTTGTCTTATATACTAGCTGTCGTGTATACAGGCACACACGACAGGTGGCCCCACTTGTTGTTTATAAAACGGAAAAAAAATTTATCCGCGGGAAAAAAATCTTCGATTACTTTGCTACTAAAAAATATATTTCTGAAGCTTGTGTTATAATTTCAGACTAATCGGTTCAACCGTTTCCGATAAATATTGTTCACCGGCATTGAAAACACAATTATCAGGAAAACGCGTTCAACGTTCCAGTTGGCTTTGGTGCTTTGACTGACTTTTCATGAACACTTGCCAGATTGGAAATAAAAACCGATTCGGATTGACATGAAATTGTCTGTGTATATATTTAAATATATATACATTACACAAATTAAATCGTATTTGATATGGTTCTTACAAAAACAAAACAAAATATAGCAGCACTAACACTTCAATAATTCAGAAAAGGTACAAAAGGGTACATAAATTTTTGCAATATAGTAGCCAAATATATATTCCTTAGAAATAAATTAAAATGATTAGTGCAATTCACTTCAAAAGTAAAAGTATATGTAATTTGTAATATTGTAATTTATTTATTTATGATTTTGTACAATTAAGATTGAATCTTTTATAGTACATCGAAATTCATATATATTATTTAATTAGAGAGTTTGAGTGTATAAATTTAAATGTTTAAAAAATATTGCAAATACAAAGATTTAGTTTTGCTTTTTTTTTTTAAATAATTGAATTACAAATAAGAATGTCAATTCTTTAAAAACTTAAATACTGCCGATTTAAAACACCTACTATTATCTGCTTTTATATTATTTGGTAGTGAATTCCAAAGTTTAGCAACACTAACAAAGAACAACCTCGATGTCAAAATGAAATTAGTTTCTGGTGTGATTATGTTCAACGTTCGATTTGATGCTGCAAATTTTATATTTTTATATAAATAATTCGGACACTTTGTATGTAAAAGTTTGTGAAGAAAAATAAGGTTTCTGTATTTGAAGTGCTTAGAAAGACTGCATCCCAGAATCTGAATTGCAAAATCAGATATATGATCATATTTCCTCTTTGTGAACACATACCTCGCGCAATTATTCAACATTAACTGTAATTTTTTCTCAGATTTTTTTATCCAAGTCCCCGTACACTAACTCAAAATATGACATAATTGGTATAATTAGGCTTTTTACCAGCTTCATTTTGGTATCTTGGGGAATAAGGGTAGTTGTGTGCCATAAGCTTCTAAGCGCGGCATACATTTTATTCACTGCGTAAGAAATATGATCATCACAACTTAATCGGGAGTTCAATTTGTAACCAAGGCTTGTTACACAACTGTCGAAGTTTATCTTTTTGCCATTAAGCTCTAATAGTGCATCATTTTCCAAATTCGTTTGACACCGAGATATGAGCAGGGCTTTTGTTTTGGATGTGTTTAAATATAATCCGTTGTTTTGTGTCCATAGAAAAATTGATTTCAAATCTTCATTGAATCTACAAATGAGATCTTCATAAAGCCCTCTTGGTCTCGATAAATATATCTGAGCATCATCTGCATACAAATGAATCCTTACATTTTTACAACAACTAGTAATATCATTTATGAACATAATAAATAATATAGGGCCCAAAATAGAACCTTGAGGTACACCAGAGTGAGTGCTTTTAGTGGCCGAGTTTGAGTTTTGCAATCTAACGCACTGAGAGCGATCCATTAAATAGCTTTCAAATAGACTTATAGCATATTTATCAAATCCATAATAGTATTTAAGTTTATTTAACAAAAGTTCATAGTTAACAGTATCAAAAGCCTTTGAGAAGTCTAACAATGCTAACACAGTTAAATCACCTTTATCATAAGCCGGACGAATATCTTCTAAAATTTTATTTAAGGCAGTACTACAACTATGTCCGCTCTTATACCCTGATTGAAATTGTGTTAAAAGATCTTTATTTTTTAAATGCTCCGTGATTTGCATTGATAATAATTTCTCAAATACTTTCGACAGTGATGGTAGAATACTAATAGGACGGAAATCTTGTGGTAAGGATGGATTTCTTTTTTTGGCAATGGGAGTTACATACGCAATTTTCCATATATCCGGAAAAGTAGATGTTGTGATCGCGTGATTTATTATGTGTGTAAGGGATGAAATAGCAAATGGCAAGATCAGCTTTATAAATTTCAAATTAATGCCATCCTCACCAATTGCATTTGATTTGATTGAATATATACTTTTGAAAACTTCTTCTTCAGTTACAACATGAAGACTAAAAGGCACTTCTTCTTTATAAAGATTATCTTGTAAAGGAATAAAGGAAGTGTTATTCACATTGTTGAAGGAGAGGAAAAACTCATTGAGCTCATTTGGGTCAAGTTTACATTCGCATTCGTTATTTTTCTTCCCAACACCTATCGATTTTAAATTGCTCCACAATACATTAGATGATAATTTTATGTTAAGTTTGGATTCCAGATGTTTCTTTTTCGAATTTCGTATAATAACAGTGGCTTCATTTCTTAGCTTTTTGTAGTATTCCCAGTTGTAGAGTGTTTGGTTCAATTGCCATGTTTTGTATGCCTTGTTTCGTTTCTTAATAGCGAGTAATACTTTGGAACAGAACCATGGCGATTTGTTATCTCTTATTTTGACACTTTTGAGGGGAATGTACTTTTCATATAAGTATTCCACAAGTGATGTGAAGAGACCGACCTTGTCGTTAACATTCGCGTAGTGCCAACAATCGTTCCATGGGAGTAAACTGGCATCAATCGACAGAGCAGGCATATTGACATTTTTGAAATCTCTGAACATTATATCTCTACTAACTTTAGGAACATTAAAGTCCAGGTTGTATGAAATGAATAGCATGTCATGATCTGAAATTCCTGCCAGGGGCAATTGCTCAAAATGCAGTACTTCACTTTTATTAGATACGCAGAGCAAATCAAGCAAACTTGATCTACAGTGTGGAGCGAATCGAGTTGGGAACTCATTGACAACACTCAATCCAAAAGAATTTAAATTTTCAAGTAAGCTTACAGAAATCTTGTTCTCTATCAAGAGATCAATATTTAAATCCCCACATAATAAAATGTGTTCATATTCGAGAGCATATTCTATTAGATTCTTGAACATGTCAGATAAATCATTTGATTTATGGGGATTGTAAACACATACTATTAAACATTTGATAAGACCAGTACCGATTTCAACAATTTCGTTTCGTCCACCTATTTCGTTGAAATATATAAAATTTTAAGACTTTGACAAACAAAATTATATAAAATACCAATACACATAATCTGCAAACATAATTTTGTATAAACATAAATACAATACCTGAAGTTGAAGGTTCCATAATAAAAATACGGCTTATTAACGAATTTTCCAAAGTCCAATTTGAATTTATGTACATACTACGAAATGTTCAATGCGCTCTCGACACAGCGAAACAGTGAACAGTCACGATAACGTTAAACATACTAGAACAGTTATTTTTTCACCCATAGTTGGTATAAGTCGGCTGGGATTATAATCCGTGGAAGTAGCTTTTTCTAACGATACCCCACATGATATAAACTGTAAGAATTGTTTTCTGAGGAAGGCCAACTCACCGCTTTCAAAAAAAGACAACATATTTCGAAAAATTATCAAATACCTACGATCCCTAATATTATCGACACTAGCTGGAGAAACCTAGTAGATCAGAGGATCTTGTAACAGGGGTAACTTTTTTCACATTGTGAACTACATACATAATAACATATATCTTGACTCACTTATTCTCAGTTAAAAAAAAATATATTTAGAATCCTTGGAAGAGCCCTTATAAGAATTTCCATTTCATTTTAGGGGAACGAAACGCTAAAAACCTCGAAAAAGCCAAAAGACAGCTACTGAATAAGTGAATAGACAATTGTTTAGCACAATGGCTCTTCTTTCGAAATATTTCGATCGTGTGCTGGATAAATATGAAAAGCAAAATCTGTTTCCAAAGAACGCATTCAGTCACGCTCTTGTGAGTGCTGCCATATTGGCGTATACATTAAAAGTAACGTACCCGCTGCTACGACGAAATGATTGCAAAGAAATTGATACGACAATTCCACCAACTGAATGTGAATCGTATGAAAAATGCGTTTTAAAAACAACAGTACTTATAAAAACAAGCATAAAATCAAGCTGCAATTCTGTCATCGACGAAGAGGCAAAATTGGCCGAGGAGGCAGAAAAATTATTGGTAGCCCAACAGTTAAAGAATCAAAAACAGCATATTGAACCTGGTCTCAACAAGGAATTTTTACAGCAACTGAACAAGCTGGTGCGTATTATGGTGCCCAAGCCCTTCTGTTATGAAACCGGTCTGCTGGGAGTACACACAGTATGCCTTCTCTCGCGAACCTTCCTTAGCATTTATGTTGCCGCGCTGGAAGGTGCCATTGTAAAATTTATTGTACGTAAAGACGTAAAGCAGTTCGCTTTGGTGCTACTGAAATGGTTCGCCATTGCCATACCAGCCACTTTCATCAACTCGATGATACGCTTTCTGGAGAGCAAGCTATCCTTGGCATTTAGGTAAAAAAAAGTCCGATAACATTTTAATGCATTTAAAAAAATATTTCTTACTTTCTTACACACAGGACTCGTTTGGTGCGCCACAGCTACCGTTTATACTTTAAAAATCAAAATTATTACCGTGTTTCGAATTTGGATGGACGCATTGAAAATGCTGATCATAGGTAAGCAAAAATAATAAGTACACAATGTAAGCTTGATTCATATTTTTCTTCTAAAAATACAAAAGTACATACATAATTGATGCAATAGCCGAGGCCATGGCCCAACTTTCTCACATTAACTTGTCTGTGCTCGTACTATTTTAGCACAGGATAACGGGACCTACATATTTATTCTGCCATGTCCGAACCTGGTTAGGAAGTTTTTTTTTTTCAGACAAAAAATACTCGGAGAGTTGTCAACTAGCTCACGAGTGACGGCGTGGCGTTAAGGAAACAAAGTTATTTTTATTAGAGAATATGAGTCGGGTAGGATTTAAACTAACGACTCCTAACTAGAGTTGTGCCGTTTAGTTCACTTGAGCGATTAGTTCAGTTGGAATTAGGTTACCTTTTAGAACTAGTTATTTTCTAGTTCACTAGTTCGTTAAAATTATTCTATTTGTTCCAGAAAAAATTTTAAATGCACTACCATGATCGTTCGATTTTGTCTGGTAGTTAAGCGGGGTCTACTAGTCACAATTTAAGGCTCAGTTGGTGTAGCCGTAACATATTTTTCCGTTTTCAGCTGACACAACCTATTATACCCGAGCTCTATACATGCGATTACTTTAAACGAATTTGTACGTAAGCGTAACGGAGCTTGAAAAACATGTCAGCTATAGCTTTGTTGCAGAAAAGTGCTTGCTCTTCAACCTTAGTTCAACAAAAACAGCTGTATATTAATACTAGCAAAATGATCAGCGTGCTCTTTTTCTTCACGAAACTATACGGCAGCACTAGCAAAAAGTGAAATATGCAAAGGACTGACAGCTGCAATATGCTTTACGTATTAAAGTCAACGGCCAAAGTTTTGCGTTTACGTAAAATTACGAAAAAAAAACATTCTCGAAAAATTTTTTTGTAATAGAACATTTAGTTTAATAAAAATAAGGGAAAATATTTTATTTATGAACAGTTAACTTTAATTTGTACTTTTGTTGTTAAATTAAATTAAATTCACTTATTTTGTTATCTTCTAAAATACAAAAACCAACTAAAACAAAGCTTCAAGCTTTGAACATACATTTAAATGCTTTCTTTAAAATAACACGTTTGTAAAAATTGTGTATGAAATATGAGATCTTTCAATAACATATAAAAAAAGTAATTAATATTAATAAGTACAAAATTCTTTACATATTGCTATGCAAAAATTTCAAATTTGACACTTTAGATGGCTTCAGCAGAGTTCGGCGTTCATTTATTATATGTCCTGTCCCCGAAAAATGCGCTAGCACGTGACGCCACCAGTGTTGCCAGAGATCTAGCTCCAAAAATCCCATTTACTTATGCGAAACGCCCTCTTTATCCCATTTAAAAAATCAAAAATCCCGGAAAAAAATCCCACTTCGATAACAATTCATAAATATGTATATGTATATCGCTAGCAAAATGTATAAAGGCCCTAACTAACATTTTTTACGAAAATTTTTTTTTTAGTTTCTTGTAGCCTATATTGAAATACACATCCTCACAAGAGGATCCATTTAGAGTCTTAAAGCCAAAAATTACGATTTTATAGCTAATACAAGAAAGCACTTTCTATGTACATGCTATGAAATCTTATGTTTTTTTGTTTCTCCTGTTAAATTTCCGAAATGTTAGTTGCCATTTTGCCAGCGATTTTTTTAAACAAACATAAAGAACAAAATAATTGTTGTTTAAAGCAGAATGCTGAAGATTATACGTAAATTCAGTGCTAATAATAAAATGTTTACAGTTATTAATAAATAAACAAAAGAAGTTTAAGAGATATGTATTGGCTCAAAAATCCCATTTTTAGACTCAAAATCCCGCTCGCCCTTTAAAGGTACAAATATCCCGAAATATGGGCGAAATCCCTGGTTCTGGCAACACTGGTAGCCACTACGCAAAATCTCTTTAGCATGTACTGATACAAACGGGTATATACCTCACGTTTCTCATGCCACCACACTAGCGGATCATTCTTCCGATCTAGATACTCTTCATTTAGATACTTGTCAATTTTTCTGGTGGCATACCTTGTTAATGTGCCTTGCACCTGTTACTTGAAAAACTCGGCGCTTTTTATAATTCAAGTAAATTTAGCTTTAGTTCATCTAGGTTATCCAACTGAACGACCGATAGAGCTAGTTCATATATGAGAACCAGATCTTTTAGAACTTTAGTTCGCGAACGACACAAGCCTACTCCTAACATCAGGGACCCAGCACTTATCTACTCGTGTGGTTGGGTGCCCATCGAGCGCCTCCCCAGGTGGTGGATAGGGGTACGCCACGGTTCTCTTCCGTGGGTAAGGGGCCATAGCAAACTGTGAAAGCCTCTTCGCGAACCAACCCCCCTCGCAGCAGGGTTACAATGCAACAACCCTTTTTCATGGAAAGTCAACCTATGGATTTGACTACCCCAGGTGGTACCCACGACTGTGGCAATCCACCCGCGTTGGACGCGGCTGAGGCAAGGATTCTGGGGGCCTCAACTTCCATGATTAACACGGCTGAGGATAGCTCCTCGAGCCAATTCCTTTCGGACTTTTTCGAAAGAGTCCAGGTAGCGATTGGCGATTCAGACGGCAGCGATTTAGCTGCTTTACAAATCTGTTAGTCGCTATCTAGCCACCTTCCCACCCCCAAATCGCAATCGACTGAACTGGATGACGGAAAAGCAGCAATGCAGATTACGCATACTGATCAGCCGATGGCGGAGGCCGTGATAGCGGATGAAGCTGGTCTGCAGCCGGACGTTCCACCTGGGACCAAGGCGGGACCAGCCGCCAACCAATCAGGCCTGTCCAAATCTCGGCTTAGAAAGCTAAGAAGATGGGCAAGGGAGTCGGGAAAGACCACTGAGGCTACCTCTACCCCTGCCATGGATGTTGGTAAGAGACCCAGATCGACAGAAGTCAATCCGACTGAAGCCGACTCGGGCGCTTCCCAAAACCAAGGTTCGAGGCTGAGTAAGGGGAAAAGGCAGAAACTTGTCGCTGCCCCATCCCCAAAGCCAAATCCGGCGAATGGAGCCCCTACTCGAGTGGGTCACCAGAGTGCGGAAGGTGAGGCTGACAAGGCCGGAACCTACCGCGCTATGGAACCACTCGATGAAGGTCCTTCCACGAGCCGAGCCGCCGAGAAAGCTATAGAGAGGAGGGGACCCACGCTTAGCGAAGTGGTTTCATCCTCACTTGTGGCTAATATCGGCAAAATGGGAGAGGACCGCAGGATGAATGGGGCAGAGCTGTCGCACTGTCACGATCATCTCTTCCGCTTAGTCGTGGCTGCTGGCTCTCATATGAACGCAGAGAGTTATGGGAATAGCAACGGCGTCATCGTCGTAAAATGCTCTTCTCAGCGCTCCTTCGATCTTATGAGAGAGGCAGTGCGGTCTATTCCCCCTCTGGGCAATGCAAGGTTTGCTTTCTATGAAGGCGCCGATCTGCCCAGGCTCATCCGGGGCGTCTGCTGGATTCCTGGTCCGTACAGGAACACCAAGATTGTCCTGGATGGCCTTCGTGCCCAAAACCAGGGTCTCGACACTGGCTGCTGGAGAGTCTACTCCCACAGGAAGGAGAAGAGCCAGGATGGAGAGGATGGCTCGACCCTTGTTGTGGGCCTAGACCAGAGCTTAGTAGAGATTCTCAGGTCAAGGTACGACCTGAGACCCTACTTCCACTTGGGAAGGATAAAGTTCCGATTAAATTCCAGGCGCTAGTGGTCTCAGCGTCGGATCAATATCGCATGATATTCACCCAGATCAACTTGCAACACTCCAAGTCTGCTACTGCACTCTTAAGTAGGAGACTTTCCGTGGTGCACACATTCCCTCACATAGCATCTATTCAAGAACCTTGGGTTTTCAATAAACGCATTTGCGGTCTTTGGGGTGTTCGAGGGTTCTCGATACTGGCAGACGAGGGCTCCGATAGACCGAGGACGTGTCTGGCAGTGTCGAATGTGCTAGACGTTACCAAGCTTGGGCAATTTTGCTGTCAAGACTTGGTGGCGGCTAGCATCGGCCTGAAGTGTGATGGCAAATGGCTTAAATTTTTCGTCGCCTCAGCCTACTTTCCCTATGACTCAGTGCTTCCTCTTCCTCCTAAGGTTGTATCTGAGCTCATAGAGTACTGCGAATCGAAGGGTTTGGGCCTGATTATCTGTTGCGATGCCAACTCCCAGCACTCCATCTGGGGAAGTAGCAAATGCAACTATCGAGGGCAAAAACTTTTTGATTTCATACTGTCTTCTGGTCTGAACATCGAGAACGTAGGGAACAAACCCACCTTCGTGACCTCTAGAAGACAGGAAGTGATAGACCTGACACTGTCTAACCACCGACTCAGCGCACCTATCAATAACTGGCGGGTGCTGTCAGAAGATTCTCTTTCTGGCCATCGATACATCGAATTCCAGCTTGACTGCGGTACACACATTCCACTGCTGAGCAGGAATCCGAGAAAAACCAATTGGGAAAAATTCAGGGAGACGCTGGAATTAAAAACTTCGGCCATTCCTGATGTCAGGACAAAGAACAATATTGAGTCCGTTGCTCACAAGCTGAGTACGGACCTTGTTAGTAGCTTTGAACAGGCTTGCCCGGTTAGGAAAGCTCTGAGCAGGACACCAGTTCCGTGGTGGAACGCTGACCTCCAGAACCTGAGAAAGGAATCCAGGAAACTACTCAACCGTGCTTTAAAAACGGGTGGGGAGGCTGACTGGGCTCAATACCGATCTAAGCAGAGGGAGTATAAGAGGCTGGTTCGTGAATCGAAAACTGCCTCCTATAGGAACTTCTGTGGCCAGATTGAATCGCTTAGCGAGACCAGCAGGCTGATTAAGATGCTGAAAAGCGACCGAAAGGCCAAGCTGGAATCGCTTCGCAGGTCTGACGGCTCGTACACTGAGACCAAGGAGGAGACCATGCAGCTTCTCTTTGAGACTCACTTTCCGGGCAATCAGTTTTCGGTGGGACCCCTGCCTTCTATAATTGATGTGTCCACAACGGAGGAAGTTGGGCCCTCAAGGAGGGACTGGTACATTGCATCCAGAATTGGTAACGACTCGGCGATTAGATACGCTATATCTGCGTTCGAAAACTATAAGTCGCCAGGTCTGGATGGGATTTACCCGGCCCTTCTAAAAGAAGGACTAGCCCAGATAGCACCAACCTTGAAGAAGCTCTTCATCGCTTGTATTGCTCGTAGGAAAGGATGACTACTCTCTCGCCAAAAGCTTCCGCCCTATCAGCATGTCCTCCTTCTTGCTGAAGGGATTGGAGAAACTTGTTGAGCTGCACATCCGCAGGGCGCTGCTTCAGCATCCCCTCTCGCCCGCGCAACATGCTTATCAACGCGGAAAATCCTGTGAAACAGCGCTACAAAATCTGGTAGGTAGGATTGAGTGTGCTGTGGACAGGAAAGACTACGCAATGGGCATTTTCGCGGACATTGAGGGTGCGTTTGATAATGCGTCCTTTGAAGGAATGTGTAGCGCAGCTAGCTCTCATGGAGTGGATCCCACGACAGTAAATTGGCTCCGGTCAATGCTGAAGTGCAGGACCGCGGTGGTGGGCGGGGAGGAGGACAGGTTTGTCATGACGGAGGTGAAGAGAGGCTGCGCGCAAGGCGGTGTCCTTTCCCCTCTGCTCTGGTGCTTGCTGATCGACTCCCTGCTTTGCTCACTCAACGAGTACGGGGTCTACGCCCAAGCCTATGCGGATGATGTAGCTGTCCTTGCTACGGGCTCCTCCATTAGAGTCGTGTGTCGAAAGGCAGAAGCTGCGTTGGATATAATTCACTCGTGGTGCATGAGCAATGGCTTGTCTGTCAATCCTCTCAAAACTGGAGTAGTTCTCTTCACCAGGCGGCGAAAGATTGATGGCCTTGTCCTGCCTGTTCTAGGGGGAGTGACTATCCAACTCTCTAGGGAAATAAAATATCTTGGAGTCATCCTCGATAGCAAACTTCTCTGGAGCAGTCATGTTGAATCCAAAACTTCAAAAGCTCTTTCTGCCTTCTGGCATTGTAGGGGTGTGTTTGGTAAAACGTGGGGTCTTTCGCCCAAACGAGTCCTTTGGCTCTACACGTCGATGATTCGACCAATAATCTCGTATGCGTCTGTAGTTTGGTTCAGCAGGCTCTCTCGCCAATGCGTCATTGCTTCGCTGGGGCGACTACAAAGAACAGTGTGTCTTGGCTGTACGGGAGCTTTCCCAACCACCCCTGGCCCTGCTCTAGACGTAATACTCAACATTCCACCCCTGGACATTTTTATCCGAGGTGAAGCCGCCAAGGCCTGCTTTAGATTGAAACAAGCCGGGATGTGGTTTGAATCGCATCGGGGCGTGCATAACTCTACGCAGACTTCTCTACCATTCTTGGATGGAATGAGTATGCCGTCTGGTGTATTAGTTCCGCACCTCGAACTCCGGCGCAGATACGAAGTTTCCTTTCCTGAACGCGACAGCTGGCTTTCGCCAGCCGAGCCAGGCAGGGGGTGTTGTAGAGTCTTTACAGATGGGTCCAGAACTGATGAAGGTTCAGGAGCTGGTGTGTATTTTGAGGACAACGACACAAAACTTCACTATCCATTGGGAAAGCATGCATCCGTCTTTCAGGCGGAAGTCTTTGCAATCCTAAAGGCTATGGACTTTGTCAGGGAAAGTGGATGGTCTGGCAAGAGTATTTGCGTCTGTAGTGACAGTCAGGCTGCACTTATGGCCTTGCTCAACCCAATCACCACCTCCAAGACAGTCAAAGAGTGTAAGGCCAAGCTTAACAGCGTAGGCTTTCACAACTCACTCGCAAGATCAGGTTCTGAAGACCACTTTCTGGGCCCTGAACCTGCCTTCTTCCATGGTCAAAGCGTCCATAAACGACTGGGTTGTTTCTCAACACGGTCAAAGATGGGCCGGGCTAGCTGGATGCAGACAGACGAAGCTCTTACTTCCAACCGTCGACAAAGGAAAGTCCTCTTTTCTTAGGTCTCTAAACCGTAAGGACTGTAGACTTCTTGTGGGCGTCCTGACCGGTCATACCTCCTGTGCAAAACACCTGAGTGCGATGGGTCTGGCCGACGACAGCGTCTGTGAGAGCTGTCTGGAGGACGAGGATACCGCTACCCACTTCTTATGCGAGTGTCCCGCCTTTTCCAGGTCGCGATTGCAGCTGCTGGAGTCAGACGTGGTGAGAACCGATCAACTAAGTTCCTTGCCACCATCGAAAATCCTCCGCTTTATTAAAAGCTCAGGAAGATTTCAGTAAAAGGAATTCGCTTACCAGTACAATGGACAAATAATTGTCTGCGTGCTGGTAGGTTTTTCATATTCCTACAAAAAAAAAAAAGAAAGAAACTTATCTTCTGAGCCACGCCGGAGCCATAGGCTTATATTTTTATTTACACAGTGTATTCTAACATAACATAATTTCCCCCGTGCCCGTCAGTCCGCTGCTTGGTTTTCTGTGAATAGAGCGCTTCTCCTTGCTCGTTTGTCCTCGAAACAAACATAGTATCTAGTATGCGATAGATGTCGTCAACTTTGTCCTATGGGCCCTGCTAGCAACACGCACCGCCCTCACAGTGTCATTGGTATTCAACAGCTGTTACAGCCACAACCGCAGCCAACTTCTTAAATTGAATTAATTAATATATATTTATAAGCACTTTGTCGTAGTCTGTAAGAAAATTATTCTGTAGACTGAAATAAATAAATAAACTTAATTCAAATTACTCTCTCTTCTTTGGATTTCCAACGACTTCGGTATGAGCGAATAAACTTAGCTGCATCTTTTGCATATTTTACTCCGTAAAATTGTTACACATTCTGCACCGAAGCGCCACAGCAGCAATCGCTGCCCGCACCGAATTCTGCACCGAAGCTCCACAGCAGCAACCGCTGCCCGCGCCGAATTCTGCAACGAAGCGCCACAGTAGCAACCGTTGCCCGCACCGAATTCTGCACCGAAGCGCCACAGCAGCAACCGCTGCCCGCACCGAATTCCGCAACGAAGAGCCACCAGCAGCAACCGATGCCCGCACCGGAATAGCATATCGACGAGCAAAGCCAGTACATTCCGCAACTCAGCAATAGCTTCGTCACTCGGAGGGGAGTACTATGGGCCCTGCTAGCAACACGCAGCGCCCTCACAGTGTCATTGGCATTAAAAAACAGCTGTTACAGCCACAATCGCAGCCAACTTGATTCAAATCGGCCACAACCGCAGCCAACTTAATTCCAATCTCTCTCTCTTATTTGGATTTCCAACGACATCGGTACGAGCAAATGAACTCAACTGCATCCTTTGCATGTTCTACTCCATAAAATTGTTACACATTTTACTGTGTAAATAAAGCCGGGAAATATCCCTTGCGTGCGAGTATTTTTCTAATCGCAGCGCTACAGTCCGAGGCAGCAACCATACTGATCAAGTAGAGAACGTATATTACACAGAAGGCGGAGAACGTATATAACGTATAAACGAGAAACAAAGGATTGCTGTGGGATTGGGGAGGGGTAATTTTTCAGGCGAGTCTGGATATAGTGAACTAATTATTGCTGTTTACAGTATCCAGGTTGTTGACATTTTTTGTTCAAAAACTCGTTTTATTTGCTCAAAATACACATTTGTGTATGTAAATGCAAGAGATCATTAGAATAAATTTTTATGAAAATAAAAATGTACATGTGCATGCTTATTGAAAGAACATGGAAAGCAACATGCGATAGCTTTATCGAAACTTTCAATAGCAAACGCTAACTCCTTTTCCGATTATTTCAACAATTTTACATTTTTCCGTTGACGAAAGGAATTTCTTCAGACATGAGGAAATGTAAGGAAATTTCGCCAACAAACGGTTTGCACTCGACAAAACACTAGAAACAAGAAACAGCTGATTTTGTATTAATCAACAACAAAAGTACAATTTAAGCGCCAATCAGTCACCGCGTATCGTATTTAATCGTAATTAATCGTAACGGCAAAATTTGGGCCGTTCAGTGAAAATCGTATCGCAGCTGTCGCTCTTTTGCAGGTTTCTGTTTTGGTTATTGCTGCCGTGCTGCCATATAGTTTCGTGCACAAAGTAAGCACGCTGTTAATTTTGCTTTTCAGGTTAAATTTTACATTCTTTATAAAATCTATGACACAGAATTATCTAAATTTTTAGATATATTTATTGTGGTCTACTTTTATGAATTAATGTTAGCAATAATAATCCGGTTTTAGTTCTAAATTAAAATCGAAGAGCAATGTCATTCTCTCATCCTCTCTGAGCATCAGAGCAGACGTAAATGTGTGAGAGATACCTATTTGGATTAAAATTTCTGCGTTACGCTCCGATTAAATACGCCATGAGCGAACGCATTTATGAGCTCGGGTAGGGTAGGTTTTGTCTGCGATACGATTAAATACGATACGCAGTGACTGATTGGTGCTTTAGGGGAATGCCTGCTTTCTGATTCTTTTTTGTGTTTTTTTGTTGCTTTCTGCTTAAAGTTGCTTTCAAAATTTTGTTCACGGACGGAATTCTCAAGTAAGGCAAAAACAATTGCACTAGACAGTGTACAATAACACCAACACTATGCGTTTGATGTAGGCAGCAGGCAAATACAAATTTGTCAGCGGAGCGTCGTCCAGTCCGTGGTGTGATGGTTATCAAGTCATAGGTTCATGGTTCAACTCCTGCGTTTCACAGACTTTACCAGTAATGCTTCTACTTCGAGTAATTAGTCGTTTATAAATGATTAGAATTCACATTAAAAGTCACTGATGAGGTTTTCTGGGCAAAACCAAAATAGCTATGCCTGCCCATGTGAGCAATAATTCTAATAACTTGTTGTTGTATACTTAAAATCGCTTTGTTTCAGAACAGAAATAGACAGCTTTTGCTCACAATTTAAGTTTTCGACTGTTCACCATTTAGAGTACTCCATGTAAACATTTAGGCGTTCACTATTTCGAGGTGTTCACAATATCCAGATTTGCATTAAAAATAGAAAATTAAATATTTTGAAAAACCTGCAGTTTCCCGTCAACGTGCGATCAAACACCTAGTAACCCGGATTTTATCAAAATTTGAGCTCGTGTAGTGAAGCAATGGAATCATAGAGGATAGGTCAGTTTTTGACATTTTTAGCTTTTTTGGAATCTATGGAAGTAGCCCTTTCTAATGTTATCCCTCCACCCACTAACCTATGATCCTTTCTAAATCAACAAGGGCTTTGTATGTATAGGGGGCATCCCCTGAGTGTTGGTTTAAACGGAAAAAAAAATATCCCCCACGACACGATATACACCTTTTTCTTGGCCGACCTACCCCTCTTTAATAATTAAAAAAAAATTCCTTAGTTTTTTCTAGTTAAAATATGTTTACATTATGAAGACCTAACATCATGCCAAATTTCAGGTTCCTACGTTAACAAGATCTGTTTATATGCAAACCTCCGGAAGCAAAAGTGACCTTAAAAGAGTTCCGTTTTTATGGAACGGAACTTAAAAATATGTTTTACGCTATGTGCAGGAATATGAAAACGGTCAGAAAAATATTTTCGGTTCTCTATTTAAGTTAAGTAATGCGTTGGAATAAAAGTAGAAACATCCCCTTTAAATTTAATTATTTTTACAGTTTTTTTATGCATTTGATACCAGCACTAAATTCGCCTCATTGGGCTTCCAAGAAATTTACTTAATCTATAAATATTCTATTTTATTTTTATATAGACTAACAGAGGACATATCGGTGTTTACCAGTACTGTGGCCCATTTATACAGTAGTTTGACCAAACCGTGTTTTGATCTTATGCTAATCGGTTTCGCCCTTATGCGTTCGTCCAAGAAAATGAAAGCCAACATGTTCTCAGGTAACTTCGATTATATTATTGACAGATTTTAGAGAAACTGAGTTATGGTCAAGAAAGATGAAAACTACAACTCCTTGTAATGCTTGTCGTTTAAAAGGAGGTAAAATATATACTTCGTTTACATTAGAAGTAGCAATGGATTGCTCGGAAACAAACTTTTAAAGAAAATAAAGCACGCTGACGACAAAAAATGTGTTCATGAACGATCGCTGTATTACATTTTTGGAGGCTGCAACCAATTATTTGCTTTGAAAGCCTACATTGCTAAAACACACATTAGTTTATAGCCGTTTGCAAATGTTTTGCTCCAATTATTACTTCAGAATTGCGGAAGGAAATATTACGTTTGCCGATGAGAAGCCCGAGCAAAGCCGGGTATTTTCAGCGATTAACCCCTTGAGTACATTTTACGAGTGAGACTCGTCATGCACTAGTTGGTCTTAGGAGCGGATGACGAGTCTAAAGCGCCTGTTAGTGATCGCGTATCGTATTAATTCGTAATTAATCGTAACGGCAAAATTTGGGACGGTTAGTGAAAATCGTATCGCAGCTGTCGCTCTTTTGCAGATTTCTGTTTTGGTTAGTGCTGCCATATAGTTTCGTGCACAAAGTAAGCACGCTGTTCATTTTGCTTTTGAGGTTAAATTTTACATTCTTTATAAAATCTATGACAGAATTATCTTAATTTGTAGATATATTTATTGTAGTCGTCTTTTATGAATTAATTTACGCAATAATAATCCGGTTTTTGTTCTAAATTAAAATCGAAGAGCAGTGGCAGCACTGTTTTTAGTACAAAGCAATGTGATTCTCTCACCCTTTCTGAGCATCAGAGCAGACGTAAATGTGTAAGAGATACCTATTTCGATTAGAATTTCTGCGTTACGATCCGAATAAATACGTCATGAGCGAACGCATGTATAGAGCTCGGGTACGGTAGGTTTTGTTTGAGTTGAAACAATATTTAACATGCATAATTCTGTTCATTTCATCGTATCATTTTTTTTTTTGCAATTATAATTACCTGAAGTCATCTTAATACTACATAAGTATGTGTGTCTGATATTTTAGAAATAAATGAATTCTTACGTAACATCTACTGCATTTAAATACTACTCCAAGCAACAAAAAATTTATTTCGTTCCATATGCAAATATTTTTTCAAATAAATCAGTGCCCAAAGGGTTAAGGGCCGTTTTCTTAATGTCTGGCTAAAGCGCCAATCAGTCACCGCATATCGTATTTAATCGTATCGCAGACAAAACCTACCCTACCCGAGCTCCATACATGCGTTCGCTCATGGCGTATTTATTCGGAGCGTAACGCAGAAATTATAATCCAAATAGGTATCTCTCACACATTTACGTCTGCTCTGATGCTCAGAGAGGATGAGAGAATGACATTGCTCTTCGATTTTAATTTAGAACTAAAACCGGATTATTATTGCTAACATTAATTCATAAAAGTAGACCACAATAAATATATCTAAAAATTTAGATAATTCTGTGTCATAGATTTTATAAAGAATGTAAAATTAAACCTCAAAAGCAAAATTAACAGCGCGCTTACTTTGTGCACGAAACTATATGGCAGCACGGCAGCAATAACCAAAACAGAAACCTGCAAAAGAGCGACAGCTGCGATACGATTTTCATTGAACGGCCCAAATTTTGCCGTTACGACCAATTACGATTAAATACGATACGCGGTGACTGATTGGCGCTTAAGTGATAACCAGCACTTTTACCGGCGACTAATAAAGTTTTCGCCTAGCTTAACCGACTTACTGTTTGACAGCTAATAAAAGTTACGTTTTCAATTAATATTTGATATTGCTGTATTTTATAAGCTTTATATTAACTTGCCTTCAGGTTTGTATGTATGTAGTCAAATCTAGTAAACAAATTTTCACCCACTTCCCGACTACTTAGAGATCTGCAACTTTGCATACATGCGTAAACACCAAGACAATACATGAATCAATCATAAAAATATTAAGCACGCTTTGCTCTATTGCTTTGAGTTATTCGTTGCGAACGCACGTGCATTAGAGCTCTTAGTTTTGAGAATTTTGATTTGATTTTGATTTAAAATTTCAGAGCTCTACAATTGAATTTATGGGAGACTAAAAAGTAGAAAATAATATTATATAAAAAAAATCTTTTTAAAAATAAGCTTTAATTAATTTCATGTACTAAAAAGTAGAAAATAAATTGTTCGCAACTCACCTCTATCTTACTAGCGCATGTGTTCAAAATTTGTCAACCAATTGATACAATATTTTATTGTATTTATTTTTTGTAAATAGATTCTAGTAATGAAAGATAAGTGTGAATATAGGTTTTGAGCGCCCAAGCTTTTATTGAAAGTAAGATAGAGGTAACTTGCGAACAATTTATTTTCTACTTTTTAGTACATAAAATTAATTAAGGTGCTTATTTTGTAAATCCCAACGCCTCACTTCACCCTGCGTTCACTAATTTGGTATTTTGTAAAACGCATCACCTCACTCGGTGACTGCTCGCGTTGTCTTACGTAGTTTCATATGAAAATCGGTACCGCGTAAAACGCAACGCGGCGCATTCACTCACTTGAACTGTCAAATCGTTCACTTGGGTTTGTGCTCGCGTTCAGTTTTTTAAACGCAAAATTTTTGGTAATTTCGAGTGAAAATTGATTTGTGGTAATCTGCAGAAGCAAATAATAAGTATTGTAATACTTTTTAAAGACAAATACTAAAGAAAAAAGTACAAAAAAAAGAAAATACTAGCACTGCGGTTGAGGATCGAAATCACAAAAAAAAAAGAAATGCATCGCGGTTGAGGATTGAACTCGCAACTTCTCGCGTGCTAGTCGAACGCTCTAACCACTAGGCTATGGGAGGTATGCAATGGATGCAGCAAATTTTGTGTGTTTTGTATTTGGCTGATAAATTAAGAAAAATACAACTCTTTTTCGTAAGAACTTGACAGCTCAAGTGATGCCGTAAGACAACGAACGCAATTACGCCGTGATTTACAAAATGCCGTTTTTTGATCCCGGCGTTGGCTTCGTGTTCGCGTTGCGTTCGATCACGGTGATTTATACGGTAAGGCCGTAAAGCTTATTTTTAAAAAGTTTTTTTTTATATAATACTAGCTGTTACCCGCGGGTTCCACCCCGCGCTTTTATAAAAATACGTAATGTGAATGATGCTGTATTTAATTGTATTTAATTTAATAGAAGTGCTTGCCAGTCTGTCTTTTTCTTGGTTTTTGTTGTTTTCGGTTGAACAGCAGCGCTTCTCCTTGCTGATGCTTGTGATGTCTATATACTTGTAGGGGAAGTCATAAATGTAGGTCCTTACAAAAATATATTTGTATGTAGATTATTACTCCTTTGGTGGAAGGTCAAAATTTAAGTCACTCCTCATGGAACACCACTTTTTTACGGTACATACATTAAAGGTGTGCCACGCCACCTTGTCCCATGACCCTAAATCTATATATATAAAACTCAAAATTATGTAAAAATGTTTACATGTATGTATGACTAAATAATAATAAAACAGAATTTCAATGTTGAATGACTTGTAGTTTTAAAGATATATCAAATAAAAGATTTAAGTTGTATGAGGGGTGTCACGCCTCGTGTCCAATGCCCATTCCATTTTCCCAGTTGAAGAATACGGAGTTTCATTTATGTATGATATATAGTTCTAAAGTAATATCCAAATGTGGAGTTGATTGAAAAGTGCCACGCCCCTTGTCCTACGCCCATAAAATTGTACCAGTGGGACGACTCATCCAAGAGGTGCTTGCATACGGAACTTCAATACTGCGCGACTTTTAGTTCCAAAGCTATTCGATATCAATGATTTCGTTTGTATGAGCGGTGCCACGCCCCTTGTCCAATGCCCGTCCCATTTTCCCAGTTCAATGATACGGATATGTAATATGTTTCTACCGAGTTTCATTGATGTATGAAGTATATTTCTAAAGTTATACCCGTATAGGATTTGATTGAAGTGCCACCCCCCTGTCCTACGCCCATAAAATTTTATCAGTGGGACGACTAATCCAAGAGGTGCCTGCGTACGGAATTGCAATGCTGCGCGGTTTGTGGTTTAAAAGATATGCCATGCAATAGAGTTAAGTTATATGAGGGGTGCCACGCCCCCTTATCCCACGCCCCTAAATTTTTTTCCAGCTGGAAGACACGACTAAACACTAACATAATACAAAGTTTTAATGTTGTACACCTTGTAGTTTTAAAGATATGCCAAATCAATTATTTATGTTGTATGGGAGGTGCCACGCCCTCTTGATGTATCAAACTTTTTTAAAGCCTATGACCATCCTTGGAACATCTATAGTCTATGTGCCAAATTTGGTTATGATCGATCAAGCGGTATAGGGCGCAACTCCAAGCATACATACATACATACATAATTTGAATTTTATATATATAGATTATTTAATTCAGAAAATAGGGAAAGTATGAAAACCTATGTTTTTTACGCGTTTTATAAGTAAAAAAGCAATGATTATAAGAGAGGAAATAGAGAAGAGAAAACTCATGAGCGCGCCAAGTCTATCCACTATTGGATCAGTTCTCTTTTTGCACTTGGCGCTATTCGTCATTCATTGACCATAAATGTGTTCTTTTCCAAGTTTCCCTTAACCAGCACTAGGTGAATACGAATACGGATGGTTAGTAATCATCTGGTTAAGACTGAAACTAACCAGACATTGAGAAAATGGCCCTAAGAAAATTAAATGGAAATGAAATTTTATTATTTAAACCTGAATTAAAGAAACTTCCCTCAAACCCCTATGTGCTATCACACATGTCCCACGTTCTTTAAATCTCTTTTAATTGCTTAAATGTAGGTCCCGCTCTAGCAGTTGGTGTGATATCGCTTACGGCACATGTAATGCGCGTTGTTTCACCCAAATTCGGTCAGCTAGTCTCCGAAGAAGCTAATCGGTATGGTTATTTGCGGCACATACATTCACGCATCATAACAAATGCCGAAGAAATCGCTTTCTATGGCGGACATAAGGTAAGTAATTAATTTTAAAATGGATGTAGCTATTTTCTTATAGACCATTTCCACTGGATCGAAATCCCTCTTAATCTAAATCTTATATATCTAATTCTCGTTCCCATATATATATATTTATATAGGTCGAATTGCAACAACTGCGGCACGCCTATAATCGTCTCGTCAATCAGATGAATAATATATTCACGCAGAAGCTTTGGTTTGTCATGCTGGAACAGTTCTTCATGAAATATGTATGGTCCGGTACAGGCATGGTGATGGTTTCGCTGCCCATATTAACATCCAGTAGTAGTAATGGCGAACAGCACACTTCCTCCCCCAGCAACAATACAGCAACATTAGCAACCGACCTTTCTGTTTCTGCTTCTAATGTTAGTGAACGTACACAATATCTGACAACTGCACGTAATTTACTCATCTCAGCGGCGGATGCCATTGAACGCCTGATGTCATCCTACAAAGAAATTGTTGCTCTTGCCGGTTACACCTATCGTGTGGCTGGTATGTTAGATGTTTTTGAAGAGACCTCTCGCGGTATCTACAGCAAGACGGCGGTATGCGAAAATAACGAAATGAATAATGGCATCATCGAATTCTGCAATGGCCGGCCAGTTTCCAATGGTCGTATTATTTATTCCGACAATCCAAACAACATGTCTATTAGCTTACGCGGAGTTCCAGTGGTTACACCCAACTGTGATGTAGTAGTGCCCAGTTTGACGCTCTGTATTGAGCCCGGCATGCATGTTCTTATTACTGGACCCAATGGCTGCGGTAAATCCAGCCTCTTCCGCATACTGAGCGGCCTGTGGCCCATTTACGCTGGTGAACTACATATCCCTCTGCCGGTAGAGGGTAAACCTTGCATGTTCTATATACCACAGCGGCCATATATGTCAATTGGAAGTTTATGTGATCAAATCATCTATCCGGACAGCCGTGAAGACATGATTCGTAAATGCATAACAGAATATGAATTAAAAAGTATTCTTCAAATGGTCAGCTTGGAGCATATTGCACAACGGTAATAATTATTTTTTGCAACATTAACTTGCAGCTGTATCTATTCATTTATAAACACAGTGATAGTTTTGATGTGGTGCGGGACTGGAAGGATATACTCTCTGGTGGAGAAAAGCAGCGTATGGCTGTTGCACGCCTTTTCTATCATAAGTAAGTTTGTATTGTTATATGCTATTTTATGCATACATATTTGTTATAGGCTTGCCTCAATCCATTCATGCTTATATTCCATACCCTCTATCTAAAGCTTTCAAGAAAGTTAGTATTGATGTCAAACTATTACATATCTGTAATATATGTATGTACTAGCTCGACCCGGCATAAATCCGTTTTGCCCGCAACATTGAGCTCATCTGCAGCAGTCCCACGGGGAATCACTGACAACGTTTGTCTGAAGTAACGATACTCAACCTGCGGCCCGCCCAGCTTTTATGTGCGGCCCTAAACACATTTAATATTGTAATTTTGAAAATCTCAAAAAACTCCAAACACAGCCATCTCACTGGCCTTCGTTACATATTTGCACAAATATTTAACAACGAACTCGTTTCCGACCTCAATCTCTCGACTCGTGACGATGAAATGTCACTTTAAGTACGATTGTCCGGCCATTATTGTCTTTTGAACGTCGTCGGTAAACTGAATATCCATCTGACCCCATTACTGTTTCAGCTACTAATGACCATAGGACCATGGGTATCGGTTTGTGCATTTTCCATCAACCATGCATGGTGATTTTGGATTCAATGCACCACACGGTCCCTGCACCATCTGCGTTCTGACAATCTCTCTTATGATCTATGCGTTTCGGATATTCTTTGCAACGGTCCAACGGTTCTTCGGTGAAGGGCAATGTCTCGAATTTGTGCTAGATCTCCAACAACCAATACACAAATGTCTGCTGAAGTTGAAGCATTGTATCATCGTGAGCGTTCTCCGGCTGAAGTGCCATTAGGTTTGAAGAGAAATCTGTGATCGCCTGACTTCATTTTCTCCATCCCCGTTTTAAACATCGTAATCGGAGCGTTGTTTGCAATCAAGAATTGTTGCGGTTTCCGAATAACGTTTTTTGGCACTCCTGTTTGACCTCTGTACCGCCTATCGACTTGATTATCTCCCGACGAAATATAGTACACCTGAAGATATTGGTTTGCGTCTTTGTTTACTGGCAATAATGCACCCATCCGATGGGAAATTTGATCTTGAATATGTAAACCCGAATCGTGCAGTGTAGAATCCCGTGTCATTTTCAGAACAGTTATGTTTGCATGATGTGTTAATGCTTTTTTCTTTTACCTTGCACGTCGGCATGAAACCAGTTTCTTGAATGGAACATTCGTACTGTCGAATGTTCTTGAGAAAATCATCCGATTAAAACAGCGGTTTCAATTGCTCCGGAGGTGCATCTAAGGGAACCAATTTCATTTTGCCACTCGCACAGCAAAGGGCGTGAGTTTCGCCTTTGAATTTAAGTGCGTTGCAATGTTGGCACACAATTGTCATCGCTCCAATACCGCCAGCTATCGTAAAATGTGAATAAATCGATTAATCAGATTTTCTGACTTTCCCGTCAGATTTTCCGGAATTTTTTTTCTGCATAAACCTAAAATACAGCAATTCGAACAAAACCAAAAAAGAATCTTGAAAATCGGCCTAAAGAGCTTCACCACTTTTTTTTTTATATTAGATGTTGGAATTAAAATACCTTATGCTAATTTTTAATTGACTTTGAGGTACTTCGATAATTTAGTATTTTTATACCCTACACCTAAGGTAATATGATATCTGTGGTCATATGCAATAACGACTTAAGTCGAAAACAACTGTTTCGAGAAAATGCAATTTGAAATTTGAAATGCACATAAGTGCATGTACATAAGTGCATGTGTTTTTTTTAAATAACTTTTTTTCTGAGATGGGTACAGATACCGGGGTTTGAACAAAATATGCGCATCAACGTCAGGAATACAGTGGTAACGTCAACTCAATTTCGTCTTAAGTCGACTTAAGTCGTTATTGCATATGACCACAGATATATGTAGTAACTTTGTGCGAAAATTGTAACGCATTAAAGGAGCCGTCCTAGGTATAGACATAAGTATATAGAAATGGTTAGAATCACTTTCTGTGTTGATTTTCCGTTGTCCGTCTGTCTTGTTGTCCGAGCTTTCCGATTAAGACCAAAGGGGGGTCTGTCTTCCATGTCATGCGAAAAAATGGGCGTGGTCCGCCCACTATGTTGGCGGTACATAGTGATAACGGTGATAATCCCACAATTTCAGTGGATTATCACCCCACTTGGGAACTTGGTGTAGGGCATTACTCTGTCGGTTAAACCCGACTGATTCTTCCTTACTTGTTATGACTACATAGGTACTTGTTTTTTCACTCTGTTCAAAATTTTTTATTTTCCTGTATCGATCGGTATAAGCCTTCGATGTAGAAATGCACGATTGTTTACCTGCACCCGATTTTTATAACTAAATGGTTGCACTATTTGTGCTTCAGTTGGAACGATCTACCACACATTTCCTTACCTGTTAGAATTGTACTAGGTGCATAGAACACAGCTTAACAGATCTATTCCTGCGACCGTCACAATACTCACCGCAGTAACAATAGAACATTCCGTCACAATTGATACTTTCCCTTATTCGGAATAGAAATCAAAAGCTCGAAATGTATCAATTCTGACAAAAATTGTGACGGTCGCATTAAGAGGTAACAAGCGAAAACAGCTGTTGCAAAACGTAAATTTTGAAGCAAAAAGTGAAAATTTTTAAAGTGCTGGATATGGAAATGAAATGGATATGAAATGGCAATTAAAAAAGAAAATGTGGAGAGGAGAAGGCTTCTGAGGAACTTGCGAGACGAAAGTGATCCGTTTGCAATGCAGGAAAGCATTTTCACATAAAACTTCCGATTGTCATAGCATTCAGGTCCCCTGCCACCTGCTCCCATAAGTTCTGCACGGTTCGCGGAGCTGTGACGCAGTTTTTCCGGGCTTGTAGC
Source organism: Neria commutata (assembly GCA_963457695.1). NCBI lineage: Eukaryota > Metazoa > Arthropoda > Insecta > Diptera > Micropezidae > Neria > Neria commutata. The sequence continues at coordinate 910,531 of OY735250.1, forward strand.
TCTGGGTGCTGCTTGCAGAATTCCACGAAGCGCAGCAGTTGCTCCTGGGTAGTTCGCTCGAATTTTCAATGTCTAGAAATGAAATGAAAAGACATAGGCTGTATTCCTAAACGTCAGTTGCGCTGCATAAGTACAAAGCGGTATGTTCCTAAACGCAAACAAAAAAAGTTTGCACGTGCACCCTGTGTCTAAACGCAGGCATCAAGTGGTCGATAAGCATCAAATGCGCAAACTGCTCATCACAAATTTTGTTGATGCTTTATGATTAGTTAGGTTATGTTTTTTCGGCTGCACGGAAACTTTTAGAACGCGATTAAATTTCCCCTTCTTTTTCTCAATTTTATAATTAATTTCGAGTTGCTGGGAGTTTATTCACTACTCAAATGCAAAAATGCGTTGAATATGTAGTTTTTACAATTTCCATTTTGTGAAAGCAATGTTGAGCATCAAGTGCGTTCCCAAACTAAAAAGTGTTGGCAACCTGATTTATGCAACGCATCGCAGTAGCACTCAGAAAACAAATCAGTAGAGCATTGGGGGCGCAGCACTACTTTGCATAAGTACGTTTAGGAATACAGCCATAAATTGACAAATTATTAAAGATTTACAAAAAATACTCACTTCTCTGCCGTTTTAAAATCCATTTTTCGTTTTTTTGTTAAGAAGTGGAAGCACAAGCAGCTGTTTTACAGCAAAGAACTTAGGTACGTTCGTAAATGCAGTAAATTCGTGCAGTGATAGTAGCAGTGCAGCCAACTTCAGTTCCCACTGCCCGATCAGCTGATTTCGTTTGCAGGTTGGCTGCAGAAACTTTGGTTGCATTAACGAAGGCGATTCAGGATGGAAATTTTGGTTAACGCATTAATTGATAGTTGTGAAACTCGAAGTGAGAGTCTTTTAATAAATTTCAATAAAGAAAGAGTAAAACGAGTGAAGAAAAGATATATCGTGGTAAAAACCTTGTTGAAAAAGAAAATAAGATCTATCCCAAAAGTAAATAATTACTTTAACACTATAAAAACCTATCCAGATGATGTATTCTATCTTTATACAAGATAACAAAAAAATTTTTATCCATTTATAATAAATTTTCTACGTTTCCATTTCGTGTTCTGCAACCCGCAACAGTAGGATAATGACTGCGAAAACTGCAGAAATTTGTCACTGCGGTGCCAAGCCGTTGCATTAACGAACGCGTTGCACGTAACAGTATTGCGCCATTTTGCTTTTACGAACGCGTTGCTTTGCAGTGCAACCGCTGGGTTGCATTTACGAACGTACCTCTTCACATCTTGCTGTGGTGAAATGCCAAAGCTTTTTCGTGATACGGTTGGTAAGGAATAGGGTTGCAAAAATCCCGTCACAAGAAACTCTCTTTCTGTAACTCTCTTTCTCAATAAAACAATTGACGAATGTACCACACGAAATGTATTACATTACAGCCCTTGAAATTTTTTTTAAAATTGAATTCCTGTCATGAAGCAAGTGCCATAAAATTAGGCAAGGGATAGGTTAGTAATCACTGCCAGCCTTTTAATTTTGACTATTAAATCACTACTGGAATGGTTGAAAAGGAATATAAAAGCAAGTCCGAGCAATGCCTTGTATTTTAACCTAGTAGTTTTCTGACAAAATGTACAAAAGCCCTAACCAACATTTCTGAAATATTAGAGGAGAAGCAAATGACATTATACAATTTTATAGCATGTACATGGACAGAGCTTTTTTGTATCAGCTATAAAATCATAATTTTTGGCTTTAAGACACTTCATTTTTTGTGACGAGGTGTATTTTTATATAATTTACTAGAAACTAGAAAAACGTGTTTCGTACGTGTTGGCTAGGGCCTTTGTACATTTTGCCAGCGATTTGTATATTCCTTTGCAAATGCTTTTTATTTTATATCTTTGTTTAGACCAAAATATGCATTGCTGGATGAGTGCACTAGCGCTGTTTCCATTGACGTTGAGAGTTCTATTTACGAGATTGCAAAAAGTATGGGGATAACACTTTTGACTATTACGCACAGACCTACATTATGGTAAGCTACTCAAAACCATTTTATATACTATATATTTTAAACCAATTTTTTTCTATGGTGTACATTTTTTATTTCAACTATTTTTTTACAAGTGTGTCTATTTGTTACAGGAAATACCATACGCATATATTGGAATTTGATGGTCAAGGCGGTTGGAATTTCCGTCCAATGGAACTCAATGAAACACAGAAACTACTCCAAAAGCAAAAAGAAATAACTCCTTCTTAGTTCCTTAAAAATATACATAAAATTTTTAGTTCAATGTGGTTGCACACCTAAATACATAGGTAAATATTTATACTCTAATGCTACACAATCCAGGGCAAAATTCAAAGTTTTCTAAAAAATAAGTGCACCAAATTTTCAATGGTATTGGGGGAATGATTCCATTACCACTTAACTGACAAAAGAAATTTTTTTTTATGCATTACTACTGACGTACATCATTGTTAAAGAAATTTTTATTTAGATTAAACAAAAAACGGATTTTGTGTGCAATTAGTTAGGGTTATTTAATATGTTTAATGGATTTATACAAAACATTACTACAATAAGCAATCTTATTAAAACAAATATATTATAACTAGTTTTTGAAAGGCGCCCACTGACTCAATTTTGGAAAATTTTTATTTTTTCGGATATTGGGGTCATGTTTGTTCTCACTCCATAGACTTGGGATCACTCCAATGCCCGTCTCATTTTCCGAGTTGAAGGATACGAATATCTAGTAAGTTTCTATCGGGTTTCATTGATGTGTGGTGTGGTGTATAGTTCTAAAGTTATACCCAAATGTGTAGTTGCTTGAAAAGTGCCACGCCCCTTGTCCCACGCCCATAAAATTTTGCCAGTGGGACGACACATCCATGAGGCGACTGCATACGGAATTTCAATGCTGCAAGACTTTTAGTTCCAAAGCTGTAGATCTTAGTAAACGGCCTTACCGTATAAATCCCCGTGATCGAACGCAACGCGAACACGAAGCTAACGCCGGGATAACAAAAACGGCAATTTATAAACCACTGCGTAATTGCGTTCGTCGTCTTACGGCATCACATGAGCTTTCAAGTTCTTATGAAACAGAGTTGTATTTTTCAAAATTTACCAGCCAAATACAAAGCACACAAAATTTTACGCGTCCATTGCATACCTCCCATAGCCTAGTGGTTAGAGCGATCGACTAGCACGCGAGAGGTTGTGAGTTCGATCCTCACCCGCGGTACATTTTTTTTTTGTGATTTCGATCCTCAACCGCAGTGCTAGTATTTTCCTTTTTTTTATTCTTTTCTTTAGTATTTGTCTTTAAAAAGTATAACAATACTTATTATTTCCTTCTACAGATTACCACAAATCAATTTCCACTCGAAATTACCAAAAATGTTGCGTTTAAAAAACCAAACGCGAGCTCAAACCCAAGTGAACGATTTGCCAGTTCATGTGAGTGAAAGCGCAGCGTTGCGTTTTATGCGATACCGGTTTTCATACGAAACTACGTAAGACAGCGCGCGCAGTCTCTGGGTGAGGGGATTCGTTTTACACAATACCAAATTTTTGAGCGCAGAGTGAAGTGAGGCGTTGGAATTTATAAAATAAGGAGGGAAATCAAATGATCGAAACGCCAGCTGCAATATGCGAGTGGTGCCATGTTGTGGTCAACCCAGAAACTAATAACTACTGTGGCCCTTCCAGTACATAATTAATACCGAAAAAATGTCGAAGATCCTGCCCACACAGCAGAGATCGAACTCATGCACTTTCGGTTCTTGCGCCAACGCCTTACTCACTACGCTATCACCACTCTTGCTTCCTTATGTTCTAAACCCTTATAAGAAACCGTTCGCGTTAGTGAGTCAGGACGAGGACTTTTATTATATATACGCTCAAGGCCCTTAGAACGAACCGATCTCTCAGATCAGATTCTTCTTCCGAGGAGCGTTGACCATTCCAGCAAACGAAAATGTACATTCGATATGCGCAGGCGATGGTAAAGTTGTATTGTAGTTCGACCTAGGGTCGAAATTCGAAGCAGTACTGGACTTCATGGTGCCTACTTAAATTTTAGGGGTATTCATTTAAACGCGCAAAAGCCTGACAAACTTGACAAATTTAACACCTGATAAACGAACTGTCAACATTTTTATGAAAGTTCATTTGCACAAATGTGATAAATTTGCCCGATGATTTCGCTGTGCAAATGATGTTTGTAAACTTAGACGTCAACGAATGCAACCCTGCTTAGCTATGATCTATAACATTATGATAAAAGTTTCATATTGAACAATCAAAATAAACGCAAAAGGGTTACAGTAATTTTTTCCAAACAGCTCCAATATTAATCTTTACTTTTTCACTGATTCTCGGCATTTTAGTTTTTTTTCTTTTTGACAGCCAAACACTATTTCCACAAACACTTTGTCAAGTGCGTTCATTTAACACCCTTGATAAATTGATAAATTTTAGCAATGTGTAAAATTATCTGCTTAAATGAATAGCCTTTTTTTATAAGCTTTTTATTAGCTTGGCTTCAGGTTTGTATATTTGTAGTCGAATCTAGTAATCAATTTTTCACCCACTTCCCGACTACTTAGAGATCTGAAACTTTGCATACATGCGTAAACAGGCTGACAATACATGAATCAATCAATTGGGCGCTCAAAACCTATATGCACACTTATCTTTCAATACTAGAATCTATTTGCAAAAAATAATTTAAATAAAATATTGTAGGAACTGGTTGAAAATTTTTTAACACATGAGCGCCCAAAGCTTTTATTGATAGTAAGATACAGGTGACTTGGAAACAATTTATTTTCTACTTTTTAGTACATTAAATGAATAAAAGATTATTTTTAAAAAGTTTTTTTTATATAATATTTTTATTTTGAAATTGAATTTAAATATAGTTAAATTTTTCTTGGTTTTCACGGTACATTTATATAAATACTAGCTGGACCCGGCATAGGGTTGCCAGATACTTGAGTAGTGAAATCAGCACATTTGAAAAAAAGCAACAAAAAAATCAGTACATAGCAATAAAAATCAGCACATTTTTCTTAAGCGTTTTACGCGTTTATTATCAGTATAACAATTCATTAATTTAACAAAAAACAAAAACTCGGGTACATATTGGTAAGTACATATGTATGTATACATATAACTTAAAAGCTATACATATTTACTTCAAAAGTACATTTATAGAAATCCATTTATATAGGTGTATTTATTGCTATTTAGCATTGCACTTATTAGTGTTTTAATTAAATAAAAAATATTACTGCTGAGATCAATTTAATTAATTTAATTAACCAATGAATTGAAATTAATTACAAATATTTACCACTACTTTGCGTGTCAGCTATGATTTGCTCACCCTCATCAGTTTTTAAAAATTGACAAAATTAGCGGTTGGTCAAGTTGTAATGTTGCTATTTTACGAAATGTTAGGAAAAGAAACGCTTACAGGGTGACGCTTTTTAAAAATTACTTAAAATATCATTAGGCTGCAATTACACATACATACATTCGAATTTGTGGACTTTGGTGAAATTTGAATAAATCAGCACAAAAATCAGCACATCACTCAAAAAATCAGTAGATTTTTGTGCTGATTTCGGCATTCGAATAAATCAGCACAAACAGAAGCGGCAAAAAGAAAATCAGCACATGTGCTGATGAAATCAGCGCATCTGGCATCCCTACTTTCAACCCCTATTTCTGCAACTTCATTGTCGTTGTCTTCAAGATAGGCTTGTGTCGTTCGCGAACTAAAGATCTAAAAGATCTGGTTCTCATATCTGAACTAGCTCTATCGGTCGTTCAGTTGGATGGCCTAGATGAACTAAAGCTAAATTTACTTGAATTATAAAAGGCGCCGTTTTTCCAGTGACAGGTGCAAGCAATGTTGCCATATTCACAGTTTAAACTGTAAATTACAGTTTTTTAGACAAGCTCACAGTTTTTAAAATTACCTCCTAGTACAAATTACAGTTTTTTTTATTTTCAGATTTTCTTTTTTTTTTAAATTACAATAAAAGATTCATTTTTTGCAACTTTAAAAAAATCTCACGGTAACCCTGTGATTACATTGCAATTCTGCTTCAAAGTGACAATTTGCTTGTCATTTATGACCATAATTTCACAAAAATACTTTCGTTTTTGAACGTTACAGTTTATTGGTTGAAAATACAGTTTTTATGTTGGGAATTTACAGTTTTTTGAAAAAAAAATCTGGCAACATTGGGTGCAAGGCACATTAAAAAGGTAGAGAAATTGACAAGTATCTAAATGAAGAGTATCTAGATCGGAAGAAAGATCCGCTAGTGTGGTGGCATGAGAGACGTGAGGTATATCCCCGTTTGTATCAGTACATGTTTAAGAGATTTCGCGTAGTGGCTACATCAGTCCCGTGCGGGCGCATTTTTTAGGGGACAGGAAATGTAATAAATGAACGCCGAACTCTGCTGAAGCCATCTAAAGTGTCAAATTTGATATTTTTGCATAGCAATATATAAAGAATTTTTTACTTATTAATATTAATTACTTTTCTTATATGTTATTGAAAGATCTCACAATTTTTACAAACGTGTTATTTTAAAGACAGCATTTAAATGTATGTTCAAAGCTTGAAGCTTTGTTTAAATTGGTTTTTGTATTTTAGAAGATAACAAAATATGTGAATTGAATTTAATTTAACAACAAAAGTGCAAATTAAAGTTAACTGTTTCACTTTTTGCTAGTGCTACCGTATAATTTCGTGAACAATAAGAGCACGCTGATCATTTTGCTAGCATTACTATTCAGCTATTTTTGTTGAACTAAGATTGAAGAGCAAGCACTTTTCTGCAACAAAGCTATAGCTGACAATTTTTCAAGCTCCATTACGCTTGCGTACAAATTCGTTTTAAGTAATCGCATGTATAGAGCTCGGGTATAATAGGTTGTGTCAGCTGAAAACGGAAAAAGATGTTACGGCTACATTAACTGAGCCTTAAATTGTGACTAGTAGACCCCGCTTAACTGACCAGACAAAATCGAACGATTTTGATAGTGCATTTAAAATTTTTTCTAGTACAAATAGAATAATTTTAATGAACTAGTGAACTAGAAAATAACTAGTTCTAAAAGGCAACCTAATCCCAACTGAACTAATCGCTCAAGTGAACTAAACGGCACAACTCTACTTCAAGAAGCACACGCAACGGCAGCATAATTTGAGCGTTGGTTTACATTTTTTATACAAATTTGTCTGGGAGAATACATTGGTTTGTGTGTGTTTCCGCGAAGTTTTGCCTTTTCGATTTTTAAGTTTTTTATGTCGCGCAGACTGCGGCTAGACATGCAGGTGTTCATTCATTCTTGATTTTAACGAAAATTTTGCTAATTTCAGTCCTTTTTGCTATTAGTGAAAATTATGCTTGTTATTAAACTTTATCATTTAACCCAATACAATTTTTTTGAATTATTTTGATTATATCAGAGAATTATTATTTACGTATTATGTATTTACAATATCTAATCGATTTTTGTATTTCAAATTAAAGCAAAGATATTCTGATGGTAATTTCGACGTCACGTATGCATGCTACTGATCACTTGAAGATAGTCCGCTTTTACACGATGCGACTCGGCCCCGGCGATTTTTTCGCATTCCGCTTTGAAATCGCGCATAGCTTTTACACGATGCGACTCGCTCCACTTCACATATTGACACAGAGTTTGCAGCTGGTTTTATTTGTGTAATTTGTAAACATTTAAAGCACTTATTCCACTCTTTGCTCATTTTCTTCTTTATATTTACTTTTTTGCGTAAAATTCTGTTCTGTTTCAGTTTATTTGCAATACGTATTCACTCGATTTCAAGTTTTAATTTACAGTCGACAGCGCGAAGCGCGAAAACGAATAAAGAGGAACGTCAGAAAATCAGAAAATCGCAGCACAATCGCTGCCCGAGCGATTTTGCGCGTTCCCCTGTCGTTTCACCCCTCTTTCCTACATTCTTCCGTGTCTCCGGGGCCGAGTCGCATCGTGTAAAAGCGGACATACATACATATGACGCGCCCAGTGCAAAAACGACTTTTATACCTGCACACCGCATGTACGCAATGAGGCGAAAATTGACACTCGAAGCGTTTTTGCTCTGTGCGCGTCATATGTGGTTAATCAATTCTTCAATTGTTCGCTTCTCATTAAAATGACACTCTTCATTGAAATTGTATTGGGTTAATATTTCTTTATGCAAAAACTTGGCTTACTTACTTCCCTTTAAATTTGATTATGTATTTTCATTTTAATGCAATAAATTTGTCATAAGTTTTGAATTATATATTAATTCTTAATTTCATCAACTACATACATATATGCAAAAAACATATCACAAAAACAATGTTTGGCAGTTATTGGTTTCTACTCCTACTAAAGAAGTGAATAAGCCAAGTCACCACGTCAAGGTTCCTGCCATCGATTTGGACCTAAATCTACCTTAAGTGACATTTTCTTAAAACTACTTATATATAATTTTTTTGTTTGTTTTTTTTTTTTGTTTTTGTTTTTTTTTCCCTAAATACTTATGAATATTAAAATAGCTTAATACTAGTTAGGGAATATACTATACTTCTTAAGTCTATAGGGTCCACCGGTGCTGTGAGTTGCTGGAAATATTTCAAAAATTCTAATTTTCACTCGAAGTTAGCCGGCGATAGCACTTAAATGCGAGGCAGCTAAGCAAATTCTTCTGTATTAAATTATTCGAAGTGTATGTACATATGTAAATATTCCGTCAATGAACAACATAACTAGCAAAACAAAATATGTATAAGAATTCAATGTAACACAAATCTCCCTGCGGCACCCACACAGTCAAAACCATAACACTAAGCAAAAACGCTTCGAGTGTCAATTTTCGCCTCATTGCGCACATGCGCTGTGCAGGTATAAAAGTCGTTTTTGCTCTGGGCGCGTCATATGTACTACAAGCATTCAATTATGCATGCATGCATATACAACAACATTAACACATACACTTAGCAGAAAAAGTCTACGTACAAGAGGTAAAGATTTCTTCCATGGACTGAACACCAATCAAAAAACAACTTTTTATAAAACAACTTATTTTTTATTAAAAGGTTAGTGTTTTATCTTTAATTTAAGCTTTAAAAAATTTTATTATAATTAACAAAAAAATTTTAAAAATTAAAGAATGCAAAATCAGCTCTAAATGGGACAGAAAAAGTCTACGTACAAAGATGTTATTTTATAAGAAATCGTTTTTATTGGAACTTTTTGAAAATGTTAGTAGCTGATTGGGTAACCTTTCCGTGCTAGGACTTCTTGCAATCGGTTTGGCATAGACCTGACTAATTTGGAAGTGTCCTCCATTGAAATTTTGTGCCACTCATCTAAAATTACACTTTTAAGCATTTGTTTGGATGTGATGGTGTTCTGCCGTATCCTGGGAAATCTCAAAAAGCAATTTTAGTTAGATTTTCATAAAAATCATATACAATAAGGAGTACGAAAATGCGCCTAAAGTGGACACAAAGAGCAAGTGGAAATCCAAGTAAAATAATTTACATATGAAAAGCAAATTTGCTACAAGCGGCGCTGCTTCGATTTCCTTCAAGTGTGCAAAGGCAATTCAAAGGAAATCCAAGCCAGACAGACTGAAATATGTATGCATGCATGTATCATTCAAAAAAGAATACATATTCAAATGAAATCCAAGCCAGCCAGCCAGACAGGCAGACTGAAATATGAAGAAAAATTCTTTGCTGTCTCATAGGAACAACAACGCGTAAAGGCGAGGAGGAATAGCATTCGCACAACCTTACGCTGCGGCATTCTCTGACCGAATGCTAGCCTGTCGCTTGTTGTTTTTCGGCTTGCCGTTAGCGGGGTTTAGACGGTCCTACATGTAGGACTAGCCGTGATGTTGGATCGTGTATACGCGAGAAACAACCGCTTGTCACACATGTGGGATGGTTTTCAAAATTTTTTGATATTTCTGATCGCTTGTCAAACCATCCAACCTGTGTAAACACACGTTGGTCAAGCCTAGTGTATTTTGGCACTTTGAGAAATTGGCCGTGCTGTTAACATGATCACGGACAGTAAGAATTTCATTGACCTGCTGCCTGCAGTTGGTTCTTACTTTGAAATATACGTTAATTAGAAAAACTTAAGGATGTATAAAATTAAATGAATAAAAATGGCTTTAAAATTTTAATGCTATAGCATTTCATTTTGCATCACTATGAAAATGAATGCTATGCACAAAAGATTCTTTTTCAAAAGTCTCATTTGCCGTCGGTAAAAAGGCTTTGGCTGTATGCGTGCGTCTCGCTTGCCAACTTGAATAAAGTGATGTTGGACGACATGTGGGACCGTGTAGACGCAGCGGCACGTGTGCAGTTATTCCTGCCGTCAAGCCATGTTGGACGACATGTAGGATCGTCTCAACCCCGCTGTTCGCAAGCTCGTGCTTACGCATACATGCAAGCTCACACGTATATGTGACGTCACATTTTGCTCGCACCCACTGATTTCTGCGCGGCGAAAAAACCAAACACAGTGTTCGGCTCTTCTTTATAATTCAAGTTCTTTGATAAAAGTTTAGTATTGAACTATCAAAATTAACGCAAAATGGTTACAGTAACTTTTTCCAAACAGCTCCAACATTAATCTTTACTTTTTCACTGATTCTCGACATTTTAGTTTTTTCTTTTTGACAGCCAAACGCCATTTGCACAAACACTTTGCCAAGCGCGTTCATTTAACACACTTGATAAATTGATAAATTTGCGCAATGTTCAAACTTATGCGCTTAAATGAATACCCTTTATGTATTATTATTATTATCTTTGATCACTTCCGAAATATTCTTTTATTTAATTGTCTATAATAATATTAATAAAAAAAATTTGAAAGGTTTTACCACAGTGAGACAATTTTTTTTTACTGGTAGAAATTCCGTAGGCCGTTTTTTACAAAACCCCCTTTATGGTCCGATTCCAATGGTGCATGCGTGCGTACCATTGCAGAATTGCGGTGTTCCAATATACAGAATGTGTGAGTTCCAAAGAGAGTCACCACATTTCGGCAATTTACAACTTGACCAGCAAACATTTTTAAATAATTTACAGAACATATTTCGTCCCAAGTTTATAACTGTATTAACTTTTAATATTGTGTATATATCATTTAAACCTAATATTGATTGAAATAAGTACAACATAAAAATATATTCAGCTACCACACTTTTATTTCACACTGATGGCAACCACAAAGTGTGTATGCGAGCTGTTTATGAGCTGTCAACGCAAAAGAGTGCAGCAAAAGTTGAAAGTTGGTCAACTTTCTGCGGTTTGCGTTCAACGCAATTCTCATTGGCGCTCTCTTCATATGTTTGCACTAGTTCAACTTAGCTGTCAAAAATTTTGGGCGAACGCAAACGCACGCACGCACCACTGGAATCGGGCTCTTAAAATAAAAATCCTTTACGGAAAAGAACCCTGATTGGCAGCATTGGTGCCAATCGAAAGAGATAATAACAGAGTAAAATTGCACGGAATACCTCTATTCTGTTTCAAATTGTGCGTGTATTTAAAAGGAAAGCATATGAGAACGAAAAAACAAATTGTTCAACTGCAAACAATTTTGTTTTCACACATTTAAAAAAAAGTGGCAGTAGAAATTCAAACATTAAAGAAACCCAAACAAAGTAAAAATTATGTGTAGTCTGAGCGGAATTGTGAGAATAGGCAAATGAACACTAATGCCAGGGCTGTGTAAACGGACGAGGAACGGAAGGCAACAATCTTTTTGTGGATAACATCCTGCTTGAAGCGGAAACGGTCCTCATAGTTTTTAATTGATTGTTGTTTTTGTCAGCTAGCAAACAAGCGTCTTATGTGATACATCGGAGACAAATTTGTTTGTTGGCCTTGGGAGCAAAAATATATATTAAAAAGGCGCAAAACAAGATAAAATTACCAATCCTTTTTGGTCAGTAATTAAGAGGGTCAGCAGGAGAAGGATCAAAGTAACGTTAACGGTGCAATTGATATGGTGAGCTGACCCGAGTGACAGAAAACTTGCATTATTTGGAAAGTTCAAAATAAATCATGTCATGCCAATTACGCAAATATGTACATACACTGAAAATTCAAATCCCTGGTTTCCATGAAAAGTGCTCTCCTGAAAATCTCGTTTTAATACAGGCTAATTCTTTAATACAAAACAAAAATACGTGCTTAAAAGAGAACGACCAAACACAAGTTTGTGCAAGAAAGCTAGGCTTAGGGCCAGTTTCACAGTGGATGTTTAAATCTAATTTGCGAATTGAGTTTAAATCTAGTTTAACTTTTCTTGAGTTTCACAGTGCATTTATTTAAATACGGAATAATGAATGGCAACTTCGAATATTTGACAATTGAAGGTTGACACAACTTGCCAAAAACATATGTTCAATTGTTCAATTATGGAGGTAGCGCGAGCTAAAAATTTTTCGTCAGCCGAAAGAAGTGAATTATTGGATATTGTGCAAAGAATCCACAGTTTATATTATTTATAATACTACGGGATCATTTATATGTGCTATACCATGCAGTTTTATGTTTAATTTGATCTCTTATAAATTGCAATTTTGTCCACGCAGCTTGTTTGTACATCCGAAATCAGCTGTTTATTTGTTTTCGATTGCAACTCTGTGTCGTACTTAAATATCCACAATCGGCTATTTAAATCGTATTTAACTTCCAACTGTGAAACTGAAATTCCCTATTTAAACTGCAATCAGAGTTTAAATATCCACTGTGAAACTGGCCCTTAGCGTCGATAGCGGGCTGTTGTGCCAATTATTTTCTTTTTTAATCCATTAATCACGTGATTTTCGAGATTTATACCACTTGGGAAGAGACTAAAAATATTTTAAAGTTTATTAATTTATCGCTCACTTACGCGAAATAATACATTCTAATAATAACTTCCGATTAACGGGAGTGCCCTATAACATAGCTATGAAGACATTTAAATCAGAATAAATTTACTAAATATTGTTGCCAAAGTTTTCCAGATCTATGCAACAGGCATAGAATGGAAATAAATCAATACAAAATTTTCGTAATTGAAAACTCTAATATGTTGGCACATGGTGTATAACTCAATATTGTGCAATTCTTAGATCGTCTAGGATAAGCCCATTCTTAGAATAATAGCATAGATTTGTAGCATTCTTTACAGGTTAAATAAGCTGCAGTGAAAACACAACTGTGGTTCTTCGTAGTTTGAGAGTTCGTGCAATTTTTGCTTTGGGATTTTTACCACTTAAAGGGGTCTTAGCAGCTCTCAAGGAAAGCGAAAACTCCATGGAAAAATCCCAACAAAATGCTCAAGAAATTTCCTTGTGTCAAAATTAATTGAGCCCTATCGCACCTCTCAAGAAATTCGCTCCGATATTTACTACTTTTTTTCAGTGGAAATGTGCATAGGATAACTCCGATTTTGGCAAGGAATAATTGAAACATTGTTACTTTAACAAGAAGAAGATACTCAACAGCTAATAACAAGCGAAATAGGTAAAAATAATTTAAATGTTCATTTAAGATTGTTAATTTGTATAATACTTTGAATTATTTTAGATTTTCAATTATCTTAATCTATTCTTATTTTCAGACATGGAAAACGCAGGAAATACTCAAACCACACCGCGAGTGCGTCAAAAGCGCCTCAAAAAATTTGGCGAAGGATTTGGGACCTAACCGACGTGGTCTGCAACAGGTGCACATAAATGAAAAGCCGTAAAGCGCGCGAAGCTGTTGAGGCTCATGCACAACTGGAGAAGAAATTAGCTCCGAAGGAGATGGAAAAGAGTTAGGATATGCAAATATGCTGCGTATGATGGCACAGCGTGCGCGTGAAACGTGCTGGTATACGCATTCCTGCAGAGGATTCGGCCAGTACTAATACAGAGCAAATTCGATGGGCTTTCATCTCTATCAGCCCAGCAAACAAGTCGACAATGATGCGTATGACGCTGACTTGGATACACTTTTGAATAAACATCGTTTCGTGTCCCTACAAGGAGTTCTACGGTACATCGCGGTCCCGTGCAATTCGGAAAGGAAGAGCATCCATTTGGCTTGGACCGGTTTTTTAACATGACAAAGAAAGCGCCTAAACGAAGTAAGGATGGAAATGGGTCCGATAAGAAGCGCAGGAAAGATTAAAATTCGACACACTTTAGAGAAACGCATTGATTTTGAATGCATTATTTAAAAACTTATTAAAAATGTCAATCTTTTATAAACACTTGTTTCAATAAAATTTGATTTTAGTTAAGATCGACAAGTAATCCTCCAATTCAGCATTAATTTGCCATGTTCAAGAACTGGTATTAGCCAAATGGATCCACTTCCTTTTTGAATTGCACGGGACCACTACGTTGCGGCGCGCCACCGGCGGCACGCGATGACTTGAACTCCTTGTCGGGTACGAAACGTTGGGTATTTACAATGTGATCCAAGTCAGCGCCATAGGCGTCATTGTCGACTTGTTTGCTGGACCGATAAAGATGAGAGCCATGGCTTGTGGTACACATTGTACACTTCATCATTTTAGCGAATTTTTGTGCATCTGTTGCAGAACACGTCCATCCGCAGCCAGACGCTTGTCCAATGGGATAGTGTATCCTGGTTTGGATCGGTCAGGTCCCAAATCCTTCGCCACTCCTTCACCTGTTTCGCCAAATTTGTTGAGCCGCACTTTGCGGTGTGGTTTTGGTACTTTCTGCGTTTTCCATTACTGAAAATAAGATAATAGATTAAGATAATTAAAAATCTAAAATAATTCAAAATATTATACAAATTTACAATCTAAAATGAACATTTAAAATTTTGCTTTTCTCTTTCGCTTGTTATTAGCTGTTGAAAATCTTCTTCTTGTTAAAGTAATAATGTTTCAAACATTATTCCTTGCCAAACCTGAGTTACCCTATACGCATTTCCACTGAAAAAAAGTAGTAAATTTCGTAGCAAATTTCTTGATAGCTGCTACGACCCTTTTAAAGTGGATTTGTGGGAAAGGAGACAGTGTGTTATTTTTCTATTCTCTTGTCTCCATCTTCCCGCTAGCAAGCAGATTTTCACGTTAAATGCAATAATGCTTTCCTCAAAAGGGAATTTCGACAATTTTTCCACGCAATTATTTCGGGAATGACGACCAATCTTCGATCTAATGGATTTGTTCAAATATACCTACTCTTCGAGATATTTAAAATTATATCTTTTTTGTTGGATTTTTATTATTTGGAGCTCTCTCTAGATCGTCGGAACTAAGCGCCGGTCTTCAAATTTATAATAGACCAGCAGAATCGCGCCACTTCGTGGCGACTCCCCTACTTTTCCTTCGCCGATATGGAGAAGTCGTCTTAATTTTTTTGTAATTTTAAAACCAAAATTTTATAAATCCGTATTACCTACTATACTTTAAAATGTTAATAGTTTAACTCTAAATCTGTTTCTCGAAATTAAGACCAACAAAGAAATGTTGGTAGAAATACCCGAACGAACTTAATTAAGCCGTCAGCTTTGCTGGCACCTTTAACCAAAACTTGAATTAAAGAAAATTAGCTCATTTTGCTGGTTGATAACGTACATACTGCGCTACCTTATTCAATCCTGATAAATAATGAACGGAGGTATAAGTAGTGATTCGGGAGGGAATAAATAAAGGAGCAAATATATATCAGTATCACAAAATTCGGTGTTTATTGGAAAATAATAAATACAAATTGTGTGAGGCTGGGTTTCCAAAAAGATTTTAATCCTATCCCTTTCCCTCAAGATTTCTCTAAAGTTGCAATTTTCATGAAACATGTGTAATTCCTATACATATTCTTAATATTCCACCTTCTAGAATAATTTCAACTTTTCCTCTGACCCACTGCGCGGCTAAATCAAGGATTTTTTTTGCCTTATCTGTTCCTATACTATTTCTACAACGTCAGTCCCACCGACTCTTGCTGTATATAAATGAGGTAAGCTCGCGTATTTTTATTTTTTTGTAGTTCAGTCGGCTATGTGGGAATATATACATATGTATGTGATTAACATTTTGTTTAATTCTCTATCCAAAAGTAGAAAGAAAAATGTATTTCACTAACATACCAAATACCAAAAAAAACACGTGCGCTTAGACCACACGGCTGAAGTAAAACTTATTTTGGATGTTTTTATTTTATTTTTGCTTGATAGATAATCATTATATATGTTATATTGTTTAGATTTCTTAAATGAATTCAACACTTGGTAGAAATTTTATTTATTTAACTCAGTAATATTATTTCCATCAGTAACTTCAGAAATTGCGATATATGTTTCTAGCGTAGAAACAATCGGCTTATGATACGTCTAAGAACTTAAATTTTCAAGAGACCGCGAGAAAACTGCAATGTTGTAGACTCATTGGGATTGTTGCTCATTCGTAGTTGTAATCATGCCATCATGCAGGAATTGGATAAAAGGTTGGGATTCTTCCTACGCGAAATTAAGGTTGAAATCTCCAGCTAAAATTAATGGCATTGTGTGATAGTTCTTTGCCAATTCTTGTGAGCCTACTGAACCATATACGAGGAGTCTTCTGTGTAAGAAGCTGATAATATTTTGCACAGTATTATTGGGAGAAATGTAAGCTGCAACCATTATTATATTTGTCCCATCTTCTAAAACGCAGTTTGCAGCACAGATATCTCCAATATCTCCAATTTCATTTACATTGCTTAAAAATATAGGTGTTATTGATATTAGAATAGATTGAAACACCTCCACCTCGAACATTGCTGCGTTTAAATTTAGCAACGATTACGATTCATTTGCCATTCCATTCTTGGCACTTGAATTTCGGTCGGCAACAGAAATCGAACAAATCAAAACAAATGGAATTTTGCCTTTATTTGGCTTTTTCTGTGCTGAGCGGCAACACGCTTTCTCATATTTGCGCTCTCTCGCTCACGAAACAATCAGGAGAGCGACTGGACGGCCGAATTCGCCTGCTTGATAATTTTGTGCCTAATAGATTCTATTTACGAGATGCACCTTCTCTATTATTTACGTTACCTAATATTACCACCTGTTCGCAACTTGTTTCTTACGCAAAGGTCCATCCTGTGCACATACCAGGCGCAGCTTTTTATAAACTCTGGCAACTTTTTTACCTACTTGCAATTTTACAGCACAAGTATGAAATGTTGTCCGAGTATCGGGTCCTAAAAGTATGCCATAATTTAATTTGGCAAGACAGAAAAGATTACCTAATATCACCACCTGTTCGAAACTTGCTATGTCGAAAAATTTATCCGTACCCAGAATTTTGGGTCCTAAAAGTATGCTTTATTTTAATTTGGCAAGAAAGACAACAGATTTAAGCTTTCTTGTTGCTATGTCGAAAGCTTTATCCGTAACAAAAATTTTGACTTTAGCCTCCGCAAAGAAGTTTTACTTAAAAAAATAACTTAAACTGGTCTTGTGAAAAAAAAGACTTTCAGACTTAACCTACTCTACATTTACTTATATACATAGATACATACATATGTATGTATGCAGCTACTCAAATTTTGACTTCAATTAAAAACTTGCTTAGATAATTGAACTTATTTTGCTTTCACATGAAATCTAACCGAACACTAAAAATATCTGTCCATTTACATTGTCTTATGTTCAGCAGCACGGCTGCTAATCACATCTGCCAATGTGGCAATTTTATTAGTTATGTTCTTGCCCCAATAATCTTAAACATACATATTGTTACAATCTTCTCTTTCGCTGAAAAAATTAATAAATAGTCGGCTAACCATTGCCATTACCGCAAGAAGAGTAAGCTGTAAGCCAAAATATTATACCTTTTATGTATGTACATGAAAGTGAAATGTAAAGCATTACTCTTGTTGTGCAGAAAAGAACACGACAACATTGAAAGTCTATGCTAACATACTCCCTCACTCTCATCAAATGTTGCCCAAAACAGTGCTGTGCAAAAACAATACTACATTCAATGTTAAATTAACAGAGTAACGGTAACTGAACCATAACATTGCGTGCGCAATAGCGTTTTATATAATAGTATGATATGATATGATGTGGCATTCTTTAGAGTTTGAAATAAATGCAGTGCAAACCCAACTCTGGCCCTTCAGCGAATTAGTGGGAAAGGGAAGAGTGTGAGAATCTTCCCGCTAGCACGCAGATTTTCACGTTCAATGCAATAATACTTTGCTCAATAGGGAATATTGGCAATCTTTCAACGCAATTCTTTCGGGAATGACTTGACCAATCTTCGATCTGATCTTTGTGCAAATGTACTCCTCGAGATCTTTAAAATGATATATAATTGATAATGCAGCTCTCTCTAGATCGTCTGAACTAAGCGCCGGTCTTCAAATAGATACTATGTAGACTTAATAATATATATAAAAAAAATCTTCTTTAAATACAAACTTTCATTCATTTAATGTACTAAAAAGTAGAAAATAAATTGTTTTCAAGTCAGCTATTTTATATTTGTGTATGTTTAATTGGTATATATAGTGTGGATTCGTGAAGAAGAAAGAAATTATTTTTTTCAAGCTAGTAGACTAATGCTTGATTTAGTATTCGTAAAGCTATCTCTTCATTTTAACTTTTACTTTGGTGATAAGGCTTGTGTTATTTTCATTATTAGTGAATATACATAATATGATGAGATGTATAATGTGAATTTATATAATTTATTTAATGGAAACATTTTAGCTGTTACCCGCGGGTTCCACCCCGCGTTTTTATAAAAATACGCAATGAGAATTATGCTCTGATTCAATGTTGCTGTATTTAATTGTATTTAATTTAATAGCAGTGTTTGCCAGTCTGTCTTTTTCTTAGTTTCTGTTGCTTCTTCTCAGTTTCAGGGCTTCTTCTTGCTGATGCTTGTTATGTCTATATATTTGTAGAGGAAGTTATAAATGTAGGTCCTTACAGAACTATCTGTATATGTAGATTACGCCTTTGGTGGAAGGCCAAAATTAAAGTCACGACCCCCCCTTCACTCCTCATGGACCCACAATTGTTACAGAACATACATTTGAGGTATATGAGGGGTACCACGCCACCTTGTCCCATGCCCCTAAATCTCTATATGTACATATATATATCATTATTTTCAACCAAATTGTACTAGTATTACATTAATTCTAATGATTTTGTTAGTAAAAATGTATAAAGTGAAAAAAAAGTGCTGAAATTAGAAGACAAAAAAGTGACACCGGGGTGGAGTCGTCTTTTTTCTTCACAGGTAGGTACTAAAAAGCGAAATCGAGTTGAAGCTTCCAAGACCCTCGAACCCGGCTTAAACCTCCCGTAACCACACAAAATTAAAATTAGGGTCGATCTTAGCACAAACAAACATTATATATAATAAATAATTTAAAAAAAAAATGTAGAACTACCTTTTTTGAAACTCTTAAATATGATTTTTTAAATTTTTTAATGCAAAATATAATAACGTGTTATGTAACCAAAAACATGTCTTATCTCGTCTAAACAAGATTTTGTATCACCTTATGATATGTACTTTAAAGTGTGAATTCCGAAAGTACCCCGCCAAATGCCGAAGCTACACTGGCATGGGGGCACATTCAGAGAAACTACTTTTTCTACTAATCATGAACAAAAATAATACAAACGGAACTTTTTAAAGAAATTTTAGTATAACATTTTATTGTTAAATAATGAGGGATTGTAACAGTCTAATCTGTTTTTAGGGTTCCGTTCCCCTAAAAGGGAAAAAACGGGAACACTTATAAGGTCACTTTTGTGTTTTGGGAGTGTGTATATAAAACGACCTTTTTTTAATCGTAGAAACCTGAAATTTGGCACGGTGTTAGGTCTTAATAACCTAAGCACATTTTCACTATAAAAAGTTAAGAAATATTTTTAGAAATATTTTTTTATAATTTTTAAAGGTTTTCGGGTCGGACAAAAAAAAAATAAAAATATTTTTAAAACGTATCGTGTGGGGTATCGTTAGAAAGGGCTATGTCCATAGATTATGTATTTTATGTAAACGGGTTCGAAATATATACGAGAAAAACCGACCTGTCCCCACATGATCCAATATGCACAGCACATTTCTCAAGTTAAAATTTTGATAAAATCGGAGTAACTAGGTATTTTATCACGCATTACCGTAAGGGTGCAGCTTTTTTCGATTTTTTTATGTTTTAATTTTTTTTTAATTTAAGATGACCCCCCTCAGAAAAAAAATGTTCTTGTTTATATCGAGTGGGGTATCATTAGAAAGGGCTACGTCCATGGATTCCAAACATATTTTTTTTATAATTTTCGGTGTAATGGTTTCGAAGATATAGCACAAAATGTCGAAAAAATGACCATGCCCCCCCTGGGTTTCTACATTTCTTAAGCTAAAATTTTGATAAAATCAGAGTTAGTAGGTCTTTAGTCATAGATTACTGGAAAACTGCAGCTTTGTTTGATTTATTTGTTTTTATATTTTTTTAAATTTTATTTAAGATTACCATAGTAAAAAATTTCCTCAGCGAAAAATATTTGTTTTTTACATATTGTGGGGTGTCGTTAGAAAGGGCTACGTCCGTGGATTCCAAAAATGTTTTTTTTATAATTTTAGGTGAATTGGTTTCGAAGATGTAGGTCAAAATGTCAAAAATTTTATGGCTAGACGGGCAAGGGGAAACTAATTTCGAACGATAAATAGGGTATTTCTGCTACGGAACCCTCAGTGAGCGAGCCCGACTCGCACTTGACTGCTTTTTAAATACATATATTGATTACCTTATGAGATATAGGCCTTAAAAAAAAGAGACGAAGGTACCCCCTCTCTGCATTTTGTGTATGGTAGGAGCCCAAGATGATACCATTGGTAGCATTCTACGTTCAGCAGTGCCATAGCTCATCTTGGCTGAGGAATTGCTTAGCCATTAGGTCTTTTCTATGTACATATGCCATACCTTGCAACGAATTGAACGAATCGCACCATTTGGTTAGGTTAGGTTAATCTGGCTGCCTAAGAAGAAGGCCACGCATAGATCCTGTTGGGTCCTTAGCGATACCAGTAGGAGTTCCGTTTAGGAGTTGTTAAAGTAGTGATCTGTCAGAATTTGGGTGTTTTTCAAAAATTTCCAAAGAGGCTTGATGCCAGTTTTGCACCATTAGTTAAAGCAAAATTTTCTAACAGAGCTGTGCCAGGAAACAGTGAATCGACCAGAACCATAGCAGCCGCTTATGGCGGCCGGACTGCTAGTCGTTTCGCGTATAATTGCGAAAGGACCGAAATTTCATCGCCATAGCTTTCGCTCTACTTTGAATACAACTAGCCCTCCTACGACGTGGGAGATATGTAGGTTCCAAAAAAATACCCCGTTGTAAAAAATCGCGTTGTAGGAGATATGAACTCCATACAAAAATCAGAGTTTGGTTTCAAACTGAAAAATTGGATTTTGTATAGTACATACATATAAATGTACTTAATATATTTTTGTGTATTTATTTATTGAGTCATAACAACATATTATGTAATTTTATAACGTTTCAATAATTTAAACAAACACAAAACAAAACAAGGCAACAACTTGCAAAGTCAACAGCAAACTGACATAGAATCAAATGAAAGCAGCATAAATCGCCAGTAGAGTACCATTCCATATTCGAACATATTTTTTAAATAAGCATGTGAATTTACAGATTTACAATTCCAATCACATTTTTAAAATTATTTGTACTATTTAAGAATCTTGTAGTTGAACTGTCTTTCACTTCCATTTCGATATTTCACATTCACTTGTTTTTCGAAAATGGAATGTCACCCAGAGCCGGCGCACAGTGTGACTTTTATTATTTTTAGTACACCTATACCTCGGTTTACGCGGTAGATACGTTCCTGACAAATCCGCGTAAATCGAATTAAACATTTTTATATGGAAAAAACGCGTAAAGCGAATCCGACTATAAATAAGCTTTTTAAAATATTCATTGAACACAAAATATAGCTTTATACTGTTAATAAGATATAAAAGTATCATTTAAGTAATAAAAAAACATAAATAAAGATAAAAAAGAAAAATTTTAGAACCTGCGGAGCCGGGATTCGAACCCATGACCTGTCGAGTTACCGAATGCAAGGGCTTTTTAGTCAGTCTGCGTTTTATATATGTATAAGATAGCATGTAATATGACAGTAGCATGAAGCGTTACCAGATTTAAAATTAACTAAAATAATAAGTATTGCCAGATATAAAGCAAAGTTAAAATAAATTAAATAAAAGTAAATATCATTATTTTTTTTTTGATTTTAAAAACCGCGTAAATTCGAATCCGCGTAAAACGAGTACCGCGTAAACCGAGGTATAGGTGTATGCCAAAAGTCATAACTGCTAAACCAAAGTAGGTATGATAGTGAAATTTTGTAATAATAACGCAGATATCGACATTGTATTGGGCAAAAAATATAGGCGTTATCCGCCCACTTTTTCGCCTATTATCCATATAAGGTGTAATTTCATATGACCATAATTTCCTAATTAATAGCATATGTGAGCCGCGGTGGCTCAGTGGACATGAGCTTGGTCGCTATTGTGGGAGGCCTGGCTTCAAATCTCATCCGCGGTGCATAACATTTAATAAAAAAGACAATTCGTTTTTGAATTTATTGAATTGGAAATTCCCCGAGACTTATAGCGGAATTACAATGTGGTAGTGGCAGTAGCAGTGAGCAGCTGTTGTTTTTTTTTATCTAGTTGAACTTTATGAGCTTTACATAAAATATTTGCAATCAAAGCCAGAATATGGACAAAAGAGATACATATAGGCTGTGTTCCTAAACGTACTTATGCAAAGCAGTGCTGCGCCCCCAATGCTCTACTGATTTGGTTTCTGAGTGCTACTGCGATGCATTACATAAATTAGGTTGGCAACACTTTCTAGTTTGGGGACGCACTTGATGCTCAACATTGCTTTTGCAAAATGGAAATTGTAAAAAACTACATATTTAACGCATTTTTGCATTTGTGTAGCGAATAAACTCCCAGCAAATCGAAATTAATTATAAAATTGAGAAAAAGGAGGCGAAATTTAATCGCGTCCTAAAAGTTTCAGTGCAGCTGAAAAAACATAACCTAACTAATCACAAAGCATCAACAAAATTTGTGATGAGCATTTTGCGCATTCGATGCTTATCGACAACTTGATGCCTGCGTTTAGGAACAAGGTGATGTTTGCGTTTAGGAACATACTGCTTTGTACTTATGCAGCGCAACTGACGTTTAGGAATACAACCATACTCTGGAGGAAAGTCTAACTCATGGTTTTTTCTCGCCAAATTATTCCAATGTTGCCTTGATATTTCGTTTGTTTGTTTGGTGGCAGTGAATTTAGAAAAAGAGCTAAGCATGCCAGTACTGCTGCTGCTCTATTGTAACTTCTCACATAAGAAGCACTGCCGCTGCTACCGCCACATTTTAATTCCGCTATTACTACTTTTCGCCTACTGCTGTCGAATTTCAAAAGCTTTTTGCTCGCACTCCTCTCGATGATACTAATAGAATCCAATAAAAACATGTTTCGAATAGATGGTTTGGTATTTGGTATTGGTTTGAGGCTAATTTTTATCGGTTTTCTCTGACCTTTTTTTGAAGTAAAACTTCTTTGCGGAGGGTAAACCTAAAATACTGGTAATTTCGAAAAATTTCGACATAGCAACAAGGCAGGCAATGTGAATTATAGAGCTTATAAAAAGCTTATATCTCTTCTGTCTGTCTTGCCAAATTAAATTATGGTAGTAATATTAGGTAACGTAAATAAAAGAGAAGGTGCATCTCGTAAATAGAATCTATTAGGCACAAAATTATTAAGACACAGAAATATCAAGCAGGCGAATTCGGCCGTCCAGTCGCTCTCCTGGTTGTTTCGTGAGCGAGAGAGCGTGTTGCCGAAAGCACAGAAAAAGCCAAACAAACGCAAAATTCCATTGGTTTAGATTTGTTCGATTTCTGTTGCCGACCGAAATTCAAGTGCCAGGAATGGAATGGCAATTGAATCGTAATCGTTGCTAAATTTAAACGCAGCAATGTTCGAGGTGGAGGTGTCGCAATCTATGCTAATATCAATAACACCAACATAGTAGCTTTAAATATGAATATATTTTTATGCAATGTAAGTGAAATTGGAGATATCTGCGCTGCAAACTGCGTTTTAGAAGATGGGTCAAATATAATAATGGTTGCAGTTAACATTTCTCCCAATACTGTGCCAAATATTATCAGCTTCTTACACAGAAGATTCCTCGTATATGTGTTAGTAGGCTCACAAGAATTGTGAAGGAACTATCACACAATGCCATTAATTTTAGTTGGAGATTTCAACCTTAATTTCGCGTTGGAAGAATCCCAACCTTTTATCCAATTCCTGCATGATGCATTACAACTACGAATGAGCAACAATCCCAATGAGTCTACAACATTGCAGTTTTCTCGCGGTATCTTGAAAATTTAAGTTCTAAGACGTATTTTAAGCCGATTGTTTCTACGCTAGAAACAAATATCGCAATTTCCGAAGTTACTGATGGAAATAATTTTACTGAGTTAAATAAATAAAATTTCTAGCACTAATAGCGTTGAATTCATTCAAGAAACCTAAAAATAAATTACAAACATCCAAAAAAAGTTTTACTTCAGCCGTGTGGTCTAAGCGCACGTGTTTTTTTATCTATAATTTTCTGTAAAATGCCAGCTTCATAAATTCTAATATGACGATGGCATGCCCGCGCACGCTATCCTTTTTCTCTTTCTACTGTCCCTTTTTCGCTCTCTGGAGTTCCGTAACGCCAAATTTTCGTTTGCCTCGTCCGCAAAGAAGTTTTACTTCAAAAAGAAAAATTTTTCAAATTGTTTCTTATCGCGGCGCCACTTCTCGCGACGAATTTTCAATTCTCCGAGAATATTCTTTGCCATGAAAAGCTTCTCAAACCCGTTCGGATTCGGTTAATTTAGGCCCCGTCAATTTGTGAAAAATATAACAGGCACACACTAGTTAACGTGAGAAAGCTAGGCATAAGAGCCCGATTCCAGTGGTGCGTGCGTGCGTTTGCGTTCGCTCAAAATTTTTGACAGCTAAGTTGAACTAGTGCAAACATATGAAGAGAGTGCCAATGAGCGGTGCGCAATACGCAAAACGCAGAAAGTTGACCAACTTTCAACTTTTGCTGCACTAATTTTGCGTTGACAGCTCATCTACAGCTCTCATACACACTTTGTGGTTGCCATAAGTTATTACTTATTTCAATCAATATTAGGTTTAAATGATATATACACTATTAAAAGTTAATATATGTAGTTATAAACTTGGGACGAAATATGTTCTGTAAATTATTTAAGAATGTTTGCTGGTCAAGTTGTAAATTGCCGAAATGTGGTGACTCTCTTTGGAACTCACTCATTCTGTACATTGGAACAGCTCAAGTGCGTTTCAAGTTTTTGAGTTTACGCAATTCCGCAATCGTACGCACGCACGCACCATTGGAATCGGGCCATAAGCCCTCACGGGTTGTTGCGCCAATTATTATTATGTGCAAAGTTCGTGCGATTTGCCGCTATAAAAGCAGAGTTCCAATGGTGCGTGCGTGCGTTAAATTGCGCAAACATTTATGATATAGCTAAGTTGAACTAGTACAAACATATGAAGATAGTGCCAATGAGAATTGCGTTGAACGCAAAACGCAAAAAGTAGCCGAACTTTCAACTTTTGCCGCATTTGCGTTGACAGCTCATCTACAGTTCACATACATTCTTTGTGGTTGCTATCACTTTTAAATTAAAGTGTGGTGGCTAAATTTATTTTTATGTTCTACCTATTTCAATCAATATTATGTTTAAACGATGTATACGCAATAAGTTAATATAGTTATAAAATTGGTACGAAAAATGCTCTATAAATTATTTAAGAATTTTTACTGCTAAAGTTTTAAATTGCCGAAATGTGGTGTCTCTTTCTGTACGCATTCTGTGCATTGTAACAGTTCAAATTTGCCAAAATTTTTGTGTTTTCGCACTGCCGCAATTGAACGCACGCACGCACCACTGGAACGCTCTAAAGTCGAAGCATGGTTCTGCACTATATACATACATATATGTACCTATGTATATACATTCCTTAACTTAAATTACCATCATCGCATTTTATGCTTACAAAACCTACAAGTTACCTATTATCATTGACATCCACGCCAAAAATCTGCAAATCCAGCCGCAATCTGCATAAAAAAACGTTAAGGATAGAATGCATTTAAAAATTCTCACGAAACACACACAACCGAAAGCATTATCTCAGCCAAGTTTTTATTAAATATGTAAACACACGCAGGAGCAACGCAAATGTGTGTGCTGTTTAAAAACAAAAAATTTAGATTTAGAAATAGGAGTTGAAAGGGCAAATACAATAGGGGTATTCATTTAAGCGCGCAAAAGCCTGACAAACGTAACAAACTTGACAAATTTATCACCTGATAAACGAACTGTCAAATTTTGTATGAAAGTTCATTTGCACAAATGTGATAAATTTGCCCGATGATTTCGCTGTGCAAACGATGTTTGTAAACTTAAACGGCAACGAATGCAACCCTGCTTAGCTATGATCTATAACGTTATGATACAAGTTTAGTATTGAACAATCAAAATAAACGCAAAATGTTGCCGTAATTTTTTCCAAACAAGTCCAACATTAATCTTTACTTTTTCACTGATCCTCGGCATTTTAGTTTTTGTTTTTTGACAGCCAAACACCATTTACACAAATACTTTGCCAAGTGCGTTCATGTAGCACATTTCGTAAATTGATAAATGTAAGCAATGTGCAAACTTATATGCTTAAATGAATACTCATATTGCCGGATTAAAAAAGCTTTGGTTGCTCTATAATTTAAGTACAAAAAGGTATATGATAGAGAGCAGGTCTGGCGTGCAGCAACGCGAGAGGATTGGTTATTTCTGCTTTATCTTGGTTTCCTTGGTCATCCGCGGTGCGTTTGGAAACACGATCGCTACTCGTAGCAGCAAAAAAACGTGATTAAAATCATCGTGAAGTGCCGCTTTTCTTTATGAATTAAAGCAACCCATCAAGTCTGCTGTCAAATACAACGCAAGGGACTTTTAACCCTATTTCTCGACAAAAAAACGATTGGCAGACATCTGTCAAATTCCATTGCTGTCAATCATCAAATTTTTTTGTGGACATTTGCTATGATATGCCCTATGATTTTGAATAGGGCGTCAAACTCTTCTAGTTGGTTCACTGCGTTGGCGCGATAAAAAATTTAAACAAAATTTATAATTTCTGTATTTATTTATCAAACTAGTTCGTTCTGTAGTTCGAAAGACACTATACAATACAATAGTATTATATTTAGAAACAAATTACTTACAATACCCTTCATTTACAACATTTTGCTTGTTCTGGCTCAAAATTTTTCGCTTGCGAAAATATTGCCGCGATGAATGCTGCCTTGAAATAAAAAAATAGTTGTCAAACTAACAAAAGGACAGTGGGTGGAAGACAATTTTACTTCCATATACTGCCTGCCATGTAACATGAGTTTTCTCGAACAGCAATATATTTCCAAAAATGGACGGGTGGCAATCGTTCATTGCCTGTCTAGACGCTGTGTAAAAGAAAT
This sequence comes from Neria commutata, assembly GCA_963457695.1. Taxonomy (NCBI): domain Eukaryota; kingdom Metazoa; phylum Arthropoda; class Insecta; order Diptera; family Micropezidae; genus Neria; species Neria commutata. The sequence goes on from OY735250.1 coordinate 938,288, forward strand.
TTGAAGGAAAAATATCTTTTTATGTGGCAACACTAGTTCGAGCGATAGTTATTGGGTTGCTTTTTGTTGATGAAAAAGTATCGAAACTCGAACGAGAACTGTGTTATGGCTAATAATAAGCTTGACGTTAATAAAAACTGATAATTTTGTGAACCACTTGAAATCTTGCATGGTTTGCTAACCTAGAACAATATGTCAGTGTCAGCTTCGCGAGCTTTATATTAAATCATATGGGCTTTTACTACCGAACACTGCATGCAGCACTGTATTCCGAAGTACTTATTTACACTGCCCTGTGCTCGCCAATAGAAGTAAATATAATTACATGCCGTTCATGTATAATTCGTCGCCGTGGTTATTTCTTTATTAATCTCGTTGTATTTGTACTCTTCCGTTTTAACAAGTAAAATTTCCAAAAACGAATATTGAGTCGAAGCTACGCATTTAGGAATTAAATTTAACTGAAAAGTGATGCAATGTAGATATTATATAGAGGCATATATTTAGATTTACATATATTGTGTGTGTATATAAGAGCAGTATTTAAAAATGAAAAAAATCGTCCCGTCTTGCTCGCTTTGTTCCGTTTGTGAACGTGTATCTAAGGAATTCAGTTTTTATCATAAGTGCATAAAGAAAAATTTTCCATTCAGAGAAATTGCTGTTTTTAATAAAATAAGCAGATCACAACCAAAGCAGCTTTACAATAAATATTCAAAATGTGATTTTTATTTGTATTTCTTATTTTCTCGTGCAGCTTTCCAAATTCGACATTGTGATTTAGTAGTAGTGAGAGTAGAGCCACAGTACAACTGCAAACGCCCACAAAAGGCTACGAACTCAAATGGCCAAGCAGTTTATGAATTCGCAATGAAATAGCAACCACTTTGGAAGACAGTATGTATTTGAAGTTTTTTCTACTACCAATGAAGCATGAATTAATGCAAAATATCTCAAGGAAATGTATATCAGCACAGCTGCTGCATATCGTGCTTTTAAAGGAACATGAGAAAGCATCGATATTATTGGCATACGATAACGATAGTTTAGAGATGCGAATTTTTTTCACGAATAAAGAATGAAAGGAAGATAATTTTAGCAAGTTCGTCCAGAAGTGACATTTAAAGTTGGAGTACAGTACCCTCTAGCTTTAAGGGGTTTTAGCAGTTCTCAAGAAATTCCTCAAGAAGAATTTTGCATTATTTCTTGAGGATAAATAGTAGTAGCCAAGTAATTTTGACAGCTAACAGCTGATGATAATAATTTCTTTAAATCTTCTTCTGAAACCTTTGCATTTAAATAAAATGTGTTAGATTGACAGTAGTTGTGGTATTTTTAGTAATTTTAAATTTGTAGTTTGTATTTGTACATTTGTAATTTTAAATATGTAGTTTGTATTTGTACATTTGTAATTTTTTATTTAAACATTTCTTCCTGTACTTTAACAAGCAGTTGGGACGCCATGTCCAGGCACGCCTGCTTGGCCACCGGCTCTGGGAGCTGTCTCAACATCCAGTCGAAATAGTTGAAAGCTTGTTTGTAAGGCGAATCGTCCGGCCGATTTTTTACCAGGCTCTGCTGTGTTTCGAGCAATGCCTCTACCTTCTGCCAGACTCCACTGGTAGGTGCTTGGTACAAATGTAATGCACATATACTTACATAAGAGTAAACTAGAGACGCTTCAGATTGCATTGTGTCATCTTCCCACGCTGTTGAAGTTGTAAAAGTTCCGTAAAAAAATTTTTATATTTAAATTTTCCAAAACGTCATATGCTGACTTACGTTCTTCTCTGAGAGACATTTGGAAGGAACGCCAAATCCTCTACGAACTCCCAAGCAGCACACTCTCCAAATTCTGGCTCCCCCAGCACGTCGCCACCAGCGCTGCCGCTTGCAGCCTTTTGGCCAGACCTGGCGCGATAGGCTTTCACGCAAGCTTATCCATGCTGCTCTGCATTCACTCGCTGGAAAGAAGGCAATAATTACAAAAAGAACAAAATCTTAGAACATATTGCTTACCGGATTTGCCCAACACCGCACATCGCCTCTCAGGCCTGATCCATAGAATTTTTGTTGCTATGGTTTGGATCGGTCAGGTCCCTAATCCTTGGCCTTTCGCCAACTAGTGTTTTTCGGCATAAGAAAATTCGTTGAGGCGCTTTTGGCGTTTTGGCGCACGTCGCGATGTAGTAGGACTATTTCCTGTGTTTTCCATGTCTGAAAATAAGAAAATAGATTAAGATAATTGAAAATATAAAATATTTTACAAATTTACAATCTAAAATGAACATTTAATGTTTTGCTTACCTCTTTCGCCCGTTAATATCCTTTGAATGTCTTCTTCTTGTTACAGTAATAATGTTTCAAACATTATTCCTTGCCAAAACCTGAGTAACCCTATGCACATTTCAACTGAAAAAAAAGTAGTAAATTTCGTAGCAGATTTCTTGAGAACTGCGATTGGGCTCAAGTAATTTTGACACAACGAAATTTCTTGAGCATTTTGTTGGCGTTTTTATAAGCTTTATATTAACTTCACTTCAGGTATGTAGTGGAATCTAGTAATCAATTTTTCACCCACTTCCCGACTACTTACAGATCTGAAACTTTGCATACATGCGTAAACACGATGACAATACATGAATCAATCATAAAAATATAAAAAATTTTACTTTAAACAAAGTTATTAGCGAAACTGCAATAGCCAATCAGAGCACAGATAGAAGAAGAAGCACGTAGGGACAGACGTAGTTGTTTGGTTGATGGTGGTTTGTAATTCTCGTTTGCTTTATACAGTTCTGTAGTCAGTCTTCATTTACTTTCATTGCAGATGGTGGTTTGTAATTCTCGTTTGCTTTATAGTTGGACGGTGATTACACCCTACTTTGTTGTGTTCAAGTTAAGACTATACTTCACAGGATCATTTCTGTAGTCAGTCTTCATTTACTTTCATTGCAAAATGAAGTATTTCTGCACCCGCGATGAGGAGGTATATTGTTTTACTTATAGCATTGCTTTACAAGAACATTGCTCTTCAACAAAGGCATTCATATTAATCAAACAGTAAAATATGTACTGACAAAATTTTAGAAATAGTCAAAAATAAACAAGTACATATGTTTGCAAAGGGCGAATTGACACATATGTATATTGTGTATGCAAATACACATGCATATATGTATAATAGAATTTCGTTTTTATTAACTCCAGATTTGTGTATAACTTTAGAACTACACATCACACATCAATGAAAGTCGGTAGGAACTTACTACATATCCATATCCTTCTACTGAGAAAATAAGGCGGACGCTGGATAAGGGGGCGTGGCACCGCCCATACAAACAAAATTTTTGATCTCGATTAGCTTTGGAACTAAAGGTCCTGCAGCATTGAAATTTCGTATGCAGTCGCCTCTTGGATGTGTCGTCCCACTGGTAAAATTGTATGGGCGTAGGATAAGTGGCGTGGCACTTTTTTTTATCAACTCCAGATTTGTATATAACTTTAGAACTACACACCACACGTCAATGAAAAACGATAGGAACTTACTCGCCGCGCCTTGCAAGCAAAACAACAACAACTCATCGCGCCACAAATATGCCACAAATATTAGGGTCGATCACAGCCGTATTATTTGTTAAATTGAGGATATGACGATAGGAAACACTGTGAATACCCTAAATATTGTGTACTGCTCTGCAAGTTTTAAATTCTTTTTGCGAAAAATTTCAGAGCTCTAAAATTGAATTTATGGAAGACTAAAAAGTAGAAAATAAAATTATATAAAAAAAACTTTTTAAAAATAAGCTTTAATTTATTTAATGTACTAAAAAGTAGAAAATAAATTGTTTTTAAGTCACCTGTATCTTACTATCAATAAAAGCTTGTGCGCTCAATATCCATATTCAAAATATCTTTCATTACTAGAATCTATTTGCAAAAAATAATTTAAATAGAATATTGTGGTAACTGGTTGACAAATATTGAACACATGAGCGCCCCAAGCTTTTATGGATAGTGAGATACTGGTGACTTCGAAACAATTTATTTTCTACTTTTTAGTACATTAAATAAATTAAAGCTTATTTTTAAAAAGTTTTTTTTATATAATTTTATTTATATGGAGTTTTCGCTTTTCTTGAGAACTGCTAAGACCCCTTGAAGCACAATCAAATCGCGCGGCGAACAATGGTGTCTTGACGGCAGTCGTCGGGGAATTTCGCCCAGTGAAACAGAATCAGAGCGAAATTCGCATCAGTTGATTCGGAAAAAATCATCCCCACAACAAGCACAAAATTTAAAAAAAACCACGGAAACCACGAATTCACGAATTTTCCGAGTAGGAAAACTATAAAAATAGTTTCCGCACTTACAATTTCCTTTTTTTTCCGCTTAAACCAACACTCAGAAGATGCCCCCTATACATGCAAAGCACTTGTTGGTTTTGAAAGGATCATAGGTTAGTGGGTGGGGGAAAAGTGGAGTAGTATCGGTGGACGTTTGCCTTGAATTCACGAATGTTGCAATGACGTCGGAAAACTTCCGCAGGAAGACTATTCCACAACCTCGATGTGCGACCAAAAAACGAATTCTCCCTGTAATGCGTTGGAGTTTTGTCGAAACATGGTATCGATGGGCCCCGTTCGCCATTCGCGTGCTGCGAGAAAACAGCAGCTGGGATAAGATATCCCACTTTCCGACGGTGCTCCAAGGAATCAATAGAGCTGGCGACCCTATCGTTTCCTATTAGCTTTATCGCGCGGCGTTGGATACAGTCTAGGAGCTCCAGTTGGGTTCGTGAAGCTCCTGCCCATAAATGCGAATTGTGCTCCATTTTTGCCCAATGTAGGTGGTGTAGATAGTGCAGAGATCAGCTGGTGTAAAATATTTTTTACAGCGCTTTAGGAAGCCTAAGCGCTTGCCAGCTTCTTTAGCAATATCGAAAATGTGGTAATTTCAGCGGAGATCACACTTGATTGACAAGCCTAGAACGTCAAGAGCTGCCGACTCTTTAATACCCACACCATCAAAGGATAGAGGAGTTTGAGAGGGGGAGGAAGTTTGCTTGTGTGAGAGACAACAGCATTGGGTTCGAGCATTAAAACTGACCCTATTCGCTCGACCCCACTCTCTTCCTTGTCTTTATCAATGACCTCTTGACTAAGAATCCTATATATTCGTTTGCGGATGACAGCAGCCCTTGTCATTCATATTCATTTAATGGTCGCCCAAGCTCTGCGGAGATGAGAGGAGTACTCATTAGAAGCGACACCGTCTATCACAACTCTAATAGAACGGCAGCTAAGGAAGCTCGTTATCCATCGAGCGAAGCAGTCACCGACGCCATAAGCAACTAGTTTACCAACTAGTGCTTCATGCCAAACTCTATCAAAAGCTTTGGAGATATCCAAGGCAACGACCTTGCTTTCACCGAGTTGGTGAATGGACTGATTCCTTTTCTCAACGAGGAAGGCCACAAGGTCGCCCGTAGAGCGACCTCTACGGAAACCATATTGCCTATCGTTAAGCAACAGATTGTCCTCAAGGTAGTTCATTAGATTATAGTTAACTACACACTCCATAACTTTGGACAGAGTAGAGCATATTGCTATGGGACGGTAATTGGCAGGGTCCGACGTTGGCAACCTTCCAGCAAGCGGGAAAAAACACCAGTGGTGTACGAAATGTTGAAGAGGTTGCGCAGCAGAAGGGCTGGGATGCCATCGGGGCCAGTTGACGTCAAGATTTGCAAGCACTCTTTTGACTGCACGCGTTCGGAAGTGTTTCTCGGGCATAGCACAAGGTACCCCCTCGATCGCGGGCAGTGGTTGATCGGTAACCAGAAGTGTAGAATTTATTTATTTTTCACCACTGACAGCTGATTTTTTCGCGAGGCGGCACCGATAAAATTAGAATTTGTTCTATCGCGAGGCGAATTGTCGCGAGGCGAACAACGCTAGCGTCGTCATTGTGGGCAATCACACGCACTCTTGTGTGTTTTAATTTTGACAGCGCGCGTTCGCCGCGTAAAATTCGCCTCGCGATTTGATTGTGTTTAAAGCTTCTCTCGGTCACTAATAAATGGGACTATTGCTATAACTTTGGTTATTTTATGCCGTTATCTACTCTGGTAACAGGGTATATTAAGTTTGTCCTAAAATTTCAACTTCTTAAAGTATTAAAGGAGCGGTCCTATGCATAGTTACAAGTATATATACATAAATGATCAAAAGCGTTTTCTCTTTCGCTTTCCGATTGTCTTTCCGGGACCCAAAGTAGAATAAAAAACAAAACACCAGTTACATTGATACCACCTCCCACTTCAAGTTCTGAGATTTGGGTTTAAATTGGGAACATACACCTCAATGAACTCATAATTATATCTACGTCGGATTTCTTTTTTAAATAACTCATTTGTCTAATAATGAATTAAATCTAACCAAATGAAATTTGGTTTTCAAGTTAATGTATCAGTCTTACATGTCATACCAAAAATGAACGTCTTCCGCCCACGATATAGGCGGTAATCAGAATATGGTCATAATAGTATATTTGGTGATTGTATTGCTGTTTAGACTTCTTTTGTATATTTAAAAAAGGGCGCGTTAGCATTAAGGCGGCGAATGGAGTATGTCGGTGGCAAAATGTATAAAGGCCCTAACCAACATTTCTGAAATTTGACAAGAGAAGCAAAAAACATAATAAAGTTTCATTGCATGTACATTGTACCTAGAAATGGCTTTTTGTATTAGCTATAAAATTGTCATTTTTGGCTTTAAGACAAATTTCTTGCGAGGTGTTTTTTAATATAGCCTACCAGAAACTATAGCGATATAATTAATATAATAAAAGTCCTTGTCACTGACTCACTAACGCTGTAAGATAGCACCACAGTAGTTTTTAGTTTCTGAGTTGACCACAAGATGGTGCCACTCGCAATGACGTTATTGAGTCAGTGGGCACCACGGGCGCCGTTCAAAAACTAGTAATAATATAATATCTTTTGTACACATGCTAGAGCATCAATATTTTGTACATCTATTATTTGTTTGAAGACCGCGCTTAGTCCAGAGGGAGTTACATAGTAAATTATATATAATTTTAAAGATCTGGAGGAGTACATTTGCACAAAAATATCGGATCGAAGATTGGTCAAGTTATTTCCGAAAGAATTGCGATTAAAGATTGCCAATATTTTCCCTATTGAATGCTTCCATTCCACTGCATAGCCTGCGTGAACTACGATATTTTTCTTTCCTGACATGGCATTGAGATCCTCTGCCACCTGCTTCCAAGAAATTTTGTACTGCTCGCAGGTGCCTGTTTGTTGTTTTTCCCGACTTCTAGCTCGGGGCGTTATTTCCACAAATGAATGAAGTATTGTAAGTTTCACCTCGTCCTTTGCGATATTTTGAACTGAAAAGGAATGGGGATAAATTACCAAATTATTAAAAATTTACAAAAAATACTCACTTTTCTGCTTTTTTGTTTCCATTTTTGTTTTTTTAAAGAAGAGGAAGCCCAAACAGCTGTTTTGAAAGCAAAGAGTTTTACACCTTGCTGTGGTGAAGTGGCAAGTTGGTTAGGAATAGGTTTTCTAAAACCCTTTGACACTAAAACGATGACAGTGCAGTGACAATCAAATGTCATCACATTGCCAGAATAGAACTGTTAGGCCTAGCTTTCTCGCATTAACTTGTGTGAGCTTGTTTTTTTTTATCATAAGATAACGGGAATTACAAATTTATATAGCTGTATCCTTACGAGATCGAGACACTAATCATGAGCTCATTGGGGTTTTGATTGTTCAATACTAAACTTTTATAATGTTATAGATCATAGCTAAGCAAGGGCTGCATTCGTTGCCGTCTAAGTTTACAAACATCATTTGCACATAAAATCATCGCGCAAATTTATCACATTTGTGCAAATGAACTTTCATAAACAATTTTACAGTTCGTTTATCAGGTGATAAATTTGTCATGCTTGTCACGTTTGTCAGGCTTTTGCGCGTTTAAATGAATACCCCTAGTACAGTGGTGTTCATCTAAATAGCACACCCATATTCCTTTATACGAAATCACCAGAAATGAAAGTACCGCGCATTCAACATGGAACATGTTTATGGTTAAAAGGACTACAATGGTTCGACTACAATATTATAAGCCAAGAAACGAAAAAAAATTAAAAACAAAACAAAAATTTCAAATTTGAGTGTTCATATAAATAGCACACCCGTCGACAAATTCTATTATTTAATTTTTGTTTGTTAATATTTTGTCCCTAAGGTAATAAAATGTATTTATCCTATTCAGACATTCTCCATAACAATTAATCAAATTAAATTAATTTCTTTTAGGATGGATAGAAGCAAGGATTGCTCCGAGGAAGTACGGATGTTAGTGGAAAAGTTGAGAAGTGACGGAAAGCCCATATCGGAAATAGTCAGAACCCTGGGACTTACTAGAAAAATTGTGTAAAATTCCATGAAAGTAATTAAAATGACAAAATCAACTACAAACCCATGCAGAACGAGTAGGAGGAGAACAACAACAGAGAGAATGGAAAGAATCATATACAAAATAAGCTGCAAGGACCCTTTTATGACGTCCGGAGGAATATGGAATATGTTAAACGAGAAAGAGGGTGTGGAAATACCTTATGAGACCGTTCACCGACCCTTGATAGAATTTCAGCTTTATAGGCGCCTCACAAGGAATAAGGCACTCATGACAGAAACAAATTTTCAAGCGGACAGCGGTTTTACTAATTTCTCTAGTAAGTCCCAGGGTTCTGGCTATTTCCGATATGGGCTCTCCGTCACTTCTCAACTTTTCCACTAACATCCGTACTTCCTCTGAGCAATCCTTGCTTCTATTCATCCTAAAAGAAATTAATTTAACTTGATTAATTGTTATGGAGAATGTCTTAATAGGATAAATACATTTTATTACCTTAGGGACAAGATATTAACAAACAAAAATTAAATAATAGAATTTGTCGGCGGGTGTGCTATTTATATGAACACTCAAATTTGAAATTTATGTTTTGTTTTTATTTTTTTTTTCGTTTCTTGGCTTATAATATTGTAGTCGAATATATTTTTGCGTATAGTGAATAAAGTACTCCTTTTAACCATAAACATGTTCCATGTTGAATGCGCGGTACTTTCAGTTCTGGTGATTTCGTATAAAGGAATATGGGTGTGCTATTTAGATGAACACCACTGTATTTACATATTTGCACAGCAACCGCGCATAAATTGTTGGGAAGCAAACACTCAAGAAATGTCAATGAAAAGTTTGTTTAGAGTAGAACGAAAGGGAAAATACCAGACCAGAGAGTTCTTGTTCAGGATAGGACATGAAAAATTCCCCAGATGTTGCTATTAAGAATCGCGCATAATAATCCTATTAGAATTATCTTAAAAATTTTCAAAAATGGACGTGGACCGCCCTTTGAATATGCGATAAATTATATACTCATTGTATATAAAACACCCACCAGGGCATCTCTATTTAGGGAGTAAATTACCATTACCAAAAGAGGACAGCTATGGAAACAACGGAATTTACATTTTGATTACTCGCATGGATACTAGAGGTCTGCATGAATGCATTTGAAAGAGCGATCAAGACATTCATTCCGGTTTGAATCATTCACTCGCATGTGCATTTATTTCCAAACACGTGTTGAATAGGCACATATGCCTTAAGAGTGAATGAGAGAGCAAAACAATTGGGTAAATTGTAAGCGCAAGCACATTACTCACAAGCAGACTACCCACTATTCAAATGTTTTGGTAAACAGAGTGCACCGAGTATTTAAGGGGCTATATGCAATTAAGAGGCTGAGCTTATTGTTAAAGAATTTCTGATGGAAAGACGTTTTAGTGTATAAATTATAATTTCTATGCATATTGTGGTCATTTTAAACATTATTTGCCGAAAAAAAGACTCTTTCGGGCGAGGCACTACTAGCCGGCGTCGCCAAAATTCTCCAGCTTACCATTCACTGCACCCACTTTACCCACTTCACTCACTATACTATACCGTTACTTTGTTACATTCGCTTTGTTTGTTTTGATTGTAGCAAATAGATCAATATACCAAATGCTACTCATACTCTCTTTGAAAATAATGGCACGAGTGGGTATTTGTTTTGCTAATGAGAGGTTTTGTAAGTGTTTCACCCATTCAAATGGTTCACTCGTGCGCCGAGTGCAATGAAATGAGTAACCGTAGTGCACAGGCAAACCAAATGCATTCATGCAGACCTCTAATGGATACTTGCAGATTTGAGAAATATAAACATTCGCAACATCCCCAGAACAAACTTATTATATGCATACATATATAATATATGAGTGACATTTAAAAAGAAAAAGAAAATACAAACTCTCAAAATAGACAATTTGAGTTATCCGTCGTCGGTATGGTTATTGGTGAACAACTAGTGCAACAACAACAGCAAATTATTGTTACACCCACGCATCTACTTCCAAATACGCAACAACAAAATCAGCAGCTCAATCAACAGCAGCAACATCATCGCTTTAGCTCATCATTGATTGCCCCAGCCGACACAAGTAATGTGGTAAGTCCATTTTTAGGGTCCCGTTCCCCCAAAGAAAACAACCGGAACTCTTTAAGGGACACTTTTTTCCGTAGGTAGTTATATTAACAGATAAGTTCCTTGACGTAGAAATTTGTAATTTGGTATGATGTTAGATGTTCATGATGGAAACCTATTTCCACTGTCGAAGGCTATGAAATATCTTGAAAATTTTTAATACAGGTAGTTTGTTTGGCTCCAAAAAGAAAATTTTTTATTGTTTCGTTTGAAAGGAATTCTTCAGAGGATTCCAAAAATATTTTGTTGTAAAGATGTATGTAGAGAAAAATATGAAAGCATTACTTGTCCTCCAAGTTTCCATTCATCTTCCATTGGTTGCTCAAACTAATTTTTACCTTCTCACGGTTACTAGGTATTCGTTCATATATTTCAGTAAACCTGCATCTTTTTTCGAAATGATTGTTTTTATGGTGGTAATTGTGAAAAGAAGAAGTTCTTCGGAAAAGAATTATTATTGGGGCATCATATTACAGGGCTACTCTCATAAATTTCAAATATATTTTTCATAATTTTATGTTAATTGGTTAAGATACAAAAATATTCCTTAAACTAAAGTCAATAAAATGCGAGTTAGCTTAGAAAACTTAAGCTTTTGTCCTTAAAATAATAGAAGACGAACTCCTATAAGACCACTCGTTCATTAACATGTTTAAATATTATTTTCTTTTGACAATAACTAATAATAATAATAATTGACTGGCACAACAGCCCGTGTGGGCTTAGGCCTAGCTTTCTCGCATTAACTGGTGTGTGCTTGTTATATTTTTGCACAAGTTAACGGGACCTACTTTACCGAATCCGAACGGGTTTGAGAATCTTTTCATGGCAAAGATTATTCTCGGAGAATTGCCAATTCACCGCGAGAAGTGGCGCCGCGCAAAGAAACAATTTGAAAACAAATTTTCTTTTTATTAGATGTTACCGGACCGGGAGTTGAACCCAGGTCGTCAGCGTCCAAGCACTTAGACCACTGAGCCACCACGGCGCTTGACAATAACTGGTTCTGCAAAACATATCTTCCATTTTAACGTACTGTAATGCCTCTTAGAATTTTTCGGTAAGTTGGTGGCATGTTCGTAATTATACGTACAGGATATATGTATGTACAGTCGTGCCTGGATATAGTGAACTAATTATTGCAAGGCCTGTTCACAGTATCAAGGTTGAAATTTTTTGTTCAAAAACTCATTTTATTTGTTCAAAATTTACATTTGTGTATATAAGTGCTAGAAATCATTAGAATATTTTCGTAGGAAAATGGAAATGTACATATGTATGTATGCTTATTGAAAAAAATCACGAATAGATGTTTGCTTCTTGCGTTCAGAAATGGACTTCTGAATCGCTTTTTCACGTAGACTTTCCAATACTAGTATACTAGCATTCTCTCCTTGACCAGTTGTGCGTGAGTGTTAGTGGCCCTTCCGGCTCTCTCGCTATCTGTGTCTCGTATATTCCCCCAACCAGTAATGAATCTCTGTATAAGGGTCACATAGATAACATCCACAACCTATCATTAAATGGCAGTGATGTTAAACATCTCTGCGTCTTAGGGGACTTCAATCTGAGTAAGGTTACCTGGACATGTAGCGGTGATACTTTTCTCTCTCCTTCCAATTTGAATAGTACGTGTGAAATCAATGTAATCGATACTCTCCTCAGCTTGGACCTTCAGCAAATAAATGGAGTTGTCAACAAGCTCAATCGGATCTTGGATCTCGTATTTACTAGTAATGATTTAAACCCTAGCTTATCGGAGTGTAGGTCTCCATTTTCTCCTCCATGCTTGCATCATGTTCCATTAGTAATTACTTTGGCATTCTACGAGTTCTGTCCCATTGCCCCTGTGAGCTCCCCCACCTGCTTTAACTACCGCAGGTGCGATTTCAATCTGTTAGATCGTCTCTTTTCGGAAGTCGACTGGGCATCTTTATTTAATAGTATGGATGTCTCTGGCTGCTTCGACGTTTTCAAAAGCAAAGTCGCTGAAATTTGCCGCTCCAACATTCCTATGCTGCCTAGAAAAGTCTACAAAATGCCTTGGTTCACACCTAGACTAAAAAGGTTAAAAAACTTGCGTAACAAATTTCACAAGAAGTTCAAAGCAACGAATTCACCTTTCCATAGTCAGAAATTCGCTCACTACAAGAGTGAGTTTAATAAGTGGAATATGCGTCTTTATAGAAACTATATATCCACTTTCGAATCTAAAATTAAATTGAATCCGAAAGCCTTTTGGCGCTTCATAAATTCTAAGAGGACTAACTCTAGTATCCCCTCTGCACTATCTTTCAATGGTTCTAAAGCAGATTCTCCCCAGGACGCTGCTAATCTTTTTGCCGAGTTTTTTAAAAATAACTTCCTTCATGATTCCCAACTTCCAGCCTCTGCCCCAAGTCAAGATTGTCTTTCCCCTCTGGATTTCGGATCCCTAGTTCTGTCATCGGAGGATGTTCTCCGTGGTATTACAACTCTCAAATCTTCTTCCCAAACAGACGTCGATGGGCTGTCATCCCTGCTACTCAAACATTGCAGTTCGTCGCTGGCGTATCCACTTAAATATATTTTCAATAAATCCCTTTCCACGGGCGTGTTTATCAGCGCGTGGAAAGTCGCTTCAATTACACCAATTTTCAAAGCCGGTAACAAGAATAATATCAATAATTACAGGCCTATTTCCAAATTGTCGTGTGTGTCAAAGTTATTCGAGACTATTGTCAAGGAGAAAGTTTATTTTGCTGTCAAAAGACTTATCTGCCCCAACCAGCATGGCTTTGTCCCTGGTCGGTCCACGGTCTCTAATCTCGCGACTTTCTCCCATGACTGTATTTCTGCCTTTAACGATGGGTTTCAGGTGGACACAGTCTATACTGATTTTTCCAAAGCTTTCGATAGGGTTTCGCACAGCATTCTGGTCAGTAAACTAGCCCGGTTTGGCTTTCATTCCATGTTCTTAGATTGGATCCGATCCTATCTGCAGAATAGGCAGTATGTTGTTGAAGTCGACGGCACCCGTTCGAAACCATTCTCTGCCTCGTCTGGCGTCCCGCAAGGCAGTGTTCTTGGTCCCATGCTCTTCCTGCTCTTTATCAATGACATTTCAGGTTGTTTTTCCAGAGCTAAATTCCTGCTTTACGCCGACGATCTGAAAATCTATACTATAGTCCGCAACTCCTCTGATATCGATGTACTACAGTCCGAGTTAGATAACGTCCACTTATGGTGCGCCAGAAACCACCTGTCCTTAAACCTGAAAAAATGCTTTCACATGACTTTTTCCAGATCGGCCTTCGCCCTTCAGTCTTCGTATCGCATTGCCGACACGCCTCTCGAAAGAGTGTCCGAGTTTGCAGACCTCGGAGTAATTTTTGACTCTAAACTTTCGTTTACAAGTCATATTAATTCCATTATCTCGAAGGCTTATTCAATGCTAGCTTTTGTTCGTCGTAACAGCTCCGAATTTTCCGATCCCTACACTCTTAAGCTTTTGTATACCTCCCTGGTTCGATCCCGATTGGAGTATGCATCTTTTTTATGGAACCCATTTTATAGTTCCCACTCCATCCGCATTGAACGAATCCAAAAATATTTTCTGAGCTTCGGTCTTCGATCCCTGAAGTTCACCGATCCCATTCCGCCGTACTCATCGCGTTGCTCCCTTATTAATCTAAAGTCCCTCGAAAGCAGAAGAAAAATGTTATCCCTGTGCTACATCCCTGGTGCTACGTCACCACGCTTTGTTTGTCATTCCCCCTTGTAGATCTAATTATGCCTCGAATGCGCCTTTGGTTCGGTCTCTGTCTGAATTCAACAAAATCGCAGTCGTTCGCGATTTGGATCTTTCCATCTCGAGCTTTGCTTTAAAAAAATTGTTAAACTTATATTATACTTAATTAAATAATTCCATACTTTGTTATTAGCTTCTCTAAGTATTTCTACATTGTGTTAATATAGTCTGTAAGGTCCCTACCATAGACTGAATTTATGAATAAATAAATAAATAAAAATTTTCTGTAAATAATCAGTAGTGTTGGCTTCAGCCCATGCGATAGCTTTATCGAAACTTTCAATAGCTTCAGTAGTTTTAACAGGATTTGTAATCTGTATATCGCCTTGGTCGTCATCATCAGATTCCTCAATATTCTCGGCTTCGTTTTCAAAATGAATCGGTTCACCGTTTTCGATTGCATTCCAGTTTTTAATATCGATTTCAGTGTAGGTTTCCTAAAATAAATAGAGTAACAACTAAATGAACAAGTAGCCAAAAAGAAACGTAAATCAAATTACCTCCGGGATAACAACTTGCAGTAAGCTCTGTATGGCATTGACTTCTCTATATTTTTCCTGCAATATTTCTTGTCGAAGTAAGCACAAAGGTACATCATCGTCTTCATCTTCGCTTTGATTTGATTTGGCTCAGTTGCATTGAAGCATTCTAATAAAGGCTTCCAACATTTCGCTATTACATGCGCCTCCAGCTGATTCTAAGCAAGCATTAAAAAAGATACAGCATCTCTCAAAGTTAAAGCTTTTAAAAACTGAGTGATGCCATGCTTTCCTACGGCTAATAACAACATATGTTTTTTGTAGTGCAGCCTAGTTATGCGAATCGCATTTTGATCCATGGGCTAAATCAAGTGCGTAACATTGGGTGGCATATAAATCACGAATACAGAGCCATCAGCAGTTTTAAGCTCATTTTCTGGCGGGTGACTAGGCGCGCTGTCAAGTAATAGGATAGCTTTAGGTTGTAAACCCTTTTGTTGCAAAAACTTTTGGACCTAAAGATGAATGAATAATGAATTTTAAATGTACACAATATTTCACCATTCTCTGAAGATGTCTGCAGTCATCCATGCACTCTTAGATTTTCGGTACACACGGATGTCAAAAGCCTTAAAGGAGCGCGGCTTCTTTGAACGCCCAATTACTAATGGTTTGACTTTATGCTCACCAGTTGCATTTGTGCATGCAAGAAATGTTATTCTGGCCTTTTCTGCTTTTCTCCCCGGAGCTGTTTTTTCAGCTTGGCTGACATATGTTTTTTCAGGAAGCATCTTCCAAAACAAACCGGTCTCGTCTGCGTTGTAAATTTGGTCCTTGCAAAGCTTCAACTCGTAAATGATATTTCTTAGCTTATGCTTAAGTGCTTCAACTGCCTGTGTATCCGATGACAGTTTTTCGCTGGACACTTTTAATAGTCGAATTCCGATGCGAGATTTAAATCCAAATAACTACCCGGAACTGGCATGAAAGCTACTTTCTGTTTCCTTAATATCAGCGTGCAACTTTATTGCCCTTTTCTTTAGCATTTCTCCACTGATTGGACAGTTTTTTTTTTGCGTTGCTCTACAAACCAGTTGTATAATGCCTTCTCCATGCGTGGATGGTGAGAGATAATATTACGTCTCCTTTTGTATATTCCCGAAATTGTTGATTTAGCTACTCCATATGTTTTTGCCAAAGATGAAGCGCTAGCTCCTTTTCCGATTTTTTCAACAATTTCCGATTTTTTCTTTAACGAAAGGAATTTCCGCGAAGGCATGATGAATTTATGTATTACGATTAATAAACTTTTAAATATGTACGCATAAAAAAGCACGCATGTAAAAAAAGCCGCAAGAGGTTTGCACTCGACAAAAAACAAAACAAGCAACAACGTCAAGAAACAGCTGATTTTGCAGCAATCAACAGCAAAAGTACAATTTATGGGAATACCCGCTTTCGTTTCTGATTCCTTTTTGTATTTTTTCGTTCATTTCTGCTTGAAAATGCTTTCAAAATTTGGTTCACTATTTAGAGGTTTTCGATTGTTCACTATTTAGAGTACTCCATGTAAAAATTTAGTTGTTCACTATATCGAAGTGTTCACTATATCCAGAAACGACTGTATGTACATTGCAGAAAGCTTGAAATTTTAAATCCCGCGAGACACTAATATGTGCCAGTTCTTTATCAGTGGCCTTTTATGGGCGGTGATTTTATTCGAATAATGGAAACATACGCTAAATAAGAAAGCAAATTTCATTCAAAATTCCAGACATAAGTCCAATTAAATTTTGTATTAAATAAATTTAACGACAATCTTAGCTACAAAGCAGTTACTTTTTTGACATGCATCTCAGATGGTATGTGAGTTGCCTTCTACTCAGATAGGACCTGACGACAAATTTTTAGGATCATGGTAAATCACATAATCCTGAAAATAAATAGAGAAGTTTCAGTTGAAAAATAGTTGCGAGCGCTATGTTTATAGCACATTGTTATTATATTTCCTTCTTGAGTATTTTAAACTATTACCGTTATAATAAAATCCAATGTTTTTCTTAATTTTTCAAGACCACTCAAAGCATCTCCGGCAATAATAATAACACTATCGGTACATCTTATAGCAATAACAACAATATAAGTTCTCTCAAGAATAATAGCAGCCTCATAACTGTCGGCGGCCTTTCCTGCAACTCCAATATCAAGAACAACAATACCAGCTGCAGCATCAATAATGTCCAACATAGTATCAGTTCCAGTGGCATCATTGATCTAGTGAGCGGTGATACATCAGCTATAACTGCTAAAAATCAGTTGGAACAATTAAACACAATGCGTGAAGCGCTTTTTTCTCAGGATGGCTGGGGTTGCCAGCATGTCAATCAGGATACTAACTGGGAGGTACCCAGTTCGCCTGAACCAACGAATAAGGATCCCAACGGAGCACCAATGTGGAAGCCAACAGTAAACAATGGCACTGATCTGTGGGAGTCAAATTTGCGTAACGGCGGCCAGCCGCCCACGCAAGCCGTGCAAAAGACACCTTGGGGGCACACACCCTCTTCGAATTTGGGCGGTACTTGGGGTGAAGATGATGACGGTGTCGACAGCAGCAGTGTTTGGACTGGTGGCTCATCGGCAAACACGGTTGCGACTGTCGTTGTAGGTGTACCTAGTGGCACAGCCAGTGTTGGAGCCAACGTTCCTGGAGGTCCGACGCAATGGGGTCAAAATACAGTTGGTGGGGGTGTTGGTGTCAATACTCCTGGTGCCGCTGGTGGTACTACAGCCGGGAATATCAGCGGCATAACCTCGGGAGGTACTAATGAATTTCCCTTTTGTGTAAATTGTTATGTTATACGCTGTATGCCTTGTTTATTGCAGGTGCTGCAAGTTCGACTGGTGCAAATGTGTCTGTCGGGGGAGCTGCTGCTGGCGGTGCGAATAGTGCGGCCGGCAATGGCTGGAGCGATCCCCGTGAACTGCGTGGAGCTGGACCAATGGGAGGTGGCCCTATAGATATGCGCGGTGTCGACCCAATGCGTGCTGCTTCGGCAGGCGATCCACGTGATCATCGCATGCTTGACCCGCGCGATCCCATACGTGGTGATCCTCGTGGGATTTCTGGTCGATTGAATGGACAATCTGAGATGTGGGGCCAGCATCATCCCATTGTGGCACAGCATCAGATGCCAGTTATGGGAAAGATGGTTGGCCCCGGTGGTGGCACCGCTGTGGTAAATTCTGGCGGCGGTGTATCTGGTATTGGACCGGGGGCCATTAATGCTGCTGCGACCGCAGCCACAGTTCAATGGGGTGCATCAGCTGCTTCCGTCGCTGCACAAACCATTGTGGGACCGAAGGATCTTAACACTATGGGAGGTAGTGGAAAGCAGGTCAATGTTACGGGTTGGGAAGAACCATCTCCGCCTCCGCAACGACGCAACATCCCCAATTATGATGATGGCACCTCCGTATGGGGTCAGCAATCACGTATACCCGGCGGTGGATCTCATTGGAAAGACATACCCGATTCAATGAATCGTACTCATTTGCTGCGTAGCAATATTGGTGGCCAAAATGTTCCGAACTCTGGTGTGGTCGCCGGCCTGGGTGGCAATGTCAGTGGTTTAGTGGGTAACGGACAGGCGGGAGGATTAGTTACTCCCGGGAATTCAAATAATTCCATGACTGGTGTCGGCCCGCAAGGTCGTTTGGCAGCTGTTGGTCCAGGTGGAGTTGGTGTCGGTGGACAACATAAAACTGGTGTTGATAATGGAATGTGGGTGCATGCTAGTGGTGGTGGAGTCGGACGTAATGCTGGTGCCGCTTGGAACGATGAGAACAATCATGGTGTAGGCGCAAATTCTGGTTCCAGTTGGGTGGATGAGAAAACGAATGCTGGACTTGTTCAAGTTGGTAATGCTACTACCTCGTGGAATGATGCACCTGGTTCCTGGAACAAGAATCAAAATAAGATGTCGAGTGGAGCTGGTGGCTGGGGCACTACAGCCGGTAACAATGTAAGTGATGGCAACGAGTTGAATGCGGATTGGACGACCACACACAGTGGCCTTGTAGTTGGAAAGACTCAACCGAAACTGGGCGGTGTTGGAGGTATGGGCGTAGGCGTAGCTAGCCTCAATATAGACATGATCAAACAAAGCAAACAGTACCGAATACTCGTTGAAACCGGTTTTAAAAAAGACGATGTCGAACGGGCTCTCTTGAGTGCCAATATGAATATTGAAGAGGCTGCCGAAGTACTTCGTAGCAATGCTGCCACCGCTGTGGTCATGGACAGCTGGAGACGCCACGATGAAGCAAATATAGGTTCCTATGATCATGTGAATTCCACGGTTGGAAATGGTGGTGTTGGTGGTTTTCCAGGCCGATATCCTACTCCAGTCACGCAACCTACTATGACATTCCCTCCGGTAAAATCAGTTCTGAATTTAACGGAAAAATCTATTATTTACTTAAAATTTTTCTGCAGAATAATCTCTTAAACAACATGGGGGGTGGTACTGCCGGTGCTGGTAATCCCAACTTGGCAGCTCTCAACTCAATGCAACCACTGCAAGTGCAAAAGTATATCAATCAAGGACCTCCGCATAATGTAGCATCCGTTGGACCACAATCTGTAAATGCCGCAGCTGCTGCTGCCTTCGGTCAAGCATCAAATGCGGCAAATATAACTGCTGCTGCCGTAAATGCCGCTGCTGCTGCTACGAACAGTAGCAATCAACCATCTGCGCAACAGCTGCGTATGCTTGTACAACAAATCCAGTTGGCCGTGCATAGTGGCTATCTGTCCAGTCAAATTCTCAATCAGCCATTAGCACCACCTACACTCTTACTTTTGAATCAATTACTTACTAATATTAAAGTAAGTTACCGAGAAATCTTCTGTCTTACAGTTTCAATAAAATTATTTTATGCACTTTAGCATCTGCAAGGAGCTCAGCAGCAATTAAATCGTGGGAATAATGCGAGTAATTTGCAATTGAACGTTGCTGTTGCTAAGTACAAGCAACAAATACAGAATTTGCAAAACCAAATAAATGGACAACAAGCACTGTATATTAAACAGCAGCAGCAAAATTTACAACAACAACAACATAATCAACAGTCACATCCTGTACCACATGTCAACAATACAAATAATGAATACCTAAGAGGTCATGATGCCATAAGTGCTCTGCAGGGTAACTTCAGTGATATAAATTTGAATAAGGTACATCTTGACAGCTGTACAAACATGCCTTTAAGGAACTTTTTGTTATCTTATTTTTATAGACGAATTCATACCAAGGCCCTCCAAATCAACAGTCAAGGTTGAATCAGTGGAAACTTCCAGTATTAGAGAAGGATTTAACAGCAGACGGCACTGACTTTTCACGTGCACCTGGCACAACAAAGCAGAACTTATCAGCATCTAATGTAAATAATATGGGACCGTTGGGCCTACAAAGCGATGGGTACGTTTACTATAAGTAAATATGCTCTCCAGTTAATCGTGGTCCAAGAAAGTTTCTTACCACATGTACATATATCAGTTGCACATCAGCTTCTCGTAAACAATTTTTTATTTTTGTTTTGAAATTTAAAACTTTCCACAGTACGTGGTCGACTGGACGTAATATTGGTGATGGTTGGCCAGATGCAACAAATGAAAATGAGAATAAAGACTGGTCAGTTGCACAGCCAACATCTGCAACGGCATATACTGATTTAGTGCAAGAGTTTGAACCTGGAAAACCATGGAAGGTAAAATCTTTATTATTTCCTAAATTGAAATTGAAGAGTTGTCTATATTAAGTGAAGAAACACCATCTGTTTAAGGGTTCACAGATCAAGAGTATAGAGGATGATCCCAGCATTACTCCTGGTAGTGTAGCAAGATCTCCATTGTCCATTAATCCGACGCCAAAAGATGCTGATATTTTTGCGAATGCTAGTAAAAATTCACCGACTGATTTACCACCACTAAGCTTATCGTCATCTACGTGGAGTTTCAATCCTTCGACAAGTAATCAGAACTTTCCAAGGTAAAGTATTAAGCACATTTCATTTATCTCAAAGAAAATCCCTTGCTGCAATCCATTAACTATAATTATATGCAAAAGAATTAATATAAAGGAATTGATCTCTTTTTAATTGAATAACAACAACAAAACCTTACTTACATACTTGCCCATAACAACCTGTAAACGGGCTTCGGCCTTCCGCAGAGCTTATTTTGAGACACCCCTTCATCTCGCGCACCTTCTTCAATAGGAAATGCGAAGCTTTTGATGCGGCTAAGTCAATGTCGTCGTAGAGCTCGTATAGTTGGTTGTTAATCAGAATGCGGTAGTCATTTCCAACGCGAGTTGGACCGAGGATCTTTCGAAGCACTTTTTTCTCAAACAGTCCAATAGAGTTCACCCATGCGCTATACAGCAATACGGGGATGATGAGCGTCTTTTAGAATGTTAGTTGTGTTGGTCGAGAGAGGACTCTACTTCTCAATTGCTTGCCGAGTCCATAGCAGTGTTGCCAGTGATCTAGCTCCAAAAATCCCATTTACTTATGCAAAACGCCCTCTATCCCATTTAAAAAATCGAAAATCACGGCAAAAAATCCCATTTACAAATATTAATTAAAAAACGTGTTTTTCGATAACAATTCATAAATACATATGTATATTTTTTTAAACAAACATAAAGAACAAAAAACAACGCTGAAGATTACACTTAAATTCAGGGGCCTTACTCCGTTTTTCGTTTCGAAAGTTAATTTCGTTCGGATTTGCTTTCCTACTCGAATTTGAGTTTGTACTCTCTAAAATATTAGAAACGAACAAAAATGCTGCCAAGTAAAACTTCTTACTTTCGGAATTTGTATATATTTTTAGATATGTAAAAAAATGTGTATTTCCCATGGAAAATATCAGTTCTTCCTATCGGAATTTTCGTCTGAGAACTCCAATGTACTTTTTTTTAGAAACGAACGAAAAATTTTTATTTTTCGTTGAAAAGAAGAAATTTAATTTGTGCAAAGAAAAATATGTTGGGAAAAAAATATGACGACCGACTTGAGCAAATGATTCTAAGGTATACATTTAATATAATGGCTTAGAGCGATAAGAGGTTAAAGTGAAAATAATATTAAAATTCTTTTTAATTCATTTTGTGAAAAATTATCGCCTGACGGAAGACGCCTTCGTGTGTGTTCTAAACAAAAGATCCACACCGATTTGAAAACTCCATGCCATAATAAATCTTGACACCACTTTGAAATTTCTTACACGAGGAGGATATCAGTTTTAACATTTGCTTTTTCTTCGCAATTTTTAAGAGCTTTAATTTCTTCGTTCATGAAAGATTTGAAAAACTGTTTTCAATTACATAATATCCAAAAATAAGAGTTAATAATAAATAGTATTTACCTCGCAGTTCATTTTGTGGCCGTTATTACAGGCAATTAAACTCTAATCAAACTAGTAAGAATTATAATATTTCGATAGTAAAAAACTTTATTATTTTACAAAATTGAGGCTGCTGACAATCACTGGCGTATGTTTTCGGAATAAGTTCTCAAAAAAATCTTGCCCCAATTTTCTCCAAAATTAATGCGACCATCCTACGCACTCTCTTTGTCTGCTTTTAGGATTTTTGGATGTAATATGGCGAATAATGGAATATACAACATTGCAACGGGATAATGAAATTCATTATAAAAATCCATTATTATTATTTTTAAAATCATTGACAATTCGTAAGGCGCCATTCTAAATTTTTTACAAATTTGAATAAAGTCCCTATAGATTAGCCATAGCACACAAAAAAAAATTCCGAAATTCGGATGGATTTTCAGTTTAATTCAGAATACAGAGTACAGAATTTTCGACTTTCTAAATTTCTAAAAATAGATTCCGAAACTTGAAAATTGATTTCCTACTTTCGGATTACAGAGTTCCGATTTTCCGTTTCCGAACAATTTTACTTTCGAAACGAAATACAGAGTAAGGTCCCTATGCTAAAAAAAATAATAGATATACAGTTATTAATAAACTAATAAAAAAAAGCCCATCCTACGACGGGTTCATATCATTTAGAATAAAAATATGACAAAAAATTATCAATATACACAACATTTTTTATTGAAATAACTAGCTGGACCCGGCATAACTCCGTTTTGCCCGCAACTGTTAACTATCCCGCGGCTATTATATTGTGGGCGTTGACGTTTTCTTGTTTACAGTTTTCTTTTCACACGATGGTAAAATTTTGTTTTTGTAAAAAAAGCCATTCAATATATTAAAATTTTATTCAACTAATTCATTATTGCTTTATGATAAACAACATTTTTTGTTTTTTTGTCTGGAGCAAACACAAATAAAGCGGATGGTTTGGCAACACGTGAGCACGCTACATACAATTGGCCGTGCGAAAAACATGGATTCTCCAAATTCAGGCCGCAAACATTAAAGAACTGTCCCTGAGATTTGTTGATTGTCATTGCGAATGCCAATCGGACTGGAAATTGTAGTCTTTTAAAATCAAAAGAAATATCGGTCGTAATCAACGGAATGCGAGGAATAAACACATTTTCCCCCGAATATTTTCCTATTAGAATCGTTGCTTCTATCAGATTCGGCATCAAATTCTTAACAGCAAGTCTGGTACCATTGCACAGACGTGGTTGATTCAAATTTATGATGACCGAACCATTTTTTAGTTGCAAGTTATGGGGTGGAAATCCAGGTAATTCCAAGGAATTCAAAAACTCCGTCGGATAATTCACTACATCATCTTGATTAGTGGTGGTATCAACTGATTTGTATGAAACTAAATCTCCGGCAATTTGCGATTGAATGGTGAAATTCAATGCGTTGACATCGATATTCTTTGCAGCGAGGATTGCGCGTTCACTGAGCCAAGCGTGATTATGATAATTTCGATTTACTTCTGGAAACACATTGTCGATGAAAGCCGTTTGTGAATCCACGAAATGGCAGAAATTATTCTGAAACGTTATTAACCCTGTCGTCGCATCTACTGGGACTTTTCCGTTACCAATTTCTAGCAATTGCTTTGAAAACTGTTCAGCACTCTGATCGTTTTGAAGCTGAACTCATATTCGTGGTCAACGACAATATTGTCACGTGTCTCCACAACGATGATGCCTTCAGGCAAGCATTGAGCTCATCTGCGGCAGCCCCACGGGGAATCACTGGCAACGTTTGTCTGAAGTCTCCTGCCAACAGAATCATTACACCGCCAAAGATTTTGTTGTTGCGTCGAATGTCTTGCAGTAAGATGTTTAGTGCTTCAATTGATTTCTTGTGCGCCATTGTACATTCATCCCAAACAATCAATTTGCATTCCATCAACAGTTTTCCTGTTGCACTGTTGCGGGTGATGTTGCACGTTGGAGTTTCCGTTGTGTTCAAATTCAATGGCAATTTCAGTGCGGAATGTGCAGTACGTCCCCCGTCGAATAATGTCGCTGCTATTCCGGATGATGCGAGAGCTAGTGCAATGTCACCTCGCGATCGAATCTTGGCCAGTATCAGCGAAATAACGAATGTCTTTCCTGTTCCACCTGGCGCATCCAGAAAAAAGATCCCACCTGTGTTGTTGTCCACCGATTGCATCAATGTTTCGTAAGCATTTTTTTGTTGATCATTCAGCAATGGCATATTAGATTGAACCGCTTCTTGCAGCGCATCACGGTCGTATTTATGCTCACGGTTCAGTTCTTGATCGAACGAATCGTGCATTGGTCGATTCGATGCAATCATGCCAATCTGAATTAATTGTTTATTTGCCATCGTCATGCATAAATCCTCAATGGCAATTAGTCCTTCGTTGTCTATTTCGTCACACATTGCCATTTCCGTATTGCGCGATGTATTTCGTACGCGATGCAATATATCTTCGCACATGTCGTCCTTGTATTTGTTCCACAAGGTTTAGACGGATAGCATGTTGTCAAAATAATGGCGAATAGCGTTCTTATTTGATGCGAATTCGAAGTGGCCACGGAATCAGTGATAGTTTGGTCCCATTGCGAATCGTTCTCCAATAAGCTCAAACGCTGACACGCCTCTCGATATGTTTGGCAAAGATGACCATTAACCGTTCGTAAATGTGTGAACGATTTTGGGCCATGTACGTTAATTAACAGCAAACGCAAGTAGAAACATTCAGCATTCGATGGATGGACAGTGTAAATGCGTCCAAGCGCATTAGATGAGAACACACCTGACCAATTGTCAACTTCAACTCCATATATGCGACGCTGAAATTTTTTCGTTGGCTGATTCAAAGTGTAATATTTGGGCATATCAGCATACATTAATGTAGCGATAAATGGGTCTGTTGCACACATCTCTAAGAAACTTGTCAACGTGGTTGACGGTGGTCTGACCGCTCGTTGCGCAGCAGTTGCTTCGGTGAAATACACGCGTTGACCGTTTTCTAAATGAACCGCTAAATGGACAACTGTGGGATATCGTTCGTGTATTGCGAAAGAGAATAAACGCCACAGCGCCTCGTTGGTGTTCACATATCGGCCCATTTGGTATTGATAGACTTCATTATTGGCATTTTCAGAACCAACTCCAAACACAGCCATGTCACTGCCCTTCGTTACATATTTGCACAAATATTTAACTGATTTTGCAGAATGACAACTCTCAACGTTTACGTGTGCATTAAAAATGCGGGACAACAATGGACATTGCGGCACAACGAACTCGTTTCCGATCTCAATCTCTCGACTCTGACGATGAACTGTCACTTTTACAACGATTGTCCGGCCATTATTGTCCTTTGAACGTCGTCGATAAACTGGATATCCATCTGATCCCGTTACTGTTTCAGCTACTAATGGCCATGGGTACCGTTTCGTGCATTTTCGATCAACCATGCATGGAGCTTCATCAGAGCGCAATTTGTTCATCACCTAAATCAAAATATGTGCGTGGGGTAGACCGCGTTTCTGCCACTCGATTGAATACATCCAACACCTTGTAATGCCGAACACCCGATGATTCACGATCACATCCATCATCATCTTCACTTTCTGCTTGAATACTCTTGCAATTATATCGTGACGGTCTTCCGGTTTTTGTCCCTGATACAGCTCCCTTTTAATCTCGTTACACTTCAGATTACACGTAAAAGTAATAAATAAATCCGGTGTTCCGTAATTGCGTACATATGTCATTGCGTCTTGGGCATACTCATGCATATGGCGAGGACTTACAACATAAGTCGATGGTAAAATCACCAGTTGTCCAAGATTCTGCGCATTCCCATCAGTGTTCACAGCATCTCGCAAGTGGATGTAGTCATCGCATCGTAGCTTTGCCTGGTTCATTTTAATGAACAGTAGGCGCTCACTCTCAACTTTGACATACATATCGACCGCATATTGTTGAAATAACTGGCGACACTTCAAAATAATATTCTCATCATTCGGACGATGCATCATTCGATACGCGTAGTAGTTCATGGAGCTGAGATTCTTATTTGTTGGAAGGCCTGCAAATGCGAAATCGAACTGTTGAAGGATCGATCAAGTGTTAACTAACGATCGATCAAGTGTTAACTAACCTGTTATCGGATCGAGCATTTTCATCGTAATGTCGTACCCGAATTGCCCCTGCCAATGAATCATGGGATACTGCAGAGCGTCATATGATCTATGCGTTTCGGATATTCTTTCCAACGGTCCAACGGTTCTTCGCTGAAGGACAATGTCTCTGCTGTGTGCTTGATCGCCAACAACCAATGCACAAATGTCTGCAGAAGTTGGAGCATTATATCGTCGTGCATGTTCTCCGGCTGGAGCGCCATCAGGTTTGAAGACAAATCTGCGATCGCTTGAGTTCATTTTCTCCATCGCCGTTTTAAACATCATAATCAAAGCGTTGTTTGCATTCAAGAATTGTTGCAATTGTCTAATGACGTTTTTTGTCACTCCTGTTTGACCTCTGTGCCGCCTATCGACTTGATCATCCTCCGATGAAATAAAGTACACCTGGAGATATTGGTGCCTTCGTTTACTGGCAATAATGCACCCATCCGATGGTAAATTTGACCTTGAATCTGTGAACCAGAATTGTGCAGTGTAGAATCCCGTGTCAATGTTAGAAAAGGTGTCTTTCAATGATGTGTTAATATTTTTTCTTTTACCTTGCAAGTTGGCATGAAACTAGTTTCTTGAATGATTTTGGTTCCGAACGAAGTCATACGAAAACAGTTGTTGTACTGTCGAATGTTCTTGAGAAAATCATCGGAATCAAACAACGATTTCAATGGCTCCGGAGGTGCATCTAAGGGAACCAATTTCACTTTGCCACGCGCACAGCAAAGCCCCTCAGTTTCGCCTTTGAATTTCAGCGCGTTGCAATGTTGGCACACAATTGTCATCATTCCAATATCGAAAATCGCATCACCACCGTAGTTTTCTGTTGGTTCATGCCTAAATGCCAGTCGTTCATATGTCGGCCTCGATACGCGTCTGGTCATTCTTCGATTTGCAATTGTTTGCTCTCTCCCAGCAGCAGTACGATTTGACGCAGTTCTTATTAGACGCACTCTCAAATTGCTTGCCTGTTGGTCTTGTCTTATGCGATGTCCCAATCTGTCGACTTCTCTACGTGCTTCGAGTTCTTCATCAGTTTCGTTTCGTAGATATATTTGTTGTTGTCTTGCTCGCCTTGTTCGTCGGCCAATGTTTGCGGGCATTGGTCTCGGCATTTTAAAAAAATAACTGAAATTCACTTTTCAATAACTATTTTGTCCGTGTTTTAACTGTTTATATTTAATTTTTACCTTAAATCAACTGTATAAAACGATGAAACTTTTGAAGCGATGCAAAAAATCAAAAACCAGCACTGATAACAAACGTAATATATTAACCTGAAATTGTCGATTCACTTTTGTAAAATAAAATTTTGTATAACAAATCAACTGTCAGATTTTGACAAATAAGTCCTGTTTTCGTTTTCTTTTACCTAGCAAGTCGGCATTAAACCATTTTCTTTAATGATTTTTATTCCGAACGAAGTCATACGAAAACAGTTGTACCTACTGTCGAATGTTCTTGAGAAAATCATCCGATTCAAACAACGGATTGCTCCGGAGCTGCATATAAGGGAACCATTTTCATTTTGCCACTCGCACAGCAAAGGACGTGAGTTTCGCCTTTGAATTTGAGCGCATTGCAACGTTGGCACACAATTATCATCGCTCCAATACCGCCACCTATCGTAAAATGAGAATAAATCAATTTATCAGATTTCTTGACTTTCCCGTCAGATTTTCCGGAATTTTTTTTTCCATAAACCTAAAATACAGCAATTCGAACAAAACAAAAAAAGAATCGGCCCAGTGGTTATCGAGTGAAAAGGCTAAAGAGCTTCACCATTTTTTTTATATATTAGATAATTAATAACTCATGCCTATACGGTAAAATTATTTGTCTAAAACTTCACAACGTTTCTAGTAAAAAGCTTTTTAGAATGTTTAATCAAATCCATTGAATTGTAATTGAGACACCCGTGTTCTTGGATTAATAGCTATAGACCGCAAAGCTGTTGGACGCCTTTGGAGAGGAATGTGAATACCCCAACTTTGTTCGCCGAAGGGAAATAACGGTATATCAACGGCTCCAGGTTTGGATGTAAAATGTAAATGTAACTCTACTATTATGTGAATTTGCATTCGGTCGGCAATGGATTAGTAAGTCCCTCTCAAGAGGCGGCTCACCATCAGCGCTTTGAAAAACTGCTGCTACTTCGTTGCATCTCGTAGCATTATATCGCCTGGGCTCAGATGTCCGATCTTGCATTATCACCATTGTAATCTTCCTTGGTTCAATACGCTGCTGTGCGGCATCATCAGCGCATTCCTGCTCAACTTCGTATAGCATTTTGAACGCATCAGCAAAGAGATTATTTTCCGCCATAATAAATGTGCTAAGCTCTTGCATAAGACTTCGATCGCATTCAGTATTTGCTTTTATTAGCATTCTTTGTTCAGCTGCATCATCAGGACCCAATATGTACAGCTGTGGAAATTTTCTGTTTTCGCCGTTAATAGGATGCAGCGCGCTTGTTCGATGATAAATTTGAACCATAAAGTTTTTGGAATGAACATGGGCACCTTTCATTAGTTGCTCAATCAAAGGAGCAGATCTAATTGCATCCAAGCGCACCTTGCCTATGTGATGCGTATTACAATAAGAACGTATGGATTGGGGTTACGAATAATTTTTCGACATAGCAACAAGCAGGCAATGTGAATCATATTCTATGATTGGGTGATTCGATGTTGCTTGGTGGTATCGGCAAATTGTGTCCGTTGTCGGAGTTTTTGTCATCTCCTGCAAATGAGCTGGAAGAGTACTCCCTGTATAATGGATGTCAAGCAATACTCTGCATATCTGTTACCAGATTCCCACCTTCTTCTCGGCATGAAACATTCCCATTTTTTATTCCTTTGGTTAGACGCATTACCTCTGGTATAATTTTCGACATTATTTCTTATCATCTCGATTACCGCATTCGTCCTTTGTCGTTTCGTCCATCTGTCCGGGCATGCTTGAAAATCAGGCTGATATTGAAATTATTCGAGAATTGTAGCTAGCTTTTCATTCACGAAGGTGAACTGACCTCGAGTCCATATCCGAATTCACGCCACATAGAGGTTGTGTGTATCACCTTTGTAATGGGATAAACTGAGATCGTTCTGGCTAACCTCCATCGAAAAGCAGTCGGAAACTTCACTTTGTACCCATGTCATGTCCAAATTTCTCGCAACAAAGTTATTTATCGTTTTAATATCAGCTAAAACTTTTTCGGGGGATCTTGGAATTCTCTGTGACAAACTCTTATTGCTAAACACATACATACGTAGTATGTGTATCATGGGAATGCAATTTTGTGAAATAACTTTCTCTTCCTCTCTAACATAGTTGGTCCGATAATGCTCCGCAATGTACTGCATCTGAATTATGGGCGACTGCTATGAACAAAACATCACGTGGGCCACCGCCGGGCTTGGGCGCAAATAAATCGGGTGTAGTTAATGCTCCCGCTGTAACAAATTCCAATGCTGTGAGTGGCGGAAGTGCCAATGGCTGGATAGGTGGCGGTCGAGGCGTGGTTGCCCCAAACGCTACCAATGCCAATTGGAATACAAGTTCTGCAAATGCCAACTGGAGCTCAAATTGGTTGCTATTAAAGAATTTGACTTCTCAGGTGAATCAACACCACTATATGCTTTTCCAACGTTGGATTAAT
Organism: Neria commutata; assembly: GCA_963457695.1. NCBI lineage: Eukaryota > Metazoa > Arthropoda > Insecta > Diptera > Micropezidae > Neria > Neria commutata. The sequence goes on from OY735250.1 coordinate 968,496, forward strand.
TTTGTTTTAATTCTATATTATACAGATTGATGGCTCAACATTGCGCACCTTATGTATGCAACATGGACCACTAATAACATTTCACTTGTATTTAAACCAAGGAATTGCCTTATGTAAATATGCTACACGTGAGGAATCTAACAAAGCACAAATGACATTGAACAATTGTGTTCTGGGAAACACAACAATATGTGCTGAATCTCCTAATGAAAACGAAGTACAGAGTATTTTACAACATTTGCCTCAAACGCCAACAACGCCTGGAGGTGCTGGAACATCTGGCAATGGCGGCTTGGCAATAGTAACAAATCCAAGTATAGCCGGTAATAATGGCTCGAATGCCGCAGCATGTGGGGGCAACGGCGGAAATTCCAATAATGGTGGCGTGTTAAACGGCGGGAATATTAACGGTGGAAATAGTGGCGCCAATAGTGCAGGAGGAAATGCTGGAGTCGCTATTAGTAATGCTCAGAATCTCGGAAGTTGTGCAGCAACGAATGGCAGTGGAAATGGCGGAGGCGGAAGCCAACAGACTGGCGGCAACAATGGCTCGGGAGTTTGTAGCACTCCTGGCGGTGGTAATGGTGGTGGAAATGGCCAAAACGCAGCAAACTGGCGTCAGAACCAGCAGCAACAGAATCAAACCAGACCAACTGGTAGAGAAGTTGATCTTGATTACATTTCAAAATACGTTAATTCCATTGTGGATGACTAAAATTTAAAAAAAAATAGAGTAAAAACTATTTACTAGTAAGTGTTGCAACTTCAAATAAATACAAAAAATCATTCTTAAACAATTTGAGTATAATTATATAAGTATACAAAATTTCATGAATGTTTCAAAAAACTTACGAGTTATGATTTAGAAAATTAAATTAAATCAATATCTAGATTGACTGATAGACGAAATGGACTTAGCATTTTCTATACGTATATATATACATATGATAATACCAACCTCAAAAAAATTTCTTTAGTTCTTTATTTTCTTATGGTTTATAGGAATCTATGATTCTTTTCCTTAATAAATAAATACATATAATTGGAAAAAAATCCTTTATATTATTTTTTAATAATAGAAAAGAATAAATAGATAAAACTAAAATGACGTTGAGTACATAACATCTGGCCACAGATGACAAAAGATTATACCATATTTTTCATGAATTGCAAATATTACGATTATAACAAACGAATGCATATTTCTAATATTATTGGAATTCCTATAATTATTGGAATGGATAAAGAAAAAATCTACAAACGAAGGCATCACTAAGGGCATTCACAGTGGATATTTAAACTGTGATTGCAGTTTAAAAAGGGAATTTCAGTTTTACAGTTGGAAGTTAAATACAATTTAAATATCCGACTGTGGATATTTAAGTACGGCACAGAGTTGAATTTATGAACAGCTGATTTCGGATGTGCAAGCAAGCTGCGTGGCCAGTATTGGAATTTATAAGATTCAAATTAAGCATGAAACTGCATGGTATAGCACAAATAAATGATACCGTAGTACATAAATAATATAAACTGTGCACACTTTGCACAATATCTAATAATTCTCTTCGACGGCCGACGGCAGCTCGCGCTGCCTCCATAATTGAACAATTGAACATATGTTTCAGGCTAGTTGTGCCAACCTTCAAATGTCCAATATTCCGTATTTAAATAAATGCACTGCGAAATCTAAGGAAAGTTAAACTAGATTTAAACTAAATTTGAAAATTAGATTTAAATAGCCACTGTGAAACCCGCCCTAACAGATTTTAAACTTAACTTGCGGAAATTAACGAGAAATTGTAACGATATGTTTACTAATGCAATTACATTATATGTATATATTATTCGTCATTAATTGAAAAGACAGAGAGAGTAATAGAGTGCAAAGAAAACAAACTATCGTACGAAATCTTAGATTTCTGAACAGTATGTGTCAGAGTACGCCACATAAAGACATTAGGTACGTTCGTAAATGGATCCCTGCGGCTGCTCTGCAAAGCATCGCGTTCGTTAAAGCAAAATGGCGCAACACTGCCGCGTGCATCGCGTTCGTTAATGCAACAGTTTGGCACAGCTACAGCAGATTTCTGCAACCAGCGCACCAGTTATTCTACTGATGCCGGTAACAGAACACAAAATGGAAACGTAGAAAATTTATTATAAATGGACCAAAATGTCTTTGTTATCTTGTATAAAGATGAAATATGTACATCATCTGGATAGGATTTTATTGTTTCAAAGTAATCACTTACTTTCGAGATGGATCTCTTTTTCTTTATAAACAAGGTTTTTACCACGACATATCTCTTTTTCACTCGTTTTATTCTTTCTTTATTAAAATTCATTCAGACTCTCACTTCGAGCTTCGCAACTATCAATAAATGCATTTACCAAAATATACATCTTTAATCGTGTTCGTTAATGAAAAATAAGTTTGCGCATTCAACATGCAGAAGCAGAGCAGTTGAATCACCTGATCGCGCAGCGGCAACTAAACGTGGCACCACTGCTGATGCTATTGCACGACATTGCTTCATTTACGAATGTACCTATAACTTTTTCTACGAATTCGTAGCAGGCGTTCGTATTCGTAGCATTGCTACGATGGAGTGTGTGATAGGAGCGATTAACTAAAGGCTGTTTTTTTTAGACGTGTGGTTTTCAATCAAGCAATACTTTTTTCGGAGTTAGTCTTTCTGACAGCTGTCACTTGATTATGCTCAGCTTGGTTTGGCTGTATTCCTAAACGTACTTATGCATTGCAGCGCTGCGCCCCCAATGCTCTACTGAACGCACTGGATGCTCAACACTTAGTGTAATAATATCAAGTGTACCAGATAGCTTGACGTACCCCAGCTTGTCAAAAAATAGTTTGATTTTTCTTTTCTCCTTCTTCGTTATATGTCTTAACCCATTCGACACATTAGTACAAAAAAGTTACTCAATATTTTTACGTACCAAACAATTTTTACTTTCAGTAATGAACCAGCACGTGTGTTACATTTTTTATAACATATAGCGTTTATAAACCAATAGTTAATATTTTTTTTATCTAGTTAAGACCACCTGAACTTCGCATTGCCCCAAAGAAATTGTCTAATACGTCTTGATTTAGTCTACTAGTCAAAAGGTAGGACATTCCAAACTTTTCTTGCAGATATTTATAGAGCAAAATTTAGAGAGGTATTCGTTATTACGACAAGAGTTGGCCATTGATGTTTTTCTTTTTACTTTTTTCTTCAAACGCAAACTCAAACTGAAAACGGGTTAATATTTTTGACAACGCAACTGACAAGCAAGGGTGTGAGAATAGAATCTCATTGCTATCTGGTACACTTGATATTATTACACTATGGCTCAACATTGCTTTCACAAAATGGAAATTGTAAAAAACTACATAATTACTACTTATTCAAAACATTTTTGCATTTGAGTAGCGAATAACTTCCCAGCAACTCTAAATTAATTGTAAAATTGAGAAAAAGGAGGCGAAATTTAATCGTGTCCTAAAAGTTTCAGTGAAGCCGAAAAAACATAACCTAACTAATCACATAGCATCAACAAAATTTGTGATGAGCAGTTTGCGCATTCGGTGCTTAAGAGGTCTACGCAGCTCTCAAGAAAAGCGAAAACTCCATATAAAAAAACGCCAACAAAATGCTCAAGAAATTTCCTTGTGCCAAAATTACTTGACCCCTATCTCAGTTCTCAAGAAATTTGCTACGAAATTTACTACTTTTTTTCAGTGGAAATGTGCATAGGGTAACTCAGGTTTTGGCAAGGAATAATGTTTGAAACATTATTACTTTAACAAGAAGAAGACTTTCAACAGCTAATAACAAGCGAAAGAGGTAAGCAAACATAAAATTTTCATTTTCGATTGTAAATTTTTAAAATATTTTGATTTATTTTAGATTTTCAATTATCTTAATCTATTATCTTATTTTCAGATATGGAAAACTTGGAAAATACACCGCGAAGTGCGCCAAAACGCCAATACTCTTTATGGTCTAATTAGTCCAGCGATGTCGAATTCAATCGTGCCGGATAGCAATTTGCCCAGTTACTCTAACAGCTAAACGGATTGCAGCTGTGAGTCTATTCTTTTTGCTAGTGCTGCCGTATAGTTTTGTGCACAAAAGAAGAACGCTGTTTATTTACTTCTGAGATGAAATTTTACATTCTTTATTAAATTTATGGCACAGAATTATCATAGTTGTTATATCTCTATATTGTGTACTACTTTTTTTAACTAATTTCGGCAAAAACAATCACTTCTTTTGTTGAACTAAAATCGAAGGTCACTGGCAACACTTTTCTGCAACAGAGTTCACAAACAAAATATATCGTGAAAAATGAATTCAAACGACGAAATAATTGACTCAATGTGTTGAGTGTTGTGTAAAATGTACGATGTGTACAAATTAAAAGCAAACGAAAGCGCAGGTGGATTGTATTTCCAATAAATATTCGCTTGTTTTAATCAGTGTTGCCATATTACCTCTTGCATAGGAAAAGCATTAATTCTATTTTAATTTTCAACGAATTTTTTGGGTGGCAACATTCTTTTCACAGCTGACACGACTTTTGCAGTAGTTTTCTAATCGACGCAGAAATTTCTACTACTCAATCCGGTCAGAGTAATAGCGAACATTGTGTTCGGGTAAGATAGATTGTGTCAGCTGACACGATTTCTAACCTTACCGCTAGAGTAATTCTACCATTACTATCAATAAAAGCTTGGGGCGCTCATGTGTTCAAAGTTTGTCAACCAGTTAATAAAATATGTATTTTAGTTTAGTTTGTTAAAAATTAAGTCTATGGATAATATCCTTACAGACTAGCTCAAAAAAATAAATAAATAAATAACACAGTAGGACTTAAAAACTAAGGGTACATAAAGTTTATCATAAATTAATACAAACAGTCGAACAAAGAAACAAGAAATATTAACAACGCAAATAACATTGACAATAGTGGTATTAAAGATATCAGTTTATTAACGACGCGCCGTGGTTTGCAGAGTATGTCCGCAAACGAGCAAAATGGGGCGAGTCCGTGGCCCGGCGTCGCAGCAGCGGTTTGGTCGTGCACAGAAAAATAGAAAGAAAGTATAAGAAAAAGGCAGGACAAGTTTTCGTGTAAACGTTATAAAACTTATGTGTTTATTATTTTATAATTAAGAGTTAGTGGACTGTATATGTTTAGATATGTGTTATATGTATGAATCCTCATATGGAGGAGAGCTAGCTTACCTTTCGGGTAGGAGGTTGGATCGCAAGTGCCCGAGCGCAGTTTGCCGCCACCCACTCACAGCACTCGGGTGCAAGCGAAACTTGGCGTCAACTTGCCACCTCGCTAGAACCGAATCGGTGTACCCTATGTTGGCTCAAACATGCCACCCGCCCTGCAGCACCACTGCAAAAATCTTCAAAATATAATTCATCTTACAACTATAGTAGTATGTGGTAAAATATGTTCAATTAATCGAAAGTGCGCAAAATTACTGGTGATAGGTAATATAATAAAAAAAAAACGGGGAGAAATTTTGGCAATTGAGTGAAGCGGTTTCCTTTGGAAAAATTATGGAAAAGAACAAATACATTCACCATTGCTACATCCAACAGATGAAAACAGGCTCGATTTGTCCACTTCCTTGTCTTAGCGCGAATGTAATATTTGTATTTTTTTTGTATTTATTGAGGACTTAAACATTAGTACAACAAGAAACAAGTTCTTTTACAGTACAACAGCAAAAATTTAGACACATATACATACATAAACATAACTAAAGAAATATCTCTTAAGACTAAAATAAACATCTCTTAAGACTAAGGAAAGAACAGAAAAGAAAAGTTAGAGAAGAAGAGAAAAAGGAAAGAAAAGAAAAGAAGAATATTAAAGAAAACGTATCAGAGACACAGTAAAATGAAGATCTTTTAACTAAAGCTTAAACTAACAGGATATGTGACAGTAACTTACAAACTATAAATGTCTGCTTTTTCCCTAGCGATTGCCGAAATGCTGAAATATTAGGCGTTTGAAGTCACCCCCGCTTGTTATTCTCCTAATGTTAGTTGGCAATAAATTCCAGAGCCTAGCGGTGCTAACGAAAAATAGTCTTGACGAGTTGACGAAATTGTAACAGGGGATAATGAGGTCGTCGGTTCTTTTGGACTTAGAAAAAACTAATCTATTATAAAGATATACTGGTTCTCTAGTATTAATTATCTTGTGCATAAAGATGCAATTTCTCGCATCAAGGTAATCTTCAAAGCTACAGCCCAGAATGGCCCTTCTCCAGAACGAAACACTATCATAACGACGCAGACCAAAGACATAACGCACGGCACAATTTAAAGACACTTGCAGCTTGTGCATAGATTGCGAGTCAAGCCTACTAAAAACCACTTCGGAATAGGAGATTATGGGAAGTATAAGTTGTAACACTAGCTTTCGTCTCGTTTGTGTAGGAGTGAACTCCGCCGATTGCCTAAGTAGCCGTAAGGTATAAAAAACTTTGCTGACCACACTATTAATATGGTCAACGCATGACATAGAGGAATTAATGTGGAAGCCCAAATTACAAGCTTTGTCAACAAACTTCAAGTTAGCGGATCCCACGTAGAGTGGCGGTATGTCTGAATGATAGACTTTGTCTTTGCATATTGGCAAAACTATTGATTTGCTGGGATTCAAACACAAGCTGTTGGCACTTGCCCAAGCATCAATAGCAGCCAGGTCTTCTCCGATCCTACAACTCAAATCATCAATAAGGCCAATAGGGCGAGACAGGTAGAGTTGGACGTCGTCCGCATAAGCATGCATACTAACATGCTTGCACACCGAGAAAATGTCATTAACAAATAAGGAAAACATCAAAGGACCTAAGATAGACCCTTGAGGTAAATAATGGATATAAATTTAGAGTAAGAACTGCCAACTCGCACTCTTTGCATTCTACCTGCTAAGTAATTTTGCATTAATTTTAATGCAGAATTGCAGAAGCCAAACTGAGTTTCAAGCTTCAACAAAAGCAATTCATGGCTTACGCTATCAAATGCTTTGGAAAAATCAAGTAGGCAAAGAAGCGTAATATGTCTCTTATCGAACTCACATCGTATGTCATCCAATAATAGCGACCTATTACTCCATCCATGAGGTCGATACCACCCATGTGACGGTTATACTCTTTTTTTATGAATTGGTAGTCAACTTCAGCTTGCTGTTTTGTTTTTCGGCCCCAACGTATTGCTTTTGGTTGTTTCTCATCAATATTTCGTGACCTAAAAGGTTTGGTACCAACGTAAGTCGACAGCAAACGGACAGTTTTGTCATCTTGCCACAAAATATTGCTTATATCGATTCCGTATGCGCTGGCAACATATTCCTCGGATTAACCTCGGTGGACCTTTTTGGTGGCCGATTCTGCTTCGCTCCACAATTTACTATTCGGAACACGATTCGTGCGCACTATACCCAAGCTATAAGTTCCACAACTCTTGAGATACATCACCAAACCCAGCGATGTATACAAATTATCAAAGTAGAAGGTATGGTTGACATTGTCCGGTATTTTTCTGGACAAACGAATTACGACATTCGATGAAGCACCAAAATCTGGTGCATCTTCTGGAATGAAGTTATCGCCGTTACCAAAGCAAAGTTTTGTTTCTAGAAAGATAGTAGTTATAATTGAGATAATATTTACGCCTCTTATAGTATATCATATATTTTGCAGTAGATTTAGGCACAGGATCAACCACAGTATCATTAGCAGCAGATGAAAGATGTTTTGAAATGGTGATGATGAACCGGTTGTTTCATCTTCGATTTATTAAAATTTATGTTGCCGATATTCACACTCGCAACCAATGCTTCTCCCATTTCAGTCGAATTAATCCGAAAGTGTTATTTGGGTCAATAATATCATCGTCACTATCGAAATCTTATTCTACACCAGTGTCATCGTCGGAATAGATTGAATTCATTCCCTCCTCTGACATGGCAGATAGTTTGTAATATTCTTTACGGTGCAACATGACTAATAACAAGCAAAAAGCAAATAAACATTCAATAAAAATGACCAACACATTTATTGAAAACTGATGAATCACTAAAATGCATCGGATAAAAATTTCACTCGACTTCCCAGGTCCGCCTACAGACGGTCGTTGCAAATTTGAAAATTTACATTGATAAATGCACTTTAGGAAACCAAAACAAACGCTATATCAAAGATTATAGTTTTTCTTACCCACAGATACTTTTGTAACTCTGTACGCCCAAAATTGGAATTTATATGAATTTCCAAAAAATGAATTTTTCGGAAAAAAATTTAAAACGCGATTTTTCGACAAATTTTCACTTTCAACTGACATAACAGGTGATCGGCAGGTGCTACATCAACGCCAGGCACATCAACACATACATACATATTTCCTTTACAATCGTAGAAACCGTTTGGATCGAAAATAAAGTAACCTACATGTGTTTTTGCGCTTTAGAAAAAGTCCGTCTAGAGACGGTCTGGGGAGTTTGAGGGTTAAAGCCTAATAAAAAATTAAGAAGTTTATACGAAAATATTATACTTTGATGGTTAAAAACTAAATAATCCCGCAATATCCCGGCTGCAGACTATCACTGGCATAATCAGGCATATTTCCTGATTAAGTATTCGAATCTTGCCCCAATTTGCCACAAAATGAATGAAACCACTTCGCATACAACCCTTATTGCGTGACTTTACCGACCGTGCGACCGTGGTCGCAGGGGAGAAAGAAGGAGTCGTACGATTTGCACCAAATTTGGTACAAAGTCGCTGTGAACCATAGCTTAGTTTAAGTTATGAAATTAGCAAAATAGGTTGAAGGACACGAATATAATAGGCCAGTAATACATATGTCTCACTACCTAAATTTTTTTCTGTAAAATGGCTATAATTTGTCTAATTACTCACTGAAAAGAATTATACATATTTAGTATTATGTAAAACGAAGTAAAACATAAGCCATGCATACCTTCTTTCCTGCATTCGTAAAGCTACATTTACAATGAGAAAAAATATGTTTATTTTCCGTTGTTACATAATAAAGGAAAGGAAAAATTGGAACAGGATATTTTACTTTTATTAATTCAGACAGAAGTGTGGAGTATTTTACAATCGCAACCACTGCGAACATGATAAACTACGAACGCCGTCTCGATCACGCAGTTGCACACATGTCTCGTGTCTGCGCTAACGCGCTCTGGTGGCGATAAGGCCGCTGTTGCTACTCAGTTCCGTCAACCCATTCCATTCACTCGCCGCTTTATTGCGCAACCGTTTTCAGTCTTGCATTTAATTATTCCATAAATGACTGCATGTCATGAACGTTGTGGATTGAACTGACAATCTCTTGCGTGTTAGTCAAATGCTTTAACCACTAGGCTATGGAAGGTATGCAATGGAAGCTGCAAATTTTGTGTGTCTTGTATTTGGCTGATAAAATTAGAAAAATACAACTCTTTTTCGTAAGAACGTGACAGCTCATGTGATGCCGTAAGACGACGAACGCAATTACGCAGTGATTTATAAAATGCCGTTTTTTGATCCCGGCGTTGGCTTCGTGTTCGCGTTGCGTTCGATTACGGGGATTTATACGGTGAGGCCGTTAATGGCAATTACTGTTCTGTGTAAGGGCTAGGCATCAGTTTACACGTACACATGCCAGACATAGAATGACTGGCCGTCTAAGGCCCGCATAAGAAACGTCATAATACTCCTACATCGTAGCAAATTAAGTCTATGGATAATATCCTTACAGACTAGCTCAAAAAAATAAATAAATAAATAACACAGTAGGACTTAAAAACTAAGGGTACATAAAGTTTATCATAAATTAATACAAACAGTCGAACAAAGAAACAAGAAATATTAACAACGCAATAACATTGACAATAGTGGTATTAAAGATATCAGTTTATTAACGACGCGCCGTGGTTTGCAGAGTATGTCCGCAAACGAGCAAAATGGGGCGAGTCCGTGGCCCGGCGTCGCAGCAGCGGTTTGGTCGTGCACAGAACAATAGAAAGAAAGTATGTATAAGAAAAAGGCAGGACAAGTTTTCGTGTAAACGTTATAAAACTAATGTGTTTATTATTTTATAATTAAGAGTTAGTGGACTGTATATGTTTAGATATGTGTTATATGTATGAATCCTCATATGGAGGAGAGCTAGCTTACCTTTCGGGTAGGAGGTTTGATCGCAAGTGCCCGAGCGCAGTTTGCCGCCACCCACTCACAGCACTCGGGTGCAAGCGAAACTTGGCGTCAACTTGCCACCTCGCTAGAACCGAATCGGTGTACCCTATGTTGGCTCAAACATGCCACCCGCCCTGCAGCACCACTGCAAAAATCTTCAAAATATAATTCATCTTACAACTATAGTAGTATGTGGTAAAATATGTTCAATTAATCGAAAGTGCGCAAAATTACTGGTGATAGGTAATATAATAAAAAAAAACGGGGAGAAATTTTGGCAATTGAGTGAAGCGGTTTCCTTTGGAAAAATTATGGAAAAGAACAAATACATTCACCATTGCTACATCCAACAGATGAAAACAGGCTCGATTTGTCCACTTCCTTGTCTTAGCGCGAATGTAATAGCGACCTATTATTCCATCCATGAGGTCGATACCACCCATGTGACGGTTATACTCTTTTTTTATGAATTGGTAGTCAACTTCAGCTTGCTGTTTTGTTTTTCGGCCCCAACGTATTGCTTTTGGTTGTTTCTCATCAATATTTCGTGACCTAAAAGGTTTGGTACCAACGTAAGTCGACAGCAAACGGACAGTTTTGTCATCTTGCCACAAAATATTGCTTATATCGATTCCGTATGCGCTGGCAACATATTCCTCGGAATAACCTCGGTGGACCTTTTTGGTGGCCGATTCTGCTTCGCTCCACAATTTACTATTCGGAACACGATTCGTGCGCACTATACCCAAGCTATAAGTTCCACAACTCTTGAGATACATCACCAAACCCAGCGATGTATACAAATTATCAAAGTAGAAGGTATGGTTGACATTGTCCGGTATTTTTCTGGACAAACGAATTACGACATTCGATGAAGCACCAAAATCTGGTGCATCTTCTGGAATGAAGTTATCGCCGTCACCAAAGCAAAGTTTTGTTTCTAGAAAGATAGTAGTTATAATTGAGATAATATTTGCGCCTCTTATAGTAAGTGTTATTTGGGTCAATAATATCATCGTCACTATCGAAATCTTATTCTACACCAGTGTCATCGTCGGAATAGATTGAATTCATTCCCTCCTCTGACATGGCAGATAGTTTGTAATATTCTTTACGGTGCAACATGACTAATAACAAGCAAAAAGCAAAGAAACATTCAATAAAAATGACCAACACATTTATTGTACAGCTGTGGGGCACTGCGGCCAACTCAAATATAGAAATACTGCAGATTCCAATCAAAGACTCTAAGAATAATTACAAACTCACCCTATTATGTCACAAATAACCAAATCCATCGAGATCTTAAAGTTCCCACAGTCGCTCAAGAAATAAATAAGCATGCCAGATCGTACATCCAGAGGCTTCAAAATCACACAAACCCACTCATAACCGAATTGACATCCCAGTCAACAACTTTCACACGACTCAAGAGAAAGTCTACGACAGACCTTATCCGTTGAAAACGAAGTGTTAAGGAATGGTTGCATCACTGGGTGCACTCCATAAATGCTATATATGTATAATATAATCTAGATACAAATGTTGCTGTTTAAGGTGGAACTATGTGAGTCACCTGGAACGCTATTCAAATGCCTTTTGAATAGGTTCCTGCCCAGCGGTTCGTTATGGGCTTGTTAATCGTAGTACTTACGTCACGCGGAGCGATTCAAAATTTAAGAACGACGATCTTCTTCGTTTGACGGAGTAAGCTGTACTGTTTTTATTCAAGCTTAAAATGAGAGTACAGAGTTTAGAACGAAAGCGAATATAACGGAAATTGTAAATAAGGAGAGAATATAAAGAAAAGTGTTTACAACTTGAAGAAATTACAATATTCTGTAATTAAAATTTATGGAAAAATTAGAAATTCAAAAAAGTAGCAAAATTCAGAAAAAGATAAAAAATTAATTCGACGTAGTTCGAACATGCCGGCCCCCAATTGAGACACCCAGTCTCAATTCACAGGAAGGAGAGCAAGCTTGGCGATGGGGCGTCGAAGTGTAGTAGTAGCCGTTCTGACATCTGCAACTCTTGCATAGCCATCAGTGCCATGAATGATGTTGAACACTCGTCCAATTGCCCATTTCATGGGGGGCGTGTTGTCTTCATGTATAATGACCATGTCACCAGGTTGAAGATTCCGCTTTGGCCTTTACCAGCGATAGCGGTTTCGGAGTTCTGAAATGTACTCCTTATGCCAGCCATTTGATGGCTTGAATTCGCTGCCACCGTTGGAGATGCGTGGTGTCACATACTAGATTGACCCTCTCTGGTATGGACTTGAGCGCCGCACCTATAATAAAGTGACCAGGAGTGATGGCTTCCAAGTCATTTGGGTTTGTGGACGACTGCGTTAGAGGACGTGAGTTCATTATAGCTTCAATCTCAACGAGAGCAGTGGTAAGCTCCTCAAATGTTAACCTTGCGTGCGTCAGAGTTCGAAAAAGATGAGACTTAGCAATTTTAACTGCCGCCTCCCAAAGACCGCCAAAGTGAGGAGCGCGAGGCGGTATGAAGGAAAACTCGATGAAGTTTTTAGCACAGTATGCTTCGAGCTCGGTTATGTTGTCTTTACTGCAGAAAAACTTTTTGAAGTTGTCCAGCTTTGCTGCAGCACCCACAAAATTTGTGGCGTTGTCACAAACTAGCTTCGATGGTAGTCCTCGCCGACCAACAAACCGCTTCAAGGCTCCAACGAAGGCATCACTAGATAGATCTGTCACGGCTTCCAAATGCACGGCCTTACTTGTAAAGCACACAAATACTGCAACGTATGACTTGTAAGGTGTTTTTCCGCGAATTTTTAAGTATGTTAAAATTGGTCCGGCGAAACCTACGCCCGTGACCTCGAAGGGCCTGCTGCCAACGACACGTTCCCTTGGAAGATTGCCCATAATCTGGGTAAGCAATTTGGGTTTATATCGCGTGCAATGAATGCAGTTGTAGACAACCTTCCGCGCTAGGGCTCGGCAGTTAACTACCCAAAATTGCTGCTGAATTAAAGCAACCAGGGTGCGTGGGCCTGCGTGATAGTTAGACCGATGCAAATGAATTGCCATATGATAAACAAACGGGTCGTCTTTAGGAAGCATCAGCGGATACTTGGCGGTAACTGGCAATTGAGCGTTTTCTAGCCTTCCTCCGACTCGAATCAATGGCACGCCGTCTTCTTCCTTCAGAAATGCGCTGAGACAAGCCAGCTTGCCAGTGTGAATTTCGTCCTTTTGTAGGAGTTTGACTTCGTGTCAGAAATGCCTTCGTTGTATAATATACGCGATACGGTGAAGAGAAGCCTGTAGTTCATGTGAAGAGATTGTCGCTGGATATTGCGTAGAACGGTTGCACAAACGAAAAATATACGCGAAGACGCGCAGACATTTCGAATAACTGCTGATATCGTGAATTTTCTGTAGCAAGTATGGTATTGGGTCTTCTCCACAGACGTGCACAGCCTTTCTTTTTTCAAGATGCGCTTCTTGCTCTGATAATGCAAGATTGGTTGCTGTTGGCCACATTGGCGAATCAAAGCGTAGAAACGAGGGCCCAGATATCCATTGTGAGTTGATAAATTCAGCTACGCTACATCCTCGCGAAACGAGATCTGCCGGATTAGATTTTGTAGGGCAGTACCTCCAAAATACACTGGATGAATCTTCTTGGATTTCCGCAATCCGGTTGCCAACGAATGTAGAAAGCTGTGACGCATGTGTATGGATCCAATGAAGGACTACCTGAGAGTCACACCAGAAAAAAGTTTTTGCTATAGGAAAGTCAAAGTGCTGTCGAAGTTTTTTCAAAAATTTCGATAGTAAGTGCGCTGCGCACAACTCCAGGCGAGGTAATGTCCTAGTTTTTACCGGCGCGATGCGCGACTTGGAAGCCAACAACTTTGTTGATATATTGCCAGCAGAGTCCAGGCAGCGAAAATAAATGCAGCATCCGTTAGCGCGGATTGATGCATCGCTGAATCCGTGTACTTGTAGTTCAACAATGTCGGCGGGTCTTGCGCAGCGTGGAATCTTGACCATATGCAATTTGCCCATGTCAATCACGAAATTATTCCACTCGTCTTCGACGCTTGCCGGAACCTCAGCGTCCCACTCAAGCCCTTGAATCCACAATTGTTGAAGTAAGGTTTTTGCTCTTATGATGAGGGGAGAAATAAGTCCAATTGGATCAAACAGCGAAGACGTTAGCGAAAGAATTGTCCTTTTTGTCACGTTCGAAGGTTGCATCAATGGACAAAAAGCGAAGCAAAATGTGTGTTGTGTTGGATGCCAGGATATTCCAAGTGCGCTGGTTATATCCTCGTCGAACGGAATCGGCTTACAATCGTCAGTATGAGACAAAAGTTTAGGGTGGCTGCAATGCCATTTGGACAACTCAAACTTCGAATAATTTAAAATTTCGGAAACCTCGCTCTTTATCTTCTGCAGACCTTTCAAATCGTTAGCTCCTGTGAGCATGTCATCGACATAAAAATTGTTTTTGATGACGTCCTTCCCTAAGTCATAAGCCAATGGGAATCTTGTCCGTTGAGATCGGCTGTGACTTATCTTCGCGCCAGAGTATCAGCTGAAAGTATCTGTCATCGGGATGGATCATAACTTGCCGGTACATTTTTTTTTATCGGCGGTAAGCCCGTACGCGTGGCAACGAAAGCGCAGAAGTGTAATGAGTAATTCTGGTTGTACAGTAGGGCCCACCATTATGATGTCGTTTAGAGAAGTTTGTGACGCGGTTCGACATGATGCGTCGAAAACCACGCGAAGTTTGGTGGTTTCGCTAGTCGGTTTAATGACGCAATGGTGGGGAATATAATAGTGGGGTTGGTTTAAATCGATGGATTTTGCTATGCTCATATGGCCAAGTAGTTCATACTCCTTCATAAACTTGGCGTACTCTGATTTTAAGCTATAATCCTTACTGAGTTTCCGCTCGATAGACAAAAAACGCCGCAGCGCGATGTCGTATGAGTTGCCAAGAGCAGACACATCGCTTTTAAACGGAAGTCGAACAATGAGTCGATTGTCTGGTTGCACTGCCACCGTGTCGTTGAAGAATTGCTCACATTTTTGTTGTTCAGTGTTCAGTGAAGGTCGCTTATCATCAACTTGCTCTAGCTGCCAAAATCTATCTAGTTTGGTATTTAGCTTAGTGTCCAATGTCGTGCAGAAAGAATTTGATAATGACGGCGCCGAATGTAAGGGACAGCGGCCAGAAACAACCCAGCCAAATTTCGTGTTTTGGAGAGTTGGCGATTCTGGGCCAAGCTGAATCTTTTCTGCCGTTAACAAATTAAAAAACACTTCAGCGCCGAGAAGAATGTCAATACCGCGTGAAATATTAAATTGTGGATCAGCAAAATCGATATCTTCAGGTAGATTTAACCCAGTTAGTGACAGATTTTCATCAGGGTGATAGCTGGTAAATTTCTGAGAAATAAGAAATTCCAAAGACATCTCAAATTCGCTGATACGAGAGCGCACAGTTGTTTGGGTTCTGTGAGGAACCTTAAGGCGCGATGATCCAATGCCAAGAACTTCTTCAAAGTTTCGAGATCGCTTCAAACCTAACTGCTCAACTAAAGATTCGAACCGGACCGAACCGACCGCGATTATAAGTTTTTAGTATTGGATATTTGTAGAAACAGTTTTTTTTTTTTTTTTGTTTGATCATTCACTGCACTTGTCAGTTTTGCACTCTTGGTACGTTTGGTATTTGCGCTTTATAATGATATGCTGTTTTTATTGTTTTACTGCTCAATCACTAGTTTTTTGTTCACAGTCAACACTACCTTTCACTGTACCTTCTTTTTTAGAACAGGCCATATAAATTTAGTTTACCTCAATGTCACCTTAATTTCACCTTCACTTCACCTTGTAAGTTCACAGTTTTTGACAATTGTCTTTTTTGTTTAAAGTTAATGTTCTGAATTCTCGTATGAGAAGTCTTGGAGCACTATGCGAGTGTCCTGTCACGGTCGCCAATGTTTAAGGTGGAACTATGTGAGTCACCTGGAACGCTATTCAAATGCCTTTTGAATAGGTTCCTGCCCAGCGGTTCGTTATGGGCTTGTTAATCGTAGTACTTACGTCATGCGGAGCGATTCAAAATTTAAGAACGACGATCTTCTTCGTTTGACGGAGTAAGCTGTACTGTTTTTATTCAAGCTTAAAATGAGAGTACAGAGTTTAGAACGAAAGCGAATATAACGGAAATTGTAAATAAGAAGAGAATATAAAGAAAAGTGTTTATAACTTGAAGAAATTACAATATTCTGTAATTAAAGTTTATGGAAAAATTAGAAATTCAAAAAAGTAGCAAAATTCAGAAAAAGATAAAAAATTAATTCGACGTAGCTCGAACAGTTGCTAAATGTACTATGTACAGATCGCAATAAAATAAGGAAAATAAAAAAAAAAAAAAAAAATTTATTGAAAACTGATGAATCACTAAAATGCATCGGATAAAAATTTCACTCGACTTCCCAGGTCCGCCTACAGACGGTCGTTGCAAATTTGAAAATTTACATTGATAAATGCACTTTAGGAAACCAAAACAAACGCTATATCAAAGATTATAGTTTTTCTTACCCACAGATACTTTTGTAACTCTGTACGCCCAAAATTGGAATTTATATGAATTTCCAAAAAATTAATTTTTCGGAAAAAAATTTAAAACGCGATTTTTCGACAAATTTTCACTTTCAACTGACATAACAGGTGATCGGCAGGTGCTACATCAACGCCAGGCACATCAACACATACATACATATTTCCTTTACAATCGTAGAAACCGTTTGGATCGAAAATAAAGTAACCTACATGTGTTTTTGCGCTTTAGAAAAAGTCCGTCTAGAGACGGTCTGGGGAGTTTGAGGGTTAAAGCC
This sequence comes from Neria commutata, assembly GCA_963457695.1. Taxonomy (NCBI): domain Eukaryota; kingdom Metazoa; phylum Arthropoda; class Insecta; order Diptera; family Micropezidae; genus Neria; species Neria commutata. The sequence continues at coordinate 985,637 of OY735250.1, forward strand.
TAATAAAAAATTAAGAAGTTTATACGAAAATATTATACTTTGATGGTTAAAAACTAAATAATCCCGCAATATCCCGGCTGCAGACTATCACTGGCATAATCAGGCATATTTCCTGATTAAGTATTCGAATCTTGCCCCAATTTGCCACAAAATGAATGAAACCACTTCGCATACAACCCTTATTGCGTGACTTTACCGACCGTGCGACCGTGGTCGCAGGGGAGAAAGAAGGAGTCGTACGATTTGCACCAAATTTGGTACAAAGTCGCTGTGAACCATAGCTTAGTTTAAGTTATGAAATTAGCAAAATAGGTTGAAGGACACGAATATAATAGGCCAGTAATACATATGTCTCACTACCTAAATTTTTTTCTGTAAAATGGCTATAATTTGTCTAATTACTCACTGAAAAGAATTATACATATTTAGTATTATGTAAAACGAAGTAAAACATAAGCCATGCTTACCTTCTTTCCTGCATTCGTAAAGCTACATTTACAATGAGAAAAAATATGTTTATTTTCCGTTGTTACATAATAAAGGAAAGGAAAAATTGGAACAGGATATTTTACTTTTATTAATTCAGACAGAAGTGTGGAGTATTTTACAATCGCAACCACTGCGAACATGATAAACTACGAACGCCGTCTCGATCACGCAGTTGCACACATGTCTCGTGTCTGCGCTAACGCGCTCTGGTGGCGATAAGGCCGCTGTTGCTACTCAGTTCCGTCAACCCATTCCATTCACTCGCCGCTTTATTGCGCAACCGTTTTCAGTCTTGCATTTAATTATTCCATAAATGACTGCATGTCATGAACGTTGTGGATTGAACTGACAACCTCTTGCGTGTTAGTCAAATGCTTTAACCACTAGGCTATGGAAGGTATGCAATGGAAGCTGCAAATTTTGTGTGTTTTGTATTTGGCTGATAAAATTAGAAAAATACAACTCTTTTTCGTAAGAACGAGACAGCTCATGTGATGCCGTAAGACGACGAACGCAATTACGCAGTGATTTATAAAATGCCGTTTTTTGATCCCGGCGTTGGCTTCGTGTTCGCGTTGCGTTCGATCACGGGGATTTATACGGTGAGGCCGTTAATGGCAATGACTGTTCTGTGTAAGGGCTAAGCATCAGTTTACACGTACACATGCCAGACATAGAATGACTGGCCGTCTAAGGCCCGCATAAGAAACGTCATAATACTCCTACATCGTAGCAATCCTATTGTGGCGAATATGCGAGGTGCCAAATTAAGTCTATGGATAATATCCTTACAGACTAGCTCAAAAAAATAAATAAATAAATAACACAGTAGGACTTAAAAACTAAGGGTACATAAAGTTTATCATAAATTAATACAAACAGTCGAACAAAGAAACAAGAAATATTAACAACGCAATAACATTGACAATAGTGGTATTAAAGATATCAGTTTATTAACGACGCGCCGTGGTTTGCAGAGTATGTCCGCAAACGAGCAAAATGGGGCGAGTCCGTGGCCCGGCGTCGCAGCAGCGGTTTGGTCGTGCACAGAAAAATAGAAAGAAAGTATGTATAAGAAAAAGGCAGGACAAGTTTTCTTGTAAACGTTATAAAACTAATGTGTTTATTATTTTATAATTAAGAGTTAGTTGACTGTATATGTTTAGATATGTGTTATATGTATGAATCCTCATATGGAGGAGAGCTAGCTTACCTTTCGGGTAGGAGGTTGGATCGCAAGTGCCCGAGCGCAGTTTGCCGCCACCCACTCACAGCACTCGGGTGCAAGCGAAACTTGGCGTCAACTTGCCACCTCGCTAGAACCGAATCGGTGTACCCTATGTTGGCTCAAACATGCCACCCGCCCTGCAGCACCACTGCAAAAATCTTCAAAATATAATTCATCTTACAACTATAGTAGTATGTGGTAAAATATGTTCAATTAATCGAAAGTGCGCAAAATTACTGGTGATAGGTAATATAATAAAAAAAAACGGGGAGAAATTTTGGCAATTGAGTGAAGCGGTTTCCTTTGGAAAAATTATGGAAAAGAACAAATACATTCACCATTGCTACATCCAACAGATGAAAACAGGCTCGATTTGTCCACTTCCTTGTCTTAGCGCGAATGTAATAGCGACCTATTACTCCATCCATGAGGTCGATACCACCCATGTGACGGTTATACTCTTTTTTTATGAATTGGTAGTCAACTTCAGCTTGCTGTTTTGTTTTTCGGCCTCAACGTATTGCTTTTGGTTGTTTCTCATCAATATTTCGTGACCTAAAAGGTTTGGTACCAACGTAAGTCGACAGCAAACGGACAGTTTTGTCATCTTGCCACAAAATATTGCTTATATCGATTCCGTATGCGCTGGCAACATATTCCTCGGAATAACCTCGGTGGACCTTTTTGGTGGCCGATTCTGCTTCGCTCCACAATTTACTATTCGGAACACGATTCGTGCGCACTATACCCAAGCTATAAGTTCCACAACTCTTGAGATACATCACCAAACCCAGCGATGTATACAAATTATCAAAGTAGAAGGTATGGTTGACATTGTCCGGTATTTTTCTGGACAAACGAATTACGACATTCGATGAAGCACCAAAATCTGGTGCATCTTCTGGAATGAAGTTATCGCCGTCACCAAAGCAAAGTTTTGTTTCTAGAAAGATAGTAGTTATAATTGAGATAATATTTACGCCTCTTATAGTATATCATATATTTTGCAGTAGATTTAGGCACAGGATCAACCACAGTATCATTAGCAGCAGATGAAAGATGTTTTGAAATGGTGATGATGAACCGGTTGTTTCATCTTCGATTTATTAAAATTTATGTTGCCGATATTCACGATATTCATTCCCTCCTCTGACATGGCAGATAGTTTGTAATATTCTTTACGGTGCAACATGACTAATAACAAGCAAAAAGCAAATAAACATTCAATAAAAATGACCAACACATTTATTGAAAACTGATGAATCACTAAAATGCATCGGATAAAAATTTCACTCGACTTCCCAGGTCCGCCTACAGACGGTCGTTGCAAATTTGAAAATTTACATTGATAAATGCACTTTAGGAAACCAAAACAAACGCTATATCAAAGATTATAGTTTTTCTTACCCACAGATACTTTTGTAACTCTGTACGCCCAAAATTGGAATTTATATGAATTTCCAAAAAATGAATTTTTCGGAAAAAAATTTAAAACGCGATTTTTCGACAAATTTTCACTTTCAACTGACATAACAGGTGATCGGCAGGTGCTACATCAACGCCAGGCACATCAACACATACATACATATTTCCTTTACAATCGTAGAAACCGTTTGGATCGAAAATAAAGTAACCTACATGTGTTTTTGCGCTTTAGAAAAAGTCCGTCTAGAGACGGTCTGGGGAGTTTGAGGGTTAAAGCCTAATAAAAAATTAAGAAGTTTATACGAAAATATTATACTTTGATGGTTAAAAACTAAATAATCCCGCAATATCCCGGCTGCAGACTATCACTGGCATAATCAGGCATATTTCCTGATTAAGTATTCGAATCTTGCCCCAATTTGCCACAAAATGAATGAAACCACTTCGCATACAACCCTTATTGCGTGACTTTACCGACCGTGCGACCGTGGTCGCAGGGGAGAAAGAAGGAGTCGTACGATTTGCACCAAATTTGGTACAAAGTCGCTGTGAACCATAGCTTAGTTTAAGTTATGAAATTAGCAAAATAGGTTGAAGGACACGAATATAATAGGCCAGTAATACATATGTCTCACTACCTAAATTTTTTTCTGTAAAATGGCTATAATTTGTCTAATTACTCACTGAAAAGAATTATACATATTTAGTATTATGTAAAACGAAGTAAAACATAAGCCATGCTTACCTTCTTTCCTGCATTCGTAAAGCTACATTTACAATGAGAAAAAATATGTTTATTTTCCGTTGTTACATAATAAAGGAAAGGAAAAATTGGAACAGGATATTTTACTTTTATTAATTCAGACAGAAGTGTGGAGTATTTTACAATCGCAACCACTGCGAACATGATAAACTACGAACGCCGTCTCGATCACGCAGTTGCACACATGTCTCGTGTCTGCGCTAACGCGCTCTGGTGGCGATAAGGCCGCTGTTGCTACTCAGTTCCGTCAACCCATTCCATTCACTCGCCGCTTTATTGCGCAACCGTTTTCAGTCTTGCATTTAATTATTCCATAAATGACTGCATGTCATGAACGTTGTGGATTGAACTGACAACCTCTTGCGTGTTAGTCAAATGCTTTAACCACTAGGCTATGGAAGGTATGCAATGGAAGCTGCAAATTTTGTGTGTTTTGTATTTGGCTGATAAAATTAGAAAAATACAACTCTTTTTCGTAAGAACGAGACAGCTCATGTGATGCCGTAAGACGACGAACGCAATTACGCAGTGATTTATAAAATGCCGTTTTTTGATCCCGGCGTTGGCTTCGTGTTCGCGTTGCGTTCGATCACGGGGATTTATACGGTGAGGCCGTTAATGGCAATGACTGTTCTGTGTAAGGGCTAGGCATCAGTTTACACGTACACATGCCAGACATAGAATGACTGGCCGTCTAAGGCCCGCATAAGAAACGTCATAATACTCCTACATCGTAGCAATCCTATTGTGGCGAATATGCGAGGTGCCACCACTGTAGCTAAAGAAAAGGACACCCTGTGCACGGTTACAGTTGAACAAGCATAAACAAAAATACAGAAGCTTAGCAAATATCAACACCATCTGATTCGAATGTGTTTCAAAGCTTATTGGATTTTACTAGTACAATCGAGAACAGGCCGAGCGAGAAGTTGTAAAAAGTTCGACAGTAGCTGGCGAGAAACAGTAAAAGCTATAAAAAGCAGCCGCCTTACAGTATGTGCTTTTGCCAATCTAGCAGAGTTTAATCAAAAAATACTAAATCAAAAAAAACTTTTTAAAAATAAGCTTTTATTCATTAAATGTACTAAAAAGTAGAAAATAAATTGTACCCAAGTTACCTGTATCTTACTATCAATAAAAGCTTGGGGCGCTCAAGTGTTCAAAATTTGTCAACCAGTTACCACAATATTTTATTTAAATAATTTTTTTGCAAATAGATTCTAGTAATGAAAGAGATTTTGAATATGGATATTGAGCGCAAAAGCTTTTATTAATAGTAAGATACAGGTGACTTGGAAACAATTTATTTTCTATGTTTTAGTACATTAAATAAATTAAAGCTTATTTTTAAAAAGGTTTTTTTATATATGTGTTCATGTGTTCAATATTTGTCAAACAGTTACCACAATATTTTATTTAAATAATTTTTCCCAAATAGATTCTAGTAATGAAAGATATTTTGAATATGGATATTGAGCGCACAAGCTTTTATTGATAGTAAGATACTGGTGACTTAAAAACAATTTATTTTCTACTTTTTAGTACATTACATAAATTAAAGCTTATTTTTAAAAAGTTTTTTTTTATATAATTTTATTTTCTACTTTTTAGTCTTCCATAAATTTAGAGCTCTGAAATTTTTCACAAAAAGAATTTAAAACTTGCAGAGCAGTACACAATATTTAGGGTATTCACAGTGTTTCCTATCGTCATATGTCATATCCTCAATTTAACAAATAATACGGCAGTGATCGACCCTAATATTCGTGGCATATTTGTGACGCGGTGAGTTGTTGCTATTTTGCCAGCAGGGCGCGGCAAGTAGGTTCCTATCGTTTTTCATTGATGTGTGGTGTACCTATAATTATAAACTGAAGCCCAAGTGCGTAGTTGCTTGAAAAGTGCCACGACCCTTGTCCTACGCCCATAAAATTTTACCAGTGGGACGAAGCATCCAAGAGGGGCCTGTATACGGAACTTCAATGCTGCACGACCTTTAGTTCCAAAGTTATTCTATATAAACGATTTTATTTGTATGGGCGGTGCCACGCCCACTTGTCCACTGCCCGTCTTATTTTCCCAGTAGAAGGATATGGATATGTAGTAAGTTCCTACCAAATTTCATTGATGTGTGATTTGTAGTTCTAAAGTTATACACAAATCTGGAGTTGATAAAAAAGTCCTACGCCCATAAAATTTTACCAGTGAGACGACGCATCCAAGAGGCGACTGCATACGAAATTTCAATGCTGCACGACCTTTAGTTCCAAAGCTAATCGAGATAAAAGATTTCGTTTGCATGGGCGGTGCCACTCCCCCTTATCCTGTGCCCGCCTTATTTTCTCAGTAGAAGGGTATGGATATGTAGTAAGTTCCTACCGAGTTTCATTGATGTGTGATGTGTAGTTCTAAAGTTATACACAAATCTGGAGTTGATAAAAAAAGTGCCACGCCCCTTATCCTACGCCCATACAATTTTACCAGTGGGACGACACATCCAAGAGGCGACTGCATACGAAATTTCAATGCTGCACGACCTTTAGTTTCAAAGCTAATCGAGATCAAAAATTTTGTTTGTATGGGGGGTGCCACGCCCCCTTATCCTACGCCCATAAAATTTACCAGTGGGACAACACATCCAAGAGGCGACTGCATACGAAATTTCAATGCTGCACGACCTTTAGTTCCAAAGCTAATCGAGATCAAAAATTTTGTTTGTATGGGGGGTGGCACGCCCCCTTATCCAGTGCCCGCCTTATTTTCTCAGTAGAAGGATATGGATATGTAGTAAGTTCCTACCGAGTTTCTTTGATGTGTGATGTGTAGTTCTAAAGTTATACACAAATCTGGAGTTGATAAAAAAAAGTGCCACGCCTCTTACCCTACGCCCATAAAATTTTACCAGTGGGACGACACATCCAAGAGGCGACTGCATACGAAATTCCAATGCTGCACGACCTTTAGTTCTAAAGCTAATCGAGATCAAAAATTTTGTTGGTATGGGGGTGCCACGCCCCCTTATCCAGTGCCCGCCTTATTTTCTCAGTAGAAGGATATGGATATGTAGTAAGTTCCTGCCGAGTTTCATTGATGTGTGATGTGTAGTTCTAAAGTTATACACAAATCTGGAGTTGATAAAAAAGTGCCACGCCCCTTATCCTACGCCCATACAATTTTACCAGTGGGACGACACATCCAAGAGGCGACTGCATACGAAATTTCAATGCTGCACGACCTTTAGTTCCAAAGCTAATCGAGATCAAAAATTTTGTTTGTATGGGGGTGCCACGCCCCCTTATCCAGTGCCCCCTTATTTTCTCAGTAGAAGGATATGGATATGTAGTAAGTTCCTACCGAGTTTCATTGATGTGTGATGTGTAGTTCTAAAGTTATACACAAATATGGAGTTGATAAAAAAAAGTGCCACGCCTCTTATCCTACGCCCATAAAATTTTACCAGTGGGACGACACATCCAAGAGGCGACTGCATACGAAATTTCAATGCTGCACGACCTTTAGTTCCAAAGCTAATCGAGATCAAAAATTTTGTTGGTATGGGAGTGCCACGCCCCCTTATGCTACGCCCATAAAATTTTACCAGTGGGACGACACATCCAAGAGGCGACTGCATACGAAATTTCAATGCTGCACGACCTTTAGTTCCAAAGCTAATCGAGATCAAAAATTTTGTTTGTATGGGGGTGCCATGCCCCCTTATCCAGTGCCCGCCTTATTTTCTCAGTAGAAGGATATGGATATGTAGTAAGTTCCTACCGAGTTTCATTGATGTGTGATGTGTAGTTCTAAAGTTATACACAAATCTGGAGTTGATAAAAAAGTGCCACGCCCCTTATCCTACGCCCATACAATTTTACCAGTGGGACGACACATCCAAGAGGCGACTGCATACGAAATTTCAATGCTGCACGACCTTTAGTTCTAAAGCTAATCGAGATCAAAAATTTTGTTTGTATGGGGGTGCCATGCCCCCTTATCCAGTGCCCGCCTTATTTTCTCAGTAGAAGGATATGGATATGTAGTAAGTTCCTACCGAGTTTCATTGATGTGTGATTTGTAGTTCTAAAGTTATACACAAATCTGGAGTTGATAAAAAAGTGCCACGCCCCTTATCCTACGCCCATAAAATTTTACCAGTGGGACGACACATCCAAGAGGCGACTGCATACGAAATTTCAATGCTGCACGACCTTTAGTTCCAAAGCTAATCGAGATCAAAAATTTTGTTTGTATGGAGGGTGCCACGCCCCCTTTCCCTACGCCCATAAAATTTTACCAGTGGGACGACACATCCAAGAGGCGACTGCATACGAAATTTCAATGCTGCACGACCTTTAGTTCCAAAGCTAATCGAGATCAAAAATTTGGTTGGTATGGGGGTGCCACGCCCCCTTATCCAGAGCCCGCCTTATTTTCTCCGTAGAAGGATATGGATATGTAGTAAGTTCCTACCGAGTTTCATTGATGTGTGATTTGTAGTTCTAAAGTTATACACAAATCTGGAGTTGATAAAAAAGTGCCACGCCCCTTATCCTACGCCCATAAAATTTTACCAATGGGACGACACATCCAAGAGGCGACTGCATACGAAATTCCAATGCTGCACGACCTTTAGTTCCAAAGCTAATCGAGATCAAAAATTTTGTTGGTATGGGGAGTGCCACGCTCCCTTATCCTACGCCCATAAAATTTTACCAGTGGGACGACACATCCAAGAGGCGACTGCATACGAAATTTCAATGCTGCACGACCTTTAGTTCCAAAGCTAATCGAGATCAAAAATTTTGTTTGTATGGGGGGTGCCACGCCCCATTATCCTACGCCCATGAAATTTTACAAATGGGACGACACATCCAAGAGGCGGCTGCATACGAAATTCCAATGCTGCACGACCTTTAGTTCCAAAGCTAATCGAGATCAAAAATTTGGTTTGTATGGGGGTGCCACACTCCCTTATCCAGTGCCCGCCTTATTTTCTCAGTAGAAGGATATGGATATGTAGTAAGTTCCTACCGAGTTTCATTGATGTGTGATGTGTAGTTCTAAAGTTATACACAAATCTGGAGTTGATAAAAAAGCGCCACGCCCCTTATCCTACGCCCATACAATTTTACCAGTGGGACGACACATCCAAGAGGCGACTGCATACGAAATTCCAATGCTGCACGACCTTTAGTTCCAAAGCTAATCGAGATCAAAAATTTTGTTGGTATGGGGGTGCCACGCCCCCTTATCCAGTGCCCGCCTTATTTTCTCAGTAGAAGGATATGGATATGTAGTAAGTTCCTACCGAGTTTCATTGATGTGTGATGTGTAGTTCAAAAGTTATACACAAATCTGGAGTTGATAAGAAAGTGCCACGCCCCTTATCCTACGCCCATACAATTTTACCAGTGGGACGACACATCCAAGAGCCGACTGCATACGAAATTTCAAAGCTGCACGACCTTTAGTTCCAAAGCTAATCGAGATCAAAAATTTTGTTTGTATGGGGGGTGCCACGCCCCATAATCCTACGCCCATAAAATTTTACCAATGGGACGACACATCCAAGAGGCGACTGCATACGAAATTCCAATGCTGCACGACCTTTAGTTCCAAAGCTAATCGAGATCAAAAATTTTGTTGGTATGGGGAGTGCCACGCTCCCTTATCCTACGCCCATAAAATTTTACCAGTGGGACGACACATCCAAGAGGCGACTGCATACGAAATTTCAATGCTGCACGACCTTTAGTTCCAAAGCTAATCGAGATCGAAAATTTTGTTTGTATGAGGGTGCCATGCCCCCTTATCCAGTGCCCGCCTTATTTTCTCAGTAGAAGGATATGGATATGTAGTAAGTTCCTACCGAGTTTCATTGATGTGTGATGTGTAGTTCTAAAGTTATACACAAATCTGTAGTTGATAAAAAAGTGCCACGCCCCTTATCCTACGCCCATAAAATTTTACCAGTGGGACGACACATCCAAGAGGCGACTGCATACGAAATTTCAATGCTGCACGACCTTTAGTTCCAAAGCTAATCGAGATCAAAAATTTTGTTTGTATGGTGGATGCCACGCCCCATTATCCTACGCCCATAAAATTTTACCAATGGGACGACACATCCAAGAGGCGACTGCATACGAAATTCCAATGCTGCACGACCTTTAGTTCCAAAGCTAATCGAGATCAAAAATTTTGTTGGTATGGGGAGTGCCACGCTCCCTTATCCTACGCCCATAAAATTTTACCAGTGGGACGACACATCCAAGAGGCGACTGCATACGAAATTTCAATGCTGCACGACCTTTAGTTCCAAAGCTAATCGAGATCAAAAATTTTGTTTGTATGGGGGTGCCACGCCCCCTTATCCAGTGCCCGCCTTATTTTCTCAGTAGAAGGATATGGATATGTAGTAAGTTCCTACCGAGTTTCATTGATGTGTGATGTGTGATGTGTAGTTCTAAAGTTATACACAAATCTGGAGTTGATAAAAAAGTGCCACGCCCCTTATCCTACGCCCATACAATTTTACCAGTGGGACGACACATCCAAGAGGCGACTGCATACGAAATTTCAATGCTGCACGACCTTTAGTTCCAAAGCTAATCGAGATCAAAAATTTTGTTTGTATGGGGGTGCCACGCCCCCTTATCCAGTGCCCGCCTTATTTTCTCAGTAGAAGGATATGGATATGTAGTAAGTTCCTACCGAGTTTCATTGATGTGTGATTTGTAGTTCTAAAGTTATACACAAATCTGGAGTTGATAAAAAAGTGCCACGCCCCTTATCCTACGCCCATAAAATTTTACCAGTGGGACGACACATCCAAGAGGCGACTGCATACGAAATTTCAATGCTGCACGACCTTTAGTTCCAAAGCTAATCGAGATCAAAAATTTTGTTTGTATGGAGGGTGCCACGCCCCCTTTCCCTACGCCCATAAAATTTTACCAGTGGGACGACACATCCAAGAGGCGACTGCATACGAAATTTCAATGCTGCACGACCTTTAGTTCCAAAGCTAATCGAGATCAAAAATTTGGTTGGTATGGGGGTGCCACGCCCCCTTATCCAGAGCCCGCCTTATTTTCTCCGTAGAAGGATATGGATATGTAGTAAGTTCCTACCGAGTTTCATTGATGTGTGATTTGTAGTTCTAAAGTTATACACAAATCTGAAGTTGATAAAAAAGTGCCACGCCCCTTATCCTACGCCCATAAAATTTTACCAATGGGACGACACATCCAAGAGGCGACTGCATACGAAATTCCAATGCTGCACGACCTTTAGTTCCAAAGCTAATCGAGATCAAAAATTTTGTTGGTATGGGGAATGCCACGCTCCCTTATCCTACGCCCATAAAATTTTACCAGTGGGACGACACATCCAAGAGGCGACTGCATACGAAATTTCAATGCTGCACGACCTTTAGTTCCAAAGCTAATCGAGATCAAAAATTTTGTTTGTATGGGGGGTGCCACGCCCCATTATCCTACGCCCATGAAATTTTACAAATGGGACGACACATCCAAGAGGCGGCTGCATACGAAATTCCAATGCTGCACGACCTTTAGTTCCAAAGCTAATCGAGATCAAAAATTTGGTTTGTATGGGGGTGCCACACTCCCTTATCCAGTGCCCGCCTCATTTTCTCAGTAGAAGGATATGGATATGTAGTAAGTTCCTACCGAGTTTCATTGATGTGTGATGTGTAGTTCTAAAGTTATACACAAATCTGGAGTTGATAAAAAAGCGCCACGCCCCTTATCCTACGCCCATACAATTTTACCAGTGGGACGACACATCCAAGAGGCGACTGCATACGAAATTCCAATGCTGCACGACCTTTAGTTCCAAAGCTAATCGAGATCAAAAATTTTGTTGGTATGGGGGTGCCACGCCCCCTTATCCAGTGCCCGCCTTATTTTCTCAGTAGAAGGATATGGATATGTAGTAAGTTCCTACCGAGTTGCATTGATGTGTGATGTGTAGTTCAAAAGTTATACACAAATCTGGAGTTGATAAGAAAGTGCCACGCCCCTTATCCTACGCCCATACAATTTTACCAGTGGGACGACACATCCAAGAGCCGACTGCATACGAAATTTCAAAGCTGCACGACCTTTAGTTCCAAAGCTAATCGAGATCAAAAATTTTGTTTGTATGGGGGGTGCCACGCCCCATAATCCTACGCCCATAAAATTTTACCAATGGGACGACACATCCAAGAGGCGACTGCATACGAAATTCCAATGCTGCACGACCTTTAGTTCCAAAGCTAATCGAGATCAAAAATTTTGTTGGTATGGGGAGTGCCACGCTCCCTTATCCTACGCCCATAAAATTTTACCAGTGGGACGACACATCCAAGAGGCGACTGCATACGAAATTTCAATGCTGCACGACCTTTAGTTCCAAAGCTAATCGAGATCGAAAATTTTGTTTGTATGAGGGTGCCATGCCCCCTTATCCAGTGCCCGCCTTATTTTCTCAGTAGAAGGATATGGATATGTAGTAAGTTCCTACCGAGTTTCATTGATGTGTGATGTGTAGTTCTAAAGTTATACACAAATCTGTAGTTGATAAAAAAGTGCCACGCCCCTTATCCTACGCCCATAAAATTTTACCAGTGGGACGACACATCCAAGAGGCGACTGCATACGAAATTTCAATGCTGCACGACCTTTAGTTCCAAAGCTAATCGAGATCAAAAATTTTGTTTGTATGGTGGGTGCCACGCCCCATTATCCTACGCCCATAAAATTTTACCAATGGGACGACACATCCAAGAGGCGACTGCATATGAAATTCCAATGCTGCACGACCTTTAGTTCCAAAGCTAATCGAGATCAAAAATTTTGTTGGTATGGGGAGTGCCACGCTCCCTTATCCTACGCCCATAAAATTTTACCAGTGGGACGACACATCCAAGAGGCGACTGCATACGAAATTTCAATGCTGCACGACCTTTAGTTCCAAAGCTAATCGAGATCAAAAATTTTGTTTGTATGGGGGTGCCACGCCCCCTTATCCAGTGCCCGCCTTATTTTCTCAGTAGAAGGATATGGATATGTAGTAAGTTCCTACCGAGTTTCATTGATGTGTGATGTGTGATGTGTAGTTCTAAAGTTATACACAAATCTGGAGTTGATAAAAAAGTGCCACGCCCCTTATCCTACGCCCATACAATTTTACCAGTGGGACGACACATCCAAGAGGCGACTGCATACGAAATTCCAATGCTGCACGACCTTTAGTTCCAAAGCTAATCGAGATCAAAAATTTTGTTGGTATGGGGGTGCCACGCCCCCTTATCCAGTGCCCGCCTTATTTTCTCAGTAGAAGGATATGGATATGTAGTAAGTTCCTACCGAGTTTCATTGATGTGTGATGTGTAGTTCTAAAGTTATACACAAATCTGGAGTTGATAAAAAAGTGCCACGCCCCTTATCCTACGCCCATACAATTTTACCAGTGGGACGACACATCCAAGAGGCGACTGCATACGAAATTTCAATGCTGCACGACCTTTAGTTCCAAAGCTAATCGAGATCAAAAATTTTGTTTGTATGGGGGTGCCATGCCCCCTTATCCAGTGCCCGCCTTATTTTCTCAGTAGAAGGATATGGATATGTAGTAAGTTCCTACCGAGTTTCATTGATGTGTGATGTGTAGTTCTAAAGTTATACACAAATCTGGAGTTGATAAAAAAGTGCCACGCCCCTTATCCTACGCCCATACAATTTTACCAGTGGGACGACACATCCAAGAGGCGACTGCATACGAAATTCCAATGCTGCACGACCTTTAGTTCCAAAGCTAATCGAGATCAAAAATTTTGTTGGTATGGGGGTGCCACGCCCCCTTATCCAGTGCCCGCCTTATTTTCTCAGTAGAAGGATATGGATATGTAGTAAGTTCCTACCGAGTTTCATTGATGTGTGATGTGTAGTTCTAAAGTTATACACAAATCTGGAGTTTATAAAAAAGTGCCACGCCCCTTATCCTACACCCATAAAAATTTACCAGTGGTACGACACATCCAAGAGGCGACTGCATACGAAATTTCAATGCTGCACGGCCTTTAGTTCCAAAGCTAATCGAGATCAAAAATTTTGTTGGTATGGGGGTGCCACGCCCCCTTATCCAGTGCCCGCCTTATTTTCTCAGTAGAAGGATATGGATATGTAGTAAGTTCCTACCGAGTTTCATTGGTGTGTGATGTGTAGTTCTAAAGTTATACACAAATCTGGAGTTGATAAAAAAGTGCCACGCCCCTTATCCTACGCCCATACAATTTTACCAGTGGGACGACACATCCAAGAGGCGACTGCATACGAAATTCCAATGCTGCACGACCTTTAGTTCCAAAGCTAATCGAGATCAAAAATTTTGTTTGTATGGCGGGTGCCACGCCCCCTTATCCAGTGCCCCCTTATTTTCTCAGTAGAAGGATATGGATATGTAGTAAGTTCCTACCGAGTTTCATTGATGTGTGATGTGTAGTTCGAAAGTTATACACAAATCTGGAGTTTATAAAAAAGTGCCACGCCCCTTATCCTACACCCATAAAATTTTACCAGTGGGACGACACATCCAAGAGGCGACTGCATACGAAATTTCAATGCTGCACGACCTTTAGTTCCAAAGCTAATCGAGATCAAAAATTTTGTTTGTATGGGGGGTGCCACGCCCCCTTATCCAGTGCCCGCCTTATTTTCTCAGTAGAAGGATATGGATATGTAGTAAGTTCCTACCGAGTTTCATTGATGTGTGATGTGTAGTTCTAAAGTTATACACAAATCAGGAGTTTATAAAAAAGTGCCACGCCCCTTATCCTACACCCATAAAATTTTACCAGTGGGACGACACATCCAAGAGGCGACTGCATACGAAATTCCAATGCTGCACGACCTTTAGTTCCAAAGCTAATCGAGATCAAAAATTTTGTTGGTATGGGGGTGCCACGCCCCCTTATCCAGTGCCCGCCTTATTTTCTCAGTAGAAGGATATGGATATGTAGTAAGTTCCTACCGAGTTTCATTGATGTGTGATGTGTAGTTCTAAAGTTATACACAAATCAGGAGTTTATAAAAAAGTGCCACGCCCCTTATCCTACACCCATAAAATTTTACCAGTGGGACGACACATCCAAGAGGCGACTGCATACGAAATTCCAATGCTGCACGACCTTTAGTTCCAAAGCTAATCGAGATCAAAAATTTTGTTGGTATGGGGGTGCCACGCCCCCTTATCCAGTGCCCGCCTTATTTTCTCAGTAGAAGGATATGGATATGTAGTAAGTTCCTACCGAGTTTCATTGATGTGTGATGTGTAGTTCTAAAGTTATACACAAATCAGGAGTTTATAAAAAAGTGCCACGCCCCTTATCCTACACCCATAAAATTTTACCAGTGGGACGACACATCCAAGAGGCGACTGCATACGAAATTCCAATGCTGCACGACCTTTAGTTCCAAAGCTAATCGAGATCAAAAATTTTGTTTGTATGGGGGTGCCACGCCCCCTTATCCAGTGCCCCTTATTTTCTCAGTAGAAGGATATGGATATGTAGTAAGTTCCTACAGAGTTTCATTGATGTGTGATGTATAGTTCTAAAGTTATACACGAATCTGGAGTTTATAAAAAAGTGCCCCGCCCCTTATCCAACGCCCATATTGATTCATGTATTGGGCTCTAGTTTAGGCATGTATGCAAAGTTTCAGATCTCTAAGTAGTCGGGAAGTGGGTGAAAAATTGATTACTAGATTTGACAACATACTGACATACCGCGGACAGAAAGTGAAGTTAATATAAAGCTTATAAAAAGGAATGGAATAGTCAATCTGTTTATTGGATCAATATAACCGTTACAAGCATTGAGCTTTTTGTGCATTATTCTTGACGATTACAATCCAGCGATCCGAACCGAAGTAGCGGAGTACTTAAGCGGAAGTAGGTACACCTCGCAAATTGAGAATTCTTTAAAAGTTCGAATTCTTTAATCGGCGCAGATTTCCTTCCATCTGTTATTCTAACTGGAGTTAAGCATAATTTTGCCGGGTCAATACTTGCGCAAGAAACCATATTTGGATGGATCTTGACCGGCCTGGTCCCTAGCGCTTCTGGTTCCCATTCAACTTGTGTGTCATTCTTTTATAAAATCAAGGGAATATCTCAAAGAATTACCAAAACGAAGCAAATGGAAGTTACCAAAAGAAAATCTTGCAGTAAATTCCATGGTCGTCGTGAAGGACGAAAATCTACCTCCTTTAGAATGGCGTCTGAGTAGAGTCAAAAAATCTTTCCTAGACGTGACAATAGAATCCGAGTTGCTGAAATTCTTACCCAACGCGGTCTTGTTACCCATCCTATTGGGAAACTTGTCGTGCTTCCAATTCATTAGATATAATTACTACTTATACACTACACATTCTAATAAGACTTTATTTATAGAATATGGCATCTGAAAGCAAGAAACATCAATACATCGATTGGATCTTCCTGCTGAAGACCACAATGATTAGGTGCCGCATTTACAAGCTTTTTTAGGCACACCAATTTTCCATACATCAGAACTGGTGTCCAACGTCACTGCTTGGAATCCTGAATTGCCGGGTCGTGGCGTGACTACCCAGTGCAGTAATTTAAATTGAAATCCAAAGGAAAGTTTCACCCTACCAGAGCAGTCGTGGATGCGTACATAGCGAGAATGCTCGGAACATAGCCGAAACTTGAAGCCACCTTCCGATTAGTGACATGGCTTGCTATGATGATTTCCAGCAATTGCAGTTTCCAGTCGCGTCAAATAGCATCTTCAGAGGAATGCTTTCCGGTTCTGTTGCCGTCTAATACATTTTTATGCCTATTCAAAATATTGAAATATGAATTGTTATTCTAACTCGCTTCCCAATCCCTAAATACAGCCCACTTAATATTATCCCCACAGTTCACCCCACAGAAAATTTGTTCTTTCTGTACTTAATTTTCATATTATTAAAAAAATTCCCACCATAATTGAAATACATTTGAAAACAAATCTTGGAAACAAAATAATTATTTTAGACAGAACAACGTTTGCTGGGTTAGCTAGTCTTAAATAAATTATTTCAGTAACGTTCACCCGGTTGATGTGTTTCAAGATCAAATAAATGATGCGACCAATAAATAAAATTATATAAAAAAAAACTTTTTAAAAATAAGCTTTAATTTATTTAATGTACTAAAAAGTAGAAAATAAGTTGTTTCCAAGTCACCTGTATCTTACTATCCCTAAACGCTTGGGGCGCTCATGTGTTCAATATTTGTCAAACAGTTACCACAATATTTTATTTAAATAATTTTTTGCAAATAGATTCTAGTAATGAAAGATATTTTGAATATGGATATTGAGCGCACAAGCTTTTATTAATAATAAGATACAGGTGACTTGGAAACAACTTATTTTCTACTTTTTAGTACATTAAAGCTTATTTTTAAAAAGTTTTTTTTTATATAATTTTATTTTCTACTTTTTAGTCTTCCATAAATTCAATTTTAGTGCTCTGAAATTTTTCGCAAAAAGAATTTTAAACTTGCAGAGCAGTACACAATATTTAGGGTATTCACAGTGTTTCCTATCGTCATATGTCATATCCTCAATTTAACAAATAATACGGCAGTGATCGACCCTAATATTCGTGGCATATTTGTGACGCGGTGAGTTGTTGCTATTTTGCCAGCAGGGCGCGGCAAGTAAGTTCCTATCGTTTTTCATTCATGTGTGGTGTACCTATAATTATAAACTGAAGCCCAAGTGTGTAGTTGCTTGAAAAGTGCCACGCCCCTTGTCCTACGCCCATAAAATTTTACAAGTGGGACGACACATCCAAGAGGCAACTGCATACGAAATTTCAATGCTGCACGACCTTTAGTTCCAAAGCAAATCGAGATCAAAAATTTTGTTTGTATGGGGGGTGCCACGTCCTCTTATCCTACGCCCATAAAATTTTACCAGTGGGACGACACATCCAAGAGGCGACTGCATACGAAATTTCAATGCTGCACGACCTTTAGTTCCAAAGCTAATCGAGATCAAAAATTTTGTTTGTATGGCGGGTGCCACGCCCCCTTATCCAGTGCCCCCTTATTTTCTCAGTAGAAGGATATGGATATGTAGTAAGTTCCTACCGAGTTTCATTGATGTGTGATGTGTAGTTCTAAAGTTATACACAAATCAGGAGTTGATAAAAAAGTGCCACGCCCCTTATCCTACGCCCATACAATTTTACCAGTGGGACGACACATCCAAGAGGCGACTGCATACGAAATTCCAATGCTGCACGACCTTTAGTTCCAAAGCTAATCGAGATCAAAAATTTTGTTGGTATGGGGGTGCCACGCCCCCTTATCCAGTGCCCGCCTTATTTTCTCAGTAGAAGGATATGGATATGTAGTAAGTTCCTACCGAGTTTCATTGATGTGTGATGTGTAGTTCTAAAGTTATACACAAATCAGGAGTTGATAAAAAAGTGCCCCGCCCCTTATCCTACGCCCATAAAATTTATTGATTCATGCATCGTCTTGGTGGTTACGCATGTATGCAAAGTTTCAGATCTCTAAGTAGTCGGGAAGTGGGTGAAAAATTGATTACTAGATTTGACGACAAATCCGCGGACATACCGCGGACAGAAAGTGAAGTTAATATAAAGCTTATAAAATAGCATAATTTTCAATCCATAAGCCTATTGGTTCTACTTTAGAATTAAATATCGCAATTTCTGATGTACATAACTGATGAAAATGAATTTACTGAATTAAATAAATACAATTTCTACAACTAGAAGTGTTGAGTTTATTAAAGAGCTCAACAATATAACATATATAATGATGAACAATTAAGGAAAGCACGAATTTAATTTAATTGTCCAATAAAAGTTTTACTTCAGCCGTGTGGATAAAGCGCACGTGTTTTTATAAGCTTTATATTAGGTTCACTTTGCGCGGTATGTCAGTATGCCAGCGGTATGTCGTCAAATCTAGTAATCAATTTTTCACCCACTTCCCGACTACTTAGAGATCTGAAACTTTGCATACATGCGTAAACACCAAGACGATGCATGAATCAATAAATTTTATGGGCGTAGGATAAGGGGCGGGGCACTTTTTTATCAACTCCTGATTTGTGTATAACTTTAGAACTACACATCACACATCAATGAAACTCGGTAGGAACTTACTACATATCCATATCCTTCTACTGAGAAAATAAGACGGGCACTGGATAGGGGGGCGTGGCACCCCCCATACAAACAAAATTTTTGATCTCGATTAGCTTTGGAACTAAAGGTCGTGCAGCATTGAAATTTCGTATGCAGTCGCCTCTTGGATGTGTCGTCCCACTGGTAAAATTTTATGGGTGTAGGATAAGGGGCGTGGCACTTTTTTATAAACTCCAGATTTGTGTATAACTTTCGAACTACACATCACACATCAATGAAACTCGGTAGGAACTTACTACATATCCATATCCTTCTACTGAGAAAATAAGGCAGGCACTGGATAATGGGGCGTGGCACCCCCCATACAAACAAAATTTTTGATCTCGATTATCTTTGGAACTAAAGGTCGTGCAGCATTGAAATTTCGTATGCAGTCGCCTCTTGGATGTGTCGTCCCACTGGTAAAATTTTATGGGCGTAGGATAAGGGGCGTGGCACTTTTTATCAACTCAATATCCTTCTACTGAGAAAATAAGACGGGCACTGGATAAGGGGGCGTGGCACCACCCATACAAAAAAAATTTTTGATCTCGATTAGCTTTGGAACTAAAGGTCGTGCAGCATTGAAATTTCGTATGCAGTCGCCTCTTGGATGTGTCGTCCCACTGGTCCCTACACCCATAAAATTTTACCAGTGGGACGACACATCCAAGAGGCGACTGCATACGAAATTCCAATGCTGCACGACCTTTAGTTCCAAAGCTAATCGAGATCAAAAATTTTGTTGGTATGGGGGTGCCACGCCCCCTTATCCAGTGCCCGCCTTATTTTCTCAGTAGAAGGATATGGATATGTAGTAAGTTCCTACCGAGTTTCATTGATGTGTGATGTGTAGTTCTAAAGTTATACACAAATCAGGAGTTTATAAAAAAGTGCCACGCCCCTTATCCTACACCCATAAAATTTTACCAGTGGGACGACACATCCAAGAGGCGACTGCATACGAAATTCCAATGCTGCACGACCTTTAGTTCCAAAGCTAATCGAGATCAAAAATTTTGTTTGTATGGGGGTGCCACGCCCCCTTATCCAGTGCCCCTTATTTTCTCAGTAGAAGGATATGGATATGTAGTAAGTTCCTACAGAGTTTCATTGATGTGTGATGTATAGTTCTAAAGTTATACACGAATCTGGAGTTTATAAAAAAGTGCCCCGCCCCTTATCCAACGCCCATATTGATTCATGTATTGGGCTCTAGTTTAGGCATGTATGCAAAGTTTCAGATCTCTAAGTAGTCGGGAAGTGGGTGAAAAATTGATTACTAGATTTGACAACATACTGACATACCGCGGACAGAAAGTGAAGTTAATATAAAGCTTATAAAAAGGAATGGAATAGTCAATCTGTTTATTGGATCAATATAACCGTTACAAGCATTGAGCTTTTTGTGCATTATTCTTGACGATTACAATCCAGCGATCCGAACCGAAGTAGCGGAGTACTTAAGCGGAAGTAGGTACACCTCGCAAATTGAGAATTCTTTAAAAGTTCGAATTCTTTAATCGGCGCAGATTTCCTTCCATCTGTTATTCTAACTGGAGTTAAGCATAATTTTGCCGGGTCAATACTTGCGCAAGAAACCATATTTGGATGGATCTTGACCGGCCTGGTCCCTAGCGCTTCTGGTTCCCATTCAACTTGTGTGTCATTCTTTTATAAAATCAAGGGAATATCTCAAAGAATTACCAAAACGAAGCAAATGGAAGTTACCAAAAGAAAATCTTGCAGTAAATTCCATGGTCGTCGTGAAGGACGAAAATCTACCTCCTTTAGAATGGCGTCTGAGTAGAGTCAAAAAATCTTTCCTAGACGTGACAATAGAATCCGAGTTGCTGAAATTCTTACCCAACGCGGTCTTGTTACCCATCCTATTGGGAAACTTGTCGTGCTTCCAATTCATTAGATATAATTACTACTTATACACTACACATTCTAATAAGACTTTATTTATAGAATATGGCATCTGAAAGCAAGAAACATCAATACATCGATTGGATCTTCCTGCTGAAGACCACAATGATTAGGTGCCGCATTTACAAGCTTTTTTAGGCACACCAATTTTCCATACATCAGAACTGGTGTCCAACGTCACTGCTTGGAATCATGAATTGCCGGGTCGTGGCGTGACTACCCAGTGCAGTAATTTAAATTGAAATCCAAAGGAAAGTTTCACCCTACCAGAGCAGTCGTGGATGCGTACATAGCGAGAATGCTCGGAACATAGCCGAAACTTGAAGCCACCTTCCGATTAGTGACATGGCTTGCTATGATGATTTCCAGCAATTGCAGTTTCCAGTCGCGTCAAATAGCATCTTCAGAGGAATGCTTTCCGGTTCTGTTGCCGTCTAATACATTTTTATGCCTATTCAAAATATTGAAATATGAATTGTTATTCTAACTCGCTTCCCAATCCCTAAATACAGCCCACTTAATATTATCCCCACAGTTCACCCCACAGAAAATTTGTTCTTTCTGTACTTAATTTTCATATTATTAAAAAAATTCCCACCATAATTGAAATACATTTGAAAACAAATCTTGGAAACAAAATAATTATTTTAGACAGAACAACGTTTGCTGGGTTAGCTAGTCTTAAATAAATTATTTCAGTAACGTTCACCCGGTTGATGTGTTTCAAGATCAAATAAATGATGCGACCAATAAATAAAATTATATAAAAAAAAACTTTTTAAAAATAAGCTTTAATTTATTTAATGTACTAAAAAGTAGAAAATAAGTTGTTTCCAAGTCACCTGTATCTTACTATCCCTAAACGCTTGGGGCGCTCATGTGTTCAATATTTGTCAAACAGTTACCACAATATTTTATTTAAATAATTTTTTGCAAATAGATTCTAGTAATGAAAGATATTTTGAATATGGATATTGAGCGCACAAGCTTTTATTAATAGTAAGATACAGGTGACTTGGAAACAACTTATTTTCTACTTTTTAGTACATTAAAGCTTATTTTTAAAAAGTTTTTTTTTATATAATTTTATTTTCTACTTTTTAGTCTTCCATAAATTCAATTTTAGTGCTCTGAAATTTTTCGCAAAAAGAATTTTAAACTTGCAGAGCAGTACACAATATTTAGGGTATTCACAGTGTTTCCTATCGTCATATGTCATATCCTCAATTTAACAAATAATACGGCAGTGATCGACCCTAATATTCGTGGCATATTTGTGACGCGGTGAGTTGTTGCTATTTTGCCAGCAGGGCGCGGCAAGTAAGTTCCTATCGTTTTTCATTCATGTGTGGTGTACCTATAATTATAAACTGAAGCCCAAGTGTGTAGTTGCTTGAAAAGTGCCACGCCCCTTGTCCTACGCCCATAAAATTTTACAAGTGGGACGACACATCCAAGAGGCAACTGCATACGAAATTTCAATGCTGCACGACCTTTAGTTCCAAAGCAAATCGAGATCAAAAATTTTGTTTGTATGGGGGGTGCCACGTCCTCTTATCCTACGCCCATAAAATTTTACCAGTGGGACGACACATCCAAGAGGCGACTGCATACGAAATTTCAATGCTGCACGACCTTTAGTTCCAAAGCTAATCGAGATCAAAAATTTTGTTTGTATGGCGGGTGCCACGCCCCCTTATCCAGTGCCCCCTTATTTTCTCAGTAGAAGGATATGGATATGTAGTAAGTTCCTACCGAGTTTCATTGATGTGTGATGTGTAGTTCTAAAGTTATACACAAATCAGGAGTTGATAAAAAAGTGCCACGCCCCTTATCCTACGCCCATACAATTTTACCAGTGGGACGACACATCCAAGAGGCGACTGCATACGAAATTCCAATGCTGCACGACCTTTAGTTCCAAAGCTAATCGAGATCAAAAATTTTGTTGGTATGGGGGTGCCACGCCCCCTTATCCAGTGCCCGCCTTATTTTCTCAGTAGAAGGATATGGATATGTAGTAAGTTCCTACCGAGTTTCATTGATGTGTGATGTGTAGTTCTAAAGTTATACACAAATCAGGAGTTGATAAAAAAGTGCCCCGCCCCTTATCCTACGCCCATAAAATTTATTGATTCATGCATCGTCTTGGTGGTTACGCATGTATGCAAAGTTTCAGATCTCTAAGTAGTCGGGAAGTGGGTGAAAAATTGATTACTAGATTTGACGACAAATCCGCGGACATACCGCGGACAGAAAGTGAAGTTAATATAAAGCTTATAAAATAGCATAATTTTCAATCCATAAGCCTATTGGTTCTACTTTAGAATTAAATATCGCAATTTCTGATGTACATAACTGATGAAAATGAATTTACTGAATTAAATAAATACAATTTCTACAACTAGAAGTGTTGAGTTTATTAAAGAGCTCAACAATATAACATATATAATGATGAACAATTAAGGAAAGCACGAATTTAATTTAATTGTCCAATAAAAGTTTTACTTCAGCCGTGTGGATAAAGCGCACGTGTTTTTATAAGCTTTATATTAGGTTCACTTTGCGCGGTATGTCAGTATGCCAGCGGTATGTCGTCAAATCTAGTAATCAATTTTTCACCCACTTCCCGACTACTTAGAGATCTGAAACTTTGCATACATGCGTAAACACCAAGACGATGCATGAATCAATAAATTTTATGGGCGTAGGATAAGGGGCGGGGCACTTTTTTATCAACTCCTGATTTGTGTATAACTTTAGAACTACACATCACACATCAATGAAACTCGGTAGGAACTTACTACATATCCATATCCTTCTACTGAGAAAATAAGACGGGCACTGGATAGGGGGGCGTGGCACCCCCCATACAAACAAAATTTTTGATCTCGATTAGCTTTGGAACTAAAGGTCGTGCAGCATTGAAATTTCGTATGCAGTCGCCTCTTGGATGTGTCGTCCCACTGGTAAAATTTTATGGGTGTAGGATAAGGGGCGTGGCACTTTTTTATAAACTCCAGATTTGTGTATAACTTTCGAACTACACATCACACATCAATGAAACTCGGTAGGAACTTACTACATATCCATATCCTTCTACTGAGAAAATAAGGCAGGCACTGGATAATGGGGCGTGGCACCCCCCATACAAACAAAATTTTTGATCTCGATTATCTTTGGAACTAAAGGTCGTGCAGCATTGAAATTTCGTATGCAGTCGCCTCTTGGATGTGTCGTCCCACTGGTAAAATTTTATGGGCGTAGGATAAGGGGCGTGGCACTTTTTATCAACTCAATATCCTTCTACTGAGAAAATAAGACGGGCACTGGATAAGGGGGCGTGGCACCACCCATACAAAAAAAATTTTTGATCTCGATTAGCTTTGGAACTAAAGGTCGTGCAGCATTGAAATTTCGTATGCAGTCGCCTCTTGGATGTGTCGTCCCACTGGTAAAATTTTATGGGCGTAGGGAAAGGGGGCGTGGCACCCTCCATACAAACAAAATTTTTGATCTCGATTAGCTTTGGAACTAAAGGTCGTGCAGCATTGAAATTTCGTATGCAGTCGCCTCTTGGATGTGTCGTCCCACTGGTAAAATTTTATGGGCGTAGGATAAGGGGCGTGGCACTTTTTTATCAACTCCAGATTTGTGTATAACTTTAGAACTACAAATCACACATCAATGAAACTCGGTAGGAACTTACTACATATCCATATCCTTCTACTGAGAAAATAAGGCGGGCACTGGATAAGGGGGCATGGCACCCCCATACAAACAAAATTTTTGATCTCGATTAGCTTTAGAACTAAAGGTCGTGCAGCATTGAAATTTCGTATGCAGTCGCCTCTTGGATGTGTCGTCCCACTGGTAAAATTGTATGGGCGTAGGATAAGGGGCGTGGCACTTTTTTATCAACTCCAGATTTGTGTATAACTTTAGAACTACACATCACACATCAATGAAACTCGGTAGGAACTTACTACATATCCATATCCTTCTACTGAGAAAATAAGGCGGGCACTGGATAGGGGGGCGTGGCACCCCCCATACAAACAAAATTTTTGATCTCGATTAGCTTTGGAACTAAAGGTCGTGCAGCATTGAAATTTCGTATGCAGTCGCCTCTTGGATGTGTCGTCCCACTGGTAAAATTTTATGGGTGTAGGAGAAGGGGCGTGGCACTTTTTTATAAACTCCAGATTTGTGTATAACTTTCGAACTACACATCACACATCAATGAAACTCGGTAGGAACTTACTACATATCCATATCCTTCTACTGAGAAAATAAGGCGGGCACTGGATAATGGGGCGTGGCAACCCCCATACAAACAAAATTTTTGATCTCGATTATCTTTGGAACTAAAGGTCGTGCAGCATTGAAATTTCGTATGCAGTCGCCTCTTGGATGTGTCGTCCCACTGGTAAAATTTTATGGGCGTAGGATAAGGGGCGTGGCACTTTTTATCAACTCAATATCCTTCTACTGAGAAAATAAGACGGGCACTGGATAAGGGGGCGTGGCACCACCCATACAAAAAAAATTTTTGATCTCGATTAGCTTTGGAACTAAAGGTCGTGCAGCATTGAAATTTCGTATGCAGTCGCCTCTTGGATGTGTCGTCCCACTGGTAAAATTTTATGGGCGTAGGATAAGAGGCGTGGCACTTTTTTTATCAACTCCAGATTTGTGTATAACTTTAGAACTACACATCACACATCAATGAAACTCGGTAGGAACTTACTACATATCCATATCCTTCTACTGAGAAAATAAGGCGGGCACTGGATAAGGGGGCGTGGCACCCCCATACAAACAAAATTTTTGATCTCGATTAGCTTTGGAACTAAAGGTCGTGCAGCATTGAAATTTCGTATGCAGTCGCCTCTTGGAAGTGTCGTCCCACTGGTAAAATTTTATGGGCGTAGGATAAGGGGCGTGGCACTTTTTTATCAACTCCTGATTTGTGTATAACTTTAGAACTACACATCACACATCAATGAAACTCGGTAGGAACTTACTACATATCCATATCCTTCTACTGAGAAAATAAGGCGGACACTGGATAAGGGGGCGTGGCACCGCCCATACAAACAAAATCGTTTATATAGAATAGCTTTGGAACTAAAGGTCGTGCAGCATTGAAATTCCGTATACAGGCCCCTCTTGGATGCTTCGTCCTACTGGTAAAATTTTATGGGCGTAGGACAAGGGGCGTGGCACTTTTCAAGCAACTACACACTTGGGCTTCAGTTTATAATTATTGGTACACCACACATCAATGAAAAACGATAGGAACTTACTCGCCGCGCCTTGCAAGCAAAACAACAACAACTCATCGCGCCACAAATATGCCACGAATATTAGGATCGATCACAGCCGTATTATTTGTGAAATTGAGAATATGACGATAGGAAACACTGTGAATACCCTAAATATTGTGTACTGCTCTGCAAGTTTTAAATTCTTTTTGCGAAAAATTTCAGAGCTCTAAAATTGAATTTATGGAAGATTAAAAAGTAGAAAATAAAATTATATAAAAAAAACTTTTTAAAAATAAGCTTTAATTTATTTAATGTACTAAAAAGTAGAAAATAAATTGTTTCCAAGTCACCTGTATCTTACTATTAATAAAAGCTTGTGCGCTCAAAATCTATATTCGCACTTATCTTTCATTACTAGAATCTAATTACAAAGAATAAATTAAATAAAATATTGTATCAATTGGTTGACAAATTTTGAACAAATGAGCGCCCCAACCTTTTATTAATAGTAAGATACAGGTGACTTGGAAACAATTTATTTTCTACTGTTTTGTACATTAAATAAATTAAAGCTTATTTTGAAAAAGTTTTTTTTTATATAATTTTATTTTATAAATTGTATTTTCGGAGTAAAACATTATATAAAGTGATAACAATAAAAACTTTATTTTGAATCCCCATAACAGTTGCGATTTTACTTTGCACTTTCAATCACTCTATGTATATCGTTAAAAGATTTCTCTAGGCTATCAATGAAACTTTTTCCACACCGTTGTTGTTTGTAAGAAGTTACTATAGCACCGCATCCGTCATTTTGAATAGAATAACTAAAAAACAAGAAGTGCATTGTAATACAATGTTTTACTATTGTTAAAAATAAAACGATAGTGTACTTACCCAATGCCTAAGCCATCTCGCACGACTGGTCCAAAAGCACCCGCCAATAAGGCATTGGATGACAAGGTTGATGTACTTATTATGTTATAATTTAGTTTTCGATAGGCCTCGGTGCTATACAGTTCGGGTATAGGTATATCATGCTGCTGCGCCACATTTTTCAGAGCAAAGAGATGTCGATCGAAGCCCTGACCCATTGCTGCTTCCTTGGTTAATTGTCCATGTACTTGGGAACATTTTTGCAACATAGCTAGCAATTCTTGCGGTGTATTGGTGATCCCCTTCTTGCTACTGAGAAGAGCTTCACAGAACAACTTGGAGGCCATTGTGCAGGGACGAACTGTTTCTGTGCGCCCATGACGAAATGCGGCTGTGCTGCAGGACTCATACGTGCCCACGTAACAGTCATCAAATGCCTGTGCGTAGGCCAGTTGAAAGGACAGCTGCATTAGAGAATCTGGACTAATACCCACTCGTTTGCAGACAGTCTTATTTAAATGCGGATAACGTAACATATGCATATCCAGATTTCTGACAGTGTCAGCAGTTCTCTGTTTGGCCAAATCAACCGCAGCTCTCACTTTTTCATCTACTTGAAAGTCCAAATGCCTAACGCCACTACTAGCTTCATAACTGAAACTACCTGTTTGTAACTGACTCGGCTGCAAAACGGGATACTCCAGCATTTCTTTAAAAATTTCATTAAAGTAACGTAATACGGCCACACCATCACCCCAAGAGTGCTCAAAATTAATAGCAGTCGTGCCATCAGCACTCACCAATAGCGAAACAGATTTGTCGAACCAGCTGAAAAAAACGTAACCTTCTCATTCAAACAACAATTTAGTAAAAAAATACGAACCGATTCGTAGATTCACCTGCCAGTAAGTGCATAAAAAGTGGAACAGGATCCGCTTCGTCGTACTGCGGATCGGTGGGTGCGTCCAAGCAGAGGCAAAACAGAGCGGCATCCACTTGCTGCTCCAGCAGATGCCGATTACGTTCCGATATGCCATTGCACAAATGCTCACGCGTACGAGCCCAGTCATTTCGTTCACCAGTAGTAAGAATACCCAAAGGCACCGAAGCTGCTTCCCGCGCATCATCCATACTCACAACGGATAGCAGTCGCGCCAATATCAAATGAGGCTCTTCAATGCTGCCATTGTCAGTAAGCACCTGAACCACATACATATTTCCTCGTCGAAGTACCAATATGTGTTTGGAATCGGTCGCTTGAACAAGACGATCCTTGTGCAAAACCGGTATGCGAGAGACTCCGAACAAGCGATTGTATTGGCTCATATCTAACGGGAACGCTTTAAAACCATATGCTACATATGTAGCTAAGGCAGAAGGTGTCAGTTGAAGCCATTGACGAAACTTTGGTGTATCACTTTTCGCTGGATTCATGTGATATATCTCCGGTTCCAGCTGATTGCTCAGTAGCGAACGCCAGAAACGAAGAGAGCTGATGACGAGATTTGCAGCACGCAGAAGTTGCTGCTGATAATCTGGGCGTGTGTCTGACTTCATAACAAGCAAAGGATTATAGTTGAGCGGCAACGGAGCTCGATCACGGAGATACATATCAAACCTGTGTTTACAAAACAAAATGGCAATGTAAATTAAATTTTACACTGATAGAAAGAATAGTATTTATTCGGACTTACTTGCCAAAGAGAAATGACAATACTTAGTCTATTTCTGTTCTGAAACAAAGCTATTTTAAGTGTACAACAACAAAGAATTAGAATTATTGCTCATGGTCATATTGCTATTTCGGTTTTTGCCAGAAAACCTCATCAGTGACTTTTAATGTGAATTCTAATAATTTCTAAACGACTAATTACTCGAAATAGAAGCAATAATGGTAAAGTCTGTGAAACGCAAGAGTTGAACCATGAACCTATGACGTAGTAAGCGAATGTGCTAACCATCGGACTGGACGACGCTGCGCTGACAACATCACAGTTACCTGCTGTCTATATCAAACTCATAGTGTTTGTTGTTATTGTACACTGTCTAATGCAATTGTTCTTGCCTTACTTGAGAGCTCCATCGGAGCACATACTTGAGGCAAATGAATGTATCAGTTTTTGTTTCTGTAAGAACATTTCTCCGTTTTTACATTATGTTTACTTTCTGATTTGGGTGTGTCCTCCCTATCATATTATACGAATTTATGTTTATTCGGCAGCTTGAATGTTAGAAAGAATAGTATTTATTCGGACTTACTTGCCAAAGAGAAATGACAATACTTAGTTGTCTATTTCTGTTCTGAAACAAAGCTATTTTAAGTGTACAACAACAAAGAATTAGAATTATTGCTCATGGTCATATTGCTATTTCGGTTTTTGCCAGAAAACCTCATCAGTGACTTTTAATGTGAATTCTAATAATTTCTAAACGACTAATTACACGAAATAGAAGCATTAATGGTAAAGTCTGTGAAACACAAGAGTTGAACCATGAACCTATGACGTAGTAAGCGAATGTGCTAACCATCGGACTGGACGACGCTGCGCTGACAACATCACAGTTACCTGCTGTCTATATCAAACTCATAGTGTTTGTTGTTATTGTACACTGTCTAATGCAATTGTTCTTGCCTTACTTGAGAGCTCCATCGGAGCACATACTTGAGGCAAATGAATGTATCACTTTTTGCTTCTGTAAGAACATTTCTTCTTTTTTACATTATGTTTACTTTCTGATTTGGGTGTGTCCTCCCTATCATATTATACAAGTTTATGTTTTTTCGGCAGATTGAATTCTTTGTTGATTGATTCTTTGTTGTTGTACACTTAAAATAGCTTTGTTTCAGAACTGAAATAGACAACTAAGTATTGTCATTTCTCTTTGGCAAGTAAGTCGGAATAAATACTATTCTTTCTAACATTCAATCTGCCGAAAAAACATAAACTTGTATAATTTTACACTGGTAAATACCAGGTAAGAAAACCATGAGCTTTCTGAAAATGTAGATAAAAACCTTGTTTATAGAAACAATTTGTGGATCCCGTTCACATATGCTAAAATATAGGGAGAACAATCTAGTTAATGCGAGAAGCTATGCCCAAGCCTCCGTTACACAAAAACATAAAAGGGAAAAGACTTCTCATTGGAACATAATCGCAGATAGATAAAATTTCTTGACAATTATCTGGAAGGTTACCGATTGCGCCATCTATGGGCATTCGGCCGCTCGGCGCAAGTCTAGGCAGACATATGGACATATGTGCATACGTGTGTATATACGTATGCGTATATTTCAAAGCGAAACTGTTTGAGCAGACGCGCAGGCGCTGCGTAAATAGCAATAGCATGTGTGTGTGTATATCTGACGGCTGGCTTGTGTCGGTTTGTGAAGATTTCTGGCTCGCGACAAGCCACGGCTGGGTGGATAAGGCAAAAGGGAACAATGCGTGACGTAGATGAGAAAGAGGACAGCATCGCTTTTGCATGTTTATATTTACAATTGCAGGCACTTTTAAGGTTCTTTGGTTTCAGCTAATTTGCCTGCCTTATGATATGAGCCCTTTTCTTTTATTTTTCAGCATTTGATACATATAATTCGCTGTTTATGGCATTTTTATCAATCAATTTTTTTTTTATTTACATTAAAACTTCTATTTACAGGAGCATTTTTTGGAATAAAGACTAATTCAAGTTAATTCCACAAAATTCTTCATTTTATTTATTTAAGGTACAATGTTTGCAAATATGTAATACAAAATTCATCGCAATTTTCAAATTAGTCTTTTGCACCTTTTCTTTCATTCATAAATGCAGAATTTCTTCGCGCTCAGATTATGCGCCGAAATGCCTGCAAGTTCGCTTGTAATGCCTTTAAAGTTTAAACATTCAGAATCAATTCTTAAGAAATTTATGATCGCAAAAACAACCGGTCTGCAGGTAATAAGGAGAAAATGTAATCTTCTTTTGACTTAATTCAAAAAGTGAAATGAAGATATCTCAATAGTATTTGGTATCATGGGAAAGTAGATAAAATTGTGCATCATTGGCTGAAAAATTTCTGTTCTATGTGTTACGGTATCGTCACAGCACTCATTTCAAAATGCATATTAATTCACTGTTTCGCTGTGTCGAGCGCGCGTTGCATATTTCGCAGTGTTTTAAAATTTTACTTTAAATAAAATTCGTTTGAAAAGCCATATTTTTATAATGGAACCTTCAACTTCAGGTATTCTAGTTATGTTTATGTAAAATTATGTTGGCAGAATATTTGTATTAGTATTTTAAATAATTTTGTTTGTAAAAGTCTTAAAATTGTATGTATTTCAACGAAATAGGTGGACATATAGTTACTTCTAGTAGTCGAATGTACTAATCATTTTAACTTATTTGTAAAGAGTATATATTTGACTACTATGTCCCAAAAAATTGTAGTGCCCTTTTGTGCCTTTTCTGAAATATTGAGGTTTTAGTGCTGCAGTGTCATGCCAAATTGTGCGATTTCGGTTGATAGTTAAAAATGTTATTATGTGTTTTGTGTTTGGTTTTTGGTTTTTATAGGAATCACATCAAATATGATTTCATTTTTGGATTGTACATATATTCAGATATAAACACTGAAAATTTTATGTCAATCCGACACGGTTTTCATTCCCAAACTGGCAAATCTTCAATAAAAGTCAGTCGAAGCAATAAGCCAATTGAAACTTTGAATGCATATTTCTGATTACAGTGTTCTCAATGCCGGTAACCAAAATTTTTCGGAAACGGCTGAACGATTGGTCTCAAATTTTAACACAGCTTTCAGAAATATATGTTTTAGTAACTGATCGAAAGTTATATCCCGCTGATAAATATTTTACGTTTTACAAACAATTTCATGCAAAAATGTTCATTGAAAATATGTATAAATTTTTTTTTAAATGCTGCCATTTTGTTAAAAATTAACATTTTGGATATTTCTTCGATCAGTTACTGGATAACACCTTTTTCTAACGAAATCTTTTTGATTTTTCTATTTTGGAGTATCCAGTCCAGAGATATCGTGGTCACCGCAAGAGCCTCTTATTAGAGGAGCTCTCGGAGATCGGCTATGACACCTATACAAACCAATATTTTTTCAAATAAAAAATATGTGAATAAAGGGTAAAAAGACTACAATACGCATACAAGTTTTCACATTTATACATCAAAACATCTTTCCAGGAAAAATCATTGAATAATCCCTTTTTTGGTCTTTTTACTGCGTTAAAAATTTAATTTAAAAAACAACAACAAAAAAGTTTTTTTTATTTTTTCTTATATTCTTCCCTTCTATATAAAAAAATACTCAACATTCATTATTATAGCTCAGGTGATGTGATCGCCATTTTCAGGGGCCAATACCCCAGTGTGCGACGGCAGCATTATTTTCAGCAGCTTTCTGCATGTCGCTGTATTGAAAGAAGAAAGTGGGATGTAGCGTGCACCTTTTCACTGAAGCAACGTAAGTAGTTTCGTTATTATGATGGCAATGTCGATATTCTTTGCTCCTACAGAAATTCAGTTGCACGAATTCAAATAATGCTGCCGTCGGGTGTGCTGCTTAAAGACAGAAGGACAGCGGCAATTAAGATGCATAAAATCGGAGTTGAAAGGGCTATATATTGCAGAAATGTCAATAATTAATATTAATTAATGAAATCATATTTGATGTGATTCCTATAAAAACCAAAAACCAAACACAAAACACATAATAACATTTTTAACTATCAACCGAAATCGCACAATTTGGCATGACACTGCAGCACTAAAACCTCAATATTTCAGAAAAGGCACAAAAGGGCACTACAATTTTTTGGGACATAGTAGTCAAATATATACTCTTTACAAATAAGTTAAAATGATTAGTACATTCGACTACTAGAAGTAACTATATGTCCACCTATTTCGTTGAAATACATACAATTTTAAGACTTTTACAAACAAAATTATTTAAAATACTAATACAAATATTCTGCCAACATAATTTTACATAAACATAACTACAATACCTGAAGTTGAAGGTTCCATTATAAAAATATGGCTTTTCAAACGAATTTTATTTAAAGTAAAATTTTAAAACACTGCGAAATATGCAACGCGCGCTCGACACAGCGAAACAGTGAATTAATATGCATTTTGAAATGAGTGCTGTGACGATACCGTAACACATAGAACAGAAATTTTTCAGCCAATGATGCACAATTTTATCTACTTTCCCATGATACCAAATACTATTGAGATATCTTCATTTCACTTTTTGAATTAAGTCAAAAGAAGATTACATTTTCTCCTTATTACCTGCAGACCGGTTGTTTTTGCGATCATAAATTTCTTAAGAATTGATTCTGAATGTTTAAACTTTAAAGGCATTACAAGCGAACTTGCAGGCATTTCGGCGCATAATCTGAGCGCGAAGAAATTCTGCATTTATGAATGAAAGAAAAGGTGCAAAAGACTAATTTGAAAATTGCGATGAATTTTGTATTACATATTTGCAAACATTGTACCTTAAATAAATAAAATGAAGAATTTTGTGGAATTAACTTGAATTAGGGCCAGTTTCACAGTGGATGTTTAAACTCTGATTGCAGTTTAAATAGGGAATTTCAGTTTCACAGTGGGAAATTAAATACAATTTAAATGCCCGGTTGTGGGCATTTAAGTACGGCACAGAGTTGCAATCGAAAACAAATAAACAGCTGATTTCGGATGAGCAAGCAAGCTGCGTCGACAATATTGCAATTTATAAGCGGCCAAATTAAACATACAACTGCATGGTGTAGCACATATAAATGATCCCGTAGTATTATAAATAATATAAACTGTGGATTCTTTGAAGAATATCCAATAATTCACTTCTTTCGGCCGACGAAAAATTTTTAGCTCGCGCTGCCTCCATAATTGAACAATTGAACATATGTTTTTGGCAAGTTGTGCTGTGTTCAATTGTCAAATATTCTAAGTTGCCATTCATTATTCCGTATTTAAATAAATGCACTGTGAAACTCAAGAAAAGTTAAACTAGATTTAAACTCAATTCGCAAATTAGATTTAAACATCCACTGAGAAACTGGCCCTTAGTCTTTATTCCAAAAAATGCTCCTGTAAATAGAAGTTTTAATGTAAATAAAAAAAAAATTGATTGATAAAAATGCCATAAACAGCGAATTATATGTATCAAATGCTGAAAAATAAAAGAAAAGGGCTCATATCATAAGGCAGGCAAATTAGCTGAAACCAAAGAACCTAAAAAGTGCCTGCAATTGTAAATATAAACATGCAAAAGCGATGCTGTCCTCTTTCTCATCTACGTCAAGCATTGTTCCCTTTTGCCTTATCCACCCAGCCGTGGCTTGTCGCGAGCCAGAAATCTTCACAAATCGACACAAGCCAGTCGTCAGATATACACACACACATGCTATTGCTATTTACGCAGCGCCTGCGCGTCTGCTCAAACAGTTTCGCTTTGAAATATACACACGTATGCACATATGTGTCCATAAGTCTGCGTAGACTTGCACCGAGCGGCCGAATGCCCATAGATGGCGCAATCGGTAACCTTCCAGATAATTGTCAAGAAATTTTATCTATCTGCGATTAGGTTCCAATGAGAAGTCTTTTCCCTTTTATGTTTTTGGCAGTGGTCGGTCCCTGGAGGCATACCATCTAAAAATGAATTCGTTTCCTTGGTCGCGTCGCCACCCATCGGGACGAAGTTGACAACTTTTAGAATATATTTACCCGGCATTTATTTAATTTGTTCTACATTTAAGATTTTTGAAAGGGGTGTAACCTGACACCCAACGTTATGGGCTACATGGGTTTCGCATTTCGATTTTCTTCTGTTCTCTTACCATGCCTCCGATATGTAACTGGTGTGCTTGTTGCATGCATCTTGTTGCTTAAGAAGAGAATGTAATTGTACGCCAATTGTGTCTTTAAAATTTAACAAAGCTTTTTGGGTTTGCG
The DNA here is from genome assembly GCA_963457695.1 of Neria commutata. Classification (NCBI taxonomy): domain Eukaryota; kingdom Metazoa; phylum Arthropoda; class Insecta; order Diptera; family Micropezidae; genus Neria; species Neria commutata. The sequence goes on from OY735250.1 coordinate 1,020,857, forward strand.
AATACTCCAACTCGTTAAGGATGGGTTGCACGGCTGCCATGAAACGTTCACACGTCTTTGGCAACAAAGGTATAGGCAGACGAGGTAGTGAACGCTGAAAGTGCATTGTGGGCAGTTTGGAGCGTTGCATCAGTTGATAGCTATCTGAACCGATATTAATTTTTTTGCTCAATGTTGAAAGACGACAGATAAATGTTAAATAATTATTGTTCCATCTGCCAGTGGAACGCAAACGCATGACGACGAACGGCATTTTGTCTATCCTTTTTTTAAATTTACACTATATTGAAAAAGTTAATACTTTAATTTTGTAACTTAATAAAAAAACCAGAACAGGAAACAACTCAAAGAATGTTTATCTAAACAAAAAACAGAAACGAGCATCGAAGAGCGCAAAGTTCAGTCCAGGGTTGATGTTGAAAAATTTTTGTACAACAGGGCGTCTCATTTAGCAAGAATTTCTAGTCTACCATTCATTTTCGAAAATATATTAGAAGTCGAGACCCTTACCATGTAAAGGGGTCTTTGCAGCTCTCAAGAAAAGCGAAAACTGCATTTAAAAAAACGCCAACAAAATGCTCAAGAAATTTCCTTGCGTCAAAATTACTTGACCCCTATTGCAGGTCTCAAGAAATCTGCTACGAAATTTACTACTTTTTTCCAGTGGAACAAGAAGAAGACTTTCAACAGCTAATAACAAGCGAAAGAGGTAAGCAAAACATTAAATGTTCATTTTAGGTTGTAAATTTGCAAAATATTTTGATTTATTTTAGATTTTCAATTATCTGAATCTATTATCTTATTTTCAGACATGGAAAACTCGGAAAATACACCGCGAAGTGCACCAAAACGCCGAAAGCGCCTGTTGGGAAAATCAGCAGAGGGTTTAGCTTGCTTGTCCCTCTCTTCCATTTCAAAATGTTCCGCACAAAACACCAAAGTTGTGGTATTTAGTGTGGACACCATATTATGCCTGAAAAATATATATAAATAATGAATTAATCAAATAATAGTAAATTTTGTGAAAACTTACCAATCTTCATTTAACGACATTTTGCTTTGATTTGCATCAGCTGTTAGCTGTCAAAATTACTTGGCCACTACTATTTTGCCCTCAAGAAATAATGCAAAATTTTTCTTGAGCGATTTCTTGAGAGCTGCAAAGACCCCTTTAGCGATACTTGGTAAAACAGATTTTATGCCATTGCTTGCTTGCCATCGACTGTCATTTTGTGAGTTTGACAGACGTGTGCAACCGGACGAATTTCCTATGTCGGAAACGTCGAACCAAAGAGTATGTTATAAATTGATTCATTCTTAATCGTTTCTACATCAGTTGTGCTCGTCTTCAGTGTTCACGGAAAACAGGCCGGATGTAACCAGTGACACTTCGCACGTTACCATCTTGGGCTCATGTAACCATGCGAAATATCACGGCGTTGCCAACCATCAGAAGTGGGAGGTATTGCAATACCGAGAAGTATCATCAGAACTTTTTTTACCTCCGTTGAATAAAATTTCGTCAGCAGTTTGCTTCGTCTATAGCGGGGTTTAGACGGTCCTAAATGTCGTCCAACATGTAGGACAAGCCTTGATGTTGGATCGTGTATATGCAAGAAACAACCGCTTGTCACACATGTGGGATGGTTTCCAAAAATTTTTGATATTTCTGCTCGCTTGCCAAACCATCCAACCTGTGTAAACACATGTTGGTCAAGCCTAGTGTATTTTGGCACTTTGAGAAATTTTTCGTGCTGTTAACATGATCACGGACAGTAAGAATTTCATTGAGCTGCAGCCTGCAGTTGGTTCTTACTTTGAAATATACGTTAATTAGAAAAACTTAAGGATGTATAAAATTAAATGAATAAAAATGGCTTTAAAATTTTAATGCTATAGAATTTCATTTTGCATTACTATGAATATGAATGCTATGCACAAAAGATGCATAAAAGAGATAAATTAAATAATTTTCCTGAAACTTGGAAAATTAATGGCGGAGTTCATAAATATAGAAACGCACAACATAAAGTGTACGTAGCGCTTTTAAAAAAACTAATTGAGTCGAATGCTATCGACGAGAGCTGAGAACGCCCATTCTTTTTTAAAACTCTCATTTGCCGTCGGTAAAAAGGCTTTGGCTGTATGCGTGCGTCTTGCCAACATGAAGAAAGTGATGTTGTACGACATGTTGGACCGTGTATACGCAGCTGCACGTGTACAGTTATTCCTGCCATCAAGCCATGGTGGACGACATGTAGGATCGTCTATACTCCGCTTATCAAAGAGTCCACTAATTGTTCTTTAAGGGCCTTACTGTATAAATCCCCGTGATCAAACGCAACGCGAACACGAAGCCAACGCCGGGATCAAAAAACGGCATTTTATAAATCACGGCGTAATTGCGTTCGTCGTCTTACGGCATCACATGAGCTGTCACGTTCTTACGAAAAAGAGTTGTATTTTTCTAAATTTATCAGCCAAATACAAAACACACAAAATTGGCAGCGTCCATTGCATACCTTCCATAGCCTAGTGGTTAAAGCATTTGACTAGCACGCAAGTGGTTGTCAGTTCAATCCTCAACCGCGATACTTTTCTTTTTTTTTGTGATTTCGACCCTCAACCGCAGTGCTAGTATTTTCATTTTTTGTACTTTTTTCTTTAGTATTTGTCTTTAAAAAGTATTACAATACTTATTGTTTGCTTCTACAGATTACCACAAATCAATTTTCAGTCGAAATTACCAAAAATTTTGCGTTTAAAAAACTGAACGCGAGCTCAAACCCAAGTGAACGATTTGACAGTTCATGTGAGTGAATGCGCCGCGTTGCGTTTTATGCGATACCGATTTTCATATGAAACTACGTAAGGCAACGCGAGCAGTCACTGAGTGAGGAGATGCGTTTTACACAATACCAAATTAGTGAACGCACGGTGAAGTGAGGCGTAGGGATTTACAAAATAAGCATGTAAAACTTGCTTTATGCATAACTCTTATTGAAGTCCAAAATTTCAGTAGAAAATAGTTTTAGTTTTTGCGAATCAGCTGTTTTTGTGACAATCAGCTGTGAGTTCCGTGTTTTGCAAAAAGTGATGCAAGCTAAACGTAAAAGCACTGCTTACAATAGACGGACAAAATTTAATATTGCACAAATTTGCAATCTCAAATGCACAAGATTGTGAATTGGGCTAATGTTAATATAATAGAGTGCGCATCTCATACAAAATTTTGGCTGCGAAAATTCTGTACTGCGGGTCCAGATCCTGACCCGCCTTTCACTCCAATTTTGAGCTTTTTATAAGCTTTATATTAACTTCACTTTCTGTCCGCGGTATGTCAGTGGTATGTCGTCAAATCTAGTAATCAATTTTTCACCGACTTCCCGACTACTTAGAAATCTGAAACTTTGCATACATGCCTAAACTAGAGCCCAATACATGAATCAATAAACTTTATGGGCGTGGGATAAGGGGCGTGGCACTTTTTTATAAACTCCAGATTTGTGTATAACTTTAGAACTACACATCACACATCAGTGAAACTCGGTAGGAACTTACTACATATCCATATCCTTCTACTGAGAAAATAAGGGGGCACTGGATAAGGGGGCGTGGCACCCCCCATACAAACAAAATTTTTGATCTCGATTAGCTTTGGAACTAAAGGTCGTGCAGCATTTAAATTTCGTATGCAGTCGCCTCTTGGATGTGTCGTCCCACTGGTAAAATTTTATGGGCGTATGATAAGGGGCGTGGCACTTTTTTATCAACTCCAGATTTGTGTATAACTTTAGAACTACACATCACACATCAATGAAACTCGGTAGGAACTTACTACATATCCATATCCTTCTACTGAGAAAATTAGGCGGGCACTGGATAAGAGGGCGTGGCACCGCCCATACAAACAAAATCGTTTATATAGAATAGCTTTGGAACTAAAGGTCGTGCAGCATTGAAATTCCGTATACAGGCGCCTCTTGGATGTGTCGTCCCACTGGTAAAATTTTATGGGCGTATGATAAGGGGCGTGGCACTTTTTTATCAACTCCAGATTTGTGTATAACTTTAGAACTACACATCACACATCAATGAAACTCGGTAGGAACTTACTACATATCCATATCCTTCTACTGAGAAAATAAGGCGGGCACTGGATAAGGGGGCGTGGCACCCCCATACCAAAAAAATTTTTGATCTCGATTAGCTTTGGAACTAAAGGTCGTGCAGCATTGAAATTTCGTATGCAGTCGCCTCTTGGATGTGTCGTCCCACTGGTAAAATTTTATGGGCGTATGATAAGGGGCGTGGCACTTTTTTATCAACTCCAGATTTGTGTATAACTTTAGAACTACACATCACACATCAATGAAACTCGGTAGGAACTTACTACATATCCATATCCTTCTACTGAGAAAATTAGGCGGGCACTGGATAAGAGGGCGTGGCACCGCCCATACAAACAAAATCGTTTATATAGAATAGCTTTGGAACTAAAGGTCGTGCAGCATTGAAATTCCGTATACAGGCGCCTCTTGGATGTGTCGTCCCACTGGTAAAATTTTATGGGCGTATGATAAGGGGCGTGGCACTTTTTTATCAACTCCAGATTTGTGTATAACTTTAGAACTACACATCACACATCAATGAAACTCGGTAGGAACTTACTACATATCCATATCCTTCTACTGAGAAAATAAGGCGGGCACTGGATAAGGGGGCGTGGCACCCCCATACCAACAAAATTTTTGATCTCGATTAGCTTTGGAACTAAAGGTCGTGCAGCATTGAAATTTCGTATGCAGTCGCCTCTTGGATGTGTCGTCCCACTGGTAAAATTTTATGGGCGTAGGACAGGGGGAGTGGCACTTTTCAAGCAACTACACACTTGGGCTTCAGTTTATAATTATAGGTACACCACACATCAATGAAACACGATAGGAACTTACTCGCCGCGCCTTGCAAGCGAAACAACAACAACTCATCGCGCCACAAATATGCCACGAATATTAGGTTCGATCACAGCCGTATTATTTGTTAAATTGAGGATATGACGATAGGAGACACTGTGAATACCCTAAATATTGTGTACTGCTCTGCAAGTTTTAAATTCTTTTTGCGAAAAATTTCAGAGCTCTAAAATTGAATTTATGGAAGACTAAAAAGTAGAAAATAAAATTATATTAAAAAAAACTTTTTAAAAATAAGCTTTAATTTATTTAATGTACTAAAAAGTAGAAAATAAATTGTTTCCAAGTCACCTGTATCTTACTATTAATAAAAGCTTGTGCGCTCAAAACCTATATTCACACTTATCTTTCATTTCTAGAATCTATTTACAAAAAATAAATAAAATAAAATATTGTGGTAAATGGTTGACAAATATTGAACAAATGAGCGGCCCATGCTTTTATTAATAGTAAGATACATTTATTTTCTACTTTTTAGTACATTAAATAAATTAAAGCTTATTTTTAAAAAGTTTTTTTAAATATAATTTTATTACTCTCCGTCATTCATCCTCTTAGAGAACTGCTCTGCAGCATGAAATTCTAAACTCAAAGTAACTACACCCAGGGCTGTCAACTGAGGGAAAATTTCACGATTTTAGGGGAATTCAAACTCTTCTTTTACGTATTCTTCACAAAATGCTGATGCTTTTGTATTACAACATTTGGAAACTCAGCCATACTGTTTTATTTATTGTTTTATGTTTCTTATTTCTATTATTTTGAATGAAAGTGTGACTAAAGTGCCAATTCCCATGGGAAATTTTTTTAAGCATTTGAGAGAGTTGGCTTTGACTGAGTTTGCACGACTAAATCACTTGGTTCGTTCGTTTTTCGTACTCAAATGATCGAACGAGCATTTTTTGCACCCAAATCTCTTATTGCTGTTGGTGTTATAAAAGTCGTGTGCATAATATGCACTGCATATGCTCTGTGGCATAGCGGGAATTCAGCCAACAACAAATACAAGGAATCAGAGCCGAGCTCGTCTAGACGATTTTGGTTGTTTCTGTTGTTGTTCATATCAAAGCAATTCCTGAAAGAAAAAATGCTTTGTTCTGTGTGCTTCTTGTTCATGGCAAATGGTAATTTTGGTGATTTGAACTTTATTTCAATTTCCCTCTGCTAATCTTATAACGGGACAACGACTTAATTAAAAAGTTAGTTATTCCTCAACATCAGTTATAATATAATTAAGTGATATTGGCAAAAAATAACTAATATCAATATACATTTTTCTTGTTTTGTCAAAATGTATAAAATGTTCATAAAAAGTCTATAGATTAGATTTATCTATGGAAATTGTCGCGTATTTGAAAAATGTTTGCGATATCTCACCAAAAATCTAACTTCGATTTGAAATTTGAAAACGAGTTGGAATTTGCAAGCAGATTTCATTCATAACATAGCATACGCAAATGCCAGGAATTATAATATATGCTTATATTGAAATTCCTTAGGGATATTCATTTAAACGCACAAATGCCTGATAACTTGATTAATTTATCATCTGACAAACGAACTGTCAAAATTTGTATGAAAGTTCATTTGCACAAATGTGATAAATTTGCCCGATGATTTCGCTGTGCAAACGATCTTTGTAAACTTAGACGACAACGAATGCAACCGTACTTAGCTATGATCTATAACATTATGATAAAAGTTTAGTATTGAACAATCAAAATAAACGCAAAAGGGTTACAGTAGTTTTTCCAAACAGCTCCAACATTAATCTTTACTTTTCCACTGATTTTCGGTATTTTAGTTTTTTCTTTTTGACAGCCAAACACCATTTGCACAAACACTTTGCCAAGTGCGTTCATTTAACTCACTTGATCAATTAATAAATTTGAGCAATGTGCAAAATTATCTGCTTAAATTAATACCCTTCTTATGTTTGTCGATGGCTGCAAATATACACATACACAAATAAGGAGTGAGATTTTCTTCGTGAGAACGACGTACGAACTGAGTGATCCGAAAAAATTGCGAAAAATCGAGATTAAAACGTTTTAATTAAACCAAAAAGTGGTTCACTGCGCGTGTGAATTGTTAGTGCCACCGTTGAAGCAGCTATAGCGGCTTGGCATTGACTGTAGGGCGGTGAGTCTTTGTTTTTATCTTCTTCACCTTTTTTAGAATTAGAGCAAACACCTAACAAGAAATAATCTAATATATAAAAAAAAAGTGGTGAAGCTCTTTAGCCTTTTCACTCGATAACCACTGGGCCGATTTTCATGATTCTTTTTTGTTTTGTTCGAATTGCTGTATTTTAGGTTTATGGAAAAAAATTCCGGAAAATCTGACGGGAAAGTCAAGAAATCTGATAAATCGATTTATTCACATTTTACGATAGGTGGCGGTATTGGAGCGATGATAATTTTGTGCCAACGTTGCAATGCGCTCAAATTCAAAGGCGAAACTCACGTCCTTTGCTGTGCGAGTGGCAAAATGAAAATGGTTCCCTTATATGCAGCTCCGGAGCAATCCGTTGTTTGAATCGGATGATTTTCTCAAGAACATTCGACAGTACAAATATTTCATTCAAGAAACTGGTTTCATGCCGGCTTGCAAGGTAAAAGAAAAAAGCATTAAAACATCATGCAAACAGAACTGTTCTAAAAATGCCACGGGATTCTACACTGCACGGGTTTACATATTCAAGGTAAAATTTACCATCGGATGGGTGCATTATTGCCAGTAAACAAAGACGCACACCAATATCTGCAGGTGTACTTTATTTCGTCGGGAGTTTATCAAGTCGATAGGCGGTACAGAGGTCAAGCAGGAGTGACCAAAAACGTCTTTCGAAAATTGCAACAATTCTTGATTGCAAACAACGCTCCGATTACGATGTTTAAAACGGAGATGGAGAAAATGAAGTCAGGCGATCACAGATTTGTCTTCACACCTGATGGCGCTTCAGCCGGAGAACACTCACGACGATACAATCCTTCAACTTCTACAGACATTTTGTGCATTGGTTGTTGGAGATCAAGCACACAGTCGAGACATTGTCCTTCAGCGAAGAACCGTTGGACCGTTGCAAAGAATATCCGAGATTGTCAGAACGCAGATGGTGCATGGACAGTGTGGGGCATTGAATCCAAAATCACCTTGCATGGTTGATGGAAAATGCACAAAACGATACCCATGGTCCTATGGTCATTAGTAGCTGAAACAGTAACGGGGTCAGATGGATATTCAGTTTATCGACGACGTTCAAAGGACAATAATGGCCGGACAATCGTAGTGAAAGTTACATTTCATCGTCTCTCCAAAGCTTTCGACAGGGTCTCGCACAGCATTCTGGTCAGTAGACTAGCCGGTTTGGTTTCCATTCCATATTCTTAGACTGGATCCGATCTTATCTACAGAATAAGCAGTATGTTGTTGAAGTTGATGCCACGCGCTCGAAACCCTTCTCTGCCTCGTTTGGTGTCCCGTAAGGCAGTGTTTATGGTCCCCTGCTCTTCCTGCTCTTCATCAATGATATTCGTGGTTGTTTTTCCAGAGCCAAGTTCCTGCTTTACGCTGATGATTTGGAAATCTATACTATTGTCCGTAACTCCTCCGATATCGATGTTCTACAGTCTGAGTTAGATAACGTCTACCTATGGTGCGTCAGAAACCACCTGTCCTTAAACCTGAAAAAATTCTTTCACATGACATTTTCCAGATCGGCCGTCGCCCTTCAGTCTTCTTATCGCATTGCCGACACTCCTCTTGAAAGAGTGTCCGAGTTTGCAGACCTCGGAGTAATTTTTGACTCTAAACTGTCGTTTACAAGTCATATCAACTCCATTATCTCGAAGGGTTATTCAATGCTAGCCTTTGTTCGTCGTAACAGCTCTGAATTTTCCGATCCCTACACTCTTAAGCTTCTGTATACCTCCCTGGTTCGATCCCGGTTGGAGTACGCATCTTTTATATGGAATCCATTTTATAGTTCTCACTCCACCCGCGTTGAACGAATCCAAAAATATTTTCTGAGCTTCGGTCTTCGATCCCTGAAGTTTACCGATCAGATTCCGCCATACTCGTCGCGTTGCTCCCTAATAAATCTTAAGTCCCTTGAAAGCAGAAGGATAATTCTATCCCTGTTGTTTGTCCATGGTATCATTACTGGGACGGTTGACAGTCCCCACCTTCTCAGTCTAATCGACTTCAACGTTCCCTCTAGGGTACTACGTCACTACGCTTTGTTTGTCATTCCCCCTTGAAGGTCTAATTATGCCTCGAACGCGCCTTTGGTTCGGTCTCTGTCTGAATTCAATAAAATCTCAGCCGTTCGTAATTTGGATCTTTCCATCTCGAGCTTTGCTTAAAAAAATTTTTTTTACTTTTATTATACTTAATTAAATAATTCATCCTTTGTTATTAGTTTCTCTAAATATTTCTACATTGTGTTAGACTAGTCTGTAAGGTCCCTACCATAGACTGAATTTACGAATAAATAAAAAGGGAGCGTGCGTGTACTAGCACCAACTGGCGCGGAAGAAAAATGTAAATCGCCAGTGGCAGCCAGCGCAAAATCGCCTAAGGAGAGCCAAGCAACCCCGGCCGATTTTCATGATTCTTTTTTGTTTTGTTCGAATTGCTGTATTTTAGGTTTATGGAAAAAAATTCCGGAAAATCTGACGGGAAAGTCAAGAAATCTGATAAATCGATTTATTCACATTTTACGATAGGTGGCGGTATTGGAGCGATGATAATTGTGTGCCAACGTTGCAATGCGCTCAAATTCAAAGGCGAAACTCACGTCCTTTGCTGTGCGAGTGGCAAAATGAAAATGGTTCCCTTATATGCAGCTCCGGAGCAATCCGTTGTTTGAATCGGATGATTTTCTCAAGAACATTCGACAGTACAAATATTTCATTCAAGAAACTGGTTTCATGCCGGCTTGCAAGGTAAAAGAAAAAAGCATTAAAACATCATGCAAACAGAACTGTTCTAAAAATGCCACGGGATTCTACACTGCACGGGTTTACATATTCAAGGTAAAATTTACCATCGGATGGGTGCATTATTGCCAGTAAACAAAGACGCACACCAATATCTGCAGGTGTACTTTATTTCGTCGGGAGTTTATCAAGTCGATAGGCGGTACAGAGGTCAAGCAGGAGTGACCAAAAACGTCTTTCGAAAATTGCAACAATTCTTGATTGCAAACAACGCTCCGATTACGATGTTTAAAACGGAGATGGAGAAAATGAAGTCAGGCGATCACAGATTTGTCTTCACACCTGATGGCGCTTCAGCCGGAGAACACTCACGACGATACAATCCTTCAACTTCTACAGACATTTTGTGCATTGGTTGTTGGAGATCAAGCACACAGTCGAGACATTGTCCTTCAGCGAAGAACCGTTGGACCGTTGCAAAGAATATCCGAGATTGTCAGAACGCAGATGGTGCATGGACAGTGTGGGGCATTGAATCCAAAATCACCTTGCATGGTTGATGGAAAATGCACAAAACGATACCCATGGTCCTATGGTCATTAGTAGCTGAAACAGTAACGGGGTCAGATGGATATTCAGTTTATCGACGACGTTCAAAGGACAATAATGGCCGGACAATCGTAGTGAAAGTTACATTTCATCGTCACGAGTCGAGAGATTGAGGTCGGAAATGAGTTCGTTGTTAAATATTTGTGCAAAGTGAGATGGCTGTGTTTGGAGTTTTTTGAGATTTTCAAAATTACAATATTAAATGTGTTTAGGGCCGCATATAAGAGCTTGGCGGGCCGCAGGTTGAGTATCATTACTTCAGACAAACATTGTCAGTGATTCCCCGTGGGACTGCTGCAGATGAGCTCAATGTTGCGGGCAAAACGGAGTTATGCCGGGTCGAGCTAGTCTAATATATAAAAATGAATGTTTGTTTGTCTGTTTGTCTGTCCGGCTATTCAAAGCTACACGCGTTGACCGATTTCAGCCAAACTTTATACCAATATTGTTGAAGACCAAAGGAAGGCGACTGTATATAAAATTTTTCGATTCATCAAGAGGGCGTGGCACCTCCCATACAACTTAAATATTTGATTTGGCATATCTTTAAAACTACATGTCATACAACATTTTAATTTTTTCTGTTAGTATTTAGTCGTGCCCTCTTGCTTAAAAAAATTTAGGGGCGTGGGACAAGGGGGAGTGGCACTCCTTATATAACTTAAATATTTAATTTGGCATATCTTTGAAACTACAAGTCATACAACATTAAAATTCTGTATTCTGTTAGTAATTAGTCGTGCCCTCTTGCTTAAAAAAATTTAGGGGCGTGGGACAAGGGGGAGTGGCACTCCCTATACAACTTAAATATTTGATTTGACATATCTTTAAAACTACAAGTCACGCAGCATTGAAATTCCGTATGCAGGCCCCTCTTAGATGCTTCGTCCCACGGGTAAAATTTTATGGGCGTAGGACAAGGGGCGTGGCACTTTTTAATCAACTATACATTTGGGTATAACTTTAGAACTATACAGCACACATATATGAAACACGATACGAACTTACTACATGTCCGTATCCTTCAAGTCGGAAAATGGGACGGGCATTGGACAAGGGGCGTGGCACCGCCCATACATCAGAGTTTTTGATATCGAATATCTTTTGGCCTAAAAGTCGGGAAGCATTGAAATTCCGTATGCAGGCCCCTCTTGGATGCTTCGTCCCACGGGTAGAATTTTATGGGAGTAGGACAAGGGGCGTGGCACTTTTTAATCAACTATACATTTGGGTATAACTTTAGAACAATACAGCACACATAAATGAAACACGATACGAACTTACTACATGTCCGTATCCTTCAACTCGGAAAATGGGATGGGCATTGGACACGAGGCGTGGCACCCCTCATACAACTTAAATATTTGATTTGGTATACCTATAAAACTATATGTCATACAACATTAAAATTTTGTATTCTGTTAGTATTTAGTCATGCATTCACGTAAACATTTTTACATAATTTGGGTTTTATATATGTATATAGATTTAGGGTCAGGGGACAAGATGGCGTGGCACACCTCAAATGTATGTTAGGGTCCATGAGGAGTGAACTTTAATTTTCGCCTTCCACCAAAGGAGTAATCTACATACACAGATAGTTCTGTAAGGACCTACATTTATGACTTCCCCGATTTAAACAAAACTTCACAAGCAAATAGAAAAGTCCTAAGCAAGGTCACTCAATATATCTTATTCCTGAAAACCATCCTAACAAATTACCCTTTACCATACCACTAACAATAATGTGGCTTTTAATACCATTTTTAAATTCCAATTTAGTTGTTATTCCCCGTATGATGTGGCACTCGGGTAAAGCCGGGTAAATCAGCTAGTATTACATAAAAAAACTTTTTAAATATAAGCTTTTATTCATTTAATGTACTAAAAAGTAGAAAATAAGTTGTTTCCAAGTCACCTGTATCTTACCATCCATAAAAGCTTGGGGCGCGCATGTGTTCAAAATTTGTCAACCAATTGATACTAAATATGGCGCAACTGGCCGGGGTGCCAATTGGACGCCTGTCGCGGGCTATAGAGTAAAATCAAGGGAATGTTTATTTAATAGTATAGATGTCTGGCTGCTTCGACGTTTTCAAATGTAAAGTCGCTGAAATTTGCCGCTCCAACATTCTTATGCTGCCTAGAAAAGTTTATAAGTTGCCTTGGTTCACACGAAGTTAAAAGCAACGAACTCACCTTTCCATGGTCACAAATTCTCGCATTACAAGTGTGAGTTTAATAAGTGGAATATGCGTCTCTATAGAAACTATATATCCACTTTCGAATTCAACATTAAATTGAATCCGAAAGCCTTTTGGCGCTTCATAAATTCTAAGAGGACTAACTCTAGAATCCCCTCTGCACTATCTTTCAATGGTTCTAAGGCAGACTCTCCCCAGGACGTTGCTGATCTTTTTGCTGAGTGTTTTAAAGATACTTTCCTTCATGACTCCCAACTCCCAGCCTCTGCCCCAAGTCAAGATTGTCTTTTCCCTCTGAATTTTGGATCCCTAGTCCTGTCTTCAGAGGATGTTCTCCGTGGTATTACAATTCTCGAATCCTCTTCCCAAAGAGACGTCGACGGGCTGTCATCCCTGTTACTCAAACACTGCCGTTTGTCTCTGGCGTATCCACTTAAATATATCTTCAATAAATCCCTTTCCACGGGCGTGTTTATCAGCGTGTGGAAAGTCGCTTCAATTACAACAATTTTCAAAGCCGGTAATAATAATAATAATTACAGGCCTATCTCCAAATTGTCGTGTGTGTCAAAGTTATTTGAGACTAAGGAGAAGGTTACCTTTGCTGTTAAAAGACTTATCTGCCCCAACCAGCATGGATTTGTCCCTGGTCGGTCCACGGTCTCTAATCTCGCGACTTTCTCTTATGACTGTACTTCTGCCTTTAATGATGGGTTTCAGGTGGACACAGTCTATACTAATTTCTCCAAAGCTTTCGACAGGGTCTCGCACAGCATTCTGGTCAGTAGACTAGCCGGTTTGGTTTCCATTCCATATTCTTAGACTGGATCCGATCTTATCTACAGAATAAGCAGTATGTTGTTGAAGTTGATGCCACGCGCTCGAAACCCTTCTCTGCCTCGTTTGGTGTCCCGTAAGGCAGTGTTTATGGTCCCCTGCTCTTCCTGCTCTTCATCAATGATATTCGTGGTTGTTTTTCCAGAGCCAAGTTCCTGCTTTACGCTGATGATTTGGAAATCTATACTATTGTCCGTAACTCCTCCGATATCGATGTTCTACAGTCTGAGTTAGATAACGTCTACCTATGGTGCGTCAGAAACCACCTGTCCTTAAACCTGAAAAAATTCTTTCACATGACATTTTCCAGATCGGCCGTCGCCCTTCAGTCTTCTTATCGCATTGCCGACACTCCTCTTGAAAGAGTGTCCGAGTTTGCAGACCTCGGAGTAATTTTTGACTCTAAACTGTCGTTTACAAGTCATATCAACTCCATTATCTCGAAGGCTTATTCAATGCTAGCCTTTGTTCGTCGTAACAGCTCTGAATTTTCCGATCCCTACACTCTTAAGCTTCTGTATACCTCCCTGGTTCGATCCCGGTTGGAGTACGCATCTTTTATATGGAATCCATTTTATAGTTCTCACTCCACCCGCGTTGAACGAATCCAAAAATATTTTCTGAGCTTCGGTCTTCGATCCCTGAAGTTTACCGATCAGATTCCGCCATACTCGTCGCGTTGCTCCCTAATAAATCTTAAGTCCCTTGAAAGCAGAAGGATAATTCTATCCCTGTTGTTTGTCCATGGTATCATTACTGGGACGGTTGACAGTCCCCACCTTCTCAGTCTAATCGACTTCAACGTTCCCTCTAGGGTACTACGTCACTACGCTTTGTTTGTCATTCCCCCTTGAAGGTCTAATTATGCCTCGAACGCGCCTTTGGTTCGGTCTCTGTCTGAATTCAATAAAATCTCAGCCGTTCATAATTTGGATCTTTCCATCTCGAGCTTTGCTTAAAAAAATTTTTTTTACTTTTATTATACTTAATTAAATAATTCATCCTTTGTTATTAGTTCCTCTAAATATTTCTACATTGTGTTAGACTAGTCTGTAAGGTCCCTACCATAGACTGAATTTACGAATAAATAAAAAGGGAGCGTGCGTGTACTAGCACCAACTGGCGCGGAAGAAAAATGTAAATCGCCAGTGGCAGCCAGCGCAAAATCGCCTAAGGAGAGCCAAGCAACCCCGGCAGAGAATGTTGGAGCTGCTATTCAACCGCAAATGGTGGGAGCAGTGGTAACAAGGAGTGCAACAGTCCCCCGTACAACGGAGGTGAATGCCCTTACAAAACTTGGGCTCAAGATTAAGGAGACCAGCGAAATATTCTCGGACAAAGATAGGCGCCATATTAACCAGGCGACATGATCAGTGCTATTATGCAGCTGCGTGGTGAGGCGGTCAAAGAAACCGCGGAGCTGCGAGCCTCAACCCGCACACCACTGAAGACGGCGCAAAACCACGGAAGTGGAAACAGCAAGAGGCCCAGAGAAGTGGTCGAGGAAGCGGCGTCGCAACAACCAACGTCCAAGAAGGACCGCAGAAATTTCCCAGGGAAAAGAGGAAATGCGCCTAAAGAAGGCCGGCAGCATGAAAGACTACAAATGGAACCGGTAGCAGCAAAACAACAGGAACAACGTCTGCCAGAAGACCACCCAACCGGAAAGAAGAACCGAAGGGAGGAAAAAACGAGCAGTGGGTGGAAGTCAAACACCGGAAGAGTAAGCCACCCCCCGAAACCCCCACGACCGGATGTGCTGATTGTACAAACAAATGGCGATCTTTCGTATGCGGATATTTTTCGGAAGGTCAAAGATAAACCGGAGCTGACCGAACTTGGAAAGAGCGTCAACACCATTAGGCGAACAGCAAAGGGAGAGCTCCTTTTCCAGATGAATAAGGCAGAAGAACCAGCCACTATCCGGCTTAAGAACGCAATGTGCCAAGTACTAGGAAACAAACAGCTATCCGCTCACTCAGCCATGAAATCCTTCTGGAAATCAAGGATCTGGATGAAATCTCAACGGAGCTAGAGATATGTCAAGCGATCGCTGATAACTTTGGAGCCCAGTGGTTGGAAACCACTTCAATAAAATCCATCCGAGCTGCATATGCAAAAACGTGAACTGCCACAATTAGCCTACCAGCTGAAATCGCGAAAAAAATTATAGAGAAGGGATAGGTGCGCATTGGATGGGTGCACTGCCGAGTGCGTGAAAAACTGGCGCCGCGGAGAGTTTTAAATGTATGGACATACGGCAAGATTCTGCAAAAGCAGCAAAGATCACTCGTAAAGCTGCATGAGTGGGCACATAGCAAAAAGCGTGCACCAACGAGCCAAAATGCCTGCTCTGCTGCGGAAACGGCAGCGACAAACATGCCACAGGCAGCTACCAATGCCCAGCAGGGAATGAAGGTACTACAACTCAACCTATGCCACTGCAGAACCGCGCAGGATTTACTAGCGCAAACAGTAAGGGAGCAAGCGATCGGTGTCGCTATTTTGAGCGAGCAGTACAAAAGCAGAGATAGTGCCGTATGGGCAGAAAATAAGAGTGGGAAGGCCGCGATCTGGCTATGTGGACAAAAAGTATTCCAAGACGAATCGCTATCCGAAGATGGCTTCGTACGGGCAAAGATAGACGGAATAACGCTGTACAGCTACTACGTGGCACCGAGCATGTCTCCGCAGCAATTCGAAGCCCTACTCGATAACATCGTCGCGGATGCCGCCGTAAGAAAGGACGTGCTGATAGCGGGGGACCTTAACGCCTGGGCCACCCAGTGGGGGTCGGTGCGGACGAACCGTAGAGGCAAAGTATTGCTGAAAGCACTTGCGATTCTGGACGTCGAGCTAGCACATACAGGCGACAGCCCGACGTTCCAAAGAGGCGCCACCAAGTCTATAATAGACATCACCTTCGTGAGTAGGACAATTATGCGTGATATAGCGTGGACAGTGAGTGACAACCTCACCTACAGTGACCACCAAGCTGTAACATACGAGCTAGGGAAAACCCGACTCCAGGGAAGACAAAACGGAAAGCCAAGCCACAGGGGTTGGAGGGCCAATACTCTTGATCAGGAAGTGCTGGAGCTTATCCTTAAACCCGAACCTGAACTATCGAGTACGGCAACGGAAAAGCAACACAATTGATGACCCAAGTCGAAAGGGCGTGCGATGCAGCGATGGTGCGGAAAAGCCCCAACAATCATCACAAGCCTGTATATTGGTGGAACGAGAACGTAGCAGTACTGAGAAAGAAGTGACACAGCAGCAGACGAGAGTACGTGAGAGGTAGGAAGCAGAACTTGAGCACAATAGCCCTGCACGCCAACTACAAAAATGCTCAAAAGGAACTTAAGAAGGCCATTCAAAAGAGTAAAAGAGTTAGCTTCAAAGAAGTATGCGATGACGCCGACAACGCACCATGGGGAATGGCGTATAAAATTGTTATGAAGAAGCTTGCGTGCTTCAAGGCCCCAACACCAACGTGCCGAAAGCTTCTAACAAATGTCGTGAAGGCACTCTTCCCCCAGCAGGACGCAGTAACCTGCGAAATCGACCCATGCACGCAGATAGAAGATACTGCGCGGGTAACGGAAAACGAGCTACTGAAAGCTGCCGGGAGATTTGGTGACAAAAAAGCACCCGGGGCGGATGGACTACTTAATAATGCACTGAAAGCGGCGATCAGATGTGTCCTCACAAATTTGCGAACACGTACAGCGCATGCCTGGCGGAAGGAGTCTTCCTTGACGCGTTGAAGAGGCAGCGATTGGTCCTGATATCGAAGGGGAAAAAGGCGCCGGACCAGCCATCCGCCTACAGACCACTGTGCATGCTCGATACAGCAGGCAAAGTCCTCTAAGGAATCATCTGCAACCGACTCGAGGAGCACATAGAAAGCACAGGGGGCTAGCACAGCACCAATATGGCTTCAGAAGAGCGAAATCCACGGTGAATGCAGTGAAATGCGTAGCAGAGGCAGCGCACCAAGCAATCTCTGGAAAAAAGATGGAAAGGAGGTACAAAGGAATACTGTCTCGTTATGACGCTGCATGTTAAAAACGCTTTTAACTCAGCTAACTGGACACACTTCCTGGAGGCACTTAAACGGACGCAAACATCTATCTACATTCAGAAGAATCGCGAATTATTTCACAAGCAGGCGCTTATACTAAGACACAGAGAGCGGCAACTTGGAGCACCCCCGCGCTTTCGTTTGCTTTTAATTTGTACACATCGTACATTTTACACAACACCAAACACATTGAGTCCAATATTTCGTCTTTTGAATTTATTTTTCACGTTATATTTTGTTTGTGAACTTTGTTGCAGAAAAGTGTTGCCAGTGATCTTCGATTTTAATTCAACAAGAGAAGTGAATTATTATTGCCGAAATTAGTTAAACAAAGTAGTACACAATATAGAGATGTAACAATTATGATAATTCTGTTCGATAAATTTAATATAGAATGTAAAATTTCATCTCAGAAGAAAATAAACAGCGTGCTTCTTTTGTGCACAAAACTATACGGCAGCACTAACAAAAGGAAATAACTGACAGCTGCAATGCGTTTGAGTGTTAGAGTAACTGGGAAAATTGCTATCCGACACGTTTGAATCCAACACGTCTGGACTAATTAGAGGACTGGCAGATCTCATTTCGAACTGGTGGCAGCTCCACTTTAAAAGATGACATTTCTTACTTTGGCTGAGCGTCGGAAAAGGACCAATTTCGCAACACACTAATTTTTGTATTTTCTTTAACTCATATTTTTTTATTCCGCCAAGTTACTTAAAATTAAATTACATTTATTCAAATAGCCGTCAGTTTTCTTTATTTGCCGTTACATTAAAGTTTACGAAATTGCTTGAGCCCGACGCAAACGTTTGAGGAAATATTTACGCCGCCAAGACCGCATAGTCTCGAATATTCGCCGCGCTGCAAGAAGCCTTACAATTGGAAAGAAATACGCCAAGGCCATATTTTCGTATATTCCCAATTTTGAGCAGCCATCGCCGCGCTGCAAGAAGCCTTACAATTTGGAAGGGGTCGCCAAAAGAAATTGGAGTGTAGTTGCCGTTCTACATCGGCGGGTGCTCTTCTTTTCAATCATCTCCGGGTTACTGGGTGGAATTTGTTTCCTTTGCCAAAATAACACACCCAGAAACCAGTGTCGTGCCATCATTCGAAATTCTACACTAGCGTTCCAGAAAAATTATTGCATCAGCAAATAACGCCTTGCCGCTGCGTTATTTCTAAGAATTCCGTCATTGATTTCCGTTAATTTTCAACATCTTCCAAAATCAAAGAAATTATAACTATCCCTTTCTAGCACAAAACGCCAGTTCACAAATTTCAATAAGTGCTGACAAGGGGACAAAAAAAACATCAAGCCGCCATGATTTAGATAATACTCTTATCGCAATGGATAGCGCCGAAGTTGGAGAAATTTATGGCTCGCAACTGCCGCCGAAGGTTCAAGTAACAACAGCTCATGTAAAAGCATTACTCGCCAGTATAAGCCAACTAAAGGAATCGGTAAACGAGCTCCGGCAAGAAACAAAGAACAGCAATGTGGAAGTACAGCGCCTAAGGACACTTATAGACGTACAATACATCACAAGTGAAGATACTTTGCCAGACACAGCTCAGTCACCGCAGTCAAATACGACTACGGGCACATCACAACAACCATTGACGACGTCAACGCCGCACGGTACGGGAGAAGACCAAGCTCGAGGGCCAGAAGCATGTGCTATACAATCGCACCATGCTACGTCGCACAGTGTAACGAGATAGCCAAAATGGAAAAAAATGAATGTTGTAATTAGAAAAATGTATTAATGCACATGAGTTATTAACTAAATATAAACTAAATATAAGAATTCCAAAAAATTTCGAAAATATACCAAAAATTTAAGTACTAAATCAACCTTTTAAAAATGACTTTCCCAGAGAAGTATTTCTTAGCAAAAATTACCATTATTTTTAATTTATTAGAAATGCTGTAACTTTTTTATTTGTGAAGCGAATCTCATGCGTTTTTTTTTTTCAATTAAACTTATGTATCTCTTTGTGGCAAGTCTGTTATTGGTTAGGTTTTTGTTTGACAGTTTAAAAGTACCGTTTGTTGAAAAATTTAGAATACCCAAAACAAATCGAAATAAAATTATATAAAAAAACCTTTTTAAAAATAAGCTTTAATTTATTTAATGTACTAAAAAGTAGAAAATAAATTGTTTCTAAGTCACCTGTATCTTACTATTAATAAAAGCTTGGGGCGCTTATGTGTTCAAAATTTGTCAACCAATTGATACATTATTTTCTTTTATTTATTTTTTTTGTTAAAAGATTGCAGTAATGAAAGGTAAGTGTGAATATAGATTTTGAGCGCCCAAGGTTTTATTGATAGTAAGATACAGGTGACTTGGAAACAATTTATTTTCTACTTTTTAGTACATTAAATAAATTAAAGCTTATTTTTAAAAAGTTTTTTTTATATAATTTTATTTTCTACTTTTTAGTCTTCCATAAATTCAATTTTAGAGCTCTGAAATTTTTCGCAAAAAGAATTTAAAACTTGCAGAAATGCCCTTTTTGAGGTTAGAACTCAACCAAAAGAAACAATGAAGAGTAAAAATCAGATAACCTCTATGCATGGTTCAACTTTTAGTTCCAAAGCTATTCGATATCAATGAGTTTGTTTGTATGGGCGGTGCCACGCCCCTTGTCCAATGCCCGTTCCATTTTGCGAGTTGAAGGACACGGATATGTAGTAAGTTCCTATCGTGTTTCATTGATGTGTGGTGTACCTATAATTATAAACTTAAGCTCGCCCCACCCATCCGGTCATATCAGCCAATACACACACAGCCGCGTTAATAACAGCAACAAAGAACTAACTGCCAGCCTATGTCGAACACGCGCGCTATGCGTCGAGTACTACATAGCAACGAACCAATGGAACAGCCGAAAGATAAATCTTGCGTCAATTGTATCCAAAATCACCTACTCAGCGCCTGTTATCAATTCGAAGAATTGACCTTGAATGAAAGATGGGAGCTTCGTAAGAGCAATCGCCTTTGCTCTCTTTCTTAATGAAGGGACACAATATGCGAACGTGCCAAGAGGAAGCACTATGCCTCTTGCATTACAATGGTAGGGGAAAACAAGACCACTGAAAGCTCCAGAAAAGTGTCACTAGAAATACAGGGTCAGAACGAAAAAGTATCGTATGCTCTAAAAAAGCAGTCAAGTACAATAACAACAAACACTATGAGTTTGATGTAGACAGCAGGTAACTGTGGAGTTGTCAGCGCATAGTCGTCCGTTCCGTGGTGTGATCGTTTGCCTGTCCGCTTACTGTCTTCATTAAGATCTTTAAAATTGTGCACTTCACATTCACAAAACTTTGACATTTTGGCAGGAGAATAAATTGAACACACATCTGTCACCATGCAAACCCTGCTTGCCATTTAAAATTATCGAAATCTTACTCATCTCGAACTCATTATTATCGATATTACTTTAGTGCCTCTATTCATTCGATGCTTATTCGCGTTATTTGTTTTTAGAAATGTAATTAACAATGCTCTTGCTATTGTAATATTCGAAGATATTATGTATATAACTTAATGGTAAATGGTGCTTGGTTTAAAATTATCTATTCACTAGTTTTATTCTGAAATGGATCTTATCTCACCTAAAATCAACGTCAAACCTACATTGAAATGCAAAAACTTTTTTTAGTGGTTTAAGGTTATTCCATTAGCACTCTAATTACAAGATGATCCTTTCTAAACCAACAAGTGCTTTGCATGTATAGGGGGCATCCCCTGAGTGTTGGTTTAAGCGAAAAAAAAAACAAAAAATGCGTGGAGAATTATATGGCCATGTTTCAGTGGAACTACAGTGAGTCACAGTGAAAGTGAACCACTTGTTCTTAGCTAACCTATATCAAAATATGTACATAAGTATATTGAAAAGCGACCCAGATCAAAAAACCATTGTATGATTTCATTCAGTATTTCACTACCTTTTTAAATAGATCATTTGATTAGTATAAAAAAAGTAATAAAACCAAAAAACTCAAAATATACTTCGCAGTGAGTCAATAAAAATTAATCAAATAAGTTATTTTGTTGGGCAACTTTTTGCAGAAATTGGTGCTTTCAGACGTCTGGGCACTGATTCTAGCAAATTTCATGTATATGTAGAAGGAATTGCACGCAACTCCGCTTGTAAGGGCCAGTTTCTCAGTGGATGTTTAAATCTAATTTGCGAATTGAGTTTAAATCTAGTTTAACTTTTCTTGAGTTTCACAGTGCATTTATTTAAAAACGGAATAATGAATGGCAACTTCGAATATTTGACAATTGAAGGTTGACACAACTTGCCAAAAACATATGTTCAATTGTTCAATTATGGAGGCAGCGCGAGCTAAAAATTTTTCATCGCCCGAAAGAAGTGAATTATTGGATATTGTGCAAAGAATCTACCGTTTATATTATTTATAATACTACGGGATCATTTATATGTGCTATACCATGCAGTTTTATGTTTAATTTGATCTCTTATAAATTGCAATATTGTCGACGCAGCTTGCTTGCACATCCGAAATCAGCTGTTTATTTCTTTTCGATTGCAACTCTGTGCCGTACTTAAATATCCACAGTCGGCTATTTAAATCGTATTTAACTTCCAACTGTGAAACTGAAATTCCCTATTTAAACTGCAATCAGAGTTTAATTATCCACTGTGAAACTGGCCCTAAGGCACTAAAGGGTCCTTTTTGACGAAATCCTGTGTGCTCATATTTGTCTGAAAATCAATTGAATATCCACGCAAACCCCGAAACAGTAAGAAGGATCCTCAGAAAGCACGGTTACAATGGGCCAATGGCTCGTTACAAGCCGTATAGCAGCAAGAAGAACCGTAAAAAACGGCTAGAGTTTGCGCAAAAATATGCTCTCAAGGATATGAATTTTTGGCAAGAGGAATGTGACGTTTAAAAAGACGCAATAGCTACTATAAATTTTCCTTGAGGTTATATTTATAGATGAAAGTAAATTTAACTTACCGTCTTTTTGTGTATATGAATTTTAATAATTGAGATGATTGATTCGATATTTTCGAATAGTTCTTTTGTTATTTCTATACGGATGTTTAATATTCGCCCCTATCACACAATCCATCGTAGATTCGATTTTCGTAGAAATTACAAAAATGCTATCACAACTCGAATGGCTACGAAGTAAATTCGAAATTCGTAGAGTGTGATCACGCAACTCACTCGGAACGTCAAATCGCAGCTATCAGCGGCAGGTTTCTACGACAAGTTTTGCGTGTCGTAGGAAAAGTTTAAAATTTGATGAAAAGAAAAAAATATATATCGTTAGACTAGTATGGAAAGGGCGTATCTCAATTTTTTTCTAAATCAGGTTTTTGCATTTTCTGGTTGGCCGCTCTCAAATACCCTCCTGAAAAAATTTTACATGGTATGGTCGAAAATAACGAAGTTATAGCCGATTTTAAAAAGCTCTAACTCAACAAGGTTTATTTCCCACTTTGTGTTTATGTACAGTTCTATTTTTTTGCTTTGCCAACACTAATGACATAATAAATGCCGAGTCCGGACTGTGTGCTATATTTGGTGTGGATATGGTAGCAGTAAAATTAGTTCCCCAACTAAATACTAATGATAGATTTCACAATATACAATGCAATGTTACACATGAATCAGATAATTACATATGTTTGGGATGAAAAGATGCAAATCTTGTGGCTTTAGTATTTGTAACGTTTATTATTAGACACTTGAAAAATGTCCATGCTCGAAATCCAGAAATTCATCACATAATAACTTACTCGAAATAATCGAAATGTTATTTTGTCCAATGCCTTATGCATTTTGCAATGAAGCAAATTTAACAGTTGAGCAGAAATATTTAATAAGTGGACATACGCAAATGGAATGTACTGCAATCCACTCTCTTATTGAGAGAAAAATCTAATCAAGTTGCCGTCTCAATTTGTGCAACTCATCAAGGTGTGCAACTCATCAAGGAGGCACAAAAATCTCCATCACCTCTACAAGCACACAAGTGTAATTACGATCATTCCTTGGATTTTGAAAGTATTCCTAAGCGATACATGTCGATTCGACTACGAAAAAAAATGTTTTCGGCTTAAACATTAAGCTAACTAACATTTTATTCGGAGAGGCGCTGGCGGTAAAACTGTCAATATGCTGCGGGCCTTAGGATATGGCTCTTCAGGCTTAATATATTTCAAAACACATATAACTGATGAGTATATGCCCTTACCGAGTAGGTCCAAGACTGTTATTAATGACATAAACAAGCCTGGATCTCTACATAAAAAGAAAATACCAATGTAAAAAATGTTCTTATGATAACATTTTCGACATTTTATGACTTATTTTCAATTTAATGTAAAAAGCCCTAACTCACATATTTTTCAAAAAAGTTGATTTCAAAAAGCCTTAACTAACATAACTCCGCGAAAAATAGAAACAAATTAAAAAGGACAAGAGCAAAATTTGTGGTGGTTTTTAATTATGAATTGCATTAAAAAAATTTTTAAATACTTAGCGTTTTAGAATTTATGCAGTTTTTTCCTTCTCCTATAAAATAACGAAAATGCGGGATATGCCCTTTCACTAGTCTAACGATATGAATAAATTGCAAATGAACAATTTAAAAATAAACATTTCTTGAATCATATTTTATGGAAATGTGTTTTTATACTGCATTTTTTCTAGAATATGCCTTAAATTATAACACTCCAAAAGAATTGCTCACTTTTTGGTGCTCCTGCAAGAAAAGCCATGTGCACAAAATTTTAAATTTGGATTTGGCAGCCATTTTTCGCGTACGCAGGCGTTCCTAGTCTTAGCATTGCTACGATGGATTGTGTGATATGGGTGATTGTTCCTATCTTGCTCAATAGGTTAAAAACTAGTAAGGGAACATCACTCGGGTCAGCCAGTTTTGGGCGAGTTGCCAACTACCTTTATAATATTAGTTGGGACAGTTTTGTTCGCCGCGGTGGTTCATTGGACAAGTGCTTGGTCGCTGATGCGGAAGGTCCTGGGTTCAAGACCGGCCTCAAGCTATCAAATAAAAAGAAAAATGTTGTTCTTTGCGCGGCGCCACTTCTCGCAATGAATTGGCAATTCTCCAAGAATATTCTTTACCATGAAAGGCTTCTCAACACGTTCGGATTCGGTTAATGTAGGTCCCGTTAGTTTGTGATAAATATAACAAGCACACACAAGTTAATGTGAGAAAGCTAAACCTTAGCCCACACGGGCTATCACGCCTATCAATTATAATTATTAGTTATGTTCTGATCATTTTTTTTTTAATTTTATTGCAGAACTCGGAACGTAATTTTTTTAGGAATGGTTTAAACTTTTGTGGCGCCGCCTATGACATTGAAATTAATGCGCTTGCTTGCGTAGCTATAAATTACATCAAAATGAGAATACCGACTTATGATGGAAACAGGCCCATTCTATCCTTAGAAGTCGTTCACGCTTACTTTGCTGAGCTGAACTCTATATCGGTCCATATAACAAGGGATATAAATGATACACGTTTAAGTTATGGTCAGCTGTGGTACACGCTCAATGCAAGTGAACAAAATGATATTATTAATGAGACACTCATAAAGCCAGAGCTCGCTTTGAAGTATTTCGACAACTGTTCCACAACAAATTCAGCGAAAACAGTTTCGCCCGCAGCTACTGCCCCTCTACCAGCAGGCAACAGTCCAGTTCTATTTGCAGTACGCTCCAAATCTTCATTTCGAGATCATATTTTGTCGAAATCTACTTTACCAACAGAAACAGCGGACAAAGAAGATGAACTAACCTTCGATATCAACACTCCTGAAGTTGCAATCTCACCAGCGAAAAGAACTACCACAAGCGGTAATAATGTTCATAGACACTGTTATGAGTTTAACAGCCGAAATTTAAGTTCATATTCGCTGCAAACGGTATCTTTAAAACTCGTGCATGACGAGCTGTTGGGCAGCTATCGCGATGAGCACTCGCAACCCTTCAGCTATCGTACCAAATCGCAAATAAATTTACACTTGTTTTGTAATGCTGCAGGCGATCACATTCCGATAACAACAGCCGACGATAATTACAAATTGGGAAACTCAGCTTCCATTGGCAAAATGACAAAATCTTTTGAGACGTGTGCGTATAATTATGAACAGCAGCAGGCATTTTGCTGTGGTGGAAACAATTCCTTTGTGGAGTCAACTCCCAGCACTTCTATTGTCAGTGTGTCAAAATCAAATTGCTGTACACGTCAAAAGGAATGTAAATTTTCTTTATTCAAAACAAAGTTTATGAATAAAAATAGATTCAAAAACAGCACAATATCTACACCAACTAAAATAGCAAAAAACAATTATATGATCTTAAACAATCTAAACGGAAATAAAATGGGGTTGCGAATGACCACCGACCAACCAGTTAAAATTGGGAAAGGCACTGTGCCTACAACAGCCAACGAAAACTGCCGTAATCCAACGCTTACCTGTAACTTCTACACAGATGCCTTCTGTTGCGGTAACTGTAATGAGACTGAAAAAGAACGATGCAGTTATATCGTGCAGCATAGTGGTGGCGTCATCGATGGTGTTGAAACTGCCTCATCCAGCACTAGTTCTGAGAATGATGAGGAGAAGACCTCATGTGAGGATGCGAAATTACTGGATAATGATATATGTAATTTGCGCAAGAATTTTGATTTTTTAAATAATTGGTGATGATGCGTATCATGCAAATTCGCGCACTGACATTTAATTGTTTTAAGCGATTTAGTAGTTTAATGAACAATTAAAATACAGCACTTTTCGTTAAAAGCGAACTTCAAGAGACCGGCAAGAACAGACTTCCTAACCAACTTTTTGCAAATCGTCAGAAACTTTGCCCTGTTTTCTTCCTATTTCAGAATGCATAGGCTAAATGAGAAGCGCGTGGTTTAGATGAAACTCTTGGAGTGTGCTCAATGGGCAACAAAATGTTTTTCATTGAGAGCGAAAGCAGAGCATCAGAAGATACTGACTGACGGTTGCAGTTAAACGTTAAGGAAATCAGCAAATTGTTCCTTACAAGCGAAGTTCCTAAAAACCTAATAAAAAAATTACTAAAATATGATTGTTTGTTGGTTACTGGCAGTGGCTTACTGTTCTAATTTGGGCTGCTGGTCATTAAAACAAAGGAGGCAAGCAGACGGCTTTAGATATGAGGCACGTCCGTAAATTCAGTAATTTCGAGCATCATTACACCACTGATGCCAAGTTTAATTGCCACTGCGCGATCAGCTGACGCAAATGCAACAGTAAAATAGGTACTGTGTTGCAAAGATAATATAAGGATCTATATATTATCTTTGATGTGTTGGTTGCAGAAATTTCCTACAGTTAACGCCAAACTGTTGCATTAGCCGGGTTTACGTGGTCCTACATGTCGTCCAACAAGTAGGACAAGCCGTAATGTTGGATCGTGTATACGCAAGAAACAACCGCTTGTCACACATGTGGGATGGCTTTCAAAAATTCTTGATTTTTCTGCTCGCTTGTCAAACCATCCAACCTGTGTCAAAAACATAAAAGGGAAAAGACTTCTCATGGCGCCATAATCGCAGAATGATAAATTTTCATGAGAATTATCTGCAGGGTCAAAGGTGGTGCCATCTATGAGCGGGCGGCCGCTCGACGCAACTACAGGCGGACATATGTGCATGCGTGTGTATATACGTGCGTATATTTCAAAGCGAAACTGTTTGAACAGACGCGCAGGCGCTGCGTAAATAGCAATGGCATGTGTGTGTGTGTATATCTGACGGCTGGCTTGTGTCGATTTGTGAATGCAATGCAATGCCTTTAAACATTCAGAATCAATTCTTAAGAAATTTATGATCGTAAAAACAACTGGTCAATGCAGGCAATAAGGACAAAATTTAATTTTCCTTAGCTGGAAAAAAGGGGACATGATGCTCGCTTGTGGGTGCAATGCTTTCAGTACCTGAGCCGGCAGAAGCGACCTTTTGGCCAGGATTGGGCACCAAAAACTTTTCCCATTCATGAGGTTGCCCGTTTTTTCTTCTCTTCTGCTCTATTTTTTTTAACGATTCAGGCAAAAAGGAAAAATTGGATTTTCCCCATGCTGAAAAAAGGGGCATGCAAATGCACAGGCACCTGATGCTCCCTTGTGGGTGCATTGGTGTGGTTGTAGGCCTAGGGATCGCTGTTATGTTAATATTTATAAGATACTGCAGTACTTAACTTTTCTGTCACTTGGAATTTGATTTCGACCCTGTTGGATGCAGTTCTTTAGTCTAGTCAGTTTGTCTATTCTATTGTGTTTCTGTGCGTTTATTTATTCCGACATTTAACGTCAATCTACGTCACGCATTGTTCTCTTTTGCCTTATCCACCCAGCCATGGCTTGTCGCGAGCCAAAAATCTTCACAAATCGACACAAGCCAGCCGTCAGATATACACACACACATGCCATTGCTATTTACGCAGCGCCTGCGCGTCTGTTCAAACAGTTTCGCTTTGAAATATACGCCCGTATATACATACACACGCATGCACATATGTCCGCCTGTAGTTGCGTCGAGCGGCCGCCCGCTCATAGATGGCACCACCTTTGCCCATTTAGATAATTGTCAAGAAATTTTATCTATCTGCGATTATGGCGCCGTGAGACGTCTTTTCCCTTTTATGTTTTTGGTTAGGTTTAGCAGTAATACATGTAGTGTCCGACCGAACCCGAAATTTTGGCCGAAACCGAGACCGAGCGTTCGGCCTTTTTTTAATGTTCGGCCGAGACCGAGACCGAACCTTTCGATTACATATGAAAAAAAGAAGAAGAATTTTAATTAAAAAAAATTTATACATTTTTAGGAAAAAATACATTTTATTATAAAAACCAATTCTTTTGAGGTATAAATACCTACATTAAGCATCTGATGTATGAAAATTCAATAAAAAGTATTATTAAAAAATTTAAATTTTGTTTAAAACTATACAATTTGTTCCTCAACTGTTCGGCTAAATACTCGGCCTTTTTTAGCCGAGACCGAACCCGAACCTTTTGGCCGAACTGTTCGGTAACCGAGACCGAGACCGAGCGTTCGGTCGGACTCTAAATACATGTAAAAGGCGTGGAGTTTTGAAAGTTACAAGTGCATGTTTAAGGGGTCTTAGCAGTTCTCAAGAAATCGCTCAAGAACAATTTTGCATTATTTCTTGAGGGAAAAATAGTAGTAGCCGAGTAATTTTGACAGCTAACAGCTGATGATAATAAATAGTTTTTTTTACTTATATTCAAACCAATTGCTGAAACCTTTGCATTTATATAAAATGTGTTAGATTGACAGTAGTTGTAGTATTTTTAGTAATTTTAAATTTGTACTTTGTAGTTTGTATTTGTATATTTGTAATTTTAAATATTTTTAATTTCTTATTTAAACATTTCTTCCTGTACTTTAACAAGAAGTTGGGACGTCATGTCCAGGCACGCCTGCTTGGCCACCGGCTCTTGGAGCTGTCTCAACATTCCAGTCGAAATAGTTGAGAGCTTGTTTGTAAGGCGAATCGTCCGGCCGATTTTTTACCAGGTTATAATAATTTAATCCCCAGTAAACTAATCTCCATTAAACCTAAAGACCGCTCCTGGTTTAATGCGGCGTGCAAAGAAGCCGTCAGGTCCAAAGAGGAAGCGTTCAAGAGATGGCGTTCTGAGAAGAATGCCACCTTTGAACTCTTACGCAAACAGGCTAGAAACAGCTGCAATGCGACATTGAGGCGCGAAAAGTTTCTGCACGAACAGCGCCAACAAAAAAAATGCCTTGCTGCTCCAAAAGGGTAGTAAAAGCTTTTGGTCGTTTGTCAAGCGAGTAAAGAACAAGACCTCATCGTCTGTTCCATCGCTCTTTGCGAACGATCAAATCTTCACTCACTCGGTTGATAAGGCTAACTTACTGGCAACGGCCTTCGCTGAAAATTCTATACTTCCGGTTACCGATCAACCACTGCCCGCGATCGAGAGGGTACCTTGCGCTATGCCCGAGATACACTTTCGAACGCGTGCAGTCAAAATAGTGCTTGCAAATCTTGACGTCAACAAGACCTCTGGCCCCGATGGCATCCCAGCCCATGTGCTGCGCAAGTGTGCCACATCTCTGGCGCGACCGTTGCGAAACCTCTTCCACATCTCGTTCACCACTGGGGTTATACCGCTTGCTGGAAGGTTGCCAACGTCCAGCCAGTTCCCAAAAAAAGGCGAGGCTTCGGACCCTGCCAATTACCGTCCCGCAATATGCTCTACTCTGTCCAAAGTTATAGAGTGTGTAGTTAACTACAATCTAATGAACTACCTTGAGGACAATCTATTGCTTAACGATAGGCAATATGGTTTCCGTAGAGGTCGCTCTACGGGCGACCTTATGGCTTTCCTCGTTGAGAAATGGAATCAGTCCATTCACCAACTCGGTGAAAGCAAGGTCGTTGCATTGGATATATCCAAAGCTTTTGATAGAGTTTGGCATGAAGCACTAGTTGGTAAACTAGTTGCTTATGGCGTCGGTGATTGCTTCGTTCGATGGATAACGAGCTTCCTTAGCTGCCGTTCTATTCGAGTTGTGATAGACGGTGTCGCTTCTAATGAGTAATCCTTATACGCAGGTGTACCGCAGGGTTCGGTCCTGGCACCCACTCTTTTCCTTGTCTTTATCAACGACCTCTTGTCATTGACTAAGAATCCTATATATTCATTTGCGGATGACAGCAGCCTTTGTCATTCATATTCATTTACAGGTCGCCCAAGCTCTGTGGAGATTGAGAGCAAGCGACGTAATATGAATGACACACTCAACAAAGACCTTCAATCAATCTCCGAGTGGGGTCGAGTGAACAGGGTCAGTTTTAATGCTCGAAAGACCCAATGCTGTTGTCTCTCACACAAGCAAACTCCGTCCCCTTCCCAAACTCCTCTATCCTTTGATGGTGTGGGTATTGTAGAGTCGGCAGCTCTTGACGTTCTAGGCTTGTCGATCAAGTGTGATCTCCGCTGGATGACCACAGTGGGCATCCCCTGAGTGTTGGTTTAAGCGAAAAAAAAAAAAAACCTGCTGGGTTTCGAGCAATGCCTCTACCTTCTGCCAGACTCCACTGGTATGTGCTTGTGTCGATGAGCGGCGCGATGGAGTTGGGCTCTGGAAATAGAAATTAAATTTAGAAATTAAGGTACAAATATCATGCACATATACTTACATAAGAGTAAACTGGAGACGCTTCAGATTGCATTGTATCATCTTCCCACGCTGTTGAAGTTGTAAAAGTTCTGTAAAAAAAATTTAAATTTATATTTAAATTGTCCAAAACGCCATATGCTGACTTACGTTCTTTTCTGAGAGACATTTGAAAAGAACGCCAAATCCTCTGCGAACTCCCAGGCAGCACACTCGCCAAATTCTGGCTCCTCCAGCACGTCGCCACCAGCGCTGCCGCTTGCATCCTTTTGGCCAGACCTGGCGCGATAGGCTTTCACGCAAGCTTATCCATGCTGCTCTGCATTCACTCGCTGGAAAGAAGGCAATAATTACAAAAAGAACAAAATCTTAGAACATTTTGCTAACATGATTTACCCAACACCGACCGCACTTATCGCCTCCAGGCCTTGTTGCTATAGGGGTCTTTGCAGCTCTCAAGGAAAGCGAAAACTCCATATAAAAAAACGCCAACAAAATGCTCAAGAAATTTACTTGCGTCAAAATTACTTGACCCCTATTGCAGGTCTCAAGAAATCTGCTACGAAATTTACTACTTTTTTCCAGTGGAAATGTGCATAGGGTAACTCAGGTTTTGGCAAAGAATAATGTTTGAAACATTATTACTTTAACAAGAAGAAGACTTTCAACAACAAATAACAAGCGAAAGATGTAAGCAAAACATTAAATATTCATTTTAGGTTGGAAATTTGCAAAATATTTTGATTTATTTTAGATTTTCAATTATCTTAATCTATTATCTTATTTTCAGACATGGAAATGTCGGAAAATACACCGCGAAGTGCGCCAACACGCCAAAAGCGCCTCAACAAACCCAATACCCTTTAGATTTAGCTTGCTTGTTGCTTTCTTCCGATTCTAATTGTTCCGCACAAACCACCAAAATTGCTGTATTTAGTGTAGACACCATATTATGCCTGAAAAATATATATAAATAATGCATTAATCAAATAATAGTAAATTTTGTGAAATCTTACCAATCTTCATTTAACGACATTTTGCTTTGATTTGCATCAGCTGTTAGCTGTCAAAATTACTTGGCCACTACTATTTTGCCCTCAAGAAATAATGCAAAATTTTTCTTGAGCGATTTCTTGAGAGCTGCAAAGACCCCTTATGGTTTGGATCGGTCAGGACCCAAATCCTTGGCCTTTCCTTCGCCAACTCGTGTTTTTCGGCATCAGAAAATTCGTTGAGGTGCTTTTTGCGTTTTGGCGCACTTCGCGATATAGTTGGAGTATTTCCTATGTTTTCCATGTCTGAAAATAAGAAAATAGATTAAGGTAATTGAAAATCTAAAATAATTCAAAATATTTTACAAATTTACAATCTAAAATAAACATTTAATGTTTTGCTTACCTCTTTCGCCCGTTAATATCCGTTGAATGTCTTCTTCTTGTTAAAGAGGTCTACGCAGCTCTCAAGAAAAGCGAAAACTCCATATAAAAAAACGCCAACAAAATGCTCAAGAAATTTCCTTGTGCCAAAATTACTTGACCCCTATCTCAGTTCTCAAGAAATCTGCTACGAAATTTACTACTTTTTTTCAGTGGAAATGTGCATAGGGTAACTCAGGTTTTGGCAAGAAATAATGTTTGAAACATTATTACTTTAACAAGAAGAAGACTTTCAACAGCTAATAACAAGCGAAAGAGGTAAGCAAACATAAAATTTTCATTTTCGATTGTAAATTTTTAAAATATTTTGATTTATTTTAGATTTTCAATTATCTTAATCTATTATCTTATTTTCAGACATGGAAAACTCGAGAAAATACACCGCGAAGTGCGCCAAAACGCCAAAAGCGCCTCAACAAATTTTCTGATGTCGAAAAACACGAGTTGGCGATTCTAATTGATCCGCACAAACCACCAATATTGCGGTATTTAGTACGGACACCATATTATGCCTGAAAAATATATATTAATAAAGTATTAATCAAATAATAATAAATTTTTTTTTAAACTTACCAGTCTTCATTAACATTAACCGACATTTTGCTTCGATTTGCATCAGCTGTTAGCTGTCAAAATTACTTGGCCACTACTATTTTGCCCTCAAGGAATAATGCAAAATTTTTCTTGAGCGATTTCTTGAGAGCTGCGTAGACCTCTTTAAGTAATAATGTTTCAAACAGTATTCCTTGCCAAAACCTGAGTTACCCTATGCACATTTCCACTGACAAAAAGTAGCAAATTTCGTAGCAGATTTCTTGAGAACTGCGATAGGGGTCAAGTAATTTTGGCACAAGGAAATTTCTTGAGCATTTTGTTGGCGTTTTTTTATATGGAGTTTTCGCTTTTCTTGAGAGCTGCGTAGACCTCTTTAACAAGAACAAGACATTCAACGGATATTAACGGGCGAAAGAGGTAAGCAAAACATTAAATGTTTATTTTAGATTGTAAATTTGTAAAATATTTTGAATTATTTTAGATTTTCAATTACCTTAATCTATTTTCTTATTTTCAGACATGGAAAACATAGGAAATACTCCAACTATATCGCGAAGTGCGCCAAAACGCAAAAAGCACCTCAACGAATTTTCTGATGCCGAAAAACACGAGTTGGCGAAGGAAAGGCCAAGGATTTGGGTCCTGACCGATCCAAACCATAAGGGGTCTTTGCAGCTCTCAAGAAATCGCTCAAGAAAAATTTTGCATTATTTCTTGAGGGCAAAATAGTAGTGGCCAAGTAATTTTGACAGCTAACAGCTGATGCAAATCAAAGCAAAATGTCGTTAAATGAAGATTGGTAAGATTTCACAAAATTTACTATTATTTGATTAATGCATTATTTATATATATTTTTCAGGCATAATATGGTGTCCACACTAAATACAGCAATTTTGGTGGTTTGTGCGGAACAATTAGAATCGGAAGAAAGCAACAAGCAAGCTAAATCTAAAGGGTATTGGGTTTGTTGAGGCGCTTTTGGCGTGTTGGCGCACTTCGCGGTGTATTTTCCGACATTTCCATGTCTGAAAATAAGATAATAAATTAAGATAATTGAAAATCTAAAATAAATCAAAATATTTTGCAAATTTCCAACCTAAAATGAATATTTAATGTTTTGCTTACATCTTTCGCTTGTTATTTGTTGTTGAAAGTCTTCTTCTTGTTAAAGTAATAATGTTTCAAACATTATTCTTTGCCAAAACCTGAGTTACCCTATGCACATTTCCACTGGAAAAAAGTAGTAAATTTCGTAGCAGATTTCTTGAGACCTGCAATAGGGGTCAAGTAATTTTGACGCAAGTAAATTTCTTGAGCATTTTGTTGGCGTTTCTTTATATGGAGTTTTCGCTTTCCTTGAGAACTGCTAAGACCCCTTTAGCATTGAATAAATAATTATTCTTTTACATCCGGGCACTATATAATTTTACTTAGACGATTCCTTCATTTAATGGTTCTTCTTACATTAAACGATGGCTCGTACACGAGAGTGCAGCGCGGTGTGCAAGAATTTTGAGGAATGTACCGTGGGTGGAAGAAAAGCATACATAGGCGCGCATATTGATAACCATGTCGTAAAAATGATAGCAAAAGGACACCATTCCTTAAGAATTGAAGATGAGCCGGAAGTAAAGAAGTTAATACAGATAGTTTCAGCATGACCATGTTATCAGCTTCCAACGCGGAAAATTTTATCTGAAAAATGTTTACCACAACTTTACGATGCCACGACAGTCATTGCAAAACATAAAATAAAAGGCACGTTCGCTATGTGTTTAACAACTGATTGCTGGACATCCAGAAGTAAAATAATCAGAAGGTACATATTGCGGCGGCAATTGCAACTTCGAGAAAAACCGACGAATATATTAAAACACACACAGATTACATGTAGATATGGTGCGAGGTAGTGCGAAGGTTTTAATATCTGAAATATTTTATTTTTTACAA
This sequence comes from Neria commutata, assembly GCA_963457695.1. Lineage (NCBI taxonomy): Eukaryota > Metazoa > Arthropoda > Insecta > Diptera > Micropezidae > Neria > Neria commutata. The sequence goes on from OY735250.1 coordinate 1,055,683, forward strand.
AATTTCAAGTTAACGAATCTTACTTATTCGTACGGGCTGCTCGTGGAAAGTGAAAAAAGCTTCGATCAAAATTTTGCTCGACCAAGCTTTGTTCAGCCAAAAACATACAAGTTTTATGTTTTTGGTTCAGCTTCACACCAGAGTTGCATAAAATTAGGATTTTAGCCAAAGGCAAACATGTATGAGTTTTATAGTATTATGGCAGTTATTAAAAATAAATTCAAATATCGTTCACGGAGCAGAAACACCCCGCCCCCCCTTAATCGAAGGAGCGACAGCGATTTGAGATTCACCACCAACGTCTAACACAGCTAACTTTGATGCCGGTCTATGCAGATTCCCTGACGCCGTCTTAACTAAAGCTGATCTCACTTGTCCATCAGGTGCTGAAAAAACTTCAAGTACAACGCCACGCTTCTATTGCCCACGACTTTCGTTATCGTCACATACGAGGACCACATTTCCAACTGCTGGTAGTTTGACCTTTTGATGCCACCTGGTTCGACGAGTGAGAGAGAGTAAATACTCCAACATCCACCTTTTCCAGAAGGACTGCTTCAGTTGTTGTAAGATGTGCCACTGCTTCCTTAAACAAATTTTTTCTGAAATGGCAGGAGTCTGAATAAAATTTGGGCAATGCAAAATAAAATGGTTTGGTGTTAAGGGTTCGGCTTCGGCATGCTCCAATGGGACGTGCGTGAGCGGGCGAGAGTTGACAGGATTTTCTGCCTCTATTAAAAGCGCTTGCAGTGTTTCAACTTGTGGCGCTCTTTATTTCAAGGAAAATTACAGGGCCCGTTCCACCGATTGGACCATTCGCTCCCACGCGCCTCCTTCTGTAGGATTTGAAAGCGCATTAAATACCCATTCAATGCCTCGACGCGTACACTCTGATTCCAAACTCTGTTCAATGTTCAGCCACTCTGCCTTGCTCGCTGCTACGAAGTTTGTGCCTCTGTCACTCCTGATACGTACTGGAATACCTCTGCGGTTCACGAAATTACTTAAAAAGATTATAACTACATCTGCTGATAGATCCTTCGCTAGTTCAAGGTGTATTGCTCTTATAGTAAAGCAAGTGAATAGAGCCACCCATCTCTTTTCGTTGCGACGTCCGATGGAAACAGAAACAGGACCAAAATAATCAACCCCAGTGTAGGAGAAGGGACGGACGTAAGGAGTGAGACCGTCCATGGGTAGTTGGCCCATCAAAGGGGCTGCAGGTGTAGCTGATAAGTTTTTACAAAGCTGGCATGCAGTTTTTACAAAGCTGGTATGCAGTTTTAACAGATTTTATTAAACGGCGTATGTTGGGTATCCAAAATTTTTAACGAATTGCGCATATAACCGCTTCTATGTTTTGATGGTAAAGAATTCCATGGTAGTGACGGGCTATCAGTCTGGTTAGAGCATGGTTCTTTGGCAATATTATTGGCCTCTTTGTACAGAGAGGCACACATTCGGCGTTATCGATAGGACTTCCTAGTCGTATTACTCCGTCGTCATCAACAATTGGAGTTAGCTTGTATACTATCCCTATATACCTACATTTACTAACTTGTACCTTTCTTTGTAAATCATTAAATTCTTTTGGGAACACCTTTCTCTGCACCATGCGACAAAGCAATAACTTCGTTGCCTTTATTTCATTAGCTGTTATTTTTGAAAGGATTTTGAAAGACTCACCTTGTCGAAATTTCAATAGCGCGAATCGTACTCATGTCATTACTTTAAGGAATCTATAGTAATTGGAGAAGTCGTCATAAGGGATCGCGTTTCCCTCTGTCTGTTTCATCATGAATTTCTTGCTCTGCAACGTAAGTCGGCATCAGAGAACTGCAACGAGTGCCATTTTCGTTACTCGAAGTAACTCTTTTTTTTTTTTTTTTTTAAGAAACCAACGGTCAGGGGATATTCCTTTACGTGCAAAGCACTTATTGGTTTGAAAAGGAGAAGAGGTAAAGGATAGAATAAAGTGGAGTAGTGGTGGTGGACAATTATTTTAAACTACAAAGAATTAATTGGTGCAAGAGAGCTGGTAGCTAAGAGTAAAAGCAAAACACACTGAGATAAGTGTTATGCCTTTACCTCAGTGTATCCGCACTCTCAACTTCTCCTACTCTAAAGCACCGTTATTAATTGAGGCGAAACAGAACAACAAAACACTACTAGCAAACCGCTCCACTAGCAGAGCTCATCGAAAGACCCTTGCTTAGTGGAGCAGCAGGTAGTTGGACGACGACATATGCTGGGGAGACCTGCGGTGGCTTGCGACGAGAAACAGGTTTACGCACAATAAAAACAACATTGAAATATTGTAACAGACGAGACAAATGCGAGCCAACCGCGCAGACGTCTGAACGACACAACAGACAACACACTACTGCTCTAAGGAAAACGCGTGCCGTTTTTACTTATACTTAAACGCAAGTGACACTCAGTTTGCTAAAACTTATAAAGTAAGTAGAGTAAGTATACTAAGGGCCAGTTTCACAGTGGATGTTTAAACTCTGATTGCAGTTTAAATAGGGTATTTCAGTTTCACAGTGGGAAGTTAAATACAATTTAAATGCCCGGTTGTGGGCATTTAAGTACGGCACAGAGTTGCAATCGAAAACAAATAAACAGCTGATTTCGGGTGTGCAGGCAAGCTGCGTCGACAATATTGCAATTTATAAGCGGCCAAATTAAACATACAACTGCATGGTGTAGCACATATAAATGATCCCGTAGTATTATAAATAATATAAACTGTGGATTCTTTGAAGAATATCCAATAATTCACTTCTTTCGGCCGACGAAAAATTTTTAGCTCGCGCTGCCTCCATAATTGAACAATTGAACATATGTTTTTGGCAAGTTGTGCTGTGTTCAATTGTCAAATATTCGAAGTTGCCATTCATTATTCCGTATTTAAATAAATGCACTGTGAAACTCAAGAAAAGTTAAACTAGATTTAAACTCAATTCGCAAATTAGATTTAAACATCCACTGAGAAACTGGCCCTAAGTATACCAAGTATGAGTATCAATAAGTATATAAGTAAAACTCAGAGTACTTATAGTAATACTTGTTCGGTTCTTGGCGACAGCGGCATTTCGCATTCTGAAGTAGGTAGCGGTTAGAAGAGCGCAATTGCGAACAGGTAGGAGCACACGCTTTAAAAGCAGTGATGTCAACTTCCTTATTTTTCAGCAGAATTTACGCATTTTTAAAACTGAAATGAATTGAAAGAATATACTGCTTAAAAATTCGTCCATAAAAAGGTCGAATAGCACTTGGAATCTTATTTATGTATATCTTACGGTCATATTAATGAATTGAAAGTATGTGGAAACTGGCGCGCCGGCTCCTTTTGCATATACCTGGATATGAAAATTCAATTATATTGTTATCTTAAAAAAAAAATTTTTCTAGAGCAGGTACTTAATCCCGTAAAGACTAACGGGTTTCTGTGGCCTTTATTATTATGCGAAATTTTTATATGACATGTTGTGTATTTTCATTCATATCTTAATTTTTACGAATTTTTAATTGCTGGTTTACATATGAAAAAAACCGCATTTCGCGAATTCAGGCCAGTGCATGTGGAAATTTGAGAGAATGCATCACTGCTGAAAAGAGATCGGCGCAGCTGCTCTTCTTTAACACATGCGAATGTAGGTAGCAAAGATAATATAAGGAGAAGATGGCTCAACCAAAGATAATATAAGGAGAAGATATAACAACCCGTTCCAGTAATAAAAATGCGTGACTTTAGAACAGAAAACCCAGATGAAAACTCACTCGTTCTACCCAGAAACCTGCTCATTTTTCTCGAGCAATTCCGGCCATTATGCTGCCGCTTGTGTGGCGGATATTGAGTAAATTCGAGAACCGGTTTGTTCGGCGCAGGATAGATTGAGTTTCTATCGCATTCCGCATGCAGTCGAATTCGACAGTAGCGCTGCTGATGTCAAGCAGAACAGGCCAAAGTGTGGATGTTCTGCTTGTTCTCATGTATGTTCCAACACGTGACAAAAACCGGTTTTGGGAAATTGGTTTGCTGCGAGTGCCGTACATTTCTCAATTTCTTGATTCTTTGCCGTCTTGTCGAATTTTCGTTTTGCCGACCGCAAACTGACAAATGGCAATTTCCTATTAGGCAAATAATATGTTTGCTTGCCTTTAAATTTTATCAAATTAAGCGCAGTGCATTTTTCAAAAATTTTTCTTTATTTAATATTTTTTCATCTATTTTATTTGCATTGATATACATATCTTGATAAAGCGCTTTTCTCAGATATTGCAGTTACTTTTCGTCAAATATTTTTTAAGGTCATATTTTTTTAAAGAGCACATTAAATATACATTAATTAATCACATTTATCCAATATACATACCTAAAACCCTTTTCAACTCTTATTTCTGTCCTTAAGCAGCACACCCGACGACAGCATTATTTGAGCTGTCCGTCCGTTTGTTTACATTTTTTATACACACTTGCCTGGGATGCTGTTTTGATTTGTGTGTGTGTTGCCTGTGAATTTTTCGCCTTTTTGAACGCATTCTACCTAATAAGTATTTTTTATGTCGCGACCAATGCGGACGGCTAGGCGTGCAGGTGTTTGGCGCGGTTGTCTATGATAAGAGGTCGCTTGCAGATATTTTAATAAAGAAACATCATCATGTTGTGGAAGAAACTGGCCTTTGTGATCTTTAAGAAGCAGTTTAGAAAATAAATAAATTCGAAATTGAGGGAGGCTTTTATGAGAGAACGTACTTTTTCAATATGCAACCAATTTAGCAATTTTAAATCAAAGCAAAAATTCTGAGGCCAATGTCGACAAGATCACTTGCTCACTCACTCATTAAAATGACGTCGCAATAATTTTTAAGCGGCTTTCTTTCTGCATGTCGCTGAATTGAAAGAAAAAAGTGGAATGTAGCGTGCCTCTTTTCACCGATTCAACGGACGTAGTTTCGTTTTTATGGTGGCAATGTCGACATTCTATGCCCCTACGGAAATTCGTGCAACTGAACATTTATAAGCATTGTAAGCTTGAAAAATTGCACTGAACAATTTTTGCTTTTGATCTTAATTTAATATTACAGGACCAGCAATAAAAATTTTCGAAAATAGAAAGAAATGCAATTGCGTCGAACTGAATTTTCAGTTTTTACCAGCCTCATCGATTTGATCATAAATACACACAAAATAGTTAATTTATACCATAAAATAGAATTATCCCGATGAATTACAAATAAATTTGTTGAACATTATTGCGTCGTCGTGAGTGAGCAAGTGATCTTGTCGACATTGGCCTCAGAATTTTTGCTTTGATTTAAAATTGCTAAATTGGTTGCATATTGAAAAAGTACGTTCTCTCATAAATGCCTCCCTCAATTTCGAATTTATTTATTTTCTAAACTGCTTCTTAAAGATCACAAAGGCCAGTTTCTTCCACAACATGATGATGTTTCTTTATTAAAATATCTGCAAGCGACCTCTTATCATAGACAACCGCGCCAAACACCTGCACGCCTAGCCGTCCGCAGTGGTCGCGACATAAAAAATACTTATTAGATAGAATGCGTTCAAAAAGGCGAAAAATTCATAGGCAACACAGACACAAATCAAAACAGCATCCCAGGCAAGTGTGTATAAAAAATGTAAACAAACGGACGGACAGCTCAAATAATGCTGTTTTCGGGTGTGCTGCTTAAGGACAGAAATAAGAGTTGAAAGGGATGTAAGTATGTATATTGGATAAATGTGATTAATTAATGTATATTTAATGTGCTCTTTAAAAAAATATGACCTTAAAAAATATTTGACGAAAAGTAACTGCAAAATCTGAGAAAAGCGCTTTATCAAGATATGTATATCAATGCAAATAAAATAGATGAAAAAATATTAAATAAAAAAAAATTTTTGAAAAATGCACTGCGCTTAATTTGATAAAATTTAAAGGCAAGCAAACATATTATTTGCCTAATAGGAAATTGCCATTTGTCAGTTTGCGGTCGGCAAAACGAAAATTCGACAAGACGGCAAAGAATCAAGAAATTGAGAAATGTACGGCACTCGCAGCAAACCAATTTCCCAAAACCGGTTTTTGTCACGTGTTGGAACATACATACATGAGAACAAGCAGAACATCCACACTTTGGCCTGTTCTGCTTGACATCAGCAGCGCTACTGTCGAATTCGACTGCATGCGGAATGCGAAAGAAACTCAATCTATCCTGCGCCGAACAAACCGGTTCTCGAATTTACTCAATATCCGCCACACAAGCGGCAGCATAATGGCCGGAATTGCTCGAGAAAAATGAGCAGGTTTCTGGGTAGAACGAGTGAGTTTTCATCTGGGTTTTCTGTTCTAAAGTCAGGCATTTTTATTACTGGAACGGGTTGTTATATCTTCTCCTTATATTATCTTTGGTAGGTAGAGCATGAACTAGGATCCGTTATTGTTGTACAGTAGGCATATATATTCTTTTTTGCTTTAAAAAGTAGCAATGCAAGGAAGTATGTATATTTAAAGAAATGAAACCTTATGTAGCGTTAACCTTTATTCAGTCACAACTATTTCATGCAAAGAAAAAATTAAAAACATACTTCATGATAATCAATATAAACTGTTTTTTGCAGCTAAAACATTATTTACTTATTATTTTTTATATACAAATATGGGTATTCTTAATAGCATAAGTAATATTTGATATTACACCTAATTCTCTTTTTACACGAAATTTGATTTAAGACTATTTTTCATTCCAACTATGTCCCAAAATGATGAACAGAATAATTCTATATATTGCAGTCTTAAACTTTTTTTACGTATTAATGAATTTCTGATATTATTTCCTTTTACCCAAATCATAATTTATTCATGCTTTTTAAAGCAAAAAGGACATACATATGACGCGCCCAGAGCAAAATCGACTTATAAAATTTCACAGAGCAAAAACGCTTCAAAAAATTACACAGCGTACATGTGACACTAACACATGTTTGCATGCATGCTCGGTTGTACCGGGGCTCGGAGCTCGGAGCAACCGTCGGATTCGTCAGTATCGCTGCGTATTTAGGGCTCGTCACATAGAATCCGTCGCGTCCGTGAGAGCGATTTTTCAACTGACAGCAAAGTTTAAATGTATGAAATCATATGAAGCACATAAGCAACTGATGCGCCGAAGCAACGCAAAAGTTGAACAACTTTCAACTTTTACCGTCCGGCAGAACGTTGACAGATATCAGCTGATTGTTTTTATTGTTTTGCCGACTTGAAATTTTCTGTGGAATTTTTTCTATTTCATTTGAATTTTCTGTATTTGCAATTGTTTCGAAGAACAGTTAATAGAAACAGTACAACAGTACATTTGCCTTTATGACAAATCGGCTCAGGTGTACCGCAAGAAGCTTCTGAAGGAAAATGCTGGGGTTTCTGCTGCTGGCGCAACAATTTGAATGTGTTTTAATACAGAAGACGAAGCGGCTGATTTTCTATGCGCTGCCAGCGTTTTCATTGTTCCGACCCTCTCCGGCAGTCCGTCGCAGTCAGTTGAACACTTCGCTCTCACGGACGCATCGGATTCTATGTGACGAGCCCTTTACAGTTGTGCCGTTTAGTTCACTTGAGCGATTAGTTCAGTTGGGATTAGGTTACCTTTTAGAACTAGTTATTGTCTAGTACACTAGTTCGTTAAAATTATTCTATTTGTTCTAGAAAAAATTTTAAATGCACTACCAAGATCGTTCGATTTTGTCTGGTAGTTAAGCGGGGTCTACTAGTCACAATTTAAGGCTCAGTTAGTGTAGCCGTAACATATTTTTCCGTTTTCAGCTGACACAACCTATTATACCCGAGCTCTATCCATGCGATTACTTTAAACGAATTTGCACGTAAGCGTAACGGAGCTTGAAAAACATGTCAGCTATAGCTTTGTTGCAGAAAAGTGCTTGCTCTTCAACCTTAGTTCAACAAAAACAGCTGTATATTACTAGCAAAATGATCAGCGTGCTATTTTTCTTCACGAAACTATACGGCAGCACTAGCAAAAAGTGAAATATGCAAAGGACTGACAGCTGCAATATGTTTTACGTATTAAAGTCAACGGCCAAAGTTTTGCGTTTACGTAAAATTAAGAAAAAAAATTCTCGAAAAATTTTTTAGTAATAGAACTAGAGCCCGACCGATCGCTCGGTCCCGGTTACCGAACAGTTCGGCCAAAAGGTTCGGTCTCGGTTCGGTCTCGGCTAAAAAAGGCCGAGTATTTAGCCGAACAGTTGAGGAACAAATTGTATAGATTTAAACAAAATTTAAATGTTTTAATAATACTTTTTATTGATTTTTCATACATCAGATGTTTAGGGCCAGTTTCACAGTGGATATTTAAACTTTGATTGCAGTTTAAATAGGGAATTCCAGTTTCACAGTTGGAAGTTAAATACGATTTAAATAGCCGACTGTGGATATTTAAGTACGGCACAGAGTTGCAATCGAAAACAAATAAACAGCTGATTTCGGATGTGCAAACAAGCTGCGTCGACAATATTGCAATTTATAAGAGATCAAATTAAACATAAAACTGCATGGTATAGCACATATAAATGATCCCGTAGTATTATAAATAACATAAACTGTGGATTCTTTGCACAATATCCAATAATTCACTTCTTTCGGCCGACGAAAAATTTTTAGCTCGCGCTGCCTCCATAATTGAACAATTGAACATATGTTTTTGGCAAGTTGTGTCAACCTTCAATTGTCAAATATTCGAAGTTGCCATTCATTATTCCGTATTTAAATAAATGCACTGTGAAACTCAAGAAAAGTTAAACTAGATTTAAACTCAATTCGCAAATTAGATTTAAACATCCACTGTGAAACTGGCCCTTAATGTAGGTATTTATAACTCAAAAGAATTGTCTTTTATAATAAAATGTATTTTTTCCTAAAAATGTATAAATTTTTTTTCATTAAAATTCTTCTTCTTTTTTTTGCATATGAATTCGAAAGGTTCGGTCTCGGTATCGGCCGAACATTAAAAAAAGGCCGAACGCTCGGTCTCGGCCAAAATTTCGGGTTCGGTCGGGCTCTAAGGGCCAGTTTCGCAGTGGATGTTTAACGGCCTTACCGTATAAATCACCGTGATCGAACGCAACGCGAACACGAAGCCAACGCCGGGATCAAAAAACGGCATTTTGTAAATCACGGCGTAATTGCGTTCGTTGTCTTACGGCATCACTTGAGCTGTCAAGTTCTTACGAAAAAGAGTTGTATTTTTCTTAATTTATCAGCCAAATACAAAACACACAAAATTTGGTGCATCCATTGCATACCTCCCATAGCCTAGTGGTTAGAGCGTTCTATTAGCACGCGAGAAGTTGCGAGTTCAACCCTCAACCGCGATGCATTTCTTTTTTTTTTGTGATTTCGATCCTCAACTGCAGTGCTAGTATTTTCTTTTTTTTGTACTTTTTCTTTAGTATTTGTCTTTAAGAAGTACTGCAATACTTATTATTTGCTTCTGCAGATTACCACAAATCAATTTTCACTCGAAATTACCAAAAATTTTGCGTTTAAAAAACTGAACGCGAGCACAAACCCAAGTGAACGATTTGACAGTTCAAGTGAGTGAATGCGCCGCGTTGCGTTTTACGCGGTACCGATTTTCATATGAAACTACGTAAGACAACGCGAGCAGTCACCGAGTGAGGTGATGCGTTTTACAAAATACCAAATTAGTGAACGCAGGGTGAAGTGAGGCGTTGGGATTTACAAAATAAGCACCTAAATCTAATTTGCGAATTGAGTTTAAATCTAGTTTAAATTTTCTTGAGTTTCACAGTGCATTTATTTAAATACGGAATAATGAATGGCAACTTCGAATATTTGGCAATTGAGGGTTAGCACAACTTGCCAAAATCATATGTTCAATTGTGCAATTATGGAGGCAGCGCGAGCTAAAAATTTTTCGTCGGCCGAAAGAATTGAATTATTGGATATTGTGCAAAGAATCCACAGTTTATATTATTTATAATACTACGGGATCATTTATATGTGCTACACCATGCAGTTGTATGTTTAATTTGGCCGCTTATAAATTGCAATATTGTCGACGCAGCTTGCTTGCACATCCGAAATCAGCTGTTTATTTGTTTTCGATTGCAACTCTGTGCCGTACTTAAATATCCACAATCGGCTATTTAAATCAAAGAGAATATAAGCAGAAGAGATATCAAACCGTTCCAGTCCTAAAAATGCGTGACTTTAGTACAGAAAACCCAGATGAAAACTCACTCATTCTACCCAGAAACCTGCTCATTTTTCTCGAGCAATTCCGGCCATTATGCTGCCGTTGGTGTGGCGGATATTGAGTAAATTCTAAAACCGGTTTGTTCGGCGCAGGATAGATTGAGTTTCTTTCGCATTCCGCATGCAGTCGAATTTGACAATATCGCTGCTGATGTCAAGCAGAACAGAGCAAAGTGCGGATGTTCTGCTTGTTCTCATTTATGTTCCACCACGTGACAAAAACCGGTTTTGGGAAATTGGTTTGGTGCGAATGCCGTACATTTCTCAATTTCTTGATTCTTTGCCGTCTTGTCGAATTTTCGTTTTGCCGACTGCAAACTGACAAATGGCAATTTCCTATTAGGCAAATGATATGTTTGCTTGCCTTAAAATTTTATCTAATTTATTTGAACGCAATGCATTTTTCCGAAATTTTGCTTAATTTAATATTTTTTCATCTATTTTATTTGCATTGATATACATATCTTGATAAAGCACTTTTCTCAGATTTTGCAGATACTTTTCGTCAAATATTTTTTAAGGTCATATTTTTTTAAAGAGCCCATTAAATATACATTAATTAATCACATTTATCCAATATACATACTTATATCCCTTTCAACTCTTATTTCTGTCCTTAAGCAGCACATCCGACGGCAGCTATTACAACTTCTCTAAATAACTTACTTACATATATATGCATATAGCAATGCATTATTGATTACACTTATTCATTACATGTTTATCTTTATACCCTTTCGATTTAAATTTCCTATATGACTACATATGTTTACACATAAGTTCTATACTCAAGTTTATTCCATTATATTATTATTTATTTATTTATTATATTATGTAAATTTTTTATCTCATTAGTTCATAAGAATGTATGAAAATGTTTCTCTTATAATCATTGAAAAGAAGTAAACCAGAAATAAAGTCTAATATTCATATATCCAAATGTTGTGTGTTCATTTTAACTCTTAAGATAAACTCGGACTACAATGCGTGTACGTAAAGACAATTTGCCGTAATGGGCTCCTGCCGGTATTTCAAATTAAAATGAAACCAAAAGAGAAAACAAAGAACCCCATATTTCATACATAAATAAATCAGTTGCAATGCAAAACAGAATACAACCTTTTTGATAAATTTTAATGTATTCGTAAACGAAAATTAAAATATTTTCGCTGTTAGCATAACTAGTACAAGTATAAGTTACCAAAAATACCAATGAATTATCCCAAAATCCCACTTGGCAGTTGCATTCATCTTTATATTTTACATCAACGCACCCACATTCATATAAGCAACAATTCCGTGGGTTCGAGAAACACGAGCACAAAACAAACCAGAGTCTCATACAAATTTGTATAATTAAGGTGGTGGAATATGAGATGAAAGGGCCATATATTGCAGAAATTTAATTAATTAATATGCACATTAAATAGTATGATTTTTAAAAAAAGTTTTCCTAAAAAATATTTGACAAAAAGTATCTGCAAAATCTGAAAGAAATGCTTTATCAAAATATATGTATCTATGAAAATAAAATACATATATGAGAAAGTATTAAATGAAGCAAAATCACTGAAAAGTGTATTGCGCTTAAATAAGTTTGATAAAACTTAAGGGCAATCAAAGATATTATTTATCTAATAGCAAATGGTCAATTGTCAATTTGCCGCCGGCACAACGAAAATTCGACAAAACATCAAGAAATACTTCTTCGATTGCTGATTTTAAAGAACGCATACACCATTGCAATTCCCTAAAACCAGTTTTCCCACGTGGTGGAACATAAATGAGAACAAGCAGAACATCCGCACTTTGGCCTGTTCTGCTTGACATCAGCAGCGATATTGTCAAATTCGACTGCATGCGGAATGCGAAAGAAACTCAATCTATCCTGCGCCGAACAAACCGGTTTTAGAATTTACTCAATATCCGCCACACCAACGGCAGCATAATGGCCGGAATTGCTCGAGAAAAATGAGCAGGTTTCTGGGTAGAATGAGTGAGTTTTCATCTGGGTTTTCTGTACTAAAGTCACGCATTTTTAGGACTGGAACGGTTTGATATCTCTTCTGCTTATATTCTCTTTGATTTAAATCGTATTTAACTTCCAACTGTGAAACTGAAATTCCTTATTTAAACTGCAATCAGGGTTTAAACATCCACTGTGAAACTGGCCCTAAATAGAACATTTAGTTTAATCAAAATAAGGGAAAATATTTTATTTATGAACAGTTAACATTAATTTGTTCTTTTGTTGTTAAATTAAATTAAATTCACATATTTTGTTATCTTCTAAAATACAAAAACCAACTTAAACAAAGCTTCAAGCTTTGAACATACATTTAGGGCCAGTTTCACAGTGGATGTTTAAATCTAATTTGCGAATTGAGTTTAAATCTAGTTTAACTTTTCTTGAGTTTCACAGTGCATTTATTTAAATACGGAATAATGAATGGCAACTTCGAATATTTGACAATTGAAGGTTGACACAACTTGCCAAAAACATATGTTCAATTGTTCAATTATGGAGGCAGCGCGAGCTAAAAATTTTTCGTCGGCCGAAAGAAGTGAATTATTGGATATTGTGCAAAGAATCCACAGTTTATATTATTTATAATACAACGGGATCATTTATATGTGCTATACCATGCAGTTTTATGTTTAATTTGATCTCTTATAAATTGCAATATTGTCGACGCAGCTTGCTTGCACATCCGAAATCAGCTGTTTATTTGTTTTCGATTGCAACTCTGTGCCGTACTTAAATATCCACAATCGGCTATTTAAATCGTATTTAACTTCCAACTGTGAAACTGAAATTCTCTATTTAAACTGCAATCAGAGTTTAAATATCCACTGTGAAACTGGCCCTTAAATGCTTTCTTAAAAATAACACGTTTGTGAAAATTGTGTATGAAATATGAGATCTTTCAATAGCGGGGTTAGACGATCCTACATGTCGTCCAACATGTAGGACAAGCCGCGATGTTGGATCGTGTATACGCAAGAAACAACCGCTTGTCACACATGTGGGATGGTTTTCAAAATTTTTTGATATTTCTGCTCGCTTGTCATACCATCCAACCTGTGTAAACACAAATTGGTCAAGCCTAGTGTATTTTGGCACTGAGAAATTGTCCGTCCTGTTAACATGATCACGGACAGTAAGAATTTCATTGAGCTGCAGCCTGCAGTTGGTTCTTACTTTGAAATATACGTTAATTAGAAAAACTTAAGGATGTATAAAGTTAAATGAATAAAAATGGCTTTAAAATTTTAATGCTATAGCATTTCATTTTGCATCACTATGGAAATGAATGCTATGCACAAAATATGCATAAAAGAGATAAATTAAATAATTTTCCTGAAACTTGGAAAATTAATGGCGGAGTTCATAAATAGAAATAGAAACGCACAAAATAAAGTGTACGTAGCGCTTTTAAAAAAACGAATTGAGTCGAATGCTATCGACGAGAGCTGAGAACGCCCATTCTTTTTCAAAAGTCTCATTTGCCGTCGGTAAAAAGGCTTTGGCTGTATGCGTGCGTCTCGCTTGGCAACTTGAAGAAAGTGATGCTGTACGACATGTGGGACCGTGTTACGCAGCGGCACGTGTGCAGTTATACCTGCCGTCAAGCCATGTTGGACGACATGTAGGAACGTCTAAACCCCGCTAATCTTATATATAAAAATGGATTGCCGTGAGTTAGTCCGGCGAAAGCACGAAAACGGCTGAACCGATTTTGATGAAATTTAGTGAGTGTGGTTGAGTGGGTTCAGGGATGGTTCTGATCTATAATTGGACCCGATTGGACAAGGGGGCGTGGCACCGCCCATACAAACCAAATTGTTTACATCGAATAGCTTTGGAACTAAAAGTCGTGCCACATTGAAATTTCGTATGCACCCGCCTCTTGGATGCGTCGTCCCACTGATAAAATGTTATGGGCGTAGGTCACGGGGCGTGGCACTTTTCAATTAACTACTCATTTTGGTATAGCTTGAGAACTATTCATCACACAGCAATGAAACTCGGTAAAAGCTTACTTCATATCCATATTCTTCTACTGAGAAAATTAGAAGGGGACTGGACAAGGGGGCGTGGCACCCCCAAACAAACCAAATTTTTGATCTCGAACAGCTTTGGAACTAAAAGTCGTGCAACATTGAAATTCGGAATCCATTGGCCTCTTGGATACATCGTGCCACTGGTAAAATTTTATGGGCGTAGGATAAGGGGCGTGGCACTTTTTTTTATCAACTCCACATTTGTGTATAACTTTAGAACTACACATTACACATCAATGAAACTCGGCAGGAACTTACTACATATCCATATCCTTCAGCTGGGAAAATGGGACGGGCAGTGGATAAGGGGGCGTGGCACCCCCCATACAAACAAAATTTTTGATCTCGATTAGCTTTGGAACTAAAGGCCGTGCAGCATTGAAATTTCGTATGCAGTCGCCTCTTGGATGTGTCGTCCCACTGGTAAAATTATGGGCGTAGGATAAGGGACGTAGCAATTTTTATCAACTCCAGATTTGTGTATAACTTTAGAACTACACATCACACATCAATGAAACTCGGTAGGAACTTACTACATATCCATATCCTTCTACTGAGCAAATAAGGCGGACACTGGGTAAGGGGGCGTGGCAGCGCCCATACAAACAAAATCGTTTATATAGAATAGCTTTGGAACTAAAGGTCGTGCAGCATTGAAATTTCGTATGCAGTCGCTTCTTGGATTTGTCGTCCCACTGGTAAAATTTTATGGGCGTAGGACAGGGGGCGTGGCACTTTTCAAGCAACTACACACTTGGGCTTCAGTTTATAATTATAGGTACACCACACATCAATGAAAAACGATAGGAACTTACTCGCCGCGCCTTGCAAGCAAAACAACAATAACTCATCGCGCCACAAATATGCCACGAATATTAGGGTCGATCACAGCCGTATTATTTGTTAAATTGAGGATATGACATATGACGATAGGAAACACTGTGAATACCCTAAATATTGTGTACTGCTCTGCAAGTTTTAAATTCTTTTTGCGAAAAATTTCAGAGCTCTAAAATTGAATTTATGGAAGACTAAAAAGTAGAAAATAAAATTATATAAAAAAAAAACTTTTTAAAAATAAGCTTTTATTAATAGTAAGATACAGGTGACTTGGAAACAATTTATTTTCTACTTTTTAGTACATTAAATAAATTAAAGCTTATTTTTAAAAAGTTTTTTTTTATATAATTTTATTATTGTATAAATTAACTATTTGGTGTGAATTTATGATAAAAGCGATGAGGGTGGTAAAAAGTGAACATTCAGTTTGATGCAATTGCATTTCTTTCTATTTTTGCAAAATTTTTTATGCCATTCATGTAATATCAAATTAAGGTCAGAAGCAAAAATTGTTCAATGCAATTTTTCAATTTTACAATGCTTATAAATGTTTAGTTGCACGAGTCTCTGTAGAAGCATAGAATGTTGACATTGCCATCATAAAAACGAAACTACTTCCGTTTCATCAGTGAAAAGGTGCACGCTACATTCCGGATTGCGTAGTAGAAATATCTGCGTCGATTAGAAAACTACTACAAAAATCGTGTCAGCTGTGAAAAGAATGTTGCCATACAAAAAAATCACTGGAAAATTGAAATAGAAATCAAAGAGAGTATAAGGAGAAGAGGTAACAACCCGTTCCAGTGCTAAAAATGCGTGACTTTAGTACAGAAAAACTAGTAGAAAACTGACTCATTCTACCCAGAAACCTGCTCATTTTTCTCGAGCGATTCCGGCCATTATGTTGCCGCTTGTGTGGCGGATATTGAGTAAATTCAAGAAGCGGTTTGTTCGGCGCAGGATAGATTGAGTTTCTTTCGCATTCCGCATGCAGTCGAATTCGACAGTATCGCTGCTGATGTCAAGCAGAACAGGCCAAAGTGTGGATGTTCTGCTTGTTCTCATGTATGTTCCAACACGTGGCAAAAACCGGTTTTGGGAAATTGGTTTGCTGCGAGTGCCGTACATTTCTCAATTTCTTGATTCTTTGCCGTCTTGTTGAATTTTCGTTTTGCCGACTGCAAACTGACAAATGGCAATTTCCTATTAGACAAATAATATGTTTGCTTGTCTTTAAATTTTATCAAATTAAGCGCAGTGCATTTTTCAAAAATTTGTCTTTATTTAATATTTTTTCATCTATTTTATTTGCATTGATATACATATCTTGGTAAAGCACTTTTCTCAGATTTTGCAGATACTTTTCGTCAAATATTTTTTAAGGTCATATTTTTTTAAAGAGCACATTAAATATACATTAATTAATCACATTTATCCAATATACATACTTACATCCCTTTCAACACTTATTTCTGTCCTTAAGCAGCACACCCGACGACAGCATTATTTGAGCTGTCCGTCCGTTTGTTTACATTTTTTATACACACTTGCCTGGGATGCTGTTTTGATGTGTGTGTGTGTTGCCTGCAAATTTTTCGCCTTTTTGAACGCATTCTACCTAGTAAGTATTTTTTATGTCGCGACCACTGCGGACGGCTAGGCGTGCAGGTGTTTGGCGCGGTTGTCTATGATAAGAGGTCGGTTGCAGATTTTGTAATAAAGGAACGTCATTATGTTGTGGAAAAAAACTGGCCTTTGTGATATTTAAGAAGCATTTTACAAAATAAATAAATTCGAAATTGAGGGAGGCTTTTATGAGGGAACGTACTTTTTCAATATGCAACCAATTTAGCAATTTTAAATCAAAACAAAAATTCTGAGGCCAATGTCGACAAGATCACTTGCTCACTCACTCATTAAAATGACGTCTCAATAATGTTCAACAAATTTATTTGTAATTCATCGGGATAATTCTATTTTATGGTATAAACTAACTATTTTGTGTGTATTTATGATCAAATCGATGAGGCTGGTAAAAACTGAAAATTCAGTTTGTTGCAATTGCATTTCTTTCTATTTTCGAAAATTTTTAATGCTGGTCCTGTAATATCAAATTAAGATCAAAAGCAAACATTGTTCAGTGCAATTTTTCAAGTTTACAATGCTTATAAATGTTCAGTTGCACGAATTTCCGTAGGAGCATAGAATGTCGACATTGCCACCACAAAAACGAAACTACGTCCGTTGAATCGGTGAAAAGAGGCACGCTACATTCCACTTTTTTCCTTCAATTCAGCGACACACAGAAAGAAAACCGCTTAAAAATTATTGCGACGTCATTTTAATGAGTGAGTGAGCAAGTGATTTTGTCGACATTGGCCTCAGAATTTTTGCTTTGTGTTAAAATTGCTAAATTGGTTGCATATTGAAAAAGTACGTTCC
Organism: Neria commutata; assembly: GCA_963457695.1. Taxonomy (NCBI): domain Eukaryota; kingdom Metazoa; phylum Arthropoda; class Insecta; order Diptera; family Micropezidae; genus Neria; species Neria commutata. Next base: position 1,073,334 of record OY735250.1, read on the forward strand.
CTCATAAAAGCCTCCCTCAATTTCGAATTTATTTATTTTGTAAAATGCTTCTTAAATATCACAAAGGCCAGTTTTTTTCCACAACATAATGACGTTCCTTTATTACAAAATCTGCAACCGACCTCTTATCATAGACAACCGCGCCAAACACCTGCACGCCTAGCCGTCCGCAGTGGTCGCGACATAAAAAATACTTACTAGGTAGAATGCGTTCAAAAAGGCGAAAAATTTGCAGGCAACACACACACACATCAAAACAGCATCCCAGGCAAGTGTGTATAAAAAATGTAAACAAACGGACGGACAGCTCAAATAATGCTGTCGTCGGGTGTGCTGCTTAAGGACAGAAATAAGTGTTGAAAGGGATGTAAGTATGTATATTGGATAAATGTGATTAATTAATGTATATTTAATGTGCTCTTTAAAAAAATATGACCTTAAAAAATATTTGACGAAAAGTATCTGCAAAATCTGAGAAAAGTGCTTTACCAAGATATGTATATCAATGCAAATAAAATAGATGAAAAAATATTAAATAAAGACAAATTTTTGAAAAATGCACTGCGCTTAATTTGATAAAATTTAAAGGCAAGCAAACATATTATTTGTCTAATAGGAAATTGCCATTTGTCAGTTTGCAGTCGGCAAAACGAAAATTCGACAAGACGGCAAAGAATCAAGAAATTGAGAAATGTACGGCACTCGCAGCAAACCAATTTCCCAAAACCGGTTTTTGCCACGTGTTGGAACATACATGAGAACAAGCAGAACATCCACACTTTGGCCTGTTCTGCTTGACATCAGCAGCGATACTGTCGAATTCGACTGCATGCGGAATGCGAAAGAAACTCAATCTATCCTGCGCCGAACAAACCGCTTCTTGAATTTACTCAATATCCGCCACACAAGCGGCAACATAATGGCCGGAATCGCTCGAGAAAAATGAGCAGGTTTCTGGGTAGAATGAGTCAGTTTTCTACTAGTTTTTCTGTACTAAAGTCACGCATTTTTAGCACTGGAACGGGTTGTTACCTCTTCTCCTTATACTCTCTTTGATAGAAATAATGCTTTTCCTATGCAAGAATTAAATCGGCAACACTGATTAAAACAAGCGAATATTTATTGGAAATACAGTCCACCTGCGCTTTCGTTTGCTTTTAATTTGTACATATCGTACATTTTATCCAACACTAAACTCATTGAGTCAATAGCGGGGTTTAGACGATCCTACATGTCGTCCAACATGGCTTGACGGCAGGTATAACTGCACACGTGCCGCTGCGTATACACGGTCCCACATGTCGTACAGCATCACTTTCTTCAAGTTGCCAAGCGAGACGCACGCATACAGCCAAAGCCTTTTTACCGACGGCATATGAGACTTTTGAAGAAGATTGGGCGTTCTCAGCTTTCGTCGATGGCATTTGACTCAAATCGTTTTTTTAAAAGCGCTACGTACACTTTATTTTGTGCGTTTCTATTTCTATTTATGAACTCCGCCATTAATTTTCCAAGCTTCAGGAAAATTATTAAATTTATCTCTTTTATGCATATTTTGTGCATAGCATTCATTTCCATAGTGATGCAAAATGAAATGCTATAGCATTAAAATTTTAAAGCCATTTTTATTCATTTAACTTTATACATCCTTAAGTTTTTCTAATTAACGTATATTTCAAAGTAAGAACCAACTGCAGGCTGCAGCTCAATGAAATTCTTACTGTCCGTGATCATGTTAACAGGACGGACAATTTCTCAGTGCCAAAATACACTAGGCTTGACCAATTTGTGTTTACACAGGTTGGATGGTATGACAAGCGAGCAGAAATATCAAAAAATTTTGAAAACCATCCCACATGTGTGACAAGCGGTTGTTTCTTGCGTATACACGATCCAACATCGCGGCTTGTCCTACATGTTGGACGACATGTAGGACCGTCTTAACCCCGCTAATGATTTACGGCCTTACCGTATAAATCACCGTGATCGAACGCAACGCGAACACGAAGCCAACGCCGGGATCAAAAAACGGCATTTTGTAAATCACGGCGTAATTGCGTTCGTTGTCTTACGGCATCACTTGAGCTGTCAAGTTCTTACGAAAAAGAGTTGTATTTTTCTTAATTTATCAGCCAAATACAAAACACACAAAATTTGCTGCATCCATTGCATACCTCCCATAGCCTAGTGGTTAGAGCGTTCGACTAGCACGCGAGAAGTTGCGAGTTCAACCCTCAACCGCGATGCATTTCTTTTTTTTTTGTGATTTCGATCCTCAACTGCTGTGCTAGTATTTTCTTTTTTTTGTACTTTTTTCTTTAGTATTTGTCTTTAAGAAGTACTGCAATACTTATTATTTGCTTCTGCAGATTAGCACAAATCAATTTTCACCCGAAATTACCAAAAATTTTGCGTTTAAAAAACTGAACGCGAGCACAAACCCAAGTGAACGATTTGACAGTTCAAGTGAGTGAATGCGCCGCGTTGCGTTTTACGCGGTACCGATTTTCATATGAAACTACGTAAGACAACGCGAGCAGTCACCGAGTGAGGTGATGCGTTTTACAAAATACCAAATTAGTGAACGCAGGGTGAAGTGAGGCGTTGGGATTTACAAAATAAGCACCTTAAACCCGAATGAATGTCTTGATCGCTCTTTCAAATGCATTCATGCAGACCTCTACCGTGTACATGTTAACAGAACGGACAATTTATCAAAGTGACAAAATAAACTAGGCTTGACCAAAAACATAAAAGGGAAAAGACTTCTCATTGGAACGTAATCGCAGATAGATAAAATTTCTTGACAATTATCTGGAAGGTTACCGATTGCGCCATCTATGGGCATTCGGCCGCTCGGCGCAAGTCTAGGCAGACATATGGACATATGTGCATACGTGTGTATATACGTGCGTATATTTCAAAGCGAAAGTGTTTGAGCAGACGCGCAGGCGCAGCGTAAATAGCAATAGCATGTGTGTGTGTATATCTGACGGCTGGATTGTGTCGATTTGTGAAGATTTCTGGCTCGCGACAAGCCATGGCTGGGTGGATAAGGCAAAAGGGAACAATGCGTGAAGTAGATGAGAAAGAGGACAGCATCGCTTTTGCATGTTTATATTTACAATTGCAGGCACTTTTTAGGTTCTTTGGTTTCAGCTAATTTGCCTGCCTTATGATATGAGCCCTTTTCTTTTATTTTTCAGCATTTTATACATATAATTCGCTGTTTATGGCATTTTTATCAAAGAAGAATGTGGGATGTAGCGTGCACCTTTTCACTGAACCAACGTAAGTAGTTTCGTTATTATGATGACAATGTCGACTTTCTATGCTCCTACAGAAATTCAGTTTCACGAATTCAAAATACTTGTGGGTGCATTGGTTGTGGTTGTAAGCATGAGGAGGCAAGAGCTGTGATAGCACAGGGAGTAAGGCGCTGGCACAGAAACCGAAAGTGCGTAAGTTCGATCCCTGGCAATTCTTATTTTTTTTTCAGTATTAAATTTGTTCAGTCACACGAACCGCTTCTATAAAACTCTATTAGAACATGAGGAGGCAAGAGCCGTGATAGCACAGGGAGTAAGGCGCTGGCGCAGAAACCGAAAGTGCGTAAGTTCGATCCCTGGCAATTCTTATTTTTTTTCAGTATTAAATTTGTTCAGTCACACGAACGGCTTCTATAAAACTCTATTAGAACATGAGGAGGCAAGAGCTGTGATAGCACAGGGAGTAAGGCGCTGGCACAGAAACCGAAAGTGCGTAAATTCGATCCCTGGCAATTCTTATTTTTTTTCAGTATTAAATTTGTTCAGTCACACGAACGGCTTCTATAAAACTCTATTAGAACATGAGGAGGCAAGAGCTTTGATAGCACAGGGAGTAAGGCGCTGGCGCAGAAACCGAAAGTGCGTGCGTTCGATCCCTGGCAATTCTTATTTTTTTTTTCGGTATTAAATTTGTTCAGTCACACGAACGGCTTCTATAAAACTCTATTAGAACATGAGGAGGCAAGAGCTGTGATAGCACAGGGAGTAAGGCGCTGGCACAGAAACCGAAAGTGCGTAAGTTCGATCCCTGGCAATTCTTATTTTTTTTCAGTATTAAATTTGTTCAGTCACACGAACGGCTTCTATAAAACTCTATTAGAACATGAGGAGGCAAGACAGCAGCAATAGCGAGAGGTCTTTTGGAGTCTGATGAGGAATGGGATCAATGCCTGACTGATGCTGGAACTTACTTGATGCCCAAACAATTGCGTGAGATGTTTGCGTACATATGCATTTTCTGCCAACCCTCTCGACCCCTTAAATTATGGCAAGATCACTTGGAAGACCTTACTCTGGACTACATGTGAACGAAAACAGCGGATGTATCGACCAACCTTGCTCTTCATGACGTCAATTTCATTCTCAGACAACATGGAATAACCTGCTCTTCTATTGGATTACCAGTACCTACGGGAAATCCGCCAGGAGAAGTCCACGTGTACAATCAGGAAGAACAAGTGCGAATGGCGAATGAACAAATTGAGAAGCTTAACCCAGCCCAGCTTGCAGGATTTCTCAAAGTCATGGTGGCAGTTGAGAACAATCACGCTGAATGCAAGCTTTTCTATCTTGATGGTCCTGGTGGCTCAGGAAAGACATTCCTCTACACCACCCTGATGGCATATTTTAGAGCACAAGGACAAGTCGTATTGCCATTTGCTACAACTGGAATTGCAGCCACTTTACTGGATGGAGGACGCACTGTTCACAGTGGTTTTAAGCTTCCCGTTCCACTGCTCGACAACTCGGTTTCATCAATGCGATTAACCTCTCCCGAAGCAGCAGTTTTACGTGAAGCCATCCTAATTGTCATCGATGAGATCACCATGCTCCCAAAGAATGGACTCCGCTGCATCGACAAGCTCTTGCGTGAGATAATGGGCAACGAGACAAGTTTTGGTGGAAAAGTTTTAGTTCTCGGTGGTGATTTTCGCCAGACGCTGCCGGTTGTACAAAGAGGAACTCGCACAGAAATCATAGAGTGCTTCATCAAATCAAGTAGATTGTGGAATCAATTTGAACAAATCTCTTTAACTTCAAATATGCGCAGTGAAGGTCAGGACGACCACAACAATTGGCTATTGCAAGTCGGCTCCGGAACTTTGCCATCGCCACCATGCATCTATGAGGCAGACACAATTGAAATTCCTACCGCGATGATCACAAATGAAAATCTCATTGGCGCTATCTTTGGAAACATTCAACAAATGTCTACTGATGAGCTGGCAAAGAGAGTCATTGTTGCTCCTACCAATGCACAAACTCTAGAGATGAATCGTAAAATTATCGACTTGATTCCTGGCGTCCCTCAAATTTATTACAGCGCCGATTCGATTGTCAGCGAAGACCCTAATGACGCACTCAATTTCCCCGTTGAATTTCTCAATGAGCAAACGCCTTCTGGAACACCACCTCATATCTTGCTGCTTAAAAAGGGTGTCATCATCATGCTGCTTCGGAACTTAAATCCCAAGAAAGGCCTTTGTAATGGAACGCGATTAGTTGTTGAGGAGCTTGCACGTAATTTCATCAAAGCAAAAATACTTTCTGAGTGCAACAAAGGAGACTCCGTTCTGATTCCACGCATTGATTTGGCGCCAACAGAGACAACTCTACCATTCGTCTTGAAGCGACGACAATTTCCAGTAATTCCGGCCTACGCAATGACGATCAACAAGTCGCAGGGCCAGTCTTTTGATCACATTGGTATTCATCTTGAAACAGCAGTCTTCGCCCACGGTCAACTTTACGTTGCTTTATCCCGCTGCAGGAATTCAAACAGAGTCAAGGTGTTCATCGAGCCCAATCCTCAACAAGGACCTCTTCTCAACGATACCCGCCAATTCACACGCAACGTAGTTTACACAGAGATCTTATAAGACAAATTAATTTCTACTGCGTATTTTTTGTGTTATTTTAAAAATTTAAAATAAAATATCGTCCTATTTAATGTTTTTAATGTAGACCGGTTACCCGGGCCATGCTTTTCCTTAAAATAAACTACTCTGTAAATGTGATTGATTTTTAATGTTGAAATGGTTTTTGTTAAGCTAAAAACACAATTTAACGGATAATGATTTAATAAATTTATGATGTTCTCCAACTCATATCTTGATTTAATTAATTTGATTTAAAAGCGTTATTGAGTCAGTGGGCGCCAGGGGCGCCTTTTCAAAACTAGTTGATATTAGAATAGATTGAAACACCTCCACCTCGAACATTGCTGCGTTTAAATTTAGCAACGATTACGATTCAATTGCCATTCCATTCATGACACTTTAATTTCGGTCGGCAACAGAAATCGAACAATCGAAGCTTTTTCTGTGCTAAGCGGCAACACGCTCTCTCGATCACGAAACAATTGACGTTACATAATATCACCACCTGTTCGAAACTTATTTCTTACGAAAAGTGCAATCCTGTGCTTTTTATAAGCTTTATATTAACTTCACTTTCTGTCCGCGGTATGTCAGTCAGTGGTATGTCGTCAAATCTAGTAATCAATTTTTCACCCACTTCCCGACTACTTAGAGATCTGAAACCTTGCATATATGCCTAAACTAGAGCCCAATACATGAATCAATAAATTTTATGGGCGTAGGATAAGGGGCGTGGCACTTTTTATAAACTCCAGATTTGTGTATAACTTTAGAACTACACATCAATGAAACTCGGTAGGAACTTACTGCATATCGATATCCTTCTACTGAGAAAATAAGGGGGCGTGGGACCCCCCATACAAACAAAATTTTTGATCTCGATTAGCTTAAGAGCTAAAGGTCGTGCAGCATTGAAATTTCGTATGCAGTCGCCTCTTGGATGTGTCATCCCACTGGTAAAATTTTATGGGCGTAGGATAAGGGGGCGTGGCATCCCCCATACAAACTAAATTTTTGATCTCGATTAGCTTAAGAACTAAAGGTCGTGCAGCATTGAAATTTCGTATGCAGTCGCCTCTTGGATGTGTCATCCCACTGGTAAAATTTTATGGGCGTAGGATAAGGGGGGTGTCACTTTTTATAAACTCCAGATTTGTGTATAACTTTAGAACTACACATCACACATCAATGAAACTCGGTAGAAACTTACTACATATCCATATCCTTCTACTGAAAAAATAAGGGGGCACTGGATAAGGGGGCGTGGCACCCCATACAAACAAAATTTTTGATCTCGATTAGCTTTGGAACTAAAGGTCGTGCAGCATTGAAATTTCGTATGCAGACGCCTCTTGGATGTGTCGTCCCACTGGTCACTTTTTTATAAACTCCAGATTTGTGTATAACTTTAGAACTTCACATCACACATCAATGAAACTCGGTAGAAACTTACTACATATCCATATCCTTCTACTGAAAAAATAAGGGGGCACTGGATAAGGGGGCGTGGCACCCCATACAAACAAAATTTTTGATCTCGATTAGCTTTGGAACTAAAGGTCGTGCAGCATTGAAATTTCGTATGCAGACGCCTCTTGGATGTGTCGTCCCACTGGTAAAATTTTTTGGGCGTAGGATAAGGGGCGTGGTACCCCCCATACAAACAAAATTTTTGATCTCGATTAGCTTTGGAATTAAAGGTCGTACAGCATTGAAATTTCGTATGCAGTCGCCTCTTGGATGCTTCGTCCCACTGGTAAAATTTTATGGGCGTAGGACAAGGGGCGTAGCACTTTTCAAGCAACTATACACTTCACACTTCAGTTTATAATTATAGGTACACCACACATCAATGAAAAACGAAAGGAACTTACTTGCCGCGCCCTGCTGGCAAAATAGCAACAACTCACCGCGTCACAAATATGCCACGAATATTAGGGTCGATCAGTGCCGTATTACTTGTTAAATTGAGGATATGGCATTTGACGATAGGAAACACTGTGAATACCCTAAATATTGTGTACCTACTGCTCTGCAAGTTTTAAATTCTTTTGGTGAAAAATTCCAGAGCTTTAAAATTGAATTTATGGAAGACTAAAAAGTAGAAAATAAAATTATATAAAAAAAACTTTTTAAAAATAAGCTTTAATTTATTTAATGTACTAAAAAGTAGAAAATAAATTGTTTTTAAGTCACCTGTATCTTACTATCAATAAAAGCTTGTGCGCTCAATATCCATATTCAAAATATCTTAAATTACTAGAATCTATTTGCAAATAATTATTTAAATAAAATATTGTGGTAACTGTTTGGCAAATATTGAACACATGAGCGCCCAAAGCTTTTATGGATAGTAAGATACAGGTGACTTAAAAACAATTTATTTTCTACTTTTTAGTACATTAAATAAATTAAAGCTTATTTTTAAAAAGTTTTTTTTTATATAATTTTTATAAGCTCTAGTCGTATTCTATGATTCACATTGCCTGCTTGCTGGCAGAATTTTGGGTCCTAAAAGTATGCCATACTTTAATTTGGCAAGACAGACAGAACAGATTTAAGCTTTCTTGTTGCTATGTCGAAAAATTTATCCGTAACAAAAATTTTGGGTTAGCCTCCGCAAAGAAGTTTTACTTCAAAAATTTTAAAACCATCCCACATGTGTGGCAAGCGGTTGTTCCTTGCGGACACACGATCGCACACTGCGGCTTGTCCTACATATCGTCACACATATGTTACCATGTAATCCCTGATATGCGTATAGTCAGTTGCTTATATATCTCTAACATAAGTGTCAAAAGAAATGCTCGGGCAGCGCTCGCTTAACATCGACTGTCATTTTGTCATTTTGGAACGCGTATTTTGGACAAATTCTTCTGCAATGACTCCATATTTCACTTTGCTATCCTCTGAAGATATTCCAAACTTGTTTTTAACGCAATACTCTTAAAATCACGCCTATTCACCAACTTTTTCCTTCACATCAATGTCCAATGGACTACGTCTCGACTAGCAAAAATTTCATGTTTCATGTCATTGACATAAATTTCATAAATTGAGTGTTACACGAACTTTTTTAAAAGCTTTTTGCTGCGTCTCCACGTGGAAGGAATTACATATTTCATGCGAGCTTTAAAAAGGGCAGTTCCCTGTATTTGCCACCAGAACTTGGAGAATTAAGTCCAACGAAATGGTTTACGAGAGAGATAAAGTGGAGCAATAAACTTCATGTTGCGAAAGTTTTTCCTCCTGCTTCTTTTTGCGAGTGCAGTACGTTTTAGGAAATAGTACTTTTTCATACAAATTCCAACACTGTTTTATTGATTGCTTGGTTAACCCCAATGCAGCGCTAGTTACCAGGATTGAAACGAAGAATTGTGTCTAGAAGTAGCTGCCCAGGCTTCAAAATATTACGCTTTTATTGCAGAGCGAAAGTAAAACAGCTTTTATTGCACTGCTTCAAAAGAAAATCGTTTATGGAAGTTAAGCTACAATATTAGTGCGGAATTCGGTATGTTTATTTTAAAGCGTCGAAAATGAAAATCTATATATTGTCCTTGCACACAGTACATTGGCAAAGAAAAAAATTGAAAACAAATACGGTGTGTGTGGTAAATAATATTTTGTGGAATAATATCGTGACCACTGCTGCCTTAAAATTTTTTCGAAAAGTGCGTAATCACTGCCAGCCAGCCGGTTAATCTTGAATTAGTTGTGCCCCTGCCCCTAGCAACAACCCTTGAAAATTATATGGAATTTGACATAATCTGGCAGCAAACCCGACTTCTTTTGATAGAAACAAACAAACTGTAATTTACATTATTCGTTCTCTTATGATTGTTATAGGTTAGACGGCAAGACTGTGAACTCTTTATTATTCACACCTGCAATTCTAAATTATCTACAATATATGATGGTCGAATTAACAGCTGTATGTAAATAACACGAGTTCTGAAACGCTAATATTTTTACGCGAATATGGATTTGTTACTGCAAATATTTTCGACTTGAGCTGATCTACTTTATATTGAAAAATAAGATACTCGAACTTTTGAGGAAAGTTTAACCTCTGTCACAGAGACGATTATTCAAAGAAGGTGACGGTGGTTATTCTGTGCTTTCTGCTTTTTCAAGGAAAGGAAATCAGCTGTTCATTTGGTTTTTAAGCCTACTACCACAGAATTTTTTTCGTTGCCTTTTAGCTGATTCTCGCAAATCCCCTTGTAAAAGTCCCCTTTAAGTATCAATGTGCTATGATGATGTGCTAGAAATTTGCTAAAACATGTCTAATTGTTAATGACTCTCAAAATGTGTTGTTTTATGGAAAATATAATAATCTATAAATATTAATAATCATTTTACAAATTAAATATTAATTTTTAAAAACAAATAACTCTCAAAACAGCTCGTAGAATGAGGCTAAGGCTTGGCTTTCTCGCATTAACTTGGGTGTGTTCGTTCTATTTAAGCACAAGGTAACGGAACCAACAAATTTATTCTATAGCCGTATCCTGATAAGGTTGAGAAGCTTTTAAGCCTCGTTCACATTCGACTTTCCTCGCTTTGCTTGACAGTTCGAGATTCAACAACAAAGCTTGAAAAGTAGAAGGTTTGCTACAATGAACGCTTTAACTTTGGATTTTACTGATATAATTGCAGTAGTAGTAGTTATGCTACTAATGTTTGAAATTCGCGAGTGTCTTAATTGAAAACGCAAACGCACGAGACAATGAAACCAACTGCAAGCGCACGAGAAAATGAAAAATATCACAAAAAATTTCAACAACAGATTGTCAAAGCGCAAACAAGTTGAGAGTTGCCCAACATTTTGCTTCGCATTGCTTCGCTTCGCTTTCCTCGCGTTCTATTTAGCAAGCCTCGTATAAAAGCATGTATTGAACTTATCTGTCAAAGCGAAATTCTGACGCAAAGCGAAGCAAAAGTCGAATGTGAACGAACCTTTATTTACATAGCAAAGTATTACTCTTTGACAGTTGCCATCTAAATCCTTCCAGCAAGCAAATTTTTTGTTGCTGTTGATGTTATCCGTCGGTCGGGATTGAACGAGCGACTTCACGCATCAACGACCAAACATAGCCATGGCGCTTTACAAATTTAGCAATATTTCATTATATGTATTCCGGCTTTTATAGGTGTTTTTTCCGGCTAATTGCCTTTAACTTTCTGCTCTTTCAGCAACGGATTTATCCGGAAAATGCTATATTTAAGTGTACATAAAATTATTTCTGATTCTCTATTTTTAGATACGAAATTGCATGTTGATATCCCGTCGCGGCCAAGTTTTGCAAAATTGGACAAACCCTTTGTGAGTTTGTACGACAGCGTGAAGTCGTACGTGCGGATCATATTCCAGCAGAAAGTGGTGCTATCCGAGAATATGGTGCCAGTTGTTCAGCTACGCAGCCGCACGGGTAAACGGTCTTTATTTAAAATTTGCTACAACAACGTACTTTCCATATCCGTGTTTTATTACACGAAAATCGAAAAAAAGAATTTCAGTTTAGCAATTACAAAAACTGTCCAAAACCACTTTTTTTGTAAGAAAAACTCTGCCGAATTCTTTTGAACAATAAATTTACGTCCTCTTTCTGTTAGACAAAATCCTCTAGTCCCGAGTAATAACTACGTCTTTTCGGTTAGACTGCACATTTTATTTTCGAACGAATTTGATTGAAGTATGTGCGCAATTTCTATTCCGATTGCTTTCAATTTCTCTCGAAATCATTATCCGTAATATAACGAATCGTTGATTTTGTTTTGCAATAAGATTTCGCTATTCCCGTTTTATTTTGGCAGATATCTGATCTATGATTTGATAAAGCGAAAATATTTTTCATCAATTTAACAACGAAGCTGTACGTACTGCCAATTTAAAATAATCACTGCTTGTAACTGCGGTTCCTGGTAAAGTGCAGTTGCAGTTATTTTTCATGGTAATTCGGACCATTGGTGTGGTTGAGATTTATTCCTCCCTTAAAATGTTCGTTCTTTTTTCGACTAAAACCATTTCCGGCGGGTTTACTTTTTAATCTGTAACACCTTGTATATCAGAACAATACAATTAGTTAAGTTCTAGCTGAACTAGTGCTGACACTAGTCAAAAGTTCTGACAACTTTTTTGCAAATAGAATTGTGTTAATTGTAATTTTTTTATTACTATTGTAGGAGTTCTGGGACTAACGGAATTAGAGAAAGCATCGTTATCAAGGAAATCGTTGATTCTACGAAATCCCAAAAGCCATCGTGCACAGCAGAAACCAGAAGAGAACCGGGAAAATCACATATTCAATGCGCACCAAATAGTTCAGAAACATCAGTAATCACGGGAATCTATTTACATAAAGTTGTTGGTGGAGAAAACGGAGGTCAATACGTTACTAATGAATATGCAACTCACTCAGTGGATCAACTGCCTTATCCCCAGCAGCAAATTAATCAGAATTTAGCTTCGAGATTAATTTCAATTTCATCGCCACTAAAAGCAATACCAACAACAATATTTTTACAACGTTTGAAATTCCAGAGTGGCCTCAGAAACAACCAACTAGCACCCAAAACGACACATTCCTTTGCATCCGCACCAGAAACAAAAGCTTGCAAAAACATATTAAAACGTGTTTTAGAAGAATTTTCTATTAATACTAATTTTGTACCGAGGAATTGTAACATTGTCTTAAACAACAACTTTGGAATCAAGAAGAATATAAACAGCTTGCAGTCATTGGAATCATTTTCTGGTAAGTGCTGGAGAAGAAATGACAATTATGTTATAACTGAAAGCGCTGATTGGTTGCTTTCTGCTGCATCATGCTCATGCTCAACCACAGCATCAGATAGGTATCGAAAGCTTTTGCCAATTTGCAAGAAAACTTACATTCGATGGCAATCAAAACAGGCAGCTGATTCAAAAAAGTCCATTAAACTTTCACCAATTCTTCCCACAACGCCCGTCGAAGCATCAACAACTACTAAAATAGAAGAGCCTAGTGAAGAATTCACTAATCAGTATCAAGATATTCAGCGAAATCTTACATCATATAATGTTCCCATAACTAGGACACCGGTTGCGCTTCATGCTACAGCGCCAAGCTCAGCATTAACACCTACACCTATATCACAGCATATACAATCGGCTATACCCAGCACGACTGTTGCTCGTGCTAATTTTTTTAAAGAACTATGTACAAGCTCTACGCTAAATGATTTTCCTGCAGCTCAAGCACTTAGTGCCGACATAAGCCCTACCATTCATAATCAACAGAAAACCAAATCTACGCTTGCAATTATGGATGCTGCAAAAACAAAACCGGCAGTTTCATGCTCTGTTGTTTCCGCCGCGCCATCTGCGACTAACGTAACGGCTGGACGACGAATTGGAACTGTGTCATTTGAAGACAGTATGGAAAAATCAAAAGACAGAAAGTCTGACGAAACAGAATTCAATATCAGCAGTAAGGAACCAAAGCCTATTACTGAAACATCTTATGTACCCATAGCTTCAGTTGTAACTGAAGTTGTCACTCAGACTTCTGCTACTGCAACTTTTGTTCCTTCTACATCCGCCAACTCTGCATGTACTGCTATTCAAAAATTTAATCCAAACATGCGTTTCATTCGTAAAAGCGTAGAGCAGTCAGCTCGGAATGTAAATTCCAATTATTTGGAGTGGGAAACTGAATTTCCACGTGATTATGATGTTAATATAGAAATGCTATCACGCGAAGCTGAACATTTGGAAGAACAATTTCGCACTCCTACACGTGCTACGACCACTACTACGATTTCCTCTACAGCTGATACTAAACAACAAGTCAGGGGTACAAAACAGAGTTTCCAGAGCCATTCAGAGACACTGAAAAAGAAAGCTAACGAAAGATCGGCAACAGCAAGACCAATTACGCCTGTAGGAAAAGCTATTGAAGAGTGGAAGTTATTACAACCAATCGCAACAATAGCATCCGATATGGTGCAACAAGAGCAAACGAGACACGTGACGAAAACCACAACAAGTAGCAGTGCAATTGGGAAACGTGTAGGTTTTAAAGTCGAAGAAAAAATCGAAGAGCAATATGCAATTGCTGAAATACATATACTTAAGAAAGCAACATTAAAGTCAGCCGGTCGGGCTAGTTTCGAGGAAATTTCAACAACGCCTTTGATTGAGGAAAAATCCGTCGCAGATCCACCAGCATTAACTCTTAACTCGTGTACAGAAATTGTTCCCATAAGTACAGCTTCAATATCTGCGAGTTTAGAAGAATCCACTGGTAAAACACCTGCGACGACACTTGGTATAGGAGCAGGGTTACAAGCTGGTGGGGGTGTTACCACTACAACAACCACCTCCTTAACAACAACAACTACCAAGTTGGTAAGTGCATCGAAAGATGACGACGATGAACCAGTGGCAATGTCGCCATGTGGCCGATTTTTCAAGTACGACAAAGAAGTAGGACGTGGTTCTTTCAAAACAGTTTATCGCGGCCTAGATACAGAAACGGGAGTGGCTGTAGCATGGTGTGAATTATTGGTATGTTACAATATTATTTGTCGAGAATTATGTGTATATATATTGTTTTTTTTATGAAGGATAAACAAGTTAAGAAAAGTGAACGTAAACGTTTCCGTGAAGAGGCTGATATGCTGAAAAAACTACAACATCCCAACATAGTAAGATTTTATACTTATTGGGAATTCACTGTCTCACGCAAAAAGAATATAGTTCTAGTCACCGAATTAATGCTGTCTGGCACTCTTAAATCGTGAGTCTCAGTTCTAAAACCATTCTATATGTTACACTCTTCGACATTAAGCAGTTTTAATATTATAGTTTAATATACTTGCAGATATTTGAAACGTTTTAAGAAAATCAATCCAAAAGTATTGAAATCTTGGTGTCGCCAAATCTTAAAAGGCCTGCACTTTCTTCATACTCGTCCATTGCCTATTATACACCGTGATTTGAAATGTGATAACATATTTATAACTGGCACTACAGGTAGCGTTAAAATCGGTGATCTGGGCTTAGCAACATTAAAGAATCGCTCACATGCAAAGTCTGTGATTGGTACTCCAGAATTCATGGCACCGGAAATGTATGAAGAACACTACGATGAATCTGTTGATGTTTACGCCTTTGGCATGTGCATGCTTGAAATGGCTGTGTCTGAGTATCCCTATAGTGAGTGCAAGGGACCAGCCCAGATTTACAAGAAAGTTATTTCAGGAATAAAGCCGGCGGCGCTGACCAAAGTAGAGGATCCTAAAGTGCGTGAGATCATTGAAAAGTGCATAGAATTAAGAAAGGAGAACCGACCGAGCTGTAAAGATTTGCTGAACTCTGAATTTTTTGAAGAAGATATTGGTATACGTGTAGAACCAACTGCCACAGAAGCATTTCTTAATAATCCTGAGATCAATATAATTGAATTTCGTTTACGGTTTCTGGATCCAAAGAAACGTTCTTCTAAGCATAAGGAAAATGAGGCCATTCAGTTTGACTATGACATAAAACGAGATGATTGCGAGCTAATTTGTCTTGATATGACGAAAGAGAATATTATTACAGAAGAAGATTCACGTTCAGTAGCTCGTATGTTAAAGGTACAGGTATTCTCGCTGCTCAAAGAGCGTATGCAACGTCAGACTCAGCTGCAGCTGCAAAACGAAAAGTCGAGATTAGAAAAATTAGCCCTGAAGAAACAGCGGGAAATGTTACCTGCCAATGTCGAAGAAGAAGATGAAGACGATGATGATGTTGAGTCAGAAGAGGAAGAATTGGAATGGAAACGACAGCTGCAATGGCATAATGATATGGTACACAATGATGGCAATGTGGAATCAAATGAAGCCCCGTCAATGGAAAACTCTGAACAAGTTACAACAGTTACCATCCCAGTGCAAACATTAGTAAATCGTTCTACTGGAGCTAGTGGAATTTATATACCTGCTTTCGAACAGGAAGCAGATGCTGAATGTGAATACAATTCTAACCAACAACAGAAGCAGCAACACGGGGACACAGGTACGCAATATTTTGGGAATCTGGAAATACTAAAGCAACAAAAACAGCAAAATTTTGTAGCACAGAAGCAAAACATTTCAACAGAACCGTATTATCCACAACAGCAACCCACTGAGCAACTTCCACAGCAGTCCCAAATCCCTGCTTGTTATGCAACAAGTCACAGCACACAACTATCCCCTACTTCACCTGCTGTTGCTGCTCATTTATTATCACCAACTGATCAACAGCAGATCCCATTGAATTTATCTGCAGCTGCAGGGGCTTTCGTTAACCAAGTACCGTTGCAACAGCAGCAGACATTGCAACCACAGCTGTTTCAGCAGCAAGAATTACAGCAACAACAGTACCAACAGTTAGTACAATATCAACAAGCGGCGCAGCAACATGTGATACACCATCAAGAACCGGCACAGCAACAGAATTTGACACAACAACGGCAATTAGTACAAATGCACCAATTAATACAGCAGAAACATTTGGTGCAACATCAGCAATTAGCCCAACAGCAGCAAGTGGTACAGCAGGTAGCGCAGCAGCTGAAATCGGGACACCTGCAGCAACTTACACAACAATTGGTGCAAAAACCGCAATTATCTCAGCATCAGCAAATTCCGCAGAAACAGCTATTAGCACAGACGCAATCGACAGAGCAACAGCAATTGACCTATCGTCAACAATTGCCACTGCAACAGAATCTGACGCCTCAGCAAACCATAGGGCAGCTACAGAACCAAGTGATTGTAAAGTTGTCACACTCGCAGCCACTGCAGCAGCACCAGCACCGTAATGCAGTTTCGGCACCAATATTACATACCCAAGCGCAAGTAAAAGAAATTATTCCAAGTACTACAACCGCATACCCACAACAACAAATAATACAACAACATTCTCCGCAAGCCCAAATTTTGACCAATATCAATGATGAAAAGCAACAACAGCGCTCTCAAAAGTCCCGACGTTCGAATCGAAGTGGTGTTGAACGTATACCTAAACTAAGTGTAACCGGCATTGAGTATGGTACCGTGATCAATTGTCATATGGAAAATAAACCGAAAACTATAACATTCAAATTTGACATACGCGATGTCAATCCGACGGAAATTGCTAACAAATTGGTAAGTTTCGAATTTTATATCTTAAAATATCACTTGCTTTAACTATCCGGCATTGCTCCGGTTTATTATTGAAAATCTCTTCAAACTGACTACATAATTATCTTTTGACATCTTTATCTATCTTGTATGAATAATCTTTTAAGACTATTCTCTGTCAAGCAAAGCTAATTAACGAATGTTAAACAAATTTTTTTTTTATGATATATGTATATTTTTTATTAATTACAGATAGCACAGGATCTACTCTCACAATGTCAAAGCACTGTTTTCGTGGAAATGATAAACGATATCGTACGGCAAGTCAAACATAATCCTAATCAGATACCAGTACCCACAACTTATAGACGCAATATTGATAAGGTAAGGTATACTGAAATTTTTAATAGCTTCAGGAAGTAATATCTGTGGAAAGAAACCTTTCCAACACGAAGCGCAAACATACTTTCCTTGTATATTTGAATATTCATTTGTCTTCAGTACTGTATCTGCTTTTCTTAACACACATATATGTTTTTGGCATTATGGCTAAAATTCTTATTTGGTTTTGAATAGTTTGTTTCTTATAATGAAAAATTTTAGCTAATTTTGAAGAGACACTTGATTATGTGTGGATATTTTTATCATTTCTTAAGAAAGTGCTGACTCGGTAATAGTTATATCAAATTATGATAAATTGTGATCCTAACCTAATCGGCTTAAAAGCTATTATCATGATTGATCTACTTTTTTATACCCTACGCCCCTAACTTTCTGCGAAAATTATAACGAATTAAAGGAGCCGTCCTTGGTATAGACATAAGTATATAGACATGATCAGAATCACTTTCTGTGTTAATTTCTGGCTGTCCCTCTGTTTGTCTGGCTGTACGTGCGCGCAGGAAAGAAGGAGTTATCCGATTTAGACCAATTTGGTGCACAGTCGCACTGTTAGTCACACTACCTCGGAACTTTTTCAGTAAAATTGCTTAAATTTGTTTAATTACTCATTTAAGAGAATTATATTTGGTATTTAAGGTAAGGTGAGGGCCCTCTACGTCATACGAAAAAATGGGCGTCAGCCCACTATATATAATCGGAAAAATTTTGTCGGTCAAATGGATCTCAATTGATTAATTACAAACAAAAAAGGATGAAATTTGGCACTCCAGCCCATTCTTTTGTATGACGAGAATCAATATTTGGCATATATAGTCCTATTAGGAATATCTTGTGGTTTGCCACAAATGGGCGTGATCCGCCCACTATGTAGGCGGTAAAGGTAATACACCCACGATTTTATTTCATTAACTGGATTATCACCCCACTCGGTTACTTGGTGTAGAGCAGGGGGCGGCAACCTATGAGATGGAAGAGCCTAAAGTTACAATTTACAAAATTTCCCAGTTTTTAAAGAGCCACTAACATTTTTGTTTCAATATTATGGTATTTGATTAGAACTAAGAATATATAGAATTTGATTTTTGATTTAAAATAAATTGATATAATATTTATTCATATAAAACATGCAAATGTTTCGCACAAAGCATATTAACGTATTTAAGTTAGCTCTACTAGAATAATAAAAAAAGTAATAAAAATATATAACAGTTGTATTCGGACTTACTTGCCAAAGAGAAATGACAATAGCTGTCTATTTCTGTTCTGAAACAAATCGATATTAAGTGTACAACAATAAATAATTAGAATTATCTAATTATCGTCTGTCCTTTGCTTGTTTTCTGATCAGCAGCGCTTACCCTTGCCCGTCCGGCCATAAAATTTTCGGCACTTTGACCTACTTCTTCGAAACCAATTCACCTAAAATTAAAAAAAGAAAATATTTGGAATCCGCGGACGTTTCTAACAATACCCCACAAGATATAAAGAAAAAAAATTTCCCTGGGGAAATTTTTTACAAAGGTTGTCTTAAATAAAATTAAAAAAAGAAATAGAAAAGCAAATAAATCGAAAAAAGCTGCAGTTTTTCAGTAATCTATGACTAAAGATTTTATCAAAATTTTAGCTTGAGAAATGTAGAAAGGCAAGGGGGGTATGGTATTTTTTGGACATTTTGTGCTATATCTTCGAAACCACTTCACCGAAAATTATAAGAAAAATATGTTTTTTTTTATGGGGGTCATGCGTGATAAAATACCTAGTAACTCCGATTTTATCAACATTTTAGCTTGAGAAATGTGCTGAGCATATTGGATCATGTCGGCTTTTCTCTTATATCTTTCTAACCCGTTTAGATAAAATTAAAAAAAAATACATTTTGTAATCTATGGATGTAGCTCTTTCTAACGTTGCCACACACGATATGTTATAAAAATATTTTTGATTTTTTTTTTCCGACCCGAAAACCTTTAAATATAAAAATATTTCTAAAAATATGTTTTAACTTTTTACAGTGAAAATATGTTAAGATTATTAAGACCTAGCATCGTGCCAATTTTCAGGTTTCTGCGAAGAAAAAAAGGTCGTTTTATATACACACTCCGAAAACAAAAGTAACCTTATGTGTTCCCGTTTTTTCCCTTTTAGGGGAACGGAACCCTAAAAATGAATGCCTGTCTGTCTGTCCGTTTATACAAAGCTACACGCGTTGACCGATTTCAGCCAAACTTTATACCAATATTTTTGAAGACCAAAGGAAGGCGACTACATAAAATTTTTCGATACATCAAGAGGGCGTGGCACCTCCCATACAACTTAAATAATTGATTTGGCATATCTTTAAAACTACAAGTCATACACAGAGCTGTGTCGTAATGATTCCTTTAGGGAATCAATTACACTCAATTACAAATTACAAGGAATTGCAAAAAGTAATCAATTCCTTTTGTTCACAGCAAAGGAATTGATTACTTTTTAAATTCCTTTGAAAAATTCCAAAAGTAATTTGCTTTTTTTGAATTCCAAATCCAAGGAATTTTATTTTTTGGAATTCAAACGAATTCCTTTGTGAAAAAAATCAATTCCATTCCATGGAATTGAAAATGTAATTGACTTTTTCCAATTCCATTCCATGGAATTGAAAATGTAATTGATTTTTTTCGATTCCATTCCTCAAAGGAATTTAAAAAGGAATGCTGTCGGGTTATATGGCAATAAACTTTCATCCACTTCGAACTTAAAATTTTCGCACTTGTGCATATAATAATATTTGTCAATCGCGTGGTCATTCTTATCAACATTGTAAATACACCAAGACGCCATGCTCTCTCTGACGATCACTTCGAAATGCTGACTTTAATGAAAGCCAACGCACATTTCCTCGAATGATACAAAGAAAACCTCTTTTCTGTTTGTGTTTTTGTTGCTTATTGTTTGTTGCAAATTTAACAATTAAAATAAAATTAATATTCTTTCCAAATATTTTTCGTTTATTTACATATTTTGCCTGAAAATAAGGCGCAAAACTTTGAAAAAAATGTCCAATGCTTAATCTTGATTCTATTTTTTTACCACAACAAAAAATTCACATTCATGAATGAACTTTCAGTTTCTCAATTACTTTCACAATTCCTCTGAGGAATCGAAAAAAATCAATTACATTTTCAATTCCATGGAATGGAATTGGAAAAAGTCAATTACATTTTCAATTCCATGGAATTGAAAAAAATCAATTCCATTCCTACAAAGGAATTCGTTTGAATTCCAAAAAATAAAATTCCTTGGATTTGGAATTCAAAAAAAGCAAATTACTTTTGGAATTTTTCAAAGGAATTTCAAAAGTAATCAATTCCTTTGCTGTGAACAAAAGGAATTGATTACTTTTTGCAATTACTGAGGAATGTAATTGTAATTGTAATGGAATTGGATTTACCCAGCTCTGGTCATACAACATTGCGATTCCGTACGTAGGTACCTCTTGGATGCGTTGTCACACTGGTAAAATTTTATGGGCGTAAGACAAGGGGCGTGGCACTTTTCAAGCAACTACACATTTGGGCTTAAGTTTAGAACTATACACCACACATCAATAAAACACGATAGGAACTTACTACATATCCGTGTCCATCAACTCGGAAAATGGAACGGGCTTTGGACAAGGGGCGTGGCACCGCCCATACAACAGAGTTTTTGATATCGAATATCTTTTGGCCTGAAAGTCGGGCAGCATTGAAATTCCGTTTGCAGCCGACTCTTGGATGCGTGTTCCCACTGGTACAATTTTATGGGCGTAGGACATGGGGCGTGGCACTTTTCAATGAACTCCACTTTTGGGTATTACTTTAGAACTATGCATCATACATCAATGAAACTCGGTAGGAACTTACTACATATCCGTATCCTTGAACTGGGGAAAATGGGATGGGTATTGGACACGAGGCGTGGCACCCCTCATACAACTTAAATATTTGATTTGGTATACCTTTAAAACTACAAGTCATACAACATTAAAATTTTGTATTCTGTTAGTATTTAGTCATGCATACATGTAAACATTTTTACATAATTTGGGTTTTATATATGAGCTGTTATTTTTGAAAGTGGAATAAGTCCATTTTTTACAAAAATGTAGATAATGGCAGTTATAGATTAAACTTTTTATGATCTTTCTATGGGTAAACAATTTTTAGTAAAAAAAAATTTTTAATTCTAGTATTTGGGAGATGAAAGTTTTAGCTCTTAATAGTATTGACACTGAGAGTGAAATGTAAACTCTCGCAATAACAGAAAGTGGACTTATTACACTTTCAAAAATAACAGCTCATATATAGATTTAAGGTCATGGGACAAGGGTGCGTGGCACACCTCAAATGTATGTACCGTGAAAATTGGGGGTCCATGAGGAGTGAAGAGGGTCGTTACTTTAATTTTGGCCTACTACCAAAGGAGTAATCTACATACACAGATAGTTCTGTAAGGATTTACATATATGTATGACTTCCCCGTTTTGAAACTTCACAAACAAATAGAAAAGACATAAGCAAGGTCACTGAATATATCTCATACCATAAAACCACCCTGACAAAACACCCTTTACCATACCACTAAAAATAATGTGGTTTTTTATAACATTTTTATACCCTACACTACACCTATGGTAATAGGGTATAATAACTTTGTACGAAAATTGTAACGCATTAAAGGAGCCGTCCTAGGTATAGACATAAGTATATAGAAATGCTTAGAATCACTTTCTGTGTTGATTTCCGGTTGTCCGTCTGTCTTGCTGTCCGTGGCAACAGGAGAGAAAGAAGGAGTTGTCCGATTTGGACCAAAGTTGGCACACAGTCGCAGTGAACCTTCCACTACTTAGCAATTTTTCGTATCGACGGTCGTGAAGTGCGGACGTGTTTCTCTATCGCTCTGTGGCCATTTCAAATATACGATACTGTGCTGAATCAATTAACTTGTGAATCATATATTGGCTTATTCGCCATGTTCAACTGCACTAAGTGTAAGACTCAGTGTTTGGCAGATGACCATGTTGCATGTGGCATTTGTCTTCTATTAGTTCATTTAAAATGTGCTAAGTTGAGCACTAGCAGAATAAACTTATTTAAAAGCAACAAAAATGTGACATACAAATGTGACAATTGCATCAACCGTTCCTCTTCGTTCTCTCATTCTAAAGTTAACGGAGCTCTTAACAACTTAAACGAGCTGAGCGAATTTCTCAACTCTATCGCAAACTCTCATCCGTCTTACTCTGGTGGTCCAATTACAAACGGTAACCCCCACAGTGTAACAAGTGTCACCAACAAAATTCTAACACGCTCAAAGGCGAAAGTTGCTGACGCTAACCGAATGCTCTCGGTATTCAGTGCAAAGCGCAAGAGCTTAACACCGAACTCACCTGCGCTCTTGCATTCAATTAACAAAAACAATATCGCTAAGAACACGGGCAATGTTCGTTCTTCTCAACCGATCGGAAAAAGTGCACCGAAGCCTGTTTCTCCAAAATCACGCTCGCAAACTAAAGGTCCATCAGTGATGAGCAGTTCCCTCTCCTCCAGCTCCGTTGCGTCCGCTACTGACGCCAGCGAGAGAGGTGATGACGTCGGGCTCTCGGCTAGCACAACTGCTGATGCAGACACTAACCTCAATGAGTCTCTATTGTATGCTGATACTGCTGCTGCCGACGCTACTGCTCATGTCTCTGCTGCAGTTAACGACGGTAACTCTATTACTGCGCCTCTCTCGTGCTGCTGCCGCTGCAGTGGTCACGATATCGTCAAATGCTGTTGCTGCTGCTGCCGACGCTGCTGCTGATGCCATTGCTGCTACTAACGAAGCTAACTCTATTACTGCGCCTCTTTTGTATGCTGCTGCTGCTGCAGCTGACACGAACTCTTCGAATGTTCCTCTCTCGTATGCTGCTGCTGCTGCCGCTGCCGCTGCAGTTGTCACGAACTCTACAATTGCTAACTCCCATTCTCATAGCAATGATCATATACCAACAGCTGAGAGAAACAATAAAAAGCGTGCAGGTGTTGTTGGTAAAAATTACAATTCTAATAACGAGCTAGATGTTATGTTTAGCAAGAAATGGGTCTACTTGTCATTTTTCAAACCATCAGTTACCACGGAGACTATTCGCCGCTTGATTCAATACTTGTCGTATGTCGATTTTTTCACATTTTGAGTTAAGGATGGCATTTGGCTATATCTTCCTAAATATCGAAAAGTCGATCTTTTGGAATAAACAGTATTAATAACAAGGTTTCACTCTACCAAATACTCGATTTTCAGACAAATCTACCGTGCCAAAAAAAAATGGGAGTACTTTAAACTTAAAACTGCAAAAAGTGAAAAGGTCGACATACGACAAGTATTGAATCAAGCGGCGTATTGTCAACTTCGTCTCGAAACATGCTGGTATAGATCCAAATCGTCTCACCTGCCATAAATTAGTAAAGAGAGGCACGCCTGAAAAGTCGTTGAAAAAGGTAGCTTTTAAGCTCGGAACCTCTTCATCGCATTACGACAAACTGCTAGACTCTTCGGTATGGCCAGAAGATGTCAATGCTAAGCCATTCTGGCATCGTAAAAAATCAAAAGATACCGCTCCAATCCTTTCGTCGTAGCAATTACCAAGTGTATCTGACGCTCCTTCATCTGTATATGTAGGGGACACTTGCCATAAGCCTGTAGATGTCTTCCAATTATACTATCAAAACGTTGGCGGCACAAGAACAAAAATGCAACAGCTGTTCCTCTTCTTCACGTCTTATCAATATGATGCCATCGCAATAACCGAATCATGGCTATCTACAAATCATTACAATGCGGAAATCTTCGATACACAGCATTATAATGTGTTTCGAAAAGATAGATGCCCGACAACCACTGGACTATCGAAAGGTGGCGGGGTTCTACTTGCCGTTCGTGCCTCCATCGCTTGCACGCAAATAGACCTGCCCTCTACTCTGGTAGAACCCAATGAAACCGAATTCGACATCGATCGTCATTCTCAAAATGAATATCAACAAAAATCATGAAGTTTACATAATATTAAGTTATATACCTCCCCAGAGCCCATATGCTTTATATAAAATTCATGTTGATAATTGCACTGCTATTTTGAATGATTTAAAAGATAATCAAAATGTTATTATATTAGGGGATTTTAATCTTCCATACGTAAACTGGGAGTTTGGTCATGAATTGAACTCGTTTTTACCGTTTAACATATCGAGTGAGTGTGAGTGCGAGGTTCTTGACACTTTTGCTGAATTCAATCTCCGGCAAATAAATAGTTTTCACAACGGTCTCAACCGTATGCTTGATCTAATTTTTGTCGACAATGATCTTAACGCGAATGTCAGAAACCTCACATCTCCCCCTCTTCCTACATCCATGCACCATTTGGCTCTATGTTTAAATTTTAAATTCTATAGCTTTATCAAACCATCTAGTACACCGTCTTATTATAACTTTGCGAAAGCCAATTTTGTTGGCATATCTGATCTCTTAAATTCGATTGATTGGTTAACTGTTTTAAACAGCGCTGAACTAGCCATCGATTATGATGTTTTCTCTTCTAAAATGAATGAGGCAATAAAACTGTTTGTTCCTATTGAGCCATCTAGGTCTGCATCCCGTTTAGTTTAATTCAAAACTTATTAACATTAGCAACAGGAAGACTAAGGCATATAGATTGTACAGGAAATCCAATGAGAATGCTACTCTATATGCTAAATATATTCACCTTCAAAAGGAATTTGATACTCTTAATAAGTTCTTATATAAAAAATACATATGTAGTCTGAAGGCTCGATCAAAACCAACAGTAAGCAATTTTGGCTTTTCATTAACAATAAAAGGAAGTCCACCGGCATCCCAACGGTAATGCATTATTCCCAGATGACCGCTTCTAACGTTGAAAGCATCTGCAATCTTTTTGGCAATTTTTTTCGAACGGTGTATGTTTCCTCACAACCCACCTCAACGCGAAATACAGTAAATTCATGCAGTTCTGTCCGTATCGGTGATCTACAAGTATCTTTTGAGGAAGTCCTAAGTGAACTGACCTGTCTCAACACAGACAAGCAGCCTGGAATTGATGGGTTTCCACCAATCCTGCTAAGAAACTGTGCTATGGCACTAACCCAGCCTCTTTACATAATCTTCAACCGGTCTCTGGCCAGTGGTGAATTTCTTGATGCGTGGAAAACATCATTCATTATCCCAATACACAAGTCTGGGTCTAAATCGGATGTCCTAAACTATCGTCCGATTTGTAAGATCTCAACAATTCCGAAGTTATTTGAAAAATTGGTTTACAAAAAACTATCATTTCTACTTAAAGAGTCTATAGATCCCCACCAACATGGTTTTGTTAGCGGGAAATCCACCAGTACTAATCTGGCTATCTTCACTAACTATGTTCTGAACAACATTAGTAATGGTTTTCAATGTGACGTCATATATACTGATTTCTCAAAGGCTTTTGACAGGGTTAACCACAATATTCTGCTTGTTAAGCTCGAACAGTGTGGATTTCACTCGAATGCTTTGAGGTGGTTGAGGTCTTACTTAGTCGGAAGAACTCAATTTGTTCGACTAGATAACACCATATCTGATGCTATCGAAGTCACTTCAGGAGTCCCTTAGGGTAGTCACTTAGGACCGCTTCTTTTTTTAATCTTTGTGAATGATATTCCAAATATCTTACGCCACTCGCAGTGCCTTATGTTCGCTGATGACATAAAAATTTTTACGCGTGTTGCATCTCGTATGTATTGTATGAAACTTCAGGATGACCTAAGGTGCCTCTATAGTTGGTGTGAGAACAATTTACTACCGCTAAATGTGACCAAGTGCCAATGCTTAACCTTCGGTCGTCTTCGGAATCCGCTGGTATTCTCGTATGTTTTAGGTGACACTTTGCTCACCAGAATCCTAGAGAAAAAGGATCTTGGGGTAATTTTTGATCCCAAATTGAATTTCAATAGGCATATCGATTATACTGTGGCAAAATCAAGAGCCATGCTTGGATTTATTTTAAGAAATTCAAAAGATTTCAATAATCCTTTTACTCTCAAAAGCTTGTACTATGCTTTCGTTAGATCAAATCTTGAATACTGTTGTATTATCTGGGAACCATATTATGCTGTTCATTCCCTTAGAATCGAGAAAATCCAGAAATCCTTCACCAGGTGTGCCTTCCGCCTTTTGCATTGGAATACGGAAATGCCATCCTACCATTCAAGATGCCTCTTATTTGGTATACAGTCTCTACAGCTACGCCGCAAATATTATTGCGTTATGTTCGTCAGAGATCTAATAAGCTATCACATTGATTGTCCTTTCCTTCTCAATCTTATGCGTCTTTACTGCCCCGTTCGTGGACTTAGAACAAGGAACCTCTTTTATGAACCACCACATAGAGTTAATTACTGTCGAAATGAACCCATAACACGCTGTTTAAGGCAGGCCAATTCAGTATGTGATAAAATTGATTTCAATTTATTATCTAATAGAAATGCTTTTAAGCAACAACTGCTGTTAGAATTAATGTACCCTAATAGTAATTATGCAAATTAGCCTAGAATTATAACCAAATTGTCTTGTAGTCTACAAGAGCCTGATCTCTAATTGATGAAGTATTAATAAATAAAAAAAAAGTCATAAATAAAATCGGTCAAAGGACACGCCCATTATGGGCCTGTAAGTCCCACTACCTCGGGTTTTTTGCGATCAAATTGCTGTAATTTGCCTATTTACTCGTTGAAAAGAATACAACTTGGTATTCAAGTTAAGGGGTCGGTCATCTATGCCATACGAAAAAATGGGCGTGGTCCGCCCACTATGTAGGTTGTAAATCAAATGCACCCACAATTTCAGTGAATTATCACCCCACTTGGGAACATGGTGTAGGGTATTACTCTGTCGGTGAAACCCGACTGATACTTCCTTACTTTTTAAATTCCAATTTAGTTGTTATTCCCCGTAAGATGTGGCACTCGGGCAAAGCCGGGTAAATCCGCTAGTAATTTATAAACGACTAATTACTATTGTCATTTCTCTTTAACAAGTAAGTCCGAATAAAACTATTTTATCTAAAAACGAATCAGCTGAAAAACAAACTTGCATAATAGAAAATATATAACTATAATTATTAAAAAAAAAAGTTACAATAGTTACATTAATGGGAGCATTAGCCTTGCATGCCTTTTGAAAGTTTGGTTAAATCTGGCTCATAACTTGTTGTTTTTAATTTTTGAAGCACGATTTTTATTTATTATTCTTCTTTTTATTTTGCATTTTATTATATTCATGCAAGAGGACTGTTGAAATACAGCCTTGACAGCAACTCACAAATTCTTGCAACTCTGCTTTGGCAGACATATTGTTTTTCGTTTTTCCTTTTAACATTCACTCGCTTCTAAACTTTCAATAAAACCACATCGTATTCAATAAAACTGTATAGCCTATAATTGCGTGCGTTTTTAGTCTAAAGAAAAACTTCACTAGATCCGGGGTTTAAATCGACAATGCCTCTTAAAAGTCAAGTTAAACTGAGTTCGAAGGATCAGCGGAAGAAGAACCAGCATTGGAAGTGCTGATGAAGAAAGGTCCAGGTAAGCCAAAGATTATTCGCATAGGGAAGCCTGGTAGACCGGAAAAGCAACAAAATTACGTAAGTTTGCTATGCGCATTATTGCTCTATGCAGGACGAATATAAGTCGTTATTAAAAAACAACACTTGGCAATATCGGGACTGAAGATCGTTGGAAATAAATGGGTTTTCGCACTAAAAAGAGACAAAGATGGAAACGTAGAGCGGTTCAAAGCGAGCTTGGTTGCGAAAGGGTGTTCTCAGATTTATGGTCTCAACCACACCGAAACTTTTGCACCAGTTGTACGATACAGCACAATCAGAATGATTTTCGCAATCGCAGCAGAACTGTAGCCTTAAGCAGTACGGAATATCAGCACTTTCATCTGTTGTAAAAGAAGCCGTGTATTTAAAGCAACTACTTGGCGAAATGGAGCTAGAGTGCCCAAAGGCGGTTGTTGTTAACGGAGATAACTTGAGCGCCATGAATCTCGTTAAGAATCCCGTGTATCATTCGAGGAGTAAACATATTAATATAAAGTATCACTACATCAGGGATGTCTATCGAGGAGGCGAAATCGAGCTGAAATACTGCAGAAGCAGCGAAATTGTGGCAGACATTCTAACCAAGAACCTACCGAAAGTTAGCCACGAGAAGTTCACCAACATGATGGGTTTATACTGAATAATTGTTATATGTATTGCAATGCTTGAAAATGCTCGTTGAGGAGGCATGTTAAAATAAAGCCCTGAAAGCAACTCACATGTTCTTGCAATTCTGCTTTGGCAGACAATTGTTTTTTGTTTTTCCTTTTAACATTCACTCGCTTCTAAACTTTCATAAAACCACATCGTATTCAATAAAACCGAACTGTACCAACTGTAATTTGCTCTTGAGTTCTGTGAACTTGCCACTCCGCAAGTGTTCGGTTTTTATATCCAGCAGTTGCATTTGAAGCGAACCAGCATTGACTCAATGTTGATCTCATTTGTGTTTGTGTTGAGAGGATTTACTATAACCGTCAGAGTATTTGCGTCTATTTTTAATTACTCAAATCTCTTGGCGACTCCATTCTTCATTTCGGTTATAGCCATGCTGAAGTAATTGTTAGTATGTAGTGACTAGTGACTGCGCGCCAGTGGCAGGCATGGAGCCCTTGCCACAGGGATGGCTGGCCACAGCACGGCTGCGCCCAAGCGGCTGTCATCTGTCTGTCTACTCTCTTCTCCATCTTTTCTCACTGTTGGGTTTTTATCCTGTATGCAGTATATTTTTGTATGAGTTTTGAAAATAAAACAATATAATTATTAATATTTACGCATGGAGCTGGAGACCCACATCTTGACATCGAAAAAGCCTTATGCGGCTCGCGAGCAGCAGGTTGCCGACCCCTGGTGTAAGATATTACTCAAAAACACAAAGTGGTGCGCAACAAGGGCCTTCTAACAATAACAAGGTATTGCTCTGTCGGTGAAACCCGACTGATGCTTTCTTACTGGTTTTAGTTTACATTTGTAGCTTACACTAAAAGTTCCAGCAGTATAACTGTTGGCGCGGCGAGTTAGCCACTTGTGAAAATGAATAGAACATTGAGCGTTTCGAAGTTATTTAACAAATCCTCTTTATTGGAGACGAGTTTTAAAATTCCTGTGAACAATTTCAATTAATGTTAGTACAATTTCAATCCAATTTAACTTACTTTAGTTTGCTCAGTTCTTTCTTCGTGAGCTGTGGTCTGCAAAGTGACTTATTTCTACATATATTTCTATTTGACATTTCATTATTTCTATTTGACGTTTCATCCACGCAGGGATGCATTTTTACGATATATGAAGAAGTTGCCAGATTGATCGCAACACTCCCCCCCGGTATATTCCCAGGGAATCTACCAAACTACTGGAGGTCAATCACAGCAATCTTTACACCAGGCCTTTCTAGCAGTCCAGCAGCTGTTTTCACCAAGGCGCTTCTCACCTGCTTATCCGCAGCCTGCCTCACGCTAACGATCCTACCTTTCGGCGAACAGTTCCTTGGGTTCGCAGCATCGACAATACATAAATACAATGTCACCCTCCTCCAGGGGCTTTACATTGTCGAACCACTTGCATCGCCAAAACGAGTCAGCTATTTGTTGCGCGGTCAGCCAACTTCGTCGCAGTGTCACACCTTCAGTGACTGCATTTGCCAAAGGTTTTGAACCGTTTGAGGTTCCCAGCAAAAAGTGGTTGGGTGTCAGGGCTTCATCTGTTTCGTCAGCATCGGGTATATACGTCAGCGGCCTCGAATTGACGATCATCTCTACCTCCATTAGCGCTGCGTGTAACAGTTCGTCTGTGGGGTTGTAAGAGGACAATATTTTATACAGCACACCTTTGACTGAGCGTACTAAGCGCTCCCAAGCCCCACCCATGTGCGGCGAGCAAGGCGGTATGAACTGCCACTTCGTAGCTGGACTTGTGAATGTTCTGACTATAGCGTCCTTGTCCATTGCGACAAAGGCGTCTCCTAGCTCGCGCTCAGCACCCTTGAAATTAGTGCCATTGTCACTCCATAGCTCCAGCGGTGACCCACGCCTAGCGATGAAGTTGTGAATCGCGAGAATACATGAGTCTGTCGACAGCGAATACGCCACCTCCAAGTGTATTGCCCTCGTAGTTAGACATGTCAGCAACACTCCGTACCGCTTCTCTTTGCTCCTGCGTGTAGAAACTAGCATGGGTCCGAAGTAATCGACCCCAACGTACGAGAATGGTCGGCAATAGTAGGCGGTTCTCGCTAAGGGCAACTGCGACATCTTTGGCGGCTGTGGGCGGGCGCTGTTGATTCGACAAATTCAGCAGCACTTGCGTACATCCTTCACTGCCGAAGCTCGTTCGCCACAATTTCGTTGATGATATCTACGGTGATAACTCTCAATTAATAAAGTTGTAATGCGCTCACCTCTGGGTAATATGACAGGGTCGTTATGCCCGTCGGTTGACACTCGGCTTC
Organism: Neria commutata; assembly: GCA_963457695.1. Classification (NCBI taxonomy): domain Eukaryota; kingdom Metazoa; phylum Arthropoda; class Insecta; order Diptera; family Micropezidae; genus Neria; species Neria commutata. The sequence continues at coordinate 1,104,414 of OY735250.1, forward strand.
CCAGTCGAATCACGCCATTGGAATCTAAATACGGTGACAACTTGTAGATGGAGCTGGATTTTTTTAATACTTTTCCACTCGATAGCTGAGTGAGATCACTGCGGTAGACATTTGCTTGCGCCTCTTTCCAAAGCAACATTTCGGCGAGCTTCATTTCCTCCTGAGACACAATGCCATGCGCCAGCTCCCCGTGCAGAAGTTTCTGCCAGGCGCTTCCAGAGCGTACCACCGTCGCAGATACTCGCAGAAGTTTTTCCCATGTTGAAAAACGTTCAGGTCTCATCGATAGAGAATATAGCTGCAAGCTCTCACCCTCGCTATGATGAGCAGAATATTGCGGACGCAGCTCCTCTTGAACGCATACTGTAGTGTTGTTTTCCTCTTTTGGCCAGTCAATCGGATTTCGCTTTAGAAAAGCTGGCGCACTTAGCCAGCGGCTGCTGCTCGAAAAGTCGGGCACTTTTTGCCATTTCGTGGCCTCATCTGCCACGTTTTCATCAGAAGGGACCCAGCGCCAATTACTCACGTCGGTCAGCTCTAATATTTCGCTTACCCGAAATGCTACAAATTGGCGGTAGCGTCGATGATCGGACCTTAGCCACGCCAGCACAGTTCGAGAGTCGGACCAAAATACCTGGCTAGTTATAGTGATGGAGTGTGTTTCAACTAAACTCTTTGCCAAACGTGCACCTAGCAGAGCAGCCTGCAGCTTCAATCTAGGCACCGACATCATCTTCAGTGGCGCCACTCTAGTTTTGCATCCGAGTAAGCTGCAGTCTACAATGTTTTCGTCTGAGCACCTCAGATAACTCACGGCAGCATATCCATCCTCACTGGCATCTACAAATGTGTGCATTTCGATGTCAGGAAACCGACTTAATTTTGCCTTTATATAGCACCGCGGAATCTTTATCTGCTCTATTTTTGGTAGGCATCGGATCCATGTAAGCCATTTGCCGAACTGAACATCTTGAATTGGCTCATCCCAATCGCAACCGGACCTCCAGGTTTCCTGAAACATAATTTTAGCGTACATCACGTAGAAGGCAATAAAACCAAGTGGGTCAAAAATTGTCATCAGCAGACAAGAAACTCTCGTTTGGTGGGAGGCCTTAATCCTTGCAGCAGCTCTTTATTTTTGCAGCGATTAGATACTCTAAACACGAAGTAGTCATCCGTGGTAGTCCACCACATGCCCAATACCTTTTCAGTCGAAATTTCTAGATCAGTATCGAAACTTAAGGCACCATCTGGTTCCGCATTTAACGCACAACGAACGGCACGAGAGTTTGAAAGCCAGTTGCGTATATGGAATCCACCTTGCGCATGCACCCATCTAACTTCCTTTGCCAACTTAATTGCCTCCTCTTCGGTATCTACGATATCCAGCAAATCGTCTACGTAGTGGTTCTCTAGAATGCACTTGGCTGCTCTCGGGTACTGCTGTTGAAATTCGATAGCGTTCTGGTTCTTGACGTACTGTGCGCAACTCGGAGAGCATGTTGCGCCAAATGTCATAACTTCCATTACATACGCTGTCGGTTGATCCGAGTTAAGCGCCAATCAGTCACCGCGTATCTTTTTTAAGCGGAATTAATCGTAATGGCAAAATTTGGGCCGTTCAGTGAAAATTGTATCGCAGCTGTGGCTCTTTTGCAGGTTTCTGTCTTGGTTATTGTTGCCGTGCTGCCATATAGTTTCGTGCACAAAGTAAGCACGCTGTTCATATATTGAGGTTAAATTTTACATTCTTTATAAAATCTATGACACAGAATTATCTAAATTTTTAGATATATTTATTGTGGTCTACTTTTAAGAATTTATTATAGCAATAATAATCCGGTTTTAGTTCTAAATTAAAATCGAAGAGCAGTGGCAGCACTGTTTTTAGTACAAAGCAATGTCATTCTCTCATCCTCTCTGAGCATCAGAGCAGACGTAAACGTGTGAGAAAAACCAATTTGGATTATAATTTCTGCGTTACGCGCCGTTTAAATACGCGTTGAGCGAACGCATGTATGAGCTTGGGTAAGGTAGGTTTTGTCTGCGATCCGATTAAATACGATACGCGGTGACTGATTGGCGCTTTAGCCTCGTACCATAAAGATTGCTGATACCTTTGGTCTTCTTGGCGTACCCGCACCTGATGATACATTTCAGCTATATCTCCGCTCAGGGCTATTCTCCTCTGCCGAAATTTTCTCATCACAGAGACCAGCGAGGTTAGCTGGTCGGGACCCTTGAGCAACATTGTGTTTAAAGAAACGCCGTTGACCTTTGCCGCTGCATCCCAAACGAGACGTAGTTTTCCCCGGTTTACTTGGATTCGTAACTGGAAATACAGGCAGGTACCAACAGTCGTTGTGACGTATTTCACTTGGTTCCAGTTTTCGCGCGTACCCCTTGGCCAAGTAATCATCAATTTTGGACTGCAGCTGCTGGGCTAAAGCTGGATCTCGATTCATTCTGCTATACAGGCATCTAGCTCTCCGCTGAGCCATAGGAAAACTTTCAGCATGCAGTGGGGGCCTGTTTTTCCACAACAAACCTGTTTCGAAACGGTTACCGATTCTACGCGTAAACCTCTGTAGCTGATCCATCACTTGAATGTCGTCTTCAGATAGCAACGTACTCATGTTATTTGCTACATCCATATTGTCAAGGCAGATGTAGCTCTTAACAGTTCGGAGTAGCTCGGCATTCACTGCGACTTCACAATCGCATATATGAAACACGGGTCGAGGAGATTCGCTACCAGCCCATTCCTTCGCGGTCGGTCCCTTCACAGCCCATCCCAAACGAGTCTTTTCAGCTACAGGCTCGCATGTTCCGCCTTCCCTACATTTAAAGCTGCGACCAAGAATGCTGTTATTTAAACCGATTAGCAGCCTAGGCTCAGCATCTGAGTACGACCGTATAGGAAGGCCATGCAGATGCTTGTATTGGGCCTGCAGTTTGCCAATGTCCAAGGTTTGCTTGGGCAGTCCCAACTCTCGCACAGTGTGAACGTCTTTCAGTGCAAATCGTTTTGAACGGCCAAGCCCAGAAATCTGCAAGTTTAACAGCATGGACTCATCCTCGTAGCGGTGAGGGTTGGATGGCCATCGCAAACACAAGGGTTGCGGAGTGCCTGATATATTTAGCTCGCGCAGCAACTTCTCATCCATTAGAGTAAGCGATGAGCCATCATCGAAGAAGGCAAATGTGTCAAACTGTACGCCGTTCCCGTACAAGGTGACCGGGAGTACTTTGAAAAGAACGTGATTAAGCTCGTCGCGATGCGTATGGACATTTCGTGGAATGTCTGCGACTTCCAAGGGCGCGCTTTTGTACAGAAGGGGATGATGGTTTAGACCACACCCATCAATGTTGCATACAGCAGGAGAGCGGCATGGTTTTGGATCATGCGGCTTCAGGCAGCGCCGGCATAATTTGTGAGCGCGTACCATACCCCAGCGTTCGGATATTGACATCCTGGCAAAAGTATCACAGGTGCCGATCAGACCCTGCAATTAGTGGCATGGCCAGTCTTCCTAACCTCCGCGTGTGCATTCAGTGCGCCTCTCTTGCGCAACTTGTTGTGTGTGCTAGGGATCATCACGCAGTTCGCTCCTTCAGCAAATTGGAGAAGCCAGTTGCTGAAACTCTCTAGGCTGCAAGACGGCAGCGTGAGTTTATGCATTCCCCAGAATGCACTCAGAAGGCCTGGCAGCTTTCCAACCAATTCTTGTTCCAGCTCTGGATTGTTGAGGTGACTAACAGCTCTATTCCTGCGACCGTCACAATACTCATTTCGTCACAATTTTTACTTTTCCTTATTCGGAACAGAAATCAAAAGCTCGAAACGTATCAAAAGGAGGTCACAAGCGAAAACAACTGTTGCAAAACGTGAATTCTGAAGCAAAAAAGCAAAAAAAAATTTTATTGAAGCAATTTAAAGATACACAATTTTAAAAACACAACACATGTATGGCCTGCTGCTAAAACTCCTTTATATCGGGAGTTCGAGGTCCTCTGCCACTGCTCCCACAAATTTTGCACTGCTCGCAGCGCTATCGGGCTGTTTTCCCGGTTTGCTGCTCTGTGTGCTGTTTGCAACTTTGAATGAAATGCTGCAGCTGCTCCTACGTCCTCCTGTTAAATATACGATGTCTAGAAATTAAAAGAAATAAGATAAAACACCAAATTATTGAAAATTTTCAAAAAATACTCACTTTTCGCTTTTTTTGTTTCCATTTTTCGTTTATTTTTGAAGAAGAGGAAGCACAAACAGCTGTTTTTACAGCAAAGAACTTCGCAAAGCTTTTTTCGTGATACGGTTGGCAAGGAATAGGGTTGCAGAAAGCTCGTCACAAGAAAGCGGATCACAATTCTGTCACAATCAATTGTGACGGAATGCAAGAATAGGGCCGTAAGTAGACCGGCTGCTTTCATAGTGGCGCAGATGTTTTGCACCTCTATAGCGTAGTCCACAATCGTCTCCAAGGAACCTTCCTTTGGTGATTGCATCTCTCGAATTTGGGACAGTAGCACACCGATTATGAGTTCCGGCCTCCCAAACTTCATACGCAGTGTTGAAATTATCTGCGGAACACAAGAAGAGTGAAGTAATAAACTTTTTACTGCCTTACGTGCTACGCCATCTAGGGCGTGTCGCAGCCGGACGAGGTTCTCATCCTCGGAAAATCCGCACAGCTCCGTCGTTTGTTGATAGGTTGCCCAAAACATCGGCCAGTCTTCAGGTCTGCCAGTGAATTTAGGCAGCTCCTTGCAAATACCATTGCGTGCTGCTAGTTGCTCGTGCATAATGCGACGCATCGGGCCCCGTTCCAATCTTGGCGCATCCGCCACGGTAGTTGCCGTTGCAGGTGCAGGTGCAGGAAACTTTGTAGAATTAGCGAACGGTACGCTCGTTAGCCATTGTGATGCCTGAGGTTGCGCGGACGTTACGTTAGGCAACCATTGCGGCATGTGAGCTAGCGTGGCCGGCACGCCAAGTAACCATTGTGATGAATTGGGCTGTGCCGTGTTAGCGAGTACCTTCAATTGCGATGTTTGCAATTGATCAAAGCGCCGCTGCATATTTTCAGCGGGTATTAATGTTGGGTTGCGATACCTATGTGCAGTCATTTGGTCTGCAGTCGTACTTTCAGCATTTGGCTTTACTCTCTCGGGTGCAGCAACGATTTCCGTCTGCTTCAGCCAGTGCTCCACATCTACCTGGCTAACGTCATCGCTATCAGCAATGGATGAGTTGTCTGCTTCTTCTAACTGACAGAGCAAACTTTGTCGCTTTCGCAGAATTGCTTCTTTTTGCTCCACCAGTGCCTGTGCTTCACCTAATAATTGTCGTCGTGCGCGCAAGTGGCGTGCACTAGACGAGGAGCACCTTGAGGAGTTACATGCTTGATTTTCGCTCATTGCGGCCGAGTTGGACCGGTGCGAATTATGCGCCATCGAAGCGCCAGGGTTCATCGGCACGGAAGTAGTTGGTGCGATACCGCCTTCAATGGAGGCCGGATTAGGTTCGCGCCCAACGTTCGCGGACTTCTCTTGGCCACAGTCTCCTGTGACTTGCCTTGTACCACTTAAAACAGCCATGTTACCCCGATGCAATGGCGCAAGAGCAGGGTTTGGATTGCTCGGTATGGCGGTTTCTGTGAGCTGCTCACTGACGCCTTGGTCACCTGCAATAGAGAATTCGGAAGGAATCGCTGTTGCACCGCTTTCAATTGGTAGCAGTGAGGCTTCAGCAGCTACCGGACTCTTAGCCGCGTGAGCTGCACCTACAGCTTTAACTTCCATAGATTTTTCCCGGTGCGGCGAGCAAGATTTGCAGCACCAACTGCATTGGGCCTTCGAAGGAGTCACTTCAGCACACGTGTAGTGAAACCACCCGTTGCAGTTCACACGGCGTACCATTTGAAGATTATCCGCCTTGTTGCAGGCTAAACAATTATGAACTTTAGGCTGGGCACCTGCGCTAGTTGCGGACCACGTTGTCCATCTTCAATTTTGACGTTAAATCCGAAATTGCAGATTTAAAGAATTTTAAAAGATGTTGGCGCGGCGAGTTAGCCACTTGTGAAAATGAATAGAACAATGAGCGTTTCAAAGTTATTTAACAAATCCTCTTTATTGGAGACGAGTTTTAAAATTCCTGTGAACAATTTCAATTAATGTTAGTACAATTTCAATCCAATTTAACTTACTTTAGTTTGCTTAGTTCTTTCTTCGTGAGCTGTGGTCTGCAAAGTAACTTATTTCTATTTGACATTTCATTATTTCTATTTGACGTTTCATCCACGCAGGGATGCAGTTTTACGATATATGAAGAAGTTGCCAGATTGATCGCAACAATAGCTTTTCTTGTTGGAAATATTTGCGGCCGATGGGAAGTTGATTTTATATTTCCTCCGGCAAACCAAGTGAACGGGTGTTTATTTTCCAATATGAAAAAGAACAGAATGGTTTCGAAAATAGGTGAACAATACTTTATTTGAAAATATTACCTCTACTCGGTGGCTAGGTCCATATGAGACTAGTCGCCATATTATAGAAAAAAAAACCCTACACCTTAGTCAGCATAAAACTATCAGCGTTGCCACCTAGACGGGAACGTAAACATCGCCGCCCGCCTTGCAGCACCACTGCAAAACAATCTTCACTTAGCACTAACAATTATATTCCATTACAATTCAAGAAAGATTTCACAATTCAAATAATTCAAATTCTTAAATCTACAGTGTCAAAAAATAGGGTATCTACAAAGTGCCTGCTCCAGACACTACCCAGCCAAAAATGGTGTTTTGGGCGAGCTGGCCCGCTACGCCTGGGAACACGCCAGACCGAAATATCCGCGAGTACACGTCTACTCCCAGCACCATGTGCACCGGACGGGACTCGTAGAAGCGACGATCCGCCAACAAAAGGTTGTCGAACTGTTCGGCGATGTGGCAGTTGAGAGAACGTGCCGGCGTGGTGTACGCAAAATCGACTTTTACTTTGGCCTGCACGGACAGCCGATTACCGTGTGCCCCATTGCCGCCTATTGACAGCAGACAGGTCTCCAGCGACATTGTCCTTGTTGTCCTAAGGCCGAGTTGTGCCACAATCGCGGCAGAGACCACAGACACATCGAGGCACGGGTCTATCGCCGCACGCACCATCTGAGTGCGCCTCCCGCCGAAAATTTTCACCATCGCCGTGGGTGCAAGGGTCACCATATGGTGGGTCAACGGGGGCGGGTCTCGGTTGGCCAAACGATGGCGAGCATCATATGGTGCTCTCCGCCTCTCGCTGCGGGGTGGCCCACTATTTCGATGGGAATCACGTCTGTGCCCTCCTCTCTGGGGGCGTTGCGTACGATGAACTGGCCTGGACGGACGAGGCCTAGGTCCAGTTCTCAACGGTGGGCGGAAGTGCGCCCCCGGATCTGTAGCCGGGCTGGACGGGCGTGGCCTAGCTCCGGTTACAATCCAGGGTCGCTGTGTCGGATCGACGTTCCTCCCACCGTCCGACATCGGGCTGGACGAGCGAGGCCTAGCTCCGATGTCACTGTGTGCTTCCGTCATCTCGGGTTCAGACAGCCTGGACGGGCGTGGCCTAGGTCTGTCTTCCTCGATGTCGGTCGCACTCTCATCCGAAACGTCCCCGAGCCGCCATGGCCTAGACGGGCGAGGCCTAGGTCCATGACAGTTGGAAGCGTCCGGCGCTAGTGTGGGCATAGACATCGTTCGTGCCAAAGATGGCCCATGCAGTAAGCTGTGGTGTCGCTCCTGGCAGTACTTACACCGTGCCTCACTGTGGCACCCGGCAAGCATATGTGTCGACGCCAGGCAGTTGGAACAGTACCGGTGCAGCAGCACTGACCGCAGCCGTTCCTCATGAGACCGGGTCCTGAACTGAGTGCAGAACCGTAGCGGGTGTTCACCTTGGCACACCCGGCAGGTGGCGACACTCTTGGCCTCTGCACGTTTAGATTTCGTTGAGTTTACTGTGAAGTGACCCATTCTTCGGCACTGCAAAATATAAGTGAAAAATTTCAAAGGGATTAACAAGTGGGCAGGACCACGAGCTTTACGATGGGTCGAGTTATTACCCCGCGCTCGGTCTTGACATCTGCCACACGTACTTTTTGACCGTCACCAATATATACTTTTGTCACTCTCCCCAGCCTCCAGTCGTTCGGAGGCAGGTTGTCCTCGCGTACCACTACCAAGTCATTAATTTCGATATTTTTCTGTGGATGTTTCCACTTGACGCGTTTGTGCAGTTCGCACAAATATTCAGTTTTCCAGCGTCTACAAATCAATTGACTCATGGCTTTCAATTTTTGCCATCTATTAACGATTGAAATTGGGTTTTCGAATATTTCGGGTTCGACGCGCGACAGTAAGGGTCCACCAACCAAAAAATGACCAGGCGTGAGTGACGCGAAGTCGGTCGGATTTTCCGACATGGCACTGATAGGTCGAGAGTTTAAACAGGCCTCAATTCGTGCTAACAGTGTGGACAGTTCTTCGAATGTGTACTTCATCGAGTTTGCCACTTTCTTAAAATGACTCTTAAAACTCTTTACCCCTGCCTCCCATAACCCTCCCATATGAGGAGCGCCAGCAGGAATAAAATGCCACTCCACATCTTGAAATTGTGCATTATGCAGAATAGCATGCCTTGAAGTCTTGAGGAACTCACGGCTTTCTTTTTTCAAGACTTTCGATGCTCCGAGAAAGTTTGTCCCATTATCGGAATAAATCGCAGCCGGGCACCCTCGCCTAGCCACGAAACGCGAAAATGCAGCCATGAACGTCGGAGTCGACAGATCACTTGTGGCCTCTAAGTGGATTGCCTTTGTCGAAAAACACACGAAGACGCACACATAACCCTTCGTTATGAGACACGCCCGCCCTTTATAGTTTTTAATATCGAATGGGCCCGTGAAATCCACGCCAGTGGAGGAAAACGGGCGAGAAAGCGATGTTCTAGCTGGCGGTAGCGCCGCCATAAGCTGAGATCGCTCTTGCTTCCGGTGAATAACGCACACCTTGCAGTTGTGGATTACGGTTTTGATAAGGTTTTTGACCCGCACAATCCAAAATTGCATCCTCACTAGCCGGAGGACCAGTCGATTGCCACCGTGTATGGAAATTTTGTGAATAAATTGAACTAGTAATTTCGACAAATGGCAGTTATAGGGCAAGATTATCGGGTGCTTCTCGTCGTAGGAGAGAGTAGGACAAAGAGCTAACCGACCTCCAACTCGCATGACTCCCGCAGAGTCCAAAAATGGATTCAGAGTTAATATCGTCGACTTTGCTGATATTGACTCCGAGTGTTCAACTAAGCCCTGATATTCCGCAGCAAAGCTAATTCTTTGTCGGACCACGATCAAGCGGGTTTGTACTTTCCGAAGTTCTTCTTTGGATAGTTCCACCGAATCGGAGGGCCCAATTCCGTCCGACCGGTGTGAGATTCGTCGATAAAATCGGAAAACATATGCCAACACCCGTAAGGCATGAGAAAATTCAGAAAATCTCTCGAGAATATCTTCATAATTTTGGGAGCATGAAAAATGAGCCCTGACCGGTTTGCTTTCGAGAGAAGTTTCTATAGCCCCCCCGTTCGTAGAAGGCCAATCCTTTTTATCCTTGATTAGCCATTGTGGCCCATGCCACCATAAGGAGTTTGATATTAAATCTTGGGGCAGAATTCCACGACTTCCCAAATCAGCCGGGTTGTCACCGGAATCAACATGAAACCAGTTCGCGGTACCAACCTTTTCCGCGATCTTTGTAACACGGTTGGCAACAAATGTGGTCCAGGTACAGGGAGGCTTCTTTAGCCATGACAGAACAATTGTGGAATCTGTCCAACAATAAGTTTGGTCCATCGGATATTCAATCTCACGGGAAAGAGATTCGACCATGTCAGCTAACAATACAGCCCCGCACAGCTCTAAGCGAGGCAAAGAGATAGTTTTAACGGGAGCTACCTTTGTCTTCGAAAAAAGCAGATGGGAGCTCACAGACGAATCTACTCCGCAATTCCGAATGTAGATTGCTGCAGCATACGCCTTCTCCGATGCATCACAGAATGCATGAAATTCCATTTTTCCAAAGGGAGAAAACCGAACCCATCTTGGCACCCTGATATTATTAATAAGACCCTGACTACTCGCGAAAGTTTTCCACCGACTTAAAATCGGACCCGTGACGTCATCATCCCAGTCCACCTTTTCCAACCAAATCTCTTGCATGAGAATTTTGGCGATAATAATTATTGGCCCTAACCAACCTGCGGGGTCAAATAACTTCGCAATCTCGGACAAAATCTCCCGCTTTGTATATCTCTCTTTTGCCTCCTTAGATTTCGACACAAAGTAGAATTCGTCGGAACACGCATTCCAGCGAATACCTAACGTTTTTGTCACGCTCGAGTCTTCTAGCTCCAAAAACTCTGTGGTCAGCAAATGCTCTTTCGGGAGACCCACCAAAATTTCCCGGTAGTTGGCCGTCCATTTCCTCATTGGAAATCCCGCTGAGCTCAGCGCCATTATCAGTTGGTCCCTGGATTGTAGGGTGGTCTCTATATCATGCGCCCCTGCCAAAGCGTCGTCCACGTACATATAGTTTCGGAGGATTTTTGCCGCAAGAGGCAGCTGCTGCTTTACCTCTTCTGCCAACTGATGCAGTGTCCGTATCGCTAAAAATGGAGCACAGTTTACCCCGAACGTGACTGTGTCTAGCTCCCAGTCCACGATGTCCTCCGTTGGTGATTTTCTGAATAGAATCCTCTGAAATGGCGTATGTTCTTTGTCGACCCATATTTGTCGATACATCTTCTCTATATCGCCGTTGAAGACATACTTAAAGAACCTCCATTTCAAAATAAGCAGTGTCAAATCAGTCTGAAGTACTGGCCCAGGATGCAGTACATCATTCAAACTGATTCCATTCGACGAGGGGCAAGACGCGTTAAACACAACCCTAACCTTAGTGGATGTGCTCTCCGGCTTCATGACAGCGTGATGGGGCAAATAAAAGTGAGGAAACCGTATAATCTCCGCTTCCGGAACTTGGTGCAAATGCCGCATCTCCCAATATTCCTTCACGACTTTGTCATATTGCTCCTTTAACTCCGGAGTTCTTTGGAGTCGAAATTCGCCTCGGAGAAATTGACTCCTCGCCCCTGTTCGCGATCCCGCCAATTTCAGTTCAGACGGGAATCCCGCTTTAAAGGGAAGTCTGACGATAAATCTGCCATCCTCACCTCGTTTTGTGGTTTTCCGGAAGAGGTCTTCACAGACCTGCTCCTCGGGAGTCCAAAGATTTTTCCTCGGAAGTTCTTCTACTTCCCAAAATTTTGCCAATTGCCGATCCAACGAGATTTCATTAAAATAGGCCGCATATGTGCGACTTACTGCCCCTTCTTCCTTAGGAAGCGGGCCCGTCAGAATCCACCCAAACACAGTTTCCTGTGCCAACAGTGTGCCTAGCACCCCTCGCTCTACCCTGTCAAGAACGATGCTAGGATACATGTCTCCACCGATCAAGACATCGACTTGATCGCTCTTGTGGAATTGACTGTCTGCCAGTTGTAGATCAGGAAGATCTCTGAGAACTGAGTCCTCCAGAGAACACGTTGGCAAGTTACCTGTCAAGTGAGGAAGAACAAGAGCCCGAACTTCCGTACTCCAATGTGGATTGAGTGGGGAACTTAAGACAAGAGGGCACATTTTGTTAACTTTGCCCGATACCACGTCATTTAAACCCGAGACCTGGGCTAACATTTTCTGAGTGGGGATTTGTAATCGATTGAGTAATCGTTCGGATATAAAGGTTCCCTCGGAACCAGAATCAATTAACGCTCTCGCAGGGTAAACCGTACCTTGGTGACATATGGTCACCAGTGCGGTACCTAAAAGCACCTTGGTGGTGCTGGAGGTAAAACAAGATTGAATGTTAGCCGAAGTGGAGGCTTCAGGCTGAGAGGAGTGATTTGCACTCGTAGGCAAAGGCCTATCTGAATCTCCACTGGGGCCGAGAATCGCAGCTTGTTCTGCGGGAGTATCGCGATGAAGCAATGTGTGATGCCTTCCGCGACATATAGCACAATTATAAGGACTTTTGCAGTCTTTTAACTCATGCGAGGTTGCCATACAATTAATGCACAAGTGCATTTTCCTAATGGCCGACAGACGGTTTCCCGGGTTCATTGTCAAAAATTTAGGACAATTCTTCAAAATGTGTTGTGACGACGAACACAACCGACATTTCAACGCCAGTGAATTTCCTGGGTGAGAGGTATTCACATGATGCGAATTTACTCTTTTAAAGGGATTATTTTGGCTACGCTGGGCTCCGCTACTGGAACTAGGCTGCCGGTTTATAAAGTCTGAAACTGTTTCCAGTGTCTGAAATCTATTAGTAAGAAATTCATTTAAATCATCCCATGTCGGGATGTCAGTTTTTTTTTGTAGCGTTTGCTCCCACAAAGCCAGTGTATTTTCCGGCAATTTTGTGGAGCACAAATATGTGAAAATGGCATCCCAATTCTTGGTATCGATACCATACGATTGCAATGCCGAGATACAATTATTTATTTCGCGTTGCAAATTTTTCAACGCTGTTCCTGATTCAGACGGCACGATTGGGAGATTAAATAATATTTTTAATTGGCTGTTGACAATAATACGCTTATTTTCGTAGCGCTCTTTAAGATTCTTCCAGGCCAAGGAGAAACCATGATTTGTCAGTGGAGACTTTCGAACAATTTCATTGGCCTCCCCCCTTGTTTTACTGATTAAGTGAAATAATTTTTCCACATCAGATAATCGAGTATTATTGACGTAGAGTGCCGTAAACAAATCTCTGAACGAGGGCCAAGTTAAATAATCCCCGTGGAACAATTGTGTGTCACAAGGCGGAAGATTTATTGCCATACTGGGCAGGACTGACGGACTTGACGTTGGGGCTTGTATCATTGTGGAACTACACGGCTGCACATTAGATAGATTATGCGTGTATTCGCCCATTAACGCTGCACACGATACATACGCTTCGTAACATAGCTGGTACTTATCTTTTACCACGATTTGGCCTATCTGAGGGTCTGCTAGGGTGGCAAGTGTGTCCTTGCACTCACCATAGGCCTTTTTGACCTCCGACCAGCGTTCCTTTAACTCTTCCCTATGTACATCCAAAGAAAACACCGAATGATCGTCCAATCGCTTGCTGAATTTCGTTTCAAACTCTAATAAGTCATCAGCGATGCGATCAAACTTTTCTAAAGCCATATTTTATTTTCCCTTTTTTTTTCCAAATTATATTTACCAAAAATTTTACGTATCGTTTTGGGGTCAAATTCGTAACAATATAACGCTTGTATCTCAAGTGTTCAAGAATTGGAAAAAAATATGTAAAATTGTATATTTTTTTTGATACTGCAGCCCTGACTTTCAGTTGGAATAACTGCAGCCCTGATTTTCAGTTGGGAAAACTGCAGCCCTGTATGAACAAACGACGAGGAACGAGTTGGATATGGGACAAAGTGTATTATTTTCACTGCACTCACTGACTGGAAGCAGATAGATTAATTATTGCAACTTTACTTTTTCTTTCTATAAATTAGAATGGAGCCAAAAACAAGAGAAACGCCAGCGTCCAATATTGAAAAGGATAAGGTTTAAGTCAGCAAATAAAGGAACTGAATAAAGAATCAAGCCGCGAACAGCGGCCGCCTTTGTGAATAGAGTGAGAGCAGTGTCAATGTCAGATACAAATGCCCGGAGATAAAGAAATATTATCGAGTGCGATTAGAATTTATGGGTGCAAATGTAGCGAGCGCAACGAGTTCTGAACAATGGGAGAAAACAAGTAGCAGCCTGTGATTCTAATTAGCACTTTGCAAATTGAGTGTGTTACTTGCAATTAAAAGAAAAAAAAGGCCACAATATTTATATTCTTCTATTCTTCCAACGAGATTGCGATTGCCTATTCCTCTTCTTCCTTTTACAATATGCAATATAATGACTTGGTAGTGGATGAGGGGGGGTGACACCTTTTATTCGTGCTTTTATATTTGTGTGCACTTGATATGTACGAACGCTAGACCATGCAAATTACTCCTTCACACAAATGGTAATAGTTATAGAGTATGTAAATACCTGTTGTAAGCCACCAATTATACCTCCTAATGACCTGCAGTTGGTATCTGACTATATAGTATATAGACTTGCTTGGTATATTATGCACTTTTTGTTGAACACTTTCCTTGCGCTGGCTCGTGATCTCTGGGTCGAAGGACCATGAAAATATTTGCGGCCGATGGGAAGTTGATTTTATATTTCCTCCGGCAAACCAAGTGAACGGGTGTTTATTTTCCAATATGAAAAAGAACAGAATGGTTTCGAAAATAGGTGAACAATACTTTATTTGAAAATATTACCTCTACTCGGTGGCTAGGTCCATATGAGACTAGTCGCCATATTATAGAAAAAAAAACCCTACACCTTAGTCAGCATAAAACTATCAGCGTTGCCACCTAGACGGGAACGTAAACACTTGTCATTGACTGAAAGCTATGCCTTAGAGAGACAATTTAATTTTTTTGAAACTAAAATATTAAATTTATAGTCCTAAATCAAAAGTTTTTTTTATTGCTGTGTTTGATAGAGAGCAAAAGCTTACGTTACGTAAAAAATACGTCAAGAGCGAACACATGTATAGAGCTCGGGTAAAGTAGGTTTTGTTTGCAGACACTAAAAAATTCATTTTGTCATGACTAACTGAGCCTTAAGACTGCAATACCTCTGCTATCACTAGGACAATTTTGTTCATCATTTTGGAAAATGATTGGAATCTAAAATCGCGTTAAAACAAAACAATTCGTGTAAAAAGAGAAATATTTTAAGTGTACAAGAAAATTCTAAAATTTTACAAAATACCACTGCGCTTCATTATACTCTACACATATGGTAATCGGGTATAATAACTTTGTGCGAAAATTTATTGCAAGCGTTTATCATACTATGTCACAAAGTACCAAATCAATCATGACATCAGATCCCACAGTCGCTCAAGAAATAATTAAGCATGCTACTACATTCAAAACCCAGCCAAAAGCCCCTCATATCAGAAATGACATCCCAGTCAATAACTTGCACACGACTCAAGAGAAAGTCAACGACAGATCAGACATGACATAATTTCACAATTTTACTAAGTATTTTTGTAAATATTGTTGAATGCACACAATAAAGCAATAAATAGAGCAAGAACAAAAATTTACTGGCACTATCATTAGAATCGATTTAACCCATACTTCTTAGTTTTGAGTCGATTGAATTATATAATTTCTGAACTACATTCGTTTCTATTTAAGATTTCCTTCGAACTTGTGCTATAACTATTTATGTTTCTTGTCTACTATACAATTGTTTACTATACACATCCATATCCTATACTATAGGTACGTCATGCGTCACTAACACGTCAACGATCTGCATTCCGTACTCATCAACGACATAGATCAGTAAGTGTTTTTAATCTAAATCCACTGTTTAACTTTGTCTTGTATAGTTGCTATTAATTTTGGGAATCATGAAATTTTAGTTCGTGTCGTTATCTATTGGCAAATTTTTTTACAATAATTTTGTATGCTTTGCAAAACTTTAAGTATTTGACTATGACTTTATTGGTATGTTTTTTTTAGGATTCTGCTTTCCGAAAAGGAAAAAAAAACGGAACTCAAGATCACTTTTGTGTCCGTCCGTGTCCGGAAATTTTTTCCACGTAGAAAACTGAAATCGGGTCTTCGTCACGTCACATCACGTTATGTGAACATAGATCGATAGTCAAATATGATTAGTTCTATTCTGGCGGCTATCGCAAAACTAATCACACGAAAGATCCTTGACTATTCCATATTCTGAAAACTAAGAGGCGACTGGCTAAACAAATTTTTTTTAGCAGAACGTGATATTTTTATACCCACACCTATGGTAATAGGGTATAATAACTTTGTGCGAAAATTGTAACGCATTAAATGACCGTCCTAGGTATAAACATAAGTATATAGAAATGTTTAGAATAACTTTCTGTGCTGATTTCCGTCTATCTGTCTGTCTTGCTGTCCGTGGCCACAGGAGAGAAAGAAGGAGTTGTCCGACCAAATGGCACACAGTCGCAGTGAACCTTCCACTACGTCAAGATCCGAGATTAGCAAAATCGGCCGAAGGACACGCCCACAACGGGCCAGTAAGTCCCACTACCCCGGAATATTTCCAGTAAAATCGCTTAAATTTGTTTAATTATGTACTCATTTAAAGGAATGGTATTTGGTATTTAAGGTAAGGTGTGGGTCCTCTACGTCGTAAAAAAATGGGCGTGGTCCGTCCATTATATAGACGGTAAACGGAAAATCCTTATCCTTGGTCACTTCACTGCTGGTAATAATACATTTAAACCAGTGGTGCTCAAGCCCTATACTCTCGATGCTCATTTGTTTTTGTAAAAACTCTTGGCATAGGCCGAGATTTCTTCACACAGACACAGCTCTTCGCGCTAAGCCGTACGAAAAACACAAACAACAATGTTATTTTCGTTTCGTCTGCCAGCTCGCGCGCGTAAAATGAAGATCATATCTCTTCAGAAGAGAAGTGGAAAATTGATTTTTTTGACTGGGAAAATGAATGATGAAATGACTGATTTGGATCATTTATTGAAAGGATCATGGGAGATTAATATGGCTTTTGAGTTATAAAGTTGGTTTGTTTTTCATTACATATAACTGAGCAGAATATGAAATTCCTTTTTTTTACAGTGTACATATTGAGCAAATTTTTTTTTCCTTTTTTATCATAACAAAGTTTGTATGTATTGGTGTTCACTCTTCCATAAGGAACTTTTGCGCATCACTGATTTAAACGGTCCAAAAATGGGCGTGGTCCGCCCTCCATAGGAGTGGTAAATTAAAAATATCGACAATTTCTGTTTTTCACCCTCCAGAGCCTCAATACTTGGCATATAGAGTCCTATTAAGAATATCTTGTAGTTTGTCAAAAATGGGCGTGGTCCGCACACTATATAGGCAGTAAATTTAATACACCCACAATTTCATTTCTTTTAGTATATTATCATCACACTCGGTTACTTGTGTAGGGTATTACTCTGTCGGTGAAATCCGACTGATGCTTCCTTACTTGTTTAAGAGTATGATTGCAACTAGGGCAATGCTAGAATTGGGCTGTAGGAAGTTCGCCACTTATGAAACATTTTTGCGTTTTTTGTGAGGCTACTTCCTAGGATTTCAAAAAATATTTTTACAAGGATTTCGGTTGGTGCCCCCCTCCCCTTAAATCTCAAGGCGTCTAATGCTAAAATATCCGTAAAAGCCGGGTGGTGGGTATTCAGTCATAGGTTATAGGAAAACTACTGCTAATTTGGTATGCCACCCTTACTCGCTCCTGCCTTTTTTACTAAGGCTCTTAACATAAAATATTTGTGAAACATTTTGAAACATCACATATTACGGCTAATGTGGAAACTGATGACGATATACTGTATAAGGTTTAAAAAATAAATTTCCCATCGTCTACGCTACGAGCGGGTATTATAAACGAAATAAAAAAGTGAACGTCAATAAAGGTGGGTTTATATATGCTTTTTTATATTATAACATAATTTTATTTTTTGGCCGGTGTCCATAAACACTTTATTGTAATTATATGCCAATTAACATAAATATAAAATTTGCAAATTATTTTATATATAATATTGAACAAACATTTTTAGCGAGACGAAGCTACAAGTGACCTAACCAAAATGTTCGATGCGACAGCAGGGCACGGCGCCATAGATTATATTACGATGAGCTCTTCATATGGGAACATTAAAATTGACGGTACACCAATAAGTACACAGCTACAAATAACTTCAACTGGTGGAAATAATAATTTAATTACAAATGATACAATAAGCCCGACAGCTGTAATATCGCCAGTTTTAACCGCCGCTGCAAACACAACGTCGGCCTGCTCTACATCGGATACTGGTGAAAATGTTGTAGCAGCTGCCAGTTCCGGTTCTGCATCTGCGTCCCGCAAGACCAGCACAGCCTCCGAATATACATCGCTTTCGTCGGATTACACGCCCGATAATACAATAACCTCATCATCAACATCAGCGTTTCCAATGGATCAGCCAAAACAAGTCATCAGTTGCAACATGGAAAAGCTGCAAAATAATGATGTGACTGCCCCTACGACACCCGAAAAGTTTGTCAATGATGGCACTGCAATAGGAACATCTGGTGGACGAGAGAATGCATTGTTCTCGGATGAAGAAATCATCAATAGAAATTACACCATGCAAAGTAGCGATGACAATGAATGTGATCAAAGTAATTATTTTACTGCTCACAATACCGCAGAAAAGATGTATGTGCAATCACCTCAAACAACTGAAATAGTGCAACCTGCACCGGCTGGTCGAAAGATATCACGTTTTTTGGTTAATCCTGTTGACGCAATGTGCGATACTGGCAAGTTGGATGTATCCCTTGCCTTGGCATCAACGCGACAACCACAGATACAAGCGACTATGCCCCCAGCAGCTATTGCCAATGAAATTGCTTCAAGCGCATCTACAACAGTCTCTTCATGCGAACAATACGAACAGAATCAGGAACTACTTTTTAATGTTGTTGACGCTTGTGACAGTGTTACTAATAACCTTGCTGATGGGATATACAATGATAATGCTGCGGGCATGCTCTGTAATAATAATAAATTTGCTATTGCATCCAACAGCCATGATATTGGTTATGAATTCGATCCCAGCAATGAGCTAAATATCAGTGCGATAGTAGCTGCACCAGTTACAAAAACTACAGCGGCTGCTGTAACAGCGACGACAACAACAAACGTTGCCACCTTATCTACCACAACAATAGCAACAAGCAGCAACAATTCTTTGGAGCAGTTGAAAATTGGATTGGAAAATATAACACATGCCCATGCTCTTGCGACAGCAGTTGTTGCAGCAGTTAACAGCAACGAGTCTCCACAGTTGTTACAATCAGCAATGAATCCATGCCAACCCCAAAACATTGGAACAACAAATCCTAAAAAAATGTTAAATCAACCACAGCACCAAGAAGAGGTACTTATTCAATTGACAGGGCTATTATTTATACATCATACAGTTTAGAACACAAAAGTATTCTGGAAAGATGTTTTCTAATTTATTTATCAACTATTCTTTCATATTCAGAGTTTTTACAATAAGGTCACAATTTTTATACCCTACATCTATGGTAATAGGGTATAATAACTT
Source organism: Neria commutata (assembly GCA_963457695.1). NCBI lineage: Eukaryota > Metazoa > Arthropoda > Insecta > Diptera > Micropezidae > Neria > Neria commutata. Next base: position 1,123,751 of record OY735250.1, read on the forward strand.
TGTGCGAAAATTGTTACGCATTAAAGGAGCCGTCTTAGGTATAGACATAAGTATATAGAAATGATCAGAAACACTTTCTTTTTTGATTTCCGGTTGTCCGTCTGTCTGTCTGCGTGTTCGGAAAAAAGAGAAGGAAGGAGTTGTCTGATTTGAACCAAATTTGGTACACAGTCACAGTGAACCTCGGGTTAGGTAAAGTGTTAAAATTAGTCAAATCGGTTGAAGGACACGCCTACAATCTGCCTTTAAGTCCCACTACCTCGGGTTTTTCTCGATTAAATTGCTATAATTTGTCTAATTACTCATTCAAAAGAATAATACTTGGTATTTAAGGTGAGGTGTGGACCCTCTGCAAAACACAAAAAAATGGGCGTGGTCCGCCCACTGTATAGGCGGCAACAATTTTACGGTAAAATGGCTCTCAATTGACTACTTATGCATTTAAATGAATGAAATTTGGTTCGCAAGTTTAAATATAGGTCCTACATGCCATATAAGAAACTGGGCGTGGTCCGCCCACTATATAGGCGGTAAGCTTAAAATCCTCATAACTTTTGTAATATACACTCCAGAGCATCGATATTTGGTCGCTTCATTGCAGGTGAGAATTTCTTTATATTCTCCAAAAATGGGCGTGGTCCGCCTACCATGGGGCGGTGAATTTAATATCCCGATCATTTCTGTTATACACCTGTCAAAGTATCCATATTTGGCATACATAGTCCTATTAGGTATATCTTTTAGTTTGACAAAAATGGGCGGGGTCCGCCCACTATATAGGTGGCACATTTAAAATACCCACGATTTCATTTCTTTCAGAGCACCCTGCGTCCAACGCCTTAGTAGGTGTAGGGTACTATTCTGTCGGGCTAACCCGACTGATGCTTCCTTACTTGTTATATGAAATAACAAAGTTTCTAGGTGGATATATGAGTGTCTTTTCTCTGCGGAAGAGAAAACTGTTGCGGTCGACTAGGAGCTGGAGCAATGCGCATTTCGTCGCCCACGTCCGTTATTTTCTTATTTACAGTGGCTCAAAGTAATAAGGGAACAGTCGGAAAAATTAAATTCTATCGCAAATAGCAAACTGATTGAAAAATGTATAATTGTTTTGAAACTTATTTTGAGAAGTAGCTTTTATATAATTTATAACCCTTTGCGACCCAGCATACACAATTGTGCTATGTGACTTTTGACTTAAAATAATTCTCTAATGCAAAATTTTAATTTTTATCGAAAAATTCGAAAAGTAGGCTATGCCCCAATATATTTGCTATTTTTGTGTGCAAAAAAAAATTGAAAAGCGACTTTCGTTATGATTTGACATTCTGTAGATGGGTCTCAAAGGGATAAATAAATTTTAAAACTACATATTAGCTTTTTTTAAGAAAAAATAACAAAAAATAAAAAGTCCTGGAATTATATGTCAAAGTTATAATGGAACTCAATCAGCCCAATCGCGAACAAATATTTCCTTGGAATTTTTCCCTTCCTCCGAAATTTGGTATCGTGAAGTCGTGAAGCATGTTCGAAAAATTCCCAAGGAAAACTTGCTATCGTGAATGTAATTCCGATGGAAAAATTCAAACTTTTTTCGCTTTGAATTCCATCAACAATTTGAAGAGAAAAAGATCAGTAATTTGGAATGTAAATTATATTTGTAACAAAGTTTTCAATAAATTTGTTCTGCAAACATTTCTTTAATCATATTTGATGGAAATGTGTTATTACACTGCATATTTTCTAGAATATGCTTAAAATTATAACACTCCAATAAATTGTTTGTGCTGCTGCACGAGAGTCAGAAGTGGCACAGGGGGCGGTCGAAACCGACAGCACATGGAGTTATATACCTAACTGTTCTGGAAAACGTACTGCAGAATTATGGCCGCATTATTTGTTCTATTTTCATTGAGTGTTGGCTTCGAAAATGAAATGGATTTGGCAGCACTTTTTCGAGCGGAAATATTTTTCGATGGAAATTCACGATAGTAGGATTCCCTTCGTAGGAAGAGAAATATTTCCTTGGAAAAAATGTTCCCCCGGAATTGCCGATTGGGCTGAATGAAAAATCTTATAAAACACTCAATACTATATAAATATAAGTGTTTCCCAGAAAGGAAAAGTTTTATTTATGATCCTGTGCAATGATCTTCCCCTTTTGAAGGTTGGTGTTACTCACGAAAGGCTCTTTCCTAGCTACTAGTGGTGTTTTCTTAGAACGTTCTGATTATTTCTGGATTTTATTTTTATCCAAGATACTTCTCGGCTTCAGACGTTAATTTTGGATCACTTATATGGAGATTTTTCCTAATTGTTGGACTAGCTATCGTTCGTCGGACTCTGAAAAAATTTTGCGACCACTCGGTTTTGGCTTGCTTTTTAAGTTTGTAGTATTTTAAAGCATTTATTGTGTTAAAACAGTTGTTGAAGCTAGCTAATAGTTTCACTAATTCAAGTTCAAGCTTCAACTTAAAAACACTGCATCTCGTTGCTTGCTCATAAACCTTAAATCTCTGTAAATTAGGAGATCTATCTTATCTTTATCCTTCGTCTTTGATATCATTAATGGCAACGTTGATTGTCCATCTCTGCTCGAGAGGATTTACTTCAATGCTCTTGTGAGATTTCTTCGACGTTTTGATATTTTTTATGTTGGTTTCATTAAATCTAACTATGCCCTAAATGCACCTATTATAAGAGCTTTAATAGATTTTAATAATATTTCGCATCATATGGAAATTGATTTTTCAACCTCCAAAAATAATTTTTTTAATTTGCTTAAAGCTAATCTAAATTCATTTGTTATTTTTGTTTTTTTTCCAGCTTAATTATTTATTGAATCTTCATTATGTTTATGAACTAACAATAAGGGCCAGTTTCACAGTGGATGTTTAAACTCTGATTGCAGTTTAAATAGGGAATTTCAGTTTCACAGTGGGAAGTTAAATACAATTTAAATGCCCGGTTGTGGGCATTTAAGTACGGCACAGAGTTGCAATCGAAAACAAATAAACAGCTGATTTCGGATGTGCAAGCAAGCTGCGTCGACAATATTGCAATTTATAAGAGATCAAATTAAACATAAAACTGCATGGTATAGCACATATAAATGATCCCGTAGTATTATAAATAATATAAACTGTGAATTCTTTGCACAATATCCAATAATTCACTTCTTTCGGCCGACGAAAAATTTTTAGCTCGCGCTGCCTCCATAATTGAACAATTGAACATATGTTTTTGGCAAGTTGTGCTGTGTTCAATTGTCAAATATTCGAAGTTGCCATTCATTATTCCGTATTTAAATAAATGCACTGTGAAACTCAAGAAAAGTTAAACTAGATTTAAACTCAATTCGCAAATTAGATTTAAACATCCACTGAGAAACTGGCCCTAAGTAGGATAAATCTTAAAAACTAACACATATTTGTAATTCTCACCATTGTGAGAATTAACGGATCAAAGTAAAGCAATAATAATAAATAGTGTAGGTACATAGTAATAAATAGTGTAACATGACTCAGTTCAATTAGAATGCAAGTCTCGCCTTTTTAATCGAGAGTAGTTTGCAGAGCGAGCAAATTTTTTGCCAGAACATTGGGATGACGTGACAGTCTGTCGTTGTATTTAAGGCATAGCGCAGATAATTCACTTTTCACCAGTGGGATGCTGAGGTCTCTGTGGATGTCGTCGTTGCGCATGAACCATGGAGCACCGGTGATAGTACGTAAAATTTTGGATTGTGATCGCTGTATGATTTCGACGTTAGACGAGCTCGCTTTGCCCCATAACTGCGCTCCATATGCCCAAATTGGTATAATAGTGGCTTTATACAGGAGGACTTTATGTACGAGTCGAGGTCTTGACTTTTTGTTGAGCAACCAGTTTATTTTTTGTGCTTTTAATTTAAGTCCTTTTTGCCTCTATGTGTTTTCGCCAAGTCAACCTCCGATCAAGGTGGTTACCTCGTTTGTCTGGGGTATATCTATCTTATTTAGTATTAGAGTGCCCTCCTCTTTCCGTTTCTTTCCGCAGAGTAAGAGTAACTTGAGCGCACTTGTTTTCGTTTACCCTTAGATAGCCCAGTTAGATAGCCAAGTTTCGACCATTTCTAGGTGTTCTCTTAAAACACGCGTAGCTGTTTTTGGGTTGTGATGTGAGTAGAGAATGGCAATATCATCGGCGAATGTTGACGTTGTCAAATTGGTCGTAGTTGGTAGGTCCGCTGTAAAAATTTGGTATAAGAGCGGGCCTAGTATGCTATTTTGGGGAACGCCAGCAAAGATTTCGAAGTCATCAGCTATGAACTCTTTGACTTTTACTCTAAATTTACGGTCGCTGAGGTATGATTCCAACAGAGTATGGGTGTTGGCAGGAAGCGATGTTTTTCTTTTATACAACAAACCTGAGTGCCAAACCTTGTCGAAGGCTATCTAGAAATATGGCCGAGCAGTACTTCTTCTCCTCGAAAGCTTTACTTACATCGTTGGTTTTTCGATGCACTTGCTCAATGGTTCCGTGGTTTTTGCGGTCTGGGATGACACCCGCATATTGTATGTGTGTCTGCATTTTTTCCAGCAGATTATTTTCAAAGTCATAACCTGGTGCCTTTTTTGGATTGAGGTTTTTTATGGCAAGCGATATATCTTTTTCTTTGAATGCTGATATATTCGCCGTAATTTGGTTTTGTCTGGCAGGTATCTCATAGTTGTTAGTTGGCTGATTCGGTTTGAAGACATTTTTTAAATGTATAGCAAATGCTTTAGCCTTTTCGTCTTCGCTCCTTGCCCACCTGCCATTTTTATGCGCAAGGGTACGTCGCATTCTTTAGGGGCTTTAATGTTTATACCCTACACCTATGGTAATAGGGTATAATAACTTTGTGCGAAAATTGTAACGCATTAAAGGAGACGTCCTAGGTATAGACATAAGTATATGGAAATGCTTAGAATCACTTTCTGTGTTGATTTCCGGTTGTCCGTCTGTCCGTCTGTCTGTCTGTCCGTCCGTCCGTGCTGGAGAGAAGGAAGGAGTGGTCCGCCCACTATATGGGCGGTAAGCTGAAAATCCTCATAACTTCCATAATATATATACAAGAGCGTCCATATTTGGTAACTTTATTGCTGGTAAGAGTACCTTAAAATTTTAAAAATATCAATGTTATCCGCCCACCATGAAGGCGGTAAATAATACATATCAATAAATTATGTTGTAGTCCCTCCAGAGTGTCAATAGTTGCTTTATACAGTTCTATAAGGAATACCTTTTAGTTTGACAAAAATGGGCGTGGTCCGCCCACTCAGTTACTTGGTGTAGGGTATTACTCTGTCGGGGAAACCCGACTGATGCTTCCTTACTTGTTTTATTATAAGCTTTTTATTAACTTGGCTTCAGGTTTGTATATTTGTAGTTAAATATAGTAATCAAGTATTCACCCACTTTCCGACGACTTAGTGATCTGAAACTTTGCATACATGCGTAATCTGGCTGACGATACATGAATCAATCATAAAAATATTGAAATTTTTATTATAAACCATGATTTTAGCAATTTTTGTATATCCCTATATACGGTATTGTTTAACTAAGACTTTAGACAAATGGAAGCAGTTGGTTGTGTAGCCCAGTGGGTAGAGCGGTAGAGTCTCGCGCTTGTATTCGGTAGGTTATGGGTTCGAATCCGGCTCCGCAGGTTTTAACATTTTTCTTTTTTAACTTATTTAAGCTTTTTTATTCTTTACTTTGCTTTGCCTTTTATTTGTTTTTCTGGAAAGACATCCACCTACTCCCGTGTTCTCCGCATCCATTTATGTGCGAATTCCAATTCGTACTTCCAGTACTTAATTAAAGAAGGAAAAAGTATAAAAAGACTGTCCATAGCAGGTCTCGACCCATGCCCTTTCGATTCTTAAGCCAGCCCCCTACTCGTTGCGCTATCATCGCTATTTCACCGAGTTGTCTCAACTGCCATTTGGCCACAATGAGTCAGTGCATAATTTAGCTCGAGCTCATCACGCTATCGCGTGAACGAAAACTTCTCACGCTCTTGTGATATATGTATGCACTGTTCTTACGCCGCACTGATATACAACATTTCTCACCTAGTGGCTAGAGCAGGGGTGCCTATCAGTGTTGCCAGAGATCTTGCTCCAAAAATCCCATTCACTCAAGCAAAACGCCCTCTTTATCCCATTTAAAATTTCAAAAATCCCGGAAAAAATCCCATTTACAAATATTACATAATTAAAAAACGTGTTTTTCGATAACAATATATTTTTTTAAACAAACACAAAGAACAAAAAAATTGTTGTTTAAAGCACAACGCTGAAGACTATACATACAGCCTTATCGAATAAATCCCCGCTATCGAACGCAACGTGAACACGAAGCCTATTCCGGGATCAAAAAATGGCAATTTGTAAATTACTGCGTAAATGCGTTCGTCGTCTTACGGCATCACTTGAGCTGTCAAGATCTTACGAAAGCGAGTTGTATTTTTCCAAATTTTCCAACCAAATACAAAACACAAAATTTTCTGCATCCATTGCATACCTTTTATAGTCTAGTGGTTAGAGCGTTTGACTAGCAGGCGAGGGGTTGTGAGTTCGATCCTCAACTGTGGTACTGTTTTTTGTTTCCAGAAATAAATTTGCACTCGGAATTTCCAAAAATTTATACCGAAAGCGAGCACAAACCCAAGTGAACGATTTGACAGTTCATGTGAGTGAAAACAAAGCGTTTCGTTTTTGCGATACCGATTTTTTTAAGAAACTACGTAAAACAAACGCGTACAGTCACTGAGTGAGGTGATACGTTTTATAAAATACCAAACTCGAACGCAGATTGAAGTGAGGAGTTGGGATTTATACGATAAGGCTGTTAAATTCAGTGCTAATAATAAAATATTTACAGTTATTAATAAATAAACAAAAAATTCACAAAAGAAGTTTAAAAGATAGGTATTGTCTCAAAAATCCCATTTTTAGACTCAAAATCCCGCGCGCCCTATAAAGGTTCAAAAATCCCAAAATATGGGCGAAATCCCTGGTTCTGGCAACACTGGTGCCTATACCCTCGATGCTCATTTGTTTTTGTAAATGCCCTTTGGTATAGGCTGCGATTTCTTCGCACAGACACAGCTCTTCGCGCTAAGCAGTACGAAAAACACAGACAACAATGTTATTTTCGTTTCGTCTGCCACTGCCCGAGCGCAAAGCAACAACACTTTCTTCAGCTTTGTTTGTACATTTTTGCGACAGTTATCTTCAACACAGATTCTGTTGTTGTCTTGCGCATGATTTCGAGGAAAAAAGTGTGCAGCTGTGGAATGAGAAGCACTTGAAAGGATCATGGGAGATTTTTATGATTTTTGAGTTATTAAGTTGGTTTGTTTTTCATTACATATAACTAAGAAGAATATGCAATTAATTTTTTGTACAGTGTACATTTCGAACTAAATTTTTTTTTCCTTTTTCATCATAACAAAGTTTGTTTGTATTGGTGTTTGCCCTTCCATAAGGAAGTTTTGGGCTTCTCTGGGCTAGAGCGTTGGTATAGTAGGCAAATAGTTACGAGTTCGACCCTCAGCAACAGTACATTTTTTTCTTTTTGTAAGTTCGATCCTCAACCGCGGTGCAAGTATTTTCTTTTTTTTCTTTTAAATTTAAGTTTGAAAATTACCGAAGTACCATATCACCTTATTTCAGTACCTTTTTGTGAATACCAATTAAATATTGTGTACTGCGATCGCTCTGCAAGATTCTTTTTGCGATGAATTCCAGAACTCTAATATGAATTTATGAGAGACTAAAAAGTAGAAAATAATATTGTATAAAAACAACTTTTTTAAAATAAGCTTTTATTCATTTAATGTACTAAAAAGTAGAAAATAAATTTTTTACAAGTCACCTGTATCTTACTATCCATAAAAGCTTGGGCGCTCAAAATCTATAATCACACTTATCTTTCATTACTAGAATCTATTTGCAAAAAATAAATGAAATAAAATATTGTATTAACTGGTTGACAAATTTTTAACATATGAGCGCCCCAAGCTTTTATGGATAGTAAGATACAGGTGACTTGGAAACAATTTATTTTCTACTTTTTAATACATTAAATGAATAACAGCCGTATTGCACTGTGATCCGCTTTCTTGTGACGGGCTTTCTACAACCCTATTCTGTACCAGCCGTATCACGAAAAAGCTTTGAAATTTTACCACAGCGAGGTGTGAAGTTCTTTGCTATGAAAACAGCTGTTTGTGCTTCCTCTTCTTCACAAAACGAAAAATTTAATTACAAACAGCAGAGAAGTGAGTATTTTTTTTTAAATCTAATAATTTGGCAATATATCTCTTTTCATTTCATTTCTAGACATCGAAAATTCGAGCGAACTACGCAGGAGCAACTGCTGCGCTTCGTGAAATTCTGCAAGCAGCACCCAGATCACTTTCGTCGCGCATGCTCCTCAGAAGCCTTCTCCTCTCCACATTTTCTTTTTTATTTGCCATTTCGGTCGCGCAAACTAGCAAAAAACCTTCCTCCATATCAAGCTATTAAAAATTTACGTTTTGTAACAGGTGTTTTTGCTTGTTACCTCCTAATGCGACCAATGTTTGTCACAATTGATGCATTTCGAGCTTTTGATTTCTGTTACGAATAAGGAAAAGTATCAATTGTTACGAAATGCTCTATTGTTACTGCGGTGAGTATTGTGACGGTCGCAGGAATAGGTGTGTTACAGCTTATTTTTAAAGTTTTTTTATACAATATTTTTGTCCTCCTAATTTGTTGCGTCTGTTGGAGTTAATCTCTGCGTGTAGATTTCCAAGTTTTTTTCTAGCTCGAGATTCAGTGCCTCCTTGAGTCGAGCAGTGGCCAGTGAAAGCTTTTGCTTTGCTGTCGGCGAGCTGTTTTTTTGCCATTCTCTCCGTAACTTTCTTTTTTCTTTTACTAGTGCTTCTATTGCACTAGGGGTTTTATTTTTCACTCGTTTCGGGAATGGCGTGGAAGCTGGAGTTGCATACACTGCTGCAGAGATAAGAACGTCGTTGAAATCGTGCAACGCTTGGTCTATGTCGCTAGTATGCTTTAGGAAGGGTGCAGTATCTAGGTGGCTGCCTATATATTTTCGATATCTGAGCTAGTCGGTTTTGGTTGTTGTGAGAATATTTCTGCTTTGTATGATTTGTGGCTTTTCGTGCAAAGTAATTATGACTGGAGTGTGGTCAGATTACAAATCATAGCATGACTCTGCAGATGTTGCGAGACGGTCGATGCTTTTGAAAATGGCAAAGTCTATGAGGTCTGGTTTTTTCCTTGAATCAGTGGGCCAGTAAGTCGGCTGCCCCGATGAAATTAAGTCAAGATATAAGCACCGACTCATAAGTTTCGAGAACAGTTGCCTTCCTTTAGGATTTGTCAGTCGGGAACCCCAGTGCATATGCTTTGCGCTATAGTCACCTGCAGCTATAAACTTTTTGCCAAGTGTTTTAAAGAATTCTGTGAACTGGCTATCAGATATAGAAAATCTAGGTGGGCAGTACACTGCGCTTAGAGTAATACTCTCCCGCCAGCATTGTAACGAGATAGGTGTTGCTTGCAGATAGTTTCTGCAGTATTCTTCCAATGCGTAATGCTTAAGGCGATTTCTAATTAATACACCTGTACCTCCATGTGCTTTCCCATCTGGATGATTTGTGCAATAGAAGTTATAACAAGGAATTTTGAAGTTGTTTTTATTCGTTAAATGCGTCTCCGATATGAGCATAATATCGATTTCTTTATTTACTAAAAAATGTGGAATTTCGAGCTTGTGGTTGCTGATGCCATTCGCATTCCAATGACATATTCTAATGCTGTTCATTTACGCGAAATAAGGACTTGCATTAATTTAAGTGCTAGATTTGTGATTTTTCTTTACTTTACCTATTAGTCTGTAAGAATATTAAGGGTATTCATTTAAGCAGATAATTTTGCATATTGCTCAAATTTATCAATTCATCAAGTGTGTTAAATGAACACACTTGGCAAAGTGTTTGTGCAAATGGTGTTTGGCTGTCAAAAACAACAATCTAAAATGCCGAGAATCAGGGAAGAAGTAAAGATTAATGTTGGAGCTGTTTGGAAAAAATTACTGTAACCATTTTGCGTTTGTTTTGATTGCTCAATACTAGACTTTTATCATAATGTTATAGATCATAGCTAAGCAGGGTTGCATTCGTTGCCGTCTAAGTTTACAAACATCGTTTGCCCAGCGAAATCATCGGGCAAATTTATCACAAATGTGCAAATGAACTTTCATACAAATTTTGACAGTTCGTTTATCAGGTGATAAATTTATCAAATATCAGACATTTGCGCGTTTAAATGAATACCCCTATTGTTTATTCTAGACTAAATAAATGAAATGAAATGAAAAAAGCAGAGCTGATTGCAGCATTGAAGGAGGAGCGGGAAAATATCCCGACATCCCTCTGTTGGGAGTTGGTGGAATCTATGCCAAATCGTTTAAGAGTACATTTTGAGTACACTAAAAATCGCTACCCACAAAATACAAACAATTCCAAATAACCTCGTAGTATTGAGTGTTTTATAAGATTTTTCATTGTGCTCCATTATAACTTTGACATAGAATTCCACGATTTTTTATTTTTTCTAAACATATGTATGTATGTAGTTTTAAATTTTTTTTATAAATTTTAAATCTGTATAAAAGCTACTTCTCAAAATAAGTTTCAAAACAATTATACATTTTCGAATCAATTTGCTATTTGCGATGGAATTTCATTTTTCCGACTGTTCAATTATTACTTTAAGTCACTGTAGATAGGCTGGAAATGACGACGCGCACCCTCACACCAAATTTCATTGCGAGCCAAAGATAGATCATAACATTTCCATTTTCAGGGTAGGTCACCCGGTAGTGGGCCGATCCCGACTATTTGGTGGCATCGCACTTCTCGTCGAAAAAATTTTTTGTATTCACCAATAGGTCATACTGAGAATCTGGACCCCAGGCGGTACTATACATCCTTTTGAAAGAAAAGAATATCCTGGTAGCTTTATTTATGGTATACTTTAGATACAATTTGAAGTTTGGCACCCCTGCCTCTCTAATCAGTTTCAGCATATCCTCCTCCAGGGCTTCAGTCTGCTGTGATTTCGTTCGCGCAGATTATGATCATTCATTCTGGGCGTAATGCACATCTGATGAAGTATGGCGTTTTGGTGCTCCCTCTCTCTGATGCTTGATTTTATCCTTTTTTGGATGGTCTTCAATTGGTCTATAGACTAAATTAGGATAATCTCAAGCTTCACAACCGCTGCTATATTAAAGTATGTGAGCCAGTGCTCATAGGGACTATCCTTTCTTCACTTCCATTGGAATTCATCTGAGCCTCAGTGGCTTCGACTCTTCCCTCTGATAGGTTTGTTTCAGATGGCGCATCAGATCCAGCATCAGTTTAACCCGTAGCCACATTGGGTGAGCAGCTGTCTGAGCGAACCCTCTTTTTCTTTTGTGGGCTCCTTCTGTAGTCCTTGAAAGGTTGTTAGGCTTTAGAATCTCGACTGCATGGAATTTAATTCGATTCAGCAAGTGCTTATTCCCTCGATTTGACAATGCTTATGGGGCCAGGTGCTCTTGTAGCAGTTGTTGCCCACAGCTCACCTAGTTTGTGGCTTGAGGCGTTGGATTCTCCGATGTTTCTTTAAAATAAGTTTTGTTAAAGTTTCTTGACGGAGCTTTATGTACTGCTTAATATCATTCTGCTGAGCCTAATCGGCCGCGGTTCACGAAAATCCTTTTATCCAAACACATACCGTTAATAGTATTTTCTTTTCTCCATCTACAGTCAAATAAAGCAGCTGTTGTCGCAGCAGTGTTAACGCCAGCAACAGTTTCACTATTGTGTCAAAACATGCCCACCACTTTGAGTGGTGCTGCCCATAGTTCAGCGCGTGAATCATCTGTTTATAATTCTCGTCGAACGTCCTTAGATAACAGCAGTGGCTCGGATTTTCAGAATATCACCACAAATGTTATTGAAGGCATTGACGCTACATACCAAGTGCCTGATACTGATATAAGTGCAACGGCCAGTGAAACTGTTGCTGGTGTTGCTGGGACAGGCACGTCTAGCGGTACAGCGGCACACGCACCCATTGATATACTTGCCACGGAGAGTAGTCAAAGTGTGCAAAAACTGTCAAAGCAAAGTAGTGTTGAAAAGCCTGCATACGGAAATGAGACAAGTGCAGACGGCGTGACTGGTATAACAGCAGCTGGAGCTGTCGGCGGAAATACTGGACAACATCGTCATGGCGGTTTATCACAAAGTTCTATTGCCGATTTGGAGAAAAAGTTAGCTGCTCTTCGAAATATGGATATTTCAGATGAGGTGAATTCAAATTGGACATTTATTATATACGAGTACCAGATACAAATCAGATACAAATATGGGGTACAGCTAAAAATTTACACATTTTGGTGTAAATCACTTAAGTCTGATCCGCACAATTTCTGAAATTAATTATATGGATATCAGCATTCATATTAGCTTCCACAGCTTCAATGTTATGATAAACAAAGTTAAACACCACGAAATAGACAAAAATTTATTTTTTTTCTTAAAATGTAGTAATACACAAAATGCGACACTCCGTCAGTTGCGAAAATATTTTCTTTACGATTTTTCTTTCACTATTTAAAATTAGAAATAGGATTTATGTTGAAAAAACTCAACCGAAGTCTCCGTATTTTCGAAACCTTGTAAATTTATGCCTTCTAGGCTTATTTTGTAAAACGCCTTTATCGAACTAACTAAACTCCTGCGTTCCATATCGGTATTGTATAAAACACTGCGAAATTGAGTTCATTTTCTTATCTTATCACTTTAGCTGTCAAGCTCTTAGGAAGGGTGCCAGTTACGCAGTAATACAAAAATTCTTTAAACAATATTTTCCACTCTTTGATCAATTCGTAGGTATGGCAACCACAACCAGCAGATCACGTCTCATATTCTCATATTCGTCGTGAATTTTCTTCTTTCATAGCCTCGTGGTCAGGGTGTTTGACCAGCATGTGAAAGGATTCGAATTCGATCCTCAGCCACGGTTCTATTATTTCTTTTTACTTTGTATACATGGCTTTAAATGAAATACTTCCATCTCTTCTCAAAATTGCCACAAATAATAGTTCACTCCTGCGTTTTAAAAATCCACCGCGAGTACGAGCCCATGCGAACAATTTGCCAGTTTATGTGAGGCAATGCGCAACGTTTTTGAACGCGCACGTTCACTGAGTGAGAAGATGCATTTTATTCAATACCAAATTCCACAATGCAGCGCGTAGTGACGCGTTGCGTTTTCTACAATGAGGCCGTAAATGAATTTAAAATACCCGGTCTTGCTCGGGCTGCAAATCTCTAGGACATAAATAGGTAAATATGGCTTTCGAGTTATTATAAAACTATAACAATTGCGGTTTTTTTGGAGCATTAAACTTCAGATCGTGATCGCCAGTAACAAACTCCTATAAACATTATAAAATCGGTTGTAGTTTTGATGTTCGTTCATTCATATAAATATCAATTTTTGCGTCGAAGAAGTAAACTGCCACAATAACAGTATTTTATTTTATGTGTGCATAGTCCAAGACCGTGGCCAGTCATAGTAGTGATACTGTATGGAGTGCAACAACTACAAACACAAGCAGCAATCAAAATGCAGATGCCAAAACAGCTGAGGAGCGAACAGCTGCCCGTAAAATTTCCCGCTTCAGTGTTAGTCGCGTTCAGGAGCAAAAGTGTGCAGCTGATGTAACGGGTGTGATTTCAACAACACCACCAGTTGCTAGCTCTGATTTTAGCGACTCTCAAAAACTACGCATTGATTTACAAGCTGCAACAGCTGCTGTACAGGTGCAACCAACGAATAAAGGCAGCTTAGTAAATACACCTACGGAAATAATAGTAAATCCTTCGCAACAAATTATTGCTGCTGATGGTAGTAGTGAGGCTAGTCACATGCCAGCAAAACAATTGCAGCCAGCAGTTCAAGCCCAGCAACAAATACAGCTGCATCCACAGCAACAACATTTACTCGCACAGCCGCAATTTCAGGAGCAGCAAATGATTCTGCAACAGTTGCAGCAACAACAACTGGTGCAACAACATCTGTTAATTCAAAAGCAAGCTGCTGCAGTGTTGGCTCAACAATTGCATCAAGTTGCCATTCAAACATCGCCGTCCCAAATGTCGCAACAGCAACAACAACAGATTGCACAGTACATTACACAGCAGCAGTTATTTCAAATGCCACAACAAACACAAATACTGCAACAACATGCCCAGCCGCAAGAGCAACAACAACAGATTAACAAACAATCATTGCAACAAACAGATTCCAGGCAGGTTCTGCAGACTCTTATACAACATCAGCAAGACGTAAATCACATTCAGCAGCAACATCAAGCTAGTATTATGAAACAATCGCAGCCAAAACTACACCAGCAACAGAATAAACATCAACAATTTCCAGTACAACAACATCAATCAACATTTGCAACTACTGAGGGTATGTACATATAAATACATATTTAAGTATTCACCAGTGATGATATTTTGAAATAGATATAATTGTGCATTTCTTAAAACAATCCAAAATATAATTAAGATACTTAAACAAATTTTTATAACTCAAATTTCTGGAAATTATATAGCTAAAACGAAAATTCACCCATAATTTCAATTGCCGAAATTTTGTTTGGAACCCAAAAAAGGGCTGGAAGAATAAACTATGAATCGTCTTGCACTTCCAAATATTTATTAAATTACGAAATCTTCATAAAAAAAAACGTTTTATGTATGTTTGTCTTTCTGCGAAGATTTAAGAAAAAGCATTTTTTTAAATAAGAAAATCAGAGAAAGTTCGAAATGTGGAATGTAAAATTTAGAACTCTAATACATATAACCAAATACAACTATTCTGACGTTGCAGGCACAATCGAGTGTCATTTCAAATATTATTTTTCAGTAGAAAGGAATTATCAGTTAAAACAAAATATTAATTTGTGACTTGTGCCTGTTGCCTGTTGCTAGAAAAGGGCTGGAAGAGTAAATGAAACCATTTGTATTTCGAATTTATGTTTAGTTAAATGTGTAATACATTTTTTTTTTTTAAGTGATTGACAATGCCGTATTAATGCCAGCGCCTACAGAAGAGCCGGTGTCTTTAGCAGCAACCCATCCACATTTACTTCCAACTGTGATACAATCTGTAAGTACATAAAGTGGGCATTTTCAAACAGTGTTCCAGGGAAATTCATTTGTATGCACTACACAACGTGTTCGTATTGGATTTGAAACATTTTTTCATATTTAAAATAAATTTGGTATATCTGCAGCAGGCCGAATCACAGAAAAAAATTTGAACTTGTCTTAATTGTTTGTAAAACTCACTTCGAGTTAGTTTCTGGAACGTAAACGAATATCCCCATGTACTTTATACAAACAGCTATAATGGTTTTTTTTTTTCATAACTATAATACCTCGTATCAAATTTTAATGTGTAAAACGGAAAGTTCCACAGACAAAATTTTTAAAACCCACTCTAGCCTCAAGATCTGAAAGAATCATTAAATCTTTTATGTCTTCATGCACAAAAAAGTTGTGACGACTTTCAAAAA
The DNA here is from genome assembly GCA_963457695.1 of Neria commutata. Taxonomy (NCBI): domain Eukaryota; kingdom Metazoa; phylum Arthropoda; class Insecta; order Diptera; family Micropezidae; genus Neria; species Neria commutata. Next base: position 1,139,444 of record OY735250.1, read on the forward strand.
AATTTTTTCCCTTGAAATCTCATATTTCGTGTCAGTGGGAGTAGGGTATTTTTTATAATTTGATCACGGGTGTAGTGCATAGTCGGCAAAAGCGACAAAGTGACTCTAATATCAACTTGATCATATTGCATTCCGTTTTTAGGATATTAAACATAATCTAGATTCCTTAGTCAGCCAACTGTTTAACTTGCGCTTAGGCACGAATCAGCATCAGCGGTTGCTTTTACTGCGTCAACGTCAATTAATTGAGGAAGATGAACTTCGACTGAAGCATTACGGCGAGTATGAGAAATTTCAAAAAACTTCCCGACAGTGTAAGTAAAAAAGCTTTTGTTTTTACATGTCGCACATTATCTACAAAAGTGGCACAGCTCAAAATTTTCAGAGGTCAATCTGTCAGTCATATGAAGCATTGCTCTACGTTACTTATCATCTGCGCTGTATTACTTTCAGCCCGTATCAAAAGAAATTAATAAAAGTGTCATTTTTTATGAAGTTATAAAATCTTTGCATATTTATAGGCAACGATATACCTCAACCTCAGGCACAATCGATGCTGTACATACAACCAACAACTGGCCCTGTGGCTCCAAATCGTGGTGGGTTCGTTACTTTTGAAACTAGTCAATATATACCCGCAACAAATCCTGTTGGAGTTAGTGCAACTGCTTCTCAGACGGCAGACATTTTAAAAACAACAAACGCAGTATCAAATGTTACGAATGTGCGTCCAACTGCAGTAGCAGCTGCTGTTCCGACCAGTCAACAAACTCAGTTATCCACACAACAACAAACAGTCAATCCATCATATACAATTTGTTTCAGTCAAGCAAATCTACAGCAACCATCACACCAAACAAAATTGGATACATGTATCGTCGCCGGTCAGAATACAACGGCCAACATTACGGCAGCGGGAAACATAAATTTTGCTATCAATAATACTTCTTCTCTAATAGACGGGACACCGATCCAGTCCCACAGCATTCATCAACCAACCCATTTTCAATCTGAACACAACCCAACAATAGCACAGCCATCAACATCAAACTTCAATAACAACGTCACGCGCAACGATTTTAATTGTAAATATACTTATTATTCGAGACATTCAACAGATACCGATAAAATCTTATTATCGACCCTTCTACAATGATATAAGGATAGGACGATAAGGCTGGTTTATTATTCAATCTCAAAAACTTGGCGGCAAAATGTTGTAAAAGGCGGGGCAGAGGCTCACAAATAGACAGGGTTTCCGCAAATCATGATTATTCAAATCTTTTAAAACTACCTTAAACAGTTCTGACTGCTAGTCAAACTCTTGGCTTGGCCAGGAGACTAACGCAATGGAGAATAAACGACAAAATACAACCAAAAAGTATATTAATATAATAGAGTGCGCATCACTCAAGTTTTCGGCAAATCGAAGTGAGGGCAATTTTTCAAAAATCTGTGGCGGCAAAGGGGACACAAAAACTACTCAGTCTTTCACAGCATTTCGCATTCCGTCGTTGATTTGACTTTTCGAGCATGCTCAAAGCATGCAAAAACACTTTTTCACGATGCTTGTGTGTGTGTATATTGCCAGCTGCTCTGCTCTGCCATCAACAAGCGAATGTCGAAATTCCTGGCATTTGCGTAGGCTGTGTTATGAATGGAATCTGCTTGCAGCTTCCAATCCATTTTGAGATTTCAAATCGAAGTTAGACTTTTCTTGAAATATCGCAAAAGATTTTCAAATGTGCAACATTTCCATAGATAAAACTAAACTTAAATAGACTTTTTATGAAACATTTATAAATATTTTGACAAATCATGAAAAATATACATATCGCTGGCAAAATGTACAAAGGCCTTAACTAACAATTTTTCCGAAACACGTTTTTTACAGTTTCTGGCAGCTCATATTAAAATACATCTCCTTGCAAAAAATTTAAGTCTTAAAGCCAAAAATTATGATTTTATAGCTAATACAAAACAGTCCTTTCTATGTACATGCTATGAAATGTTATGTTCTTTTTTTGCTTCTCCTGGAAAATTAAAGAAATGTTAGTTAGGGCCTTTGTACATTTTGCCAGCGATAGATTAGTATTATATATCTCCTTGCAAAAAATTTAAGTCTTAAAGCCAAAAATTATGATTTTATAGCTAATACAAAACAGTCCTTTCTATGTACATGCTATGAAATGTTATGTTCTTTTTTGCTTCTCCTGGAAAATTAAAGAAATGTTAGTTAGGGCCTTTGTACATTTTGCCAGCGATACATTAGTCTTAATATATAAAAACGTTTGTGCGTATGTATGTTGCAGCATCACGGCTGAACCACAGAAGCGATCGACCTTATACTCACAACATATGTTCGTGTGGTGCTCTGAATGGTTTGTTTTCATGTTAGACCTTCCTAAGTGTTGCCACGGTGGGGTTTTTTCGAAAATTCTTATTTATGGACCGATTTGGCTCAGATTCACACCATATAATACGAAAGTTGACAGAAAGTGGTCGACAAAATTTGAACCCGATAGCTGTTGTCGGAGTGGAAATATTCACGAAAACGTATGCTTCCTGTACATAATTTTCATTTTCATATCTTCTTAATATATAAAAACGTTTGTGCGTATGTATGTTGCAGCATCACGGCTGAACCACAGAAGCGATCGACCTTATACTCACAACATATGTTCGTGTGGTGCTCTGAATGGTTTGTTTTCATGTTAGACCTTCCTAAGTGTTGCCACGGTGAGGTTTTTTCGAAAATTCGTATTTATGGACCGATTTGGCTCAGATTCACACCATATAATACTAAAGTTGACAGAAAGTGGTCGACAAAATTTGAACCCGATAGCTGTTGTCGGAGTGGAAATATTCACGAAAACGTATTCTTCCTGTGCATAATTTTCATATTAAAAAAAAAAAATTCCTACCATAATTGATATACTTTCAAAACAAATCTTAGAATAAAATAATTATTTTAGGCAGAACAACGTTTGCCGGGACAGCTAGTATTATATATTTTTGCCCCGAAGCGAAAAAGGGGCTTTACGATAAGGCAAATTGGATCGCATTGAATGATTTCTTTCTTTCTTAAATTGGAAATTTTGTTTAGCTGACAGAAACATAGATGCGGCGCAAAAATGGTCGAGGAAATAATTTTACTAGGTATGCGGTCTTTCATCCCCAGTAAATTAATCTCTATTAAACCCAAAGACCATTCCTGGTTTAATGCGACGTGCAAAGAAGCCGTCAGGTCCAAAGAGGAAGCGTTCAAAAGATGGCGTTCTGAGAAGAATGCCACCTCTGAACTCTTACGCAAACAGGCTAGAAACAGCTGCAATGCGACATTGAGGCGCGAAAAGTTTCTGCACGAACAGCGCCAACAAAAAAATGCCTTGCTGCTCCAAAAGGGCAGTAAAAGCTTTTGGTCGTTTGTCAAGCGAGTAAAGAACAAGACCCTCATCGTCTGTTCCATCGCTCTTTGCGAACGATCAAATCTTCACTCACTCGGTTGATAAGGCTAACTTACTGGCAGCGGCCTTCGTTGAAAATTCTACACTTCCGGTTACCGATCAACCACTGCCCGCGATCGAGAGGGTACCTTGCGCTATGCCCGAGATACACTTTCGAACGCGTGCAGTCAGTTGCCAACGTCCAGTCAGTTGCCAACGTCCAGTCAGTTCCCAAAAAAGGCGAGGCTTCGGACCCTGCCAATTACCGTCCCATAGCAATATGCTCTACTCTGTCCAAAGTTATGGAGTGTGTAGTTAACTACAATCTAATGAACTACCTTGAGGACAATCTGTTGCTTAACAATAGGCAATATGGTTTCCGTAGAGGTCGCTCTACGGGCGACCTTATGGCCTTCCTCGTTGAGAAATGGAATCAGTCCATTCACCAACTCGGTGAAAGCAAGGCCGTTGCATTGGATATCTCCAAAGCTTTTGGTAGAGTTTGGCATGAAGCACTAGTTGGTAAACTAGTTTCTTATGGCGTCGGTGATTGCTTCGCTCGATGGATAACGAGCTTCCTTAGCTGCCGTTCTATTAGAGTTGTTATCACAACTAGACGGTGTCGCTTCTAATGAGTACTCCTTAAACGCAGGTGTACCGCAGGGTTCGGTCCTGGCACCCACTCTTTTCCTTGTCTTTATCAATGACCTCTTGTCATTGACTAAGAATCCTATATATTCGTTTGCGGATGACAGCAGCCTTTGTCATTCATATTCATTTACAGGTCGCCCAAGCTCTGCGGAGATTGGGAGCAAGCGACGTCATATGAATGACACACTCAACAAAGACCTTCAATCAATCTCCGAGTGGGGTCGAGCGAATAGGGTCAGTTCTAATGCTCGAAAGACCCAATGCTTTTGTCTCTCACACAGGCAAACTTCCTCCCCATCCCAAACTCCTCTATCCTTTGATAGTGTGGGTATTGTAGAGTCGGCAGCTCTTGACGTTCTAGGCTTGTCGATCAAGTGTGATCTCCGCTGGAATGACCACATTTTCGATATTGCTAAAGAAGCTGGCAAGTGCTTAGGCTTTCTAAAGCGCTGCTAAAAATACTTTACACCGGCTGATCTCTGCACTATCTACACCACCTATATTAGGCCAAAAATGAAGTACAATTCGCATTTATGGGCAGGATCTTCACGAACCCAACTGGAGCTCCTAGACCGTATCCAACGTCGCGCGATAAAGCTAATAGGAAACGATAGGGTCGCCAGCTCTATTGATTTCTTGGAGCACCGTCGGAACGTGGGATGTTTAAGTCTTTTCTATCGTTATTTTAACGGTAGATGCTCTGCTGAGATAAGAGATCTTATCCCAGCTGCCCGCGTGTTTTCTCGCAAGACGCGTATGGCGAGCGGGGCACATCGATACCACGTTTCGACAAAGCTCCAACGCACCACGCATTACAGGGAGAATTCGTTCTTCGGTCATACATCGAGGTTGTGGAATAGTCTTCCTGCGGAGGTTTTCCAAAGTCATTGTAATACTCGCGAATTCAAGGCAAATGTCCACCGCCACTACTCCTCTTTCCCCCCACCCACTAACCTATCATCCTTTCTAAACCAACAAGTGCTCTGCATGTATAGAGGGCATCCCCTGACTGTCGGTTTATTTAATTTAAAAAAAAATAAATATCACCTTAATAAAAGTGATGTTGGAAAATAAATCACTTCTTAATATAGTCATTTTAAAAGAGTATGACTGAGTTCTTAAATGCTGTAATACAAAAGCATCAGCATTTTGTGAAGAATATGTAGGGGAAGAGTTCAAATTCCCCTAAAATCGGTGAATTTTGTCCCAATTGACAGCCCTGGCTCTAATTTATTTTATTTCAATCTACTGGGCTTAGGCCTTACAGATTAGTTATTTCATAAATCTAACTGAAATATAAATAGGTTAATATTAAGAGAAATGCCTATATAGATCTTGCTTAATACTGGCCCTACTCTGTTGCAAGTCTAGGTACTCGGAGTTTGGAATTTCTTGTACCGGAGCGGTTGTCTGAGGGCCAGTTTCACAGTGGATGTTTAAATCTAATTTGCGAATTGAGTTTAAATCTAGTTTAACTTTCCTTGAGTTTCACAGTGCATTTATTTAAATACGGAATATTTGACATTTGAAGGTTGGCACAACTTGCCAGAAACATATGTTCAATTGCTTAATTATGGAGGCAGCGCGAACAAAAAATTTTTCGTCGGCCGAAAGAAGTGAATTATTGGATATTGTGCAAAGAATCCACAGGTTATATTATTTGTGATACTACGGGATCATTTATATGTGCTATACCATGCAGTTTTATGTTTAATTTGATCTCTTACAAATTGCAATATTGTCCACGCAGCTTGCTTGCACGTCCGAAATCAGCTGTTTATATGTTTTCGATTTCAACTCTGTGCCGTACTTAAATATCCACAATCAGCTATTTAAATCGTATTTAACTTCCAACTGTGAAACTGAAATTCCCTATTTAAACTGCAATCAGAGTGTAAATATCCACTGTGAAATTGGCCCTGAGAGGATGAGTGACTGAGCCAAAATGAGTGAAATCGTGGTTCTACCACTGAGCTCGCGGTGCAAAATTTTTGCAGCCAATATTTTTTATGCGATGCGTACTCTATTATATTAACATACTCTTTGATACAACATTTACCATTTACCAAGGCCTTTTTAAAAGTCCCTATTTTTTATCGATTTCTGATGGTATGTCCCATAGTATTACCGTATTAACGATCATTACTGAAAATTAAATGCAAAAATAGTAATTTTTATATTGTATTGACAATTTCAGTTTTGCCAGCTCCAGTTCTAGCTGGCACTGCGGCCAATGTTCCCACTGCCTCCGCTACACCTGTAACTGCACCAACTCAGCATATTTCGCAACCTCAAATTTTACCCGTTGTACCAAATACTGCTGTGCTTAATGCTGCATCCACAATAAAACAACAACAAATTCTCTCACAAACTGCACCCCATAGTCATCTAACAGAAATACCTGTGACCGATTCGAGTATCACAATAAATGCTTTTAGCGAGAAGCAGCTTCCCGCAGTGCAAAGTGAGTAATATAAAAAAAATAGACAGAAGCTCTAATTTAATACGATATTTTAGCACATGAAATATGAAATGTGTATTATATATCAAATACATTACTATTTACCATAAAATCTACGTTGGTCTACATAACGCACAGCCGCGCTTCAATGGAGTCACACCTGAAATAATTGTTTAGAACAAATCTGTGCTATATATATGACCGATGTTTGGAGCTTATGTACAGAGGTGATCTGCGTTGGGACACCAGGACTTCATTGGGTGATTCCTTCAATTCATGGGGTTTTCAAGAATTTTTGCATTACCCTGTATCTCGGAGAAGGTTGAAAACCCTCTATATAGAAATTCACTTTTTTTCATGAGTCAGAGCAAGTTATCACCCCATGAATTCTTGCTGCCCCGACCCGGATCACCTTCTATTATTTGAATAAAAAGAATTACTAAAAAGAAACAGCTTAACTTTGAAGGTCAAATGAGTGACGAAATGCACTGTGAACCGGAAACATTTTAGCAAAATATTAACTAAAAAAGAGACAAATGTCGAGTTTACTCTTTTGCAGCGGGTTTGCGATATATACGAGTACTATATTTGAATTATATATGTACATATAATATGAAAATTTATAGTATACATAATGTATGTACATATGTGCTAAAAAACACATACTTAAATACTTCTCATTTGTACAATTAAAATATACACGGAATTCAGTAATAGTAACGCAAAACTTCCTGTATATACATATATGAAGTAGCTCTTAGGTATGTGATTATATTTTATAGCTGATAGATTCGATGTCACTACTGATTGATATTAATCATTTCTAAATATATATAGAAGAATAAGCTGTGCATTTATTTTAGTTTGTATTACAATTGATGTTGGCATTATTTATTGTTTGCTAAGTTTTTACGGTCTTACCGTATAAATCACCGTGATCGAACGCAACGCGAACACGAAGCCAACGCCGGGATCAAAAAACGGCATTTTGTAAATCACGGCGTAATTGCGTTCGTTGTCTTACGGCATCACTTGAGCTGTCAAGTTCTTACGAAAAAGAGTTGTATTTTTCTTAATTTATCAGCCAAATACAAAACACACAAAATTTGCTGCATCCATTGCATACCTCCCATAGCCTAGTGGTTAGAGCGTTCGACTAGCACGCGAGAAGTTGCGAATTCAACCCTCAACCGCGATGCATTTCTTTTTTTTTTTGTGATTTCGATCCTCAACTGCAGTGCTAGTATTTTCTTTTTTTTGTACTTTTTTCTTTAGTATTTGTCTTTAAAAAGTACTGCAATATTTATTATTTGCTTCTGCAGATTACCACAAATCAATTTTCACTCGAAATTACCAAAAATTTTGCGTTTAAAAAACTGAACGCGAGCACAAACCCAAGTGAACGATTTGACAGTTCAAGTGAGTGAATGCGCCGCGTTGCGTTTTACGCGGTACCGATTTTCATATGAAACTACGTAAGACAACGCGAGCAGTCACCGAGTGAGGTGATGCGTTTTACAAAATACCAAATTAGTGAACGCAGGGTGAAGTGAGGCGTTGGGATTTACAAAATAAGCACCTTAATTTGGCGCTACTTTCAAAAGTAAGAAAACTAAATGCAAATTTCTATAATAATCCAGTATGCAAATAATTTGATTTTATTTGATGAATATTTAGAAGTACATATATATAAAATTGTACTAAATTAATACTTAGTATTTTTTTTGCCGATGCGGTTTATTACAAGAACCACTTTTTAATTTGATTTAAATATAAAATTTTTGGAAAAAATTACGTCTGTGTTTACGACGGTATATGTATAATCATATGAGCTTGAGATTTCTTTCGCTACATTTGCGAACTAAATTTTCAGCGCGGAACTAATGGTGTATGGAATGGAAGTTTGTGGGGAGTTGGTTGATGATACCATTGTAAAAAAACGCGGTATTCTTCGTAAGTGATATCATGAGCTAATAATACAATGTTCTATATCTGCTACTCCACCTACAAAAAACAATTTCACGAAAGCTGAAATTAATTTTCGCTTTTCATTCTCTCATAAAATCTAGCGTTCCCGTCTCATATGGCAAGCAAATAACAATATATATATTAAGTTATGCCCGTACCTTGCTATGGCTGCGTACATTTCCTTTATAAAACAGAATTATCTCAATTTTGTTTGTCTTCTCACATAGTTTAAATGTAGTTTTCTTAATTCTAATTAAAATATTTTTACCAACTCAACAGATGTTTTTCATTTTAATGAAAAAGAAAATTGTCAAATACGGGTTATTACTGGTTCAAGTACAACTGATGTTTACATAAATACTGAGCAGGGTGTCGAAGTCAAACAAGCAATTACACAAACAGAAGAAGAAAATACGCAGTTCGCTAGCAATTAAAAAATCGCTAGCTCATATCAACAGTCAACCGACTCCGCTATTATTTTCTAATTAGACTTCGAGCTCAAGCCAATAATAAAAATTGCACACTAAACAAAGCTTACTTTTTCAAGCAGCTTGAGCAGAAGTTTGTCATGGGTACGACAAAAACCGCTGAAGTGTAAAAATCAATTGAAGAGTTTGAAACTCAAAAATGCTTTAGCTTTTCTCTTTGCAGCGATAATTACGCATATTAAGAGAGAGGTCAAAAATTGCAAGCATTTTCGTGTAGGAAAAGTGCAGTTACCGGGAGTCAACAGAATATAAGAGAGTTAATTTGATTTTTGTTATTGAAATCATCAAATCATTTCTCTTGCTAGAAAAACATTATTTTTATTTATATGAGCTGTAATTTGAATCCATATAAACATTGAATTGTTGATATATATAACTGAAACGAAGTGTGTATTTATTACCCCAAAATATGATATCCATACATTTCGATGTTGTTATTGTAGTACTTTGAATAATGCTTTTCTCATTCATGTCTAAACTGATATCAGCTATAAAAAAAAATTTTCACATGGCACTTTTCATATTGCAAAAAACAGAAAGTAAATATGTATGGATATGCGACAAAAACGGACAGAATACGACGACATACCAAACAGACGCTTGAGCATCTATGCTCTGACGGCCTTCCGACGTAGTACTTAACGGTGGTCCCGGGAGGGCAAATCCGTCCGGACATGAGGAGGTTTAAGCGGGTTCGGGCCCTGCACTACCATGAGGCTTTCGATCGCTTTCCACCTACTAAAAAAAAACAAAAAACATATGTATGTATGAACTAAATGTAAGTTTTTATGCCAAACCTGTTAGTTATTTTTGAAAGTGAGTGAAAAAAGTACGTGTTCGGTTAGAGGTTCTTTATTCTAGTAAGAAACATCGAATAAAACTAATTCTATAACAGATAATTGTTAAAAGTGTTAGTATAATGTTGGTAAACAGGAATGGTGAATTAGAGTTGCCATAAACCATACCAACAGGTATTTGGTACCGTTTCCCGTTGTTCAAAAGGTGGCAAAAACGGACTTGAAGGGAAAAATGTGGATATGCCAATCGCAAACAATGTGCGAATTAGATGTAGTGCAGAAGAAATGACGAAATCTTTGAGCGTATCCCAATGCAAATCGTTCTCGAGAAACTGTAAGAGTTGACACGCGTCACGGTAAGTCTGACACAAATGCCCATTAACTGTTCTCAGTTGTTGAAATGACGTCGGATCACGAACATTCACCAACAACAATCGAAGATAGAAGCATTCGTCATTATTTGGTTGCACAGTGTAGATGCGAACCAGACTGTTCAATCGACTTTGGCCCAGCACTGGCGAGCCCAGTGTCGTTTGGCCGTTCGATGCCACTACGCGCCGGCGCCGGTCTGTTCGCAGTCAACCGATGCGATTATACTGGTCTAATTAGTCCAGCGGTGTCGAATTCAATCGTGCCGGATAGCAATTTGCCCAGTTACTCTAACAGCTAAACGGATTGCAGCTGTCAGTCTATTCTTTTTGCTAGTGCTGCCGTATAGTTTTGTGCACAAAAGAAACACACTGTTTATTTTCTTCTGAGATGAAATTTTACATTCTTTATTAAATTTATGGCACTGAATTATCATAATTGTTACATCTCTATATTGTGTACTACTTTTTTAACTTATTTCGGCAATAATAATCCACTTCTTTTGTTGAACTAAAATCGAAGGTCACTGGCAACACTTTTCTGCAAAGAGTTCACAAACAAAATATATCGTGAAAAATGAATTCAAACGACGAAATAATTGACTCAATGTGCTTAGTGTTGTGTAAATTGTACGATGTGTACAAATTTATAGCAAACGAAAGCGCAGGTGGACTATATTTCCAATAAATATTCGCTTGTTTTGACCAGTGTTGCCGTTTAAATTCTTGCATAGGAAAAGCATTATTGCTATTTAATTTTCAAGTGAATTTTTTGTGTGGCAACATTCTTTTCACAGCTGACACGACTTTTGCAGTAGTTTTCTAATCGACGCAGAAATTTCTACTACTCAATCCGGTCAGTGTAATAGCGAACATTGTGTTCGGGTAAGATAGATTGTGTCAGCTGACACGATTTCTAACCTTTCCGCTAGAGTAATTCTACCATAACTTCTTCGCTTCTTTGCATCGCTCAACATCGACACTTCACCTTCAACATTAGACCCGAGCACTTCGCTTTTATTCGCTTCCGAATCACATTCCGTGTTCGCTTGTATTTTCATTCTTTTTCATTTCAAATTATATTTTATATATGTATATATCTTCGCTGTGCGAAATCCAATTCTTTAATTTATACATTCACTGTGAACAAATTCATAAAGTATCATCAATTTGTAAAGAGTTTGCAATTTTCCTCTTTATTCCTCATAATTATTGTACATTTGAATTTCCGTACATTTCCTGAAACAACTCAACATTGAAACTCAACTCAATCTTCTTATTTGTCTTATCTCGGCAAAACACAGCCCCGCGCTGTGTTCAATGGTCCTTCGAGCCACTCTTGACTAGTTATTTTCTAGTTCACTAGTTCATTAAAATTATTCTATTTGTACTAGAAAACATTTTAAATGCACTACCAAGATCGTTCGATTTTGTCTGGTCAGTTAAGCGGGGTCTACTAGTCACAATTTAAGGCTCAGTTAATGTAGCCGTAACATATTTTTCCGTTTTCAGCTGACGCAACCTATTATACCCGAGCTCTATACATGAGATTACTTTAAACGAATTTGTACGCAAGCGTAACGGAGCTTGAAAAACTTGTCAGCTATAGCTTTGTTGCAGAAAAGTGCTTGCTCTTGAATCTTAGTTCAACAAAAATAGCTGAATAGTAATGCTAGCAAAATGATCAGCGTGCTCTTTTTGTTCACGAAACTATACGGCAGCACTAGCAAAAAGTGAAATATGCAAAGGACTGACAGCTGCAATATGTTTTACGTATTCAAGTCAACGGCCAAAGTTTTACGTTTACGTAAAATTAGGGAAAAAAAATTTCCGAAAATTTTTTTAGTAATAGAACATTTATTTTAATAAAAATAAGGGAAAATATTTTATTTATGAACTGTTAACTTTAATTTGGACTTTTTTTGTTAAATTAAATTCAATTCACATATTTTGTTATCTTCTAAAATACAAAAATCAATTTAAACAAAGCTTCAAGCTTTGAACATACATTTAAATGCTGTCTTTAATATAACACGTTTGTAAAAATTGTGAGATCTTTCAATCTATATATATAAAAATTAAAAAATGTATGTATGTATGTATGTTCGGAGTTGCGTTCCAAACCGCTTGATCGATCATAACCAAATTTGGCACATAGACTATAGATGTTCCAAGGATGGTTATAGGCTATAAAAAATTTTGATACATCAAGAGGGCGTGGCACCGCCCATACAAACCAAATTGTTTACATCGAATAGCTTTGGAACTAAAAGTCGTGTAGCATTGAAATTCCGTATGCAGTCGCCTCTTGGATGTGTCGTCCCACTGGTAAAATTTTATGGGCGTAGGATAAGGGGCGTGGCACTATTTTATCAACTACAGATTCGTGTATAACTTTAGAACTACACATCACACATCAATGAAACTCGGTAGGAACTTACTACATATCCATATCCTTCTACTGAGAAAATAAGGGGGCACTGAATAAGGGGGCGTGGCACCCCCCATACAAACAAAATTTTTGATCTCGATTAGCCTTGGAACTAAAGGTCGTGCAGCATTGAAATTTCGTATGCAGTCGCCTCTTGGATGTGTCGTCCCACTGGTAAAATTTTATGGGCGTAGGACAGGGGCGTGGCACTTTTCAATCAACTTCACATTTGGGTATTACTTTAGAACTATACATCATACATAAACGAAACTCGGCAAGAACTGACACCATATCCGTATCCTTGAACTGGGAAAATGGGACGGGCATTGGATAAGAGGCGTGGAACCACCCGTACAAACCAAATCATTGATATCGAATAGCTTTGGAACTAAAAGTCGCGCAGTATTGAAGTTCCGTATGCAAGCACCTCTTCACATTACGTACTTTTATAAGAGCGCGGGGTGAAACCCGCGGGTAACAGCTAGTAACATATAAGAAAAAGTAATTAATATTAATAAGTACAAAATTCTTTATATATTGCTATGCAAAAATATCAAATTCGACACTTTAGATGGCTTCAGCGAGTTCGGTGTTCATTTATTATATTTCCTGTCCCCTAAAAAACGCGCCCGCACGGGACTGATGTAGCCACTACGCGAAATCTCTTTAACCTGTACTGATACAAACGGGGATATACCTCACGTCTCATGCCACCACACTAGCGGATCTTTCTTCCGATCTACATACTCTTCATTTAGATACTTGTTAATTTCTCTGGTGACATACCTTGTTAATGTGCCTTGCACCTGTCACTTGAAAAACTCGGCGCCTTTTATAATTCAAGTAAATTTAGCTTTAGTTCATCTAGGTCATCCAACTGAACGACCGATAGAGCTAGTTCAGATATGAGAACCAGATCTTTTAGATCTTTAGTTCGCGAACGACACAAGCCTACAGTGCAAGCAGCGAAACCGGTCACAAGCGAAAATACGGCAGCAAAGATTTTCTTCATTAAAAAATTGTAGTTCGTGTAAGTGCGAATTATCCAAGCTAAATAAGTGCAAAACTACAAGTGCATATCACACAGTACAACATTTCAAACGTGAACAAAATTTCCAAGCGCGAAATAGCCAAAAAGCATAAAAGCAAATCACCGAAAGAAAAAAAAATTCCGGCCGCATTCTTTGTAGGTGTAGTAAGCACAGGCGAAATTGCAAAACGGCGTCCCAAGCGACTGGAAAGGTGATCTTAGCTGCAAAAACTGTCATCCCGTGGAAAATTTCAGCTTCAACAGCAAGCGGCGGAAAAGGCAGCGGAGGCCAGCAGACACCGGAGCCCAATCAACAAGCAACGGCAGCTGGAAAAACAAGTATAAATCCCACTCCCATAACCTCCTGCAGCCGTAAGTAAGAAAAAATTGTTAGCTCTTCACAAAATAAGTGTTCACCATTTTCCCCATACATTAAATACCTCTATACAAAATTGCTTTGCTCCATTTTCCCTTTACATAAATATACATATGTATAATTAAAATCTCTGTACAAAATTGGTGTGCGCCATTTTCCCCATTTTATATCAAGTAAAGTGTTGTTGCACGAAATATGGGTGCAGCCATGTTTCTTTCCTGTTGCACATAAAATCAAATCACAAAAATATTTCTGCGAGAAAAATTGGGGAATTATTGGTTTCAATTACATATACATATATGTCAAGGTTCTATATACCCTACCGGCAACTCAACTAACTTTTAGTGCACTATAAGCTAACTACTTCGCAACCATAGTTGACTATTCGTCGACTACTTTCAATGGAAATGACTGACTTTTTTATAAGCTTTATATTAGGTTCACATCCGGTATGTTTGTATGTATGTATGTATGTCGTCAAATCTAGTAGGTAATCAATTTTTCACCCACTTCCCGACTACTTAGAGATCTGAAACTTTGCATACATGCCTAATCTAGAGCCCAATACATGAATCAATAAATTTTATGGGCGTAGGATAAGGGGAGTGGCACTTTTTATAAACTCCAGATTTGTGTATAACTTTAGAACTACACATCACACATCGATGAAACTCGGTAGCAACTTACTACATATCCATATCCTTCTACTGAGAAAAAAAGGGGGCGCTGGATAAGGGGGCGTGGCACCCCCCATACAAACAAAATTTTTGATCTCGATTAGCTTTGGAACTAAAGGTCGTGCAGCATTGAAATTTCGTATGCAGTCGCCTCTTGGATGTGTCGTCCCACTGGTCAAATTTTATGGACGTAGGATAAGGGGCGTGGCACCCCCCATACAAACTAAATTTCTGATCTCGATTAGCTTTGGAACTAAAGGTCGTGCAGCATTGAAATTTCTTATGCAGTCGCCTCTTGGATGTGTCGTCCCACTGGTAAAATTGTATGGGCGTAGGATAAGGGGCGTGGCACTTTTTTATCAACTCCAGATTCGTGTATAACTTTAGAACTACACATCACACATCAATGAAACTCGGTAGGAACTTACTACATATCCCTATCCTTCTACTGAGAAAATAAGGGGAGCACTGGATAAGGGGGCGTGGCACCCCCCATACAAACAAAATTTTTGATCTCGATTAGCTTTGGAACTAAATGTCGTGCAGCATTGAAATTTCGTATGCAGTCGCCTCTTGAATGTGTTGTCCCACTGGTAAAATTTTATGGGCGTAGGATGAAAGGGCGTGGCACCCCCCATACAAACAAAATTTTTTATCTCGATTAGCTTTGGAACTAAAGGTCGTGCAGCATTGAAATTTCGTATGCAGTCGCCTCTTGGATGTGTTGTCCCACTGGTAATATTTTATGGGCGTAGGATAAGGGGCGTGGCACTTTTTTATCAACTCCAGATTTGTGTATAACTTTAGAACTAAAAATCACACATCAATGAAACTCGGTAGGAACTTACTACATATCCATATCCTTCTACTGAGAAAATAAGGCGGGCACTGGATAAGGGGGCGTGGCACCGCCCATACAAACAAAATCGTTTATATAGAATAGCTTTGGAACTAAAGGTCGTGCAGCATTGAAATTTCGTATGCAGTCGCCTCTTGGATGCGTCGTTCCACTGGAAAAATTTATGGGCGTAGGACAAGGGGCGTGGCACTTTTCAAGCAACTACACACTTGGGCTTCAGTTTATAATTATAGGTACACCACACATCAATGAAAAACGATAGGAACTTACTTGCCGCGCCCTGCTGGCAAAATAGCAACAACTCACCGCGTCACAAATATGCCACGAATATTAGGGTCGATCACAGCCGTATTATTTGTTAAATTGAGGATATGACGATAGGAGACACTGTGAATACCCTAAATATTGTGTACTGCTCTGCAAGTTTTAAATTCTTTTTGTGAAAAATTTCAGAGCTCTAAAATTGAATTTATGGAAGACTAAAAAGTAGAAAATAAAATTATATAAAAAAAAACTTTTTAAAAATAAGCTTTAATTTATTTAATGTACTAAAAAGTAGAAAATAAATGGTTTTTAAGTCACCTGTATCTTACTATCAATAAAAGCTTGTGCGCTCAATATCCATATTCAAAATATCTTTCATTACTAGAATCTATTTGCAAAAAATTATTTAAATAAAATATTGTGGTAACTGTTTGACAAATATTGAACACATGAGCGCCCCAAGCTTTTATGGATAGTAAGATACAGGTGACTTAAAAACCATTTATTTTCTACTTTTTAGTACATTAAATAAATTAAAGCTTATTTTTAAAAAGTTTTTTTTTATATAATTTTATTATCATTGCGATGTCCTAGGCAGTAGTCAGTCCCTATTACCCCTGGATGACTTTTCAACTAACTTAAAGTCGGTTACTTTGAAGTTAGCTAAAAGTTAGTTGTTTAGAAGTTAGCTAAAAGTTAGCTAATTTTTTAGCTATAGCTAACTAATTTCATATGAAGCTATTCAACTAAACTATTAGTTGATAAGCTAATAATAAGCTTTATTAAAATGTGGTGTAAAATCGTTGCTTGTTTAACATAATATATCATCACATTTCCATATATATTTCACGATAAATCTTTTCATTTCTTTCTGAGCTGATTTTTGACAATTATATAAAACAAAAATGAAAGAAAACAAACAGCTTGCTTTGATTTTTCAATTTCACAATGCACATAAATAAATGAAAAATATTCAAAAAAAGAAGAAAGCAAACAGCTCGCTTTGATTTTGGGGCAGTTCTGCACTACATTGTAGTTAGCTTATAGTTAGGTCATAAAAGTTAGCTATAAGTGTGTTATTTTTGTAGTCGACTACTGAAAAGTCAACTATAAGTGCGTTATTTTCGTAGTCGACTTCTGAATTGCTTATAGGGTATGTATAACTAAAATTCGACGCGCAAATGGTGCGCCAAATTTTGCCCCATACATAATTTTTTCCAAGTTTATATATGTATATACATATTTACATAATACAAAATTCGATATAAAAATTGTGCGCCAACATTTTTCTCCGTTACATATGTGCATACAAATATACATACAATCATCCTTGCCCGTTAAACATATATATATGGCATAAAATTTTGTACAAAAATCATATTTCAAAGTTCATATACATATTTAAATAGCACAAAAATATGAAGCAAAAAATTTTGCGCCAAATTTTTCCCCGTTATTTACATACAATCATTCTTTCCCGTTAAACATATATCTCATATAATTTTGGGCACCAATCATTTTTCCCAAGTGTGCAAAATTTTTCCAGTTATATATCTATTGAATGAATTAATGTATGAATGTATATACGCGGCATGCAAAAGACTATGTCTTAAATGCCAACAGCCAATAATAAATTGAATTGAAATGAATATACACCTATACCTCGGTTTACGCGGTACTCGTTTTACGCGGATTCGAATTTACGCGGTTTTTAAAATAAAATAATGATATTTACTTTTATTTAATTTATTTTAACTTTGCTTTATATCTGGCAATACTTATTATTTTAGTTAATTTTAAATCTGGTAACGCTTCATGCTACTGTCATATTACATACTATCTTATACATATATAAAACGCAGACTGACTAAAAAGCCCTTGCATTCGGTAACTCGACAGGTCATGGGTTCGAATCCCGACTCCGCAGGTTTTAAAAATTTTTTTTTTTAATCTTTATTTATGTTTTTTTATTACTTAAATGATACTTTTATATCTTATTAACAGTATAAAGCTATATTTTGTGTTCAATGAATATTTTAAAAAGCTTATTTATAGTCGGATTCGCTTTACGCGTTTTTTCCATATAAAAATGTTTAATTCGATTTACGCGGATTTGTCAGGAACGTATCTACCGCGTAAACCGAGGTATAGGTGTATATGTATATGCATGTATGTATGCAGGGTAATGACCGCGTAAACTCGGGCCGGCATCTTTCCCTTACATAATCAACATACATATATGTATGTATATACTCGCCCACCAAGAAAGCCGCGAGTGGACAAACAGGAAAAAAATACGTTTTTTTGCTTCGCCTTTGCAACTAGTGCACACAGTGGGACAAGTCGCTCTTTCTCACTGTAAATATCTATACACGAACTTTTCTACGTTCGCAAAAGTGTTCCCATCCGCACATAAAAGTTATTCGTTTCTCCAAATAAATTATTCCGGTCATCTTTGAATATTTCTCCAACAAATTTTTTCGATTGTTTTCGATTAATTTAGCTCCAACAAATTACTTAAAATTTTTATCCAACAAATTATTTCGACTAATTTATTTCCAACAAATAAGCTCGATTAATTTCTCCACCAAAACTATTTCGATTATTTTCGAATAATTTTTCTCCAACAAATTATTTCGACTAATTCTTTCCAACAAATTAGTTCGATTAATTTTTCTCCACCAAAATTATATCGATTGTTCTCGAATAATTTTTCTCCAACAAATTATCTCGAATGTTTTCGAATAATTTTTCTCCAAAACAAATTATTTTCGAATAATTTACTACAAACCAGTTATTTCGAATTGTTCTCCAACAAATTATTTCGATTATTTTGAATAAAATTTCTCCAACGAACTCCCACGCACATTTCCCGAGGTTACGAATATTTTTTTAACTCGGCAGGATGGCTCTCGCCAAATCCAATCACACGCCCGTACAATCACCGTCAGTGTTTATGTTCGAATATGACAGTATGTTGCAATTTATTACAAAATTTTCGGCCACTCCCGCATGTGACAACACAAAGTCACGGTTGATAGCGAGGCGAATAAGACTCAAGGGCCATTGGGCCCGATTACTCAACGCATTCAACCAAATCATCACCTCCAATGACAACGAGCTGCCCGGCGACTTCAAAGAGTCAGCATGGGAAAAGTATGAGATTTGCCTGGACGAGTTCGAATGTTGCAAGGCTCAAATTCTCGATCACCTGGAGAAGCCTTATCCCACCCGGCCAGTATCCTCGCCGTCTGATTTGCGCCAAAAGCAAACAGCGGTTCGATAAACTGGAGAAAATTCATTTCCAAATGACTCCACTCCCAAAGATAATTCACTTCCGAATTACTCCACCCCCAAAGAGAACTCAATTCCACATTATATCCCATTGGATGTCCTTGCTATTCCCACGAAAAGTGGTGGGGCCATCCCCAAAGCCTCCACCACTGAAAATAATTCACCTCAGAATTATTCCACTACCAAACCAAATTCACCTCCGAATTTTGGTCCCAATAACCCCAAACAAAATTCACTCCCGAATTTTGGCTCCGATAGCGCAGAAAAAACTGCCAATCGTTCCCGCTCCGACTCTTCCAATTTTTTTGGCCCGCCAGGATGGCTATCGCCAAAATGGGGTAGGTCTCCACGGTGGGTCAATCCCGAACCCAACCGCCCAACTCACAAAAATGGCTCCCTTGCCAATAACGAAACTCCACGGGGGGTCAATCCCGAACCCAACCCAAATACTCTTTGCTCCACTCTCTCGACGTCTCAGCCACTCCGCAAAGGAAGCTCTCTGCTAGCTCTTCTCGACAGAGAGCAAGTTTTGAGAGCGGACGGTAGACTATCACCCGCGGCTCCAGCTTATGATGACCATACCATTTTGCTTTCGCAAAGATTCGGATTTGGCACTCGGCGTCCCACATTTCCCTACACTTTTCTTCGCCAGGCTGAACAGACTGATGTGCCGACAGCATCACATTCCAAGACTGAAGGCGCGTCATCATCGGCTCAGCGAAAGGTGGAACAACGAGGTTGCGGACGTTCGCAGTAAAACAGGCGGAGTATAGTGGCACCCTCGACAAGTGGACCCCATAGCTCCATAAATTCCATGACCCTACACAAACTAATTTTCACTACACTTGCATCTCCCTACACCTCCATTGTCCCATCATTTCGCCTTCATTTCCCTAGATCGAAGTTAAATTCCATTCTAATAATGTGCATTTCTTCACAGATTGCGTCAATCACAGATGAAGCAGTTCCACATACACCAAGGGGCGTTATGATTGTGCCGTGGTTCTCAGGCACCAGCGCAACGAGTAGCAGCAAACCCTTCCCATGGTTACGGCGTAAGCCGCCCGACGCGGTTCCCCGAGGCCGGAAGAGGTCATCCGTCCGGAATGTACAGGACGCGCAGGCTGGCGCAACACTCCGAGTTGCACGTATTGCGTGGATGCGCAGCACGCTCGAGAGATGGCCCCACAATTACGGCAAGCTGAATCAGCCGTCGTTACAAATAGCGCTGCAAGGTTCCTGGGATGGGCTGCGACGGCTACAGGAGGCAACGAGCAATTAATTTTGCAATATTGCAAGGCGCCGAGGATGTTCAATCGACTTTGGCCCAGCACTGGCGAGCCCAGTGTCGTTTGGCCGTTCGATGCCACTACGCGCCGGCACCGGTCTGTTCGCAGTCAACCGATGCGATTATAACTTCTTCGCTTCTTTGCATCGCTCAACATCGACACTTCACCTTCAACATTCCACCCGAGCACTTCGCTTTTATTCGCTTCCGAATCACATTCCGTGTTCGCTTGTATTTTCATTCTTTTTCATTTCAAATTATATTTTATATATGTATATATCTTCGCTGTGCGAAATCCAATTCTTTAATTTATACATTCACTGTGAACAAATTCATAAAGTATCATCAATTTGTAAAGAGTTTGCAATTGTCCTCTTTATCCTCATAATTATTGTACATTTGAATTTCCGTACATTTCCTGAAATTATATATCAACTTAACAT
Source organism: Neria commutata (assembly GCA_963457695.1). Lineage (NCBI taxonomy): Eukaryota > Metazoa > Arthropoda > Insecta > Diptera > Micropezidae > Neria > Neria commutata. The sequence continues at coordinate 1,160,285 of OY735250.1, forward strand.
TGAAACTCAACTCATTCTTCTTATTTGTCTTATCTCGGCAAAACACAGCCCCGCGCTGTGTTCACAGACCGTCTTAAGCAAATACGTTTGCATGTCCTTCAACTGGTGTTCCTTGTTTTCGACGCTGAACAGATTTCGATGTGTTCCGTGTTTAGTAGCGTGACATTTCAGCACACAGCAAAGTACGACCGAAAATATCAGCTTGACAAACTAAGAAGAACTTCACAATGTTGTCGACGGTGGCCGTTCAGCTCTGTCCGCTGCGTTCTCTGGATTGAAATACACTCCTTGTCCTTTTTCCGTGCATATTGCCAAATTTACAACTGGAGTGATTTCCGACTGAAGAAGGCGCGCGCGTAGCATGGGCGCCCGGAGAGAGGCCCTAGGTCAGGTTGTATCCCGGTACAGGTTGTACTGACCAATTACGTATATATGTATGTGTCTTTCGTGGACCGACAAGGAAAAGATGCGCCAAATCGCATCGTTGCTGCTGACATAGCGGCTAATCTGAGCCATTTCGCTGCATTTGTTCACATATTTGCATATGTACATACTAGAGGTCTGCATGAATGCATTTGAAAGAGCGACCAAGACATTCATTCGGGTTTGAATCTTTCGCTCGCATGTGCACTTATTTCCAAACACGTGTTGAATAAGCACATATGCCTTAAGAGGGAATGAGATAGCAAAACAATTGAGTAAATTGTAAGCGCAAGCACATTACTCACAAGCAGTGTACCCACTATTCAAATGTTTTGGTAAACAGAGTGCAATGCAGTGGGTGCACCGAGTATTTAAGGGGCTATACGCAATTAAGAGGCTGAGCTTATTTTTAAAGAATTTCTGATGGAAAGACGTTTTAGTGTATTAATTATAATTTCTATGCATATTGTGGTCATTTTAAACATTATTTGCCGAAGAAAAGACTTTCGGACGATGCATTACTAACCGGCGCGCAGCAGCGGCTTCGCCAAAATTCTCCAGCTTGCCATTCACTGCACCCACTTTACCCACTTCACTCACTATACAATAGCTTTGCTTTGTTACATTCGTTTTGTTTGTTTTGATTGTAGCAAATAGAGCAAGATAACAAATGCTGCTCTTACTCTCTTTGAAAATAATGGCACGAGTGGGTATTTGTTTTGGTATTGAGAGGTTTTGTGAGTGTTTCACCCATTCAAATGTTTCACTCGTGCGCCGAGTGCAATGAAATGGGTAACCGTAGTGCACAGGCAAACCAAATGCATTCATGCAGACCTCTAGTACATACATATCGAGCCGTTCCCGCAATTTTATCGTATGAGCCAAAAACCAAATTTTTCAGGAGGCGTTTTTTTTTTAGTTTTCTCCGCATTGCCGTAACATATTTGCATAAAATTTGGTATATGCACTTTATTTAGGGTAATACCCTTGGTAGAGGCAATTTTAGCGACTTCAGCAAAGCGTATCGGCGGTTTTATGGACATACGATAATTTGCGCGGGCACTGTTTCAAGCGTTTCAAGTATTGCAATGGCTCATACGATAAAATCGTTTTTATAACCTTTATATTAACTTCACTTTCTGTCCGCGGTATATCAGTATGTCGTCAAATCTAGTAATCAATTTTTCACCCACTTCCCGACTACTTAGAGATCTGAAACTTTGCATACATGCCTAAACTAGAGCCCAATACATGAATCAATAAATTTTATGGGCGTAGGATAAGGGGAGTGGCACTTTTTATAAACTCCAGATTTGTGTATAACTTTAGAACTACACATCACACATCGATGAAACTCGGTAGCAACTTACTACATATCCATATCCTTCTACTGAGAAAAAAAGGGGGCGCTGGATAAGGGGGCGTGGCACCCCCCATACAAACAAAATTTTTGATCTCGATTAGCTTTGGAACTAAAGGTCGTGCAGCATTGAAATTTCGTATGCAGTCGCCTCTTGGATGTGTCGTCCCACTGGTCAAATTTTATGGACGTAGGATAAGGGGCGTGGCACCCCCCATACAAACTAAATTTCTGATCTCGATTAGCTTTGGAACTAAAGGTCGTGCAGCATTGAAATTTCTTATGCAGTCGCCTCTTGGATGTGTCGTCCCACTGGTAAAATTGTATGGGCGTAGGATAAGGGGCGTGGCACTTTTTTATCAACTCCAGATTCGTGTATAACTTTAGAACTGCACATCACACATCAATGAAACTCGGTAGGAACTTACTACATATCCATATCCTTCTACTGAGAAAATAAGGCGTGCACTGGATAAGGGGGCGTGGCACCGCCCATACAAACCAAATTTTTGATCTCGATTAGCTTTGGAACTAAAGGTCGTGCAGCATTGAAATTTCGTATGCAGTCGCCTCTTGGATGTGTCGTCCCACTGGTAAAATTGTATGGGCGTAGGATAAGGGGCGTGGCACTTTTTTATCAACTCCAGATTTGTGTATAACTTTAGAACTACAAATCACACATCAATGAAACTCGGTAGGAACTTACTACATTTCCATATCCTTCTACTGAGAAAATAAGGGGCACTGGATAAGGGGGCGTGGCACCCCCCATACAAACAAAATTTTTGATCTCGATTAGCTTTGGAACTAAAGGTCGTGCAGCATTGAAATTTCGTATGCAATCGCCTCTTGGATGTGTCGTCCCACTGGTAAAATTTTATGGGCGTAGGATAAGGGGACGTGGCACCCCCCATACAAACAAAATTTTTGATCTCGATTTGCTTTGGAACTAAAGGTCGTGCAGCATTGAAATTTCGTATGCAGTCGCCTCTTGGATGTGTCGTCCCACTGGTAAAATTTTATGGGCGTAGGATAAGGGGCGTGGCACTTTTTATAAACTCCAGATTTGTGTATAACTTTAGAACTACACATCACACATCAATGAAACTTGGTACCAACTTACTACATATCCATATCCTTCTACTAAGAAAAAAAGGGGCGCTGGATAAGGGGGCGTGGCACCCCCATACAAACAAAATTTCTGATCTCGATTAGCTTTGGAACTAAAGGTCGTGCAGCATTGAAATTTCGTATGCAGTCGCCTCTTGGATGTGTCGTCCCACTGGTGAAATTTTATGGGCGTAGGATAAGGGGCGTGGCACTTTTTATAAACTCCAGATTTGTGTATAACTTTAGAACTACACATCACACATCAATGAAACTTGGTAGCAACTTACTACATATCCATATCCTTCTACTAAGAAAATAAGGGGGCGCTGGATAAGGGGGCGTGGCACCCCCCATACAAACAAAATTTCTGATCTCGATTAGCTTTGGAACTAAAGGTCGTGCAGCATTGAAATTTCGTATGCAGTCGCCTCTTGGATGTGTCGTCCCACTGGTAAAATTTTATGGGCGTAGGATAAGGGGCGTGGCACTTTTTATAAACTCCAGATTTGTGTATAACTTTAGAACTACACATCACACATCAATGAAACTCGGTAGGAACTTACTACATATCCATATCCTTCTACTGAGAAAATAAGGGGGGCACTGGATAAGGGGGCGTGGCACCCCCCATACAAAAAAAATTTTTGATCTCGATTAGCTTTGGAACTAAAGGTCGTGCAGCATTGAAATTTCGTATGCAGTCGCCTCTTGGATGTGTCGTCCCACTGGTAAAATTTTATGGGCGTAGGATAAGGGGCGTGGCACTTTTTTTATCAACTCCAGATTCGTGTATAACTTTAGAACTACACATCACACATCAATGAAATTTGGTAGGAACTTACTACATATCCATATCCTTCTACTGGGAAAATAAGACGGGCAGTGGACAAGTGGGCGTGGCACCGCCCATACAAACAAAATCGTTTATATAGAATAGCTTTGGAACTAAAGGTCGTGCAGCATTGAAATTTCGTATGCAGTCGCCTCTTGGATGCGTCGTCCCACTGGTAAAATTTTATGGGCGTAGGATAAGGGGCGTGGCACTTTTTTTGTCAAATCCAGATTTGTGTATAACTTTAGAACTACAAATCACACATCAATGAAATTTGGTAGGAACTTAATACATATCCATATCCTTCTACTGGGAAAATAAGACGGGCAGTGGACAAGTGGGCGTGGCACCGCCCATACAAACAAAATTTTTGATCTCGATTAGCTTTGGAACTAAAGGTCGTGCAGCATTGAAATTTCGTATGCAGTTGCCTCTTGGATGTTTCGTCCCACTGGTAAAATTTTATGGGCGTAGGATAAGGGGCGTGGCACCCCCCATACAAACAAAATTTCTGATCTCGATTAGCTTTGGAACTAAAGGTCGTGCAGCATTGAAATTTCGTATGCAGTCGCCTCTTGGATGTGTCGTCCCACTGGTAAAATTTTATGGGCGTAGGATAAGGGGCGTGGCACTTTTTATAAACTCCAGATTTGTGTATAACTTTAGAACTACACATCACACATCAATGAAACTTGGTAGCAACTTACTACATATCCATATCCTTCTACTAAGAAAATAAGGGGGCACTGGATAAGGGGGCGTGGCACCCCCCATACAAACAAAATTTTTGATCTCGATTAGCTTTGGAACTAAAGGTCGTGCAGCATTGAAATTTCGTATGCAGTCGCCTCTTGGATGTGTCGTCCCACTGGTAAAATGGGCCTAGGACAGGGGGCGTGGCACTTTTCAAGCAACTACACACTTGGGCTTCAGTTTATAATTTTAGGTACACCACACCTCAATGAAAAACGATAGGAACTTACTCGCCGCGCCTTGCAAGCAAAACAACAAAAACACATCGCGCCACAAATATGCCACGAATATTAGGGTCGATCACAGCCGTATTATTTGTTAAATTGAGGATATGACATATGACGATAGGAAACACTGTGAATACCCTAAATATTGTGTACTGCTCTGCAAGTTTTAAATTCTTTTAACTTACTACATATCCATATCCTTCTACTGAGAAAAAAAGGGGGCGCTGGATAAGGGGGCGTGGCACCCCCCATACAAACAAAATTTTTGATCTCGATTAGCTTTGGAACTAAAGGTCGTGCAGCATTGAAATTTCGTATGCAATCGCCTCTTGGATGTGTCGTCCCACTGGTAAAATTTTATGGGCGTAGGATAAGGGGACGTGGCACCCCCCATACAAACAAAATTTTTGATCTCGATTTGCTTTGGAACTAAAGGTCGTGCAGCATTGAAATTTCGTATGCAGTCGCCTCTTGGATGTGTCGTCCCACTGGTAAAATTTTATGGGCGTAGGATAAGGGGAGTGGCACTTTTTATAAACTCCAGATTTGTGTATAACTTTAGAACTACACATCACACATCGATGAAACTCGGTAGCAACTTACTACATATCCATATCCTTCTACTGAGAAAAAAAGGGGGCGCTGGATAAGGGGGCGTGGCACCCCCCATACAAACAAAATTTTTGATCTCGATTAGCTTTGGAACTAAAGGTCGTGCAGCATTGAAATTTCGTATGCAGTCGCCTCTTGGATGTGTCGTCCCACTGGTCAAATTTTATGGACGTAGGATAAGGGGCGTGGCACCCCCCATACAAACTAAATTTCTGATCTCGATTAGCTTTGGAACTAAAGGTCGTGCAGCATTGAAATTTCTTATGCAGTCGCCTCTTGGATGTGTCGTCCCACTGGTAAAATTGTATGGGCGTAGGATAAGGGGCGTGGCACTTTTTTATCAACTCCAGATTCGTGTATAACTTTAGAACTGCACATCACACATCAATGAAACTCGGTAGGAACTTACTACATATCCATATCCTTCTACTGAGAAAATAAGGCGTGCACTGGATAAGGGGGCGTGGCACCGCCCATACAAACCAAATTTTTGATCTCGATTAGCTTTGGAACTAAAGGTCGTGCAGCATTGAAATTTCGTATGCAGTCGCCTCTTGGATGTGTCGTCCCACTGGTAAAATTGTATGGGCGTAGGATAAGGGGCGTGGCACTTTTTTATCAACTCCAGATTTGTGTATAACTTTAGAACTACAAATCACACATCAATGAAACTCGGTAGGAACTTACTACATTTCCATATCCTTCTACTGAGAAAATAAGGGGCACTGGATAAGGGGGCGTGGCACCCCCCATACAAACAAAATTTTTGATCTCGATTAGCTTTGGAACTAAAGGTCGTGCAGCATTGAAATTTCGTATGCAATCGCCTCTTGGATGTGTCGTCCCACTGGTAAAATTTTATGGGCGTAGGATAAGGGGACGTGGCACCCCCCATACAAACAAAATTTTTGATCTCGATTTGCTTTGGAACTAAAGGTCGTGCAGCATTGAAATTTCGTATGCAGTCGCCTCTTGGATGTGTCGTCCCACTGGTAAAATTTTATGGGCGTAGGATAAGGGGCGTGGCACTTTTTATAAACTCCAGATTTGTGTATAACTTTAGAACTACACATCACACATCAATGAAACTTGGTACCAACTTACTACATATCCATATCCTTCTACTAAGAAAAAAAGGGGCGCTGGATAAGGGGGCGTGGCACCCCCATACAAACAAAATTTCTGATCTCGATTAGCTTTGGAACTAAAGGTCGTGCAGCATTGAAATTTCGTATGCAGTCGCCTCTTGGATGTGTCGTCCCACTGGTGAAATTTTATGGGCGTAGGATAAGGGGCGTGGCACTTTTTATAAACTCCAGATTTGTGTATAACTTTAGAACTACACATCACACATCAATGAAACTTGGTAGCAACTTACTACATATCCATATCCTTCTACTAAGAAAATAAGGGGGCGCTGGATAAGGGGGCGTGGCACCCCCCATACAAACAAAATTTCTGATCTCGATTAGCTTTGGAACTAAAGGTCGTGCAGCATTGAAATTTCGTATGCAGTCGCCTCTTGGATGTGTCGTCCCACTGGTAAAATTTTATGGGCGTAGGATAAGGGGCGTGGCACTTTTTATAAACTCCAGATTTGTGTATAACTTTAGAACTACACATCACACATCAATGAAACTCGGTAGGAACTTACTACATATCCATATCCTTCTACTGAGAAAATAAGGGGGGCACTGGATAAGGGGGCGTGGCACCCCCCATACAAAAAAAATTTTTGATCTCGATTAGCTTTGGAACTAAAGGTCGTGCAGCATTGAAATTTCGTATGCAGTCGCCTCTTGGATGTGTCGTCCCACTGGTAAAATTTTATGGGCGTAGGATAAGGGGCGTGGCACTTTTTTTATCAACTCCAGATTCGTGTATAACTTTAGAACTACACATCACACATCAATGAAATTTGGTAGGAACTTACTACATATCCATATCCTTCTACTGGGAAAATAAGACGGGCAGTGGACAAGTGGGCGTGGCACCGCCCATACAAACAAAATCGTTTATATAGAATAGCTTTGGAACTAAAGGTCGTGCAGCATTGAAATTTCGTATGCAGTCGCCTCTTGGATGCGTCGTCCCACTGGTAAAATTTTATGGGCGTAGGATAAGGGGCGTGGCACTTTTTTTGTCAAATCCAGATTTGTGTATAACTTTAGAACTACAAATCACACATCAATGAAATTTGGTAGGAACTTAATACATATCCATATCCTTCTACTGGGAAAATAAGACGGGCAGTGGACAAGTGGGCGTGGCACCGCCCATACAAACAAAATTTTTGATCTCGATTAGCTTTGGAACTAAAGGTCGTGCAGCATTGAAATTTCGTATGCAGTTGCCTCTTGGATGTTTCGTCCCACTGGTAAAATTTTATGGGCGTAGGATAAGGGGCGTGGCACCCCCCATACAAACAAAATTTCTGATCTCGATTAGCTTTGGAACTAAAGGTCGTGCAGCATTGAAATTTCGTATGCAGTCGCCTCTTGGATGTGTCGTCCCACTGGTAAAATTTTATGGGCGTAGGATAAGGGGCGTGGCACTTTTTATAAACTCCAGATTTGTGTATAACTTTAGAACTACACATCACACATCAATGAAACTTGGTAGCAACTTACTACATATCCATATCCTTCTACTAAGAAAATAAGGGGGCACTGGATAAGGGGGCGTGGCACCCCCCATACAAACAAAATTTTTGATCTCGATTAGCTTTGGAACTAAAGGTCGTGCAGCATTGAAATTTCGTATGCAGTCGCCTCTTGGATGTGTCGTCCCACTGGTAAAATGGGCCTAGGACAGGGGGCGTGGCACTTTTCAAGCAACTACACACTTGGGCTTCAGTTTATAATTTTAGGTACACCACACCTCAATGAAAAACGATAGGAACTTACTCGCCGCGCCTTGCAAGCAAAACAACAAAAACACATCGCGCCACAAATATGCCACGAATATTAGGGTCGATCACAGCCGTATTATTTGTTAAATTGAGGATATGACATATGACGATAGGAAACACTGTGAATACCCTAAATATTGTGTACTGCTCTGCAAGTTTTAAATTCTTTTAACTTACTACATATCCATATCCTTCTACTGAGAAAAAAAGGGGGCGCTGGATAAGGGGGCGTGGCACCCCCCATACAAACAAAATTTTTGATCTCGATTAGCTTTGGAACTAAAGGTCGTGCAGCATTGAAATTTCGTATGCAATCGCCTCTTGGATGTGTCGTCCCACTGGTAAAATTTTATGGGCGTAGGATAAGGGGACGTGGCACCCCCCATACAAACAAAATTTTTGATCTCGATTTGCTTTGGAACTAAAGGTCGTGCAGCATTGAAATTTCGTATGCAGTCGCCTCTTGGATGTGTCGTCCCACTGGTAAAATTTTATGGGCGTAGGATAAGGGGAGTGGCACTTTTTATAAACTCCAGATTTGTGTATAACTTTAGAACTACACATCACACATCGATGAAACTCGGTAGCAACTTACTACATATCCATATCCTTCTACTGAGAAAAAAAGGGGGCGCTGGATAAGGGGGCGTGGCACCCCCCATACAAACAAAATTTTTGATCTCGATTAGCTTTGGAACTAAAGGTCGTGCAGCATTGAAATTTCGTATGCAGTCGCCTCTTGGATGTGTCGTCCCACTGGTCAAATTTTATGGACGTAGGATAAGGGGCGTGGCACCCCCCATACAAACTAAATTTCTGATCTCGATTAGCTTTGGAACTAAAGGTCGTGCAGCATTGAAATTTCTTATGCAGTCGCCTCTTGGATGTGTCGTCCCACTGGTAAAATTGTATGGGCGTAGGATAAGGGGCGTGGCACTTTTTTATCAACTCCAGATTCGTGTATAACTTTAGAACTGCACATCACACATCAATGAAACTCGGTAGGAACTTACTACATATCCATATCCTTCTACTGAGAAAATAAGGCGTGCACTGGATAAGGGGGCGTGGCACCGCCCATACAAACCAAATTTTTGATCTCGATTAGCTTTGGAACTAAAGGTCGTGCAGCATTGAAATTTCGTATGCAGTCGCCTCTTGGATGTGTCGTCCCACTGGTAAAATTGTATGGGCGTAGGATAAGGGGCGTGGCACTTTTTTATCAACTCCAGATTTGTGTATAACTTTAGAACTACAAATCACACATCAATGAAACTCGGTAGGAACTTACTACATATCCATATCCTTCTACTGAGAAAATAAGGGGGCACTGGATAAGGGGGCGTGGCACCCCCCATACAAACAAAATTTTTAATCTCGATTAGCTTTGGAACTAAAGGTCGTGCAGCATTGAAATTTCGTATGCAATCGCCTCTTGGATGTGTCGTCCCACTGGTAAAATTTTATGGGCGTAGGATAAGGGGACGTGGCACCCCCCATACAAACAAAATTTTTGATCTCGATTTGCTTTGGAACTAAAGGTCGTGCAGCATTGAAATTTCGTATGCAGTCGCCTCTTGGATGTGTCGTCCCACTGGTAAAATTTTATGGGCGTAGGATAAGGGGCGTGGCACTTTTTATAAACTCCAGATTTGTGTATAACTTTAGAACTACACATCACACATCAATGAAACTTGGTAGCAACTTACTACATATCCATATCCTTCTACTAAGAAAAAAAGGGGGCGCTGGATAAGGGGGCGTGGCACCCCCATACAAACAAAATTTCTGATCTCGATTAGCTTTGGAACTAAAGGTCGTGCAGCATTGAAATTTCGTATGCAGTCGCCTCTTGGATGTGTCGTCCCACTGGTAAAATTTTATGGGCGTAGGATAAGGGGCGTGGCACTTTTTATAAACTCCAGATTTGTGTATAACTTTAGAACTACACATCACACATCAATGAAACTTGGTAGCAACTTACTACATATCCATATCCTTCTACTAAGAAAATAAGGGGGGCGCTGGATAAGGGGGCGTGGCACCCCCCATACAAACAAAATTTCTGATCTCGATTAGCTTTGGAACTAAAGGTCGTGCAGCATTGAAATTTCGTATGCAATCGCCTCTTGGATGTGTCGTCCCACTGGTAAAATTGTATGGGCGTAGGATAAGGGGCGTGGCACTTTTTTATCAACTCCAGATTCGTGTATAACTTTAGAACTGCACATCACACATCAATGAAACTCGGTAGGAACTTACTACATATCCATATCCTTCTACTGAGAAAATAAGGCGTGCACTGGATAAGGGGGCGTGGCACCGCCCATACAAACCAAATTTTTGATCTCGATTAGCTTTGGAACTAAAGGTCGTGCAGCATTGAAATTTCGTATGCAGTCGCCTCTTGGATGTGTCGTCCCACTGGTAAAATTGTATGGGCGTAGGATAAGGGGCGTGGCACTTTTTTATCAACTCCAGATTTGTGTATAACTTTAGAACTACAAATCACACATCAATGAAACTCGGTAGGAACTTACTACATATCCATATCCTTCTACTGAGAAAATAAGGGGGCACTGGATAAGGGGGCGTGGCACCCCCCATACAAACAAAATTTTTAATCTCGATTAGCTTTGGAACTAAAGGTCGTGCAGCATTGAAATTTCGTATGCAATCGCCTCTTGGATGTGTCGTCCCACTGGTAAAATTTTATGGGCGTAGGATAAGGGGACGTGGCACCCCCCATACAAACAAAATTTTTGATCTCGATTTGCTTTGGAACTAAAGGTCGTGCAGCATTGAAATTTCGTATGCAGTCGCCTCTTGGATGTGTCGTCCCACTGGTAAAATTTTATGGGCGTAGGATAAGGGGCGTGGCACTTTTTATAAACTCCAGATTTGTGTATAACTTTAGAACTACACATCACACATCAATGAAACTTGGTAGCAACTTACTACATATCCATATCCTTCTACTAAGAAAAAAAGGGGGCGCTGGATAAGGGGGCGTGGCACCCCCATACAAACAAAATTTCTGATCTCGATTAGCTTTGGAACTAAAGGTCGTGCAGCATTGAAATTTCGTATGCAGTCGCCTCTTGGATGTGTCGTCCCACTGGTAAAATTTTATGGGCGTAGGATAAGGGGCGTGGCACTTTTTATAAACTCCAGATTTGTGTATAACTTTAGAACTACACATCACACATCAATGAAACTTGGTAGCAACTTACTACATATCCATATCCTTCTACTAAGAAAATAAGGGGGGCGCTGGATAAGGGGGCGTGGCACCCCCCATACAAACAAAATTTCTGATCTCGATTAGCTTTGGAACTAAAGGTCGTGCAGCATTGAAATTTCGTATGCAGTCGCCTCTTGGATGTGTCGTCCCACTGGTAAAATTTTATGTGCGTAGGATAAGGGGCGTGGCACTTTTTATAAACTCCAGATTTGTGTATAACTTTAGAACTACACATCACACATCAATGAAACTCGGTAGGAACTTACTACATATCCATATCCTTCTACTGAGAAAATAAGGGGGGCACTGGATAAGGGGGCGTGGCACCCCCCATACAAAAAAAATTTTTGATCTCGATTAGCTTTGGAACTAAAGGTCGTGCAGCATTGAAATTTCGTATGCAGTCGCCTCTTGGATGTGTCGTCCCACTGGTAAAATTTTATGGGCGTAGGATAAGGGGCGTGGCACTTTTTTTATCAACTCCAGATTCGTGTATAACTTTAGAACTACACATCACACATCAATGAAATTTGGTAGGAACTTACTACATATCCATATCCTTCTACTGGGAAAATAAGACGGGCAGTGGACAAGTGGGCGTGGCACCGCCCATACAAACAAAATCGTTTATATAGAATAGCTTTGGAACTAAAGGTCGTGCAGCATTGAAATTTCGTATGCAGTCGCCTCTTGGATGAGTCGTCCCACTGGTAAAATTTTATGGGCGTAGGATAAGGGGCGTGGCACTTTTTGGTCAAATCCAGATTTGTGTATAACTTTAGAACTACAAATCACACATCAATGAAATTTGGTAGGAACTTAATACATATCCATATCCTTCTACTGGGAAAATAAGACGGGCAGTGGACAAGTGGGCGTGGCACCGCCCATACAAACAAAATTTTTGATCTCGATTAGCTTTGGAACTAAAGGTCGTGCAGCATTGAAATTTCGTATGCAGTTGCCTCTTGGATGTTTCGTCCCACTGGTAAAATTTTATGGGCGTAGGATAAGGGGCGTGGCACCCCCCATACAAACAAAATTTCTGATCTCGATTAGCTTTGGAACTAAAGGTCGTGCAGCATTGAAATTTCGTATGCAGTCGCCTCTTGGATGTGTCGTCCCACTGGTAAAATTTTATGGGCGTAGGATAAGGGGCGTGGCACTTTTTATAAACTCCAGATTTGTGTATAACTTTAGAACTACACATCACACATCAATGAAACTTGGTAGCAACTTACTACATATCCATATCCTTCTACTAAGAAAATAAGGGGGCACTGGATAAGGGGGCGTGGCACCCCCATACAAACAAAATTTTTGATCTCGATTAGCTTTGGAACTAAAGGTCGTGCAGCATTGAAATTTCGTATGCAGTCGCCTCTTGGATGTGTCGTCCCACTGGTAAAATGGGCGTAGGACAGGGGGCGTGGCACTTTTCAAGCAACTACACACTTGGGCTTCAGTTTATAATTTTAGGTACACCACACCTCAATGAAAAACGATAGGAACTTACTCGCCGCGCCTTGCAAGCAAAACAACAACAACACATCGCGCCACAAATATGCCACGAATATTAGGGTCGATCACAGCCGTATTATTTGTTAAATTGAGGATATGACATATGACGATAGGAAACACTGTGAATACCCTAAATATTGTGTACTGCTCTGCAAGTTTTAAATTCTTTTTGTGAAAAATTTCAGAGCTCTAAAATTTAATTTATGGAAGACTAAAAAGTAGAAAATAAAATTATATAAAAAAAACTTTTTAAAAATAAGCTTTAATTTATTTAATGTACTAAAAAGTAGAAAATAAATTGTTTTTAAGTCACCTGTATCTTACTATCAATAAAAGCTTGTGCGCTCAATATCCATATTCAAAATATCTTTCATTACTAGAATCTATTTGCAAAAAATTATTTAAATAAAATATTGTGGTAACTGTTTGACAAATATTGAACACATGAGCGCCCCAAGCTTTTATGGATAGTAAGATACAGGTGACTTAAAAACAATTTATTTTCTACTTTTTAGTACATTAAATAAATTGAAGCTTATTTTTAAAAAGTTTTTTTTTATATAATTTTATTAAGTAAACTAAACACTTTTTCGTTGAAATAGTGTATTTTAATTTTTTATTAAATACAAATTATTCGTTCTTTCACGTAAAATTTAAGAAAACTAAAATTGAGGTTAAGCTAACCGGCACCGCTTCTGTCGGTTAACTTAACCGGCTCACCGTTTGACAGCTAATAAAAGTGACGTTTTCAACTGACGTCTAATATTGCTATATTTTTAATTCAGAAAATAGAGAAAACTGCGTTTTTTACGCATTTTACAAATGAAAAAAGCAATGAATATAAGAGAGGAAATGGAAAAAAGAAGGAACCTATGAGTGCGCCAAGCCTCTCCACTATTGGATCAGTGCTCTTTTTCCACTGGGCGCTACCCGTTTGTCCAGCATCTCTTTTCTTCTTTGCCTAAAATTTTTTCACAGAAAATTATTTTGAAATTTATTTTGCGATTCATATTGACAACAAATGTACTAGAACAAGCGTCAATTCTTTTACATTTTTCCTTTAACCGAGAGAATGTTAACCAGCACATGGTGAAAACGAAAATTCTTAACCGCCAGATAAACTGCTTTCCGTCGGTTAGTTATGTGCTGGTTAAGAGTGAAACTAACCAGACATTGAGAAAACGGCCCTTAAATTTTTTGACACCTTGTAAATAATCAAAATTTTTAACGATCTTAAGAACTTCACTTCTCCACATTATATGTTCGCCATATGACACCCTGTATATACTTTTGCCATTATAAATGCATAATCTTTCTAAATTTGAAATATTTCCGCATAATTTTGTATATAAAATGTGCGATTTTTTTTACCTGCACTTCAACAACAGATTCCGTCGCACCCTGTATATACACACAAACATTATTTTGGTGTCAATAAAGCTACAAAAATTTTCTGTACAGAGCAAAAAAAATTAGTCCGATATCTCTATCCGTTCAAAAGTTATGATTTTTGAAACTTTTTCGGCCAAACGAGCCACTGTGCGGCGTGGGAGGCCATGCCTACGATAGAAAAACCAAGTGGAGGAGGCACTGGTAAAGCTTGGAATTTCCAACTGGAGAGGCACGCGCGAAGCAGGGGCGCCTGGAGAGAGGCCGTACGACAGGTTGTAACCCAGTAACGGGTTGTCCTGACCAACCTAAGTAAATAAGTACCACCATTAGTGTTTAAACTGTCCCATTAAGAATTACTCAAATGTAACTGAAAAACCTTCCTATTTACTTTAAAAAATTATGCAAACACACCTATCCAATAAAATTCGAATTCAACTTTACACACAAAAATAAAATTTTTATCGTAACGCATACAAAGTTGCGGGCACCAAAAAGGAAAGACAAATCCGAGGTGGAGATACGATAAAATTATTTTTCTATAACTTTGTAACAGTTCATCGTACAGATGTCAGATTTTAGGTACGGATTACTAATGTGTTGTGCTATCGATTTCGTTAATAAAAGTAATTTCGGAAAAATGGCTCATACGATAAAAACGAGGGAACGGCTCGATATGTATGTATTCTATCAAATTGACAGAATTACAGTATTCCACATTGATGTGCTCCTCAAAAGCATATGGGAGGTGCCACACCCGTCTCTTTAATGCCTATCCCATTTCATTAATATAAAGACATTACCAAGTAGTGACTCCATACCGAGATTCATTTAGGAAGTTCACAAGGTCTCGACGTCATATGTCATATCCTGAATTTTACAAATATGACGGCTGTGAGTGCACCATAATATTTGTCTGTAGTATTTCAACCTTAAATCAGCTTGCTGCAGATATGTATGTATAGTATTTTAGAAAATTTTAGCATTCAAAGTAGTTATACGATTGTTTATTACATAAATGAATCTAAATTTCTTTATATTTACCTGAATTGTTTCCATTTTTTTCTTTACTTTTTTCGTCGTTTTTACACAAAAATTGCAAGTACGAAGAAGAACTAAAGCGAACAAAAACATCCACCTGAAAAACATAGGATGCAGTGTTGAATTAGTCGTATTTGATTTTTGTATGGGAAAAGCAACCTTATTTTTATGACTGTTGTATATTTTTATGACACCACGAAATGTGTGACTAATATGAGACACTGTGAACACCCTAATTGATGTTTGGCTTATACTTCAAAAGTTATAACAACAATTTGGACCGCTGAAAAGTACCACGCTTGTAAAACGCCCATGTAATTTTTTTTCCAGTGAAGCGGGACCTCTAAATTTCAGCCTAGTACCGAATTTCAATGCTATGCTACTTATAATTTCAAGACTATTCGAACTGAACATTTGACTTGTGCAGCTACAGTTGATCGTGGGATAACTGGAAAAGTCTGGCGAAAATCACCGGACAAATTCAACGTTCTGTCCGGCGCTTCCAGTGACCGTGCATTCGACCCAAAGGATATATTTGCATATGTTTAGAACCTTCACAGAATGTGCAGTTTGTCCGCCTTCTAACAAAGACACTGCTATTCGCTATACGCTCGGCTTGAGTTACGTCGTCACGTAAAGAAAATGTATGAAAATCAAACGCGTCCGACTCGCTTACCTGAACTGTCAAATCGTTTATTGCCGCGTTTGAGAACAAAATTGGAACGTGCTAGAAGCTGTCAGTTTTGCATTTCTTCTTCAATTGTTTAAAAGGTAATCAAAATTTTATACATATACTAGCTGACCTGGCAAACGTTGTTCTGCCTAAAATAATTATCCAATTATCAATTTATCCCAATATTTATTTTGAAATGTATTTCATTTATGGTAAGCACTTTTTTGTAATTAGAATGAAACAAGATATATTATGTTATTTTAAATCCAAGTTTTTTTTTTGATTCAGACAAATTGGGAATTGTAAGCGTTTGCTAAAAAAAACATGCTCTCCTTTGGACTTGATAATTGCCGATTTCGCAATGTTACCCAATATTATCTACACAATATACAATTACAAGTGGGCCCACCTGTCGTGTGTGCCTGTATTCACGACAGCTAGTAAAACAATTAGCACAAATAAAAGGCAAAGCAAAGTAAAAAATAAAAAAGCTTATAAAAAAAGATAAAAAAGAAAAATTTTAAAATCTGCGGAGCTGGGATTCGAACCCGTGACCTGCCGAATTACCGAATGCAAGCGCGCGCCTCTACCCACCGGGCTACACAACGAACTGATTTGATTCATCTAAAGTCGTAAAAGACAGAAAGCGGACAGCAGGCAAACGCTTTTTAGTCAGTCCTCAGAACACACCCACAAACACTTTTATGCATTCAAAACAATATTCGCAACAATAAAAGGCAAAGCAAAGTAAAAAATAAAAAAGCTAATAAAAAAAATTAAAAAGACAAATTTTAAAACCTGCGGAGCTGGGATTCGAACCCCTGACCTGCCGAGTTACCCAATGCAAGCGCGCGCCTCTACCCACTGGGCTACACAACGAACTGATTTGATTCATCTAAAGTCGTAAAAGACAGAAAGCGGACAGCAGGCTGCAGCAGACAAACGCTTTTTAGTCAGTCTGCGTTTTATATATAAGACAAGTGGGGCCACCTGTCGTGTGTGCCTGTATACACGACAGCTAGTAAAACAACAGCTAGTTAGCA
Organism: Neria commutata; assembly: GCA_963457695.1. NCBI lineage: Eukaryota > Metazoa > Arthropoda > Insecta > Diptera > Micropezidae > Neria > Neria commutata. The sequence goes on from OY735250.1 coordinate 1,177,424, forward strand.
ACAATAAAAGGCAAAGCAAGTAAAAAATAAAAAAGCTTATAAAAAAAAGATAAAAAAGAAAAATTTTAAAACCTGCGGAGCTGGGATTCGAACCCATGACATACCGAATTACTGAAAGCAAGCTCGGGCTACACATTGCTTTCATTCGTCTAAAGTCTTAAAAGACAGAAAGCGGACAACAGGCAGGCAAGAACTTTTTAGCCAGTCTGCGTTTTATAACCTAAGATGTGCAGTATAAAAACTATAAAATATGGTTAAAGAAATGTTTACAGTACAAATTTATTGAAAATTTTGTTACAAATTTAATTAACATTTCTCAAATACTGATTTTTTCTTTCCTCTTCAAATTGTTGATGGAATTCAAAGCGATGGAATTCCTTGGAAATTTTTCGAACATGCTTCACGATTCAAAATTTCGGCGGAAGGGAAAAATTCCAAGGAAATTATTTGTTCGTGATTGGGCTGATTAATTAATTCCGGAAAAAAAAGCCGAAAAACCCGCCCTGTGTGGGGGATCGAACCCATGTACTTTCGGTTTCTGCGCCAGCGCCTTATTCGCTGCGCTATCATAGCTCTTGCTACCTTATGTTCTAAACTTTTATAAGAAGCCATTCGCTGCCTCTGCCGCCGCGCTGCCAAGGGGACAAACGCTTTTTAGTCAGTCTGCGTTTTATATATAAAGATAATGTGAAAATAATATGCAGGGAAGGCAACATTTTCGTAAATATCTCCACTCCAGCGACACATATCCGACCAAAATTTTGCAAACGACTTAAATATTATATGGCAGTGATGTCCTAAAGTTCCTTATGGAATAGTAAACACCAATACATACAAACTTTGTAATGATAAAAAAAAAATTATGTTCAATAGGTACACTGTAAAAAAAATTAATTGCATTGCATATTCGGCTTTGTTATATGTTGTAATCATCTTAAATTTGCGATGATACTTCTCGGTATGGCAATACCTCACACTTCTGATGGTTGGCAATGCCGGGTTATTTCGCATGGTTGCATGGGCCCAAGATGGCAATGTGCGAAATGTCAATGGCTACATCCGGCCTGTTTGCTGTGAACACTGAAGACGAACACAACTGATGTAGAAACGATTAAGAATAAATCAATTTATAATGTAATGAAAAAAAAACTTCACTTAAGTCATATATGTAAATCTCCCATGATCCTTCCAATAAATGATCCAAATCAATTTCCCAGTAAAAACCAGATGTTTTTCATTTTAATGAAAACGAAAATTCTCAAATACGGGTTATTACTGGTTCAAGTACAACTGGTGTTTACATGAATACTTAGCAGGGTGCAATTAAAAAATCGCTAGCTCATATCAACAGTCAACCGAGTCCGCTATTATTTTCTAATCAGACTTCGAGCTCAAGCCAATAATAAAAATTGCACACTAAACAAAGCTTACTATTTCAAGGAGCTTAAGCAGAAGTTTGTCATGGGTAAGACTAAAACCGCTGAAGTGTAAAAATCAATTGAAGAGTTTGAAACTCAAAAATGCTCTAGCTTTTCTATTTGCAGCAAGAATTACGCAAATTAAGAGAGAGGTCAAAAATTTCAAGCATTTTCGTGTAGGAGTCAAGAGAATATAAGAGAGTTAATTTGATTTTTGTTATTGAAATCATAAAATCATTTCTCTTGCTAGAAAACTATTATTTTTTATTTATATGAGCTGTAATTTGAATACATATAAACATTAAATTATTGATATATATAACTGAAACGAAGTGTATACCTATATATTACCGCAAAATATAATATCCATAAATTTCGATGTTGTTATTGTAGTACTTTTAATAATGCTTTTTTCATTCATGTCTTAACTGATAATATCAGCTATAAAAAAAATTTTCACATGGCAATTTTCATATTGCAAAACACAGAATGTGCATATGTATGTATGAACTAAATGTAAGTTTTTATGCCAAACCTGGTAGTTTTTTTTGAAAGTGAGTGAAAAAAGTACGTTTTCGGTTAGAGGTTCTTTATTCTAGTGAGAAATATTATCGAATAAACCTAATTCTATGACAGTTAGTTGTTAAAAGTGTTAGTATAATGTTTTCAAACAGGAATGGTGAATTAGAGTTGCCATCAACCATACCAACAGGTATTTGGTACCGTTCCTCGTTGTTCAAAAGGTGGCAAAAACGGACTTGAAGGGAAAAATTTGGATATGCCAATCGCAAACAATGTGCGAATTAGATGTAGTGCTGAAGAAATGACGAAATCTTTGAGCGTATCCCAATGCAAATCGTTCTCGAGAAACTGTAAGAGTTGACACGCCTCACGGTGAGTCTGACACATATGCCCATTAACTGTTCTCAGTTGTTGAAATGACGTCGGATCACGAACATTCACCAACAACAATAGAAGATGGAAGCATTCATCATTATTTGGTTGCACAGTGTAGATGCGAACCAGACCGTCTGAAGCAAATACGTTTGCATGTCCTTCAACTGGTGTTCCTTGTTTTCGACGCTGAACGAAGAAGATGGAAGCATTCATCATTATTTGGTTGCACAGTGTAGATGCGAACCAGACCGTCTGAAGCAAATACGTTTGCATGTCCTTCAACTGGTGTTCCTTGTTTTCGACGCTGAACAGATTTCGATATGTTCCGTGTTTAGTAGCGTGACATTTCACCACACAGCATAGTACGAGCGAAAATATCAGCTAGACAAACTAAAAGCTTTCTCAACGCGCACCATGACATCGGCGAATGCAGCATCCATTTATTTTTATACCCTACACCTATGGTAATAGGGTATAATAACTTTGTGCGAAAATTGTAACGCATTAAAGGAGCCGTCCTAGGTATAGACATAAGTATATAGAAATGCTTAGAATCACTTTCTGTGATTGATTGATTTCCGGTTGTCCGTCTGTCTGTCTGCCTTGGTGTCCGTGCGCACAGGAGAGAAAGAAAGAGTTGTCAGATTTAGACCAAATTTGGCACACAGTCGCAGAGAACCTTCCACTACTTCAAGTGCCAAGATTAGCAAAATCGGACGTAGGACACGCCCACAACGGGTCAGTAAGTCCCACTACCCCGGAATATTTTCAGTAAAATTGCTTTAAATTGTTTAATTACTCGTTAAAAGGAATGGTATTTGGTATTTAAGGTAAGGTGTGGGCCCTCTACGTCAACCAAAAAAATGGGCGTGGTCCGCCCACTCAGTTACTTGGTGTAGGGTATTACTCTGTCAGTGAAACCCGACTGATGCTTCCTTAATGTGCTTTAAAACTACGCCCAAATAAATAATAACTACAAAGATTTTTGCTTAAACTATTGTGTTTTATTAAAAAAAGGTTCGTGGTTAAAGCTCGTAGGAGCTAGCAGGCTATATATTAAATAGATAATCTGGACTTCTCAATTAGACCTTGTCAGTGTGCCTTTAGACGTGCCAAGTCCATCATCGATCAGATCTGTCATGATCGTATAATCGTCATGCAGGATGATTTTGAACAACACACAAAGTTTCATCAAGATAGGAAAGCGCCGGTGTAAATCGCAATGGCATTTCTTCAATTGTCCAGCTCTTGGCGTGCCACGATTTGTACGAGCTCTACGCCAACATTGAAAAACGGGCGTATGGACAAAGGACCGAAGAAAGTATTTGAGGCTGCAATTGAAGGACGGAGACGCCTCCGATGTAGTCCAAATAGAGAAGACGATTTCTTTCAATGAATTCGAAATTACGTTGAATGCCTTTTCCCTCTTATTCCTGTCCTGATATGCGTCATTTTTGATGTTCCAAATACACTCGTGCTGAGGGAGCAGGGATATTAACTGCTCTATGTTTCCTCGCGTCCATTGTATTGACATTGCAATCTAATCAATATAACATGTGCGTAAATTTAATAATCGAGGTTATTAGTGAAAAATATACTTACATATCTGAAATTAATACTGTGGTCAAAAGCAATAACGACTTAAGTCGACTTAAGACGAAATTGAGTTGACGTTACCACTGTATTCCTGACGTTGATGCGCATATTTTGTTCAAACCCCGGTATCTGTACCCATCTCAGAAAAAAAGTTATTTAAAAAAAACACATGCACTTATGTGCATTTCAAATTTCGAATTGCATTTTCTCGAAACAGTTGTTTTCGACTTAAGTCGTTATTGCATATGACCACAGAATACACGCACACAGGACGAAAAGCACGCAGCATAAAATAGCAACGTAAATAAACTAAATTTCAGCCAGTGTTGCTAGTAAGCATTTTATTTCACCATTTCATTAACTTTCTGTTGAATTGTACTATTATTTTACTACTAAAGGCCAAAAATTAGTGAAATTTCACAACGCAACCCTATTTTGATTGGTAATTTGGCCTCGAAAGCCGAGTCTTTCATAATCCGCAATAGTCAAATTACGCTCTTTCGGTATCGCTCTCATTTTTCCATTTTACACGGGAAACAACAACAACTCGTGACCGTGTCCAGACCAGAGAACTGCAATGAGTACTCATTGCTTTGAGTATACTCTGTCGAAACTCTGTTTTCTACCCTTACTCATACTTAGTTGAAAAAACTGAGTAAACCGACCTACTTACTCTGTTTGATATCCCAAATAATAAGTATTTAAGCCTACTCATAGTATGACGTCAGCAAACTCATTGATACTCAGTCCTGCATTCCGTCCGTTTCTAAGCCAGGGTTGCGATAATTCACAAAAATGTACTTTTTTAATACTATTTGACTTTCAATGTCAGCGCACTTTTTTCGAAATATGTAACACAACATGCTATACAAAATAGTTGGTTGATAATATCTTAACACGGAAGGGTTGAACTTGTAAGCATGTTTGACATTATAATGATACAAATAAACTAATTTTTGTTCATCTGATAAAACTTAAAATTGCTGTAAATATTTAATTAAATAATAGACTAAGTACACATTGGCATCCTGGTATGCTAGACTAGGAACATTTTTTTTATAAACGTGAAGTGAAAAGTAGTGTTTTTTGAAAAAGTGGACTCAAACGATTTTTAACAAAAATAAGTTAAGTTACAGTGAAACAGGAGAAACTGGACCGAAGTATTAAAAAACAGAATCGGAATGTTTGTTTTATGATCCTACTAAGATTGTTCCTTGAAATCAAAGTGTTTTGTCGAAAAGCGTAGTGTTCTAGTGCTGGCTGGAAAAGTGGAGTGATATACATTCATTGAAATGCAAACGGCAGCACCGTCACTTTTCCACGCAGATGTGTGTTCTCTCTTCCTGCTCTTCTACGTTCATTTCAAGAGAAAAGGGGCGTGCTATTGAAAAATGACATGATGTAGAGATGTAAGCTTTGATCATTAAAAGAAGCCGTGACCTGCGTATGCGATCGTACGAATTAACCATATACAACTTTCGTTACGATTATTTGGCTTCCTGTATATAGTAGCGCATAGTCCAGTAATCGAGTTATCTACTCGATTTGCATTATAATGGGCATTGTAAAAAGCGCAAGGGCAACTAAACTAAATTGACTCTAGGCATTTTTCAAACGTCATTCTAGAGCAGACATAAGTTTAAAAAAGCTAGGTATATGTAATAATAATACCCAAAATATAAAACCGGTATTGACAAACGACGTAATATTAATAGTAAAATAAGAATAACCGTTAATTCGAATATTCTATAGCAACAAGTACTCGAGTAACGCATTGTAAGACTCTACTTGTTCAACATCAACAACACGCAGGATCTGAGAGCGATATTTCCCATTCTGAAATAGGTAGCGCTTAGAAGAGCGCAACTGCGAGCAGGTAGGAGCACATGCGGTAAAAGCAGTGATGTCAGCTACCTTATTTTTCAGCAGATTTAACGCATTCTTAACACTGAAATGGATTGAAAGAATATACTGCTTAAAAATTCGTCCATAAAAAGGTCGAATAGCACTTGGAATCTTATATATGTATATCTTACTGTCATATTAATGAATTGAAAGTATGTGGAAACTGGCGCGCCGGCTCCTTTTGCATATACCTGGATATGAAAATTCAACCATATTGTTATCTTGAAAGAAATTTTTTCTAGAACAGGTACTTAATCCCGTAAAGACTAACGGGTTTCTGTGGCCTTTTTCATTATGCGAAATATTTATATGACATGTTGTGTATTTTCATTCATATCTTTATTTTTAAGAATTATTAATTGCTTGTTTACATATGAAAAAAACCGCATTTCGCGAATTCAGGCCAGGGCATGTGGAAATTTGAGAGTATGCATCGCAGCTGCTCTTCTTTAACACATGCGAATGTAGGTAGAGCATAAACTTCTTTCCGTTATTGTTGTACAGTAGGCATATATATTCTTTTTTGCTTTAAAATGCAATGAAGTATATTCAAAGAAAGGAAACCTTAATACATATTATCAAAAATGTGACAACATACTACATATATATGTCCTTTTTGCTTTAAAAAGCATGAATAAATTATGATTTGGGTAAAAGGAACTAATATCAGAAATTCATTAATACATAGAAAAAAGTTTAAGAATGCAATATCTAGAATTATTTTGTTCATCATTTTGGGACATAGTTGGAATGAAACTTAAATCAAATTTCGTGTAAAAAGATAATTAGGTGTAATATCAAATAAAAAAAATAAATAAAGTTTTAACTGCAAAACACAGTTTATGGAGATATTCATATATGTTCTAAATTTCTTCTTTGCATGAAAAAGTTGTGACTGAATAAAAGTTAACGCGTCTTCGCATATTTTTGAATATACTTCATTGTATTTTAAAGCAAAAAGGACATATTAGCCTACCGTACAACAATAACGGATCCTAGTTCATGCTCTACCTATATTCGCATGTGTTAAAAGAGTGCAGTGACGCCGATCTCTTTTCAGCAGTGATGCATACTCTCAAATTTCCACATGCCCTGGCCAGAATTCGCGTAATGCGGTGTTTTCATATGTAAACCAGCAATTAAAAATTCTTAAAAATAAAGATATGAATGAAAATACACAACATGTGTTAAAAGACGTTCTTTTCACGAGTGGCTCCTCAGTTGCCTGAAGCGTTTATTTATATCAAAATCTTAGCCTACCTAAGTACATGGTGCCATACGGCTCCAGTACATATATCTTAAGTGCTATCTACAAAATACCAAGCGATAACTATATTTAGCGTCGTCAAACGCGCTCAACCGACCCTTTCTAAGCGGGAGGTTGCTAACAGATAAGAGTGCATCTGTGATACCGATAATCTATTCACATGCTCAATCGACTCTTCCTCAGCGGGAGGTTCTTGACAGGTCAGGGGGCATCTGCTCTTCGTTGTCGCTTGCTGTCACTCCAATCTTTTATGGCTCTTCCCATAAAAGATCATATGTGCATCAACCGTCAGCGAACCGTATGTGTAATGTCACACTTTCTTCGTCCCTTTCTTGGCGGGAGTAACATTCGCCGTGTTTACCGTAATCAGTTTTTCTCGACGCACACTGCTGTTATCGCTAGGTATTTTAATAACTTAACATACTGCCCGCGTTGAAAGGATGTATCCTTTCAATAGAACAAAAACTGAACCGACTGCCTTTTTCATGTGTGTATGTAATTATTTCTAATACGGGCTTATCTTCAATTGTATGTAAATATTTTTTTAACGTAAAATTTATAATGCTACCCTATACTTTTGTCAACATACGTGCCAAGGATTAGCGCCCGAATGCGAGTCCGCCGACTGGAATTAGGCCTCGAGTTGTGGTACCGCAGATCTTCTTAAGGATGTAAAATATCGCGACACCAGCGATTAACAGCAGAATGAAGTTGGTGATGCTCATGCCATAATGAAAGGCGTCATGTGAATCAAAATCGATGGGGAAACCAAGTATTGCCTTTGGCGCGGGTATCTCCGATATCTTGAACGTTTCTAACTCACCCCTTATTTCCAAATGCTTAAGGGTTGGTAGATGGTTGCTGATGTTCATCACTGGAATCATGTAGCTAATATTGGATGTGAATTCGTCATACGCCCATAAGCTGACTTCCAGTGCTTGTATGTGACATCCTGGGTTTAGCTGCACTACACCTTGATCCCGTAGCGTTATTGTGGAGTGGTCATTGCTACAGATCAATTCAACTGGTGTTTCTTCGGTCACGGCAAAAATCCATGAGTTTGCCGTATGTAGCTGGTACCAGAAATTTCGTAATGGCATCACATTGATTTCGCAGATTCGTGGCAACGTTCGCATTTTTAATAGCAGCTGAACTTCGCATATTGGGACTGCGTTAATGTTGTACAGTGGATGCATCTGTGGGCAGAGTAGCATTTTCTTCATACCTTGGCAGTGGTAGATGTGATCTTCTGTAAGCCCGTAGTAGGTTGTTTTGCGGTCGTCCACAAAGATATACTGGAATGATGGCCTGATGCTCACAAAATAGCTATCATGACATGTGGGGTAGGAATAAATCGCATAAGATTGCAGCTTTTCCTTGTTGATCAACGGTATTTTTATGTTGAACAAAATATGATTTTCCAGTGATCTTGTCGTAATTTTTGCGATACGTCCAAGCTCCAATGGATCCGTAGATGGAAGCTGCAGATTGTCCTGAAGATTCATCATCATGTATCGGATCTGTTCTTGGAATCGGTCTAAAGGCAGCAATCTGTCTTGCCCTTCGGATTCCATATGAGTTCGACGATGGCTCGCTGCATCTGCTCAAACGTTCCGAGGGATACCGTTACTGCTTCAATTATGCTGCGGAGTACATCTTCAGCCATTTTCTTATTTGTGGTCTGCGTTAACTGAGATATGGCTTTGCTGATTGAGTCAAAGTTGTTGAAGATGACATCGTTTTGCTTTTTCAACATGTCCATCGTCATATCGTGGATTGATGATTGGTTTCGGGCCAGTTCCAGGAGGTAGTCTTCGTTTTCCCGTCCGTTTTGTATTTTACGAACGAGGGAATCAGCATGCTCTTCATCCATCAGCCCGAAAACAGAGTGCAATATCGCCCCCATGAATGCTAGTGGAGCGCTGCGACTTTTTCTGCCTTTCTTCAGCGTGCTTACGATGATTGCTTCGTGGTTCCGACTGGTGCTATTGAACTTAAACCGAAGCTGCTGTATTGTCTGCTCCAGGTATTGGTTTTTAGGGACTAGTTTTCTTCGATTCTCCAAGGCGTCCAATAACGTTTGCAGCTTGTCTTTATACGCCCAATAGTCTGCCATATCCAGGTGTGCAATTATATCCCACGATGTTCTGGTCAGTCCCACGATGCCTTGGCGTTCGAAGAAAATTCCTGCCTTTTCTTTAAAATAATCGATTTTTATTTGACCATAAGTGGTCGACAATATGCATAGCAGAGACAATAGTGTTAACAAACAATTTTTATTTTTAATTCTGCTTGATTTCCTTACTTTAATTTCTTTATTTTGGGCAGTTTTCAGTTCTTTAATGTCTTCTATCGGTTCTTCTCCGATAGGAAACGGACAAACATTTTGTATCGATCTTTTTGATACTCCCGTGCTGGTCCTGACATCAACCATTCTACACAGGCCATCTTCGCCCATAATAGTTTTGATTACCCGACGTTTACTCAATTTAATTGAGGGAACGTTTTCCTCTTTTAGAAGAACCAGTCCATCTGGTTTTTTGCTGACGGACCGACTTTTCCCTTTATACCATTTGTTTAGTTTTGTTACACACTCGGATGACCACCGCTTTCCCATTTGCTCCACTGCCTTGCAGTGGCCCCGCAGCCCGTGATAACCTTGGTTATCACCAGTATCGACAAGCGTGGATAGCGGTTTCTCAACTTGAAAATGGCCCGGTGGTAAAACCTTATAATAATTTGGGTTTTCAGACAATGGCATTAGTAAGTTTATTAATTTGATCGGTGCCACTCTTGATTTGGCAGTGGCTTCTTCCAACCCATTGACTGATTTTACGCATATTATACCTCCATATGCTTTCGTGGAGGCCTTGCAAAATCCATGCCACTCTACCTTCGTTGCATTGCTGGATATCAAGTTCTTCGGAATATTTACTTCATGAAGGTATGGCAATTCGCTTCTAATACTGCACCAATCCAGCTTCACGTTTCTTGGCACTTCAGTGTCCCATTTTATCTTCCTTCTCCACTGATTCTGTAATGAAAAATTTTTGGTTACAAAAGGATTAAGTTTCGGTTTAATCTGCTCCAGGTGAATCCCAAAGAGCCCCTTGTTTTCCTGCAGTCTCTTTTCTAAAACAGGGACCCGGGTTTTAGTTACTACTGCAAATTCCCCTTTTGCATGCCGTTCTCTGGCCTGAATTTCTTTGAATTCAAAATTTCGCCTTAGCGATTCCTTTTGCAACGCCAGTGTTTGGGTAAAACTTATCTCCCACTCTGCTGACAAAAGGACTGGCTGGGTTTTTTTGGTGTCTTTAATTATGACACTTTCCCACATACCATCCCCATGCAATAATGTATGATGCGCACCATTGCATCCTTCACTTTTGCAGGTAAAAGCCCTATGCCCGTTATTTAAACATTTCAAGCATATGTTCTTTGCTTTTACCAGCGAGAATCTCTCATTTCCATTGAGAGCCTTGAATTTGCTACAATAACCCAAAAAATGGTCAGTAACACAATTCAACACACATCCTTCCTTACTTTTTGTTTGGAATTTAAATGTGTCTACAGTTGTGATTTTCCTAACACTGCTATCTGTCGCCCGTGCAGTGCTTTCTACAATCACTTGCTCTTGTTCCAAAACCTTCACATCATTCGATTTAGGAACTTTATTGCAGTTAATCCATATCTGCTGATTTATCAGGTCCCTAGGAATGCTTCCGAATTCTTCCCAAAAGAACCTAAACTGACTCGTTAGATCGTCCTCCACTACTACATCCAAGTACTCCAAATAAGCATTTTCCGACTTTATCGCCATCTCCCGTAATTCGGAATAATCGATTACACCAGTCTTAAATTGTTGTAAAGCCCATTTAAAATTATACAAGTGGTGGGCCATTCTATCATATTTAACCCTTGGTACAATACAAAATTTTTTATACTTACCTGCTTCCTTGGCTCGCAGAATAGCTTTATTTAATTTTGTTGTTGCCGCGAAGACCATTTCCTGCACCATTTCCTGTTCATTTTTTACGGATGAAGAAAGCGGTAGCAGCATGACGTGGTTGGCCTGGAACACTTTCCACTGGTATTCAATAGCAGACTTCATTTGTTCCAGATCGTCCAGCTTCTCCTCATCGGTACAGGCCACTGCTTTCAGGTAGCTTGCCCGAATCGATTCTGCCAGTTCCTGTTGATAGTTGAGTGTCTCCTCCATAATTTAATTAAAACTTTCACTTTCACTAAAATGCAGTTTCACCAATTCTTAATGTTTTTTTAGGATGTTTACTAATATTGCTTTTTTCGCAATATTTTCACTAAACACCAAAAAAAACGAATTGTTACTGTCGAAAGCCAGTTAAAAATAAGCTGGCCGCGCACTTAAAATCACAACACTAAATGAATTTCGTCGCGCGTTTTACACATCAACACTGACAATTTCGTTGCGTGCTTTAAAAACTAGGGGTCACCATGTTAAAAGACGTTCTTTTCACGAGTGGCTCCTCAGTTGCCTGAAGCGTTTATTTATATCAAAATCTTAGCCTACCTAAGTACATGGTGCCATACGGCTCCAGTACATATATCTTAAGTGCTATCTACAAAATACCAAGCGATAACTATATTTAGCGTCGTCAAACGCGCTCAACCGACCCTTTCTAAGCGGGAGGTTGCTAACAGATAAGAGTGCATCTGTGATACCGATAATCTATTCACATGCTCAATCGACTCTTCCTCAGCGGGAGGTTCTTGACAGGTCAGGGGGCATCTGCTCTTCGTTGTCGCTTGCTGTCACTCCAATCTTTTATGGCTCTTCCCATAAAAGATCATATGTGCATCAACCGTCAGCGAACCGTATGTGTAATGTCACACTTTCTTCGTCCCTTTCTTGGCGGGAGTAACATTCGCCGTGTTTACCGTAATCAGTTTTTCTCGACGCACACTGCTGTTATCGCTAGGTATTTTAATAACTTAACATACTGCCCGCGTTGAAAGGATGTATCCTTTCAATAGAACAAAAACTGAACCGACTGCCTTTTTCATGTGTGTATGTAATTATTTCTAATACGGGCTTATCTTCAATTGTATGTAAATATTTTTTTAACGTAAAATTTATAATGCTACCCTATACTTTTGTCAACATACGTGCCAAGGATTAGCGCCCGAATGCGAGTCCGCCGACTGGAATTAGGCCTCGAGTTGTGGTACCGCAGATCTTCTTAAGGATGTAAAATATCGCGACACCAGCGATTAACAGCAGAATGAAGTTGGTGATGCTCATGCCATAATGAAAGGCGTCATGTGAATCAAAATCGATGGGGAAACCAAGTATTGCCTTTGGCGCGGGTATCTCCGATATCTTGAACGTTTCTAACTCACCCCTTATTTCCAAATGCTTAAGGGTTGGTAGATGGTTGCTGATGTTCATCACTGGAATCATGTAGCTAATATTGGATGTGAATTCGTCATACGCCCATAAGCTGACTTCCAGTGCTTGTATGTGACATCCTGGGTTTAGCTGCACTACACCTTGATCCCGTAGCGTTATTGTGGAGTGGTCATTGCTACAGATCAATTCAACTGGTGTTTCTTCGGTCACGGCAAAAATCCATGAGTTTGCCGTATGTAGCTGGTACCAGAAATTTCGTAATGGCATCACATTGATTTCGCAGATTCGTGGCAACGTTCGCATTTTTAATAGCAGCTGAACTTCGCATATTGGGACTGCGTTAATGTTGTACAGTGGATGCATCTGTGGGCAGAGTAGCATTTTCTTCATACCTTGGCAGTGGTAGATGTGATCTTCTGTAAGCCCGTAGTAGGTTGTTTTGCGGTCGTCCACAAAGATATACTGGAATGATGGCCTGATGCTCACAAAATAGCTATCATGACATGTGGGGTAGGAATAAATCGCATAAGATTGCAGCTTTTCCTTGTTGATCAACGGTATTTTTATGTTGAACAAAATATGATTTTCCAGTGATCTTGTCGTAATTTTTGCGATACGTCCAAGCTCCAATGGATCCGTAGATGGAAGCTGCAGATTGTCCTGAAGATTCATCATCATGTATCGGATCTGTTCTTGGAATCGGTCTAAAGGCAGCAATCTGTCTTGCCCTTCGGATTCCATATGAGTTCGACGATGGCTCGCTGCATCTGCTCAAACGTTCCGAGGGATACCGTTACTGCTTCAATTATGCTGCGGAGTACATCTTCAGCCATTTTCTTATTTGTGGTCTGCGTTAACTGAGATATGGCTTTGCTGATTGAGTCAAAGTTGTTGAAGATGACATCGTTTTGCTTTTTCAACATGTCCATCGTCATATCGTGGATTGATGATTGGTTTCGGGCCAGTTCCAGGAGGTAGTCTTCGTTTTCCCGTCCGTTTTGTATTTTACGAACGAGGGAATCAGCATGCTCTTCATCCATCAGCCCGAAAACAGAGTGCAATATCGCCCCCATGAATGCTAGTGGAGCGCTGCGACTTTTTCTGCCTTTCTTCAGCGTGCTTACGATGATTGCTTCGTGGTTCCGACTGGTGCTATTGAACTTAAACCGAAGCTGCTGTATTGTCTGCTCCAGGTATTGGTTTTTAGGGACTAGTTTTCTTCGATTCTCCAAGGCGTCCAATAACGTTTGCAGCTTGTCTTTATACGCCCAATAGTCTGCCATATCCAGGTGTGCAATTATATCCCACGATGTTCTGGTCAGTCCCACGATGCCTTGGCGTTCGAAGAAAATTCCTGCCTTTTCTTTAAAATAATCGATTTTTATTTGACCATAAGTGGTCGACAATATGCATAGCAGAGACAATAGTGTTAACAAACAATTTTTATTTTTAATTCTGCTTGATTTCCTTACTTTAATTTCTTTATTTTGGGCAGTTTTCAGTTCTTTAATGTCTTCTATCGGTTCTTCTCCGATAGGAAACGGACAAACATTTTGTATCGATCTTTTTGATACTCCCGTGCTGGTCCTGACATCAACCATTCTACACAGGCCATCTTCGCCCATAATAGTTTTGATTACCCGACGTTTACTCAATTTAATTGAGGGAACGTTTTCCTCTTTTAGAAGAACCAGTCCATCTGGTTTTTTGCTGACGGACCGACTTTTCCCTTTATACCATTTGTTTAGTTTTGTTACACACTCGGATGACCACCGCTTTCCCATTTGCTCCACTGCCTTGCAGTGGCCCCGCAGCCCGTGATAACCTTGGTTATCACCAGTATCGACAAGCGTGGATAGCGGTTTCTCAACTTGAAAATGGCCCGGTGGTAAAACCTTATAATAATTTGGGTTTTCAGACAATGGCATTAGTAAGTTTATTAATTTGATCGGTGCCACTCTTGATTTGGCAGTGGCTTCTTCCAACCCATTGACTGATTTTACGCATATTATACCTCCATATGCTTTCGTGGAGGCCTTGCAAAATCCATGCCACTCTACCTTCGTTGCATTGCTGGATATCAAGTTCTTCGGAATATTTACTTCATGAAGGTATGGCAATTCGCTTCTAATACTGCACCAATCCAGCTTCACGTTTCTTGGCACTTCAGTGTCCCATTTTATCTTCCTTCTCCACTGATTCTGTAATGAAAAATTTTTGGTTACAAAAGGATTAAGTTTCGGTTTAATCTGCTCCAGGTGAATCCCAAAGAGCCCCTTGTTTTCCTGCAGTCTCTTTTCTAAAACAGGGACCCGGGTTTTAGTTACTACTGCAAATTCCCCTTTTGCATGCCGTTCTCTGGCCTGAATTTCTTTGAATTCAAAATTTCGCCTTAGCGATTCCTTTTGCAACGCCAGTGTTTGGGTAAAACTTATCTCCCACTCTGCTGACAAAAGGACTGGCTGGGTTTTTTTGGTGTCTTTAATTATGACACTTTCCCACATACCATCCCCATGCAATAATGTATGATGCGCACCATTGCATCCTTCACTTTTGCAGGTAAAAGCCCTATGCCCGTTATTTAAACATTTCAAGCATATGTTCTTTGCTTTTACCAGCGAGAATCTCTCATTTCCATTGAGAGCCTTGAATTTGCTACAATAACCCAAAAAATGGTCAGTAACACAATTCAACACACATCCTTCCTTACTTTTTGTTTGGAATTTAAATGTGTCTACAGTTGTGATTTTCCTAACACTGCTATCTGTCGCCCGTGCAGTGCTTTCTACAATCACTTGCTCTTGTTCCAAAACCTTCACATCATTCGATTTAGGAACTTTATTGCAGTTAATCCATATCTGCTGATTTATCAGGTCCCTAGGAATGCTTCCGAATTCTTCCCAAAAGAACCTAAACTGACTCGTTAGATCGTCCTCCACTACTACATCCAAGTACTCCAAATAAGCATTTTCCGACTTTATCGCCATCTCCCGTAATTCGGAATAATCGATTACACCAGTCTTAAATTGTTGTAAAGCCCATTTAAAATTATACAAGTGGTGGGCCATTCTATCATATTTAACCCTTGGTACAATACAAAATTTTTTATACTTACCTGCTTCCTTGGCTCGCAGAATAGCTTTATTTAATTTTGTTGTTGCCGCGAAGACCATTTCCTGCACCATTTCCTGTTCATTTTTTACGGATGAAGAAAGCGGTAGCAGCATGACGTGGTTGGCCTGGAACACTTTCCACTGGTATTCAATAGCAGACTTCATTTGTTCCAGATCGTCCAGCTTCTCCTCATCGGTACAGGCCACTGCTTTCAGGTAGCTTGCCCGAATCGATTCTGCCAGTTCCTGTTGATAGTTGAGTGTCTCCTCCATAATTTAATTAAAACTTTCACTTTCACTAAAATGCAGTTTCACCAATTCTTAATGTTTTTTTAGGATGTTTACTAATATTGCTTTTTTCGCAATATTTTCACTAAACACCAAAAAAAACGAATTGTTACTGTCGAAAGCCAGTTAAAAATAAGCTGGCCGCGCACTTAAAATCACAACACTAAATGAATTTCGTCGCGCGTTTTACACATCAACACTGACAATTTCGTTGCGTGCTTTAAAAACTAGGGGTCACCATGTTAAAAGACGTTCTTTTCACGAGTGGCTCCTCAGTTGCCTGAAGCGTTTATTTATATCAAAATCTTAGCCTACCTAAGTACATGGTGCCATACGGCTCCAGTACATATATCTTAAGTGCTATCTACAAAATACCAAGCGATAACTATATTTAGCGTCGGCAAACGCGCTCAACCGACCCTTTCTAAGCGGGGGGTTGCTAACAGATAAGAGTGCATCTGTGATACCGATAATCTATTCACATGCTCAATCGACTCTTCCTCAGCGGGAGGTTGCTGACAGGTCAGGGGGCATCTGCTCTTCGTTGTCGCTTGCTGTCACTCCAATCTTTTATGGCTCTTCCCATAAAAGATCGTATGTGCATCAACCGTCAGCGAACCGTATGTGTAATGTCACACTTTCTTCGTCCCTTTCTTGGCGGGAGTAACATTCGCCGCGTTTACCGTAATCAGTTTTTCTCGACGCACACTGCTGTTATCGCTAGGTATTTTAATAACTTAACAACATGTCATATAAATATTTCGCATAATAAAAAAGGCCACAGAAACCCGTTAGTCTTTACGAGATTAAGTACCTGTTCTAAAAAAATTCTTTCAAGATAACAATATGGTTGAATTTTCATATCCAGGTATATGCAAAAGGAGGCGGCGCGCCAGTTTCCACATACTTTCAATTCATTAATATGACAGTAAGATATACATATATAAGATTCCAAGTGCTATTCGACCTTTTTATGGACGAATTTTTAAGCAGTATATTCTTTCAATTAATTTCGGTTTTAAAAATGCGTAAATTCTGCTGGAAAATAAGGAAGTTGACATCAGTGCTTTTAAAGCGTGTGCTCCTACCTGTTCGCAGTTGCGCTCTTCTAACCGCTACCTACTTCAGAATGCGAAATGCCGCTGTCGCCAAGAACCGAACAAGTATTACTATAAGTACTCTGAGTTTTACTTATATACTTATTGATACTCATACTTGGTATACTTAGGATACTTACTCTACTTACTTTATAAGTTTGAGCAAACTGAGTGTCACTTGCGTTTAAGTATAAGTAAAAACGGCACGCGTTTTCCTTAGAGTTACTTAGAGTAACGAAAATGGCACTCGTTGCCGTTCTCTGTTGCGGGTGCACAAAATATTCGGGTTTGTTTAAGCGAAATGAACACTTTTAACAGAAAATAACAAAAAGCATGAAAATTGATAATATTTAATAAAGTATAAAATATGCATACATACATATGTTTGAAACATGATTTTAATTCAGATGCAAAATCATTATCTCTGCATTCCTTTCGCTCATCATAGATCTTTTCTCTTCGAAGATTAAAAATATCGGCATAGCCCTTTCTAACGATACCTCACACGATACGATACTAAAATTTTTTTTTTGGGGCGACGAAACTAAAAATTAAAAAGTTAAAATTCTAAAAATATTTTTTATAACTTTTTATAGTAAAAATATGTTATGAAGACCTAATATTATACCAAATTGCAGGTTTCTACATAAAAAAAAATGTCTGTTTATATACACACCTCTGGGCGCAATAGTGACCTTATAAGAGTTCCCGTTTTCCCTTTAGGGAAACGGAACCATAAAAATTGCCTTTTTCATCACCATCATCAATTTCACCAAAATTTAGCATGGGGTACAGCAGCCTTAAAATTTCTTAAGCAATAGCTAAACTGGCACATTGCTTCGTTTATTCATTCGATTTTTAGCAATAGCTTAAAAAAGTCAGCAAAAGCTTAGCCAAATAGCAATTGCTGGGGAAAATAGCGAAAGCTGGTAAGATAAAGCAATTGCTGGTGTTTTTATTCATACAAATTTAAGTATTTGCCTGGAAATTTTAAGATATAGCAATTGCTGACTTTTTATTCATCAGGCCCATTAATAGTAAAATAAGAATAGCCGTTAATTCGAATTTTCTATAGCAACAAGTATGTACTCGATTAACGCATTGCAAGACTCTATTTGTTCAACATCAAGAATACGCAGGATCTGAGAGCGACACGGGTACAGTGGCTTGTCGTGCATCGCAAAATATCTAAAACACTTTGATTTTTCATCAGTCATTTCCCCGTCGTGTCTGTGTGACCATACATACAAATTTTCTCTAACATGCTCACGTTTGGCTTCAATCGATTGACCGTTTAAGGCCAGCATAACGCATTTTTATAAGTGTAATGGATTGAAAGAAGATACTGCATACAAATTCGTTCATAAAAAAGGTGGATAGCATTTGGAATTTTATCGTCATGTGAATGAATTGAAAGTATGTGGAAACTGATGCGCTGGCTCCTTCCCCATATACCAGCATATGTAAATTCAAACATATTATTCTCGTAGTATCTTGAAAGAAATTTTTCTAGAACAGGTACTTAGTCCTGAAAAGACAAGCGGGTTTCTGCGGCTATTTTATTATGCGAAATATTTATATGACATTTTTTGTGTTTTCGTTCATATCCTTATTCTTACGAATTTTTAATTGCTTGTTTATGTATGAAAAATACTTATATTTGAATATAAAAAATAATAAATAAAGTTTTAACTGCAAAACACAGTTTATGTTGATTTTCATGTAGTATGTTTTTAATTTTTTCTTTGCATGAAATAGCTGTGACTGAATAAAGGCTAACGCTACTTAAGGTTTTCTTTCTTTAAATATACTTCCTTGCATTGCTACTTTTTAAAGCAAAAAAGAATATATATGCCTACTGTACAACACATTTGCATGTGTTTAAGGAGAGCATCTGCGCCGATCTCTTTTCAGCAGTGATGCAAACTTTCAAAATTCGATATGCCCTGGCCTGGATTCGCGAAATGCGGTTTTTTCATACATAAACAAGCAATTAAAAATACGTAAGAATAAGGATTTGAACGAAAACACACAAAATGTCATATAAATATTTCGCATAATAAAAAAAAACACGTGCGCCTAGACCACACGGCTGAAGTAAAACTTTTTTTGGACAATTAAATTAAATTTGTGCTTTGCTTGATTGATAATCATTATATGTATATGTTATATTGTTTAGGTTTCTTAAATAAATTCAACACTTCTAATGGTAGAAATTTATTAAAATTATTTAAAAATGTTTGCTGGTCAAGTTGTAAATTGCCGAAATGTGGTGACTCTTTGCAACTCACGAATTCTGTACATTAGCGGGGATTAGACGGTCCTACATGTCGTCCAACATGTAAGACAAGCCGTGATGTTGGATCGTGTATACGCAAGAAACAACCGCTTGTCACACATGTGGGATGGTTTTCAAAATTTTTTGATATTTCTGCTCGCTTGTCAAACCATCCAACCTGTGTAAACACACGTTGGTCAAGCCTAGTGTATTTTGGCATTTTGAGAAATTGTCCGTGCTGTTAACATGATCACGGACAGTAAGAATTTCATTGATTGAGCCTGCAGTTGGTTCTTACTTTGAAATATAAGTTAATTAGAAAAACTTAAGGATGTATAAAATTAAATGAATAAAAATGACTTAAAAATTTGAATGCTATAGCATTTCATTTTGCATCACTATGAAAATGAATGCTATGCACAAAATATGCATAAAAGAGATAAATTAAATAATTTTCCTGAAACTTGGAAAATTAATGGCCGAGTTCATAGAAATAGAAACGCACAAAATAAAGTGTACGTAGTGCTTTTAAAAAAACTAATTGAGTCGAATGCTATCGACGAGAGCTGAGAACGCCCATTCTTTTTCAAAAGTCTCATTTGCCGTCGGTAAAAAGGGTTTGTAGATATACGATGAGTGACACGGACGACCGTATCGCATATTTTGCACTAGCAAAGTGCGTTAAAAAGCGATAAAATAAAGAGAAGAGCATTCGGATGAAAGAGTGCTTAGGAAAAAGAAGTCAGTTATCGCAAAAATTTCGCGACAAAAATTCTTTTTCCGCTTCGCTTGTTTTGTTTGCCGACATGCGTACGATGTTTAACCCTCGTTCACATTCGACTTTTCTCGCTTTGCTTGACATTTCAAGCTTCGACAACAAAGCATAAAACGTAGAAGGTTTGCTACAATAAACGCTTTGACAGCTGCTGTGTTATTGTTGATTTTGATTTAATATTTTGTTTGCCTTTTGTTAAATGGATTTTACTGATATAATTGAAGTAGTAGTAGTTATGCTACTAATGTGTCTAACAACGACACACAAACGGTCGAAACGCTCCTCAGCTCCAGGTTCAACTCGCCGACGCTTGCCACCAGTCTTCACAGATAAAGGACTGTCATCCCCGGCGCTCTGGCTCGTCTGGCTTCAAGAACATCATCGCTTCCATGTAGCACCACTCACGCCCACATTTATTCGCAGCAGCTCCAGATTTTGGTGCCTTCCCCGATACTTCCCTCACAAATCTGTCGCGCAGGGACTTCCATCGCTGCTGGCAATGTTCCACTGTAATTAAAAAGCACACATTTTTCTAATATGTATGTATGCAAACAAAAATAAAAACCTTACCTGGTATTCCCACAGTTTTGGCCACATCTTCCCATGCCTTTGCCTTCGCAAATTTTTTGCGGAACAAATGTGTGCTCTTATTAAAGAGGCAGCGGTGGTCCTTTATGGCTTCGATTAATTGTTCCTCCATATTTGTATCTCTGTAAAAAAGTTAACAATGTAATATGTGATAATAAAGCAATAATAATTCATATTTACCTTGTTTTTCGTTATTAAAGACAACAGAAATTGTATGAAACCAACTGCAAGCGCACGAATAAATGAAAAATATTTCAAATAATTTTAACAGCTGATTGTCAAAGCGCAAAAAAGTTGAGAGTTGCCCAACATTTTGCTTCGCATTGCTTCGCTTCGCTTTTCTCGCGTTCTATTTAGCAAGGCTCGTATAAAAGCATGTATTGAACTTATCTGTCAAAGCGAAATTCTGAAGCAAAGCGAAGCAAAAGTCGAATGTGAACGAAGCTTTATAGCGCGACAAAACGAAATGTCAATTTGCCTTGACACGGGTACATTGGCTTGTCGTGCATCGCAAAATATCTAAACAACTTTGATTTTTCGTCAGTCATTTCCCCGTCGTGTCTGTGTGACCATACATACAAATTTTCTCTAACACATGCTCACGTTTGGCATCGAATGACTGACCGTCTAAGGCCCGCATTATTACGGTGACCATATTTTGGTAATGAAAATAGAGCACACACCACCAACATACCTTTTTTTTGCTAAAAATTTCAAAATGGCAAATGTTTTAAAAATGTATTTTTTATTCAAACATATGACGCGCCCAGAGCAAAAACGACTCTTATAATTTCACAGAGCAAAAACGCTTCAAAAAATTACACACCGTACATGTGACACTAACACATATTTGCATGCATGCTCGGTTGCAGAGCTCGGAGCAACCGTCGGTTTCGTCAGTGTCGCTGCTGATGCCAAGCAGAACAGACCGAGGGTGGGTTCTGTTCTGCTTGTTCACATGTATGTCGCTACCACGTGGTAAAATCCGGTTTTGAGAAATATCTATGCTACCAACGAAAAATTCTTGATGCTTTGCCGTCTTGTCGAATTTTCGTTTAGCAGGCTGTAAATTGAAAAATTACAATTTCCTATTAGCCAAAAAAATATGTTTGCTTGCCTTTAAATTTTATCACTTCTAAACGCAATATGTAAATTTTTTGGAAATTTCGCTTTATTTAATATTTGTTCATTTATTTTATTTGCGTTGATATATTTTGATAAATCACTTTTTTTTAGATTTTACAGATACTTTTCGTCAAATCTTTTTTCAGATCAAATTATTTAAAGATCACATTAAATACAAATATAAACTGATGACGTTTCGGCAATATATGTATGTATAGCCCTTTCATCTCCTAATTCTGCATCTAATTTGCCGCTGTCTTTCAGTCTCTAAGCAGCACACCCGGCAACAGCATTATTTGAGCTGTTCGTCCGTTTGTGTAAGTTTTTTATACAAACTTGCCTGAGATCCTGCTTTGCTTTGTGTGGGTTTTTCCCGCGAATTTTTCACCTGTTTGAAGGCATTCAATCTTTTGACTGCGGACGGCTAGAGACTTGCAGGTGTTTGGCGGGGTTCTCTATTATAAAAGGTCGCTTGCAGATTTTGAAAGAATAAAGCGTGAACATCTTGTGGAAGAAATCGGTCTTTGTGATCTTTAAGAAGCAGTTAACAAAATAAATAAATTCGAAATTGAGGAAGGCTTTCATGAGAGAACGTACTATTTTCAATATGCAACCGATTTTTCTATTTTAAATCAAAGCAATATTCTAATGGCAAAGATCAACGGTCGCAAATTTATTTGTAACTCATCGGGATGATTCTATTTCATTGTATAAATTAACTATTTGGTGTGAATTCATGATAAAAGCGATGAGGGTGAAGTGAAAATTCAGTTTGATGCAATTGCATTTCTTTATATTTTCGCAAAATTTTTTATGCCATTCATGTAATATCAAATTAAGGTCAGAAGCAAAAATTGTTCAACGTAATTCTTCAATTTTACAATGCTTATAAAATTTTAGTTGCCTCTTTGGAGCATAGAATGTCGACATTGCCATCATAAAATCGACACAACTTCCGTTTCATCAGTGAAAAGGTGAACGCTGCATTCCACTTCTTCCTTTCAGTTCAGCAGCATACAGAAAGAAAACCGCTTAGAAATTATTGCGACCGTCATTTGAACGAGCGAACAAATGACCAGCCATAACACGCCTGCAAGTGACCCCGTTGATCGCTTTTATCATGAATTCACACCAAATAGTTAATTTATACAATGAAATAGAATCATCCCGATGAGTTACAAATAAATTTGCGACCGTTGATCTTTGCCATTAGAATATTGCTTTGATTTAAAATAGAAAAATCGGTTGCATATTGAAAATAGTACGTTCTCTCATGAAAGCCTTCCTCAATTTCGAATTTATTTATTTTGTTAACTGCTTCTTAAAGATCACAAAGACCGATTTCTTCCACAAGATGTTCACGCTTTATTCTTTCAAAATCTGCAAGCGACCTTTTATAATAGAGAACCCCGCCAAACACCTGCAAGTCTCTAGCCGTCCGCAGTCAAAAGATTGAATGCCTTCAAACAGGTGAAAAATTCGCGGGAAAAACCCACACAAAGCAAAGCAGGATCTCAGGCAAGTTTGTATAAAAAACTTACACAAACGGACGAACAGCTCAAATAATGCTGTTGCCGGGTGTGCTGCTTAGAGACTGAAAGACAGCGGCAAATTAGATGCAGAATTAGGAGATGAAAGGGCTATACATACATATATTGCCGAAACGTCATCAGTTTATATTTGTATTTAATGTGATCTTTAAATAATTTGATCTGAGAAAAGATTTGACGAAAAGTATCTGTAAAATCTAAAAAAAAGTGATTTATCAAAATATATCAACGCAAATAAAATAAATGAACAAATATTAAATAAAGCGAAATTTCCAAAAAATTTACATATTGCGTTTAGAAGTGATAAAATTTAAAGGCAAGCAAGCATATTTTTTTGGCTAATAGGAAATTGTAATTTTTCAAATTTACAGCCTGCTAAACGAAAATTCGACAAGACGGCAAAGCATCAAGAATTTTTCGTTGGTAGCATAGATATTTCTCAAAACCGGATTTTACCACGTGGTAGCGACATACATGTGAACAAGCAGAACAGAACCCACCCTCGGTCTGTTCTGCTTGGCATCAGCAGCGACACTGACGAAACCGACGGTTGCTCCGAGCTCTGCAACCGAGCATGCATGCAAATATGTGTTAGTGTCACATGTACGGTGTGTAATTTTTTGAAGCGTTTTTGCTCTGTGAAATTATAAGAGTCGTGTTTGCTCTGGGCGCGTCATATGAGATCATGTTGCAAAATAACTTATAATTAGAGCCCGACCGAACCCGAAATTTTGGCCGAGACCGAGATCGACACCGGCTTCTTTTTTAATGTTCGGCCGAGACCGAGACTGATACCGAACCTTTAGAAATACATGAAATGTGTGTTAAATGAAAACAAATGCATACATTTTTAGTTCCTTCGAGGTATAAATATCTACATTAAACATCTGATTTATGAAAAATCAATAAAATTTTGTATTACAAAATTAAAATTTTGTGTAAAACTATACGATTTTTTTCTCAACTGTTCGGCTAAATACTCGGCCTTTTAGGAGCCGAGACCGAACCTGAACCTGTTGGCCAAACTGTTCGGTAACCAAAACCGAGTCCGTGCGTTCGGTCGAGCTCTACTTATAATTATAATTAAAAAAAAACAGTTTACCCAGTAAACTGTATACAGGGTGGTGCCTTTAAGATATTCAATGATATATCGCTCTATCTTCCATTTTAAAAGTTTTGTATCAAATATAGAACAAATATAGAACACATTTTAAAATAGAGAACATTTCCATGTTTTTTATAACAAAATATATCATATAGAACATCGGTTTAAAATAGAGTACTGTTCTATATAATATAGTACGGTTGGTCACCGTACGCATTATATACATAGACCAGCAGTATCGCGCCACTTCGTGGCGACTCTTCTACTTTTCCTTCGCCGATATTTAGAAGTCGTCTTAATTTTTTTGTGATTTTAAAACCAAAATTTTATAAATCCGTATTACCTACTATATTTTAAAATGTTAATATTTTAATTCTGTACTCTGTATCCTCGAAGTTAAGAGCAACAGAGAAAACAGCTCTGCTGTCACCTTTAACCAAAACTTTAATTAAAGGAAGTAAGCTCATTTTGCTGGTTGATAACGTACATACTGCGTTACCTTATTCAATCCAGATAAATAATTAAAGGAGGTAGTAGTAGTGATCCGGGAGGCAATAAATAAAGAAGCAAATATATAATTGTTACTATCAGTATTACAAAATTCGGTGTTTAGTGGAAAAAAATAAGTAAAAATTGTGAGGCTGGTTTTCCAAAAAGATTTAAATCCAATCTATTTCCCTTCAGATTTTTCTAAAGTTGCAGTTTTCATGAAACATGTGTAATTCCTATACATATTCTTAGAATTCCACCTTCTAGAATTTCAACTTTTCCTCTGAGCCACTGTGCGGCTAAATCAAGGTGTCCTACTCTTCCTCTCGTTGATTTATCTGTTTTTATTCTGCCCTTATACAATATCTTTCTAAAATTATTAATACGCCAGTCCCACCTACTCTTGCTACATACATATATAAAAATGAGGCGTATTTTTATTCTTTTTAGTTAAGTCACCTATGTGAGAATATATGTACATATTATGTCATTAACATTTTGTTTGATTCCCTATCCAAAGTTAGAAAGAAAAAAAATTGATTACTAGATTTGACGACATATGTACATACCTGATTTGAACCTAATATGAAGCTTATAAAATTTATTTCAATAACATACCAAATACCAAAAGAATAACTTAACCTCGTCTTGTGCAAAAAAAGACTTTTAGACGTAGCCTACTCTTGAAAAGAGTGTCTACATTTACTTATATACATACATGCATACATACATACATACATATGTATGCAGCTACTCAAATTTTGACTTCAATTAAAAACTTGCTTAGATAATTGAACTTATTTTGATTTCCCATGAAATCTAACCGAACACTAAAAACCTTCGCTCATTTACATTGTCTAATGTTGAGTAGCACGGCTTCTATTCACATCTGCCAATGTGGCTATTTTTATTAGTTTTGTTTTTTACCCCTGTAATCTTAAATTTTTTACAATCTTCTCTTTCGCTGAAAAAATTAATAAATAGTCGACTAACCATTGCCATTACCGCAAGAAGTGTAAGCTGTAAGCCAAAATATGATACCTTTTATGTACATGAAAGTGAAATATAAAGCATTACTCTTGTTGTGCAGAAAAGAACGCGACAACATTGCAAGTCTATGCTAACATACTCCCTCATTCTCATCAAATGTTGCCCAAAACAATGCTGTGCAAAAACAATGCTACACTTAGGTGCTTATTTTGTAAATCCCAACGCCTCACTTCACCCTGCGTTCACTAATTTGGTATTTTGTAAAACGCATCACCTCACTCGGTGACTGCTCGCGTTGTCTTACGTAGTTTCATATGAAAATCGGTACCGCGTAAAACGCAACGCGGCGCATTCACTCACTTGAACTGTCAAATCGTTCACTTGGGTTTGTGCTCGCGTTCAGTTTTTTAAATGCAAAATTTTTGGTAATTTCGAGTGAAAATTGATTTGTGGTAATCTGCAGAAGCAAATAATAAGTATTGCAGTACTTCTTAAAGACAAATACTAAAGAAAAAAGTACAAAAAAAAGAAAATACTAGCACTGCAGTTGAGGATCGAAATCACAAAAAAAAAAGAAATGCATCGCGGTTGAGGGTTGAACTCGCAACTTCTCGCGTGCTAGTCGAACGCTCTAACCACTAGGCTATGGGAGGTATGCAATGGATGCAGCAAATTTTGTATGTTTTGTATTTGGCTGATAAATTAAGAAAAATACAACTCTTTTTCGTAAGAACTTGACAGCTCAAGTGATGCCGTAAGACAACGAACGCAATTACGCCGTGATTTACAAAATGCCGTTTTTTGATCCCGGCGTTGGCTTCGTGTTCGCGTTGCGTTCGATCACGGTGATTTATACGGTAAGGCCGTTAATGTTAAATAAACAGAGTAACGGTAACTGAACCATAACATTGCGTGCGCAATAGCGTTTTATTTAATAGTATGATGGTTTTTCGTACTTCACATTGTCTTCACCAGGGGTTGCCAACCCAAATGATTTGGCGGGTTGGATATACATATGCATATATGGAAAATGTTCGAAAATGCAGGCAGATCGCCTAAAAAATGACCAAGGCGGGCCGCGGTTGGCCACTCCTGGTCTACACGGTTCTTCACACTTATCAGACGTACTTAGCATTAAAAATCACCTGAAATAGAGCCTGAGTATGCTTTTTCCAAAGAAATTGAATAACAAAGAAGGGTCAGACGTTGTGTTTGCTTTTTTCGCTACGCAGAAACCATAGAGTAGAATAGAGGCCCAACTCTTTCAAAATGCGCTTGCGCTCACTAACACTAGCACAAAACGTCTCTTTTCGCCTCACGTACGCGCTAATACTTGCAAAATTTACTCATACCATCACATTATGCAGCTCTTTTCTGAGCGTAAAACGAACCTACTTGGGGTGAAATTCAATAAATCGGCCTTACTCGGGGTGAACTTTTCTTGCGCTCTTTCCTTGTCTGAGGTGGAAAAGCCTGTTTTAGGGATGCCAACTTTTATTCCTTCTGCTGTTCAATAAGCAAATTATAAAATAAGGCATCTATCCATGTGCGTGGGTATTAACTTGAATGTGAAATGGGACAACATGCATGCAGTTAGCTAAAACTGCAGAAATAAGTCAAATTAATTGATTTATAAGTATTATGAATTGGAAAAAGTTGTCATTCATAATGTTGTTAATGCTTTATTTTTGAATTAAAAGCAGAGGTTATTTACATAACATATGCAACAGCAATTATTAGATTTGTTTGTATAATGTTTTAGAACTCTAAAACTTAATTTAGTAATTTAATTAAAATAGCTGAGTGATGTTTATGGGTTTCATTGTTTTTGGGTTTTATTAAAGTTATTCTTCAAGCGAAGCATTTATTTCGTGCCTAAAACCTAGAGAACTTATCTTATTTAAGCTTCTTACAAACGCTTGGCAACTCAGATCGAGAACGAACTCACCAGCATTTTCCATCCGTTTCCCTCACTCCTACTTTCTATCGCCTTCGGCTACAAGACGAAGCAACAACAATGCAATGGTGAACTCACAGCATAATGCGTGTGAACATAAAAAATGCAAATTCTCTGAGCGAGCAAAAGAGTTGGGCCTCTATTCTACTCTATGGCAGAAACTGGCAATCAGTGTTGCCAGAAAAAAATATCCCAAATCGTCAAAATATTTAAAAAAATCGTCATTTTGGGTCCTAAATCGTCATTTCAATGAAAAGTATAAATATATGTACTAGTATATTTTGATTAACGAAAATTATATAAA
This sequence comes from Neria commutata, assembly GCA_963457695.1. Lineage (NCBI taxonomy): Eukaryota > Metazoa > Arthropoda > Insecta > Diptera > Micropezidae > Neria > Neria commutata. Next base: position 1,205,555 of record OY735250.1, read on the forward strand.
AGTTCAGATCAAGATTCAAACATTGTATTATAGGTATTATTCACAAGAAATTCATTAACAACTTTGTGTTTTGATTTTTCCCCGTTTATCCCCCTAAAAGCTTTCAGCTGCTTCGCCCACTAGGGCATCTCAAAACTCATCGGCACCCCGACTCGTGGGGTGTTAGTTCCACATTTCAACTAATTATACAATATTTTAAGTTGTGTCCAGAGTCTTTACATATTTGTGTAGGTAGAAGTTACCTATACTATGTACATATGTATGTATATTCGAAATATATTTTTATCAATATTCTTCCATTGATGATTTTACGTTTTTACTGATATATATTAGAGCTTAATTTTTTAGTATTGCAGACAAAAATGATTAAATTCAAAAAAATCCTGAGCTAATAAAATTCCGTGTAGAGCTTCACTATTTAGACGATTTCTATATTTAGTTTTGTTCAATTTATCCTTTGAAAAGATTCCCTTAACATTTACTGATGAGTTAGGTAGACACATGTGAAAAAAAATTTTCGGGAGAGTTGGGGAAAACAAAAGAAGGATCAGAGTATTTTGTATCAGATAAAGTTTTCCAAAAAGCTGGTATTATTTCCTCATTTTTGTGAAATACATTTCGAAAATCGGAATTGTTGGCTCCCCAAACTCGTTGTTAATCCCTTGAGCAGTACTGTTTTCAATTAGGTTTCGAAAATCACGAAGAATGAGTTCTGAAGAAGTAATTTCATTTTTTATAATTTTCTGCGGACTGATAAAAGGTAGGTTTTTTAAGACTTGATCACAGAAGTTACATCGGCTTTTATTCCACGCGTGGGAGTGATAATTCGATTACTAAACACATTAGTAGTGCTAATCAAATATGTTGGCAAAAATAAATGCTCATTAAGAATCAAGTGACTGACACAGACGCATCACCATCGTTATGTTGTGCGTATGTATGTACTATGTGTTAGTTTAAAAAATGGCTTCCACAATTTTTTCAATCGACTTAGCAGCAAGTGCACACATGGCACATTTCGCAGACAGAAAGTCATGCGTAGCACAAATTTTCATGCTTAGCAAATGAAGCTGAAGTTGTAGAAAAATACGCTTAAATTTGTATGAAATCAAGCAATCGATTGTACGAGATATTCCAAGGTAGAAAAGGCAGTTATCGTGCATTGCTCGTTCCTGAATAATTGGGAATAACACAAAAAAGATGGATGAATTTGAAATTGAATTTTTTATCATTACAAAGTTTCAGAAATCGTCATTTCTGCCTTTGAAACCGTCCATCGTCATTTAGACCTTAAAATCGTCCAAATGACGACCGCGTCGTCCATCTGGCTACACTGCTGGCAATTATCGTCCCATAATACGTGTGAGCTTGAATGTATGCGTAAGCACGAGCTTGACAAAGGCAAGGCGAAAAGCAACGAGCGAGAGCCTAACCATAGAGTATAATAGAGGCCCAACTCTTTTGCTCGCTCAGAGAATTTGCATTTTTTATTTCACACGCATTATGCTGTGAGTTCACCACTGCATTGTTGTTGATTCGTCGTGTAGCCGAAGGCGATAGATAGTAGGAGTGAGGGAAATGGATTGAAAATTCTGGTGTGTTTGCTCACGATCTGAGTTGCCAAGCGTTTGTAAGAAGCTTAACGGCCTTACCGTATAAATCACCGTGATCGAACGCAACGAGAACACGAAGCCAACGCCGGGATCAAAAAACGGCATTTTGTAAATCACGGCGTAATTGCGTTCGTTGTCTTACGGCATCACTTGAGCAGTCAAGTTCTTACGAAAAAGAGTTGTATTTTTCTTAATTTATCAGCCAAATACAAAACACACAAAATTTGCTGCATCCATTGCAAACCTCCCATAGCCTAGTGGTTAGAGCGTTCGACTAGCACGCGAGAAGTTGCGAGTTCAACCCTCAACCGCGATGCATTTCTTTTCTTTTTGTGATTTCGATCCTCAACTGCAGTGCTAGTATTTTCTTTTTTTTGTACTTTTTTCTTTAGTATTTGTCTTTAAGAAGTACTGCAATACTTATTATTTGCTTCTGCAGATTACCACAAATCAATTTTCACTCGAAATTACCAAAAATTTTGCGTTTAAAAAACTGAACGCGCGCACAAACCCAAGTGAACGATTTGACAGTTCAAGTGAGTGAATGCGCCGCGTTGCGTTTTACGCGGTACCGATTTTCATATGAAACTACGTAAGACAACGCGAGCAGTCACCGAGTGAGGTGATGCGTTTTACAAAATACCAAATTAGTGAACGCAGGGTGAAGTGAGGCGTTGGGATTTACAAAATAAGCACCTAAATAAGATCAGTTCTCCAGGTTTTAAGCACGAGATAAACGCTTTGCTTGAAGGATAGCTTTAATAAAACCCAAAAACAGTGCGCTAACATAACTCAGCTATTTTAATTAAGTGGCTAATTTAAGTTTTGGAGTTCTAAAACATAAGACAAAGAAATTTAATAATTGCTCTTGCAAATGTAATATAAATAAGATGAATCTTATACAAAAATAACATTAACAACATTATGAATGACAATTTTTCCACTTCATAATACTTATAAAACATTTTATGTGACTTCTTCTTGCAGTTTCAGCACGCTGCCAAGCTTGTATTCCTATTTCACATTGAAATTTCTTCAATATAATACCCACGCACATAGGTAGATGCCTTATTTTATAATTTGTTTATTGAACAGCAGAAGGAATAAAAGTTGGCATCCCTAAAAGAGGCTTTTCTACCTCAGACAAGGAAAGAGCACAAGAAAAGTTCACCCCAAGTACGTTCGTTTTATTAAATTTCACCCCGAGTACGTTCGTTTTACGCTCAAGAAAGAGCTGCATAATGTGATGGCATGTGTAAATTTTGCAAGTATTGACGCGTACGTGAGGCGAAAAAGAGAGGTTTTGTGTTAGGAGCGCGAGCGCATCTTGAAAGAGTTGGGCCTCTATACTATTCTACAGTGTTGCCAGAGATCTAGTTCCAAAAATCCCATTTACTTATGCAATATGCCCTCTTTGTCCCATTTAAAAAATCAAAAATCCCGGAAAAAATCCCATTTAAAAATATTAACTAAAAAACTTGTTTTTCGATAACAATTCATAAATACATATTGTTTTCGCGGGAACTGACTGGGGTGCCAGTTCCGCGAGTAGGGGTGCCGATGATATCTGGAGTATAGTGGTGAGCGGGTAGGAGCTGCAAGCTTGTTGTTGTTCTCTTTATTTTCAATATCTTCAACTTACACTAACAGCGGGTGATGCCGTAGCTTCGGGGGTCACAGAACGATTGCTGTGACTCGCCACAAAGCGCATTTTACGGGGCCCGGGCCAGTTGACAGCAAAGGTCATGTCAGTTGCTGTGTCAAAGCCAAAACATGACCCGCGTTGCCAGCAGCATTTCAGTTTAACGCAGCTGGGCAGTGGCTGAGAGGTTTTGGCATAAACACATATACATATATTTTTTTAAACAAACATAAAAAACAAAAAAGTTGTTGTTTAAAGCGCAACGCTGAAGATTACACTTAAATTCAGTGCTAATAATGAAATATTTACCGTTATTAAAAAATAAACAAAAAATAAACAAAGGAAGTATAAAAGATAGGTATTGGTAGGTATTCTCACACATTTACGTCTGCTCTGATGCTCAGAGAGGATGAGATTGCTTTGTACTAAAAACAGTGCTGCCACTGCTCTTCGATTTTAATTTAGAACAAAAACCGGATTATTATTGTTAACATTAATTCATAAAAGTAGACCACAATAAATATATCTAAAAATTTAGATAATTCTGTGTTATAGATTTTATAAAGAATGTAAAATTTAACCTCAATATATGAACAGCGTGCTTACTTTGTGCACGAGACTATATGGCAGCACGGCAGCAATAACCAAGACAGAAACCTGCGAAAGAGCGACAGCTGCGATACGATTTTCACTGAACGGCCCAAATTTTGCCGTTACGATTAATTACGCTTAAAAAAGATACGCGGTGACTGATTGGCGCTTATGAGCTAACATTCGGTCAGAGAAAGCCGCAGCGTAAAGCTTTAAACACAATCACTTCGCGAGGCGAATTTTACGCGGCGAACGCGCGCTGTCAAAATTAAAACACACGGCAGTGCATGTGATTGCCCACAATGACGACGCTAGCGTAGTTCGCCTCCCAACGATTCGTCTCGCGATAGAACAATTTCTAATTTGGTCGCTGCCGCCCTGCGAAAAAGTCAACTGTTCAGCTGTCAGTGGTGAAAAATAAATAAATTGAAGTAAGGAAATTGGAAATTTTTGTGCGGAAACTATTTTTATAGTTTAACAATTCGGAAAATTCGTGAATTCGTGGTTTCCGTGGATTTTTTTTAATTCTGTGCTTGTAGTGGGGATGATTTTTTCCGAATCAACTTTTGCGATTTTCGCTCTGATTCTGTTTCACTGGGCGAAATTCCACGACGACTGCCGTCAAGACGCCATTATTCGCCACGTAAAATTCGTCTCGCGAGTTGATTGTGTTTAAAGCTTTAGGTTGTGCGTAGCATGTTCCTCGCATTTATGCTTTGTTGTTGCTATGAGACAGCAAAGAATTTTTTTTCATATTTCAGTCTGCCTGTCTGGCTGGCTGGCTTGGATTTCATTTGAATTGGAATCGAAGCAGCGCCGCGGCTGCTGCGAATGAAAAGCTGTCGGTAAGTTTGTTTGGCATGACAATTTCTTTATGCGCGCAATCTGCGCTCTTGTTTATATGATAGAAACTGCTGTCTGCGCACATTCTCATGCTGTACTGATTCGCAGTCAGAATTGTGCATATTGCTGCTCTTTCATACATACTTCTTTATGCAATAACTATTTTCAACCCTTATTTATGACATACATACATACGTGCATACATACATATTTCAAATCTCTATTTAAAATTTTATGAAAGTGTAAATTATTTTACTTGGATTTCCACTTGCTCTTTGTTTCCAGTTTAGGCGCATTTTTGTACTCCTTATTGTATATGATTTCGATGAAAATCTAACTAAAATTGCTTTTTGGCATTTCCCTAGTTGGATTTTCACTTGCTCTTTGCTTCCATTGTTTTTGGCGCTTAAAATCCTTATTAGAAATTCCACTTGCCATAGTTGTTCTTAGTAGATTTAAGGGAAAAAATTCGTTATAAAATTTGCAATTTGGTGACAGCCACCACTTCTGACTTATCTTAGCGAGCGCAAAGTTTATTTCTACTCGATTAAGAAAATTTTGCGTGCCATAGCATTTTTATCTAAAAACAATTAAATCTAAAAACAATTAGGTACAATAAGGGCCAGTTTCACAGTGGATGTTTAAATCTAATTTGCGAATTGAGTTTAAATCTAGTTTAACTTTTCTTGAGTTTCACAGTGCATTTATTTAAATACGGAATAATGAATGGCAACTTCGAATATTTGACAATTGAAGGTTGACACAACTTGCCAAAAACATATGTATGTTCAATTGTTCAATTATGGAGGCAGCGCGAGCTAAAAATTTTTCGTCGGCCGAAAGAAGTGAATTATTGGATATTCTGCAAAGAATCCACAGTTTATATTATTTATAATACTACGGGATCATTTATATGTGCTATACCATGCAGTTTTATGTTTAATTTGATCTTTTATAAATTGCAATATTGTCGACGCAGCTTGCTTGCACATCCGAAATCAGCTGTTTATTTGTTTTCGATTGCAACTCTGTGTCGTACTTAAATATCCACAGTCGGGTATTTAAATCGTATTTTACTTCCAACTGTGAAACTGAAATTCCCTATTTAAACTGCAATCAGAGTTTAAATATCCACTGTGAAACTGGCCCTAAGATGGCTATTATTAAATATTGATTTTTTTATTAAATATTAATTTCATCAACTACATACATACATACATATGTAGTAGGCAAATATGTTTGCTATAAATAAATGGATCCAATTTATTTAAACGCAATACATTTTTAAGGAATTTTGGTCTTCTGCATGTCATTAATTTGAAAAAAAGTGGAATGTATCGTGGCACCTTTACACTGATGAAACGAAAGCAGATCCGTTCTTATGACGGCAATGTTGACATTGTATGCTCCTACTTTGACTCGTCAAGTCAATGAAGAGCGTAATTTTAATGAGAAGCGAACAATTGAAGAATTGATTAACCACATATGTATCTTCAAGTGATCAGTAACATGCATACGTGACGTCGAAATTACCATCAGAATATCTTTGCTTTAATTTGAAATACAAAAATCAATTAGATATTGTAAATACATAATACTTACGTTCTCTGATATAATCCTTCAATATTATGTAATTACCATGTCTACACTTAATTTTTACAAAATCTGCAAGTGACCTACTATCATTACGGTGACCATATTTTTTTTTTTGAAAATAGAGAACACACCCACCAACATACCTTTTTTTTGCTAAAAATTTTAAAATGGCAAATGCCCGTTTTAAAAATGTATTATTTTTTATTCAAACATATGAGATCGTGTTGCAAAATAACTTTAATTTATAATAAAAAAAAAACAATTTACCGAGTAAACTGTATACAGGGTGGTAATGGGTAATGGTAATGGGTTCAAAATGGACCCTATATCAAGGCAAGCTTTTTTCATGGTTTGAACCAATGAACCACCAGATCAGCATCCTTAATTGCAACCAAACTGTATAACATAAATTCTTAACATAACATACAAGACGTTTTAGCTCTAATTGCTTTGATATTTTCCTGTGGAATGCATTTTTTTTTATCAAATTGTGGTTTTCCTCTAAGTACTCCTTAAATTCCAAGCAAGAAAGTTCATAATTGCATTTTGTAATTAAAATGGATTTAATTGTGTTAATTTTCATTCGCGATTTTTCCGCAGTCTAAATGTTGTTCATAAGAGAGAAACCCCTTTTTGTAGGAGCATTTGACCCTGGTAAGCAAAGACTGAATTCCACAATTTTTACAAAGTATACTTTTTTGTCAAAGTGATTAAAAATCTTAGTTTACATGAGCTTGTAATTCATGTTTGGTATTTATATTTTTATACGATATTAATTCGCTTTGTATCAAATATAGAACAAATATAGAACACATTATAAAATAGAGAACATTTCCTTGTTTTTATTAACAAAATATATCATATAGAACATCGGCTTAAAATAGAGTACTGTCCTATATAATATAGTACGGTTGGTCACCGTAACTATCATTGACATCCGCGCCAAACACCTGCATGTCTAGCCGCAGTCGGCGCGACATAAAAAACTTAAAAGATAGAATGCCTTCGAAAAGGCGAAAAAATTTTTTTTAAAAATTTAAACAAGCGCTAAAATTATGCTGCCGTTGCGTGTGCTTCTTGAAGACAGCGACAGTGAAGTTGCAGAAATAGGGGTTGAAAGGGATTGTTGTGGCGATCAGTCTAGGCGAGAATGGCAAATAAGAACGCCGACCATTTGTAGTTGGAAATAATGAGCGTTTTATTTCCTGTGCAGAAATATGAATGATGTGAATGGATTAAATAATAAGATGTTACCAAGTAAAAAATGTGTTCCTTACACTTTGTGTGATTCTCGCCTTCTGCCGACTCTAAAGCGGAACTAAGCCACTGAACAGTAATTGAAACAAATGGAACCAAAACACTGAACAGTAATTAAACAAATGGAACCAAAACACTGAACAGTAATGAAACAGATGACAGAATCATATGCCGGCAGATGGCGTTACAATATTCAAATATATAAAATTCAAAAGTTTAAACAGTTTCAAAACGTCGACAACATCCCGGCCTCCGTGAATCCAACAGCCTAGGATTTACCAACGTCTAACTTCGCCAGCATGCAAGCTGGGCGCCTCTGGACTCCAGTCTGCGTACGCACGTCTGCCATTCTAACCTGCAGATCCTTTCCAGGAAAGATCTTGACTACTCTCCCCATTGGCCACTCGAGCGATGTATACTGCTGTCACATATCAAAACTATGTCGTCGACAGCTAACGCCTTCACTGGTCCGTACCACTTCGTCCGGCGGCACAGGTCCGGTAGATACTCCGAAAGCCATTTGTTCCAGAATCTGAGCTGCACTTGTTGCACCTTGCACCATTGCTTCGTGGTTACTTTCATAGCTTCTTCCTGAGGATGAGGAGTTTGCTCCGAGTTCGCAGTACCTAATAGAAAATGGTTAGGGGTTAACGGTTCGTCGTCAGCAGAGTCCAATGCTAAGTGCGTTAGCGGTCGAGAGTTGATGATGTTTTCGGCTTCGCCCATCATACTGTACAGACTGTGCTCCTGAAGATTGGCGTTTAACAGCGCATGGCCCATGGCCCTCTTAGCGCTACGTACCAGCCGTTCCCAACACCCGCCAGCATGCGGGTTCAACGGACAATTAAACAGCCACTCGATCCTGTCGTTCGCCAGTGCATCCGAAATTCTTCCTTGCTCGAAGTCCACCAATTGCCGCTTCAATTCTCTATCGGCACCCACAAAGTTGGTGGCATTATCCGATCGAATCCGCACGGGCCTTCCGCGCCTGTTCATAAAATTACGAATGCAGATGAGGCACGCGTCGGTAGATAAGTCTCTAGCGATTTCCATGTGAACTGCTCGCGTGGTCATGCATGTAAATAATGCAATCCACCTTTTTTCGCTCCGCCTTCCAATCGTCGCCAGAAACGGACCCATGTAGTCCAGGCCAGCGTAGGTAAAGGGTCGAACAAATGGAGTCAACCTGTCCACAGGGAGCTGACCCATTTGGGGCACCATTGGTTTCGCGTTCGATTTCATACAGGCCTGACATTTTCTTGCTTCGCGACGAACCATCGTGCGGATGTGAGGTATCCAGTAGCGCCTACGTACTTCAGCTATTATTGTGCCTTCGTTTTGGTGCTTCCAGGCTTGGTGGTAATGATGTACGATCAGCTGGGTCACATAGTGCTGCTGTGGCAAAATAATCGGCTTTCTTGCACCGTCGGTCAGTGCTACAGCCGCATTAATTCGGCCACTAATACGTATTACTCCTATCTCGTCCAGATACGGGTTAAGCCTCCATATTTTGCTGCTGCGTCCCACTGGCTTCTTTCCTTGTAATGCAGCATACTCTTCCGCGTAGGATTGCAACTGCGCCACACGACATGCTACTTGTTCTGTCCTTTCAAATTCAGGCACCGATAGCCCACCACTCGCCTTACCGGACGAATTCTTCAGAGAATTGTGTCGAAAACGTAGCATCCAGCCGATGACTTCGTAAGGAAGTGGTGCTCTAGGTCGATGTGCATCAAAACGAAATTGGAATGCAGCTCTTCATTAGTTTTGCCAGCTGCTTCTTCTTGCGACCACGCTGTTTCATCCGCTTTCAAAAAGTCAGGGCCGCTAACCCAAAATGAATCTCGCTTGCATTCATTCGGTCTTGTACCAAAGTCTGCTGGATTTAGTGCGCTTGGTAGCCATCTCCAGCCTGAAACTTCGGTTCCCTCTAAAATCTCGTTCACACGATGCGCTACGTACGGTTTATAAGGCCGGTGATCCGATCTAATCCACGACAAGACTGTCTTGGAGTCGCTCCACATTGTCACTCGGCTAGGAGTAACGTCGTGACTACTGCGAATCATCAGCAGCAGTCTTGTAGCCAGCACCGCTGCATGCAGCTCCAGGCGTGGGATTGATACCAGCTTTAAGGGCGCACACTTCGTTTTGCCAAATACAAACGCTACTTGATGGCTCGGCAACTGACCTGGCTGAGGCAAACGCCAGAACGCTACGGCCGCATATGCTACTTCGCTGGCATCTGCAAAGATATGCAGCTCGACTGGTCGCTGGCAGAAAGACAGACCATAGCAGCGAGGCATAGGCTGTATTCCTAAACGTCAGTTGCGCTGCATAAGTACAAAGCAGTATGTTCCTAAACGCAAACATAAAAACTTTGCACGTGCACCCTGTTCCTAAACGCAGGCATCAAGTTGTCGATAAGCATCGAATGCGCAAACTGCTCATCACAAATTTGGTTGATGCTTTGTGATTAGTTAGGTTATGTTTTTTCGGCTGCACTGAAACTTTTAGGACGCGATTAAATTTCGCCTCCTTTTTCTCAATTTTATAATTAATTTCGATTTGCTGGGAGTTTATTCGCTACTCAAATGCAAAAATGCGTTAAATTTGTAGTTTTCTACAATTTCCATTTTGCAAAAGCAATGTTGAGCATCAAGTGCGTTCCCAAACTAAAAAGTGTTGCCAACCCAATTTATGCAATGCATCGCAGTAGCACCCAGAAAACCAATCAGTAGAGCATTGGGGGCGCAGCACTGCTTTGCATAAGTACGTTTAGGAATACAGCCATACTCAACCTTTCCACGTACTGCAGCATATCAATCCACGTCCTCCACATCTCGTAAGCTTGATCAGGAATGCTCTGGTCCCATTCCACGCGTTCTCGCCAGACAGCCTGCAAAACCAACTTCCCGACCAAGGAGTGTTCAGCAGCGAGACCAAAGGGATCGAATACGGACATGGTTATTCTCAGCGCTTCGCGTTTGGTAGGCCTTCTCTCCTTTAAAAGATCCGGGTCAACCCTTCCAAATGACAATGCAAATTTTAAAATATCGCCTCCAGTATCCCAGATCATTCCGAGAACTTTAGGAAAGTTGATTGACTCACCCTTATCCAAATTCAAAATTTCGGGTGGTTGCTCGTTATTAAGCGCATTTCCTACCAGGTTGGAGTTAGATACGAACCTCTTCAACTCGAACCCTCCTTGCTTGTGAACTTCCACAACCTCACGGGTTACTCGCTCTGCTTCTTCATCCGATGAAAAACAATGCACGAAATCATCGACGTAGTGGTTGTGAATTATAGCGGCAGCCGCTTCTGGGTGAGTGCATTCGTACTCCTTTGCGTTTTCGTTTTTCACATGCTGTGCCGAGCAGGGCGAGCATGTTGCACCGAATGTCATCACCGTCATTACGTACTCGCTGATCGGCAGCTTCGGGTCTTCCCTCCAAAGAAATCGCTGTGCGTCTTGGTCGTCCCTACGAATGCGCACTTGGTAGAACATTTCCACGATATCAGCGCAAACTCCGACCGGCTTCTGTCTAAATTTCCCCATCACCTCAATGAGCGGCTGGCATTGGTCTACCGCCTTCAACAGCATCGAATTCAGGGACACTCCTTTCACTTCGGCGGCCGCATCGAACACTATGCGCAACTTAGAGGGCTTGCTTGGGTTACAGACTCCAAAGTGAGGCAAGTACCAAGTCCTACTGCCAATATTCCGCGCCTCATCCACTGTTAAGCGCCGCGTGTACCCCTTCTCCTCGTAGTCCCTTATAAGGTTGGCATATCGTTCGTGGAAGTCGCCGTCTCGTAGAAACTTCTTCTCCAGGGATAAAAGCCGTCTTACAGCGTTTTCCCTGCTATTCGGCAAGTTGATGCAATCGTACTTCCAGAGGAGACCAGTTTCAAAACGCGTACCTGTACGCTTCGTAGTCTCTTGAAGTAGTTGCTTCGCTCTGGCCGCTTCTACGCCGTCCACCTCTTGCGAACTGGCACCGCTGCTCCACGCTTCGTCAACAATATGATTCCTCACTAGCGTTTCCAGATCGCTCTCATCTCCACTATCAGTCATTCGCGCGAAAAACGAGGCCTTATTCCCATCGCTGCGCCCTGGTCCGTAGACGATCCAACCCAGTTTGGTTTGAATAACAGCTGGACCTTTCCAACCGTCTGCTATGACCTTTTCTGCTACTCCAAGATGAGCATTATCAACGCCGATAAGAAGTTCTGGAACTGCTGAACTGTAATCATAGATCGGAAGATTACGCTTGAAACGAAATTTGAAATGTAGCTCGGCTAAATCTAGCGTTTGAGCAGGCAACTGCATGTCCCTAACAGTCCTTACGTTAACCATGTCAAATTGTTTGCTTGTGTTTGACACACCAGAGATTTTAAAGCTTACTCTGGTGGTTGGCTGAGTTACAGTGTTACTCCCGAACCATTGCAGCGTAAGCTGCTCTGCTTCGCCGTGAAGACCGAGTCGACTTGCCAAACTTTCGTTGATCATCGATATTGCTGAGCCCTCGTCTATGAACGCGTAGCACTGGACTTCCTTTCCATTCGCGTACAGCTTCACGGGAACGATTTTGAACAGCAATTTTCGATTCGATGGCAAGAATGTAGTACTCGTATAAACCTGTTGACGCGTATCTGCTTCTACTGTCGTTGCTCTAGTTGCGTTGCACACCTCTGGGCTTCGCACGTCGTGCAAGAGTTCGTGTATGGTTCGGCTGCAATCTCGCTCTGCGCATTTGTGTTTGTACTCACACTCGTTGCTACGGTGGCCATGCCCTAAGCAGTTAGAACACAGACTGCGCTGACGAACAAATCGCTATCGTTGCCCATACCTCATTTCCACAAATCTTGCGCATTTTTCAAGCTTGTGCGTACCTGAGCACATTTTGCATCTTTCGCGACCGGCAGCCTCAACTCTGTCTGCATGAAAAAATTTGCTACGCTGAACCCCCCCTGTTGGCTTCGCGACCAGCAGGGGCTTGACTGGCAACAATACCCGCGGCATTCACCACTCGCGCCAGTTCCTGCAACCAGCTACTGAAATCAAGCACTGTTGCTCTACGCCCAATACCTCCCACATGTCTCGCCCATTCCAAACGCCTTTGCACCGGGAGCTTAAACATGAGCTCTTCCATTAGAATGGGGTTCTCCAGATGATGTTCGCAGTGGGCTGCTTGTAGAAATGACGACAAGTTCTGCACCTTCGTTGCAAATGGTACCAGCTGCTCGATGTTGTTTTCTGGAATGATTGGGAAGTTTTTAATACGCGCTATTTGGCTTTTGACCAGCTGATCTGGCTGCCCGAAGCGTTCCTTTAACGTTTGTATAATTTGCCGCACGTTTTGGCTGTGAATCAGTAGACACTCAACAACCTCCCTGGCTCTGCCTTTGATTGCCTTTTGCAGACGCAAGAGGTTTTGGCGATCAGTATATTGATACTCCTCTGTCGTCATCTCGTACGCCTCAATAAACATAGGCCAATCCTCCGGCCGCCCTTCAAACTCAGGCAAATCATATAATTTGCGGGCTCCCGCACCTCTCGTTAAAGCCAATGTCGTGTTTAGATTTGACAGCGCGCTTGCAATCGCCGAGCTGTCAGTTCCATCGCCGATGTCGGACGGTGATGCCAGCCTGGAAGTCCCTGCAGCAACCTGCGGCTGTGTTTCCCTCGTGCTAGTCAATTTCATCAACGCCGCCTGCAAGCTCTCTAGCTGGCGCGACATTTCGGCGAGCTTATCCTCCATTGAGGTCTCGCTTTGCAGACTAGCACCTACCTCTCGAACGGTCACGTCGAGTTCCTCTAGACAATCTTCCTCCACGTGCTTGCTTGTTGTGGAACGCGTTGTTGGCATCTCAATCGCTTCCATGCGACTCTACCACCAAGCCCAAGCTGCTCAAAGATACTCACTACTTTCGTTGTCCACGCGCAGCGCTCCGCTGGCACATAACCTCAAAGGTCACCAGGAAAAAGTGAAATAAAAGATGTTGTGGCGATCAGTCTAGGCGAGAATGGCAAATAAGAACGCAGACCTTTTGTGGTTATTTTAAGTCGTATAATGAGCATTTTATTTCCTGGGCAGAAATATGAATGATGTGAATGGATTAAATAATAAGATGTTACCAAGTAAAAAATGTGTTTCTTACACTTTGTGTGATTCTCGCCTTCTGCCGACCCTAAAGCGGAACTAAGCCACTGAACAGTAATTGAAACAAATGGAACCAAAACACTGAACAGTAATTAAACAAATGGAACCAAAACACTGAACAGTAATGAAACAGATGACAGAATCATATGCCGGCAGATGGCGTTACAATATTCAAAAATATAAATATCAAAAGTTTAAACAGTTTCAAAACGTCGACAACAGGGATGTATGTATGTATTGCAAAATTGTATACATAAATTATTTAAAGCGATCTTTAAAAATTGTTATCTGCAAAATCTAGAAAATAAGCAAATGAAAAATTATAGAAAAGTTGATAGGTGTAAAGAAGCAATAAATAGTAAATCCTCAAAAAACAAAGAAAAAATTGTCATATGAAAAGCAAATTTGTTACAAGCTAAGAACCTGCAAAAATGTGAAAATGTAATGCTCATACATACATACATATGTACCATTCAAAAATGAATACATATTTCTACGCAGCAGCCGCAGCGCTGCTTCGATTCCAATTCAAATTAAATCCAAGCCAGCCAACCAGCCAGACAGGTAGACTGAAATATGAAAAAAAATTCTTTGCTGTCTCATAGCAACAACGAAGCATAAATACGAGGAATATGCTTCGCACAACCTAAAGCTTTAAACACAATCAACTCGCGAGACGAATTTTACGCGGCGAATAATGGCGTCTTGACGGCAGTCGTCGTGGAATTTCGCCCAGTGAAACAGAATCAGAGCGAAAATCGCAAAAGTTGATTCGGAAAAAATCATCCCCACTACAAGCACAGAATTTAAAAAAATCCACGGAAACCACGAATTCATGAATTTTCCGAATTGTTAAACTATAAAAATAGTTTCCGCACAAAAATTTCCAATTTCCTTACTCGTGTGTTTTAATTTTGACAGCGCGCGTTCGCCGCGTAAAATTCGCCTCGCGAGTTGATTGTGTTTAAAGCTTTACGCTGCGGCTTTCTCTGACCGAATGTTAGCTCATAAGCGCCAATCAGTCACCGCGTATCTTTTTTAAGCGTAATTAATCGTAACGGCAAAATTTGGGCCGTTCAGTGAAAATCGTATCGCAGCTGTCGCTCTTTCGCAGGTTTCTGTCTTGGTTATTGCTGCCGTGCTGCCATATAGTCTCGTGCACAAAGTAAGCACGCTGTTCATATATTGAGGTTAAATTTTACATTCTTTATAAAATCTATAACACAGAATTATCTAAATTTTTAGATATATTTATTGTGGTCTACTTTTATGAATTAATGTTAACAATAATAATCCGGTTTTTGTTCTAAATTAAAATCGAAGAGCAGTGGCAGCACTGTTTTTAGTACAAAGCAATCTCATCCTCTCTGAGCATCAGAGCAGACGTAAATGTGTGAGAAATACCTATTTGGATTATAATTTCTGCGTTACGCTCCGATTAAATACGCGGTGAGCGAACGCATGTATGAGCTCGGGTAGGGTAGGTTTTGTCTGCGATCCGATTAAATACGATACGCGGTGACTGAATGGCGCTATAGAGTAGCAGTGTTGCCAGAACCAGGGATTTCGCCCATATTACGGGATTTTTGTACCTTTAAAGGGCGCGTGGGATTTTGAGTCTAAAAATGGGATTTTTGAGCCAATACCTATCTTTTATACTTCCTTTGTTTATTTTTTGTTTATTTTTTAATAACGGTAAATATTTCATTATTAGCACTGAATTTAAGTGTAATCTTCAGCGTTGCGCTTTAAACAACAACTTTTTTGTTTTTTATGTTTGTTTAAAAAAATATATGTATATGTGTTTATGCCAAAACCTCTCAGCCACTGCCCAGCTGCGTTAAACTGAAATGCTGCTGGCAACGCGGGTCATGTTTTGACTTTGACACAGCAACTGACATGACCTTTGCTGTCAACTGGCCCGGGCCCCGTAAAACGCGCTTTGTGGCGAGTCACAGCAATCATTCTGTGACCCCCGAAGCTACGGCATCACCCGCTGTTAGTGTAAGTTGAAGATATTGAAAATAAAGGGAACAACAACAAGCTTGCAGCTCCTACCCGCTCACCACTATACTCCAGATATCATCGGCACCCCTACTCGCGGAACTGGCACCCCAGTCAGTTCCCGCGAAAACAATATGTATTTATGAATTGTTATCGAAAAACAAGTTTTTTAGTTAATATTTTTAAATGGGATTTTTTCCGGGATTTTTGATTTTTTAAATGGGACAAAGAGGGCATATTGCATAAGTAAATGGGATTTTTGGAACTAGATCTCTGGCAACACTGTAGAGTAGTATAGAGGCCCAACTCTTTCAAGATGCGCTCGCGCTCCTAACACAAAACCTCTCTTTTTCGCCTCACGTACGCGTCAATACTTGCAAAATTTACACATGCCATCACATTATGCAGCTCTTTCTTGAGCGTAAAACGAACGTACTCGGGGTGAAATTTAATAAAACGAACGTACTTGGTGTGAACTTTTCTTGCGCTCTTTCCTTGTCTGAGGTAGAAAAGCCTCTTTTAGGGATGCCAACTTTTATTCCTTCTGCTGTTCAATAAACAAATTATAAAATAAGGCATCTACCTATGTGCGTGGGTATTATATTGAAGAAATTTCAATGTGAAATAGGACTACAAGCTTGGCAGCGTGCTGAAACTGCAAGAAGAAGTCACATAAAATGTTTTATAAGTATTATGAAGTGGAAAAATTGTCATTCATAATGTTGTTAATGTTATTTTTGTATAAGATTCAGCTTATTTATATTACATTTGCAAGAGCAATTATTAGATTTCTTTGTCTTATGTTTTAGAACTCCAAAACTTAAATTAGCCACTTAATTAAAATAGCTGAGTTATGTTAGCGCACTGTTTTTGGGTTTTATTAAAGCTATCCTTCAAGCAAAGCGTTTATCTCGTGCTTAAAACCTGGAGAACTGATCTTATTTAAGCTTCTTACAAACGCTTGGCAACTCAGATCGTGAGCAAACACACCAGAATTTTCAATCCATTTCCCTCACTCCTACTATCTATCGCCTTCGGCTACACGACGAATCAACAACAATGCAGTGGTGAACTCACAGCATAATGCGTGTGAAATAAAAAATGCAAATTCTCTGAGCGAGCAAGAGTTGGGCCTCACACTGGTTTGCTTTTGCATTATGCGGCCTCTACACGGTCAGTCGATTGAAGCCAAACGTGAGCATGTGTTAGAGAATATTTGTATATATGGTAACACAGGCACGAAGGGGAAATGACTGACCAAATATCAAAGTGGTTTAGATATTTTTCGATGCAAGGCAAGTGTCAAAGCAAATCGACATTTCGTTTTGTTCGTCGCGCCGTAAACATCGTGAAAATGTCGGCAAAAAAAGCAAGCGTGGCGGAAAAAGAATTTTTGTCAGAATTTATTGATAAATATCACGAGTTTCCCAGCTTGTGGGATATTAAATCAACCGAATACAGTGACAGAAATAAAAAGGCGCTAGCATACGAAATCTTGCTGGAAAAATATCAAAATAAATAAATCAAACACAAGCAAGTGAAAGAAATGAATTTTATTTATTTGTTTGAAACATTATAGTGTAATTTACTGTGTAAATAAAGGAATAGTTTCACCCATAAATATGTCTTTTTTTCTATCAAAGGCGAAATTAACGCGAGTAGTTCCTGATAAGTTGAATTATCCATGCGTCCATGCGCATGAAGTTCTGAAAATCGCTCTGCGCTAGTGCAAAATATGCGATGCAATCGTCCGTTTCACTCATCGTATGTGTGCACACTACAAAGAGTCAGAAATTAAGAAGATTGACGGCCTTACCGTATAAATCCCCGTGATCGAACGCAACGCGAACACGAAGCCAACGACGGGATCAAAAAATGGCAATTTATAAATCAACGCGTATTTGCGTTCGTCGCCTTACAACATCACATGAGCTGTCACGTTCTTACGAAACAGAGTTGTATTTTTCTAAATTTATCAGCCAAATACAAAACACACAAAATTTGCCGCTTCCATTGCATACCTTCCATAGCCTAGTAGTTAGAGCGTTCGACTAGCACGCAAGAGGTTGTCAGTTCAATCCTCAACCGCGATACTTTTCTTTTCCTTTTGTGATTTCGACCCTCAACCGCAGTGCTAGTATTTTCCTTTTTTTGTACTTTTTTCTTAAGTATTTGTCTTTAAAAAGTATTACAATACCTATTATTTGCTTCTGCAGATTACCACAAATCAATTTTCACTCGAAATTACCAAATATTTTGCGTTTAAAAAACTGAACGCGAGTTCAAACCCAAGTGAACAATTTGACAGTTCATGTGAGTGAATGTGCAGCGTTGCGTTTTATGCGATACCGATTTTCATATGAAACTACGTAAGACAACGCGCGCGATCACTGAGTGAGGTGATGCGTTTTACACAATACCAAATTAGTGAACGCAGGGTGAAGTGTGGCGTAGGGATTTACAAAATAAGCATGTGAATGGCAATAGCGGGGTTTAGACGATCCTACATGTCGTTCAACATGGCTTGACGGCAGGAATAACTGTACACGTGCCGCTGCGAATACACGGTCCCACATGTCGTACAACATCACTTTCTTCAAGTTGGCAAGCGAGACGCACGCATACAGCCAAACCCTTTTTACCGACGGCAAATGAGACTTTTGAAAAAGAATGGGCGTTCTCAGCTCTCGTCGATAGCATTCGACTCAATTAGTTTTTTAAAAGCACTACATACACTTTATTTTGTGCGTTTTTATTTTTATGAACTCTGCCATTAATTTTTCAAGTTTCAGGAAAATTATTTATTTTATCTCTTTTTTGAATCTTTTGTGCATTACATTCATTGTCATAATGATGAACAATGAAATGCTATAGCATTAAAATTTTAATGCAATTTTTATTCATTTAATTGTATACATCCCTAAGTTTTTTTAATTAACGTATATTTCAAAATAAGAACCAATGGCAGGCTGCAGCTCATTGAAATTCTTACTGTCCGTGAACATGTTAACAGCACGGACAATTTCTTAAAGTCACAAAATACACTAGGCTTAAGCAACATGTGTTTACACAGGTTGGATAGTTTGACAAGCGAGCAGAAATATCAAAAAATTTTGAAAACCATCCCACATGTGTGACAAGCGGTTGTTTCTTGCGTATACACGATCCAACATCGCGGCTTGTCCTAAATGTTGGACGACATGTAGGACCGTCTAAACCCCGCTATTCGACTTTCCTCGCTTTCCTTGACAGTTCGAGATTCAACAACAAAGCTTGAAAAGTATAAGGCTTGCTACAATGAACGCTTTAACTTTGGATTTTACTGATATAATTGCAGTAGTAGTAGTTATGCTACTAATGTTTGAAATTCGCGAGTGTCTTAATTGAAAACGCAAACGCACGAGACAATGAAACCAACTGCAAGCGCACGAGAAAATGAAAAATATCACAAAAAATTTCAACAACTGATTGTCAAAGCGCAAAAAAGTTGAGAGTTGCCCAACATTTTGCTTCGCATTGCCTCGCTTCGCTTTCCTCGCGTTCTATTTAGCAAGCCTCATATAAAAGCATGTATTGAACTTATCTGGTAAAGCGAAATTTTGAAGCAAAGCGAAGCAAAAGTCGAATGTGAACGAGGCTTAAGGGTTTTTCAGAGTGAACAGATTTTAAGGAAAAAATTTAAGTGCATCTAAGCTCTGTGTAAAAACTATGTGTGAGCTCGTAGTTATAGGTACGTTCGTAAATGCAACCCAGCGGTTGCACTGCAAAGCAACGCGTTCGTAAAAGCAAAATGACGCAATACTACTGCGTGCAACGCGTTCGTTAATGCAACGGCTTGGCACCGCAGTGACAAATTTCTGCAGTTTTCGCAGTCATTATCCTACTGTTGCCGTTTGCAAAACACGAAATGGAAACGTCCTCAAGCTCGTGCTTACGCATACATGCAAGCTCACACGTATAATACGTGACGTAAAATTAATACAAATTTCTAATCTCTGCGCGGCGAAAAAAGGCAACACAGGTCTGGCGTATCTCTATTATTCATTATCTCTGGTAAGAACCAACGGCAGGCTGCAGCTCATTGAAATTCTTACTGTCCGTGAACATGTTAACAGCACGGACAATTTCTTAAAGTAACAAAATACACTAGGCTTGACCAACATGTGTTTACACAGGTTGGATGGTTTGACAAGCGAGCAGAAATATCAAAAAATTTTGAAAACCATCCCACATGTGTGACAAGCGGTTGTTTCTTGCGTATACACGATCCAACATCGCGGCTTGTCCTAAATGTTGTACGACATGTAGGACCGTCTAAACCCCGCTATTCGACTTTCCTCGCTTTGCTTGACAGTTCGAGATTCAACAACAAAGCGTGAAAAGTATAAAGCCTCGTTCACATTCGACTTTTGCTTCGCTTTGCTTCAAAATTTCGCTTTACCAGATAAGTTCAATACATGCTTTTATATGAGGCTTGCTAAATAGAATTCGAGAAAAGCGAAGCGAAGCAATGCGAAGCAAAATGTTGGGCAACTCTCAACTTTTTTGCGCTTCGACAATCAATTGTTGAAATTTTTTGTGATATTTTTCATTTTCTCGTGCGCTTCCAGTTGGTTTCATTTTCTCGTGCGTTTGCGTTTTCAATTAAGACACTCGCGAATTTCAAACTTTAGTAGCATAACTACTACTACTTAAATTATATCAGTAAAATCCAAAGTTAAAGCGTTCATTGTAGCAAGCCTTATACTTTTCACGCTTTGTTGTTGAATCTCGAACTGTCAAGCAAAGCGAGGAAAGTCGAATGTGAACGAGGCTTAAGGCTTGCTACAATGAACGCTTTAACTTTGGATTTTACTGATATAATTGCAGTAGTAGTAGTTATGCTACTAATGTTTGAAATTCGCGAGTGTCTTAATTGAAAACGCAAACGCACGAGACAATGAAACCAACTGCAAGCGCACGAGAAAATGAAAAATATCACAAAAAATTTCAACAACTGATTGTCAAAGCGCAAAAAAGTTGAGAGTTGCCCAACATTTTGCTTCGCATTGCCTCGCTTCGCTTTCCTCGCGTTCTATTTAGCAAGCCTCATATAAAAGCATGTATTGAACTTATCTGTTAAAGCGAAATTTTGAAGCAAAGCGAAGCAAAAGCCGAATGTGAACGAAGCTTAAGGGTTTTTCAGAGTGAACAGATTTTAAGGAAAAAATTTAAGTGCATCTAAGCTCTGTGTAAAAACTAGGTGTGAGCTCGTAGTTATAGGTACGTTCGTAAATGCAACCCAGCGGTTGCTCTGCAAAGCAACGCGTTCGTAAAAGCAAAATGACGCAATACTACTGCGTGCAACGCGTTCGTTAATGCAACGGCTTGGCACCGCAGTGACAAATTTCTGCAGTTTTCGCAGTCATTATCCTACTGTTGCCGTTTGCAAAACACGAAATGGAAACGTCCTCAAGCTCGTGCTTACGCATACATGCAAGCTCACACGTATAATACGTGACGTAAAATTAATACAAATTTCTAATCTCTGTGCGGCGAAAAAAGGCAACACAGGTCTGGCGTATCTCTATTATTCATTATCTCTGGTAAGAACCAACTGCAGGCTGCAGCTCAATGAAATTCTTACTGTCCGTGATCATTTTAACAGCACGGACAATTTCTCAAAGTGCCAAAACACACTAGGCTTGACCAACAAGTGTTTACACAGGTTGGATGGTTTGACAAGCGAGCAGAAATATCAAAAAATTTTGAAAACCATCCCACATGTGTGACAAGCGGTTGTTTCTTGCGTATACACGATCCAACATCGCGGCTTGTCCTACATGTTGGACGACATGTAGGACCGTCTATACCCCGCTATTGCCATTCAATCTTCATAATTTCCGACTCTTTGTGGTGTGCAGACATACGATGAGTGGCACGGACGATTGTATCGCATATTTTGCACTGGCAAAGTGTGTTAAAATAAAGAGAAGAGCACTCGGATTAAATAGTGCTTAAGAAAAAAAGTCAGTTATCGCATAAATTTCGCGACAAAAATTGTTTTTCCGCGTCGCTTGTTTTGTTTGCCGACATGCGCACGATGTTTATGGCGCGACGAACAAAACGAAATGGCAATTTTGCTTTGGCCCCTGCAGTGCGTCACAAATATCTAAACCACTTTGATATTTGGTCAAGCAACACATGCTCATTTCGATGTTTACACGTACACATGCTTGACTCAAGCATGGTCGGACCGGCCCCGACACGGTCAAATTGCGGTCAAATGAGCATGTGTCGGGGCCGGTCAAATGGTTTGAGTCAAACGTGAGCATGTGTTATGCGGCCCCGAGACGGTCAAATGGTTTGAGTCAAATGTGAGCATGTGTTGGAGAATATTTGTATGTATGGTAACACAGACAATGTTTGACCAAATATCAAAGTGGTTTAGATATTTGTTATGCACTGCAGGGGCCAAAGCAAAATTGCCATTTCGTTTTGTTCGTCGTGATGTTAACATCGTGCGCATGTCGGCAAACCCATCAAGCGACGCGGAAAAACAATTTTTGTCGCGAAATTTATGCGATAACTGACTTCTTTTTCTTAAGCACTGTTTAATCCGAGTGCTCTTCTCTTTATTTTTTCACTTTTTAACACACTTTGCCAGTGCAAAATATGCGATACAATCGTCCGTATCATTCATAGTATGTCTGCACACCACAAAGAGTCGGAAATTATGAAGATTTGATGGCAATGTTTGTTTTGTGTAAGGGATAAACATCAGTTTACACGGACACATGTTTGACTCAAACCATTTGACCGTCTCGGGGCCGCATTAGAGAATATTTGTATGTATTATGGTAACACAGACAATGCTTGACCAAATATCAAAGTGGTTTAGATATTTTTGGTGCACAAAGGGAACATTCTTCAATATGGGTGGCACCACTGCTTACTTTCATTTGTCAACAAAAACAAAAAAGTAAATTCCAAAACATTGAAAACGCTTGTTTGGCATATAATATATAAAAATGAATGTTTGTTTGTCTGTTTGTCTGTCCGGCTATACAAAGCTACACGCGTTGACCGATTTCAGCCAAACTTTATACCAATATGGATGTAGATACCTTAGATGTTGCAGAAAATTTTCATTTACCGCCTCGCGAGAGGCCAACATACCAATAGTTGTTTTGACTATAAATAATGTTAAGGTCAGATGCTTGATTGATAGTGGAGCAGCAACAACTATCGGCAATTACAATATATTTAAAAATTTCACAAGCAGAAGAAACTTAGAAATTCCATTAAAATTACATAAATTATTAGTGTAATTAGACAAGAGGTAATTGCAGAAGTTCCACTTGAATTTAATAGAAAAGGGGAAACGATGTCATTAAAGTTAATACAATTCCCAAAAAAACACTTTGATTGCATATTAGGCATCAATGTATTAAAACCACTTGGTATTAAATTGGATTTCTCAGAAAATAAACTGATAATAAATAATTCAGAGATTCCATTTCATAATATTGAAACAAACCCTCCAATTTTCAATGATATACACTACATAGAGAAAAATGAATTTAACGTAGATCTTTTATTAGACGAACAATTAAACGAAAGAGAAAGAAGCAGGATGAAATTGTTTTTGCAGCGAAATAAATCCTTATTTTATCAAGAAGGTCAGTTTATTTCCACGACTAATTGTGTGAAACACCAAATAATTACAGTTCCTCATAAACCTGTTTATTCGCGAAACTATAGATATCCGTACGCATTAGAAAATGAAATACATAAACAAATTGAAGATATGTTGGCACAGGGGATTATTAGATACAGCAAGTCTCCGTATAACTCGCCACTTTGGATTGTTGCCAAAAAATTAGATAACTCTAAACAACAAAAGTGGAGAGTCGTTGTTGATTATAGAAAACTAAATGAGGTTACTGTAGACGATGTTTCCCATGCCAAATATCGAGTCTTTGTTCGACAAACTTGGCCGTGCCCAATATGTTTCTACTATTGATCTCGCAAAGGGATTTCATCAGATTCCGATGGAAGAAACTGATGTCGAAAAGACTGCTTTTTCAAGTCCTATGGGCCACTTTTGAATATTTGCGAATGCCTTTCGGCTTGAAAAACGCACCAGCGACCTTCCAAAGGATGATGAACACCGCGCTCAGTGAATTTATAAATAAAGTTTGCATTATTCATATGGATGACATTCTAGTCTTCTCAACCTCAATTAAAGAGCATATTGAAAGCCTCACAAAAATTTTTAACTGTCTTAAACATACAATTTGATAAATGCAAATTTTTGTCTAGACACACTTATTTTCTCGGTCATATAATTACTCCTGAGGGCATTAAGCCTAATCCAGCGAAAACGGCTGCAATTAATAGACTAAAAATACCCGAGACAGTAAAAGAGATCAAGTCTTTTCTCGGATTGACCGGATACTATCGAAAGTTCATTCAGAACTATTCAATAATCGCAGCTCCTATAACAAATTATTTGAAAAAAGGTTCAAAAATTATACAGATACAAATTATATCGAAGCTTTCAATAAATTAAAACGAATATTAACCTCCCCTCCTATTCTATCCTTTCCCGATTTTTCCAAAAAATTTGTACTTACCACAGATGCTAGCAATTTAGCCATCGGGCAGTTCTCAGCCAGAACAGTAGACTAATCTGCTTCGCTAGCAGGACACTAAATGGTCATGAACGTAACTACAGCGCATTAGAAAAGGAACTTCTTGCTATCTTTTGGTCTATGAAATACTTTAGACCATATTTGTATGGCAGAAAGTTCCTCGTGCAAACCGACCATCAACCTTTAAAGTGGCTCTTCTCGCTAAAAGAACACTCGTATAATTAGGTGGAAAATTGCGTTGGGTGAATACGAATTCGAAATCGAATACTTGAAACGGAGAGAGAATAAAGTCGCGGATTTCCTAAGCCGAATACAATATAACAAAACAGAAAAAGGGGAAGAAATTCAAAACTTTGAGATTAAACCTATTTTTGAAAATTCTATAGAAACGGCGCATTCACCTGCCGAAGAGGGAAACGATCACTTTTCAATAAGTGACTCCATTGTTAATAGATACTTAAAGCAAATAAGAATAGTAAAAAGGAAACAACAAGAATTCCAGATTTTGTATAGAAAGTACAAAATAGTATACGTTGCAGAAACGGATTTAGACAAAAATCATTACTTAAACGATTTATTTCGGCGTTATTTGCGAAAAGGAACAGTCGGAATATACTGTGAATTAGACGACCATAAGTATAATATTATTCAAGAAAAGCTCATAAGTCTCTTTTCGAACGATAGCAATATTAAATTTACAAAGTGTAATAAGCTCGCAATTGACGTTAGTAGTGAAGAAGTTCTCTTTGATATCATAGAAATTACACATAAAGAGGGAAACCATAGAGGAATCTCTGAAAATTTTGAAGAAATTAACGCGTTCACTATCAGAGGATCTGTTCTTATCAGAACGTGCAAAGGCAGTGATGCAGTTAGGATCAAAAGCGAAGATGAGCTCAATAGTATTGTTCGCAATGCTTCAGCTGATGGAGGTGCTGAATAATAGGATATTAAAATTGAATGCATCGATTATATTTACCCATATCAAATTACCATATCATATTATTATTATATTATATTTTTTTAAATCTTGTATTTTTATCTGGACTTTTCTCTTAATTCTAACTTACTCATCTCTATCTAAATTCTTTTACCTCCTCACTCTTTATTTTTCTTATCCTTTCTCTTCATATATCTCACCTCTATATGCTTATGGGTTTTGTCATAAAATTTGTCGTTTCATATGTTTGGTGTAAATAGCTCAGATCGTAACGCTTACGAAAATCACAAAACTGTTATCGAAGTTCTGAGTAAGCAACACCCTGGTCTCAATATCGTCCATTTCAATGCAAGAAGCCTTAACGACTTTAAGATGGACTGTATTAAATACGTGTTTGCTGAGTCCTCTGTTGATGTCATATGCATCTCGGAAACCTGGTTTAATGAGTGCGTTGTCGATTCTTATTTCTACTTAAGGAACTATAATCTTTACCGGAATGACAGACCGAATAAAAGGGGTGGAGGCGTCGGGATTTATTGCAAGAAAAATCTTAGGTGCTTATTTTGTAAATCCCAACGCCTCACTTCACCCTGCGTTCACTAATTTGGTATTTTGTAAAACGCATCACCTCACTCGGTGACTGCTCGCGTTGTCTTACGTAGTTTCATATGAAAATCGGTACCGCGTAAAACGCAACGCGGCGCATTCACTCACTTGAACTGTCAAATCGTTCACTTGGGTTTGTGCTCGCGTTCAGTTTTTTAAACGCAAAATTTTTGGTAATTTCGAGTGAAAATTGATTTGTGGTAATCTGCAGAAGCAAATAATAAGTATTGCAGTACTTTTTAAAGACAAATACTAAAGAAAAAAGTACAAAAAAAAGAAAATACTAGCACTGCAGTTGAGGATCGAAATCACAAAAAAAAACGAAATGCATCGCAGTTGAGGGTTGAACTCGCAACTTCTCGCGTGCTAGTCGAACGCTCTAACCACTAGGCTATGGGAGGTATGCAATGGATGCAGCAAATTTTGTGTGTTTTGTATTTGGCTGATAAATTAAGAAAAATACAACTCTTTTTCGTAAGAACTTGACAGCTCAAGTGATGCCGTAAGACAACGAACGCAATTACGCCGTGATTTACAAAATGCCGTTTTTTGATCCCGGCGTTGGCTTCGTGTTCGCGTTGCGTTCGATCACGGTGATTTATACGGTAAGGCCGTTAATGTCAGATTTCTAAGCAAATCAACTGGATATGAGGTCGAATTCTTGAACATTGAAATCTACAATAGCCTAACCAGAATTTTTCTTTCGTGTATATATAATCCGAATCGCAACTGCAGCTTGGAACCTCTTTTCAATTCTATATCTAATAATGCTATCGATTTTCAACATTTCGTGTTATGTGGAGATTTCAATTTAAATCTTTTAAATAACGACAGCCTTACTCGTAATTTCATAGATAGACTATCTGAGGTAGGACTTCACGTTGTAAACACTGAAATGCCAACGAGGTTTGCAAACAATGCCTGCCCCAGTTTGTTAGACATTTTTGCTATTTCTGATACCTCGTCTGTACTGCTTTTTGATCAAATATCTTTTCTATCTGATCATGATCTAATTTTTTGCACACTGGATGTTAATCTCTGGCCAACCCCCTCTGAAACTTCATTCACATACCGTAATTTTAAAGCTATAGATTATGCCTCCCTGCTAAATGATTTGTCCCTTATAAATTGGAACGATTGCTGGTACCTGAGCTCTGTAGATGAAAAGTTAGCTTTCTTTAATAACAACATGTCCAATCTTTTTAATTCTCATGTACCTTTGTGTACACGCCGAATTTCCAACAGTGTGTGCCCTTGGTTCACGTATTCTGTGCAACTGGCTCTTAAAAAACGTAACAAAACTTATTCAAAATGGAAACGCCGCCCCACTGCACTTAACTGGGAGGAACATAAAAAAGCCAGAAATGATGCTACCCGTGCTGTCAGGCTCTCTAAAAGGCAATATTTTGCGTCGAAACTAAGTCCTGCTTTGTCATCGAAACAACTTTGGCAAAACCTGAAAGACATTGGAGTGTGCAAGAAGAAGACTGACGCCTGCTTGATCGATGCAAATTCCCTCAACGAATACTTCATTTCTATCTCTGCAGCTGACGTACCTACTCTAAGCAATTTTGATGGAAACCACTCGGCTTCCTTAAATGAATTCTATTTTAAAGCAGTTAGCGAATTGGATGTAGCACGTTGCATAAAAAAAATTAAGTCTAATGCCATTGGCGAAGACGGTATATCTATACGATTTCTAAGACTTATTTTGCCCTATGTGCTCAGCCCACTTTCGCACATAATAAACCATTGTTTCACCACTGCTAATTATCCAAGTATGTGGAAAGTAGCTACTATCATTCCGATAGCAAAAACAAAGTATGCCAGCGAACCTTGTGATTACCGGCCAATAAGCTTGTTGTCCTCTGTCTCAAAGGTGTGTGAGTGTCTTATAGCTGAGCAGATCAATGACCATATAAGATCATTCAACCTTATGTCCGACCATCAGTCTGGATTTCGACCTGGACACAGTTGTTCCACTGCAGTTGTCAAAATCTTGGATGATATAAGAGTACACTATGATATGGGTCATTTGACTCTGCTGTGTCTGTTAGACTTCTCTAAGGCATTCGACACTGTGAATCACTTATTGCTATGCAATAAACTCAAGTTCTACTTTGGATTCTCAGACACTGCTGTTCGGTTTGTTCTCTCTTACTTAGTTGGAAGGTCACAAAGGGTTAAGGTGGGAAACTGCTTTTCTTCATTCAGCAAAACTACCAGTGGAGTACCTCAAGGCTCTGTGCTCGGCCCACTCCTGTTCACTATGTTCGTTAATGACTTATTCAGTAGGTGCAAACATGTCACCATGCATGCTTATGCTGATGACCTTCAATTGTATCTTTCCAGGCCTGCTGGCCTTATTGATGATTTATTTTCGAAAATCAATGAGGACCTTGAAACAGTCGCAGAGTGGGCCAATAGAAATATGTTGAAGCTGAATCCGCTTAAATCGTACGTACTGCCAATTTCGAAAGCTCCCTTTCAGAATATCAATTTTCCGCCCGTCCTTTTGAACGCAGTTCAGCTGAAAGCCGTCAACAAGGTAACGAACCTCGGATTTATAGTAAATTCATCATTATCCTGTGAGGATCACGTTAACTCTTGTGTGAGTAAGGTTTACTATCTATTACGAAATCTCCGCATGACAGCCTCCTTCGTTCCCACGGGCACTAGGAGAAAATTGGTAGTACAACTGCTGCTACCAATTATAACGTATTCAGAAGTTGTGTATAGCAAACTTGATTCGAGGTCTTCCCACAAGCTGCTAGTTGCATTTAACAATGCTGCTCGCTATGTTTATGATTTAAAGAGATCCGACCACATCTCGTCATATTGCAACCAAATTCTTGGTACTGGTTTGCTTAAATATCTTCAAGCAAGAAACTGCATCTTTTTGCATAAAGTTATATACTCGCGTTCTCCACGGTATTTATTCGAAAAGCTCCAGTTCTGTAGGTCTAGTAGAAATAGGAACCTCACGATTCCTCAATTCAACTATATGAACTCAAGTAGACTGTTTTTTGTAAGCGCGATCAGACTGTGGAACTCGCTACCGTCTACTATTAAAAATGTATCAAACTATAGAACCTTTAAGCATCTAATTTTCAAATACTTTTCCTAACTACAATCTCATCTCTTATCTATCTCTCCTCCTCTGTTATTACTCTTATTATAGTCTAATAAATTGAATTGAATTAAATTGAATTATCTCTACAATTTAAGCAAAATTGGTTGATTATTTATTGTATTAAAAAAAAATATAAAATTATTATTATTATTAATTTAAGTAAGATCAGTTGATTTATTCATTAGTTGATTATCTATTGTATTTATGCGACATGCAAAAGACGAATGTCTTAAATGTTAACACCTTAGAATAAATAAATTGAAATTGAAATTAAATTTAAATATTTTTATCCTAAATTGAAAAAATGTATTAATAAGTTTGTCAATAGTTGTAGGATTTGCAACGAAAATAAATATGACCGCAAACCATTTAAGAAAATGTTTCAGCATACAGCTATACCAAAAGCGCCTAATGAAATCGTACATATCGATATACATATTTCAAATTCACAAAACATGTTTTCTTACCACTATTGACAGATTTACAAAGTTAGCCTCCGTACATAAAGTTACCGACAAAAATATGTGCACTATAAAGTTTAAATTAGAATAAAGAATTTCCTGGTTAGGAACTCCAAAGCTTATGATAATGGATAACGAATTCAATAATGCTTTAATAAAAATGTTTTGTAGAGAAAAAAATATTGATATGCATTTTACTACGCCCAACTCTCATACAGGCAATTCAGACGTCGAAAGATTGCATTCGACATTATTAGAGCATATTCGAATTCTTAAAAACTCAGAAAATTGTCGACATTGAAGAAATTGTAATACAAGCAGTAGGGTATTATAACAATACGATACATAGTACAATAAAGATAAAGCCGATAGATTTGATCAATAAACCCGACATAGATTACAAGCAAATGGCAAATACATTAAAGAAAAGAAAAGAGGAAGTTATAAACAAAATAAATTTAAAAAGAGAAGAGACACCTAATTATAATACGGATAACATATATGTCAGAAACCCTCAAGCACATCGGCATAAAATCGTAAAAAGATTTTTAAAACACCATATTAACAACCCAAATAAAATAGATATCGCGGAAATTAAAAGGCCACACAAACTCTTTGAACATTATTAAATTCTTGTGCATGTAAACAAAACGTAAATTGTAATATTTTAAATAAATTCGCAGGGACTCGAATTTTAAGGGAGGGCGAGTTATGTATTCGCTTATATATATATATTAATGTTTAAACTAGCTATAAGGTATTAATTTATTACTGTTATTAATTACAACTGTACATCTACTTTATATTTTATTTTTGAAAAGACACATTTGCTCTAATAGCTTTGTGCATGAAAATATTCGGCACGATTACGATTTCCGGGGCCCCTTAATTTGACCATTGGATAATGGTATATGGACGAAAATAAAGCGAAAAACTAAAATAACTTTTTTCGATTAGAGCCTTAGTTTAGGAGTTACGACGCTTTGAAGTCACTACGTGGAGGCTGTCTGCATCGGTATTCCTTGGCCCTTTTCAGTGTAGGAATACCAGGAATACCGATGCAGACAGCCTCCACGTAGTGACTTCAAAGCGTCGTAACTCCTAAACTAAGGCTCTAATCGAAAAAAGTTATTTTAGTTTTTCGCTTTATTTTCGTCCATATACCATTATCCAACGGTCAAATTAAGGGGCCCCGGAAATCGTAATCTCCCCAAATATTCGATAGAATAAAAAATATTATTCTCATAGTTTTCACTAACCGACAAGCAGCCTTTTTAATCGCTCCGAACAATATTAAAACGAAACTCACACGTATTATGGGACGATAATTGTCAGTTTCTGCGTGGCGAAAAAAGAAAACACAACGTATGACCCTTCTTTGTTATTCAATTTCTTTAATTTTTCTTATTACGCTTCAATTGTGTTTCGACCAAAACTAGAATGGAACCAGGGATGATATTGCAATGTTCAAATTATGCCAAACTGGAGCTGCATGTTTGGTAGATACATACATATATAGTGCTGCCAGATCTGTTAGAAAGCATGCCAAATTTTTAATACATTCAGCACTAAATCTGTTAAATCTGGAGTTTTCAAATAAGGTACGTTCGTAAATGCAGTAAATTCGTGCAGTGACAGTAGCAGTGCAGCCAACTTCAGTTGTCACTGCCCGATCAGCTGATTTCGTTTGCAGGTTGGTTGCAGAAACTTTTGTTGCATTAACGAACGCGATTCAGGATGGAAATTTTGGTTAAGGCATTAATTGATAATTGCGAAACACGAAGTGAGCGTCTTATAATGAATTTCAATAAAAAAAGGGTAAAACGAGTGAAAGAGAGATGTGTCGTGCTAAAAACCTAGCTGAAAAAGAAATAAAATTATATAAAAAAAAACTTTTTAAAAATAAGCTTTAATTTATTTAATGTACTAAAAAGTAGAAAATAAATGGTTTTTAAGTCACCTGTATCTTACTATCCATAAAAGCTTGGGGCGCTCATGTGTTCAATATTTGTCAAACAGTTACCACAATATTTTATTTAAATAATTTTTTGCAAATAGATTCTAGTAATGAAAGATATTTTGAATATGGATATTGAGCGCACAAGCTTTTATTGATAGTAAGATACAGGTGACTTAAAAACCATTTATTTTCTACTTTTTAGTACATTAAATAAATTAAAGCTTATTTTTAAAAAGTTTTTTTTTATATAATTTTATTTTCTACTTTTTAGTCTTCCATAAATTCAATTTTAGAGCTCTGAAATTTTTCACAAAAAGAATTTAAAACTTGCAGAGCAGTACACAATATTTAGGGTATTCACAGTGTCTCCTATCGTCATATCCTCAATTTAACAAATAATACGGCTGTGATCGACCCTAATATTCGTGGCATATTTGTGACGCGGTGAGTTGTTGCTATTTTGCCAGCAGGGCGCGGCAAGTAAGTTCCTATCGTTTTTCATTGATGTGTGGTGTACCTATAATTATAAACTGAAGCCCAAGTGTGTAGTTGCTTGAAAAGTGCCACGCCCCTTGTCCTACGCCCATAAATTTTTCCAGTGGAACGACACATCCAAGAGGCGACTGCATACGAAATTTCAATGCTGCACGACCTTTAGTTCCAAAGCTATTCTATATAAACGATTTTGTTTGTATGGGCGGTGCCACGCCCCCTTATCCAGTGCCCGCCTTATTTTCTCAGTAGAAGGATATGGATATGTAGTAAGTTCCTACCGAGTTTCATTGATGTGTGATTTGTAGTTCTAAAGTTATACACAAATCTGGAGTTTATAAAAAAGTGCCACGCCCCTTGTCCTACGCCCATAAAATTTATTGATTCATGTATTGGGCTCTAGATTAGGCATGTATGCAAAGTTTCAGATCTCTAAGTAGTCGGGAAGTGGGTGAAAAATTGATTACTAGATTTGACGACATACATACCGGATGTGAACCTAATATAAAGCTTATAAAAAAGATCGATCCCGAAAGTAAATAACTACTTTAAAACAATAAAAACCTATCCAGATGATGTATCCCATCTTTATACAAGATGACAAACAAATTTTGATCCATTTATAATAAATTTTCTACGTTTCCATTTCGTGTTTTGCAAACGGAAACAGTAGGATAATGACTGCGAAAACTGCAGAAATTTGTCACTGCGGTGCCAAGCCGTTGCATTAACGAACGCGTTGCACGCACTAGTATTGCGTCATTTTGCTTTTACGAACGCGTTGCTTTACAATGCAACCGCTGGGTTGCATTTACGAACGTACCTATAACTACGAGCTCACACCTAGTTTTTACACAGAGCTTAGATGCACTTAAATTTTTTCCTTAAAATCTGTTCACTCTGAAAAGCCCTTAAGCCTCGTTCACATTCGACTTTTGCTTCGCTTTGCTTCAAAATTTCGCTTTAACAGATAAGTTCAATACATGCTTTTATATGAGGCTTGCTAAATAGAACGCGAGGAAAGCGAAGCGAGGCAATGCGAAGCAAAATGTTGGGCAACTCTCAACTTTTTTGCGCTTTGACAATCAGTTGTTGAAATTTTTTGTGATATTTTTCATTTTCTCGTGCGCTTGCAGTTGGTTTCATTGTCTCGTGCGTTTGCGTTTTCAATTAAGACACTCGCGAATTTCAAACATTAGTAGCATAACTACTACTACTGCAATTATATCAGTAAAATCCAAAGTTAAAGCGTTCATTGTAGCAAGCCTTATACTTTTCAAGCTTTGTTGTTGAATCTCGAACTGTCAAGGAAAGCGAGGAAAGTCGAATAGCGGGGTTTAGACGGTCCTACATGTCGTCCAACATTTAGGACAAGCCGCGATGTTGGATCGTGTATACGCAAGAAACAACCGCTTGTCACACATGTGGGATGGTTTTCAAAATTTTTTGATATTTCTGCTCGCTTGTCAAACCATCCAACCTGTGTAAACACTTGTTGGTCAAGCCTGGTGTATTTTGTCACTTTAAGAAATTGTCCGTGCTGTTAACATGTTCACGGACAGTAAGAATTTCAATGAGCTGCAGCCTGCCATTGGTTCTTATTTTGAAATATACGTTAATTAAAAAAACTTAGGGATGTATACAATTAAATGAATAAAAATTGCATTAAA
This sequence comes from Neria commutata, assembly GCA_963457695.1. Lineage (NCBI taxonomy): Eukaryota > Metazoa > Arthropoda > Insecta > Diptera > Micropezidae > Neria > Neria commutata. The sequence continues at coordinate 1,239,163 of OY735250.1, forward strand.
ATTTTAATGCTATAGCATTTCATTGTTCATCATTATGACAATGAATGTAATGCACAAAAGATTCAAAAAAGAGATAAAATAAATAATTTTCCTGAAACTTGAAAAATTAATGGCAGAGTTCATAAAAATAAAAACGCACAAAATAAAGTGTATGTAGTGCTTTTAAAAAACTAATTGAGTCGAATGCTATCGACGAGAGCTGAGAACGCCCATTCTTTTTCAAAAGTCTCATTTGCCGTCGGTAAAAAGGGTTTGGCTGTATGCGTGCGTCTCGCTTGCCAACTTGAAGAAAGTGATGTTGTACGACATGTGGGACCGTGTATTCGCAGCGGCACGTGTACAGTTATTCCTGCCGTCAAGCCATGTTGAACGACATGTAGGATCGTCTAAACCCCGCTAATGTGATCGAGGCTTTAAAGTTTGAAGAATTCAATAAATAGTTTTGTTCGTCATATATTAAACGTTGCTCGGCAAGAACTTATCTCATGGAACCTTCAATATTCCATCCATACAATTCATCTTCCTGCTGAAAGAAAGTTCTCCTCCTGCACTTAATAGCATAGCACTGAATTTCACGCACTGAAAAATTAGACGTGGAGACGCCGGCAGAGCCGGCTTGAAACTTCAAGCCAGATGCGGTTTTATTATTATTAATGTTCTGAATTTCACTAGTAACGTGATTATCGCGAAAGCGTACAATCTGGCAGCACTGTGGTTGTGACCATATTTGTAAGATGCGAGAAAGTATCTGGAGTTAGTTGCTAAATTTTGTAAGAGCGGAACGCCGTAAAAAGCGATATCCAACAGCAAAATCCAAGAAAAACAACAGTAACGATTGAATTTTTAATCAAATAAAACAACTGCGCATAAAACAATTTCATTTCCGTTAATGATAGTGTCTTCTTGTCAATATAAGTCCATGTGAAACGACAGTCAAGACATAAAAAAGTTCAAGTAATACAGCTTACCAAATAAAAGACAACGCAGAAAAATTTAACTGCAAATCTGTGTGTGGGTGTGTGTGACAATGTGCTTTGCCCAGTTAAAACAATATTACAAATAGCAAGAAGGCTTTCTCTATTTATGTGCAAACTAAATTCATAGTTAAGTTTTTTAACTATGATTCATTAAATGCCCACATATTTTCTTCTCTTCTACTATACATATGCATTTCACATTCTCTGTGGAAAACAAATTGCGTACCAGTGAATACCTCGGCAACGTCTCCAAGATCACAAAATACGAATATCCAATTTTTGGCTTTGGTTTGTAGTGGTTTGTAGTTTCGTAATTCCGAGCGTTCGAAATATACTTTTCTGTTTCTAACACACCCCCGATCATTCCAGATAAATCCGTTTTCTTTATACAGCCAGTAACGTTCGGAACCAGTCCTTTCCATTCCATTATAGAAAGAGTGCATTGAAAAAAATATCCAAAGGAATTCTATATGTTTCGACAGCAAAAGTTGCTGCGTCAATGCGTCACAACATTATTCTCAAACATTTTGGCGAGAATATCCAAATTTTTTATGTAAAACTGTTTTGGGTGAAGTTTGGAAAAGCTATGTGTGAGAAAAAACTGCTCAAATAATTCCTGTAAAAATTGTAAAGTGAATGGAAGCTAGTGATGCCAAATTGTTGTTTTCACAATGCATAGGATTTTTAACACATATTTTGCGTTTTGAAGTAACTTAAATTCCTCCATCGGAGAAACCTTTTACAAATATAAATTTTGAAGCGTAAAGAGGCCTCTGCACGATACGATCTTTTTTCTTCTGATTTGCCATTTTGCTCCCTTTTATTCATTACGAACTCGTTTGCACACGGCAAGTTTTGTTTGAAAAATTCTGTTTCTGTTATTGAAGATGTTGCTGTAAATGTCAAAAATTAGTGCGAGCAAAGACGACAAGAGCAATATTTCCAGAATGAGAAAATCTTGTTTCCTTTTGTTTTTCCTCTTGCTAACGAACTCGACTTTGCGAAAAGAAAAATTTCGGTATGCGAGTTTTAAATAAACTTGATGAAAAGCGGGAAAAGTGAGAAAAAGGAGAATCTTCATGCGGTTGTTCAATGTATGTATTACAAAATGAAACATCTACAAAAACCATGAGACGACTAATCGATATTGAAACTAGCCTCCTCTGCTCTGCTTCTATATATATATGCATGCGTGTATATAAATACATTTACCAGTGTGTGTGCGCCAGGGCTGTAAACTGTTTTCCTTTTTTCAATATCATTTTGTCAATTTTTAACACGACTAAAATAATTGGCATGTAATATAAAAAACAAATAATTTTCATGTAAGTAAATAATCAGTGTTAATCTGTAATAATCTTCATTGTAATAAAAATTGCATCCGGTTCTAGGGTTAAAATGAAGCTTTAAGCGCACCCACGCCCGGTTAAAGGAGTTTCACCGCCCTGAGTAACACCCGGCCAATTTTCCGCTCCGTAAACAGAAATATTGGAATACATCGACAGCTTCATCCAAAAATACACTTAAAATAAAATCTTTTTCGATATTGAAAAAAACACGTGCGCTTAGACCACACGGCTGAAGTAAAACCTTTTTTGGACAATTACAATTAAATTCGTCCTATGCTTTTATTTTGATCAGAAAATTGCTATATTTGATCATAAAGTAGAAACAATCGGCTTATGGTATGAAAAATATGAAACATACATACATATGTACATATTATGTCTTCGAACTTAAATTTTTAAGATTCCGCGAGAAAACTGAATTAGGATTGTTGTTCGTTCGTAATTGTATTTTATCATGCAGAAATTTGATAAAAGATTGTATCAAATCACTTTGTTACAATTATTTGTACTATTCAGCATCTTGCAGTTGAATTGTTTTCCCGACTTTATGTTTCAGGTTCACTTGATATTCGAAAACTGATTTCAGCTGCCGAACTTCTAGAGCTCCTCGCTCACACTCCTTTCGATGATGCTAGTCGAATCCAACAAGAAACAAGCTTCGAACAATCGGATTTTGGTTTACCCCGTCCGCAATGAAGGTTTACCAAATTTGGTTATGATCGATCAAGCGGTTTTGGGCGCAACTGCGAACATATATACATACATTATTTGAATTTTATATACTTATGTAGATAGGGTGAGCAGATGCGTACAAATATTGATAATTTTTTTGACTATAGCAAGCTCGAGTTAGTTATATAGCATTTCAAAATCCGGCACCGTATATTTCTGTTAGAAGTGTTAGATTGAAATCAAACTATAAATTTGTGTTTTAAACCAGTTATCTTCAAACTTTTTTGACTGCCTACCGTTATGACGAAAGTATTCATAAATTGTATCCCTAATTATATGTATACATACATAGATATATGTACATATAGGTATTTAGAGCCCGACCGAACCCGAAATTTTGGCCGAGACCGACACCGAGTGTTCGGCCTTATTTTAATGTTCGGCCGAGACCGAGACCGAACCTTTCGAATACATATGCAAAAAAAGAAGAATTTTAATGAAAAAAAATTATACATTTTTAGGAAAAAATACATTTTATTATAAAAAAAAATTCTTTTGAGGTATAAATACCTACATTAAGCATCTGATGAATTGAAAATCAATAAAAAGTATTATTAAAAAATTTAAATTTTTTTTAAAACTATACAATTTGTTCCTCAACTGTTCGGCTAAATACTCGGCCGAGACCGAACCGAGACCGAACCCGAACCTTTTGGCCGAACTGTTCGGTAACCGAGACCGAGCGTTCGGTCGGGCTCTACATATATTGCACCTGACAACACTGTACGAAACATATAAGGGGTATTCATTTAAACGCGCAAAAGCTTGATGAACGTGATAAACTTGATCAATTTATCACCTGATAAACTAACTGTCGAAATTTGTATGAAAGTTCATTTGCACAAATGTGATAAATTTTCGAGATGATTTCGCTGTGCAAACGATGTTTGTCAACTTAGACGGCAACGAATGCAACCCTGCTTAGCTATGATCTATAACATTATGATAAAAGTTGGATGTTGTACAATCAAAATAAACGTAAACGGGTTACCGTAATTTTTTCCAAACAGCTCCAACATTAATCTTTACTTTTTCACTGATTATTGGCATTTTAGTTTTTTCTTTTTGACAGCCAAACACTTTGCCAATGTTTACCATTTAACACACTTGATAAATTTATACAATGAGCAAACTTATATGCTTAATAGAATACCCTTACTTTCTTTGTAAATAACTTCCCCTAAAAATATATAGAGATCACAGGCATAAGCAAGGAGAATCCCTGCTGTTCAACAGAAAACAACAGAAACTAAGAAAGTGAAAGACTGGCAAACACTGCCTTAAAATTAAACACACCAACATCCAATCAGAGCATCATTCACATTATGTATTTTTTTAAAAGCGTGGGGTGGAACCCGCGGGTAACAGCTAGTAAAGAAATAAAATAGATATAGAAAACTGGTTATTTTATAAGTTGGATAATTAATTATAATTAGGCGAAATGTTTTAATACGGCGCACACTGGGGTATTGACCCCTGAAAATGGCGATCAATTCACCTGAGCTATAATGATGAATGTTGAGTATATTTTTATATAGAAGGGGAGAATATAAGAAAAAATTAAAAAAAAATTTTGTTGTTTTTTTAATTAAATTTTTAACGCAGTAAAGAGACCAAAAAAAACGATTGTTCAATGATTTTTCCTGGAAAGATGTTTTAATGTATTAATGTGAAAACTTGTATGCGTATTGCAGTCTTTTAACCCTTTATTCATATATTTTTTATTTGAAAAAATATTGGTTTGTATAGGTGCTATAGCCGATCTCCGAGAGCTCCTCTAATAAGAGGCTCTTGCGGTGACCACGATATCTCTGAATTCGAAATTCCAAAATAGAAAAATCAGAAAGATTTCGTTAGTAAAAGGTGTCATCTAGTAACTGATCAAAGAAATATCCGAAACTTTAATTTTTAACAAAGTGGCAGCATTTAAAAAAAATTTATATTTTCAATGAAAATTTTTGCATTAATTTGTTTATAAAACGGAAAATATTTATCAGCGGGATAAAACCTTCTATCAGTTACTAAAACATATATTTCTGAAGCTTCTCTCAAAATTTGAGACTAATCCGTTCAGCCGTTTCCGAGAAATCTAGGTTACCGGCATTGAGAACACTGTTATCAGAAATATGCATTCAAAGTTTAAGTTGTTTTTGCTGCTTCGACTGACTTTTCTTGAAGATTCGCCAGTTTGGGAATGAAAACCGTGTCGGATTGACATGCAATTTTCAGTGTTTATATTTAAATATATGTATAATCCAAAAATTAAATCATATTTGATGTGATTCCAACAAAAACCAAACACAAAACACATTATAGCATTTTTAGTTATCAACCGAAATCACACAAATTGGCAAGACTCAGCAGCACTAAAACCTCAATATCTCAGAATTCGCACAAATTCGCACCTAAATTTTTTGCACTGTAGTAGCCAAATATATATTCTTTACAAATAAATTAAAATGATTAGTACATTCCACTACAAAAGTAACTTTATGTCCACCTATTTCGTTGAAATATATACAATTTTAAGACTTTAACAGACATAATTATATAAAATAGTAATACACATATTCTGCGAACATGAATTGGCTTAAACATAAGTACAATACCTAAAGTTTAAGGTTCCATTATAAAAATATTGCTTTTCAAACGAATTTTAATTAAAATTTAATTTTTAAACACTGCGAAATGTGCAACGCGCGCTCGACACAGCGAAACAGTGAAAAAAATATGCATTTTGAAAAGAGTGCTGAGATGGTACTGTTAAACATAGAGCAGAAATTTTTTCAGCCAGCGATGCACAATTTTATCTACTTTCCCATGATACCAAATACTATTGAGATATCTACATTCCACTTTTGAATTAATCCACGAAATCCGTGTCAAATACCCCAGTGTGCGGCGTGCCTAAAGCTGCTTTTATTTACAGTAGATTTAAGGTGGTTGGGTAATAAATTCCACAATCTAATGGCATTACTGAAGAATAGTCTTATATCTAGAGCCCGACCGAACCCGAAATTTTGGCCGAGACCGATACCGAACTTCGGCCTTTTTTTTAATGTTCGGCCGAAACCGAGACCGAACCTTTCGAATATATGTACATACAGTGGTGTTCGATAAAATAGAGCCACCTTTATTTAACAACTTTCGGACCAAAAATATTACAGAGAAGCTTGAAAAATTAATTCTTTTCTTTTTATTTTAGTTGAGTTATAAACCAAATAACATAAAAATAATACGAAAAAGGAAATTAAAAACTTAAAAACATATATATTCATAAAAAATTTTCAAAGCGCCTACTTTTGCCTGTGCAAAAAAATAGAGCCACTTGCAGAAAATGTTATTTTTTAGTAATTTACAAGACATCTATCAATTGAGATTGGAGCAAAAGGTAAGTTTACCATCTGGTTAATGCAATTGTAATAGATTTTTGATAAACTATTAAACTATAGTATTCAGAATGGGCAGAGGTAAACATTGCAGCCATGAACGCAGGGAAACAATAAAAAAAAACTCCATAATGAAGGTAAAAGCTACCGACAAATTGCCAAAATATTTGGATGCTCAAAGAAAATGCTGTAAAACATAAGATGAAGCCAGAAAGCAGAGGAAGAAAATCAAAAATTTCAGCAGTTTTGGAGCGAAAAATTTTGCGTCACGTAAAAAAAGACCCTTTCGTGACCTAGTCTGCCCTTAAAAAGGAGTATAGCCTAGATGTTTCTACCGCAACCATAAGAAAGCTATTACTGAAAAATAATTTAAAGGCTAAAAGTAGCAGAAAAGTTCCATTCCTTAGCAAAACGCATCTAAAGAAACGATTAGAGTTTGCCCAGCAGCATTTAAAATGGCCCATTAACAAGTGGCGAAATATTTTGTGGTCCGATGAGACTAAAGTTAATTTGTTTAACTCCGACAGAAGCAGCCTATCTGTACGTAGACCCCCCAACACAGAATTCCTCCCTCAATACACAATTAAGACCATAAAACATGGAGGCGGAAACATAATGGTATGGGGCTGTTTCTCTTATTTTGGCACAGGGCCTCTATTTCGGATCGAGGGCATAATGAATGCTGAGTATTATGTTAATACCAGCAGTATCGCGCCACTTCGTGGCGACTCTCCTACTTTTCCTTCGCCGATATGGAGAAGTCGTCTTAATTTTGTTGTAATTTTAAAACCAAAATTTTATAAATCCGTATTACTTACTATATTTTAAAATGTTAATATTTAAACTCTGTATCCGCGAAGTTAAGAGCAACAGAGAAATTTTGGTTACCCGAACGAACGTAACAAAGCCGTCAGCTCTGCTGTCACCTTTAACCAAAACTTTAATTAGAGGAAGTAAGCTCATTTTGCTGGTTGATAACGTACATACTGCGTTACCTTATTCAATCCGGATAAATAATTAAAGGAGGTAGTAGTAGTGATCCGGGAGGCAATAAATAAGGGAGCAAATATATAATTGTTACTATCAGTATCACAAAATTCGGTGTTTAGTGGAAAATAATAAGTAAAAATTATGTGAGATTTTAATCCAATCTATTTCCCTCCAGATTTTTCTTAAGTCACCTATGTGGGAATATGTACATATATGACGCGCCCAGAGCAAAAACGACTCTTATAATTTCACAGAGCAAAAACGCTTCAAAAAATTACACACCGTACATGTGACACTAACACATATTTGCATGCATGCTCGGTTGCAGAGCTCGGAGCAACCGTCGGTTTCGTCAGTGTCGCTGCTGATGCCAAGCAGAACAGACCGAGGGTGGGTTTTGTTCTGCTTGTTCACATGTATGTCGCTACCACGTGGTAAAATCCGGTTTTGAGAAATATCTATGCTACCAACGAAAAATTCTTGATGCTTTGCCGTCTTGTCGAATTTTCGTTTAGCAGGCTGTAAATTGAAAAATTACAATTTCCTATTAGCCAAAAAAATATGTTTGCTTGCCTTTAAATTTTATCACTTCTAAACGCAATATGTAAATTTTTTGGAAATTTCGCTTTATTTAATATTTGTTCATTTATTTTATTTGCGTTAATATATTTTGATAAATCACTTTTTTTTAGATTTTACAGATACTTTTCGTCAAATCTTTTTTCAGATCAAATTTTTTAAAGATCACATTAAATACAAATATATACTGATGACGTTTTGGCAATATATGTATGTATAGCCCTTTCATCTCCTAATTCTGCATCTAATTTGCCGCTGTCTTTCAGTCTCTAAGCAGCACACCCGGCAACAGCATTATTTGAGCTGTTCGTCCGTTTGTGTAAGTTTTTTATACAAACTTGCCTGAGATCCTGCTTTGCTTTGTGTGGGTTTTTCCCGCGAATTTTTCACCTGTTTGAAGGCATTCAATCTTTTGACTGCGGACGTCTAGAGACTTGCAGGTGTTTGGCGGGGTTCTCTATTATAAAAGGTCGCTTGCAGATTTTGAAAGAATAAAGCGTGAACATCTTGTGGAAGAAATCGGTCTTTGTGATCTTTAAGAAGCAGTTAACAAAATAAATAAATTCGAAATTGAGGAAGGCTTTCATGAGAGAACGTACTATTTTCAATATGCAACCGATTTTTCTATTTTAAATCAAAGCAATATTCTAATGGCAAAGATCAACGGTCGCAAATTTATTTGTAACTCATCGGGATGATTCTATTTCATTGTATAAATTAACTATTTGGTGTGAATTCATGATAAAAGCGATCAACGGGGTCACTTGCAGGCTGGTCATTTGTTCGCTCGTTCAAATGACGGTCGCAATAATTTCTAAGCGGTTTTCTTTCTGTATGCTGCTGAACTTAAAGGAAGAAGTGGAATGCAGCGTTCACCTTTTCACTGATGAAACGGAAGTTGTGTCGATTTTATGATGGCAATGTCGACATTCTATGCTCCAAAGAGGCAACTAAACATTTATAAGCGTTGTAAAATTGAAGAATTACGTTGAACAATTTTTGCTTCTGACCTTAATTTGATATTACATGAATGGCATAAAAAATTTTGCGAAAATATAAAGAAATGCAATTGCATCAAACTGAATTTTCACTTCTTACCACCCTCATCGCTTTTATCATGAGTTCACACCAAATAGTTAATTTATACAATGAAACAGAATCATCCCGATGAGTTACAAATAAATTTGCGACAGTTGATCTTTGCCATTAGAATATTGCTTTGATTTAAAATAGAAAAATCGGTTGCATATTGAAAATAGTACGTTCTCTCATGAAAGCCTTCCTCAATTTCGAATTTATTTATTTTGTTAACTGCTTCTTAAAGATCACAAAGACCGATTTCTTCCACAAGATGTTCACGCTTTATTCTTTCGAAATCTGCAAGCGACCTTTTATAATAGAGAACCCCGCCAAACACCTGCAAGTCTCTAGACGTCCGCAGTCAAAAGATTGAATGCCTTCAAACAGGTGAAAAATTCGCGGGAAAAACCCACACAAAGCAAAGCAGGATCTCAGGCAAGTTTGTATAAAAAACTTACACAAACGGACGAACAGCTCAAATAATGCTGTTGCCGGGTGTGCTGCTTAGAGACTGAAAGACAGCGGCAAATTAGATGCAGAATTAGGAGATGAAAGGGCTATACATACATATATTGCCAAAACGTCATCAGTTTATATTTGTATTTAATGTGATCTTTAAAAAATTTGATCTGAAAAAAGATTTGACGAAAAGTATCTGTAAAATCTAAAAAAAAGTGATTTATCAAAATATATCAACGCAAATAAAATAAATGAACAAATATTAAATAAAGCGAAATTCCCAAAAAATTTACATATTGCGTTTAGAAGTGATAAAATTTAAAGGCAAGCAAACATATTTTTTGGCTAATAGGAAATTGTAATTTTTCAATTTACAGCCTGCTAAACGAAAATTCGACAAGACGGCAAAGCATCAAGAATTTTTCGTTGGTAGCATAGATATTTCTCAAAACCGGATTTTACCACGTGGTAGCGACATACATGTGAACAAGCAGAACAAAACCCACCCTCGGTCTGTTCTGCTTGGCATCAGCAGCGACACTGACGAAACCGACGGTTGCTCCGAGCTCTGCAACCGAGCATGCATGCAAATATGTGTTAGTGTCACATGTACGGTGTGTAATTTTTTGAAGCGTTTTTGGTCTGTGAAATTATAAGAGTCGTTTTTGCTCTGGGCGCGTCATATGTCATTAACATTTTGTTTGATTCCCTATCCAAAGTTAGAAAGAAAAATTTATTTCACTAACAGACCAAATACCAAAAAAATAACTTAAACTCATCTTGTGAAAAAAAAGACTTTCAGACGTAGCCTACTCTTGAAAAGAGCGTCTACATTTACTTATATATATACATACATACATACATATGTATGCAGCTACTCAAATTTTAACTTCAATTAAAAACTTGCTTAGATAATTGAACTTATTTTGATTTCCCATGAAATCTAGCCGAACACTGAAAATCTCCGGCCATTTACATTGCTTAATGTTCAGGAGTACGGCTACTATTCAGAACTGCCAATGTGGCTATTTTTATTAGTTTGGTTTTTTACCCCTGTAATCTTATATTTTTCGCAAACTTCTCTTTCGCTGGAAAAAATTACTAAATAATCCAATTAACGTGGCCATACGGCAAGAAGTTTTAGCGGTAAGCCACCAAAATGTAATACCTTTTACATGAAAGTGGAATGAAAGGCATTACTGTTGTTGTGCAGAGAACAGAACGACAACATTTCAAGTCTATGCTAACATTCTCTCTCACTCTCATCAAATGTTTCCCAAAACAATGCTGTGCAAAAACAATGCTACATTCAATGTAAACAGAGTAACGGTAACTCAAACAAAACATTGCGCACGCAATAGCGTTTTATATAATAGTATGATACTAAAAGACACTATGATGCCTTATGCTCAATGGGAAATGCCACTTCAGTGGGTGTTTCAACAAGACAACGACCCGAAACACACATCGAAGCGGGCAAAAGAGTGGTTCCAAAGTAATGGGATCCAGGTTTTAAGCTGGCCAGCACAGTCACCAGACTTAAACCCTATTGAGAACTTGTGGCAAATTGTTAAACTAGCTCTTGGAGGAAAAACTCCATCCAATAAAAATCAGCTGTGGGTGTTGGTTAGAGATGCGTGGAAAAATATTCCAGTCGAAACCTGTCAGAAACTTGTTGACTCAATGCCAACACGTTGCTTAGCCGTTATTGAAAACAAGGGTCATTCCACTAAGTACTGAGGTCAATTAAAAGTAATTTAAGAGAAAAATAATTTTTAATAAACAGAATAATTTTTTTTCAGGTAACTAAATTCGGTGGCTCTATTTTTATGCACAGGCAAAAGTAGGCGCTTTGAAAATTTTTTATGAATATATATGTTTTTAAGTTTTTAATTTCCTTTTTCGTATTATTTTTATGTTATTTGGTTTATAACTCAACTAAAATAAAAAGAAAAGAATTAATTTTTCAAGCTTCTCTGTAATATTTTTGGTCCGAAAGTTGTTAAATAAAGGTGTCTCTATTTTATCGAACATCACTGTATATGCAAAAAAAAAGAAGAAGAATTTTAATGAAAAAAAATGTATACATTTTTAGGAAAGAATACATTTTATTATAAAAAACCTAGATTAAGCATCTAATTTAAGAAAAATCAATAAAAAGTATTATAAAAAAATTTAAATTTTGTTTAAAACTACAATTTTTTCCTCAACTGTTCGGCTAAATACTCGGCCTTTTGTAGCCGATACCGAACCGAACCTTTTGGCCGAACTGTTCAGTAACCGAAACCGAGACCGAATGTTCGGTCGGGCTCTACTTATATCACAACCAAGAATATTATTTCTAAATTGAGATATACAGTTTGTCAAGTAAATGTTTGCAAACTAAAAAATGGGGGGAAAATAATTTTTAAAAGCTCATAAAAACAAGAAAAATTGAAAATTTTTGAAATTATTTAAAAATATGTACTAATTGAATACCTCACTTTCATATAACATCCAAATAATCTCTATTTCATAACCTAAAACAACTCAGAAAATAAAAAAGGAAAGCAAGCTATATTTCACACTGTCAAATAATTGTTTGCAAAAGTAAATTCGCATTGAATATTTGGGCCGTCAGGCCGGCGAAAATTAGCGGTACTTTCCGCAGACGTTTCGAAATAGTATCAGATGAGCTAATAATATCAGTTTTCAATTGCGTGTCAGAAAAAGTATACTTTGCATTGATTTCTTAAAAAAATGCCCGGGAAAAGAGTTGACATAAATATTATTCAATTGGTATACTATAATTATCACAGAGGAAAAAGTGCTAAAGAATTAGCTGAAATGTTTTCAATAAAATTAAGGACTGTGTACAATATAATCAACAGAGCTCAAACTGAAGGGCGAATCCATTTTTAAAGTATCTCCTGGACGACCCAGAAAACTGTCTGACAGAGAAGAAAGAAAAATCATTCGAAAAATTCGTGAAAATCCCATCATTTCAACAAGAGAATTGGCTTTGAATATAAATGAGTGCGGAACTGATGTGTCTCATGAGACTGTTCGTAAGGTGCTTATAAGGAACGAGTATTCTTCGAAAGTAGCCAGGAAGAAACCACTCCTTTCTGAAAAAAATGTGGCAAAGCGATTGAAATTTGCGCAGGAGTACCTTTTACGCTCAGTTGATCACTGGGATGATGTGGTTTTCTGCGATGAAACAAAAATAATGCTTTATTACAATGCGAGGCCTAATAAAGTTTGGCGAAAACCACTTTCAGCTCTAGAAAATAGAAATATTATTCCAACAGTCAAATTTGGGAAACTATCAGTGAATGTGTGGGGCTGCATTTCTAAAAAAGGAGTTGGAGATTTGAGGATATTTGAACAAAATATGGATAAAGAATTCTATCTTGATATTTTAAGAACAAACTTAATTGCCAGTGTTCACAAATTCGGCTTTTTAGAACGGAACCACCCTACAAAATACAAATATAAATTATATCAAGACAATGATCCTAAGCATACGTCGTACTTATGCAAGACTTGGGTGCTCTATAACTGCAGTAAAGCTATTGATACTCCACCACAAAGTCCCGACCTTAATCCAATTGAAAATATATGGGCACTCTTGAAGAAAAATGTGGCAAAGAGGGCTCCAAAAACAAAAAGCCAACTAATTCAATACATCAAGGAGGAATGGCTTAAGATACCTGAAAAATATGATCTACAGAAACTAATTTCATCCATGCAGAGACGTCTCCAAGTATTGACTTTAAATAATAATTTTTAAAAATGTTTCTCTTATAACTAATGTATAATTTCATAATTTTGCAAACATTTAATTGACACCTTGAAAAGTGGATTGCATAACATTTTAATTTTTTCTTATGTTATTTTTTGTAATGTAAAAATGTATTTAACGCTATATGAAAGTGAAGTGTTCATTAAAGAAAAACGGTTAACTATTTATTTAATTTTGGAACTTTCCTTAATTTTATGGAATATCAAAGATAAAATTTTGTCGATTTTTGCAGTGTGCAAACATTTACTTGACAAACTGTATGTATGATCGAACTTTCAAATATTGTAGACGAATCGCGTTGCATGATTGAACGCAATGCTTAAATTGTGCTCAGAACGTGAATCTAATTTACTATAAATAAGCTTGGAATACGTTATTGTAGGGATTATCAGTTGCAACACCAGCTTACGCCTGGTTTCAACAGGTTAAGGTTTCGCAAGGCATAATAAATGTGACGAGCTACGCTATTAATATGATCGGTGAAGGTTAGAGACAAATTAATTTGGAAGCGTAAACTTTTTACATTGCTTACTAGTCTTAGCATCTTGTCTCCTATAAACAAGTCTGGTAGGTCATCTAAGCATATTTCGTTTCTGGCAATAGGTAAAACATATGATTTGAGCGCATTAAGTTGAAGACCATTTTTAATAGCCAATTTATGAACATTATCAAGATCTTCATTCAATCTGCAGACTGTCTTCTAGAAGACCCGTTCTGCGAAAAAGATGAAGTTGAACATCATCCGCATATGCATGCATAGAGAAATATTTACATACAGAAAAAATGCCATTAATAAATATAGAAATAAAATTATATAAAAAAAACCCTTTAAAAATAAGCTTTAATATATTTAATGTACTAAAAAGTAGAAAATAAATTGTTTCCAAGTCACCTGTATCTTACTATTAATAAAAGCTTGGGGCGCTCATGTGTTCAATATTTGTCAACCAGTTACCACAATATTTTATTTAAATAATTTTTTGCAAATAGATTCTAGTAATGAAAGATATTTTGAATATGGATATTGAGCGCACAAGCTTTTATTAATAGTAAGATACAGGTGGCTTCGAAACAATTTATTTTCTACTTTTTAGTATATTAAATGAATTGAAGCTTATTTTTAAAAAGTTTTTTTATATATTATTCTCCATCCATTTATTTTCAACCTTTTCTATTTGTGCATTAAATTCATCACGGAGTATGCCCATTTCGACAGTGAGAATAGGGCCATTGGACATCGGAGAGCCAGACTACGTCGGCGTTGAGGGCAAGTTTTTGTAGTGCAATGTTTTAGCACGAGTGGGCATTGCCATTGTTGTTTATTGTTTTGGCGGGAAATGCTCGCAGGCATAGATCTTATTTATAATCAGCAATCAAAATTACTTGAGATCAGCTTTTAATCACAAAATCGCTTAGACACGATTGCAGTGAGCAATATTAATTACTTTTCCGCAGTTTAAGTCAAATCGGTTGAGAACACTGTGAAAAAATGCTTGCTAACGACGAGCGATCAAAAACACATCTACTCGAACACATTCTCTCTTTAATCTGCAGTATAAAATCACATTTTCATAAAATATGATTAAAGAAATGTTTATTTTTAAACTGTTAATTTTTTTTTTCGCTTAAACCAACACTCAGGGGATGCCCCCTATACATGCAAAGCACTTGTTGGTTTAGAAAGGATCATAGGTTAGTGGGTGGGGGGAAAGTGGAGTATTAGCGGTGGACGTTTGCCTTGAATTCGCATTTACATTTTCTTCATATTTTTTAGGGTTCCGTTCCCCTAAAAGGGAAAAAACGGGAACACTTATAAGGTCACTTTTGTTTTCGGAGTGTGTATATAAAACGATATTTTTTTCATCGCAGAAACCTGAAATTTGGCACGATGCTAGGTCTTAATAACCTTAACATATTTTCACTGTAAAAAGTTAAAGGTTTTCGGGTCGGACAATAAAAATCAAAAATATTTTTATCACATATCGTGTGTGGTATCGTTAGAAAGGGCTACATCCATAGATTACAAAATGTATTTTTTTTTAATTTTTATGTAAATGGGTTAGAAAGATATAGTTAAAAAGGTGAAAAAACAGACCTGTCCCCACATGATCCAATATGCTCAGCACATTTCTCAAGCTAAAATTTTGATAAAATCGAAGTTACTTGATATTTTATCACGCATTACCGTAAGGGTGCAGCTTTTTTCGATTTTTTATTTAATTTTTTTTTAAATTTAAGATGACCCCTCTCAGAAAAAAAATTGTTGTTGTTTATATCGAGTGGGGTATCATTAGAAAGGGCTACGTCCATGGATTCCAAACATATTTTTTTTTATATTATGTAAACGGGTTAGAAAGATATAGTTAAAATAAAACAGACCTGTCCCCACATGATCCCATCTGCACACACCATTTCTCAACCGAAAATTTTGATAAAAACAGAGTTACTGGGTATTAGATCACGCATGACTGAATGGCATGACTGAATGGCCCCGTTTTTCGAATTTTTAAATTTAAGACCCCCAGAAATTTTTTGTTTATGTCGAGTGGAGTATCACTAGAAAGGGCTATGCCTATGGATTCCAAACAAAATTTTTTTATAATTTTCGATGAAGTGGTTTCGAAAATATTGCACAAAATGTCAAAAAATTACCATACCCCCTTCCTTCCTACATTTCTTAAGATAAAATTTTAATAAAATCAGGGTTAGTAGGTTAGTCACATATTACTGGAAAACTGCAACCTATAACCCGACAACGGCTAGTTAAAATTCGTGGAAAAATAAATTTTGAACCTTCGTTTACTCAAACACATATTTTATTGGGAGCCTAGCACAATTGAACTTACATATATAAAACCTGCTTCTACAAACTGCCCACTTTTCCCTTTCGGAGGAAGGGACAAATTCCAAGGAAATATTTGTTTGCGATTGGGCTGATAAACTATTTTGAAAAGAAATGAATATTTAGTTTTGATATGCCACTTTGTAATACGAGTAAGTATTGTATATCTACTTTCTATGCCCATCATAGCCAATCTCGATAACAACGCTTGTAATATGGTTGAACGCTTATGCCAGAGGCTTCTTAGAAGAAAACACACAAAAAACGAGTCCGATTAGTTACGGAGCTCTTGACAGGACACCGTAGGATAATGAACATATGGCTACCATGGGTAAAGTACAGGAAAACATATGCCGAATCTACTACGATGATGAAGAAAAAGCAGAACAAATCTTGTGTCATTGTGATAGACTAGTAAGGACCAAACTTCGTTCCCTAGGTAATATATATCTACAACCGCAGGATATTGAGGAAAGATCTCCATATCTCTTGAAGGTGCGCATCCATGGGGATATGTAAATATGTAGTTGGATTACTTCCGCACTAGGCCGCGACGGCTAGGAGATCCGATCCCTACTACAGATATAAACGCGATATGCTTTTAATAATAGAACTATAAAGAAAAATAAATAAATAACTGGCACAACCGCCCGCGAACGAGGCTTAGGCCTAGCTTTCTCGCATTAACTTGTGTGCGCGCTTGTCATATTTTTCACAAATTAACGGGACCTACTTTACCGAATCCGAACGGGTTTGAGAAGCTTTCCATGGCAAAGATTATTCTAGGAGAATTGCCAATTCACCGCGAGAAGTGGCGCCGCGCAAAGAAACAATTTGAAAACAAATTTTCTTTTTTTTTTTATTAGATGTTACCGGACCGGGAGTTGAACCCAGGTCCTCCGCATCAGCGACCAAGCACTTAGCCCACTGAGCCCACTATGTTCACCCATAAAATATTCACCAAAGCGTCCAAAATTTCCAAAAATTAGTGGACCTTTGAAGAATAGTGCGCTATCCATTAGAAAGTTGAAGTGATCGCAAGATATGGGATCGCCTTGTGTAAAGTATCTCACGGTATTAATAGGATCGGAGAGTTCCTTTCCTATCTTAACCAAAGTTTGTGTTCTGCTCAACGCCATTTTACAGAGACTCACCAGGTTTGCAGAAATACCGAGCTGACGTATCGTATCGGGCTATCAAATTTGGGCTTATAATCATATCGACAAGAATATGTCCCGGTCTTTAATCCTTGGGTTGGGCTTCCTCCATCTACAGGGTTCTATATATAAGGCATCACAAAGGGCCTTCGGCCTCTGGGTGGGCTTACTGCCAGCAGTAAACAGCCTTTTTAACCTAACCTAATCGTTTGGTTAGACGCCTAACCCTTTCGTCTAATTTTCATTCCTGTCCCTGCATATCTCGATTTTCTCACGTTCACACTTTTCTTGTTCTTGCGTCTTAAAAGGTGCCTCTTCCCCTCTAATAGCCCGGTAATGTTCTCGCACGGCTAGCGTTACAGCCGACCGCAGGCTGTGGGCGTTCCAAACCAAGGACACTCTTCGCGGCAGTGCACAAGAAGTGGGAAAGGTGTGTCCAAAATTCAATGACATCATCCGGATGCGAGAAGGATTGGCTTAGATTGGCTTAATTAGATAGTTGAGCGGAGTAGGGTCCGGCTGATTGGAATTTTGCGACGTCCAGCTTTCGTTGTGTACCAGACTCAATGCGTCTGACGTCTGTCTATCAAAAAATACAAAATTAAAAAAATTATTAATAAATTCGCATCAGAAATAAACTAAGCGCGAACAAAAAAATTTTTAAATACAATTATTTTACATTATAAATACACAAATTTGAATTTTTACGCCCCTTGGGCTGGAGATCTTAGTTTTAATGCCTAATCCTTAAGTTTATTACTCAATTAATTAAGTAAAGAAACTGTACATAATTATAATAAATTTTTACGTAGTTCAAGAAGATAAAATACTTTTTGAAATTTACTAATTTTTTTTGGCGTTTTCATTTTCTTTATTTTTCTTGTAAGGTTTTGATACATCGGACATTTTGAAAATCCGGCCGTAGTTTCTTGGATACTTGAGTCGCACTATATACGATTTATATATTCAAATACGCGAATGTCGAACAATCCATTTGTACAATATGTTCGTTTCGAACGTGGGACGTCGTCTGTTTGAGTGAACGTTACATAGAAGGTGTAGTCTTACACACCCCTCAAAGCAGTTCCGGACTTCAGCACAGAGAAGTGAAAGAGGGAATAAAATAGTTGCTCGTTGTTTATTAGTGAATATACGCGACTTTGCTACTACGCGCGTTCACGAAAACTTAGCAGCGATCGCCGTGCTCTTTTAAATAAATTGATATCTTGTGCAGCTATAGCGGCATCATGCTGCACTTCTGGCGAACCTATCAACATGTATTCCTGTTGTGCAGTTTGTACGGCTGGTTTCCGTATGCCACTGTGGTGGCAACCGGGTCGGTTGCGGTTTTGCCGTCCTCACCGGCTATCTCAACATCTCTACTAAAATATCAACAGCAAAATGCTGCTTATAATGAAAATGATGATGATTATCTATCACAAAAAGGTAATATACATATATCAAACGATTTCGCATACGTAGGATAGAAATAAAAAACATTTCTATATTTAAAAATTTTCTGCAGCTCACTTTACGTTATTTTTAATCCATTTTGTATACCCTACACCTATGGTAATAGGGTATAATAACTTTGTGCGAAAATTGTAACGTATTAAAGGAGCCTTCCTAGGTATAGTCATAAGTATGTAGAAATGATCAGAAACAGTTTCTCTATTCATTTCCGGTTGTCCGTCTGTCCGTCCGTCTGTCTGTCTGCCTGCGTGTTCGGAAAAAAGAGAAAGAAGGAGTTGTCTGATTTGAACCAAATTTGGTACACAGCCACAGTGAACCAGAATAGAGTGTCAATATTTGCCAATACAGTCCTATTAGGAATATCTTTTAGTTTGACAAAAATGGGCGTGCTCCGCCCACTCAGTTACTTGGTGAAACCCGACTGATGCTTCCTTACTTGTTTGAAATGAAAACAGCAAATGATTACATAAATCAAACACTAAAAATTACTAGCGACTTAAACTTTCAGTTCTTCAAATCAGATCAAAAGATCCTGATATATTTTTATTTTATGAAATAGTTTGCGAAATAACATATACGTACATATTTCTTTCACACTGTCTTACCGTAGATTATGTGTTGGAAAAATCCTATCATGGCCTAATACGTGAAAATGAGACACTGGTTGAAATCACACCATTGATCAAAGTTGATGAGGAAAAAATTTGCAGTTTTCGTATTTTGAAGAAACCATATCATGAAATACCATTCCAGGTGAGTTGCAGCAATCACTACATTTGTATTACCCTTAAATCTATGCAGCTAACCTTTTTGACCTTTAATTACAATTTTCTTCAATCTTAATTTTCTGGCAGATCGAACTGGTAAACAATTTAGGTATATTAAAGGCTCGCCGTAACCTCAATTGTGAAAAGCGCAAGAGTTATCACTTTGAGATAGTTGCCATATTCTGCGATGGCACACATTCGGCGACATCCAATGTTCATATCACGATTATAGACATTAACGAGTATGCGCCCACATTTGTACAGCCCTCATATGTGACAGAAGTGGACGAGGGTTGTCTGTATAAGGAGATCATACGCGTCGAAGCTACCGACAAAGATTGCACCCCGCTTTTTGGCGATGTCTGCAAATATGACATTTTAAACAATGATCAACCCTTCACCATAGATAATGAGGGCTCCATTAAGAATACGGAGCCACTGTCGCACAAGGCCTCCCACAATCATATACTATCAGTGGTGGCTTATGATTGTGCTATGAAGGAATCGGTGCCTATAATGGTCAGCATTAAGGTGCGACGTGTGTGCGAGGCACGCTTTTTGGGGATACCGGAACGCATAGATTATATGGTAAGCGTTGTATTCGGACATATCTGTACTTTTAGACTAAGCTTTAACAAAACTAAATATAGCACGCTTTTGCGGCGGCTCGTCCGTAATGTAATACTAAAGACTAAAGAAATTTACATGGGACTGAACTGAATGAATATTCTGATAATGGTATGGGATAAAAATGTTTGGCTGCCATCTCACCAACAACGTGACATTCTTTTGAGAATTAGGATGTATTCCTAAACGTCAGTTGCGCTGCAGAAGTACAAAGCAGTATGTTCCTAAACGCAAATAAAAAAAAGTTTGCACGTGCACCCTGTTCCTAAACGCAGGTATAAAGTTTTCGACAAAAATTAAATGCACAAACTGCTCATCACAAATTTTGTTGATGCTTTATGATTAGTTAGGTTATGTTTTTCCGGCTGCACTGAGACTTTTAGGACGCGAATAAATTTCGCCTCATTTTTCTCAATTTTATAATAAATTTCGAGTTGGTGGGAATTTATTAGCTACCCAAATACAAAAATGCGTTGAATATGTATTTTTTTCCAATTTCCATATTGTGAACGCAATGTTGAGCATCAAGTGTGTCCCCAAACTTAAAAGTGTTGCCAGCCTGATTTATGCAATGCATGCAGTAGCACTCAGGAAATAAATCAGCAGAGCATTGGGGGCGCAGCACTGCTTTGCATAAGTACGTCTAGGAAAACAGCCTTACATGCTTATTTTGTAAATCCCTACGCCTCACTTCACCCTGCGTTCTACAATTCGGTACCTCACTCAGAGACTGCGCGCGCGCTGTATTACGTAGTTTCGTATGAAAACCGGTATCTCATAAAACGCAACGCTGTGCTCTCATTCACATGAACTGTCAAATCGTTCACTTGGGTTTGAGCTCGCGTTCAGTTTTTCAAACGTAAAATTTTTGGTAATTTCGAGTGAAAATTGATTTGTGGTAATCTGCAGAAGCAAATAAGAAGTATTGTAATACTTTTTAAACACAAATACTAAAGAAAAAAGTACAAAAAAAGGAAAATACTAGCACTGCGGTTGAGGATCGAAATCACAAAAAAAAGAAATGTATCACGGTTGGGGATTGAACTCACAACTCTTCGCATGCTAGTCGAACGCTCTAACCACTAGGCTATGGAAGGTATGCAATGGAAGCGGGAAATTTTGTGTGTTTTGTATTTGGCTGATAAATTTAGAAAAATACAACTCTGTTTCGTAAGAACGTGACAGCTCATGTGATGTTGTAAGGCGACGAACGCAAATACGCGTTGATTTATAAATTGCCATTTTTTGATCCCGGCGTTGGATTCGTGTTCGCGTTGCGTTCGATCACGGGGATTTATACGGTAAGGCCGTTAATCTCATAGTCTGTTAATTGTCGAAGGAGCAAAATTTTAATGCAATGACAAAAGAATGTTGTTTAAAAAACCTTTTGATCCGAGGGAAATTTGGATGTGATCGGCAGACAACTAATGATTAAAAACAAATGTCGCATCTCACTCTACAAACGCTATAAAAATATCTTATAAGTTTAATGTTCCTCCTGTTGTAATTCAACTTTTTTATAGACTTCCACTAGAGAGAGCCTTTCGTTGTTCCCGAACGCACATCTGGAACTCTGTGACATGTATTGCGATAAGTCGAATGTGAATATACATACCTCAATCAAACTAAAGGTAAGTCTGTTTAAAATGCTCATATATACACATACATATATGTATATACTGTCGTTGATAACGGATGCCGCGCTGTTAACTGACATCAAACACCCTAAGCAAATTTAGAATTACGATGCTCCTTAGTCATAAGCGAAATTATGGCTTGTGTGAAAATTAAACTGCAGCTATTTTTAATAATCTTTTTACCCTACATCTATGATAATAGGATATAATAACTTTGTGTGAAAGGAGCCGGCCTAGGTATAGACATAAGTATATAGAAAAGATCAGAATCACTTTCTGCTTTGATTTCTGGTTCGTCTGTCCGTCCATCTGTCGGTATTTGTCTGTGCGCGCAGGAGATAATGAAAGAGTTGTCCGATTTGGCCTAAATTTGGTACACAGTCACAGTGAACCTTAACTTAGTTTAAGTTCCGAGATTATCCAAAGGTAGATTAGGTAGATACGCCCACAATCTGCTTGTAAGTCCCACTACCTCGAATTTTTATTGGGAAAATTGCTCTAATTTGTCTAATTACTTATTGGTATTCAGTTAAGGGGTCGGTCTTCTATGCCATAAGAAAAAATGGGCAAGGTTCGCCCACTACATAGGCGGTAAACGGAAAATCCTCATAACTTTCATAATATACATATATATCAGAGCATCCATATTTGGTCACTTCATTGCTGGTAAGAATACCTTTAGACCTGAAATGGGCGTGGTCCGCCCACCATGAAGGCGGTTAGTTTAATATACCGATATATTTGCCGCAAATCCACCAGAGTATCAATATTTGGTATTTATAGTCCTGTTAAAAATATCTTTTAGTTTGTCAAAAATCTTCCTTACTTGTTTAAATTTTTAATAACTCAGATAAGCTAAAGGACACATAATGTCTTTCACCAAAAACACATATGAAAGAACTTATTATACGGCAGCATCCTGTTGCATATTTTTGTACTCTTTCTACTGTACATCTTTGCGTTCCCACAGACGAAACATATATCCTTTGGATGCGACCGTGATATCAGCAACTGCTCTAAGGCCGTGTTATTAGTTGATTTGTTGCCACGTGGTGTTGAATGGACGAAGGAGCTCAGCTATGATGAGGGTGTGGAGCCGGTATTTCATTTCGATGGTAATTCGGGTGTGATAATGCCAGATGCTGTGGTCGGTCGTCATGATTTCTCCACGCGTCCCTTCAGTATTGTTAGTATCTTCCGGCATTTTAGCATGGCAGCGGAGAGTAAGAAGCACATTAAGGAGCATATTATCTGCAGTGCCGATGATCATAAAATGAATCGCCATCACATGGCTTTATTCATTCGTAATTGCCGCCTTATACTGCTGCTGCGCAAAAACTTCAATGAGGGCGAACTGAATATTTTCAGCCCGGCGGAGTGGCGCTGGAAGCTGCCGCAAGTGTGCGACAATGAGTGGCATCACTACGTGCTCAATGTAGATCAATCGTCTAAGGTTGAGCTTTATATCGACGGCTTGTCCGTCGAGAGCTCCGTGGCTGATCATCATAGCAATCCGGAGGTGATTGACGATTGGCCGTTGCATGCAGCGCGCGGTGTCAACACCACACTGGCGGTGGGTGCCTGCTACCAGAGCTCGGAGAATCGCCTTAAGCATGCATTCAACGGCGATATATCCGAGATTAAGATCTCACTATCGGGCGTTCTAACGGCCGAGGATGTCAAATGCGGCACCAGTTGCGCCGAGCATTTGCTACCGCCACCAGAGAGCCTGCTGGAAGCCGATTCGCAAGTGCAAATTAATGCGCAGCTCAACGAAATATTTGTCGAGGGACAAAATAAACACAATGTCGAACAGCTACTGCAGAAGATACAATACACTAATACGAAAGCCGTTCCCACCATAGGACGCCGCAATATTGAAGTGCGTACCACCGTTATGTGCATCAATCAGAGTGCCATACGTCTGCCAATTGTCGAAACGTACATCATGGTAAATGAACCCACGGCCTTGATGGTAGTGGCAGCCCGCAATGGTGGTAAGCTACAAGGACCAAGCTTCGTCACTGCGATGCCTACTATGATGCCAGCGGGAGCAAATTACAACAACCAGCAGGTTCCACACAAGCAGATCGACGAGCAGGACGCTGAAAAGGTCGACTTGGAAATGAACAAGATCTTAATAACAGGTTAGTAACAGCCGGGGCACCGGACAACATTCATCTGCTTACCTAACATATTCTTTGCCTTGTAGGAAATTCAAATAACCTTGTGTCTTACTCTGAAATCAAACAAGGTGTGCACATTTTGAGCGACATTAATATAACTGTGCTGACTACTGCTTCAGCGAGCGCTGCTGTTATCAGCGCCACCGGGGAACTGCTGCCGAAATTTCAAAGCTTGGATGCATGCAGTGTCATAGTATTCCCCTCATTGAACCCAGACCACGAGGAAATCCAAGTGGATGGCGATGAATCTCTTTCTTCTACACTCGATATTAAGACGAACATAAATAAAGATGGCGTGGAAATGATAGGCAGTGATGCCGTCGACAATTATTTAGATGTACTGAAGGCGCTCGTCTATAGCAACAAAAAGCCAGCCTACTACCTGAATCGTGTCTTCAAACTATCCTGTAGTCAGTTGAACTCCAAATTCAAGAGTACCGACTTCACGCTCACTCTGACTGTTCTACATCCGAAGCAGCTATTGGCCAAAAGCACAACTATATCAGCTATGCCAGCGGTGGCAGAAAACGGTGTTGGCGTCGCTGACACTAGCAGTAATGCCGGCTATGGCGCTGCTGCCAATGGTGCTCCAGCCGCTGTTGGCACTTATGGCTCAATGACAGGTAACTTTCTGGGTAGCCAAGACTTTGAGGGTTTGTTACATATGGTGAAAAATATTTCAAGTATTCTTCTAACGGTTTGAATTAAATCGATTAACAGTCTAACTGCATAAAACGCAGCGCCTTACCAAAGAAATTGAATTATAAAGAAGAGCCGAACGCTGTGTTTGCTTTTTTCGCCGCGCAGAAACCAGCGGGTGCGAGCATATTTGACGTCACATATACATGTGAGCTTGCATGTATGCGTAAGCACGAGCGTTGAGAACGACAAGCCGAAAAGCAACAAGCGAAAGGCTAACATTCGGTCAGCGAATGCCGCAGCGTAAGGTTGTGCGAATGCTATTGCTCGCCTTTATGCGTTGTTGTTGTTGTTGTTATGAGACAGCAAAGAATTCGTTTTCATATTTCAGTCTTCCTGTCTGGCTGGCTGGCTGGCTTAGATTTCATTTGAATATGTAGGTACATACACTCATGAACAAAATAATAGGTGTGTGTGTGAGCATATTTTTTTCCAAAAAATCTCGCCTTTCATTAATTTTTATTATCCCTCAAAAAATAAGATAGTTTTCAAAATAGACATACTTCAGCGTCATAACAAAAATAAAAAGCTTAGCAAAATCTAACAAACATCTTTAAAAAAATTAATTTATCAAAATACCCGAATTTTCGCTTGGACAGAATAATAGGTGTGCCCAACAAACTTCATAATAAATAATGAAATTTTGTTTGTTATGGTCCTTTCTTTGACTAAATTAGTTAGAACGCATTTAATACCCTGTATATCCGCCATTATTCTTGATTACTTTTTCGATTCTTTCGATTATAAAGGGTAAATTTATGTTTACTAATCTTCCTCATCAACAGTTCATCATGATACTACATTTCCAATTTCGTTTGCAATTGTTCTGGATGACTTGAACGAGTCGCGTTAAGCTAATATAACGATATGGAGGTCAGTCACTGATGAAGTTTTTTAGGTGATGCACGCGTTTCAATAAATTTGTCTGCTTTTAAAGCATTTATATCGAAATTTTCAGGCCGTCCCATTAATCTGGCAATGATTTTGTAGGGTTTTTTCATAAATTAATTTTTTTAAAGCTATTTGTTAGATTTTGTAAAGAATTTTATATTTTGTTATGACGCTGAAGTATGTCTATTTTTAAAACTAACTTATTTTTTGAGGGATAGTAAAAAATAAATGAAAGGCGAGATTTTAAAAAAAAAAAATATGCTCACACCTATTATTTTGTCCATGAGTGTATGTATCATTCAAAAAAGAATACATATGTACATATTCAAATGAAATCCAAGCCAGCCAGCCAGACTGAAATATGAAAACGAATTCTTTGCTGTCTCATAACAACAACAACAACAACGCATAAAGGCGAGCAATAGCATTCGCACAACCTTACGCTGCGGCATTCGCTGACCGAATGTTAGCCTTTCGCTTGTTGCTTTTCGGCTTGTCGTTCTCAACGCTCGTGCTTACGCATACATGCAAGCTCACATGTATATGTGACGTCAAATATGCTCGCACCCGCTGGTTTCTGCGCGGCGAAAAAAGCAAACACAGCGTTCGGCTCTTCTTTATAATTCAATTTCTTTGGCCTTACTTTACCCTGCGTTGAAGTTTGTTATTGCGTAAAACGCATCCCTTCACTTAAGCGGCCCGTACACGAGCGAACATTGTTACGAGGTCTTAGCAGTTCTCAAGAAAAGCGAAAGCTCCATATAAAAAAACGCCAACAAAATGCTCAAGAAATTTCCTTGTGTCGAAATTACTTGAGCCCTATCGCAGTTCTCAAGAAATCTGCTACGAAATTTACTACTTTTTTTTGTGGAAATGTGCATAGGGTAACTTAGGGTTTGGCAAGGAATAATGTTTAAAACATTATTACTTAAACAAGAAGAAGACATTCAACGGATATTAACGGGCGAAAGAGGTAAGCAAAACATTAAATGTTCATTTTAGATTGTAAATTTGTAAAATATTTTATATTTTCAATTATCTTAATCTATTTTCTTGTTTTCAGACATGGAAAACGCAGAAAATACTCAAAGCACACCACGAAGTGCGCCAAAAGCGCCTCAACAAATTTGGCGAAGCAGGTGAAGGAGTGGCGAAAGATTTGGGATCCTGACCGATCTAAACCAGGTTACACTATCCCATTGGACAAGCGTCTGGCTGCGGATGGACGTGGTCTGCAACAGATGCACATAAATGAAAAATTTGCTAAAATGATGAAGTGTACAATGTGTACCACAAGCCATGGCGTGATTCTAATTCGGCCCAGCAAACAAGTCGACAATGACGCCTATGGCGCTGACTTTGATCGCATTCTAAATACCCAACGTTTATAAACACTTGTTTATTAATAAAATGTGATTTTAGTTAAAACCGACAAGTAATCCTGCAATTCAGCATTAATTATAGAGTGTTACATACATAAATCATAATTTTTACTGGCGCAAATTTCCTTCTCTGAGGAATCCATAGCATCAGCAGACACTTT
This sequence comes from Neria commutata, assembly GCA_963457695.1. NCBI lineage: Eukaryota > Metazoa > Arthropoda > Insecta > Diptera > Micropezidae > Neria > Neria commutata. Next base: position 1,266,324 of record OY735250.1, read on the forward strand.
TGTTTGCTTTGTCAACATCAACTGTTAGCTGTCAAAATTACTTGGCTACTACTATTTTTCCCTCAAGAAATAATGCAAAATTTTCCTTCAGCGATTTCTTGAGAACTGCTAAGACCCCTTTACGCGTAACAAATGTTCGGTCGTGTGGCGATGTTCGCTCGTGTGTGGCGGTGTTCGCAAACATCGCCATATTGTTCGCCGAAAATATCAAACAGTTTTTATATTTTGCGCGAACAATGTTCTCAATTGAAGGTGGTGTGAAGTTGTTGTTTTGCAAAGAAAGAAAATATGGCGAATTTGCTGAATTGCTTAAGGAAACGCCAGCTGATATAGAATTTGCGAAAAAGAAAATTAGCAGCATAAGAGCAAACATTTTTTATTGCATTGCATGTCTACCACAATTTTTCCCAAAATTTTGGAGCGATGGCCGTTAAAAACTTCATGTCCTCGAATGTTTGACCACTTGCCAAGAAATCTGTGATCAAAAGCAATAACGACTTAAGTCGACTTAAGACGAAATTGAGTTGACGTTACCACTGTATTCCTGACGTTGATGCGCATATTTTGTTCAAACCCCGGTATCTGTACCCATCTCAGAAAAAAAGTTATTTAAAAAAAACACATGCACTTATGTACATGCACTTATGTGCATTTCAAATTTCGAATTGCATTTTCTCGAAACAGTTGTTTTCGACTTAAGTCGTTATTGCATATGACCACAGAAATATAGGCATGCAGACATTTCTTCAATATCTTTTTGCGCAATCAAAGCGATTATTATCGCGGCACAGGCGTCACCTTCCATATTTAAATACGTATTTGAACTGATGTTCGCCCGTGTATTGACCGCTTAAGTGAACACGCGCGTGAGTGAAAATTTTTTTGTTGCAGCTTTTTGAAGTAGGACATAAGTATTTCAGTTAAATCATGTATACAAAGAAAGGGGAAATAATAGAATCGTGGCTGAGGATCGAACTCGCAACCTCTCGCATTCTAGTCAAACACCCTAACCAGGCTGTAAAGAAGCACGCGTAAAATCTGTGGTCAAAAGCAATAACGACTTAAGTCGACTTAAGACGAAATTGAGTTGACGTTACCGCTATATTCCTGACGTTGATGCGCATATTTTGTTCAAACCCCGGTATCTGTACCCATCTCAGAAAAAAAGTTATTTAAAAAAAACACATGCACTTATGTACATGCACTTATGTGCATTTCAAATTTCGAATTGCATTTTCTCGAAACAGTTGTTTTCGACTTAAGTCGTTATTGCATATGACCACAGAAATATTGTGACTATATCTGTAGTCACAAGTCATAACCGCCTAAGTCTGTTTTTCAAGTTTTTCAGAAGAGCAGTTTACTGTAAATCAGGAGTGGGTTTTTTTCTTTAATTTTCTTACAGATTCGAGGGAAACTTCCTCTTTTACTTACTTCTTGAAAAAAAATGTGCTCTTTCTGTTGATGGAGGTTTTAATTGAAGATATATGTTAGTTAAGTAAAAGTAATGCACGTTCTCGTATTTAGGCAAAACCGGAAGTGGTGGACATTTTATTGATTAGGTTGTTGGATACAAAAACAGAGTTGTATTATTTTGGTACAAAGGGTCGTTCCATACTTTAATTTTCAACACCTTTCCTGAAACGAGACTTCTTTTACAATTCAATTTATAAGAAAACATATTAATACAATGTATTTAACGTTAAATATTAAGTTAGCAATTCATTCAATTGTGAAATGAAAAATAATTGTTGATCATTTTAAAGAACAATGACTCGATTTATATTAATAGAAAAACTGAATTCAAATCTTTAAAATAACAATTTAGATTGATTTTTCTTTTATCATTTTATAAAATATTCATTTCAATTTCAAAAGAGACCAAGAACTCCAGACAGGTATTCGAGCTTAATTTTGGCGACGCCTTTGGTTAGGATGTCAGCAGGCATGTCGTTAGTTGAGATGTACCGAAGACTAATTTTGCCGCTTTCCAAATGTTGTCGAATAAATTTGCCTTTGATATCGACGTGCTTGGTACGAGGAGAATATGAGTTGTTTGTCACAACCTGAATTGCGTTTTTGTTGTCGCAATGTAGTATCAGCGACTTAACAGCAGATGGTTCCAACTCCTCTTGAAACCGTTGCAACCATGTTGATTCTTGTATTGCCGATGTAATGGCCATGAATTCGGCCTCAGTCGATGAAAGCGCAACAGTGCGCTGTCTGCGAGTGCACCAAGAAATCTCACTACCTTGTTATGTGAAAACGTAACCAGTAGTTGATCGCCTTTGGTCCACGTCGCTGCCCCAATCAGCATCACAGAACCCGGTGATATCGCTTGCCTTTTTTGTAAAAACAAGACCTTTATCAATGGTTCCTTTCAAATACCTCATGACGCGTTTTATAGCACACCAATGTGCCTTTCCTGGATTCGTAGAAAATCTGCTCAGCAAGTTGACTGCAAAGCCGATGTCAGGATGCGTTATTTGTGAAGCAAAAAGTAAACACACTACAGCTTGCATGTATGGAGTTTTGATTGTACCTTTAGCCCTGTCTCTGGTAATACGCATACCCAAGACTGATGAAACTTCACCGATGTCCTTCATCTTAAATTGCGATGACAATTCATTCTTCAGCTTATGGAAGGATTTCATGTTGTTTGAAAGTAGTAGCACGTCGTCGACGTATACAGCTACATATAGCTTCTCGTTGCCTTTCGTTCGATAATAAACACATTGGTCGAATTCACTACGTGTCAGCCCAAGACTCAATAAAGCACTGTTGAACTTTTCGTTCCATAGTCGACTGACTGCTTAAGCCCATAAAGAGATTTTTCGAGCTTGCACACACGTCCCGACCCATCATCGAACCCATCTGGTTGTGCCATGTAGATATATTCTTTCAATTCAGCATTCAAGAAAGCCGTAACAGCATCCATTTGGTGAATTATCAAGTCATATTTCGCAGAAATGGCAAACAGCAGACGTATAGACGTATATCTGACAACGGGTGCAAAGGTCTCATCGTAGTCTACGCCCTTTTCTTGACTATAGCCTTTAATAACTAGTCTGGCTTTTCGTCGAATAAGTTCACCATTTGCATTCATTTTGGTCTTGAACACCCACTTAGATTTGATGGCTTTCCTGCCTTGTGGTAATTCAGTCAAAACCCATGTTTTATTTGATCGGAGCGAGTACATTTCGTCATTGACCACCACTTTCCAATCTTCAGCATTTGGATCAGAAAAAGCGTCGCGAATAGTTTCAGGGTCTTACGAAATATATTCAATCGCACAACAATTTTGCTCTACCCGCTTTTGCTCTACCCGCTACCCGCAATTCTTTCAGATCTTCTTACAATTGCATTTTCGTCTTCTTCAGAATCAGCGCTTTCGAAGTCTGTTGAAACTGCTTCCTTCTCGGATGAATCGTCTTTACTAGACTTTAATTCATCTGGCTCTTCTTCCACGCTTGCAAATTCCTGATGCTCTTCCTCCTCTGAATTAAAAACGTCATTCGTGTCCGACATATCGAAGAAAAAATTGTTTGCGCCTTCAACATTGACGCCATTTTCAATAAAAACAACATCGCGGCTTGTTATTATTTTGTGCGTTTTCGAATTATATAGCCGATATGCTTTTGACGCGCTGCAGTATCCGACCATTACACATTCGACCGATTTATCGTCGAACTTTTTGCGTTTTTCTTTTGGCACATGCACCATGGCTTTGCTTCCGAACACACGAATATGCTTTAAACTTTGCTTTCTATTAGTCCAAATTTCTTCAGGGCAACGCGATTCTGCTCTACGCACACGGGTTTATTATATATGCTTCAGTTACCGACGCTTCTGCCCAAAATTTTTTACTCAACCCCGAGTCTATTAACATACAACGCACTCTTTCTACAATTGTTCGATTAAGTATTTCGGCGACACCATTTTGCTGCGGTGTATATGGTTCGGTTGTCTGATGCACAATACCACTTTTGGTTAAAAAATTTTCAAATTTATCGTTTTTATACTCAGTACCATTATCTGTGCGTAGCACTTTAATTTTTCGGGAACAGTGATTTTCTGCAAGAGATTTAAATTTTAGGAATTCATTAAAAACTTCAGATTTATGTTTTATTGGCACCACAGTTACGTTTCGCGAGTAGTCATCAACGAATGTCACTATAAAGCGATAGCCCGAGTGCGATTTTTCTTGGAAAGGTCCCGCTACGTCAGAATGCACCAAATCGAGCAAGTTTTCAGCACGCGTTCCACTATCATTGATCGATGCACGAGACTGTTTTCCCTTTACGCACATAACACATTTTTCCTTCTCAGTTTTTGCAAAATCTACGCCACAACATAAATTTTTCAATTTTCTCAAATTTTCATTGCAAATGTGACCCATCATTCTCAAATTTGCTGCATGCGAATGCACTTTCAACACTTCTCTCTTGTTCACAAATATCCAGCCTATATAAGTCATTTTTGCAGTTGCGGTTCCTATTAACTCTTTTCTGCCATCGTATATTTTGCACTGGTTTTTTTCGAACACAACCTAGTTTCCGTTCTTCATTTCCCGGACGGACAGCAAAGTCGCGAACAATTCGGGTACGTAATCTACATTTTTGACCACTGCGTCGAATCCTATCGACAAACACAATTTTACACAGCCATTTGACTCTACCGGAATGGATGTGTTATTCGCAACAACGATATTTTAGCTTTTTACCGGCTTTTCGTTGTAAATTATGTTTTTGTTTTGAGTCATGTGTGCGGTAGCGCCCGAGTCAATAAACCAATCCGCTGTGCGGCTGTCATGGTAAAGCAACGACGCACAAAGAATTTTTTCATTTTTGCCTTGAAGGTTGCCATATCCTTTTTTTATTAGGGCAATTTTTCGCGAAATGTCCGACTTGCTTGCAATTATGACACTTGAATTGTTTTTGCTTTGGTTTATTCTTTGTGTATAGAGCATTTTCACAATCTTTGCTGTCAAATTTAGCATCTTGCATTAAAACTGTTTTCACACTGTCGATTGTTAATATTTTTTTGGAGTTTTCTAGGGCCGAAATTCGTCAGGCAAACCTGCCAACATTAACGATGCCGTGACTTCTTCGTCAATATTAAGACCAGCGGTTTTCACTTTTAATGACGTCATCACTATGGAGTTAATGTACTCCTGCATTGATGCATAGTCCAAGAGTTTGCACTGAACAAGTTGTTTTAACAACTCCACTTTACGCGTCAGACCCGAGTTTTCGTACGCAGAAATCAATGCGTTCCAAGCGTCTTTTGCGGTCTTTGCAGTCGCGATGTGTGAGAAATTTGAAGGCTCTATCATTAGCGTAATTTCCGCCAGAGCACGCTCATCCGCCTGCACTTCTTTCTCTGGAGAATTACCTTGTAGCCCATTTTCAACTACTTTCCAGCACCCCTTAATGACTAGATAAGATTTTGCATGGAACTTCCACACATCAAAATTCTCTCGACCTTTCAAAAGCTCAAACGCAAAACCGAAATTGTTCGCCGCCATTTAGTTTATCTTTCGCGTAGTTTCGCTTCAATATTGCCACTTCTTATACTTCCTGAACTTTTTTACTATAACTCGCGTGAGCATATAGGCCCATAGCCTGTTGATGGAGGTTTTAATTGAAGATATACATATGTTAGTTAAGTAAAAGTAATGCACGTTCTCGTATTTAGGCAAAAGTGGTGGCATTATTTTGGTACAAAGGGTCGTTCCATACTATAATTTACAACAATTTCCTTTTTTAAAGATATTAGAGAAAAAGACACTTATGCTCTTATGACTTGTTGAACGAATAAAACCAAATAGCTTAAGTTGAGTTAGGCTATTATTCCGCAGAAACAAAACTTTAAGTGCAAAATTATTTTCTTTTTTTTGCGGAATAACGGTTTAAGCTGATTTAGGCAATAATAACAAAATAAAATTTTTTTATTGTTGTAATCTTATGTATATTGAGTTAGGCTGTTATTCCAAAACAGTAATTTAAAAAATTACTTAAGCTATTAGGTTTATGATAGACAATTTCCGTCCTAAAAAAGATAAAAACATGAAAATAGCATTTAAATTACCATATAGATTCGGATACGCTGAACGCGAAGGCTCAATTTCGTCCTAGCTCGACTTAGGCGGGTATGGTTTGTGATCGAAGCGAGGAGGGAGGCATAAATTTACAACAAGGTTCCAAGACACAGAAACTTCGGTTTAATTTTTGTACAAAATAAATCCTATTTATAATTTTAGATAGTGAAAGAAAAAATCGTGAAGCAAAAAATATCGTTTGATTTCATCTTCTTATACATATGTATATAACAATGGATTGGTGTGCGTTAGTCCCGCTAAGAGACAGAAACGGCTGAACAATCGTTGAAGCAATTGTTTCTGCATTTCCAAGTCAGTTACGCACATTGTTTGCTATCATTATTTCGACTTGCTTCCCATCGAATCCACGTGAACTGTGGAACAAGTACAAAAATGACATGTCAGAAGACATTTTAAATCGAACACAGGTCAGTTCATGGAATCCCGATTTCGAAGCGAATGAAGAAATACATAACCAGGCTTTGTTTTTATCGAAGACATGTATTACCTATTGGGTGCCAGTTTGTTAATCAAGTTAAGAATACCAGCGCCATGTCGTGGAATAAACTACGCTTGCAATCGTGAATTCGAACGTGAACGTGCGAAACACTCAGCTATGGCCAAAGTTTTGGTCCCAAGTAAAATCTTCATCTGGCATGAATGCACAATGGCGCGGATCCATTGGTCCATTGCATCTCTTTAAATCTATAGACTGTGTAACAGACGAAGACGAAGCACTTAATTCAACTGAAATTTTAAAGTCATTGGATCTGCCTGGCTTGCCACCGCACAATTTACAACCGAAGGTTGCCTCGGTAGCCATCATGCTTCGAAATCTGAACCAACCAAAGCTATGAGCTACGGAACGCGTTTGGTGCTGAGAAAACTCATGGGCAATGTGATTCATACGACGATACTCAAAGGAAATTTCAAAAGTGATGAATTTCTCATTCCGAGAATTCCGATGATCCCAAACGATACGCCATTCGAGTTTAAACGAATTCGATTTCCGATTCGTCTTCCATAAAATAGGATATTGAATTCAATTGAATTCGATAAGTGTTTCATTCAATTAATAATTTAAACTATTTCAATAAAAAAATCAATATTGGGAGAAAAGAAGTTCGCCGGGTCCACTATCATTATTAAAATAATATTTCTACGCAGCATATACGGCACGGCTTCGATTCCCTCGAAATATGCAAAGGCAATTCAAAGGAAATCCAAGCCAGCCAGACTTTCCGTCCGCCGACTAAAATGTCAAAACGAATTCTTTATTGTGTCTTAAAACAACAACAAAGCATACAAACGAGAAGCACAACCTTACGCTTTGGCATTCTCCGACCAAATGTTCGCCTCTCGCTTGTTGCTTTTCTGCTTGAAGTTCTCAATAGCTCGTGCTTATGCATACATGCAATCTCACACGTAAGTACGAAGAATTAGGGTTCAAATATTAAGATGTGCCGAAATACGTCAATCAAGGACTTGGGCGTAATCTTTGACTCAAAATTGACGTTTTCGCTTCATATTGACTATGTTTTGTCCAAATCATTTTCTATGATCGGATTTATTCGCAGGAATAGTGAGGATTTCTCGGATCCAATGACGCTAAAATTTTATGTATCTTTAAGCGTAGTCTTTTAGATTACTGTTTCATAATTTGGAATCCATTCTACCAGAGTTATGAAAACAACCTGGAAAGAGTCCAAAGAGTATTTACAAAGTTTGCTTTATACAAGCTGAGATGGCCGAACGGCCTCCCTAACTATAAAGGAAGGCGTCAACTACTCGGTTTGCAAAGTTTAGTGGATAGAAGAGTATACTTTTCTATCTTATTTGTATACAATGTTCTCAATCTTAAAAATGAATTGTGTAATAATTATGCAGACAGCCTTAATTTTGCACAAAATTTTTATAGCTTTAAGCTATATCTGCTGAAATTTAGAAACTAATTGTAGTAGTCTGTAAGAAATTTTTCTGTAGACGTAAATAAATATGACCGCAGTACCTCAACTCTGCGTTTCGTTATGCTGCCCTTACACGGTCAATCATTCCATGGCAAGCATGTGTACATACGTGTAGATTGATGCCTACCCCTTACACACATCAATCATTGCCATCAAATCTTTATTTCTGACTCTGTGGTGTGCAGAAGTGTAACTGAATCAGCTGATCGAAAAAATTCAATTTTTTCGCCTCACACGTACACTATCTGTGAGGACAAAACTCGAGTTGGGTGGGTAAAACTCTAGCTGTTTGTTGTTAAATTTTTTGGTGCAAGTATTTGTGACAGTATTGGTTAGTTATACTTCTGGTCTGTTCTGTGGTGCAGACATACGATGAGTGACACGGACGACTGTATTGCATATTTTGCGCTAGCAAAGTGCGTCAGAAAGCGAAAAAATAAAAAGAAGAGAGTTTGGATGAAAGAGTAGTTAAGAAAATAAAATCAGTTGTCGCATAAATTTCGCAACAAAAATTGTTTTTCCGCTTCGCTGGTTTTTTTTTGCCGACATGTTTACGATGTTTACAGCTCGACGAACAAAACGAAATGACAATTATGACTTCACGCGGCTACAGCGGCTTGTCGTGCATCGCAAAGTATCTAAATCGTTTTTATTTTGGTCATGCAAGTTTTCGATGTGTCTGTGTGACCATACATACAAATTTTCTCTAACACATGCTCATGTTTGATATCAAATGATTGACCGTGTAAGGGCCGCATTAAAGGTCGAAATCAGGACTGCATCTTCTTTAATCATTCATGTTTTTTGGTATAACATAAGACAACGAACGCAATTACTATTTTATAAATAGCCACTTTATGATCCCGACGTTGGTTTCGCGTTCGTGTTGCGTTCAAACGCGGGGATCTATAAAATGAGGCCGTAACGGTTATAACTTTATCGCTTCAATTACCCGCCGTTGCTCGGGATTCTTTTTACAAAATCAAAAAATTAAACATTTAGTTTTAAAATTTAAGTAATAGATAGATAATAGACGAATAGCCCGCGAACGAACCTTAGTTATAGCTTTCTCTCATGAACTTGTGCTTCCTCGTTATATTTTAGCACAAGATAATTTACTCTACAGCCGTGGTTGAACGGGTGCCTCAATCTTCATAATGACGCCGGCATTGGCACACAATATGATTTATTTTTCTGTTATTCGAAACTCACCGGAAGTATTTATTGCCTACAAAGAAACTTTTTAATTACGTTCGGACGAGGCTTTTAAATAAATTTTTTAGGTCCTATAAACTTTGCTAAAAACCTAACGTGCAAACACAACTTTTTAACTAATTTTGAGCATCTGTAAAATTTTTCGTACAGCAGCTTTTTGCTCTCCAACAACCACAGCAACGAACATTTTTTTATTTTTATAAGACGGAAAAATATGATTTTATTTCTTTGCAAGTTTAAAAAATATAAAGTATCTGTTTTTTCGGCAGATTGAATGTTAGAAAGAATAGTATTTATTCGGACTTACTTGCCAAAGAGAAATGACAATACTTAGTTGTCTATTTCTGTTCTGAAACAAAGCTATTTTAAGTGTACAACAACAAAGAATTAGAATGATTGCTCACATGGGCAGGTCATATAGCTATTTCGGTTTTTGCCAGAAAACCTCATCAGTGACTTTTAATGTGAATTCTAATAATTTCTAAACGACTAATTACTCGAAATAGAAGCATTAGTGCAGGGTCGGCCAACCCAAATGATCTCGTGGGCCGCACATATGGAAAATTAGAGGAAATGACGGGAAGATTGGACTGAAAAAATGTTCAAGGCGCATGCGGCCCGCGGGTTGGCCACTCCTGCATTAGTGTTAAAGTCTGTGAAACGCAAGAGTTGAACCATGAACCTATGACGTAGTAAGCGAATGTGCTAACCATCACACCATCGGACTGGACGACGCTGCGCTGACAACATCACAGTTACCTGCTGTCTATATCAAACTCATAGTGTTTGTTGTTATTGTACACTGTCTAATGCAATTGTTCTTGCCTTACTTGAGAGCTCCGTCGGAGCACATACTTGAGGCAAATGAATGTATCAGTTTTTTGTTTCTGTAAGAACATTTCTTCGTTTTTACATTATGTTTACTTTCTGATTTGGGTGTGTCCTCCCTATCATATTATACAAGTTTATGTTTTTTCGGCAGATTGAATGTTAGAATGAATAGTATTTATTCGGACTTACTTGCCAAAGATAAATGACAATACTTAGTTGTCTATTTCTGTTCTGAAACAAAGCTATTTTAAGTGTACAACAACACAGAATTAGAATTATTGCTCACATGGGCAGGTCATATATAGCTATTTCGGTTTTTGCCAGAAAACCTCATCAGTGACTTTTAATGTGAATTCTAATAATTTCTAAACGACTAATTACTCGAAATAGAAGCATTAATGGTAAAGTCTGTGAAACGCAAGAGTTGAACCATAAACCTATGACGTAGTAAGCGAATGTGCTAACCATCACACCATCGGACTGGCTATATGACCTGCCCATGTGAGCAATAATTCTAATTCTTTGTTGTTGTACACTTAAAATAGCTTTGTTTCAGAACAGAAATATACAACTAAGTATTGTCATTTCTCTTTGGCAAGTAAGTCCGAATAAATACTATTCTTTCTAATATAAAGTATCCATACCATGGCGTGGCTTTTATTCCTTCAATAAAAATCAATACAAGCTTCTGAAATTTATGCATTATGCGTACGTTTTTTACATTACAGGTAACAATATATATGCACACGCCATGATACAGCCGCACAATGTCCAGGAGCCCAAATCGCGAGTTCACGCAATAGTGCATAAAGGTAATACGTACCGCGTACCGACGTAATGCATATTAATATATATAAAATACATGCATTACTTTCCAGGCGAAAGCTCACATCCCACAATGCTAATAATATTGGTATGTGTATTTTTGGTTATGGTGATTTGTGGTGTGTCCATTGCACGTCTTAAAAATAATCACAAGTACACAAATCGACATCAGTCTTGTCCAAAGGTAAGTTTGCAAACGTGATAAATAATATAAAGCAAATTTTTTTTGCATTGCATAACATGTTTACATTTGTTTATGCTTACGTTTGTCTAGAATGCAGAGGAAAGTTTGATCTGGGATGATTCTTCACTTACAATCACCATAAATCCAATGCAAACTGAGGGGGCTTCTGAAGACAGTTCTGATTCCGAGAATACAGAGTCTGACGACGAAGAAGGTGGGTACATTTTGTCATCATGTGTCAGCGATGATTAGTTGTAAAAGTTGCAATTATATATGACTGCATTTTCTAAAACTCCAGCTAAATGTCCTTTTTTGAAATTTTTCAGTGATGAAAGGCAGATTCGCTAACGTTAATCAGTTGGAATGGGACAATTCCAATATATTTACTACAGCAGATAACTAAAAGAGGACAGAGACAGCAACAACAGCATCAACAAAACAAGATACAGCAGCGAAAATTAGCAGCACACAAATATCAAGAGAAATCCAGATAAAAAAAGTTTAATTGTGTGTATAGAATGTAATACTTTGATGTAGCATAAGAAAGAATTAAAGTATATGAAATAGAATTTATTACAGAGAAATAAATAACAGAGAACAACTAGAGAAAGAACAAATATTTTTACTTGTTTTCTGATTGTTTCTGGTAATTTTCTTTAGTTTTTGATTTCAAACCAATCGTAGAAAACGTTCACACAACGAGAAAAAAGCGTTACCAACCCCCGATTGTAAAATTAGGTACGTTCGTAAATGCAACCCAGCAGTTGCACTGCAAAGCAACGCGTTCGTAAAAGCAAAATGGCGCTATACTACTGCGTGCAACGCGTTCGTTAATGCAACGACTTGGCACCGCAGTGACAAATTTCTGCAGTTTTCGCAGTCATTATCCTACTGTTGCCGTTTGCAAAACACGAAATAGAAACGTAGAAAATTTATTATAAATGGATCAAAATTTGTTTGTCATCTTGTATAAAGATGGAATACATCATCTGGATAGGTTTTTATTGTTTTAAAGTAATTATTTACTTTCGAGATCGATCTTTTTTCTTTTTCAGCAAGGTTTTTAGCACGACACATCTCTCTTTCACTCGTTTTACCCTTTCTTTATTGAAATTCATTAAAAGACTCTCACTTCGAGTTTCGCAATTATCAATTAATTCCTTAACCAAAATTTCCATCCTGAATCGCGTTCGTTAATGCAACAAAAGTTTCTGCAACCAACCTGCAAACGAAATCAGCTAATCGGGCAGTGACAACTGAAGTTGGCTACACTGCTACTGTCACTGCACGAATTTACTGCATTTACGAACGTACCTATTTTCATATTCGGGGACAGCTGACTAAAAAAAATTAAATTAATAAAGCGGCCACAATTCCACGATTCTTTCCAGAACAGTTTATTATATACATAATACATATTATGTATGTCGCAGGGAAATGATAAAATCAAGGATTTGATCAACTCCCGGCAGATGCTAAAATAACAACTCGGTTATGCCATTTCCCTAAAGAAAGTCAATGATTTGATCACTGTTTTAGTGAAATGATGAAAATATATGTACCGAGGTGGTTTTTCCTATTTTTCTTCGCCCACCAACTGACTCTGCTGTTTTGTTTTGCTCGTTGCTGGCGCGAATATGAATGTCTGTTTTTGTTTGTCAAGCTGCTCAAATTCGTGCAGCTGGCTGACAAACTCCCGTAGTGTTTTTGTGAAAAGATGAAATAATATTGTTTTGATATTTTATTAAGTAAATCATGTACATATTATTCAATGTAGAGTAGGTAATAAATAATAGTAATTGAAACATAAATTAGAATTATTGCTCACATGGGCAGGTCATATAGCTATTTCGTTTTTTGCCAGAAAACCTCATCAGTGACTTTTAATGTGAATTCTAATAATTTCTAAACGACTAATTACTCGAAATAGAAGCATTAGTGCAGGGTCGGCCAACCCAAATGATCTCGCGGGCCGCACATATGGAAAATTAGAGGAAATGACGGGAAGATTGGACTGAAAAAATGTTCAAGGCGCATGCGGCCCGCGGGTTGGCCACTCCTGCATTAATGTTAAAGTCTGTGAAACGCAAGAGTTGAACCATGAACCTATGACGTAGTAAGCGAATGTGCTAACCATCACACCATCGGACTGGACGACGCTGCGCTGACAACATCACAGTTACCTGCTGTCTATATCAAACTCATAGTGTTTGTTGTTATTGTACACTGTCTAATGCAATTGTTCTTGCCTTACTTGAGAGCTCCGTCGGAGCACATACTTGAGGCAAATGAATGTATCAGTTTTTTGTTTCTGTAAGAACATTTCTTCGTTTTTACATTATGTTTACTTTCTGATTTGGGTGTGTCCTCCCTATCATATTATACAAGTTTATGTTTTTTCGGCAGATTGAATGTTAGAATGAATAGTATTTATTCGGACTTACTTGCCAAAGATAAATGACAATACTTAGTTGTCTATTTCTGTTCTGAAACAAAGCTATTTTAAGTGTACAACAACACAGAATTAGAATTATTGCTCACATGGGCAGGTCATATATAGCTATTTCGGTTTTTGCCAGAAAACCTCATCAGTGACTTTTAATGTGAATTCTAATAATTTCTAAACGACTAATTACTCGAAATAGAAGCATTAATGGTAAAGTCTGTGAAACGCAAGAGTTGAACCATAAACCTATGACGTAGTAAGCGAATGTGCTAACCATCACACCATCGGACTGGCTATATGACCTGCCCATGTGAGCAATAATTCTAATTCTTTGTTGTTGTACACTTAAAATAGCTTTGTTTCAGAACAGAAATATACAACTAAGTATTGTCATTTCTCTTTGGCAAGTAAGTCCGAATAAATACTATTCTTTCTAATATATAGTATCCATACCATGGCGTGGCTTTTATTCCTTCAATAAAAATCAATACAAGCCTCTGAAATTTATGCATTATGCGTATGTTTTTTACATTACAGGTAATAATATATATGCACACGCCATGATACAGCCGCACAATGTCCAGGAGCCCAAATCGCGAGCTCACGCAATAGTGCATAAAGGTAATACGTACCGCGTACCGACGTAATGCATATTAATATATATAAAATACATGCATTACTTTCCATGCGAAAGCTCACATCCCACAATGCTAATAATATTGGTATGTGTATTTTTGGTTATGGTGATTTGTGGTGGGTCCATTGCACGTCTTAAAAATAATCACAAGTACACAAATCGACATCAGTCTTGTCCTAAGGTAAGTTTGCAAATGTGATAAATAATATAAAGCAAATTTTTTTGCATTGCATAACATGTTTACATTTGTTTATGCTTACGTTTGTCTAGAATGCAGAGGAAAGTTTGATCTGGGATGATTCTTCACTTACAATCACCATAAATCCAATGCAAACTGAGGGGGCTTCTGAAGACAGTTCTGATTCCGAGACTGTTGCCGTTTGCAAAACACGAAATGGAAACGTAGAAAATTTATTATAAATGGATCAAAATTTGTTTGTCATCTTGTATAAAGATGGAATACATCATCTGGATAGGTTTTTATTGTTTTAAAGTAATTATTTACTTTCGAGATCGATCTTTTTTCTTTTTCAGCAAGGTTTTTAGCACGACACATCTCTCTTTCACTCGTTTTACCCTTTCTTTATTGAAATTCATTAAAAGACTCTCACTTCGAGTTTCGCAATTATCAATTAATTCCTTAACCAAAATTTCCATCCTGAATCGCGTTCGTTAATGCAACAAAAGTTTCTGCAACCAACCTGCAAACGAAATCAGCTAATCGGGCAGTGACAACTGAAGTTGGCTACACTGCTACTGTCACTGCACGAATTTACTGCATTTACGAACGTACCTATTTTCATATTCGGGGACAGCTGACTAAAAAAAATTAAATTAATAAAGCGGCCACAATTCCACGATTCTTTCCAGAACAGTTTATTATATACATAATACATATTATGTATGTCGCAGGGAAATGATAAAATCAAGGATTTGATCAACTCCCGGCAGATGCTAAAATAACAACTCGGTTATGCCATTTCCCTAAAGAAAGTCAATGATTTGATCACTGTTTTAGTGAAATGATGAAAATATATGTACCGAGGTGGTTTTTCCTATTTTTCTTCGCCCACCAACTGACTCTGCTGTTTTGTTTTGCTCGTTGCTGGCGCGAATATGAATGTCTGTTTTTGTTTGTCAAGCTGCTCAAATTCGTGCAGCTGGCTGACAAACTCCCGTAGTGTTTTTGTGAAAAGATGAAATAATATTGTTTTGATATTTTATTAAGTAAATCATGTACATATTATTCAATGTAGAGTAGGTAATAAATAATAGTAATTGAAACATAAATTAGAATTATTGCTCACATGGGCAGGTCATATAGCTATTTCGGTTTTTGTCAGAAAACCTCATCAGTGACTTTTAATGTGAATTCTAATAATTTCTAAACGACTAATTACTCGAAATAGAAGCATTAGTGCAGGGTCGGCCAACCCAAATGATCTCGCGGGCCGCACATATGGAAAATTAGAGGAAATGACGGGAAGATTGGACTGAAAAAATGTTCAAGGCGCATGCGGCCCGCGGGTTGGCCACTCCTGCATTAATGTTAAAGTCTGTGAAACGCAAGAGTTGAACCATGAACCTATGACGTAGTAAGCGAATGTGCTAACCATCACACCATCGGACTGGACGACGCTGCGCTGACAACATCACAGTTACCTGCTGTCTATATCAAACTCATAGTGTTTGTTTTTATTGTACACTGTCTAATGCAATTGTTCTTGCCTTACTTGAGAGCTCCGTCGGAGCACATACTTGAGGCAAATGAATGTATCAGTTTTTTGTTTCTGTAAGAACATTTCTTCGTTTTTACATTATGTTTACTTTCTGATTTGGGTGTGTCCTCCCTATCATATTATACAAGTTTATGTTTTTTCGGCAGATTGAATGTTAGAATGAATAGTATTTATTCGGACTTACTTGCCAAAGATAAATGACAATACTTAGTTGTCTATTTCTGTTCTGAAACAAAGCTATTTTAAGTGTACAACAACACAGAATTAGAATTATTGCTCACATGGGCAGGTCATATATAGCTATTTCGGTTTTTGCCAGAAAACCTCATCAGTGACTTTTAATGTGAATTCTAATAATTTCTAAACGACTAATTACTCGAAATAGAAGCATTAATGGTAAAGTCTGTGAAACGCAAGAGTTGAACCATAAACCTATGACGTAGTAAGCGAATGTGCTAACCATCACACCATCGGACTGGCTATATGACCTGCCCATGTGAGCAATAATTCTAATTCTTTGTTGTTGTACACTTAAAATAGCTTTGTTTCAGAACAGAAATATACAACTAAGTATTGTCATTTCTCTTTGGCAAGTAAGTCCGAATAAATACTATTCTTTCTAATATAAAGTATCCATACCATGGCGTGGCTTTTATTCCTTCATAAAAATCAATACAAGCCTCTGAAATTTATGCATTATGCGTATGTTTTTTACATTACAGGTAACAATATATATGCACACGCCATGATACAGCCGCACAATGTCCAGGAGCCCAAATCGCGAGTTCACGCAATAGTGCATAAAGGTAATACGTACCGCGTACCGACGTAATGCATATTAATATATATAAAATACATGCATTACTTTCCAGGCGAAAGCTCACATCCCACAATGCTAATAATATTGGTATGTGTATTTTTGGTTATGGTGATTTGTGGTGTGTCCATTGCACGTCTTAAAAATAATCACAAGTACACAAATCGACATCAGTCTTGTCCAAAGGTAAGTTTGCAAACGTGATAAATAATATAAAGCAAATTTTTTTGCATTGCATAACATGTTTACATTTGTTTATGCTTACGTTTGTCTAGAATGCAGAGGAAAGTTTGATCTGGGATGATTCTTCACTTACAATCACCATAAATCCAATGCAAACTGAGGGGGCTTCTGAAGACAGTTCTGATTCCGAGAATACAGAGTCTGACGACGAAGAAGGTGGGTACATTTTGTCATCATGTGTCAGCGATGATTAGTTGTAAAAGTTGCAATTATATATGACTGCATTTTCTAAAACTCCAGCTAAATGTCCTTTTTTGAAATTTTTCAGTGATGAAAGGCAGATTCGCTAACGTTAATCAGTTGGAATGGGACAATTCCAATATATTTACTACAGCAGATAACTAAAAGAGGACAGAGACAGCAACAACAGCATCAACAAAACAAGATACAGCAGCAAAAATTAGCAGCACACAAATATCAAGAGAAATCCAGATAAAAAAAGTTTAATTGTGTGTATAGAATGTAATACTTTGATGTAGCATAAGAAAGAATTAAAGTATATGAAATAGAATTTATTACAGGAAAATAAATAACAGAGAACAACTAGAGAAAGAACAAATATTTTTACTTGTTTTCTGATTGTTTCTGGTAATTTTCTTTAGTTTTTGATTTCAAACCAATCGTAGAAAACGTTCACACAACGAGAAAAAAGCGTAACCAACCCCCGATTGTAAAATTAGGTACGTTCGTAAATGCAACCCAGCAGTTGCACTGCAAAGCAACGCGTTCGTAAAAGCAAAATGGCGCTATACTACTGCGTGCAACGCGTTCGTTAATGCAACGACTTGGCACCGCAGTGACAAATTTCTGCAGAAAGCGGATCAAACGCCAAATTTCAAAAGCTCTTCCGCTCAGAGCGCCTCTCTCAAAAGGTCCACTATAACTGTCAAGCCAACTAGCTTTCCTGCCACTACCCATAAAGGGGCGGCAGTACAGACCGGCATGGACCGCTATATTAATATAAAGCGCAAACTAAGCCCTCAGAAAACTTCGTCTAAACAAGCACCCAAAATACAAAAACGTCTACAAGGAAGTGAAGATAATAATAATATATCAAATCAAAACCGGTTTGCTATCCTCGCAACCGTGAATGATACTCCTTCCAACAGCGAAGCAACTGAACCAATAAAAAATGCCAGGCCCCCTCTAATATACTTGCGTGAGCAGTGTTCTAGCGCATTAGTTGCAAATATAACGCGCCTAACTGGTAGCAATAATTTTCACGTAATTCCACTTAAAAATGGAAATATCAACGAAACCAAAATTCAGGCTTATTCGGAAAACAATTACCGTCAAATAACACAGTATCTAAACGAAAATAAAAAGAACTACTATACGTACCAGTTAAAAAGCAGCAAGGGTTTAGTAGTAGTAATAAAGGGTATCGAATCTTCAGTAGACACTGCGGAAATAAAAGAAGCATTAAAAGACGCTGGCTTCGAGGCCAAAAGCGTATTCAATATAAAAAACAAAGAAAAAACTCCACAACCACTTTTCAAAGTCGAACTCGAGCACGACACAACTAAACTGAGGAAAAATGAAACTCACCCCATATATAACCTCAGATACTTGCTACATAGAAAAATAACTGTCGAAGAGCCGCATAAACGCAAAGGCCCTGTACAATGCTCAAACTGCCAGGAATATGGCCACACGAAAGCCTATTGCACTCTGTGCGCTGTTTGCGCTGCTTGTGGCGATCCGCACCCGTCAGCCTCTTGCGACTTATTCAAATCGAACCCGCAAGCTAGAAAATGCAGTAACTGTGGTGGTAATCACACCGCGAACTATAGAGGATGCCCAGTTTACACGGAATTGAAAAAAAAATCTTACCAGCGGCAAAAAACTACTCCCTTGCAACTACCAACCACAGCACAAAATTTTCCAAACCTTCATACTACAGACCAAACTGCAAAATCAGCTCCAATGCTATCATATGCTGATGCTGTCAAGTCTCTACCATCCGTTAGTCCTCAAGGGGTCAACACACCATCAAACTTGGAAGCAATGATTTCCAATTTGGCTCAGTGCATGACCCAGTTCATGTCGTCAATGCAAGGTATGCTGCAAGAACTAATAAAGTCGCAAAACCAATTAATGCAAGTTCTTATTTCACAAAAATGAACAGCATTAGAATATGTCAGTGGAATGCGAACGGCATCAGCAACCACAAACTTGAAGTTCAACACTTCTTAGAAAATAAAGACATCGACATAATGCTTATATCTGAGACGCATTTAACGAATAAAAACAACTTCAAAATTCCTCGTTATACCTTCTACAGTACAAACCACCCAGACGGGAAAGCACACGGAGGTACAGGTGTATTAATTAGAAATCGCCTTAAGCATTACGCATTAGAAGAATATTGTAAAAATTATCTGCAAGCAACATCTATCTCGTTACAATGCTGGCAGGAGAGTATTACTCTAAGCGCAGTATACCGCCCACCTAGATTTTCCATATCTGATAGCCAGTTCACAGAATTCTTTAATACACTTGGCAAAAAGTTTATAGCTGCAGGTGATTACAACGCGAAGCACATGCACTGGGGTTCACGACTGACAAATCCTAAAGGAAGGCAACTGTTCTCGACACTAATGAGTCGGTGCTTAAATCTTGACTTCATATCATCCGGGCAGCCGACATACTGGCCCACTGATTCAAGAAAAAAACCAGACCTCATCGACTTTGCCATTTCCAAAAGCATCGACCGTCTCGCAGCATATGCGGAGTCATGCAATGATTTGTCATCTGACCACTCTCCAGTCATAATTACTTTGCACGAAAAGCCAAAAATCACACAAAGCAGAAATATTCTAACATCCAACAAAACCGACTGGCTCAGATATCGAAAGTATATAGGCAGCCACCTAAATACTGCACCCTCCCTGAAGCATACTAGCGACATAGACCAATCGTTGCAAGATCTCAATGACGTTCTTATTTCTGCAGCAGTACATGCAACTCCACCTGCCATGTCGCTCCCGAAACGAGTGACAAAGAAAATTCCTAGTGAAATAGAAGTACTAGTCAAAGAAAAAAGAAGGTTACGGAGAGAATGGCAAAAAAACCGCTCGCCGACTGCAAAACAAAAGCTTTCACTGGCCACTGCTCGACTCAAGGAAGCACTGAATCTCGAGCTAGAAAAAAACTTGGAAATCTACACGCAGAGATTAATTCCAACAGAGGCAACAAATTACTCCCTTTGGAGGACAAATAAAAACATTAAAGCCCCTAAAGAATGCGACGTACCCTTGCGCATTGAAAACGGCAGGTGGGCAAGGAGCGAAGATGAGAAAGCTAAAGCGTTTGCTGGACATTTACAAACTGTCTTCAAACCGAATCAGCCAACTAACAACTATGTAATTCCTACAAGTAAAAACAGAATGTCGACGAATATTTCGGCATTCAAAGAAAAAGACATATCGCTTGCCATAAAAAACCTTAATCCTAAAAAGGCACCAGGTTATGACTTAATTACCGCAAAAATGCTAAAAGAGTTACCTCTAACCGCCGTCAGAATAATACTGTATATATTTAATGCTATACTTAGAACAGGTTATTTCCCCCAATGCTGGAAGATATCTCAAATTATAATGTTACCGAAACCGGGTAAAGACCCAACCAGTCCATCATCATATAGGCCCATAAGCCTGCTTCCAACGATGTCAAAGCTATTTGAAAAGAACTTGCTTGAAAAAATACAGCCGCACATACAACAAGGGGGCATCATCCCAGACCACCAATTCGGATTCCGCAAAAATCACGGAACCATTGAACAAGTGCATCGAATAACTAACGAAATAAGAAAAGCCTTCGAGGAAAAGAAGTACTGCTCGGCTATATTTCTAGACATAGCCCAAGCCTTCGACAAGGTTTGGCACTCAGGCTTGTTGTATAAAATAAAGCAGTCGCTTCCTGGCAACACCCATACACTGTGGGAATCGTACCTCAGCGACCGTAAATTCAGAGTAAAAGTCAAAGAGTTCATAACTGATGACTTCGAAATCCTTGCTGGTGTTCCCCAAGGTAGCGTACTTGGCCCGCTCTTATACTTAATTTTTACAGCGGACCTGCCAACAACGACCAATTTGACAACGTCAACATTCGCTGATGATACCGCGATTCTCTATTCGCATCACAACCCAAAAACAGCTACGCGTGTTTTAAGCGAACACCTAGAAAAGGTTGAAACTTGGCTATCTAACTGGAGAGTAAGGGTAAACGAAAATAAGTGCGCTCACGTTACTTTTACTCTACGGAAAGAAACTTGCCCTCCTCTAACACTAAATAAGATAACTATTCCCCAGACAAACGAGGTGACCTATTTGGGTATCCACCTTGATCGAAGGCTGACTTGGCGAAAACACATAGAGGCAAAAAGGACTCAAATTAAATTAAAAGCACAAAAAATAAACTGGCTGCTCAACAGAAAGTCAAGACTTCGACTTCCACATAAGGTGCTTCTGTATAAGGCAACCATTAAACCAATTTGGGCATATGGAGCACAGCTATGAGGCAAAGCAAGCGCATCCAATGTTGAAATCATCCAGCGATCACAATCCAAAATTTTACGTACTATCACCGGTGCTCCATGGTTCGTGCGCAACGACGACATCCACAGAGACCTCAGCATCCCACTGGTAAAAAGTGAACTATCTGGGTTATGCCTTAAATACAACGACCGACTGTCACGACATCCCAACGAACTGGCAAAAAATCTGCTATGCTCTGCAAACTACTCTCGATTAAAAAGGCGAGACTTGCATTCCATTTGAACTGAATCCTTTTATACTACTTCTTTAAATATTGCTTTACTGTAATCTATTAATTCCCACAATGGTGAGAATTACAAATTTGTATTAGTTTTAAGATTTATCCTACTTATTGTTAGTTCATATAAATGAAGATTCAACAAATAATTAAGCTGGAAAAAAAAAAATAAAAAAATTTATCCTACTGTTGCCGTTTGCAAAACACGAAATGGAAACGTAGAAAATTTATTATAAATGGATCAAAATTTGTTTGTCATCTTGTATAAAGATGGAATACATCATCTGGATAGGTTTTTATTGTTTTAAAGTAATTATTTACTTTCGAGATCGATCTTTTTTCTTTTTCAGCTAGGTTTTTAGCACGACACATCTCTCTTTCACTCGTTTTACCCTTTCTTTATTGAAATTCATTAAAAGACTTTCACTTCGAGTTTCGCAATTATCAATTAATTCCTTAACCAAAATTTCCATCCTGAATCGCGTTCGTTAATGCAACAAAAGTTTCTGCAACCAACCTGCAAACGAAATCAGCTAATCGGGCAGTGACAACTGAAGTTGGCTGCACTGCTACTGTCACTGCACGAATTTACTGCATTTACGAACGTACCTATTTTCATATTCGAGGACAGCTGACTAAAAAAAATTAAATTAATAAAGCGGCCACAATTCCACGATTCTTTCCAGAACAGTTTATTATATACATAATACATATTATGTATGTCGCAGGGAAATGATAAAATCAAGGATTTGATCAACTCCCGGCAGATGCTAAAATAACAACTCGGTTATGCCATTTCCCTAAAGAAAGTCAATGATTTGATCACTGTTTTAGTGAAATGATGAAATTATATGTGCCGAGGTGGTTTTTCCTATTTTTCTTCGCCCACCAACTGACTTTGCTGTTTTGTTTTGCTCGTTGCTGGCGCGAATATGAATGTCTGTTTTTGTTTGTCAAGCTGCTCAAATTCGTGCAGCTGGCTGACAAACTCCCGTAGTGTTTTTGTGAAAAGATGAAATAATATTGTTTTGATATTTTATTAAGTAAATCATGTACATATTATTCAATGTAGAGTAGGTAATAAATAATAGTAATTGAAACATAAATTAGAATTATTGCTCACATGGGCAGGTCATATAGCTATTTCGGTTTTTGTCAGAAAACCTCATCAGTGACTTTTAATGTGAATTCTAATAATTTCTAAACGACTAATTACTCGAAATAGAAGCATTAGTGCAGGGTCGGCCAACCCAAATGATCTCGCGGGCCGCACATATGGAAAATTAGAGGAAATGACGGGAAGATTGGACTGAAAAAATGTTCAAGGCGCATGCGGCCCGCGGGTTGGCCACTCCTGCATTAATGTTAAAGTCTGTGAAACGCAAGAGTTGAACCATGAACCTATGACGTAGTAAGCGAATGTGCTAACCATCACACCATCGGACTGGACGACGCTGCGCTGACAACATCACAGTTACCTGCTGTCTATATCAAACTCATAGTGTTTGTTTTTATTGTACACTGTCTAATGCAATTGTTCTTGCCTTACTTGAGAGCTCCGTCGGAGCACATACTTGAGGCAAATGAATGTATCAGTTTTTTGTTTCTGTAAGAACATTTCTTCGTTTTTACATTATGTTTACTTTCTGATTTGGGTGTGTCCTCCCTATCATATTATACAAGTTTATGTTTTTTCGGCAGATTGAATGTTAGAATGAATAGTATTTATTCGGACTTACTTGCCAAAGATAAATGACAATACTTAGTTGTCTATTTCTGTTCTGAAACAAAGCTATTTTAAGTGTACAACAACACAGAATTAGAATTATTGCTCACATGGGCAGGTCATATATAGCTATTTCGGTTTTTGCCAGAAAACCTCATCAGTGACTTTTAATGTGAATTCTAATAATTTCTAAACGACTAATTACTCGAAATAGAAGCATTAATGGTAAAGTCTGTGAAACGCAAGAGTTGAACCATAAACCTATGACGTAGTAAGCGAATGTGCTAACCATCACACCATCGGACTGGCTATATGACCTGCCCATGTGAGCAATAATTCTAATTCTTTGTTGTTGTACACTTAAAATAGCTTTGTTTCAGAACAGAAATATACAACTAAGTATTGTCATTTCTCTTTGGCAAGTAAGTCCGAATAAATACTATTCTTTCTAATATATAGTATCCATACCATGGCGTGGCTTTTATTCCTTCAATAAAAATCAATACAAGCCTCTGAAATTTATGCATTATGCGTATGTTTTTTACATTACAGGTAATAATATATATGCACACGCCATGATACAGCCGCACAATGTCCAGGAGCCCAAATCGCGAGCTCACGCAATAGTGCATAAAGGTAATACGTACCGCGTACCGACGTAATGCATATTAATATATATAAAATACATGCATTACTTTCCATGCGAAAGCTCACATCCCACAATGCTAATAATATTGGTATGTGTATTTTTGGTTATGGTGATTTGTGGTGGGTCCATTGCACGTCTTAAAAATAATCACAAGTACACAAATCGACATCAGTCTTGTCCTAAGGTAAGTTTGCAAATGTGATAAATAATATAAAGCAAATTTTTTTGCATTGCATAACATGTTTACATTTGTTTATGCTTACGTTTGTCTAGAATGCAGAGGAAAGTTTGATCTGGGATGATTCTTCACTTACAATCACCATAAATCCAATGCAAACTGAGGGGGCTTCTGAAGACAGTTCTGATTCCGAGACTGTTGCCGTTTGCAAAACACGAAATGGAAACGTAGAAAATTTATTATAAATGGATCAAAATTTGTTTGTCATCTTGTATAAAGATGGAATACATCATCTGGATAGGTTTTTATTGTTTTAAAGTAATTATTTACTTTCGAGATCGATCTTTTTTCTTTTTCAGCTAGGTTTTTAGCACGACACATCTCTCTTTCACTCGTTTTACCCTTTCTTTATTGAAATTCATTAAAAGACTCTCACTTCGAGTTTCGCAATTATCAATTAATTCCTTAACCAAAATTTCCATCCTGAATCGCGTTCGTTAATGCAACAAAAGTTTCTGCAACCAACCTGCAAACGAAATCAGCTAATCGGGCAGTGACAACTGAAGTTGGCTGCACTGCTACTGTCACTGCACGAATTTACTGCATTTACGAACGTACCTATTTTCATATTTGCTTGATTGATAATCATTATATATGTTATATTGTTTAGGTTTCTTAAATAAATTCAACACTTCTAATGGTAGAAGTTTTATTTACTTAATTCAGTAATATTATTTTCATCAGTTGCATCAGAAGTTGTGATATTTGATTCTAAAGTTGAAACAATAGGCTTCTGGTTTGAAAATTATGAAACATATTTTATCGCATAACATCGTAATTGGCGTTCACAATAGAATTCGTCGAAAGTGATTGATTCTTGCTATTTTTATTGATCGCAGTATTTATTTGAACTTGAAACACATCAACCGGCTGAACGTTACTGAGAAAATTTATTTAAATATATGTATACTAGCTGTTACCCGCGGGTTCCACCCCACGCTTTTATAAAAATACGTAATGTCAATGATGCTCTGATTGGATGCTGCTGTATTTAATTGTATTTAATTTAATAGCAGTGTTTGCCAGCCTGTCTTTTTCTTGGTTTCTGTTGTTTTCTGTTGAACAGAAGGGCTTCTTGCTGATGCTTGTGATGTCTATATATTTGTAGGGAAAGTCATGAATGTAGGTCCTTACAGAACTATCTGTGTATGTAGATTACTCCTTTGGTGGAAGGCCAAAATTAAAGTCAGGACCCCCCTTCACTCCTCATGGACCACCACTTTTTTACGGTACATACATTTAAGGTATGCCACCCCACCTTGTCTAATGCCCCTAAATCTATATATGTATATAAAACTCAAATTATGTAAACATTTTTACATGTATGTATGTATGACTAAATACTAACAGAATAAAAATTTTAATGTTGTATGACTTGTAGTTCTAAAGACATGCCAAATCAAAGATTTAAGTTGTATAAGTGGTGCCACGCCCCGTTGTCCCATGCCCCTAAATTTGTTTAGCAAATTAACAAAAGGGCACGACTAAATTCTAACAAAACAGAATTTCAATGTTGAACGACTTGTCTATTTAAGGATATGTATACCAAATAAAAGATTTAAGTTGTATGAGGGGTGCCACGCCTCGTGTCCAATGCCCATTCCATTTTCCCAGTTGAAGAATACGGAGATTCCTTTATGTATGATATATAGTTCTAAAGTAATACCCAAATGTGGAGTTGATTGAAAAGTGCCACGCTACTTGTCCTACGCCCATAATATTGTACCAGTGGGACGACTCATCCAAGAGGTGCTTGCATACGGAATTTCAATACTGCGCGACTTTTAGTTCCAAAGCTATTCGATATCAATGATTTGGTTTGTATGGGTGGTGCCACGCCCCTTATCCAATGCCTTTCCCATTTTCCCAGTTCAATGATACGGATATGTAATATGTTTCTACCGAGTTTTATTGATGTATGAAGTATATTTCTAAAGTTATACTCGTATAGGATTTGATTGAAGTGCCACCCCCTTGACCGACGCCCATATAATTTTACCAGTGCGACGACTCATCCAAGATGTGCCTGCGTACGGAATTTCAATGCTGCGCGACTTGTACTTTCAACGAATTGCCATATCATAGAATTAAGTTATATGAGGGGTGCCACCCCTTACACCCCGTACACCTTGTAGTTTTAAAGATATGCCAAATCAATTATTTAACTTGTATGGGAGGTGCCACGTCCCCTTGATGTATACAATTTTTTTATAGCCTATAACCATCCTTGAAACATCTATAGTCTATGTGCCAAATTTGGTTATGATCGATCAAGCCGTTTAGGACGCAACTCCGAACATATGTACATACATACATAATTTGATTTTTATATATATAGATAGATGTATTTAAATAAATAAAATTATATAAAAAAAACTTTTTCAAAATAAGCTTTAATTTATTTAATGTACTAAAAAGTAGAAAATAAATTGTTTCCAAGTCACCTGTATCAATAAAAGCTTGGGGCGCTCATGTGTTCAAAATTTGTCAACCAATTGATACAATATTTTATTTAATTTATTTTTTGTAAATAGATTCTAGTAATGAAAGATAAGTGTGAATATAGGTTTTGAGCGCACAAGCTTTTATCAATAGTAATAGTGATCGACCCTAATATTCGTGGCATATTTGTGGCGTGATGAGTTGTTGTTGTTTTGCTTGCAAGGTGCGGCGAGTAAGTTCCTATCGTTTTTCATTGATGTGTGGTGTACCTATAATTATAATCTGAAGCCCAAGTGTGTAGTTGCTTGAAAAGTGCCACACCCCCTGTCCTACGCCCATAAAATTTTACCGGTGGGACGACACATCCAAGAGGCGACTGCATACGAAATTTCAATGCTGCACGACCTTTAGTTCCAAAGCTATTCTATATAAACGATTTTGTTTGTATGGGCAGTGCCACGCCCCCTTATCCAGTGTCTGCCTTATTTTCTCAGTAGAAGGATATGGATATGTAGTAAGTTCCTACCGAGTTTCATTGATGTGTGATGTGTAGTTCTAAAGTTATACACAAATCTGGAGTTGATAAAAAAGTGCTACCCCCTTATCCTACGCCCATAAAATTGATATTATTTCATGCATATCATATTGATTCATGCATTGGCCTGGTGTTTACACATGTATGCTAAGTTTCAGATCTCTAAGTAGTCGGGAAGTGGGTGAAAAATTGATTACTAGATTTGACGACCCACATACATACCGCTGACCGCTGACATACCGGATGTGAACCTAATATAAAGCTTATAATAATAAATAAGTGGCCCTAGAGCGCGAGGGACTTTTAGAGATTTACAATTCAAATCCCTGCTACAATTTTGTACTATTCAAGATGCTGCAGACTGCAAGTTGCAGTTGAATTGTCTTCCATTTCGATATTTCACGAAGTTCACTTGATACTCTAAAACTGATTGCTTCTATGTGCCTTTTATAACTCTTACGCCCTTCTCGCAAGTAGCTTCCGAACTTCTAGAGCGCATAGGTACCAGAGAACTGCAATGAGTACTCATTGCACTAAGTATACTCTGTCGAAACTCTGTTTTCTACCCTTACTCATACTTACTCATACTTAGTTGAAAAAACTGAGTAAAGCGACCTACTTACTCTGTTTGAAATCCCAAATAATAAGTTTTTAAGCCTACTCATAGTATGACGTCAGCAAACTCATTGATACTCATTCCTGCATTCCTTCCGTTTCTAAGCCAGGGTTGCGCTGATTCACAAAAATGTAATTTTTTAATACTATTTGACTTTCAATTTCAGCGCACTTTTTTCAAAACATGTAACACAAATTGCTATATA
Organism: Neria commutata; assembly: GCA_963457695.1. Lineage (NCBI taxonomy): Eukaryota > Metazoa > Arthropoda > Insecta > Diptera > Micropezidae > Neria > Neria commutata. The sequence continues at coordinate 1,294,515 of OY735250.1, forward strand.
CAATAGTTGGTTAATAATATCTTAACACGAAAGGGTTGAGCTTGTATGCGTGTTTGACATTATAATGATACAATTAAATTAACTTTTGTTCAGCTTATAAAACTTAAAATATTGCTGTAAATTGTTAATTAGATAACAGATTAAGTACCCATTGGCATCCTGGTATGCTAGACTAGGAAAATTTTTATTATAAACGGGAAGTGAAAAATAGTGTTTTTTGAAAAAGTGCACTGAAACAATTTTTAACAAAAAAAAGTTAAGTTACAGTGAAACAGGAGAAACTGGACCGAAGTAATAAAAAACAGAATCGGAATGTTTGTTTTATGATCCTACTAAAATTGTTCCTTGAAATCAAAGTGTTTTGTCGAAAAGCGTAGTGTTCTAGTGTTGGCTGGGAAAGTGGAGTGATATACATTCATTGAAATGCTAACGGCAGCACCGTCACTTTTCCACGCAGATGTGTGTTCTCTCTTCCTGCTCTTCTACGCTCATTTCAAGAGAAAAGGGGCGTGCTATTGAAAAATGACATGATGTAGAGATGTAAGCTTTGATCCTTAAATGAAACCGTGACCTGCGTATGCGATCGTACGAATTAGCCATATACAACTTTCGTTATGATTATTTGGCTTCCTGTGTATAATAGCGCATAGTGCAGTAATAGAGTTGTTTACTCGATTTCCATTGTAATGGGCAATGTTAAAAGCAATGGGGCAACTAAAATAAATTGACTCTAGGCACTTATCAAACGTCATTCTAGAGCAGGCATAAGTTTACCAAGCTAGGTATATGTAATAATAATGCCCAAAATATAAAACCGGTATTGACAAACGACGTAATATTAATAGTAAAATAAGAATAACCGTTAATTCGAATATTCTATAGCAACAAGTACTCGAGTAACGCATTGCAAGACTCTACTTGTTCAACATCAACAACACGCAGGATCTGAGAGCGATATTTCCCATTCTGAAATAGGTAGCGCTTAGAAGAGCGCAACTGCGAGCAGGTAGGAGCACATGCAGTAAAAGCAGTGATGTCAACTTCCTTATTTTTCAGCAGATTTAACGCATTTTTAAAATTGAAATGAATTGAAAGAATATACTGCTTAAAAATGCATCCATAAAAAGGTCGAATAGCACTTGGAATCTTATAGATATCTTACGGTCTTACGGTATTAATGAATTGAAAGTATGTGGAAACTGGCGCGCCGGCTCCTTTTGCATATACCTGGATATGAAAATTCAACCATATTGTTATCTTGAAAGAAATTTTTGTAGAGCAGGTGCTTAATCCCGTAAAGACTAACGGGTTTCTGTGGCCTTTTTTATTATGCGAAATATTTATATGACATTTTTTGTATTTGCAAGCATATCTTTATTTTTACGAATTGCTGGTTTGTGTAAAAAAAAACCGCATTTCGCGAATTCAGGCCAGGGCATGTGGAAAATTTGAGAGTATACATCACTGCTGAAAAGAGATCGGCGCAGCTGCTATTCTTTAACACATGCGAATGTAGGTAGAGCATGAACTAGGATCCGTTATTGTTGTACAGTAGGCTAATATGTCCTTTTTGAAATGCAACAAAAATTAAAAAAATAAGTTAACTTAATTGCTGTATAATGAATGAAAATCGATGATTTATGTAATAAAATAGAATTATCCCGATGAATTACAAATAAATTTGTTGAACATTATTGCGACGTCATTTTAATGAGTGAGTGAGCAAGTGATAGTGTCGACATTGGCCTCAGAATTTTTGTTTTGATTTAAAATTGCTAAATTGGTTGCATATTGAAAAAGTACGTTCTCTCATAAAAGCCTCCCTCAATTTCGAAATTATTTATTTTGTAAACTGCTTCTTAAAGATCACAAATGCTAGTTTCTTCCACAACATAATGACGTTTCTTTATTACAAAATCTGCAAGCGACCTCTTATCATAGACAACCGCGCCAAACACCTGCACGCCTAGCCGTCCGCAGTGGTCGCGACATAAAAAATACTTATTAGGTAGAATGCGTTCAAAAAGGCGAAAAATTTGCAGGCAACACACACACAAATCAAAACAGCATCCCAGGCAAGTGTGTATAAAAAATGTAAACAAACGGACGGACAGCTCAAATAATGCTGCCGTCGGGTGTGCTGCTTAAGGACAGAAATAAGAGTTGAAAGGGATATAAGTATGTATATTGGATAAATGTGATTAATTAATGTATATTTAATGTGCTCTTTAAAAAAATATGACCTTAAAAATATTTGACGAAAAGTAACTGCAAAATCTGAGAAAGCGCTTTATCAAGATATGTATATCAATGCAAATAAAATAGATGAAAAAATATTAAATAAGGCAAAATATTTGAAAAATGCTCTGCGCTTAATTTGATAAAATTTAAAGGCAAGCAAACATATTATTTGCCTAATAGGAAATTGCCATTTGTCAGTTTGCAGTCGGCAAAATGAAAATTCGACAAGACGGCAAAGAATCAAGAAATTGAGAAATGTACGGCACTCGCACCAAACCAATTTCCCAAAACCGGTTTTTGTCACGTGTTGGAACATACATGAGAACAAGCAGAACATCCACACTTTGGTCTGTTCTGCTTGACATCAGCAGCGATACTGTCGAATTCGACTGCATGCGGAATGCGAAAGAAACTCAATCAATCCTGCGGCGAACAAACCGGTTCTCGAATTTACTCAATATCCGCCACACAAACGGCAGCATAATGGCCGGAATTGCTCGAGAAAAATGAGCAGGTTTCTGGGTAGAATGAGTGAGTTTTCTACTAGTTTTTCTGTACTAAAGTCACGCATTTTTAGCACTCCTTCTCCTTATATTATCTTTGGGTTGCAGAAACTTTTGTTGCATTAAAGAACCCGATTCAGGATGGAAATTTTGGTTAAGGCATTAATTGATAATTGCGAAACTCGAAGTGAGCGTCTTATAATGAATTTCAATAAAGAAAGGGTAAAACGAGTGAAAGAGAGATGTGTCGTGCTAAAAACCTAGCTGAAAAAGAAAAAAAGATCGATCCCGAAAGTAAATAACTACTTTAAAACAATAAAAACCTATCCAGATGATGTATCCCATCTTTATACAAGATGACAAACAAATTTTGATCCATTTATAATAAATTTTCTACGTTTCCATTTCGTGTTTTGCAAACGGAAACAGTAGGATAATGACTGCGAAAACTGCAGAAATTTGTCACTGCGGTGCCAAGCCGTTGCATTAACGAACGCGTTGCACGCAGTAGTATTGCGCCATTTTGCTTTTACGAACGCGTTGCTTTGCAGTGCAACCGCTGGGTTGCATTTACGAACGTACCTTATCGCTCACACTCTTTTCGATGAATCTAGTCGAATGCAATAAGAAAGAAAAGGTACGTTCGTAAATGCAGTAAATTCATGCAGTGACAGTAGCAGTGCAGCCAACTTCAGTTGTCACTGCCCGATAAGCTGATTTCGTTTGCAGGTTGGTTGCAGAAACTTTTGTTGCATTAACGAACGCGATTCAGGATGGAAATTTTGGTTAAGGCATTAATTGAAAATTGCGAAACTCGAAGTGAGAGTCTTTTAATGAATTTCAATAAAGAAAGGGTAAAACGAGTGAAAGAGAGATGTGTCGTGCTAAAAACCTAGCTGAAAAAGAAAAAAATATCGATCCCGAAAGTAAATGGCAAACAAATTTTGATCCATTTATAATAAATTTTCTACGTTTCCATTTCGTGTTTTGCAAACGGCAACAGTAGGATAATGACTGCGAAAACTGCAGAAATTTGTCACTGCGGTGCCAAGCCATTGCATTAACGAACGCGTTGCACGCAGTAGTATTGCGCCATTTTCCTTTTAAGAACGCGTTGCTTTGCAGTGCAACCGCTGGGTTGCATTTACGAACGTACCTAAATTTCGAACATCTGTTCGAAAGCTCATTTCACTTATTCATATTCCACAGAAATACAGATATTATATAATAAAGAAGCTTCAGACCTGCTTGGAGCTTTTTCGACATGCAAAGATTGAGATCTGTGAGACTGCGATACACAATCAGCCCAATCGGCAATTCCGGGGGAAAATTTTTTCCATTTAAATATTTCTCTTCCTCCGAAGGGAATTCTTCTATTGTGAATTTCCCTCGAAAAATATTTCCACTCGAAAAAGTGCTGCCAAATCAAAATGTAAAATTTTCATTTTCGAAGACAGCTGTCAATGAAAATAAAACAAATAAAGCGGACATAATTCTGCAGTACGTTTTCCAAAACAGTCAGGTATATAACTGCATGTGCTTTCGTTTTCGTCCGCCACCTGTGCCACTTCTGGCTTTTCCTGCGGCAGCACCAAAATTCTATTGGAGGGTTATAATTTTAGGCATTTCAAGAAAATTAGCAGTATAAAAACACATTTCCATAAAATATGATTAAAGAATTTTTTTTTAAAATTCTTCATTTACAATTTCTTTATATTATTTTGATATACCTTTTTTGTCCGCCCAAACCTATAACTCGACAACGGTTAGTTAAAATTCGTGCAAAATTGAATTTTGAACCTTCTTTTACTCCACTCCAGATTTTATTGGGGGCCTAGCTCAATTGAACTTATATAAAAGCAGCAATAAATTGATAATTTTGTTACAAATTTAATTTACATTTCAAAATACTGATTTTTCCCCTGCAAATTATTGATGGAATTCACAGCAAAAAAAAGGGTGCATTTTTCCATCGGATTGACGTTCACGATAGCAAGATTTCCTCGGAAATTTTTCGAACATGATTCACGATACCAAATTTCGGAGGCAGGGAAATACAGGGAATAACAACCAAACTTCGAACAGATGGTGTTGATATAAGCTATTTGGTTGGTTGGTTGGTTGGTGCACAGGATGGCACTTTTACTAAAACCACTACAATTTGCCGGCAGAGGCGCTGATGCAAGTCGAATCCAATAAGAATGCAATACGAAAATTAGTACTTCCGTTTCACAAAATTGAAGGTTACCCTCCGCAAAGAAGTTTTACTTCAAAAATAAATTAGACCAAATTAGTTGGAATTTTAAAGATTGGCTACCTAAGCAATAAATTAAAATATATCAATGCAAATAATATGAATACAAAATTATTAAATAAAACAAAATTTTTGGAAAATGTATTGCGCTTAAATAAATTTGATAAAATTTAATGGCAAGCCAAAATATTATTTGCCAAATAGCAAATTGTCATTTGTCAATTTGCCGTCGGCAAAACGAAAATTCGATAAGACGGCAAAGAAATAAGAAATGCTCGGCTAATATCACAGAACACACATCCTAAAGCAATTTCCCAAAACCGGTTTCTTCCACGTGGTAGCCACATATGTACATGTGAACAAGCAGAACATTTGGTCTGTTCTGCTCGACATCTGCAGCGATATATCCACCCGACTCGTATGCTGCCGTGTCCAGTAGCAACATGTTCCTTTGCATCCCGCTGGAATGTTTCTTCTGGGATTTCTGTCAACAAATCACGCATTTTTTCGACTGGAACGGTTTGTGAGACCTTCTCCTTATATGACTTTGCCAACGATACCATACCAAATTACATCTATCGAAATATTTGCATCCTTTTCACTGAACTCGAAGAATTTCCAATTCCTGAATCATTCTTCTTCTTCTTGATTGGTCAGTAACAACCCGTTACCAGGCTACGACCTTACGTATCGCCTTCTTTTTAGGCACCCCTGATAAGCGCGCGCCTTCTCCAATTGGAAATACCAAGCATTACCTGTGCCTCCTCTACTTGGTCTTTCTATCGCAGACATTGCTTCCCGTGCCGGTTCTGTCCTCCAATAACTTTTTAAGATATTTAGCTATTATTGATTCAGAATATGTGGTCAATCCTAATAAAACGTCTGGGACAATACCAAACAGCCCCGACGAACCTGGACGTGTTATGGCGACGTGTCCTTAAAATTGATGTAAGGTGCAAAATAGAGTACATGCGAGATGTTTTCTTTTTATTGGTTTTTTCTTCGAATTTGTTTTTAACTACTAGTTGTTACCCGCGGGTTCCATCCCACGCTTTTATAAAACACGCAATGTGAATGATGCTCTGATTGGCTGTTTCTGTATTTAATTGTACATATTTAAGGGGGTTTTGCGCATGGGCCGAGCTCGCCGCGCCTTGCAAGCAAAACAACAACAACTCATCGCGCCACAAATATGCCACGAATATTAGGGTCGATCAGAGCCGTATTATTTGTTAAATTGAGGATATGACGATAGGAGACACTGTGAATACCCGAAATATTGTGTACTGCTCTGCAAGTTTTAAATTCTTTTTGCGAAAAATTTCAGAGCTCTAAAATTGAATTTATGGAAGACTAAAAAGTAGAAAATAATAATATTATATAAAAAAAATACTTTTTAAAAATAAGCTTTAATGTACTAAAAAGTTTAGTTTAGTTTATTCAATTTAAGTCTATGGACAATAAATCCTTACAGACTAGTTCAATAACATAACATAATAGAACTTAAAAACAAAGGGTAGACAAGGCCGGTGAGTATGCTAGGCATTCTTCGGGTTTGACTTTGTTTTCCGAAAATCCGACCAAGAACGAATCTTGAGATCAATTGGCCACACAGTGTGATCGAGCAATTTATCATAGTGTGATGGGGTGACACCCAACTTAAAGTTGACATACTTAAGAGACTCATTGGGAAAATCTTTTTTAACCAGCCTCTGACAGGAGAAATGCTGTCTCTCAATTCCTGTCCGGCTGGCAACGAAAGTAACTAGGGCATCCACAGAGACATCTGGCGAAAACGGAGTGAGATGCAAAAACTTTTTACTCACAGCTACACCCAGGCCAGAGTTTTCATAAGAGCCAACAATAACAACCTCTCTTTGTCTTTTCTGTTTTCTGCCGTGGACAGTATTCCAGGCGTTATCAGCTGCTTGCCCAACAATAACAGACGGAGGAGTAGGTGAAAGCAAGTCTGCATCAGTAGATGGAGTAGTAAGCGATGATGCGAGAGAGTTACAAATGGCAGAAAGTCCAAATGAGCTCGGCAAAACAGCAGCAGAGTCGAGAGCTACCGCATTATCGGCACCAGTACCTACACTGACAGCATTTGAGAGCGGAGCAGGCGCGACGCCGGCACAAGCATTGACGTTAACCGCAGCGCTAGCAGCAAACGAAGCTTTGGCAGCAACAGCAGCATTGGCAGCAACAGCAGCGGAGTCATACACAGCCGCATAGACGGCAACGGTATTCAAACTGGCAGCATTTGGGAGCACGGCAGAGGCGGTTTCAGCACAGGCATTGGCGCTGGCGGCAGAATTAGCAGCACAGGCGATGCCAGCAGCAGAGGTAGAATTGGAAACAGCAGAAGCAGCGTTGGCAGCAGCACACGTAATTGAAAAGTAGAAAATAAATTGTTTCGAAGTCACCTGTATCTTACTATCAATAAAAGCTTGGGCGCTCATGTGTTCAATATTTGTCAACCAGTTACCACAATATTTTATTTAAATTATGTTTTGCAAATAGATTCTAGTAATGAAAGATAAGTGTGAATATGGATATTGAGCGCACAAGCTTTTATTGATAGTAAGATACTGGTGACTTCGAAACAATTTATTTTCTACTTTTTAGTACATTAAAGCTTATTTTTAAAAAGTTTTTTTTATATAATTTTATTTTTCAGTAAAAATGCACGACAAAATACTAACAGAATACAGAAATAAATATAATGTTGTACAACTTGTAGTTTTAAAGATATACCAAATCCAAGATTTATGTTGTATGAGAGGTGCCAAGCTTCTTGACCAATGCCCCTCCTATGTTTCGAGTTCAAGGGTACGGATATAAAGTAAGTTCCTACCGTGTTTCATTGATGTATGAAAGGAGGTGCATGTACAGTGCCAAACAAAATTATTGGCACAGTGGCACTTTTTAAATAAATCGAGAAATTTCTTGTAAATGAAACACAAAATTGATTTAAATTTATTTTATTCTTATGCAAACATCTACTGTTCATTTAGTAGTAGCATAAATTTAAATTTAAATACAAGGATTTCAAAGAAAAAAATTAAAACGTATTCAGAAGCCCATTTTCGTAGCGACAAAATTATTGGCACAGCAGCACTAAGTGCTATTATTTTCTTATTTATTATCTGATCTGCAACATAGTCGTATACGATCATATGGCGTGTACCATTATGCACCAATGGCGCACTTTTAAAACTGTGAAACGTGGTTGTTTTAGTAACAAATCCTCAAAACTTAAATAAAGATCAAAATATGGCCCGAAAACAAAAAGAAATAACTGAAGCGAAGCAAAAAATTATTTTACAGTTGCACAAACAACGCAAATCTTATGCAGAAATTGGAGATATTATGGAAAGAAGCCGATTTATTATTCGCAGCATTGTGAAATGATTTTCTGACACAACAAACTTCTCCAGTAAAGAACATAGTGGCCGACCCCGGGCACTCAATGCGAAAGAAACGACTCAAATTATCACAAAAATTAAAAAAAATCCTAAGTTAACATCAGCACAGATCGTAGCAAGGATAAAGGAGAACTTGATAAAGAAATCCACCCAATAACCATGCGTCGAACACTATAAAGTGCCGTGTACAAAGTAAGACTCACAAGGCGAAAATCGCTTATAAGCGTAATTAGTAGAAAAAAAGTTTTACCTTATGCCCAAGAATATAAAAATATGAAAAATATTAAATTTACTCTTATCACAGAATAATACATTGCTCCAACAGCTATCAGGTTTATTTTATTATTCGATAACAAAGATTTGGTTTGCATGGGCGATGCCCCCCTTATCCAATGCCCGTCCCATTTTCCCAGCTCAAGGATACGGATATGTAGTAAGTTCCTACCGAGTATCATTGATATACCCGAATAGGAGTTGATTGAAAAGTGTCACGCCCCTTATCCTACGCCCATATAATTTTAAAAGTGGGAGGACTCATCCAAGAGGTACCTGCGTATCGAATTGCAATGCTGCGCGACTTGCAGTTTCAAAGATATGCCATATCATAGAGTTAAGTTATATGAGGGGTGCCACGCCCCAAATTTTTACAGCTGGAAGACACTACTAAACACTAACATAATACAAAGTTTTAATAGCGTACGCCTTGTAGTTTTAAAGATATGCCAATTCAATTATTTAAGTTGTATTGGAGGTGCCACGCCCTCTTGATGTATCCAAATTTTTTATAGCCTATGACCATCCTTGGAACATCTATATGTGCTAAATTTGGTTATGATCGATCAAGCGGCTTAGGACGGAACTGCGAACATACATATGTACATACATAATTTGAATTTTATATATAGACTAGCTGTTACCCGCGGGTTCCACCCCGCGTTTTTATAAAAATACGCAATGAGAATTATGCTCTGATTGTATGTTTCTGTATTTAATTGTATTTTATTTAATAGTAGTTGTTGCGACGAATGCAACTTTGCTTTACGATCAGCTGTTTTCGCGTTTACTTTGTCTGTCATTCGGTCATGCAACCCTGTCGCCGATGGTCTGCCCTGGGCGATATCTACTTACTGCTGTCTATTTCTTTGGCAAGCTGACGTCGTATGAGAAAGTTCACAATCTCAATCGGAAAACATCGAGGGCAACTGGGCGAAGACAGCGATGTAAGATATCTCTAATTAATTGTAATACTTCTTATAATATACTTCTTATAATAATCTTCAATAAAGATTTTAGCGATTACTGCAATATTTCACTGGAATATACAGGCTCAAAATAGCCGTCTTTTTATTGTCGCCCGAAGTCCCTACAGTAGTGTTTGCCAGTCTGTCTTTTTCTTGGTTTCTGTTGTTTTCTGTTGAACAGCAAGGCTTCTTCTTGCTGATGCTTGTGATCTGTGTATGTAGATTACTCCTTTGGTGGAAGGCCAAAATTAAAGTCACGACTCCCCTTCACTCCTCACGGACCGCCAATTTTTTACGGTACATACATTTAAGATGTGCCACGCCACCTTGTCCCATGCCCCTATACCTATATATATATAACTCAAAATTGTGTAAAAATGTTTACATGTATGATATACTGCGAACATACATACATACATAATTTGAATTTTATATATAGAGTTTGTTGAGAATTGAGCATGAAAAAGGGAATTTTTCGATTTGAGTTGTTATACACTCAGAAGTGCACGAAATACAAACATTTGTGCTCCCCACTGTACATGCTCACGCACAGCTAATGTTGCCATATTGACAGTTTTAACTGTAAATTACCGTTCTTTAAACATGCGTACAGTTTTTAAAATTACCTCCTAGTACAGATTACAGTTTTTTTAAAATTTCAGATTTGAAAGAATAAATTAAAATGGTTTCGGGTTTTTTGATTACAATAAAAAATAAATTTATATTTAAAGACATTAATAAATTAAATAAACTACTATTTCAAAGTGAAAGTCCGCAAATTCATTTGCTTAATAGTGCAATAACTTGTTTGTACAAAAAATATTACAATTCTTTATAAAAGATGAGTTTTTTTTAACGGAAACGAATTTAAAATATTGATATAAATGACTCTGTATATCTAAGGGCCAGTTTCTCAGTGGATGTTTAAATCTAATTTGCGAATTGAGTTTAAATCTAGTTTAACTTTTCTTGAGTTTCACAGTGCATTTATTTAAATACGGAATAATGAATGGCAACTTCGAATATTTGACAATTGAACACAGCACAACTTGCCAAAAACATATGTTCAATTGTTCAATTATGGAGGCAGCGCGAGCTAAAAATTTTTCGTCGGCCGAAAGAAGTGAATTATTGGATATTCTTCAAAGAATCCACAGTTTATATTATTTATAATACTACGGGATCATTTATATGTGCTACACCATGCAGTTGTATGTTTAATTTGGCCGCTTATAAATTGCAATATTGTCGACGCAGCTTGCCTGCACATCCGAAATCAGCTGTTTATTTGTTTTCGATTGCAACTCTGTGCCGTACTTAAATGCCCACAACCGGGCATTTAAATTGTATTTAACTTCCCACTGTGAAACTGAAATTCCCTATTTAAACTGCAATCAGAGTTTAAACATCCACTGTGAAACTGGCCCTAAGACCTCTTACAGATATTTATTTAGGTAGAGAAATATGTATAGCATTGACGTCAACTCATCAACTACCTCAGTCGGAGGAAATCGACTTTAGAGTACACTGCTTGAAATTTTATGTTGAGCTATGCAACAGAAATAATATGTATATAATAAATATATAAAAATATATAATAAATATGATTTTGAAAATGAATTTCTCAAAGCTGGAACTGTTGGCTCCTCGGAATGTTTAAAACAATTATCAACCATCTTTAGCACAATTTAGCCGTTGGACAAATGTAATAAGCATTGAAGAATTACAGGAAGTTGATGATGAATGGTGCGAATTACGTCACAGAAATTTTACTGCTTTAAAATTAACTTCTGAAATAGATATTGAAATATTTTGGGAGTCAAGTTGAAGAAAAAAGGGGGAGATGGAAGTGAAGCTTTTCCTCTTTTGAGAAAAATACTTGCAGCTGTTCTTCGCATGCCAGTAGCCACAGCAAATGTAGAAAGAATATTTTCTCAAATAAACTTAAATAAAACCAAAAAAAAGAAATTAACTAGCACTCTGCGGAATTTTAAGAACGAAAGATCCCCTAAAAAAATTACTCCAATTGTATTAAATTTGAGTCATCGAATGAAATGTACAATAAAATTAACCAAACTATGTACGCAAAATGAAATTTAATTTCTTTAATAGAAAATGAAAATGTGATTAAAATCGTTGAATTATCATATTATGCTTAAGCTTATTATTTTATTCAAAATGAATTGTTTTGTGTAATTTTTGTTTAATAAAATTTAAAAAAAACGTGATTTCACGAAAATCCTTTCGTTTTTGAAAGTTACAGTTTTTTGGCTGAAAATACAGTTTTCTGATTGGAAATTTACAGTTTTTTATAAAAATCTGGAAACATTGCGCACAGCCATTCCGATACGAGCGGCAGCATGATGGTCGGTATTACTCGGCAAAAATTACCACGTTTCTACACAATCGTAAGCAGCATGACCACTGTTTTTACTGCTTTTGCTGTCAACAAATCACGCAGTTTTTCCCCTGAAAAGCCTTGAAATATCTTTCCATTATACAATCTTTGGACTTAACGCACCGAAGTCTCTTTTTATACGATAGATACGTTCCAAATAAAATCGTGTAAAAAAATACATTAGCTAGTATTATTTGGTGACCGTAGTAGGTGACCGGTACGAACCAGATCTATGAGTTCCAAAAACCCTGCCTCGGACAAGAGGCCAACCGCCGCACGGGGCACGGCGCTAAACTCTGCCAAAACACCAGTCGCGACTCCTGCAGTAGCAAGGGCTCGCAAAGCACCAACCCAGTGGCACGGCGCGACTCACAGAAGCGCACCCTTCAAGGGACCGGCTAAACAGCTTAAACAGTCTGTGCCAACTCCTCTCGAAGGTACGCACACTGCCAGGCCCACCCAAGCTGACAATACAGCCTCAACTTTGGCAGCGACAGCAGACCCTCCGACCCACCAAGCCGTCTCCGAACTGCCAGGTACCTCGAGGCCTACCGCAAAGGTGAAGTCATCTGTTAGGGCCTTCCGGAATAGGAGAGCAGCTGCCAAGCTTGTCAAGGAAATCTCGGCCATCCCGGATAAAGAGCGCACGGCAAAAGAGACCGAATCGCTGATCTGGACGAAGAAGACCTGGCGGAGGACGTCGAATGCAAGACCACCGCCACCAAAAGGTAGAGATCCTCTGACGATGCGCACAACGCACCCAAGAGGGCCAAGCCAACTAGGCCGAAAACCAAGGGCTTCAGCGATGTCCTAAAAGACCACCTAGTGATGGCGGCCCTGGACAAAAGCAACGCCGATGGCAACATCTCTCCAGACAACTGGAAATCTGTGGAGATCAGCCTGTGCAAGGTATACAAGGGCATTCTCCGCCGACGAACGGTCTGCAAACCTGCTGAAGCTGGCAGTAGCTGAGGTAGGCGAAATCTGGCAAGGAGCCAACCTACAGGTTGTACCAATGAGCGAGATCCCGACTCGGCCCAGGTCGAGAGCCTGGATCCCCGCGGAACCGTCAAAGCCGGAAAATATCCTGGTGCTCCTCCAGCTGAGCAACCGCAACCTACCCACCAGCAATTGGAAGGTAGCGAAGGTGAGCGAAGCCAAGGGGAAATCCAGGTTGGCGACAGTGATCCTCAATGAGGACTCAGTGACGCCACTGGCCGCACGAGAGGACGTGGTCAGCTACGGCTTCAGCTCAAGAGTCCTCAAAGTTTATAAGAAGGCCGAGCTGGAAGCCTCAAAGCCAACAGCCGATCGCGTCATCCCCGCAGACCAAGTGCGGAAGTCCGAATCCGAAATGGACACAGACTCCGAAACGAACGCGGTCACATCAGCCGTCGGCAGAATCCTCAGCGGCAGTCGCCTTGGGGGCCAGACCGGAGAGGATGACGAAGATGCTCGCCTCGGAGCCAGAGGACGCGGACACGACAGTCATCTATGTCCCGCAATCCGAAGACAAAGATGATACGGGTGGTACAGATCAACCTGCACCACTCTAAAGCGGCTTCGGCCGCTCTACTCCTCCACCTACACCAAAGGGGGGAGGACGTCGCCCTAATACAAGAACCATGGACAGTGACAGACAGGGTTTGCGGTCTGGGCTCATCCTCGCACTTTGCGATCTATATACAAGGTAACGGTCGACCCAGATCTTGCATACTATTTCAATTTATTTATTATAAGGTGTTGGTATTTAAGACATTCGCCTTTTGCATGCCGCATTGGTACAATATATAATCAACTAATCCTACTTAAATTAATGAATAAATAAAAATATGAATAAAATATGAATAAAATGAATAAAAAAATGAATACAATAAAAATACAATAAATAATCAACCAATGCTGATAATCAACTAATCAGCAGATATATCAAATTCTTTCTTCTGTCCAAATATAGCAACAGCGACACCACCGCCATCTGTTTAGAGTGCCGGGGCGACCCGGTCTGGCTGCTCTCTGCTTGCATGGCACACGACCACACGATGGTACCAGCTCCGGAGGTCCAAGAAGCGACCGAAGAAGCTCGCAGAACCGGCGCTACTCTGGTTATCGGCGCCGACGCGAACGCCCACCACTCGATGTGGGGCAGTTCGGATACTAACGATAGGGGTGAGTCATTATTTGATTTTATCCTTTCCACAGATTAACATATTAGTAATATTGGTCAAGAACCTACCTTTGTAACGGTCAACAGAAAGGAAGTTCTGGACATCACTCTAGTAACTGGTGACCATGCAGACGTGGTCCGCAGCTGGAGAGTGTCTAAAGACCACTCCCTCTCTGACCACAGGTACATTCTCTTTCATGTAGATTTAGAAATCCCAAAACCACCTCCCTACAAAAACAGGAAAAGGATGGAGTGGGATATGTATAATCAAGTTCTCTCTTCACAACTCAAATCGATCAAGCCAGCAGCACCCCGATCCACGGGCCAGTTGGAAGATTTGGTGGAGACCATTACCAAGGCATGCAACAAGGCCTCAGACGCTTCCTGTCCAACGGTAACCCCAAGAGGCAAACCTAAACCGCATTGGTGGACCACGGAAATCGCGGATCTTCGGCGTGAGTACAGGAAACAGTTCAATAAAGCCAAAAGGGACAGCACTTGGTCATCCTACAAGGAGACTCTGCGACTCTTCAAGAATGCACTAAGGAAAGCGAAACGGACTTCCTGGTCGACATACTGCGGGAATGTCGAGAGCGTTTCGGAAACCAGCCGGCTCCGCAAAGTTCTGGCAGCTAGTCCAACGCATGCGAGATTCATACAGAAACCTGACGGCGAATGGACCAACTCAAGCTCAGAGACCCTCGAGCTCCCAATTAACGCACACTTCCCAGGCAATTCTAACACACCAATGGTCTGTGCGGACTCGGATTTGGCAACAGGCCCTGACGTCAGCGAGCCTGCGATAAGCAGCGAGAATCTGAACTGGGCCGTTGACAGCTTACAATCGAACAAATCTCCAGGCCCTGACGGCATAGTGCCAGAGGAAATAAAACAGGCCAGGACACAATTAGCCCCTTGGCTAATCCTGATCTACAAAGCGTGCATCAGACTTGCCCATGTCCCACGCCAATGGAACAGGGCGAAAGTAGTCTTCAAAGGAGGGAAGAGCAGCCACGTTACGGCAAAGGACTTTCGACCTATAAGCCTCACATCATTTCTCCTAATAACACTAGAGAAATTATTGGACCCATACATGCGCCACACCATCAACCCCAACAGGGTATCAGCGTTCCAACATGCATACACTAAGGGCAAGTCCACAGAACTGCCCTTCACGATCTGGTTCAAAGAGTAGAAATATCGCTCTCACACAAGGAACACACTTTGGCGGCCTTCCTCGACATCGAAGGAGCCTTCAACAACATCCAACCGGAGGCCACAATTGCTGCTCTAATCGACCTGAACCTAAACAGTCGGCTAATCCAGCTTATAAAGAACCTTCTTCAAAGGATGGAAATAACCACAGAGTTGGGCGAAACCACAATCATCAGGTTTGTTACAAGGGGCACCCCACAAGGGGGGTCCTATCGCCTCTACTCTGGAATCTCACGGTAAACCCCCTCATCACTAAGCTAGCAACCTCGAGTTGCCATGTGATCGCCTATGCAGATGACATCTTCTTACTAACACCAGGCGGGTACCCAGATACTCTGAGAGACCTCCTACAAGGCGCTCTTACAACACTATCTTCATGGACAAGGGAGTGCGGTCTGGGTGTTAACGCTGCCAAAACGGAACTTATGCTTTTCACGAAGAAACATAGGATACCGAGGTTCAGCCCACCCACCTTGAGCGGCACTCACCTACACTTAACGGAAAATGTAAAATACCTAGGAATCATCCTAGACCGGAAGCTAACCTGGAAGGACAATATCAAAAATCGCATCCAGAAAGCCACCACCGCCCTATATACCTGCAAAAAAGCTATCAGCAGAAGCTTGGGGCTGAAATCATCAGCCATTTACTGGCTGTACACGGCAGTCGTCAGACCGATTCTTATGTACGGAGTCACAGTGTGGTGGACAGCCCTGAGCAAATCTACCTACGTGAATCTGTTAACAAAGGTGCAAAGAATGGCAGCCATATTGATCTCAGGCGCCATCAGGACAACGCCAACTAAAGCCCTGGAAACCCTACTCCACCTACTCCCCATAGACATCTACGGGGAACTAGTGGGGAGCTGCACGGCAGCAAGGCTCAATGCGATCCTTCCGTGGAGCAGGATCGACATAGGACATGCCAGAATCGTAAACAAACTACCATTCCGTTCTTCGGAGATTGACTACACAATCCCCAAACCACTATTAAGTGCGAAAATCCCATCAAGGGACAATTGGAACAAACACGAACTACCGGAGGAGGCCAGCAATATGGCAACCTTCTACACGGACGGTTCAAATATGAACGACAAAGTCGGCAGCGGTGTATACTGCAGGAATCTGAACCTACGATCGTCATATAGACTACCGGACCGCTGTAGCGTCTTTCAGGCCGAACTCACAGCCATCAGACAGCCGCTTGACTCAAAGCAAATGCGACAGCTGACACCGACAGCCAGGCTGCAATACAAGCTCTACTCAGCGCACACCCCCTCTCTAAAACAGCCCTTTACTATCGAACATCTCTGAACGAGATATCCGCGCAGTACAATGTGCACCTCTGCTGGGTGCCTGGGCACAAAGACATAGAGGGAAACTGTATAGCCGACGAACTAGCAAGAGCAGGCACAGAGCTACAAAGAATCAACATAATTGAAGAAGTTGGGATACCACTCTCCACATGCAAACTAATGCTAAAAACCAACCACATAAACAGAGCAAACACGAGATGGCTCCACGAACAAACATGTTACACAGCAAGACAAATCTGGCCTACGATCAACCAGAGCAGATCCAGTGAATTGATCCTACTAAACAAACCTTCCTTAGGGATTGCCGTAGGAATCATGACCGGACACTGCCTCATTGGTCAACATGCCAACAGACTGGGACTGCTGTACAATGACTTCTGCAGAAGCTGCAGAGACGAAGACTGCGAGGAATCTGTTGAGCACCTCCTTTGCAAATGCCCAGCGCTAGCAAAAACGCGCTTTCGATTCCTGGGACATTACTTCCTGAGCTGTCTAGCAGACCTGGAAAAAACGACACCAGGACATATCGACAAATATACCATAGCCAAAATGTGGCTCCCATACATGGGAATTGTATAGGGGAAAACCCCCACGTGGTAACACAATGGGCCTTCTGGCCTAAATGATGTCCTTGAGACGACCACTTAACCGATCTACCTACCTAGTATTATTTGGTTATCTTTGAAACCAATTCAGCTAAAATTATGAAAAGAATTTTTGGAATCTATTGACAGTCCTTTCTAACGGTATCCCACATGAAGTAAAATGTTTCACAAAATGAAATAAAATTATTTTCCAAATCTATGGACCTAGATCTTTCTAATGATACCCCGCGATACCATATAAACAATTTTTAACCGACCCAACCCCTTTAAAAAATTTATAGAGAAAATAAGTTTACGCCATCCCACGACCCGACTAACAATAAATTCTGACTTAACATCTGTCAAATTCCATTACTGATAATGAAGAAATTTATCGTGTGGGCAATTTGATGTTAAGCCAACTCATTTAAAATATGGCGTCAACCGAGGTGTTACGCAGCGTTCATAGGCCAGAAAATTCACAAAATTTTATTATTTCTCAAACTAGTTACTTCTGTAGTTCTAATGACACTCAAATTTCCTATAAGAATTTATCATGATCAGATTTTCAAGAGCCACTCTATATTCAATATTTTCCTTGTTGCGGCTCTTAATTTTCCGCTCGCGGAAGTGTTAATGCGAGGAGTGCTACCCAGAAGTGAAATAATAGCTGTAAAATTAACTAAATGACAGTTGATGGTAAGCAAATCATAGCAAAGAATTTTGTTTGCTATACATTGCTTAACATGTAACACCAGGGGTATCCACTAGCAATATATTTTCGAAAATGGATGGTAAGTCAGAAAAATGGTTAGTCGGGACGCCCCTTAAAACACGTGTAACACTCAATTTATGATATTTATGTCAATGACATGAAACATGAAATTTTTACTAGTCGAGACGTAGGGGGCGTTTCCATTGGGCATTGATGTGAAGGAAAATTTGGGAAAAGTTGTGGGAATTGGCGTGATTTTAAGAGGATTGCGTTAAAATCCGTTTTAGAATATCTTCAGAGGATAGCAAAGTGAAAAAAAATTATATAAAAAAAAACTTTTTAAAAATAAGCTTTAATTTATTTAATGTACTAAAAAGTAGAAAATAAATTGTTTCCAAGTCACCTGTGTCTTACTATCAATAAAAGTTTGGGGCGCTCATGTGTTCAATATTTGTCGACCAGTTCCCACAATATTTTATTTAAATAATTTTTTGCAAATAGATTCTAGTAATGAAAGATATTTTGAATATGGATATTGAGCGCACAAGCTTTTATTGATAGTGAGATACAGATGACTTGGAAACAATTTATTTTCTACTTTTTAGTACATTAAATAAATTAAAGCTTATTTTTAAAAAGTTTTTTTTATATAATTTTATTTTCTACTTTTTAGTCTTCCATAAATTCAATTTTAGAGCTCTGAAATTTTTCGCAAAAAGAATTTAAAACTTGCAGAGCAGTACACAATATTTAGGGTATTCACAGTGTCTCCTATCGTCATATCCTCAATTTAACAAATAATACGGCTGTGATCGACCCTAATATTCGTGGCATATTTGTGGCGCGATGAGTTGTTATTGTTTTGCTTGCAAGGCGCGGCGAGTAAGTTCCTACCGTTTTTCATTGATGTGTGGTGTACCTATAATTATAAACTGAAGCCCAAGTGTGTAGTTGCTTGAAAGTTGTATACGGAATTTCAATGCTGCGCGACCTTTAGTTCCAAAGCTATTCTATATAAACGATTTTGTTTGTGTTGGGCGGTGCCACGCCCCCTTATCCAGTGCCCGTCTTATTTTCTCAGTAGAAGGATATGGATATGTAGTAAGTTCCTACCTAGTTTCATTGATGTGTGATGTGTAGTTCTAAAGTTATACACAAATCTGGAGTTGATAAAAAAGTGCCACGCCCTTTGTCCTACGCCCATAAAATTTATTGATTCATGCATTGTCTTGGTGTTTACGCATGTATGCAAAGTTTCAGATCTCTAAGTAGTCCGGTATGTCAGCAGTATGTGGGTCGTCAAATCTAGTAATCAATTTCTCACCCACTTCACGACTACTTAGAGATCTGAAGCTTTGCATACATACGTAATCAAGCGCACAATACATGATTCAAACATAAATATATTAAAATTATTATTTAAAACCATGATTTTAGCAATTTTACTATATATAGGGAGATCGCTTAACTAACACTTTAGCGAACAGGTCATTGTGTAGCTCAGTTGGTAGAGCCCCGCGCTTTTATTCGGTTGGTTCGAACCCTCGAAGTGTGTTGGTTTTTTGTTTTAATTTTTACACTCATTTAAATTAGCAAATATGTATATTGGAAAAATTTAAAATTTTACAAGAAGGAGCTCATAAACTCGCGATTATCAGCAAAATGAACCGTTGATTAAGTCCTTCAGTCCTTCTAAATGTCTTGGTTTAATTTAAAATTGCAGAATGGGTATGAAAATACAAGAAAATTACTCTTCAACAAAAGCATGCATATTAATCAAAAAGTAAAATATGTACTGAAAAAATTTTAGAAATAGCTAAAAATATACATGTACATATGTATGCAAAGGGCGAATTGGCAGATTTAAGGCCCAAGCGCCAAACAGTCACCGCGTATCGTATTTAATCGTAACGGCAAAATTTGGGCCGTTTAGTGAAAATCGTAAAAAATCGTATCGCAGCTGTCGCTCTTTTGCAGATTCCGGTTTTGGTTAGTGCTGCCGTGCTGCCATATAGTTTCGTGCACAAAGTAAGCACGCTGTTCATTTTGCATTTGTTAAATTTTACATTCTTTATAAAATCTATGACACAGAATTTTCTTAATTTTTAAATATATTTATTCTGGTCTACTTTTATGAATTAATTTTAGCAATAATAATCCAATTTTTGTTCAAAATTAAAATCGAAGAGCAGTGGAAGCACTGTTTTTAGTACAAAGCAATGTCATTGTCTCATCCTCTCTGAGCATCAGAGCAGACGTAAATGTGTGAGAGATACCTATTTGGATTATAATTTCTGCGTTACGATCCGAATAAATACGTCATGAGCGAACGCATGTATAGAGCTCGAGTAAAACAGGTTTTGTCTGCGATACGATTATATACGATACGCGGTGACTGATTGGCGCTTCAGTTAGTGATGACGTATCGTATTTATTCGTATCGTAAATGTCTGAGAGAGACCTAATTTCTGCGTTACGATCCTAATAAATACGTCAAGAGCGAACGCTCAAAACCTATTCACACTTATCTTTCATTACATTATCTTTTTTGTACATTAAATGAATTAAAGCTTATTTTTAAAAAGTTTGTTTTATATAATATTTCATCGTAGAAACCTGCAATTTGGTCTTCATAACTTAAACGTATTTTCACTGTAAAAAGTTAAGAAATATTTATTTATTTATTTATTGCTACATACTAAATAAATTTATAAAGTATGGAAAGGTGTAGGGCAATTGGGCCATATTACACCGATGTTTAAGAGTTTATGGTTTATGCTAATATCTAATTTAAGATTATTTACATTGATTAAAATTTACAAAGAGTTGAGTGAGTTTTATAAAGGTTTTGTGATGCTTAACACATGATAGTGTTAAAATTTGTTTGCTTATTGTTAAGAAATATTTTTTTTTTAATTTTATATGTTTTCGGGTCGGCAAAAAAATATTTTTATATCGTATCGTTTTTTTTATAATTTTAGGTGAATTGGTTTCGAAGATATAGCTCAAAATGTTGAAAAAATTACCATACCCCCCTAGGTTTCTACATTTCTCAAGATTATATTTTGATAAAATCGGGGTTAGTAGGTTTTAAGTCATAGACTACTGGAAAACTGCAACCTTTTTCGAAGTAGGGGAGAGGGGGGTACCTTCGTCCTTGGGGCACATTCGTAAAAGGCGATTTCGGTATGAAGGAGTCATCGGACATAACTGTTTATTAATAAAAACTAACCCATAACTAGCATAAATATCCCTCACAAAGTTTGCCATCTCTATCTGAACAGCTGATAAAGTTACATTTGATTTAGTGTTTTCGCGCTTCGTTCCCGAATATTCAGGTCGGTAACGTAAGAAGTTTGTGCTGTATTTATACCATTATTTCGAACAAAATTGTATTAGTATTACTCTAATACTAATTATTTAGTAAATAAAAGTGTATTAAGTGAAAATAAATCACTGAAATTAGAAGTAAAAAAATAAAAAGGAAAAAAAGTGACACCAGGGTGGACTCGTCTTTTTTTCATGGGGCACATTCGTCAATATAACTTCACACGTACTAAAAATCGAAATCGAGTTGAAGCTTCCAAGACCCTCGAACCTGGCTTAAACCTCCCGTAAACACACAAAATTAATATTAGGGTCGATCTCAGCACTTTAAACATTATATATAACATATAATTTATAAAAAAAAATTTGACAATAAGTAAATTTTTTTAAGCTCTTAAACATAATTTTTTTAAATTTTATAAGGCAAAATATAATAAATACGTGTTGTGTAACCAAAAACATGTCTTATTTAGTCTGAACAAGATTTTGTATCACCTTATGGTACTTTAAAGTGTGAATGCCGAAAGTGCCCTGCCAAATGCCGAAGCTACCCTGGCATGGGGGCACATTCAGCGAAATGACTTTTTTTACTAATCATGAAAAAAATAATACAAACGGAACTTTTTAAAGAAATTTTAGTATAACATTTTATTGTCAAATAATGAGGTATTGTAACAGTCTAATCGGTTTTTAAATATATTGATTACCTTCTGAAATATAGGCCTTCAAAAAAAAAGAGACGAAGGTACCCCCCTCTCCCCTACATACTTGTTTTCCTATTTCTTTTAGTTAGAAAATGCTACGTCTAGATTCCAAAAATGATTTTTTCATAACATTAAGTGGGATAGTTACGAAGATATAGCTCAAAATGTCGAAAAATTATCCCTACCCCAAACCCCCCAGCATTCCCAGGCTTTTCGTTTATACGATATGCCTTCCCAGTCATATATGAGCTCTTGTTTTTGAAAGTGGTATAAGTCCACTTTCTGTTATTGCGAGATATTTCATTGTTTACATTTCACTCTCAGTGTCAATACTGTTAAGAGCTAAAACTTTCATCTCCCAAATACTAGAATCTCAATTTTATTTACTATAAATTGCTTACCCTTAAAAAGATCATAATAAGTTTAATCTAAAACTGCCATTATCTACATTTTTGTAAAAAATTTACTTATACCACTTTCAAAAATAACAGCTCATATGTTCTCTGATTTTTTATGGTTGCTGCCTCGATTAATGTGTACGAGCTCGAGAACTAGATGGCGCTGTATTTGTTTTAAGGACAGACGGGCAAGTAGAAGCGCTGCAACCAAAGCCAAGCAAAGAACAAACGGGCAAAGGAGATTAAATTCGAACGCAAAAAAGGGTATTTCTGGTACGGAACCCTCAGTGCGCGAGCCCGACTCGCACTTGGCTGCTCTTTTTAACAAACTAATTCGATACATATGTATGTGTTAAATTTAAAGCTCGAGCAATGCGGGTATTTAAACGTATTAATAAAAAAATAGTAACTTTATCAAGATGAATGAATACGCTGATAATTTCGTTTAGCCCCATGTGACAATACAATACCTACGCAGCTTGCCTCGCTGGTACTTGTGATATACCGAAGAATGGAGCGACAACAACACAACAGCCTCCGTGGCTGCTGTGGTTATTCTCTCCATCCTTCGTAACATAGCGCGCAGGACGATGGTTACATTCCGTCACTACAACCACTCCACTGTTAGTTCAAGGCGCGGTGCTAGGCAGCGGGGTGCGTGGCGGGAAGAAGTGCGCTGCAGTGGGTGGTACGTGCCGTGCCATTTTCGCCCTACCCCACATTGTATCTACTTACATATGTATGTATATAGACAAAGTTACTTCTTGGTGGCATTGGCTGGCTGCTTGACACAGCAGCAGCTGCTGCTATTGTTGTTGTGGTTGCTGTTGGCTTCTGGCAGCTGCTACTACAAGAACTACGGTGCGCTCATGCTGGTAAGCAGTAGCAGCAGCAACAGCGACCAACAACGGCGCCAGCAGCAGAGTGTTAGCGGCAGTGTATCTCAGCATAAAAGTGCTGCAGCTTTTACTCAGTTTATATCCTCTGGCTGCTCTTAAAAACGATGAAACTTGTCATTAAATAAATTTAGAGAAATCGAAGCCAAAAGAGGTTACGCTAATCAAACACTTATACCTATTTTTTAAATGTTGTGAGTTGCAAATATTTCTGTGCTTTATAAGGAAGATATCAAATAAATGATGCCTATTAAAGTGCAATAAATGCAGTAAAAATGACAGCGAAAACAATTCCGATGGAATGCATCGGCAACATGTGAGTTCAGAATCAAGAAACTAGTGAACGTACTTTTAAATCTTTTATAAGTTTCAGTAGAAGTTTTTAGAAAATGCTATGATTTATTTGTTATGATGCCAATAATTGTCCAAAGGCATCAGTCCTTGCATACATACGCATAAATGCGTTAAGGCGTGAACCAAAGACAGATTTGGCCAGCGCACTTCTTGTTTATGGCAGAGTATAACGGTATGGCACTGATTAACATTTTAGCGATATCTGTCAGCGACAAAGACGTTTATCGAGCCGTGTAAGAGGGAGTTCTTGCCCCCGGGAGTTTAGCCAACAAAAATTTTATTAGGTATTAGAGACACATAAAATATATGATATTTATTTATTCCTTAACTATCTATAAGCCCGTCGAAAATAAAAATTGTTTCCTATAAAGCTCTAACGGTCCCGAATCATATGCCAATTCAAACACTGATTTCCGAAGTATTTTTTTTGTGCACAGTGTTCGTTTGGTGTGTAGGCGATTATCGGGGCCTGTCGGGGATTCAAAGCGAGGCACTGCGAATAAAAATGTTTTTCAACTGAATTCGTTTCGATTTATAGCAAACGAAAAGTAGAAACCCGAACATGCAAAATTTTAAGCTCTTAATTAGTTATAAAATAATATAGATGATTTTCTTGTTAAAGCTCCAGCATTCACGACTCACATTTAAACATTGCTATAACTCGAAAAATAATTTGTAAATTTGCAAAAAAATTAAAAATTCAAAAATAGTTTTTATTGCAAATCGGTATATTTAATTTATATTTACAAAATATAAATATATTTTTATTCTAATATAGCATGGTTGGTGATTCTTTTTATATCCGTGGCATGCTAGAGACTTATAAATAATATTTATCGTGTTGCTAGCATGCCAGAGTTTTTACATAGGAAAAAGTTTCAGAGTAGAAATCAATTCCATAGTTTTAATAAGATAATATTAAAAACTAACAGAGCGTAATAACTTAATGTATTAATGTAATTTATATAATTATGTTGCTTAAAACAAAAAACGATATTAATTATGAGATTTTTACTGAACATTAAGGGTATTCATTTAAGCAGATAAATCTGCACATTGCTCAAATTTATCAATTTATCAAGTGTGTTGAATGAACGCACTTGGCAAAGTGTTTGTGCAAATGGTGTTTGGCTGTCAAAAAGAAAAAACTAAAATGCCGAGAATCAGTGAAAAAGTAAAGATTAATGTTGGAACTGTTTGGAAAAAATTACTGTAACCCTTTTGCGTTTATTTTGATTGTTCAATACTAAACATTTATCATAATGTTAAAGATCATAGCTAACCAGGGTTGCATTCGTTGCCGTCTAAGTTTACAAACATCGTTTGCACAGCGAAATCATTGTGCATATTTATCACATTTGTTCAAATGAGCTTTCATACAAAATTTGACAGTTCGTTTATCAGGTGATAAATTTGTCACGTTATCAGGCATTTTGCGCGTTTAAATGAATACCCCTATTATATGAGACTCATATTTCCTCAGTTAAAGTAAAACATGCCAAACTAAATTTATTTTAACGTTTCGGAGAAACCTAATTTAATTAGGATTTCTGCATTACGACACGTACACATAGGTATAGAGTGAACGCATGTTTAAGAGTGGGGTAAAACAGACTGTGTAACCTGACAGGATACGATACGATACGTCTGGAGTAAGCCAGTCTTATCTATGTAAATAGTAAATCAGAAAGAATTAAACTCTTTTTTTTGCTAGGCGAGTAGTCAAAAATCATACCACTTAAGCCTCGTTCACATTCGGCTTTCCTCGCTTTGCTTGACAGTTCGAGATTCAACAACAAAGCGTGAAAAGTATAAGGCTTGCTACAATGAACGCTTTAACTTTGGATTTTACTGATATAATTTAAGTAGTAGTAGTTATGCTACTAAAGTTTGAAATTCGCGAGTGTCTAAATTGAAAACGCAAACGCACGAGAAAATGAAAAATATCACAAAAAATTTCAACAACTGATTGTCAAAGCGCAAAAAAGTTGAGAGTTGCCCAACATTTTGCTTCGCATTGCTTCGCTTCGCTTTTCTCGCGTTCTATTTAGCAAGCCTCATATAAAAGCATGTATTGAACTTATCTGTCAACGCGAAATTCTGAAGCAAAGCGAAGCAAAAGTCGAATGTGAACGAGGCTTTAGCTTCTTTTCAAGTCGCCTGCATACTCGCTTACAAACTCGCCGATCAAAAAAGCAGTGCAAATAATGAAATTTTGGGCATTATTGTGAGCAGCTTTTACTCAGAACAACATAAGCTAGCTGTAAAAATACAAATTCTTATGATTTTGTATATAGGAATTATATGTTTCATTTTCCGTGAGGTTGTATACCAATGCGCCCTCGGAATTTTCAGCTAAGCTATATTCTCGAAATTCGTATGCACAAGACTCGTGAGACCCGTGATGCCAACAATAGCCCTCGCGAATTGGAATAACCTTGATTACTGTCTTAATCGACTTTACGGTGCGTATGAGACAGAGTTGTGAAGAGTTCAATCAGATTTGATTTGAATCAGTGATTTTACCCTATTTGATTTAAAAACTGATTTTCCAATCAAGCATAGCCAATCGATTCATCTTTTTCTGATTCAAATCCCAATCGATTTGTGGCCTTTGATTTATAAATCAGCCCTCACAAATCAAAAGTGAAAATCTGATTTACCAATCACTTGATTTAAATCAGCAAATTTATAAATCTGATTTACCAATCTTGATTTGATTTCAAATCAAGTCTTGAAATCAAGTGTGCAAAAGGAGGACAGAGCAGTAATAAAATGTATACTTCGAAATAGTACCAAAAATATCAAAGATAAATTCGTTCCTCAAAAATAAGAATAATTACTTGGAATCGTGAACAAATCATCAACTCAATTCTGAATATTCCCCGGGAGTTCAATTCCTGCGGATTGGTTTTTTCTCGAGAAAAAAATCCTCCTATTCTAAACACCCTGTGAGAAGTAAAATAAGGGAGACTGAACTTCGAGTTTTCGAAATCAGCTGTTATACATGATGACGTTTCATTTTGACATTTCTGCGTGCACTAAAAAAGTGAAAATTT
Source organism: Neria commutata (assembly GCA_963457695.1). NCBI lineage: Eukaryota > Metazoa > Arthropoda > Insecta > Diptera > Micropezidae > Neria > Neria commutata. Next base: position 1,321,311 of record OY735250.1, read on the forward strand.
GTGCCAATTAAATAATTTTCAATAAAAACGTTTAAAAATGTTAAGTGTATCGTTTTATTTATTAGCGGAGGAAGACAATGTTGAAGCGGGGCAGCAGATGCAGCAACAAAGAATTGCGAGGAGACAATTGCGCGATTGTACGAACCCGCTTGAGTTGCCGCAATCATTGTTAGTGGAAGAAAATTTGATTTCTTTTATAATAACCAATTTTGCTTATAGGTTTGAAAAGTATTACAGAGTAAATAAACCTGCTTTTCAATATTTATTGGAAGTTGTAACGACGTTTACTCCGCCGGCTAAAAAACAATTTGGAGTTTCACCGATAGTGAAATTGAGCGGCTGTTTGCGCTTCTTTGCCGAAGGCGGATATCAGACAGGTATTGGGAAAGACTCCGACGTTTCTTTGGCCCAGTCTAGTTTCAGCAAAGTGCTTACAGAAGTACTAGACATTCTAGAAACGCATCTGTGTCGAGAATGGATAAGTGTGTGCAGGACGAGCGAAGAACGAAGAAAAGTTGCGCTAGCATTTTTTTTGAAGCATCGTATTCCCGGTGTTGTGGGATGCATTGACGGTACACACGTCCAGATCATTTCTCCAGCTTAAAATAACTACCTGTATTATAACCGGAAAGGAAATTACAGTTTAAATGTAATGTTGGTAAGTTGCCTCACTAATGCTCTTTAATTCTGAGTGAATAATTGGATATTTGCAGCTTTGTGACCACGAGCTAAGGGTTCGTCGATGCATCCCACCCCGGTGCTTGCCACGATTCATTTATATGGAATGCAAGCGATCTACGAGCTCACTTTGAACAGGAATATTTGCGAGGTGTGACGAACTGTGAAGCTCCTCTTTACTTCCTTTGTGGAATCCGCGTGCAACATCGGGATGTGCAGTCATTAAATTCAACAATTGTTGAAACTGCTGTTTGTTTGTTGTTTTCGACCTTAAAAAAACTAAATATATTGCAATTTTCAAAAAACAAAATTAATTTCTTACATTTTTTGCAGCATTCCTTCAGAAATTGTTGACGGAAAAATTCTCGAGAAATGTCACCACTTTCCCGCGTTTTTAAAAATTCAGAATACCTACTTTTTACCGCGAGAAATTTTTCCACTTTTCGAACTTCGTTCAGAATAGGAGGAAAGGGAAAAGAGAAAAAATTCCCCCGGATTTGCTATTCAGAATTGGGCTGCATATGTAAATACAAACAACTTAAAGTAATACATTTATTTTATTGAAATGATAGTGAAATATGTAATTATTCGTTCATATTTCTTCACCGAAAATTGCAAGAAAAGTATTTTTTCGGAGGAAAAAAGCAACCCTGATTCATATGACACTTCCATCAGTGATGTCAACGTTGTGAAATTCATACCAGATTTTGTGCATTATTAAAGCTGATACGTTTATGAAAATGAATTTATCGTCTGATATCTATTTTAGTGCCATTGTTTGTTTATTTTGAAGACACTATTATTAGTCCGTAACATTTTCGAAGCAGTTTGCGTTCCGTGAAATTAAGCTGAGTGAATCGCATTATTTTTGGAGGTTTTGAACAAAAATAGGCATCACTGTCTCGCATCCGTTCTTAGCACCCACAAAAGAGGTATACTTTTGTGCAAACCACTGCCGCCACAAAAGTGTAATGAATTTCTACCTGCTGTTCCAGGAAACATAACATGTTAAGTATAATATACATATAATATGTCAAATACATGCATATGCATTTATTAAAATTTGATGGTTTAGGAAAAGAACAAAGTAATGTATTTATATACAGACACTCCTCGTATACATTCATATATTTTGAAATAAAAAAACATAAATTGTTGTTTTTTTCTTGTGCATACTATTTTGTAGCATCTTATACCTGCTACTCAAATCCACAACTTTCCTTCTAATACAGAAAAATGCAGCTCTGTGTAGCTTACTTAGGGCCAGTTTCACAGTGGATGTTTAAACTCTGATTGCAGTTTAAATAGGGAATTTCAGTTTCACAGTGGGAAGTTAAATACAATTTAAATGCCCGGTTGTGGGCATTTAAGTACGGCACAGAGTTGCAATCGAAAACAAATAAACAGCTGATTTCGGATGTGCAGGCAAGCTGCGTCGACAATATTGCAATTTATAAGCGGCCAAATTAAACATACAACTGCATGGTGTAGCACATATAAATGATCCCGTAGTATTATAAATAATATAAACTGTGGATTCTTTGCACAATATCCAATAATTCACTTCTTTCGGCCGACGAAAAATTTTTAGCTCGCGCTGCCTCCATAATTGAACAATTGAACATATGTTTTTGGCAAGTTGTGCTGTGTTCAATTGTCAAATATTCGAAGTTGCCATTCATTATTCCGTATTTAAATAAATGCACTGTGAAACTCAAGAAAAGTTAAACTAGATTTAAACTCAATTCGCAAATTAGATTTAAACATCCACTGAGAAACTGGCCCTTAATGTGGTGATTTGGCCAAAATTGATTTGAATCAGCCCAGCGGCCAATCGATTGGTGCTTTTTGATTTCAAATCAAAATCAACTTTTTTGATTTGTGATTTGAATCAGACAAGGGCAAATCACTGATTTGAGTTTTTTGATTCAAATCAATATGATTGGTGGTGCCTGATTTGAAAATCAGAAATTTAAATCGATTGGTGGAGTTGATTTTTAAATCAAAAATTGAAATCAGTTGATTTGTAAATCGATTTTGATTTGAATCTTTTACAGGTCTGGTATGGGTGACAAAGTGTCAAGCGCCGATCTACACTGATGTTCTGCAGCAATCCACACAAAAAATACTGCTCTCAGGCATTCCACTACAAGCAGTAGCCACTTAACCCTTTCACATCGGACGGGACATACGCTGTCCCAGTCTGGAAAATATTTGAAAATACGGCTGGGACAACATACATGTTCCAGTTACTGAGCCGAAATAACTTCTCCCGGTAATGGGAAGCACTAAAATAATTTTGTGGCCGAATTGCAGGAATTAAGGGACGCTTCTTTGTGGATATTGTTTGCACTATGTACAATATATTGTGCATGTCAGCGTGAACAGAATTTCAAATGAATATCAAAAATATTGACGAACTGCAACATTTTGTATTTGCTTAAATTTTTAAATAACTTGTATTCTTTTTGTGCTACAGTTAAAATACATATATTTAAATAATATTATATAAAAAAAACTTTTTAAAAATAAGCTTTTATTAATTTAATGTACTAAAAAGTAGAATTGTTTCCAAGTCACCTGTATCTTACTATCCATAAAAGCTTGGGGCGCTCATGTGTTCAAATGTGCAAATGCCCAGCGCTAGCAAGAACGCGCTTTCGATTCCTGGCACATTACTTCCTGAGCTGTCTAGCAGACCTGGAAAAAACGCCACCAGGACATATCGACAAATATACCAGAGCCACAAAGTGGCTCCCATACATGGGAAGTGTATAGGGGAAAACCCCCCACGTGGTAACACAATGGGCCTTCTGGCCTAAGTGATGTCCTTGAAACGACCACTAAACCTACCTACCTACCTACCTCATGTGTTCAAAATTTGTCAAACATTTGATACAATATTCAACACTATAATCTATATAAACTTTTTTCCGTAAACTACTGTATTCATTTACATTCACACTATAGTTAATATTGTTAATGTAATAATGCGATAAGTGTGTATATATGTATCAGAGATCTGCAGCGAGTCGCTTTTTTGCGACTTATGCTGACGCACGCTAAACAAGGTTCCAGTCCTGATATGAAGTGAGACTCCTATGACTGTGACTGGGAGCATTTTCGAGTCAAGAGCAGGAAATCTTCACTTCCAAAACATGACTCCCATGCTCAGCCTCACAGGCTGCTATCTTCAACGAAGATTGCTGAACAGTGAACGAAGTAAATTTTGAAGCAAACCGAACCATCCCTTGCCTTGCACGGAAATTTTTAACGTTGCTTTCGGTTTTGCTCACAGTGATGCCATCTTTACAATACATGGATGCACGAAAATACCAAATTTGGTACCAATTTAATCAATTTAAAATTTGGAAAAGAAACTATATTGAACAGATTATGCGGCCTTTCGCATGGTTTTGCATAAGTTATTTTCCAATTTATAATTATTATATTTATTAATATACAATACATATGTAGTTTCCTAGCACAATAAGATTTTAAACCTTATAAATGACAGTGCTAGTCATAAGCAGGGTAAATAATTTCAGTACCTGTTAACAGGTTTGAGACCAAAAAGGGTAAAAATAGAATTTCAAGCACGCGAAATGTAGTACTCGCCTGCGTTTGGTTTTCCCATTTTGCCTAAGAACCCGACTTTTCGGCGTAATAAATTTTCGGGTGCAAATTAGGACTGCGTAATTTACTAAAAAGGCAGTGAATTTTCTATGCAATTTTTCTAGTTGTGTCACGAATATGAGCAGGTACTGACAAAATACAAGGAAACTTAAATTATATTTAGGGTATTCAATATGGGCAAACTCCTTGCTAACGGCGCGTATTTGCAACCGCGCGAATGAATCGCTGCCCGAATTGCGCTGTTAAGTAAACAATTCGGAAATTCCCTCGCATTCCTCTTTCAGCTTCAGCTTTCAGAGGTGTTATATTTATAAACTGGCATCACTGCTCTATGGTTTTTAACATCTGGTGTTGCGCGGCATACATACAAATTATTTTCGAAGAGACTCGGCTCAGAAGCATGAGCCTAGCGTCAGTTTGGTGTGAGTCTAGTTCAACATAATGAAGAGAAGCAAGACGAACGAAGATTTAAAATCTGAAGATTGGAAAAAATGTTGCAGTCCTGCTCACACTTTAGAAGGTGCAGATGGAGTGCAGTTCAAGCAAAAACGTGCTCAGGCTGCAGTCCGATTTGCGTCTGAGTGACTCGCTGCAGATCTCTGATATGTATACTCTGAGCATGTTTTGAGCGCCCAAGCTTTTATTGATAATAAGATACAGGTTACTTGAAAACAATTTATTTTCTACTTTTTAGTGCATTAAATTAATAAAAGCTTATTTTTTAAAACTTTTTTTTATATAATATTATTTTCTACTTTTTAGTCTCCCATAAACACTCGCGTGTTTATGACCTACTCTTTGTAAAATTTAAAATTTTTCCTATATATGTACTTACATACATACATATTTGTTAATTTAAATGAGTGTAAAAATTAAAATAAAAAACTTGAAACAGTGCGGGGATTCGAACCCACGACCCACCGAATGCTAGCGCGGGCTCTACCAACTGAGCTACACAATGAATAGATTCTTGGTTGCCTAAGTGTCGGTTAAGCGGTCTCCCTATATATAGTAAAATTGCTAAAATCATGGTTATAAATAATAAAATTGTTCGATTGATTACGCATGTATGCAAAGTTTCAGATCTCTAAGTAGTCGGGAAGTGGGTGAAGAATTGATTACTAGATTTGAGGACAACCCGGAAGGCAAGTTGATAAAAAGCTTAAAAATAAAAAATATTTTCAACATACATAAAAAGAAATAGTTGCCCCACTGTCGTTATGTCAGAGACAATTTCTAATAAATTGTCTTTGGTTATGTGCTTAGAGAGAAATAAATTGAAAGAGCACAAACTCATATTATGGTCACCCAGCAGGAAAGAATTATCAATTGCTAAAAATAAATAACTTTTAACTAACTACTCTGAAGGAATTGTAAAAGGGGAAAAGCTTTTAAGTAGCTCAATAAAATAAAATTATATAAAAAAAAACTTTTTAAAAATAAGCTTTAATTTATTTAATGTACTAAAAAGTAGAAAATAAATTGTTTCCAAGTCACCTGTATCTTACTATTAATAAAAGCTTGGGGCGCTCATGTGTTCAAAATTTGTCAAGCAGTTAACACAATATTTTATTAAAATTATTTTTAGCAAATAGATTCTAGTATTGAAAGATAATTGTGAATATGGATATTGAGCGCACAAGCTTTTATTGATAGTAAGATACAGGTGACTTGGAAACAATTTATTTTCTACTTTTTAGTACATTAAATAAATTAAAGCTTATTTAAAAAAATTTTTTTTTATATAATTTTATTTTCTACTTTTTAGTCTTCCATAAATTCAATTTTAGAGCTCTGAAATTTTTCGCAAAAAGAATTTAAAACTTGCAGAGCAGTACACAATATTTAGGGTATTCACAGTGTTTACTATCGTCATATGTCATATCCTCAATTTAACAAATAATACGGCTGTGATCGACCCTAATATTCGTGGCATATTTGTGGCGCGATGAGTTGTTGTTGTTTTGCTTGCAAGGTGCGGCGAGTAAGTTCCTATCGTTTTTCATTGATGTGTGGTGTACCTATAATTATAAACTGAAGCCCAAGTGTGTAGTTGCTTGAAAAGTGCCACTCCCCCTGTCCTACGCCCATAAAATTTTACCAGTGGGACGACACATCCAAGAGGCGACTGCATACGAAATTTCAATGCTGCACGACCTTTAGTTCTGAAGCTATTCTATATAAACGATTTTGTTTGTATGGGCGGTGCCACGCCCCTTATCCAGTGCCCGCCTTATTTTCTCAGTAGAAGGATATGGATATGTAGTAAGTTCCTACCGAGTTTCATTGATGTGTGATTTATAGTTCTAAAGTTATACACAAATCTGGAGTTGATTAAAAAGTGCCACGCCCCTTATCCTACGCCCATAAAATTTTACCAGTGGGACGACACATCCAAGAGGCGACTGCATACGAAATTTCAATGCTGCACGACCTTTAGTTCTGAAGCTATTCTATATAAACGATTTTGTTTGTATGGGCGGTGCCACGCCCCCTTATCCAGTGCCCGCCTTATTTTCTCAGTAGAAGGATATGGATATGTAGTAAGTTCCTACCGAGTTTCATTGATGTGTGATGTGTAGTTCTAAAGTTATACACGAATCTGGAGTTGATAAAAAAGTGCCACGCCCCTTATCCTACGCCCATAAAATTTTACCAGTGGGACGACACATCCAAGAGGCGACTGCATATGAAATTTCAATGCTGCACGACCTTTAATTCCAAAGCAAATCGAGATCAAAAATTTTGTTTGTATGGGGGGTGCCACATCCCCTTATCCTACGCCTATAGAATTTTACCAGTGGGACGACACATCCAAGAGGCGACTGCATATGAAATTTCAATGCTGCACGACCTTTAATTCCAAAGCAAATCGAGATCAAAAATTTTGTTTGTATGGGGGGTGCCACATCCCCTTATCCTACGCCTATAGAATTTTACCAGTGGGACGACACATCCAAGAGGCGACTGCATAGTCCGCTTTTACACGATGCGACTCGGCCCCGGAGACACGGAAGAATGTAGGAAAGAGGGGTGAAACGACAGGGGAACGCGCAAAATCGCTCGGGCAGCGATTGTGCTGCGATTTTCTGATTTTCTGACGTTCCTCTTTATTCGTTTTCGCGCTTCGCGCTGTCGACTGTAAATTAAAACTTGAAATCGAGTGAATACGTATTGCAAATAAACTGAAAAATTTACAGAACTTTACGCATAAAAGTAAATATAAAGAAGAAAATGAGCAAAGAGTGGAATAAGTGCTTTAAATGTTTACAATTTACAGAAATAAAACCAGCTGCAGACTCTAGTGTCAAAATGCTCGACACCAGCGAGTCGCATCGTGTAAAAGCTATGCGCGATTTCAAAGCGGAATGCGAAAAAATCGCCGGGGCCGAGTCGCATCGTGTAAAAGCGGACATACGAAATTTCAATGCTGCACGGAGTTTATAAAAAGTGCCACGCCCCTTATCCTACGCCCATAAAATTTATTGATTCATGTATTGGGCTCTAGATTAGGCATGTATGCAAAGTTTCAGATCTCTAAGGGCCAGTTTCACAGTGGATGTTTAAACTCTGATTGCAGTTTAAATAGGGAATTTCAGTTTCACAGTGGGAAGTTAAAAACAATTTAAATGCCCGGTTGTGGGCATTTAAGTACGGCACAGAGTTGCAATCGAAAACAAATAAACAGCTGATTTCGGATGAGCAAGCAAGCTGCGTCGACAATATTGCAATTTATAAGCGGCCAAATTAAACATAAAACTGCATGGTATAGCACATATAAATGATCCCGTAGTATTATAAATAATATAAACTTTGGATTCTTTGCACAATATCCAATAATTCACTTCTTTCGGCCGACGAAAAATTTTTAGCTCGCGCTGCCTCCATAATTGAACAATTGAACATATGTTTTTGGCAAGTTGTGCTGTGTTCAATTGTCAAATATTCGAAGTTGCCATTCATTATTCCGTATTTAAATAAATGCACTGTGAAACTCAAGAAAAGTTAAACTAGATTTAAACTCAATTCGCAAATTAGATTTAAACATCCACTGAGAAACTGGCCCTAAGTAGTCGGGAAGTGGGTGAAAAATTGATTACTAGATTTGACGACATACAAACATACATACATACATACAAACATACATACCTGATTTAAACCTAATATAAAGCTTATAACTAGCCTTTAATTAATTAAAAAGTCATGCAGAAGAATCCACATATAGAGTTTTTGTACACAAGTACAATGTCAGTATACATACTGTTGTTTGAATACATTTCTATAGAAACAAAAAAAGCAAGACCAATGTTGCCTAGGCAATAGAAACTTAAAAATTTTTGCATGTGGAATGTCATTGGATGAAATAAACAATATGGATAAAGAAATTTGTAGAACTAATCAGGCACAATATGAAAGATGAATTAAGTTCTTATCATTTTAAACATTAATTTTTGTTTAACACGTTAAAGTACTAAAGGTTCTATTATGAGGAAAGCTACAAAATTGGATTGTGTACTTACAACGGACGTAATAGCATCAATAAAAATTAGAGCCCGACCGAACGATCGGTCTCGGTCTCGGTTACCGAACAGTTCGGCCAAAAGGTTCGGGTTCGGTCTCGGTTCGGTCTCGGCTACAAAAGGCCGAGTATTTAGCCGAACAGTTGCGGAACAAATTGTATAGTTTTAAACAAAATTTAAATTTTTTAATAATACTTTTTATTGATTTTTCGTACATCAGATGCTTAATATAGGTATTTATACCTCAAAAGAATTGTTTTTTATAATAAAATGTATTTTTTCCTAAAAATGTATACCTACATTTTTTTTCATTAAAATTCTTTTTCTTTTTTTTGCATATGTATTCGAAAGGTTCGGTCTCGGTCTCGGCCGAACATTAAAAAAAGGCCGAACGCTCGGTCTCGGCCAAAATTTCGGGTTCGGTCGGGCTCTAATAAAAATCGATGGTATACATGGCAAGAAAATTCGTAAGGAGCATGCATGAGAAGTTTTTCCAAGTTTTATTAGGTACATACAGTTTTGAAAAATTCAGGGACATAACTATTATGGAGTTTACCGATAAAAATTGAAAATAATTGTTGCGATACAACGAATTTTCAATTTCGTTAAAAATAACTATTATTTATAAGAGAAATATTTTTCAATTGCTGGTAACAATTATTTGTGAGAAATATTTTTTACGTTATCGAATAACTATTATTTTGTGAGAAATATTTTTTCCGTTGCCGCATAACTTTTATTTTTGGGAATAAATTTTTTACGTTGTTTTTGTGTCACGCCTCAACGGCTGAACTTATTTGGCTGAAACTTTGTGGGTATATAGTGCTTTTTGTGGGCTATAACCTAGCCCACTTTTCATCCCGGAAAAATCTGAAGGGGCGTGGCACTTCCGGTTTACAAATTTTATGTTGTACACATATGTATGTATATTGGAAATTACAACTTGCCTATCTAGAAGCCTCAGTTTCATTTAACACTACCAGGCGCTCATAAGCCTGTAGGCAGTGTCTCCCGCGCATCTTCTCTTCCCATTCTCCTGTACGTCAAGCGGTGCTTTCTCGCGGCCTTACGGAGAACTTCTCTCGAACACTTCAATAGAGGCCGCTCTCCCACGCCTGGAGTGGTTGCGGCAATGGGAAAATTTTTTTTCCAAAATAATAGTTATTTTCAACAAGAATAATTAATATCAATTGATAATTATTAAAAATAACATTTATTAATACTTCTTAAAAAGCGGTAATTTTTTCGGCTGTGAAAACAGGCATAATAATTATTTTCGGTCCCTGGAAAAATTTGTTTTTCCATTTTGAAAAAAACTTAGATTCCTACAACAGTTCTTAATTTTTTCATTATTTATGTAACACTTTTAAAACTTTTTAATTCTTAATTTATGTTTTAACCTTATAATTGAATTTAAAATGTAAAATTTTTATTTAAAGATGAACAACAATTTTTAAAAAACGTTATTATAATTTAAATCAAATGTTCAAATCTGAATCGCTATTTTTATTTTATTATTTAATTTTCAAATGTTATATTCTGTTGAAATTAAAAAACCATATGGCTTAATCTCGTTTACATTAACAAAGTTATTATACCCTATTACCATAGGTGTAGGTATACAAATTTGCTAAACTAACGGTAAATTTTATGAGAAGAACAATTGATAAAAACTTCAGGTTAATTGTATTTTTTGGGGACGTTTAATAATTTATTGGACCACCAGAGTGTCTTCCATGATTTCCATCAGAATATTGCTGTAAATTTTCCTGAAGGAACTTGGTACTCAATGCTCGAAGGAAATGCAAGGGAGGGGGTACCATGTGCGCAAAATATTCCCCATACCACCAGCGCCATCAAAATTTCGAGTCGAAAAAACACGTGGTTCTCTATAATACCAGTTTGCGCTCTCTCGCTTTGGTTCTCTTGAAAAACATAACGACAGTGAAGCAACTATAACTTTGAAGAAATTTTGTGCCTTGACGTGTTTAGCAAATAATTTTCCTTTTTCACTTATATTTAGTAGTTAGATTTAATAAAACCAACATAAAAAATATCAAAATGTCAAAGAAATCTCAGGATCATTGAAATAAACCCTCTCAAGCAGAGACGAGAAAATTAAGTAAATGCCTGCTGTAGCATTTAAGATAACCGTTCGCAATAGCTGACCCTCTCGCTTCGTTCATCCGAATTACAAATTAAACCGGGTTTTTATATAATAACGTTGAATCTTGGGTGCAATCAGGAATTTTTTTAAACGGTAACAAAATGGCGGCTATTTAGAAAGAAGGTTAGATTTCTCCAGTAAAATTTAATCTTGATTTATCGCGGAGAAAACATCACTCAGAAAAAAATGAAGGCTGATTTGCAGAGAAAATTTTACACCAAGTTAAAGGAATCTTTAAGGCATACAAGTTGATTGTGTTTGAAAGTAAATCGGGTACAGAAAAAAAGGGATTTAAACCCGATCACATTTATAAACGTTTAGCAGAAATAGTTTTTACAATCGTAAGGAAACTTCGAAATACGTCTAGACCCGAGTAGTGCACAGCGTAACTGCCCGAAAGTAAGTACCAACAGTCTTGTATTAAAAGAGAAATATATTAGTAATGACAGGGTTGCGTTGCAACTTTAAACATGCCGCCCACCTCGTCCAGGCAATGTTACGACATTTTTACTTTGCACCGACCGTCCATTGTCTTCCTTTTTGTAGGCAATGGGGCACCGCCCACCATGCAGGGTAAAGTTTCTGATTGCTTTTCGATTGGGGTCAACCAGAGCGATCCTTGTCACTCCATTACCAAGTTGACACACAGTCTCCTCGTCGCCTGCTGGGCAGCTGCTAATGTGTGCAGGCCATCTTTAGGCCTAGAACTTGGGGATGTGTACAGGGTTTGGATCCCAGTCACGTTAAAACTTGACTTATGAAAAGACGGAAGGTTAGGAAGGGATGAAATTACCCCTAAAATTATTGATGACCCCCGCAAACGTCCTTAAACAACGATTTACGGATATGCACCTGGAACGCCCGGTCGCTCAATAGAGAAGGTGCCTCTATCCAACTGGCGGAAGCCCTCATAAAATGTAAGGCTGACATCACCGCCATCCAGAAAATGCGATGGACAGGGCAGGGATGCTCAAACAAGCAACCTGCGACATCCACTACAGCTGCAATGCGAATAAGCGCGAATTCGGATGTGGACTCGTGGTCAGTCGGAGATTACGCTATCTTGTCTCCCGGTTCACCCCTCTGAATAAAGATTGGTTACAACTCGCATTAAGGCGAAATTTTTCAACATCAGTCTGATTTCCACGCACGCACGCGAAGGACGAAGCGACCAAGGAAGCGTTCTATACGAGACTCGTATGATCGATACCCGTCACATAATGTTAAGATAGTCCTCGGAAATTTTAACGCAAAGGTAAGGCGAGAGCGAGTCTTTGGTCTAACTGTCGGGCAGTTCAGCCTCAACGACACCACCTCGAACAAAGAACCCATTCGCCAAGGCATGATTGGACCTTATCAGTGCGGCTTTAGACCTGGCAAGTTCACCATCGACCAGATCTATACATTACATCAAATCCTGGAGAAGACCCACGAATACCCACCATCTCTTCATCGATTATAAGACTGTCTTTGATAGTCTGATACGAAATTGTCTGTACGCCGCAATGTCTGAGCTGCTAAGCTGGTGAGGCTCTGTAGGATGATGTTGAGTAGCTACACAAAGCTCCGTCAAATTAGAAAATGTACTCTCCGATCTTTTTGATACCGTGAGAGGCTTTAGACAAGGCGATCCCCTATCCTGCAAGCGCTTTTACTTCCTGATGGAGAGCGTACTACGGAAAGCCGGTGTGCATCGCGATGGCACTATTTTCTACAAAAGTGTCCAGCCCCTGGCATACGCCGATGACATTGATATCGTCGGTTACGAGAGATGTCATCGCTTCTTCCTCTGCTTTTAAAAGAGAATCATCCAAAGTGGGTCTGGCGATCAACGAGGGTAAGAGGAAATGTATAATTTCTACAAGCAGGGAGATTCAGAGCCGTGACTCCCATTTGGCAACTGGAAACTATACATTCGAAGCTGTTACGGAGTTTAAAAATCTTGGCACCGCCATTACCACAAATGATGATGCTAGCTTCAAGATAAAGCGGAGAATAACTCTTGCCAATAGGTGCTACTACGGACTCGGTAAACAATTGCGAAGTACATATAGTCCTCTCTCGACTGACAAAACTGACACTCTATAAGACGCTCATCATCCCCCTATTGCTTTATGGTTTTATTGGAGTGTTTGAGAGAAAAGTGCTCCGGAAGATCTTCGGCCCGATCCGCGACTACCGCATCCGAACGAACCACAAACTGTACGAGCTCTACGACGATATTGACATACATATGTAGTCAGTAGCATCACCATCCAGCGGCTTCACTGGCTGGGTAATGTCGTGCATATGGACGAAAGAGCTCCAGTGAAGGAGGTATTTGAGGCAGAAGTTAGAAGACGAGGAAATACCAAGTAGAGGAGGCACTAGCAACACTTGGAATTTCGAACTGGAGAAGACGTCCGCGTAGCAGGGGCGCCTGGAGAGAAGTCGTACGTCAGGTCGAAACCCGGTAACGAGTTGTTCTGACCCACCAAAGTAAAGTAAGTAAATAAGTATACATACTTAGGTAAAGTTTTCTTGGAACAGATTTACATTTTTTGTGTATTTATGATTAGAAGCCAGCAGGAACAGTTCTGCGCTACACACACAATTTTTGATTACATTTTTTTATACCTTACACCCCTTACACCTATAGTAGTAGGGTATAATAACCTTGTAGCGCATCAAATAAGCCGTCCTATGTATTGACATAACAATGTACATATATAGAAACTAGTTTTGGAAAGGCGCCCGTGGCGCCCACTGACTCAATTTTGGACAATTTCTATTTTTATTTTTTGGGATGTTTGGGTCATGTTTGGTCTCACTCCATAGGCTTGGTATCACTCCAATGCCCGTCTCATTTTTCGAGTTGAAGGATACGGATATGTAGTAAGTTCCTATCGGGTTTAATTGATGTGTGGTGTATAGTTCTAAAGTTATACCCAGTGTACTTGCTTGAAAAGTGCCACGCCCCCTATCCTACGCCAATAAAATTTACCAGTGGGGCGACGCATCCAAGAGGCGATTGCATACGGAATTTCAATGCTGCACGACCTTTAGTTCCAAAGCTATTCGATATAAACATTTTGGTTTGTATGGGCGGTGCCACGCCCTCTTGTCCACTGCCCGTCTTATTTTCCCAGTAGAAGGGTATAGAAGTGTAGTAAGTTCCTACCGAGTTTCATTGATGTGTGATGTGTAGTTCTAAAGTTATACACAATTCTGGAGTTGATAAAAAAGTGTCACGCCCCTTTTCCTATTTGCCAGTGGGACGACACATCCATGAGGCGACTGCATACGGAGTTTCAATGCTGCACGACTTTTAGTTCCAAAGCTGTAGATCAAAATTTCTCTTTAGTTGCGAGTGGCGCCATCTTGTGATCAACTCAGAAACTAAAAACTACTCTGGCCTTTCCAGTAATTAATTGATACCGAAAAAAAAATAAGAATACCCTGCCAGGGATCGAACTCACGCACTTTCGGTTTCTGCGCCAGCGCCTTACTCACTGCGAAACTAAAAACTACTGTGGCCTTTCCAGTAATTAATTGATACCGAAAAAAAAAGAATACCCTGCCAGGGACCGAACTCACGCACTTTCGGTCTCTGCGCCAGCGCCTTACTCACTGCGCTATCACTGCTCTTGCTTGCTTATGTTCTAAACCAGTGGTGCTCAAGCCCTATACTCTCGATGCTCCTTTGTTTTTGTAAAAACTTTTGGCATAGGCCGAGATTTCTTCACACAGACACAGCTCTTCACGCTAAGCAGTATGAAAAACACAAACAACAATGTTATTTTCGTTTCGTCTGCCAGCTCGCGCACATATGCTTTGTTGGTACACTTTTGCGACAGTTATCTTCAACACAGACGTTGTTGTTGTCTTGCGCATGATTTCGAGCAAAAAAGTGCGCAGCTGTGGAATGAGAAGCACTTGAAAAAATTTTTCCTCATATTAAGTTTGATATTTAAATTCTTCCAACTTCGGAAAATGAAGATCATATCTCTTCAGAAGAGTAGTGGGAAATTGATTTTTTTGACTGGGAAAATGATTTGGATCATTTATTGATAGGATCATGGGAGATTTATATGACTTTTGAGTTATTAAGTTGATTTGTTTTTCATTACATATAACTAAGCAGAATATGAAATTCCTTTTTTTACAGTGTACATATTGAGCAAATTTTGTTTCTTCTTTTTTATCATAACAAAGTTTGTATGTATTGGTGTTCACTCTTCCATAAGGAACTTTTGAGCTTCACTGTTCTAAACTCTTAGAAGAAGCCTTAGCGTTACTAAGGGCCAGTTTCACAGTGGATGTTTAAACTCTGATTGCAGTTTAAATAGGGAATTTCAGTTTCACAGTGGGAAGTTAAATACAATTTAAATGCCCGGTTGTGGGCATTTAAGTACGGCACAGAGTTGCAATCGAAAACAAATAAACAGCTGATTTCGGATGAGCAAGCAAGCTGCGTCGACAATATTGCAATTTATAAGCGGCCAAATTAAACATACAACTGCATGGTGTAGCACATATAAATGATCCCGTAGTATTATAAATAATATAAACTGTGGATTCTTTGAAGAATATCCAATAATTCACTTCTTTCGGCCGACGAAAAATTTTTAGCTCGCGCTGCCTCCATAATTGAACAATTGAACATATGTTTTTGGCAAGTTGTGCTGTGTTCAATTGTCAAATATTCGAAGTTGCCATTCATTATTCCGTATTTAAATAAATGCACTGTGAAACTCAAGAAAAGTTAAACTAGATTTAAACTCAATTCGCAAATTAGATTTAAACATCCACTGAGAAACTGGCCCTAAGGCAGTGAGTCAGTGACGAGGACTTTTATTATATAGATGATCAGATACGTCTGACCGTCTGTGGCCGCAGGAGAGATAGAAGCAGTTGTCCGATTACAGTTAATCTTAACTTAGTTTTAGTTTCGAGATCTGCCAAATCGGTTGAATCCACTATGGGCCTAAAGTTCAGCTACCTCGGATTTTAAAATGGTTTTAATTTGCTTAATTAAAATAATAATATTAGGTATCTTAGGGCCCGTTTTACAGTGGATATTAAAAGATTGATTGCAGTTTAAATAGGGAATTTCAGTTTCACAGTTGGAAGTTAAATACGATTTAAATTGTCGATTGTGGATATTTAAGGGCCAGTTTCACAGTGGATATTTAAACTCTGATTTCAGTTTAAATAGGGAATTTCAGTTTCACAGTTGGAAGTTAAATACAATTTAAATGGCCGATTATGGATATTTACGGCCTTACTGTATAAATCACCGTGATCGAACGCAACGCGAACACGAAGCCAACGCCGGGATCAAAAAACGGCATTTTGTAAATCACGGCGTAATTGCGTTCGTTGTCTTACGGCATCACATGAGCTGTCAAGAGTTGTATTTTTCTTAATTTATCAGCCAAATACAAAACACACAAAATTTGCTGCATCCATTGCATACCTCCCATAGCCTAGTGGTTAGAGCGTTCGACTAGCACGCGAGAAGTTGCGAGTTCAATCCTCAACCGCGATGCATTTCTTTTTTTTTTGTGATTTCGATCCTCAACCGCAGTGCTAGTATTTTCTTTTTTTTGTACTTTTTTCTTTAGTATTTGTCTTTAAAAAGTATTACAATACTTATTATTTGCTTCTGAAGATTACCACAAATCAATTTTCACTCGAAATTACCAAAAATTTTGCGTTTAAAAAACTGAACGCGAGCACAAACCCAAGTGAACGATTTGACAGTTCATGTGAGTGAATGCGCAGCGTTGCATTTTACGCGTTACCGATTTTCATATGAAACTACGTAAGACAACGCGAGCGGTCACTGAGTGAGGTGATGCGTTTTACACAATACCAAATTAGTGAACGCAGGGTGAAGTGAGGCGTTGGGATTTACAAAATAAGCACCTTAACGGCCTTACCGTATAAATCACCGTGATCGAACGCAACGCGAACACGAAGCCAACGCCGGGATCAAAAAACGGCATTTTGTAAATCACGGCGTAATTGCGTTCGTTGTCTTACGGCATCACTTAAGCTGTCAAGTTCTTACGAAAAAGAGTTGTATTTTTCTGAATTTATCAGCCAAATACAAAACACACAAAATTTGCAGCTTCCATTGCATACCTCCCATAGCCTAGTGGTTAGAGCGTTCGACTAGCACGCGAGAAGTTGCGAGTTCAACCCCCATCGCCGATACATTTTTTTTTTTGTGATTTCGATCCTCTACCGCAGTGCTAGTATTTTCTTTCTTTTGTACTTTTTTCTTTAGTATTTGTCTTTAAAAAGTATTACAATACTTATTTTTTGCTTCTGCAGATTACCACAAATCAATTTTCACTCGAAATTACCAAAAATTTTGCTTTTAAAAAACTGAACGCGAGCACAAACCCAAGTGAACGATTTGACAGTTCATGTGAGTGAATGCGCCGCGTTGCGTTTTACGCGGTACCGATTTTCATATGAAACTACGTAAGACAACGCGAGCAGTCACTGAGTGAGGTGATGCGTTTTACACAATACCAAATTAGTGAACGCAGGGTGAAGTGAGGCGTTGGGATTTACAAAATAAGCACCTAAGTACGGCACAGAGTTGAATTTATGAACAGCTGATTTCGGATGTGCAAGCAAGCTGCGTGGACAATATTGCAATTTGTAAGAGATCAAATTAAACAAAAAACTGCATGGCATAGCACATATAAATGATCCCGTAGTATCATAAATAATATAAACTGTGGATTCTTTGCACAATATCCAATAATTCACTTCTTTCAGCCGACGAAAAATTTTGAGTTCGCGCTGCCTCCATAATTGAACATATGCTTTTGGCAAGTTGTGCCAACCTTTAAATGTCAAATATTCCATATTTAAATAAATGCACTGTGAAACCCAAGGAAAGATAAACCATCTTATATATAAAACGCAGAGTGACTAAAAAGTGTCTGATGCAGCCTGTCCACTTTCTTTCTTCTACCACTTTAGACGAACGCAATCAGTGCCCTGTGTAGCCCAGTGGGTAGAGCCGCGCGCTTGCACTCGGCAGGTCATGGGATCGAATCCCGCAAATTTAAAAAACTTTTTTTTTACTTTTTACTTTGCTTTGCCTTTTAATGTTGCTAATTGTTTTACTAGCTGTCGTGTATACAGGCACACACGACAGGTGGCCCCCACTTGTAGTGTAATAATATCAAGTGTGCCAGATAGCAATGACATTCTATTGTCATACCTTATAATTGTCAAAAATATTAACCCGTTTTCAGTTTGAGTTTTCGTTTGCTATTTATAATTTAATTTCTAAGTGTAATGATGCATTACCAAACAATACCGTATACACTTTCGGATAAAACATTTGAACAGAATTCACAAACAAAATAAACTTAATAAACTCAAACGTGATAAAAAAATATTAACAATTGTTTTATAAACACTATTTGTTATAAAAAATGTAACACACGTGCGGTTATTAATACTTTCATTATTGAAAATAAAAATTGCTTGGTACGTAAAAATCTTGAGTAACTTTTTTGTACTAATGTCTCGGATGGGTTAAGACATAACGAAGAAGGAGAAAAGAATATCAAAATATTTTTTGACAATTATAAGATATGACAAACTATCTGGCACACTTGATATTATTACACTATGGGCCAGTTTCACAGTGGATGTTTAAATCTAATTTGCGAATTGAGTTTAAATCTAGTTTAACTTTTCTTGAGTTTCACAGTGCATTTATTTAAATACGGAATAATGAATGGCAACTTCGAATATTTGACATTTGAAGGTTGGCACAACTTGCTAAAAACATATGTTCAATTGTTCAATTATGGAGGCAGCGCGAACTCAAAATTTTTCGTCGGCCGAAAGAAGTGAATTATTGGATATTGTGCAAAGAATCCACAGTTTATATTATTTACTAGCTGATTCACCCGGCTTCACCCGAGTGCCACATCATACGGGGAATCTGTGTATGTAGATTACCTATTCACGAAAACCTATTCTTCCTGTACATAATTTTCATATTATCAAAAAAATTCCTACCATAATTCAAATACATTTAAAAACAAATCTTGGAATAAAATAATTATTTTAGGCAGAACAACGTTTGCCGGGACAGCTAGTACATATATAAAACCCAAATTATGTAAAAATGTTTACGTGAATGCATGACTAAATACTAACAGAATAAAAAATTTTAATGTTGTATGACATGTAGTTTTAAAGGTATACCAAATCAAATATTTAAGTTGTATGAGGGGTGCCACGCCCCTTGCCCAATGCCCGTCCCATTTTCCGAGTTGAAGGATACGGACATGTAGTAAGTTCGTATCGTGTTTCATTTATGTGTGCTGTATAGTTCTAAAGTTATACCCAAATGTATAGTTGATTGAAAAGTGCCACGCCCCTTCTCCTACGCCCATAAAATTTTACCCGTGGGACGAAGCATCTAAGAGGGGCCTGCATACGGAATTTCAATGCTGCGTGACTTGTAGTTTTAAAGATATGCCAAATCAAATATTTAAGTTGTATAGGGAGTGCCACTCCCCCTTGTCCCACGCCCCTAAATTTTTTTAAGCAAGAGGGCACGACTAAATACTAACAGAATAAAAAATTTTAACGTTGTATGACATGTAGTTTTAAAGGTATACCAAATGAAATATTTACGTTGTATGAGAGGTGCCACGCCCCTTGCCCAATGCCCGTCCCATTTTCCGAGTTGGAGGATACGGACATGTAGTAAGTTCGTATCGTGTTTCATTTATGTGTGCTGTATAGTTCTAGTTATACCCAAATGTATAGTTGATTGGAAAGTGCCACGCCCCTTGTCCTACGCCCATAAAATTTTACCCGTGGGACGGAGCATCTAAGAGGGGCCTGCATACGGAATTTCAATGCTGCGTGACTTGTAGTTTTAAAGATATGCCAAATCAAATATTTAAGTTGTATAGGGAGTGCCACTCCCCCTTGTCCCACGCCCCTAAATTTTTTAAGCAAGAGGGCACGACTAAATACTAACAATACAAAATTTTAACGTTGTATGACATGTGGTTTTAAAGATATACCAAATCAAATATTTAAGTTGTATGGGAGGTGCCACGCCCTCTTGATGAATCGAAAAATTTTATATACAGTCGCCTTCCTTTGGTCTTCAACAATATTGGTATAAAGTTTGGCTGAAATCGGTCAACGCGTGTAGCTTTGTATAGCCGGACAGACAGACAGACAGACAAACAGACAAACAGACAAACAAACATTCATTTTTATATATTAGATAATACTACCGGATCATTTATATGTGCTATACCATGCAATTTTATGTTTAATTTGATCTCTTATAAATTGCAATATTGTCGACGCAGCTTGCTTGCACATCCGAAATCAGCTGTTTATTTGTTTTCGATTGCAACTCTGTGCCGTACTTAAATATCCACAGTCGGCTATTTAAATCGTATTTAACTTCCAACTGTGAAACTGAAATTCCCTATTTAAACTGCAATCAGAGTTTAAATATCCACTGTGAAACTGGCCCTATGAGTTAAACTAGAAGATTAGATTTAAATAGTCACTGTGAAACCCGCCCTATGTCATACAAAACAAGTAAGGAAGCATCAGTCGGGTTTCACCGACAGAGTAATACCCTACACCAAATAACCGAGTGTGATGATAATACACTAAAAGAAATGAAATTGTGGGTGCATGTAATTTACAACCTATGATCCTTTCAAAACCAACAAGTGCTTTGCATGTATAGGGGGCATCCCCTGAGTGTTGGTTTAAGCGGAAAAAAAAAAAAATTGTGGGTGTATTAAATTTACTGCATATATAGTGTGCGGATCACGCCCATTTTTAACAAACTACAAGATATTCCTAGTAGGACTATATATGCCAAGGATTGAGGCTCTGGAGGGTGCAAAACAGAAATTGTCGATATTTTATTATAAGCTTTATATTAGGTTCACATCCGGTATGTATGTCGTCAAATCTAGTAATCAATTTTTCACCCACTTCCCGACTACTTAGAGATCTGAAACTTTGCATACATGCCTAATCTAGAGCCCAATACATGAATCAATAAATTTTATGGGCGTAGGATAAGGGGCGTGGCACTTTTTTATAAACTCCAGATTTGTGTATAACTTTAGAACTACACATCACACATCAATGAAACTAGGTAGGAACTTACTACATATCCCTATCCTTCTACTGAGAAAATAAGAAGAGCACTGGATAAGGGGGCGTGGCACCCCCCATACAAACAAAATTTTTGATCTCGATTAGCTTTGGAACTAAATGTCGTGCAGCATTGAAATTTCGTATGCAGTCGCCTCTTGGATGTGTTGTCCCACTGGTTAAATTTTATGGGCGTAGGATGAAAGGGCGTGGCACCCCCCATACAAACAAAATTTTTGATCTCGATTAGCTTTGGAACTAAAGGTCGTGCAGCATTGAAATTTCGTATGCAGTCGCCTCTTGGATGTGTTGTCCCACTGGTAAAATTTTATGGGCGTAGGATGAGGGGGCGTGGCACCCCCCATACAAACAAAATTTTTGATCTCGATTAGCTTTGGAACTAAAGGTCGTGCAGCATTGAAATTTCGTATGCAGTCGCCTCTTGGATGTGCTGTCCCACTGGTAAAATTTTATGGGCGTAGGATAAGGGGCGTGGCACTTTTTATCAACTCCAGATTTGTGTAT
The DNA here is from genome assembly GCA_963457695.1 of Neria commutata. Taxonomy (NCBI): domain Eukaryota; kingdom Metazoa; phylum Arthropoda; class Insecta; order Diptera; family Micropezidae; genus Neria; species Neria commutata. The sequence goes on from OY735250.1 coordinate 1,343,007, forward strand.
AACTTTAGAACTAAAAATCACACATCAATGAAACTCGGTAGGAACTTACTACATATCCATATCCTTCTACTGAGAAAATAAGGGGGACTGGATAAGGGGGCGTGGCACCCCCCATACAAACAAAATTTTTGATCTCGATTAGCTTTGGAACTAAAGGTCGTGCAGTATTGAAATTTCGTATGCAGTCGCTCCTTGGATGTGTTGTCCCACTGGTAAAATTTTATGGGCGTAGGATAAGGGGGCGTGGCACCCCCCATACAAACAAAATTTTTGATCTCGATTAGCTTTGGAACTAAAGGTCATGCAGCATTGAAATTTCATATGCAGTCGCCTCTTGGATGTGTCGTCCCACTGGTAAAATTTTATGGGCGTAGGATAAGGGGCGTGTGTATAACTTTAGAACTACAAATCACACATCAATGAAACTCGGTAGGAACTTACTACATATCCATATCCTTCTACTGAGAAAATAAGGCGGGCACTGGATAAGGGGGCGTGGCACCGCCCATACAAACAAAATCGTTTATATAGAATAGCTTTGGAACTAAAGGTCGTGCAGCATTGAAATTTCGTATGCAGTCGCCTCTTGGATGTGTCGTTCCACTGGAAAAATTTATGGGCGTAGGACAAGGGGCGTGGCACTTTTCAAGCAACTACACACTTGGGCTTCAGTTTATAATTATAGGTACACCACACATCAATGAAAAACGATAGGAACTTACTTGCCGCGCCCTGCTGGCAAAATAGCAACAACTCACCGCGTCACAAATATGCCACGAATATTAGGGTCGATCACAGCCGTATTATTTGTTAAATTGAGGATATGACGATAGGAGACACTGTGAATACCCTAAATATTGTGTACTGCTCTGCAATTTTATGGGCGTAGGATAAGGGGCGTGGCACTTTTTTATAAACTCCAGATTTGTGTATAACTTTAGAACTACACATCACACATCAATGAAACTAGGTAGGAACTTACTACATATCCCTATCCTTCTACTGAGAAAATAAGAAGAGCACTGGATAAGGGGGCGTGGCACCCCCCATACAAACAAAATTTTTGATCTCGATTAGCTTTGGAACTAAATGTCGTGCAGCATTGAAATTTCGTATGCAGTCGCCTCTTGGATGTGTTGTCCCACTGGTAAAATTTTATGGGCGTAGGATGAAAGGGCGTGGCACCCCCCATACAAACAAAATTTTTGATCTCGATTAGCTTTGGAACTAAAGGTCGTGCAGCGTTGAAATTTCGTATGCAGTCGCCTCTTGGATGTGTTGTCCCACTGGTAAAATTTTATGGATGTGTTGTCCCACTGGTAAAATTTTATGGGCGTAGGATAAGGGGCGTGGCACTTTTTATCAACTCCAGATTTGTGTATAACTTTAGAACTAAAAATCACACATCAATGAAACTCGGTAGGAACTTACTACATATCCATATCCTTCTACTGAGAAAATAAGGGGGACTGGATAAGGGGGCGTGGCACCCCCCATACAAACAAAATTTTTGATCTCGATTAGCTTTGGAACTAAAGGTCGTGCAGTATTGAAATTTCGTATGCAGTCGCTCCTTGGATGTGTTGTCCCACTGGTAAAATTTTATGGGCGTAGGATAAGGGGGCGTGGCACCCCCCATACAAACAAAATTTTTGATCTCGATTAGCTTTGGAACTAAAGGTCATGCAGCATTGAAATTTCATATGCAGTCGCCTCTTGGATGTGTCGTCCCACTGGTAAAATTTTATGGGCGTAGGATAAGGGGCGTGTGTATAACTTTAGAACTACAAATCACACATCAATGAAACTCGGTAGGAACTTACTACATATCCATATCCTTCTACTGAGAAAATAAGGCGGGCACTGGATAAGGGGGCGTGGCACCGCCCATACAAACAAAATCGTTTATATAGAATAGCTTTGGAACTAAAGGTCGTGCAGCATTGAAATTTCGTATGCAGTCGCCTCTTGGATGTGTCGTTCCACTGGAAAAATTTATGGGCGTAGGACAAGGGGCGTGGCACTTTTCAAGCAACTACACACTTGGGCTTCAGTTTATAATTATAGGTACACCACACATCAATGAAAAACGATAGGAACTTACTTGCCGCGCCCTGCTGGCAAAATAGCAACAACTCACCGCGTCACAAATATGCCACGAATATTAGGGTCGATCACAGCCGTATTATTTGTTAAATTGAGGATATGACGATAGGAGACACTGTTTATTTTTATGGGCGTAGGATGAGGGGGCGTGGCACCCCCCATACAAACAAAATTTTTGATCTCGATTAGCTTTGGAACTAAAGGTCGTGCAGCATTGAAATTTCGTATGCAGTCGCCTCTTGGATGTGTTGTCCCACTGGTAAAATTTTATGGGCGTAGGATAAGGGGCGTGGCACTTTTTATCAACTCCAGATTTGTGTATAACTTTAGAACTAAAAATCACACATCAATGAAACTCGGTAGGAACTTACTACATATCCATATCCTTCTACTGAGAAAATAAGGGGGACTGGATAAGGGGGCGTGGCACCCCCCATACAAACAAAATTTTTGATCTCGATTAGCTTTGGAACTAAAGGTCGTGCAGTATTGAAATTTCGTATGCAGTCGCTCCTTGGATGTGTTGTCCCACTGGTAAAATTTTATGGGCGTAGGATAAGGGGGCGTGGCACCCCCCATACAAACAAAATTTTTGATCTCGATTAGCTTTGGAACTAAAGGTCATGCAGCATTGAAATTTCATATGCAGTCGCCTCTTGGATGTGTCGTCCCACTGGTAAAATTTTATGGGCGTAGGATAAAGGGCGTGTGTATAACTTTAGAACTACAAATCACACATCAATGAAACTCGGTAGGAACTTACTACATATCCATATCCTTCTACTGAGAAAATAAGGCGGGCACTGGATAAGGGGGCGTGGCACCGCCCATACAAACAAAATCGTTTATATAGAATAGCTTTGGAACTAAAGGTCGTGCAGCATTGAAATTTCGTATGCAGTCGCCTCTTGGATGTGTCGTTCCACTGGAAAAATTTATGGGCGTAGGACAAGGGGCGTGGCACTTTTCAAGCAACTACACACTTGGGCTTCAGTTTATAATTATAGGTACACCACACATCAATGAAAAACGATAGGAACTTACTTGCCGCGCCCTGCTGGCAAAATAGCAACAACTCACCGCGTCACAAATATGCCACGAATATTAGGGTCGATCACAGCCGTATTATTTGTTAAATTGAGGATATGACGATAGGAGACACTGTGAATACCCTAAATATTGTGTACTGCTCTGCAAGTTTTAAATTCTTTTTGTGAAAAATTTCAGAGCTCTAAAATTGAATTTATGGAAGACTAAAAAGTAGAAAATAAAATTATATAAAAAAAAACTTTTTAAAAATAAGCTTTAATTTATTTAATGTACTAAAAAGTAGAAAATAAATGGTTTTTAAGTCACCTGTATCTTACTATCAATAAAAGCTTGTGCGCTCAATATCCATATTCAAAATATCTTTCATTACTAGAATCTATTTGCAAAAAATTATTTAAATAAAATATTGTGGTAACTGTTTGACAAATATTGAACACATGAGCGCCCCAAGCTTTTATGGATAGTAAGATACAGGTGACTTAAATACCATTTATTTTCTACTTTTTAGTACATTAAATAAATTAAAGCTTATTTTTAAAAAGTTTTTTTTTATATAATTTTATTTAATTTACCACTCCTATGGAGGACGGACCACGCCAATTTTTGGAGCATTTAAAGGTATTATTACCAGCAGCAAAATAATCTAAATATGTACGGATTGGTGTATATATTATGGAAGTTGTAAGGATTTTTTGCTTACCGTCTATATAGTGGGCGGACCACGCCCATTTTTTTTATGACGTAGAGGTTTGAAGAATGTTTGAAATTACGGCTGGGACCACATATGACGCGCCCAGAGCAAAAACGACTCTTAGGGCCAGTTTCACAGTGGATGTTTAAATCTAATTTGCGAATTGAGTTTAAACCTAGTTTAACTTTTCTTGAGTTTCACAGTGCATTTATTTAAATACGGAATAATGAATGGCAACTTCGAATATTTGACAATTGAAGGTTGACACAACTTGCCAAAAACATATGTTCAATTGTTCAATTATGGAGGCAGCGCGAGTTAAAAATTTTTCGTCGGCCGAAAGAAGTGAATTATTGGATATTGTGCAAAGAATCCACAGTTTATATTATTTATAATACTACGGGATCATTTATATGTGCTACACCATGCAGTTGTATGTTTAATTTGGCCGCTTATAAATTGCAATATTGTCGACGCAGCTTGCTTGCACATCCGAAATCAGCTGTTTATTTGTTTTCGATTGCAACTCTGTGCCGTACTTAAATATCCACAGTCGGCTATTTAAATCGTATTTAACTTCCAACTGTGAAACTGAAATTCCCTATTTAAACTGCAATCAGAGTTTAAATATCCACTGTGAAACTGGCCCTAATAATTTCACAGAGCAAAAACGCTTCAAAAAATTACACACCGTACATGTGACACTAACACATATTTGCATGCATGCTCGGTTGCAGAGCTCGGAGCAACCGTCGGATTCGACAGTATCGCTGCTGATGCCAAGCAGAACAGACCGAGGGTGGGTTCTGTTCTGCTTGTTCACATGTATGTCGCTACCACGTGGTAAAATCCGGTTTTGAGAAATATCTATGCTACCAACGAAAATTTCTTGATGCTTTGCCGTCTTGTCGAATTTTCGTTTTGCAGGCTGTAAATTGAAAAATGACAATTTCGTATTAGCCAAAAAAATATGTTTGCTTGCCTTTCAATTTTATCACTTCTAAACGCAATATGTAAATTTTTTGGAAATTTCGCTTTATTTAATATTTGTTCATTTATTTTATTTGCGTTGATATATTTTGATAAATCACTTTTTTTTAGATTTTACAAATACTTTTCGTCAAATCTTTTTTCAGATAAAATTTTTTAAAGATTACATTAAATACAAATATAAACTGATGACGTTTTGGCAATATATGTATGTATAGCCCTTTCATCTCCTAATTCTGCATCTAATTTGCCGCTGTCTTTCAGTCTCTAAGCAGCACACCCGGCAACAGCATTATTTGAGCTGTCCGTCCGTTTGTGTAAGTTTTTTATAGAAACTTGCCTGAGATCCTGCTTTGCTTTGTGTGGGTTTTTCCCGCGAATTTTTCACCTGTTTGAAGGCATTCAATCTTCTGACTGCGGACGGCTAGACTTGCAGGTGTTTGGCGGGGTTCTCTATTATAAAAGGTCGCTTGCAGATTTTGTAAGAATAAAGCGTGAACATCTTGTGGAAGAAATCGGTCTTTGTGATCTTTAAGAAGCAGTTAACAAAATAAATAAATTCGAAATTGAGGAAGGCTTTCATGAGAGAACGTACTATTTTCAATATGCAACCGATTTTTCTATTTTAAATCAAAGCAATATTCTAATGGCAAAGATCAACGAGGTCACTCGTTCACCTTTTCACTGATGAAACGGAAGTTGTTTCGATTTTATGATGGCAATGACGACATTCTATGCTCCAAAGAGGCAACTAAACATTTATAAGCATTGTAAAATTTAAGAATTACGTTTAACAATTTTTGCTTCTGACCTTAATTTGATATTACATGAATAGCATAAAAAATTTTGCGAAAATAGAAAGAAATGCAATTGCATCAAACTGAATTTTCACTTTTTACTACCCTCATCGCTTTTATCATGAATTCACACCAAATAGTTAATTTATACAATGAAATAGAATCATCCCGATGAGTTATAAATAACTTTGCGACCGTTGATCTTTGCCATTAGAATATTGCTTTGATTTAAAATAGAAAAATCGGTTGCATATTGAAAATAGTACGTTCTCTCATGAAAGCCTTCCTCAATTTCGAATTTATTTATTTTGTTAACTGCTTCTTAAAGATCACAAAGACCGATTTCTTCCACAAGATGTTCACGCTTTATTCTTACAAAATCTGCAAGCGACCTTTTATAATAGAGAACCCCACCAAACACCTGCAAGTCTAGCCGTCCGCAGTCAAAAGATTGAATGCCTTCAAACAGGTGAAAAATTCGCGGGAAAAACCCACACAAAGCAAAGCAGGATCTCAGGCAAGTTTCTATAAAAAACTTACACAAACGGACGGACAGCTCAAATAATGCTGTTGCCGGGTGTGCTGCTTAGAGACTGAGGGCCAGTTTCACAGTGGATATTTAAACTCTGATTGCAGTTTAAATAGGGAATTTCAGTTTCACAGTTGGAAGTTAAATACGATTTAAATAGCCGACTGTGGATATTTAAGTACGGCACAGAGTTGCAATCGAAAACAAATAAACAGCTGATTTCGGATGTGCAAGCAAGCTGCGTCGACAATATTGCAATTTATAAGAGATCAAATTAAACATAAAACTGCATGGTATAGCACATATAAATGATCCCGTAGTATTATAAATAATATAAACTGTGGATTCTTTGCACAATATCCAATAATTCACTTCTTTCGCCCGACGAAAAATTTTTAGCTCGCGCTGCCTCCATAATTGAACAATTGAACATATGTTTTTGGCAAGTTGTGTCAACCTTCAATGTCAAATATTCGAAGTTGCCATTCATTATTCCGTATTTAAATAAATGCACTGTGAAACTCAAGAAAAGTTAAACTAGATTTAAACTCAATTCGCAAATTAGATTTAAACATCCACTGTGAAACTGGCCCTGAAAGACAGCGGCAAATTAGATGCAGAATTAGGAGATGAAAGGGCTATACATACATATATTGCCAAAACGTCATCAGTTTATATTTGTATTTAATGTAATCTTTAAAAAATTTTATCTGAAAAAAGATTTGACGAAAAGTATTTGTAAAATCTAAAAAAAAGTGATTTATCAAAATATATCAACGCAAATAAAATAAATGAACAAATATTAAATAAAGCGAAATTTCCAAAAAATTTACATATTGTGTTTAGAAGTGATAAAATTTAAAGGCAAGCAAACATATTTTTTTGGCTAATACGAAATTGTCATTTTTCAATTTACAGCCTGCAAAACGAAAATTCGACAAGACGGCAAAGCATCAAGAATTTTTCGTTGGTAGCATAGATATTTCTCAAAACCGGATTTTACCACGTGGTAGCGACATAAATGTGAACAAGCAGAACAGAACCCACCCTCGGTCTGTTCTGCTTGGCATCAGCAGCGATACTGTCGAATCCGACGGTTGCTCCGAGCTCTGCAACCGAGCATGCATGCAAATATGTGTTAGTGTCACATGTACGGTGAGTAATTTTTTGAAGCGTTTTTGCTCTGTGAAATTATAAGAGTCGTTTTTGTTCTGGGCGCGTCATATGTCCCAGTGCCTAGGCAGAAATAACTTTTCCCTTTAATGGGGTGCACTTAATTCATTCTAAGACGTATTAAAGTGGTTAAAGAGTACACGAATTGATTTCGAAAAAGCTCCAGATACGGCTAATTTGTTTTAAAGCCTTCTTAGAGAATATTTTGAATTTCTACGTGTGTGTTCAGTCGAAAGAACAATTTTTTCTTATATACATATATGTACATATGCACTATATATAAATCCATATACATTTTTTCTTTTAGGAAAATCTTCAATGCAAAATGCTATTTTCAATGCGTAGAAAGAACTGGAAACTTTTTCGATTGGTATTAAAATTAATTATTGCAGCATCAATAGAAGGAAATTTATCAACTGAGAATAAAGTGATATTCGATACGAAAGCCCATTTCACTTGTGATGAAAAAAATATCATAGATCATGCCACATATGCCGATCTATATCCGTTTCCATGTACATTTTTTGCGGCTGCTAGACTCCAACTGTAAGCCAAATTTAAATTATTTGTGTTTTTAATTTATGTTTACTAAATTTATGTTTAAAATTTTTGTATTTTCTCCTTCTTCATAACAGCGAATAACTGTGTTTACTTCTACAACGACCGTTACCGTTATTGTATGCGCCAAATGAGAAGTTAACGTCAATCTTGCCAGTTGTCCTTGTATATATATATATTATAGTCTTCCTGAAGCATCAGCCGAATATATATTTAGTCAAATGCATTTAGTTATATCACCTATACCTAAATAGTAACTTAGAAGAGAAGCATACAGTCCGCGGCCCTTGAAAAATGTATTGGACGCGTTGCGCATTGTACAACTGCCTCGACTTCAATCGACTTGGCGTACGCTGCGTTTTATGGTGTTTACTGCTGTCCAGCATAGAATATGCCACTGCGCTGGAATCCGAATCGAATGGCAAGGAATTGAAGCTGGAATTCGAAATGACGAGCTACTCGGGTCTCGCCAACTCGCGAACCGCCGGTAATTCAGCGACCAGCAATGGCATCAGCGAAGACAACTCTAATCCAGTGGCTGCTACTGCAGCCACGGTGAAGGCCTCGCAGGAGATGGTGTCGGTCAGTTTGCCTGGCGACATCATACTGGGCGGCTTGTTCCCCGTCCATGAGAAGGGTGAGCGCACACCGTGCGGTCCGAAAATTTACAATCGTGGCGTGCATCGCCTGGAAGCCATGCTATATGCCATTGACCGCGTGAACAACGACACGGAGCTGCTGCCGGGCATCAGCATCGGCGTGCACATACTGGACACCTGCTCGCGTGACACTTACGCGCTTAATCAGTCGCTGCAATTCGTGCGTGCCTCGCTCAACAATCTTGATACTTCGGCGTTTGAGTGCGCGGACGACTCCATGCCACACTTACGCAAGAATGCATCCAGCGGACCGGTTTACGGCGTAATCGGTGGCTCATATAGTTCCGTATCGCTGCAAGTGGCCAATTTGCTGCGACTCTTCCACATACCGCAAATATCTCCGGCATCCACGGCTAAGACGCTGTCCGACAAGACGCGCTTCGACCTATTCGCGCGCACTGTGCCGCCGGACACATTCCAGTCAGTGGCGCTGGTGGATATCATCAAGTGCTTCAACTGGAGTTATGTATCGACCATACACTCGGAGGGCTCATACGGCGAATACGGCATAGAGGCCTTTCACAAGGAGGCTACCGATCGCAGCGTTTGCATTGCCGTCGCCGAGAAAGTGCCCAGCACCGCAGATGACAAAGTCTTCGACGCCATCATCAGCAAGCTGCAGAAGAAGCCGAACGCGCGTGGCGTAGTGCTGTTCACACGCGCTGAAGACGCGCGCAGCATACTACTGGCAGCCAAGCGCGCCAACCTCACGCATCCCTTTCACTGGATAGCCAGCGATGGCTGGGGCAAACAGCAAAAACTGCTGGAGGGGCTCGAGGACATAGCCGAAGGCGCTATTACCGTGGAGCTGCAGTCGGAGTTGATTGAAGACTTTGATCGATACATGATGCAGCTGACGCCTGAAACAAATACGCGCAATCCATGGTTCGATGAGTATTGGGAGGACACCTTCAACTGTGTGCTGTCCAAAAACAACGACGCACAATCAAAAACATCCAAAGACAAATTGGTCCCGGACGAAGGCGACATCAAATACATTTGCGACAGCAACTATCGCTTGTCCGAAAAAGTTGGGTAAGTGTCGCAGATGAAGGAAGATAACACTCGGTCACAACTCTCTGCTAACTATCCATCCATCCTTCTAATTTAGCTACGAGCAAGAATCCAAAACACAATTTGTTGTTGATGCCGTATATGCGTTTGCGCATGCGTTGCATAGGCTCTATCTGGATGTGTGCACGGCCAGCGTGAATCAAAATGATCAGGGCACAATGGTCAGCAGCACGTCAATGAAGCGACAGCATCATCACAGCGAATCGGTGTGGTATCGCAAACCCGTTGCCAGTCACTCGTTAGCCTGTCCGGATATGGCTAACTACGACGGCAAAGACTTCTACAACAACTACCTATTGAATGTGTCCTTTGTAGGTGAGTATGAGCGGCATCCAGCTTGTTTGCTCTGTATATCACTGCTGTTTTTGACCATGTGTTCACAGATTTAGCCGGTAGTCAGGTGAAGTTCGACCGCCAGGGAGATGGCCTTGCCCGATACGATATTTTAAACTATCAGCGCTTGGAAAACTCATCCGGCTTTCACTACAAAGTTGTGGGCAAGTGGTTCAATCGCTTGGAGCTCTATTTGCTGGATGTTGTTTGGAACAAGGAGACGGAAATACCTGTGTCTGCCTGTTCGCTGCCATGTGAAGCGGGCATGATTAAAAAGCAGCAGGTACGTAGCACTCCTGAGACGGTCACCTCACTTGCCCATTCACTGCGCACCATATCAGTTCAACATCCGCATCTGCCCCTCCAATGTTACTTTTTCACTATATGCCTGAAACACAACACCGACCACGTTCGCAGAACTATGCGTTTTTTTGGCCTGCCGCAGTAAACAAACTGCAATCAACGGTCGTCGGCAGTTCAATTTCTATACAATTGAACGCCTCTGTATACAAAATTCGGCAAACGGCCTGTTGAGCCTAAATGATAGCAATATGCATATCTGACATCACTACTGATGTGAGAAATTACTTTGAGAAATTTCTGCTCACTTGCTCTTTGAATTTCCTTTTGTACTGCGTCAAATCTTTTCATTAATAAAAACTAAAACTTTATCATTCCTTGATATTAAATCGGCGTATGATTATCAAATCATAGCCCGCTCACACGGCCGTTGACTTATTTGTATCTTTTATCTGTAGGCATGTCCTAGGACGGCATGTCGGCCAAATGACGACCGTAGCAGCAATGCTGATTCGGCAGGTCTGTTATGCAAAAAATAATAATAAAAAAAAATAATTGTACTCTATTCTATTAGATGTTATGTGCCTCGCCTGAAATTTGAACTCGGGTCTTCCGTTTCAGCAGCCAAGCGTTTCTCCACTTGACCAACGTGTCGCGTTTCCTTTGGTCGCTTAAAATTAACCAGAACGAGGAAGTCTCTCAAATTTCTAAAAATAGAAAACTTATAAGCAGCTGTAATGAAATTCAATGAAATCATTACTGCGGCTGTTGGGAAAATGCAACCCTAAATTGGACGCAGCGTGAAATTAGAACCAGTTCTATCGTCGGTCGTTGCGTTTTGCGATGGTCGTCGGCCGTTCTGTTCCATTCCTGACGTTCTCATAAGCCTACTCGTTTCAAAATGCGGAATATCGCAGCGGTCTGCGTTGTGGTCGGTATTCTGTTTCAGGCAATACCCTCACCTACCTTGTGCATTTTCCTCATCGGCAGGGTGACACTTGCTGTTGGATTTGTGACAGTTGCGAACCGTACGAGTATGTCTACGATGAGTTCACCTGTCGCGATTGCGGGCCCGGCTTTTGGCCCTATCCCGACAAATTGTCCTGCTTCGCACTGGCCATACAGTATATACACTGGAGCTCGCTGTTCGCTTTCATACCCATGGCCATAGCGGTAATTGGCATCGTCATGACTGCAATGGTAATAGCGTTATTCGCCAGGAATCATGACACGCCGCTAGTGCGCGCATCGGGCCGCGAGCTCAGCTACACGTTGCTGCTGGGCATTCTGGTGTGCTACAGCAACACGTTTGCGCTCATAGCCAAGCCGACGATCGTATCGTGTGTTTTACAGCGATTTGGCATCGGCGTGGGCTTCTCCATCATATACAGTGCGCTGCTAACGAAGACCAATCGCATTTCTCGTATTTTTCACTCAGCTTCCAAGTCGGCGCAACGGCTAAAATACATTAGTCCACAATCACAAGTTGTTATAACAGCTTCACTAATTGGTGAGTATACATATTTGAACTTAAAGTACTCGACCTAGATGGATGAATTGAAAACTGGATTCTGTTTGCGCCCACACATCTTTATCACCGCAAAACTTTGTTTACATATTTTTACAGCCATCCAAGTACTCATCACCATGATTTGGATGATTGTTGAACCGCCAGGCACACGTTTCTACTATCCAGATCGCACAGAGGTTATTCTCAAGTGCAAAATCCAAGATATGTCCTTCCTCTTTTCACAGCTATACAATATGATACTAATAACCATATGCACAGTGTATGCTATTAAGACGCGCAAAATACCGGAAAATTTCAATGAATCCAAATTTATCGGATTCACCATGTACACCACTTGCATCATTTGGCTTGCATTTGTGCCCATTTATTTCGGCACAGGCAATTCCTATGAGGTAAGTAATAATTTTACCGTATTATACACTGACATCTCATATCCGCTTCATGTCGTTAGTAAGACGGGGATGGTTCGGTCAGCTGTTTGGTACTGCTGGTCGGAGGACAATAATAATTAATATAATTGATTGGCACAACAGCCCGTGTGGGCTTAGGCCTAGCTTTCTCGCATTAACTTGTGTGTGCTTGTTAATTTTTTGCACAAGTTACCGGGACCTACTTTACCGAATCCGAACGGGTTTGAGAAGCTTTTCATGGCAAAGAATATTCTCGGAAAATTGCCAATTCATCGCGAGAAGTGGCGCCGCGCAAAGAAACAATTTGAAAACAAACTTTCTGTTTAGTAGATGTTGCCCGCTCTGGGAGTTGAACCCATGCCCTCCCGCATCATCGACCAAGCACTTAGAATGCAGTGAATGGCATGGAAGAATTCTATTTTCCAACTGATTTTTTTTTTATAAGCTTTATATTAACTTCACTTCAGGTATGTAGTGGAATCTAGTAATCAATTTTTCACCCACTTCCCGACTACTTACAGATCTGAAACTTTGCATACATGCGTAAACACGATGACAATACATGAATCAATCATAAAAATATAAAAAATTTTACTTTAAACAAAGTTATTAGCGAAACTGCAATAGCCAATCAGAGCACAGATAGAAGAAGAAGCACGTAGGGACAGACGTAGTTGTTTGGTTGATGGTGGTTTGTAATTCTCGTTTGCTTTATACAGTTGGACGGTGATTACACCCCACTTTGTTGTATTCAAGTTAAGACTATACTTCACAGGATGATTTCTGTAGTCAGTCTTCATTTACTTTCGTTGCAAAATGAAGTATTTGTGCACCTGCGATGAGGAGGTATATTCCCTATAAGCAATTCAGTAGTCGACTACGAAAATAACGCACTTATAGTTGACTTTTCAGTAGTCGACTACAAAAATAACACACTTATAGCTAACTTTTATGACCTAACTATAAGCTAACTACAATGTAGTGCAGAACTGCCCCAAAATCAAAGCGAGCTGTTTGCTTTCTTCTTTTTTGCTATTTGCGTTTTTTGAATATTTTTCATTTATTTATGTGCATTGTGAAATTGAAATTGAAAAATCAAAGCAAGCTGTTTGTTTTCTTTCCTTTTTGTTTTATATATTTGTCAAAAAACTTTTGCATTGGAAAATTTCAATCAGTTGCTCAGAAGGAAATGGAAGCATTTATCAAAAACCAAATATTTTTTGCCAAATTATGGAAATATGATGATATATTATTTTAAACAGGCAACGATTTTACGCATACTAGTTTAGTTGAATAGCTTCATATGAAATTAGTTAGCTATAACTAAAAAAAATTAGCTAACTTTTAGCTAACTTCTAAACAACTAACTTTTAGCTAACTTCAAAGTAACCGACTTTAAGTTAGTTGAAAAGTCATCGAAGGGTAATCGGGACTGACTACTGCCTAGGACATCGCAATGTTAAAAAAGTCAGTCATTTCCACTGAAAGTAGTCGAAGAATAGTCAGCTATGGTTGCGAAGTAGTTTGCTTATAGTGCACTAAAAGTTAGTTGAGTTGCCGGTAGGGTTGTTTTACTTGTAGCATTGCTTTACAAGAACATGGCTCTTCAACAAAGGCATTCATATTAATCAAACAGCAGTAAAATATGTACTGACAAAATTTTAGAAATAGTCAAAAATATTCATGTACATATGTTTGCAAAGGGCGAATTGACACATATGTATATTGTGTATGCAAATACACATGCATATATAATAGAATTTCGTTTTTATCAACTCCAGATTTGTGTATAACTTTAGAACTACACATCACACATCAATGAAAGTCGGTAGGAACTTACTACATATCCATATCCTTCTACTGAGAAAATAAGGCGGGCACTGGATAAGGGGGCGTGGCACCCCCCATACAAACAAAATTTTTGTCTCGATTAGCTTTGGAACTAAAGGTCGTGCAGCATTGAAATTTCGTATGCAGTCGCCTCTTGGATGTGTCGTCCCACTGGTAAAATTTTATGGGCGTAGGACAAGGGGCGTGGCACTTTTCAAGCAACTACACACTTGGGCTTCAGTTTATAATTATAGGTACACCACACATGAATGAAAAACGATAGGAACTTACTCGCCGCGCCTTGCAAGCAAAACAACAACAACTCATCGCGCCACAAATATGCCACGAATATTAGGGTCGATCACAGCCGTATTATTTGTTAAATTGAGGATATGACATATGACGATAGGAAACACTGTGAATACCCTAAATATTGTGTACTGCTCTGCAAGTTTTAAATTCTTTTTGTGAAAAATTTCAGAGCTCTAAAATTGAATTTATGGAAGACTAAAAAGTAGAAAATAAAATTATATAAAAAAACTTTTTAAAAATAAGCTTTAATTTATTTAATGTACTAAAAAGTAGAAAATAAATTGTTTCCAAGTCACCTGTATCTTACTATTAATAAAAGCTTGTGCGCTCAATATCCATATTCAAAATATCTTTCATTACTAGAATCTATTTGCGAAACATAATTTAAATAAAATATTGTGGTAACTGGTTGACAAATATTGAACACATGAGCGCCCCAAGCTTTTAGGGATAGTAAGATACTGGTGACTTCGAAACAATTTATTTTCTACTTTTTAGTACATTAAATAAATTAAAGCTTATTTTTAAAAAGTTTTTTTTATATAATTTTATTTATCTTAAATTTTGCCTTGACGTTCTAGTTTTTACAAAGTTCGAGACATTGGGGATGAACTTAAAATTTCAAGTATGGCATCCTTAACTAGGCCTACAACATCTACTACGATGAAATCCGAATATTCTTTAGTGTAGCACAGTGTTATATATGGAAGTAACACTCAACAGAATACCTTCTTGCTGCCATTTACAGATACAAATCACCACTCTTTGCATTTCGATTAGCCTAAGCGCCTCGGTGGCACTGATTTGTCTCTACTCGCCTAAAGTTTACATACTGGTCTTCCATCCCGACAAGAACGTGCGGAAGTTAACCATGAACAGCACAGTCTATCGACGCTCGGCCGCCACGACAGCAGGCGGCGGCGTGGCCACGCATGGTGATGCTGGCGGAGCTGTTGGTGGCAGCGGTGGGGCAGCTATCAGCAGCTCAACGGTCTGCAGTCGCACTGTACCAGCTGCCGCAGATAAGTGCGGCACTGCAACTAGCATGGAACAAGGCACTACAATATCGCTAAGTAGCAGTCAGCAGAAGAGCAGTCCAACCGCCGTTTTGACCAGCACAGCCGTCGTGCAGACGCAGACTAATAGCAATCAGCATACGCCCGCACATAACCGAACGGTAAGTATTGGAACTTCGCCACTGGCAGTAGTTGCATTCAGCATGGCTTCTGCCGAAGCTTATGTGGCCGCTGACTCGGACGATGACTCAGGTGGCAGTTGCGGTGGCAATGGCCAACTCTATCAAATGACTAGCACTATGACAGTGCGGCATCGCTTCAATGGCACGGTAATGGCTCGCAACGATACTGCCGCACACGTCAGCACAAATGAGACCACATTACAAAGTGCTTCTGACGGTTCCCCTGGCTCTGGTTCAACTGTAAGTGCCGCCAACGCCAGTGAGTTTGATTGCGTTGACATCCAAACAGCATCGTTATCTGCACGCCAAGTGTATAATGTGACGGAGAGCGAGAATTAATCGCCCAATTGGAGAACAACTGCAGCAGCACAAATGGTAGACGGTAGGTACTTCAGATATCAGGAAAGAGGTACATATGTACATAAGTATGTATGAAAGTGTATTAGTTTCTGGTGAAGAGTATTTTTGTCAATAAATAGCCCGAGCAACTTCGGGTATTTTAGGCTATACATATTTAAACACATAATTTGCTTGATAAATAGATCTAATTAAATGATTCAATTACAGAAACATCATGAATCGTACATTACTAGTTTTACCAATCACGTTGGAGCTGGAGGATGATTGAGGCAACATGCATGTGCGCACGCAACTACGTTAAACAAGCAATCTACGGGCGTTGATCGCAACCTTTAAAGTAAAGAAGAAGAATATGTAGAATTGTTGCATTAAATAAAGCATGTTTTTAATAACTGTCCGACTTTTTCGATTTGGTAAAAATGTAAAATGTCAGTCGCATTTCGAAATCAATATAACGTTTGTGTTCGATTTACGCTGACAAAATTATTTCCAAAATCAATGCTCACATCGACAATATTACAGAACGTCTCATCGGTTTTATTGCCAAAGGAACACACAATTTGTCGCGTTGTTTATAAGTTTTGAATTAAATTACATCCACCCATCAACCTGAAAGAAGTGTGGGTATTGAAAAACGTCGGCGCTGTAGGGGTTGGTGAGGATACAACTTACATTTTGGGCATATCAAAAATAAACTTACTTCATTACAGCATTGTGCGTGGATTACGTTTGTACCAAACGTTCTAAAAACCAAAAATACAAGTAAGCAATAATTTTAAATTGTATTCCATATTGGATAACGTTTTATTTTTCTTATTTCTTTATGTTAATTTATTTAGTGTTATTTTATACTTTTGATTTTAGCTTTTCATCATTTGACAATATTAAACTTTGCTCTTCCAAAGATTTCTTAGTTTTTTATATATGTATTACTTTATGCTATTTTATTTTTATTTAATTTATATTTATATAATTATTATTCCAAGTTGGTGTACAATTCTTTATTTCAAATAATTACAAAAACACTAAAATTTTTAGACTAACACTATTTTTAAAGTTTTCTTTTCCTGCTGCTAGACGTAATTTTTGCACATAACTGTACCTACTCTTTCCTCTAACAGAAACATAAACGATTGGCAAAAAAGTAATGCTTAATAACATACATACTTATCTAAAAAATATTTCAAATTTCGGTGCATATTGACCTTACTTGCGAAGTTAGTTAATCTTAAGTTTAGAATTTACTTCAGCTTTATGAAATTTTTCTGTCTTCAAGTTACTGCATCAATTCGTTATTTGCGCGATAACATTATTTGCATCAACGGACCAGCATTCAGCAAAATAGCCCTAGCTTCATGGAGGCTCATGTTTGTGAGATCATAGCCATCGAGTTCAAGCAGCTTGTCATGTATATACAACGAGTGTGCCGCTGGTGTGTCGGATATGGTAGACGCTACGTATATGCCTTCCTTTAAACAGATTCAAATACCGATTCATATTTTTTTTGAAAGTACATAATAAGTATAATTTTGCATAATACGGACAGAACATACCTTATTCGGTATTTCGGTTATATCAAAATCAGTTTTGTTTTCCCATTTAAGTGTAATTTGTTTCTGTAAAAAGCAAATATAATTTAATAAAAGTGACTAAGTCAGTCAATTACTCGGGATGATTAGTACAATGTAGGTATACTAAAATATAATACATACAACGGTGGGATTTTTATGCACACCGAAAATCCAACGCTTACTCTTGGCAGCTGAATTCGGTGAAGTAGTAAGGCTTGTTTGTGATTCGTGACTTCTTTGCCACAAATCGGATTTTTTCTCTGATGTATTGAAACGATTGTTACCTCCACAAAAAGTAGGCTCATCCTCCAGTTGATGCGGATGCCTATTCAATAAATTATTCTCCTCAATCAAATCGGATTGAAAATTAAATTGAACAGTAGTATTTTTAGGATAGTTTCTGTTTAAATCTTGCATTATAAATACTGAGTTTTCGCTTTGCTCTGATACTTGTTCTTGACAGTTATCTAACACTTGTGGATTTGTTAATAACTTGTGCTGGTGCAACGTCTCATATCTGTTTAAGTCCTCTGGTGATTTTTTTGTGAACACTTTTGCTACATCATATGGAGGGGGCGCCACATATTGTAGTTTATACTGTTGCTGCAGCGTTACTTTGTCATCTTGCAAAAATTTTATTTTCTGTTGATGTCCATTTTTTGTATCATGCAAAAAAGGATGACTCAGTCCTGCCGGTATTTTGTTTCGCTGATGTTGGAACTTTTCTACAGGCATGCAGTAAGCTGTTGTAGATAACGATTTTTTGTCTTCCTGTTGCAGGACGTAAGGCATTTGGTCGAACGATCTTTGCATTGAATACAATGATTGTTGTTTCTGCTGTTTCAAGTCCTTTTGACTTGTTATGCTTGCATACATTATTGCACTGTTGTTGTCACCAGATAGTTGCTGTAGCATATTTGATGCTGTTTCCACATTTCCATTGTTCCTAAGACTATTATTTTTATCAAAATAAGTTAGCGTATTGTACGGGGACACGGAGGACGTGTTTAGAACAACGCGCGCTTCCTTGACATCATTTAAAGGTATTTTCGGCGTAATTTTTGCAGCGGTTGTATCTACGTTTTGATTTTGCGGTTGCCACGATGATTTCTGGCCATATCGTACATATTTCGCCATTAAACGTAGTTCCTTCGGATACGGTGTAGGGGAGCGTAAGAGACGCATGCCTAACATTCGTTGGTCTGCTTCCGTATTCCCAGTGGTTATGTTTTTGGTGACTGTAGCATCATCATCACTGCAATTATAAACAGAAGAGGAACTTCCTGACAAAATGGTGGTTTCTTCGGCAAAACAGATTCGCTTGGTAGGACTATTATTTTGGCAGTTTGTTAGCGATTTGCACAAGTGTTGTTGCTGTTTCAATTTCGTTACTTCCGCATAGCTATCAGCAGCACCGACAACACCAACTAAATCGTAATTATTTCCGTTAAATTCCTTACTTAAATGATCTTCTGTTTCGCTTGAATTTGTGTGGATCTTTTGTTGCTGGTGCAATGTTGCTGTTCCAGTCTGCGGTAACATAAAGCACGTCAGTTGCGTTCTTATTTTGTTGTCCACAAACTGCAGCGGGACTAGCGGCTGTGACTGATTGTCACTGATCCACAGCGAAATTAGATTAATCAATCTCAGTATGGACACCGGTAATGTGGCTATATCGTTGTACACCAAATTCAACACCTTCAATTCGTTGAGATGACCGATTTGTTGTGGAAGCTCAGTTAGTCGGTTACGACTCACTGACAACACGCTCAAACTGCTACAGCTGCACAGCTCCGGCGGTAAAGCGCATAACTCATTGCCATCGACAAACAGGAAACGAAGTTTACGCAGCTTTCCAATCGTGCTGGGCAATCGCAGCAATCGATTATAACTAACAACCAACTCCTCCAAACTCTCCAAACTAGAAATACTGTCTGGCAGTTCGCGCAATTCACATGACTCACATTTGAGTGTGATCAGATACTTCATCGTGGCAATCTCAATGGGTAACCTTTCTAAATTATTCGTACAAAATGATAATGCTTCAATGCTTCTCCATTGACTGATTTCACTAGGCAGCGCCTCAATTAAATTGGCATCGGCCTCAAAATGTTGCAGTTCACGTAATTTCGCTACGTTAGGAGAAATTCGACGTATCTTGTTAAAGTCGATCCAAAGTTCACGCAGCTGCTTAAGTTCTCCAACAACTTCGGGCTGGAAAAATTTATAAGGCCTTTAATGCTTGACACAAAGCAAAAGAAAGACATAGAATAACCCCAAAACACAGCAATATTTTATTAAAGCGAAAGTGCCACTAAATTTTTAAGTGCAAGTAGAATTTTTAGCAAAGGAAACCAGTGCTAAAATGCACAGATGCAAAATTACTCGTCGAAAATTAAAAGAATTACGCTACGCCTATTTCTGCTTAAAGCACACTGCTGTGCTCCATATTGAACTTTCGATCGAAATCTTCTTTAAATATTAAAATCAAAAGCATCCTATACTTTGGTGACGGTTGTTATACTTACTAGTTCTGTAAACTCATTAGCACCAATATCAATTCTTTGCAAATTGCATAGACGTGCTATAGATTTTGGCAGCGCAATCAAATTGTTTAAACGAAGCTCTAGTATTTTTAGATTCACCAAACGGCCAAAATTAGCTGGCAAAAATTCCAAATAGGTCTCATTTAATAGCAACTCCTGCAGTGTGATTAACGATGTTATGGCATCGGGAAGTCGCTGAATATTATTATAGCTTAAATCCAGGTGAGTTAAGTTCTTGCATGTCTTTATAGTATCGGGAACATTGGAAATGACTGCAGCATAAAGAAGAAACATTGTGGCATATAGGTTGAAACATGGTTTCACGCACTTACTTACAATTACGAGTTAGACTCAAATGCTGTAGCTGACGCAAGGAACCAATTGCATTTGGTAATGCTTCCAAATTGTTATTGTTAACAGCCAAAATGCGTAAACTCTGACAATAGAATAACTGAGGCGGCAAAGTATTTATCTGCAAACAGCGAGACAAATTATAGCTAGTTTATAATGAAGGATTAACTAGCATTAAACAAAAAAATATATAAATAACTTTTTTACAAATGTAGGAGCGCTAGTTTCAAAGACCTTCGGCTCTCTGATATGTTTAAATTGGTAAACTTAAATAATTTAAATAGAAATATGAAGAGTATATAAAGAGAATTGATTTATCTTTTACAAGGAGTAAAAGATTACCCTCCTGCAACTCTGAAATGCTTTCGATTTCTTTACTAATAACTTCGAGCGATTTATGCACGCAAAAGCACGAGAAATGTGAGAGGGATATTTGATCGTTTGTGAAGGCGACCACCACAAATTTAGAGTTAGGGAGTACACTATGGGAGTTCGTAGTGTTAGACAGAAACTATTAACGGTAATCAAAGAATAACGAGAAAAGAAAAACTCAGAAATAAACAACCGAACCACTTGCTATAAGAGATAGTCGAGGATTTATATTCAATGTTTGTGTTAAAATACTGCAGTTCCTTAAGGTGATGCAAATTTCATACATTTTGTGTATGTAGGTACATATCAATTTATACAGATATATATAATTTTAAATTAGACTTACACGGGTTGACGACAAATATAACTCCTCCAATGTGCGTTCATAGAGCCACACATTGGGAAACGCATCGGCCAGCACGGAATTGCTATAATCCAATTTTGTAATAACTTCATCTTTCTTATTT
The DNA here is from genome assembly GCA_963457695.1 of Neria commutata. Classification (NCBI taxonomy): domain Eukaryota; kingdom Metazoa; phylum Arthropoda; class Insecta; order Diptera; family Micropezidae; genus Neria; species Neria commutata. The sequence continues at coordinate 1,364,215 of OY735250.1, forward strand.
TTCAAACATGGTATGCATTTATTAAGTAACATCCTGTTTTGAGCTATTTCGGTGGTTCTGGTGTGGCATTGGCGAATGGCTTTCAACTGTTATGGCAGAGGTTTTCCACCTACAAACCTAAAAGAAAAAATATTCAGAATCATCATGTCGTATCATGTCGTAGTAAAATAACGGCTACACTATATTTATATTTGATATCGATGATTCAATAATGTAAGTTATTTAGTATTATCTAATATATAAATAAAATTATATAAAAAAAAACTTTTTAAAAATAAGCTGTAGGGCCTTACCGTATAAATCCCCGTGATCAAACGCAACGCGAACACGAAGCCAACGCCGGGATCAAAAAACGGCATTTTATAAATCACTGCGTAATTGCGTTCGTCGTCTTACGGCATCACTTGAGCTGTCAAGTTCTTACGAAAAAGAGTTGTATTTTTCTAAATTTATCAGCCAAATACAAAACACACAAAATTGGCAGCGTCCATTGCATACCTTCCATAGCCTAGTGGTTAAAGCATTTGACTAGCACGCAATAGGTTGTCAGTTCAATCCTCAACCGCGATACTTTTCTTTTTTTTTTTTGTGATTTCGACCCTCAACCGCAGTGCTAGTGTTTTCATTTTTTGTACTTTTTTCTTTAATATTTGTCTTTAAAAAGTATTACAATACTTATTATTTGCTTCTACAGATTACCACAAATCAATTTTCAGTCGAAATTACCAAAAATTTTGCGTTTAAAAAACTGAACGCGAGCTCAAACCCAAGTGAACGATTTGACAGTTCATGTGAGTGAATGCGCCGCGTTGCGTTTTATGCGATACCGATTTTCATATGAAACTACGTAAGACAACGCGAGCGGTCGCTGAGTGAGGTGATGCGTTTTACACAATACCAAATTTGTGAACGCACGGTGAAGTGAGGCGTAGGGATTTACAAAATAAGCATGTTAATTTATTTAATGTACTAAAAAGTAGAAAATAAATTGTTTCCAAGTCACCTGTATCTTACTATTAATAAAAGCTTGGGGCGCTCATGTGTTCAATATTTGTCAACCAGTTACCACAATATTTTATTTAAATAATTTTTTTGCAAATAGATTCTTGTAATGAAAGACATTTTGAATATGGATATTGAGCGCACAAGCTTTTATTAATAGTAAGATACAGGTGACTTGGAAACAATTTATTTTCTACTTTTTAGTACATTAAATAAATTAAAGCTTATTTTTAAAAAGTTTTTTTTTATATAATTTTATTTTCTACTTTTTAGTCTTCCATAAATTCAATTTTAGAGCTCTGAAATTTTTCACAAAAAGAATTTAAAACTTGCAGAGCAGTACACAATATTTAGGGTATTCACAGTGTTTCCTATCGTCAAATGTCATATCTTCAATTTAACAAATAATACGGCTGTGATCGACCCTAATATTCGTGGCGCGATGAGTTGTTGTTGTTTTGCCTGCAAGGCGCGGCGAGTAAGTTCCGATCGTATTTCATTGATGTGTGGTGTACCTATAATTATAAACTGAAGCCCAAGTGTGTAGTTGCTTGAAAAGTGCCACCCCCCCTGTCCTACGCCCATAAAATTTTACCAGTGGGACGAAGCATCCAAGAGGGGCCTTTATACGGAATTTCAATGCTGCACGACCTTTAGTTCCAAAGCTAATCGAGATCAAATAATTTGTTTGTATGGGGGTGCCACGCCCCCTTATCCAGTGCCCGCCTTATCTTCTCAGTAGAAGGATATGGATATGTAGTAAGTTCCTACCGAGTTTCATTGATGTGTGATGTGTAGTTCTAAAGTTATACACAAATCTGGAGTTGATAAAAAAAAATTGCCACGCCCCTTATCCTACGCCCATAAAATTTTACCAGTGGGACGACACATCCAAGAGGCGACTGCATACGAAATTTCAATGCTGCACGACCTTTAGTTCCAAAGCTAATAGAGATCAAATATTTTGTTTGTATGGGGGTGCCACGCCCCCTTATCCAGTGCCCGTCTTATCTTCTCAGTAGAAGGATATGGATATGTAGTAAGTTCCTACCGAGTTTCATTGATGTGTGATGTGTAGTTCTAAAGTTATACACAAATCTGGAGTTAATAAAAAAAAGTGCCACGCCCCTTATCCTACGCCCGTAAAATTTTACCAGTGCGACGACACATCCAAGAGGCGACTGCATACGAAATTTCAATGCTGCACGACCTTTAGTTCCAAAGCTAATCGAGATCAAAAATTTTGTTTGTATGGGGGTGCCACGCCCCCTTATCCTACGCCCATAAAATTTTACCAGTGGGACGACACATCCAAGAGGCGACGGCATACGAAATTTCAATGCTGCACGACCTTTAGTTCCAAAGCAAATCGAGATCAAAAATTTTGTTTGTATGGGGTGCCACGCCCCCTTATCCAGTGCCCCCCTTATTTTCTCAGTAGAAGGATATGGATATGTAGTAATTTCCTACCGAGTTTCATTGATGTGTGATGTGTAGTTCTAAAGTTATACACAAATCTGGAGTTGATAAAAAAAGTGCCACGCCACTTATCCTACGCCCATAAAATTTTACCAGTGGGACGACACATCCAAGAGGCGACGGCATACGAAATTTCAATGATGCACGACCTTTAGTTCCAAAGCTAATCGAGATCAAAAATTTTGTTTGTACGGGGGGTGCCACGCCCCCTTATCCTACGCCCATAAAATTTTACCAGTGGGACGACACATCCAAGAGGCGACTGCATACAAAATTTCAATGCTGCACGACCTTTAGTTCCAAAGCTAATCGAGATCAAAAATTTTGTTTGTATGGGGGGTGCCACGCCCCCTTATCCAGTGCCCACCTTATTTCCTCAGTAGAAGGATATGGATATGTAGTAATTTCCTACCGAGTTTCATTGATGTGTGATGTGTAGTTCTAAAGTTATACACAAATCTGGAGTTGATAAAAAAAGTGCCACGCCACTTATCCTACGCCCATAAAATTTTACCAGTGGGACGACACATCCAAGAGGCGACGGCATACGAAATTTCAATGATGCACGACCTTTAGTTCCAAAGCTAATCGAGATCAAAAATTTTGTTTGTACGGGGGGTGCCACGCCCCCTTATCCTACGCCCATAAAATTTTACCAGTGGGACGACACATCCAAGAGGCGACTGCATACGAAATTTCAATGCTGCACGACCTTTAGTTCCAAAGCTAATCGAGATCAAAAATTTTGTTTGTATGGGGGGTGCCACGCCCCCTTATCCAGTGCCCACCTTATTTCCTCAGTAGAAGGATATGGATATGTAGTAAGTTCCTACCGAGTTTCATTGATGTGTGATGTGTAGTTCTAAAGTTATACACAAATCTGGAGTTTATAAAAAAAGTGCCACGCCCCTTATCCTACGCCCATAAAATTTTACCAGTGGGAAGACGCATCCAAGAGTGACTTGCAGTTTTAAAGATATGCCAAATCAAATATTTAAGTTGTATGGGAGGTGCCACGCCCTCTTGATGTATCGAACAATTTTATATACAGTTGCCTTCTTTTGGTCTTCAAAAATATTGGTATAAAGTTTGGCTGAAATCGCTTTTCAAGCAACTACACATTTGGGTTTAAGTTTAGAACTATACACCACACATAAATGAAACACGATACGAACTTACTACATATTCGTATCCTTGAACTGGGAAAATGAGATGGCTATTGGACACGAGGCGTGGCAACCCTCATACAACTTAAATATTTGATTTGGTATACTTTTATTTTTAAAAATACAAGTCATACAATATTAAAATTCTATTAGTATTTAGTCATTCATACATGTAAAAATTTTTACATAATTTGGGTTTTATATATATAAATTTAGGGTAATGGGACAAGGTGGCGTGGCACACCTCAAATGTATGTACCGTAAAAATTGGAGGTCCATGAGGAGTGAAGGGGGTCGTTACTTTAATTTTGGCCTTCCACCAAAGGAGTAATCTACATACACAGATAGTTCTGTAAGGACCTACATTTATGACTTCCCCGATTAGAACAAAACTTCACAAACAAATAGAAAAGATCTAAGCAAGGTCACTTAATATATCTCATACCTTAAAACCACCCTGATAAAATAATGTGGCTTTTAATTGCATTTTTATTATAATTTAGTTGTTATTCCCCGTATTTTGTGGCACTCGGGCAAAGCCGGGTAAATCCGCTAGTTCAATATAATAATACCCTAGTATTGTGAGTCGGCAATATTGAGCATCTTAGAAAAAAGCATTTAAGTATTGAATAGTTTCAGGCTTATGTTTACGTAATTAACAAATTTCGCTTTCGTTCTAAAGAAAGGCGAACCAGCGATCTGCGGAACCTACCGGAGTATTAGCCTTCATTCAATCGCATGCAAGGTCTTTTCGAGCGTACTGTAGTTGATATTCGCCAAGGCACGGATTGGACATTATCAGTGCGGCTTAAGACATTGCAAGTCTTTTATTGACCAGATCTACACATTACGTCAAATCCTGAAGACGACCTACGAATACCAAATCGACACATACCTTCCCCGTATAGATTATAAGGCTGCCTTCCATAGCGCGATATTGGACTAAAAAAAAAAATGTTTTCAACTTTTTAGTTGTTTATACGCCGCAATGTTTGAGCCCGGTATCCCTACTAAGCTGATTCGGTTGTACAGGATGACCTTTAGCAACATACAAAGTTCCGTCTAGATAGGATAGGAACTCTCCGATCCTTTCGATACCATGAGAGGCTTCAGACAAAGCGATCCCCTATCTTGCGATCTCTTCAACTTACTGATGGAGAGCGTACTGTGAAAAGCCAGTGTGCATAGCAATGACACTATTTTCTCCAAAAGTATCAAACTTCTGCCGTACGCCGATGATATTTCGTAGACCGCGCCGCTGCTTTCCCCGCTATACGAGAAGAATCAGCCAAAGTGGGTATGGCTGTCAAAGAGCGCGGAACGAAATATACATATGTATGTTTTCGAAGTAAAGTTCTCCTTCGCCTGTAAAAACTATTGCTCGACAAGACGCCGTATATCTGTATGGCGCTGAAAAATGGGTGATTACTACTAATTCATTAAGTAGGTAAAGAGTTCAAATATTTTGAAAGCATGTTGGTTTGGCAGGCTTTTTATCCCCTTCATCCTTCGTAACCATAAAACGACGAAGAAGAATCCTAAATCATGTTGGACCTAGTGAAATGATAATTTTTAAATTGAAAATATAAAACTTAATAAATAAATAAATAAAACTTAATTTCACCAAAAATTTTAAATATAACTCTGTTTTTATAAGCAAATGTGAGGGAAATTTCAAGGGCCTTAGCTTGAGGGCAACATTTTTCTTTGTTAACAGTATTTTTCGAGAAAAATAATGTTTTTATAAAATTTTTATTATTTCTAATATTTTTTATATGTTTTTCTAAAAATTTGATTATGTTGTACATCGATGGAAAGGTCTTTCAAATAAATTTCTTCATAAACCTAAGTATATCGTAGAAATCGGCTCATCCGTTTTTAACAAATTTTCGCTACAAAGGCCTTTCCGTCAAATTTTTATTTTGGTTCATTCTCTCCAGCAAAAAAAAAATCTTTCTATACGACCATTTTTCGTTTTCTTTTTCACGGGCGGTTGGTGTTTTGCACCTGTTTGGCATTTTGTATCCCGGGATTGAAAAAACATGCCGGTACTGACAGGCATAGTACGTACATACCACTTAGGAACACTTAACAGTTGGCCCGAACGTATAAAGAAGGTCTATCAACACTTTTCGCATGTTGATATATCTTGTTTCTTTCATTAATTTCGCTTCGAATCGAGATCGTATAATGGTTTCAAAAAAGAACCAACGCGAGCAGCACTTCGTCTCATATGCTTCGGTGTTTTTATGTTTTATTTTAAAAAGCGAAGTTCACAACAATTGCTATATTTTCGCTCAGTTGACTCACAGTACGATACAGAAATACATATAAAAAAATACCCATAAATTACAATTACGAAAGCATTGCCAGCATAGAACTTTAAATTTCCACGAAGTGTGCAACTAAGGGCCAGTTTCACAGTGGATATTTAAACTCTGATTGCAGTTTAAATAGGGAATTTCAGTTTCACAGTTGGAAGTTAAATACGATTTAAATAGCCGACTGTGGATATTTAAGTATCGCACAGAGTTGCAATCGAAAACAAATAAACAGCTGATTTCGGATGTGCAAGCAAGCTGCGTCGACAATATTGCAATTTATAAGAGATCAAATTAAACATAAAACTGCATGGTATAGCACATATAAATGATCCCGTAGTATTATAAATAATATAAACTGTGGATTCTTTGCACAATATCCAACAATTCACTTCTTTCGGCCGACGAAAAATTTTTAGCTCGCGCTGCCTCCATAATTGAACAATTGAACATATGTTTTTGGCAAGTTGTGTCAACCTTCAATTGTCAAATCTTCGAAGTTGCCATTCATTATTCCGTATTTAAATAAATGCACTGTGAAACTCAAGAAAAGTTAAACTAGATTTAAACTCAATTCGCAAATTAGATTTAAACATCCACTGTGAAACTGGCCCTAATTGATTTGCACAAGCAATTATCTGGATAAAAGAACCCGGCGTCTCCACCAGAGAGATTTATGTTAGAACAGCTGACAAACTTCACCGCTGACAACGAGCAAATTTTTTCTGTGGGCACTTTGCTGTTAAGGCATTTTATTTAAAATATGGTGTCAAGCAAGATCGTGTGCTGCGTTCATTTAATTATTTATCAAACTACTCACATCTGTAGTTCTAAAAACTCTCAAATTTCAAATATATTGTACTCAGATTTTGCGAAAAAACTACCCTATTTTCAATGTTTTTCGCTTGTGGAAGTGATTCCGCGAGAAGTGCTGCCCTGAAGTAAAAAAAAACAGCTGTCCAATTCACAAAATGGCGGTAGATGTTAAGAGAGCGCTGCTCGACCATTTCCTTTGACAGATCTTCCTTAAGGGGTGTTTGCAGCTCTCAAGAAAAGCGAAAACTACATATAAAAAAACGCCAACAAAATGCTCAAGAAATTTCCTTGCGTCAAAATTACTTGACCCCTATTGCAGCTCTCAAGAAATCTGCTACGAAATTTACTACTTTTTTCCAGTGGAAATGTCCATAGGGTAACTCAGGTTTTGGCAAGGAATAATGTTTGAAACATTATTACTTTAACAAGAAGAAGACTTTCAACAGCAAATAACAAGCGAAAGAGGTAAGCAAAACATTAAATGTTCATTTTAGGTTGTAAATTTGCAAAATATTTTATATTTCAATTATCTTAGGGCCAGTTTCACAGTGGATGTTTAAATCTAATTTGCGAATTGAGTTTAAATCTACTTTAACTTTTCTTGAGTTTCACAGTGCATTTATTTAAATACGGAATAATGAATGGCAACTTCGAATATTTGACATTTGAAGGTTGGCACAACTTGCTAAAAACATATGTTCAATTGTTCAATTATGGAGGCAGCGCGAACTCAAAATTTTTCGTCGGCCGAAAGAAGTGAATTATTGGATATTGTGCAAAGAATCCACAGTTTATATCATTTATAATACTACGGGATCATTTATATGTGCTATACCATGCAGTTTTATGTTTAATTTGATCTCTTATAAATTGCAAAATTGTCGACGCAGCTTGCTTGCTCATCCGAAATCAGCTGTTTATTTGTTTTCGATTGCAACTCTGTGCCGTACTTAAATATCCACAATCGGCTATTTAAATCGTGTTTAACTTCCAACTGTGAAACTGAAATTCCTATTTAAACTGCAATCAGAGTTTAAATATCCACTGTGAAACTGGCCCTTAATCTATTATCTTATTTTCAGACATGGAAAACTCGGAAAATACACCGCGAAGTGCGCCAAAACGCCGAAAGCGCCTGTTGCGAAAATCCGCAGAGGTTTTAGCTTGCTTGTCCCTCTCTTCCGTTTCAAATTGTTCCGCACAAAACACCAAAATTGCGGTATTTAGTGTGGACACCATATTATGCCTGAAAAATATATATAAATAATGCATTAAACAAATAATATTATATTTTGTGAAAACTTACCAATCTTCATTTAACGACATTTTGCTTTGATTTGCATCAGCTGTTAGCTGTCAAAATTAGTTGGCCACTACTATTTTGCCCTCAAGGAATAATGCAAAATTTTTCTTGAGCGATTTCTTGAGAGCTGCAAACACCTCTTAAAGTAATAATGTTTCAAACATTATTCCTTGCCAAAACCTGAGTTACCCTATGCACATTTACACTGAAAAAAAGTAGTAAATTTCGTAGCAAATTTCTTGAGAACTGAGATAGGGGTCAAGTAATTTTGGCACAAGGAAATTTCTTGAGCATTTTGTTGGCGTTTTTTTATATGGAGTTTTCGCTTTTCTTGAGAGCTGCGTAGACCTCGTAACGATGAAGATTTGCGACGAAAATGGTCAAGAGCCTGCAATTTTGAGGAGAAGGAGATCTTAAGCAGTAAGAAAAGGCGATTGGGACCATTTGCGGTTCCCTCAAAACAATTGCCTTCAAATCAAAACATCTGTGAAAAGTGAGTATGAACCTCAGCTCGTGGTGCATCTGCGGAAGATGCTTCATGGCTGCTCTCTTTGTGGGGTTTCAATTGTTCAAGATTAATATCTTTACGATTAACACTATTTGTAATAAAAATTGCTTGGTACGTAAAAAATGTTAACTTTTTTGTACTAATGTCTCGGATGGGTTAAGACATATAACGAAGAAGGAGAAAAGAAAATCAAAATAGTTTTTGACAATTGTAAGGTATGACAATCTATCTGGTATACTTGATATTTATTACACTATGCATTTGATGTGATTTGAGTGATGCCTGAAACACAACACCGACCACGTTCGCAGAACTATGCGTTTTTTTGGCCTGCCGCAGTAAACAAACTGCAATCAACGGTCGTCGGCAGTTCAATCTCTATACAATTTAACGCCTCTGTAAACAAAATTCGGCAAACGGCCTGTTGAGCCTAAATGATAGCAATATGCATATCTGACATCACTACTGATGTGAGAAATTACTTTGGGAAATTTCTGTTCACTTTCTCTTTGAATTTCCTTTTGTACTGCGTCAAATCTTTTCATTTGTGGCAGCACCGCGTACTAAATTCAATTTTTATTCTTGCAAGTTGCAACCCTGTTTATTCTTGCAAGTTGCAACCCTGTTAAATTATTCTAGATTCTTCTGAACCGCGAAACAACCTGTACGCGTCACCTTTGACATAGTTTTTATTTCTCAATTAAATAATTTTAAACCCACAAAGTTTCGTTTTTATAGTTTCGTCGCTATAAAATTGGTGACCCCGACAACCTTTCTGCATAAAGAATTATGAGCGTAAATCCTACCGAAACCGCGACAAATCCTGCGACATCGCAGTCGCGCGGTGGAGAAATTGCGCAGCATGACGAAATTGCACGGGTAGCTGTCAAGATTCCACCATTTTGGCATAAAAATCCTGCGCTGTGGATCGCACAGGTCGAAACGCAGTTCATTGCTGCCAAAATTACGCAGGACTCTACCAAGTACCACACCATAATTGCTGCAATAGAAAGCAATGTTCTAGCCCAAATAAGCGACATAATTTTAAACCCACCGACAACCGATATGTACAAAACTCTTAAATCTCGCGTATTGGAACGATTTGCCGATTCGGAGCAAAAGCGTTTAAAAAAGTTGTTGCAAGATTTGGAGCTGGGCGACATGTTGCCTTCCCAATTACTTCGAGAAATGCGTGGCTTGGCCAGCAACGAAATGAACGACGCCATGTGAAAGTCGATTTGGCTGAACAGGTTGCCTCACGACGTACGTTCGATCATATCCATTAGTGCCGAACCACTGGAGAAGGTAGCACAGCTAGCGGACAAAATAATCGAACTTCGAGACTCTCCACACGTGCATGCTATCGCACAAAATGAAGAATCTTCGAACATCAGCATAACTCAGCAAATCAACGTATTAACAAAGGAAGTTGCAGCTTTACGTTCCCAATTGGCACAACGCTCACGCCAAGAGGACAGAAGCCCTTCACGCTCGAGGAAACGGTCTCAAACACCACACGCAGATAAAAACCTCTGTTGGTACCATCTTAAGTTTGGCGAGAATGCAAAAAAATGCAGATCTCCATGCACCAAGTCTTTAAACTAACTGCCCTGTCGATAGAGGCGCTCGGCGACAGGCGAAATTCAACGAGCCGCCGCCTTAAATTCAAAGACACCAACAACAACCTAAATTTTTTAGTTGACACTGGAGCCGAAGTTAGCGTGATTCCAGCTACAACCTACCATCAACGACAACAAAAAACAGAATTTTACCTTTACGCCGCAAATAAAACAAAAATCAAAACATTTGGAGAAAAAACTTTAATTTTAAATCTCGGGTTACGCAGGCCACTTAAATGGAAGTTTATCGTAGCCGACGTTTCGCAACCAATAATTGGAGCCGACTTCCTCAGCGAATATAATCTGTCAGTAAACCTTCGCCAGCTCAAACTCTTCGACGAGCTAACAAACCTGTCAACGATCGGTTCAATCGCACATATCTCCGAAAATCTTCATGGTATCTTAATAATAAATTCAGATGAATATTTGCACGATATTTTAATAGAATTCAAGGACATTATGTGCGCGTTTAACACTAAACCTAAAGACACCAAACACAACGTCGAGCATCACATAATTACCACAGGCCCACCAGTTTTCGCTAAGCCTAGACGGCTAGACCCTGAAAAGCTGAAGGCAGCTAAAGCTGAAATCGAAACACTATTGGAAGCTGGCATATGTCGACCATCGAGCAGTCCGTGGGCTAGTCCCCTGCACATGGTGCGTAAGAAAAATCATGAATGGCGTCTTTGCGGTGACTATAGGCGTTTGAACAGCGTTACGGAGCCCGATCGTTATCCAATACCTCACCTTCATGACTTTGTTCATTTACTTCATGGTTGCACGATTTTTTCCACCATCGACTTAAGACGCGCTTATCATCAAATTCCAATAAACGCAAACGACATACCCAAAACGGCAATTACTACTCCATTTGGTATGTATGAATATACGCATATGTGTTTTGGCCTTAGAAACGCCGGTCAAACGTTTCAGAGATTTATGCACGAGATATTACGCGAGCTGCCTTTTGCTTGGCCTTACTTAGACGATGTCATTATCGCTTCTAAAAACGAAGAAGAACATCGACAACATCTCCGCGCCGTTTTTGAAAAACTACGAAAGTACGGTGTCGTTGTAAATCCATCTAAATGTTTTCTTGGCAAACCGGAAGTAACATTCTTAGGGTACCTTGTCACCAAAGAAGGCGTTACACCACCAGAAGACCGAGTTCAAGATATTAAAAACTACAAGCTTCCAGAACGCGTCTGCGACTTACGACGATTTCTGGGCATGTTAAATTTTTTTCGAAGATTTCTGCCCAACGCCGCGAAATATCAACAGCTTTTATCATCTTTCATCAAAGGTAATGTTAAAAACGACAAATCGCTGATTACATGGAACGACGAATCCAGAGAAGCTTTTCAATGCTGCAAGGACGAGTTATGCACCGCAACTCTGCTAGCCTTTCCAAAGACAGGGGCTCCGCTCTCACTGGCTGTCGATGCATCTGGCACTGCAGTTGGAGCCGTTTTACAGCAGCATTGCAACAACGAATGGCAGCCGCTTGGATTCTACTCTGAACGACTAACCGAAGCTCAACAGCGATATAGTGCGTACGACAGAGAACTGCTTGCCGCGTATAAGAGCGTGAAACATTTCCGACATATGCTCGAAGGACAAGCATTTTTCATTCTCACCGATCACAAACCGCTTCAATACGCTTTTCGCCAAAAATTAGAAAAAACATCACCTCGGCAAATCAGGCATCTCGACTTCTTAAGCCAATTCACCACTGACATTCGTTATTTGCCAGGTAAGGACAATACTGTTGCAGATACTTTATCTCGCATAGAGGCTGTTCATGTTGCCCAGACAATAGATTACGAAGACCTAGCGCAAAGCCAGTTAAACGACAGCGAAATTCATAAATTTTTGAACAACGACTCTGTTTTGAATTTAAAACGTTTTAACATTCCTAACTCCCAAGCAGAAGTATTTTGCGATGTCAGCACTGGTAAGGCAAGACCATTTTTAACCGAGCCATTCCGAAAGATCGCGTTCGATTCAATTCACAACCTTTCTCATGCTGGAGCCGCCAAAACCGTTAAACTAGTAGCAGATAAGTCCGCTTTTACACGATGCGACTCGGCCCCGGAGACACGGAAGAATGTAGGAAAGAGGGGTGAAACGACAGGGGAACGCGCAAAATCGCTCGGGCAGCGATTGTGCTGCGATTTTCTGACGTTCCTCTTTATTCGTTTTCGCGCTTCGCGCTGTCGACTGTAAATTAAAACTTGAAATCGAGTGAATACGTATTGCAAATAAACTGAAAAATTTACAGAACTTTACGCATAAAAGTCAATATAAAGAAGAAAATGAGCAAAGAGTGGAATAAGTGCTTTAAATGTTTACAAATTACACAAATAAAACCAGCTGCAAACTCTACTGTCAAAATGCTCGACACCAGCGAGTCGCATCGTGTAAAAGCTATGCGCGATTTCAAAGCGGAATGCGAAAAAATCGCCGGGGCCGAGTCGCATCGTGTAAAAGCGGACTAAGTACGTGTGGCCCAAATTAAGGAAAGACTGCCGAGACTGGGCACGCTTATGTATGAATTGCCAGAAATCAAAGATCTTACGCCACAACAAATCGCCAATATCAACCTACGAGCTCACAGCAGAGCGTTTTCAGCATGTCAATATAGACATTGTTGGACCTCTACATTCTAGCCGCGGTTACCGATATTGTCTCACTTGCATCGACCGTTTCACACGCTGGGTGGAAGCATATCCGCTCGAAAATATAACAGCCGAAACAGTAGTTTTCACATTCTACACAAACTGGATAGCGCGATTTGGCGTACCGCTAAAAGTCACGACCGACCAAGGACGTCAGTTTGAATCGTTTTTTTTCAGGGATTTGAACAAGCTGCTCGGCATTAAGCATTTGCGAACGACAGCTTATCACCCCGCCGCAAATGGCTTAATCGAACGTTATCATCGAACGCTCAAAGCAGCGATCAAATGCTTTAACACGGAGCAATGGGTCGATGTTTTACCAATTATCCTCCTCGGCTACCGGACATCGTTCAAAGAAGACATCAACGCCACCCCTGCTGAGATGGTTTACGGCAGCACGATTCGAATTCCTGGCGAATTTGTCGGAGTACATTCGGAAAATAACGACGTAGTCGAAACTGAGTTTGTGAGCAATCTGCGCTCTCGAATGCGCGAGTTGAAATCTTCGCCAACATCCAATCACGCTAAGTCGACACCGTTCATCGAAAATAAGCTCGCTACTACCGCAGCAGTTCTTGTACGAAACGACGCTGTTCGCCGACCACTTCAGACACCTTATGAGGGACCATATCCCGTCATAAAGCGATTTGACAAATATTTCACCCTCAACATCGACGGCAAGGAAAAGAACATCAGCATCGATCGATTGAAAGCCGCTTACACCGTCAACGAAGAAGAGGAGCCTATTCAGCAAACTACACCGCAGAGCTTAGAATACCGCAGCCGTTCTGGTCGTAGAGTCAAATTTCCTTCAAAATATGCGGGGGAGTATTGTGGCAGCACCGCGTACTAAATTCAATTTTTATTCTTGCAAGTTGCAACCCTGTTTATTCTTGCAAGTTGCAACCCTGTTAAATTATTCTAGATTCTTCTGAACCGCGAAACAACCTGTACGCGTCACCTTTGACATAGTTTTTATTTCTCAATTAAATAATTTTAAACCCACAAAGTTTCGTTTTTATAGTTTCGTCGCTATACATTAATAAAAATTAAAACTTTTTCATTCCTTCATATTAAATCGGCGTAAAATTATCAAATCATAGCCCGCTCACACGGCCGTTGACTTATTTTAAATTCAATAAAAGTACAATAAATACAAAAAACTTAAAAAACTAAATTTCCGAGTTGAAAAAAAGTTCTCCTGTATGCCTGCCGGCAGCATTCTTTCAAAGCTTAGCAAGCATACTCGCTTCCATACCCGCTTGTATCTTTTATCTGTAGGCATGTCCTAGGACGGCATGTCGGCCAAATGACGGCCGTAGCAGCAATGCTGATTCGGCAGGTCTGTTATGCAAAAAATAATAATAAAAAAAAATAATTGTACTCTATTCTATCAGATGTTATGTGCCTCGCCTGAGATTTGAACTCGGGTCTTCCGTTTCAGCAGCCAAGCGTTTGTCCACTTGACCAACGTGTCGCGTTTCCTTTGGTCGCTTAAAATTAACCAGAACGAGGAAGTCTCTCAAATTTCTAAAAATAGAAAACTTATAAGCAGCTGTAATGAAATTCAATGAAATCATTACTGCGGCGGTTGGGAAAATGCAACCCTAAATTGGACGCAGCGTGAAATTAGAACCAGTTCTATCGTCGGTCGTTGCGTTTTGCGATGGTCGTCGGCCGTTCTGTTCCATTCCTGACGTTCTCATAAGCCTACTCGTTTCAAAATGCGGAATATCGCAGCGGTCTGCGTTGTGGTCGGTATTCTGTTTCAGGCATGAGGGAGTATGTTAGCATAGACTTGCAATGTTGTCGTGTTGTTCTCTGCACAGCAACGGTAATGCCTTTCATTCCACTTTCATGTAAAAAAATGTTACATTTTGACTCACAGCTAACTCTTCTTGCCGTATGGCCACGGTTTTTGGACTATTTAGTAATTTTTCCACCGAAAGAGAAGTTTGTAAAAAATTTAAGATTACAGGGGTAAAACAAAACTAATAAAGCCACATTGGCAGATGTGAATAGAAGCCGTGCTACTGAACATTAGACAATGTAAATAACCGGAGATTTTTAGTGTTCGGTTAGATTTCATGGGAAATCAAAATAAGTTCAATCATCTAAGCAAGTTTTTAATTGAAGTCAAAATTTGAGTAGCTGCATACATATGAATGTATGTATGTATATAAGTAAATGTAGACACTCTTTTCAAGAGTAGGCTACGTCTGAAAGTCTTTTTCTTTCACAAGACGAGTTTAAGTTATTTATTTGGTATTTGGTCTGTTAGTGAAATAAATTTTTCTTTCTAACTTTGGATAGGGAATCAAACAAAATGTTAATGACATATATGTACATATATTCCCACATAGGTGACTTAACTACAAAAGAATAAAAATACGCCTCATTTTATAAGCTTTATATTAGGTTCACATCAGGTATGTATGTATGTATGTATGTAGTGGAATCTAGTAATTAATTTTTCACCCACTTCCCGACTACTTAGAGATCTGAAACTTTGCATACATGCGTAAACAGGCTGACAATACATGAATCAATCAATTTTATGGGCGTACGATAATGGGCGTGGCACTTTTTTATCAACTCCAGATTTGTGTATAACTTTAGAACTACACATCAATGAAACTCGGTAGGAACTTACTACATATCTATATCCTTCTACTGGGAAAATAAGACGGGCACTGAATGGGGAGATAGATAATCAGGCTTTGTTTTTGCTCGAAGATATGTGTACCTCATGTGTGTACCTCACTTCTTATGCGAGTGTCCCGCCTTTTCCAGGTCGCGATTGCAGCTGCTGGAGTCAGACGTGGTGAGAACCGATCAACTAAGTTCCTTGCCACCACCGAAAATCCTCCGCTTTATTAAAAGCTCAGGAAGATTTCAGTAAAAGGAATTAGCTTACCAGTACAATGGACAAATACTTGTCTGCGTGCTGGTAGGTTTTTCATATTCCGTCAAAAAAAAAAAAAACCTCATGTGCACCAGTAATCAAGTTAGGAATGCCAACGCCATGTCGTGGAATGAACGGCGGTTTCAATCGAGAATTGAAACGTGAGCGTGAATACGATCGAGATGCATTGAACCAGTTAGTTTTAACGAATGTACCACTGCTGAACCTCCAACAGAAGGAAGTGAATGCAATTGCTGATGGAAATGGTGCCTTCTTTTTCCTTTGAGAATTTTGATTTGATTTAAGATTTCAGAGCACTAAATTTGAATTTATGGGAGACTAAAAAGTAGAAAATAATATTATATAAAAAAACTTTTTAAAAATAAGCTTTAATTCAGTTAATGTATAAAAAGTCATTTAATGTATATAAACAAACTTTTTAAAAATAAGCTTTAATTCATTTAATGTACTAAAAAGTAGAAAATCAATTGTTTCAAAGTCACCTGTATCTTACTATCAATAAAAGCTTGTGCGCTCAATATCCATATTCAAAATATCTTTCATTACTAGAATCTATTAGCAAAAAATTATTTAAATAAAATATAGTGTTAACTGGTTGACAAATTTTGAACACATGAGCGCCCCAAGCTTTTATGGATAGTAAGATACAGGTGACTTCGAAACAATTTATTTTCTACTTAAAAAGTTTTTTTTTATATAATATTTATGTATATATGTATGTAGCAAGAGTAGGTGGGACTGACGTTGTAATAATAATTATAGAAAGATATTGTAAAAGGGTAATAATAAAGGGCAGAATGAAAACAGATAAATCATCGAGAGGAAGAGTAGGACACCTTGATTTAGCCGCACAGTGGGTCAGAGGAAAAGTTGAAATTCTAGAGGGTGGAATACTAAGAATACGTGTAGGAATTACACATGTTTCATGAAAATTGCAACTTTAGAAAAATCTGGAGGGAAATAGATTGGATTAAAATCTTTTTGGAAAACCAGCCTCACACAATTTTTACTTATTATTTTCCACTAAACACCGAATTTTGTGATACTGATAGTAACAATTATATATTTGCTCCTTTATTTATTGCCTCCCGGATCACTTCTACTATCTCCTTTAATTATTTATCCGGATTGAATAAGGTAACGCAGTATGTACGTTATCAACCAGCAAAATGAGCTTACTTCCCTTAATTAAAGTTTTGGTTAAAGGTGACAGCAGAGCTGACGGCTTTGTTACGTTCGTTCGGGTAACCAACATTTCTCTGTTGCTCTTAATTTCGAGGATACAGAGTACAGAGCTAAAATATTAACATTTTAAAATATAGTAGGTAATACGGATTTATAAAATTTTGGTTTTAAAATTACAAAAAAATAAGACGACTTCTCCATATCGGTGAAGGAAAAGTAGGAGAGTCGCCACGAAGTGGCGCGATACTGCTGGTGTTAGACATAAATCGCTCTAGTGGAGACGCCCTGGAATGGGCTTTTTCAGCTCTTGTTGAAAGGCGCCTATTTTTATAAGCTTTATTTTAACTCCACTTCAGGTATGTATGTATGTCGTCAAATCTAGTAATCAATTTTTCACCTACTTCCCGACTACTTAGAGATCTGAAACTTTGCATACATGCGTAATCAAGCGCACAATACATGATTCAATCATAAAAATATTAAAATTATTATTTAAAACAAAGTTATTAGCGAAACTGCAATAGCCAATCAGAGCACAGACAGAAGAAGAAGCATGTAGGGACAGACAGGCCAAGAGCTGTTTAATCGCATTTTATATAATCTTGCCGTATTTATAGAATACGAAGTGTGTAATGACCTAGATTTTTACCTGATTTAGGCCCCTACAAATAATATTATATATATAGATCATTAAATCGCATCAAATACATCAACAAATATTCTTGGGACAGACGGGCAAGGAGCTGTTTAATCGCAATTTATGTATGTATGTATATAATTTGTCCGTATTTATAGAGTACGAAATGTGTAATGACGCATGATTCAATCATAAAAATATTAAAATTATTATTTAAAACCATGATTTTAGCGATTTTACTATGTACAAAGAGTTTTTTTTCATTGGCTTGTATCGCAGTTTTGATGCCATTGTGTGGCAGAATTCTCGACATGTTTGTAGTTGAGCGCGGTGAATAGGTTTTGCATACTTAGTGTTGTTCCGATATCGTAGCCCAGTGGTTAGAGCCCCGCGCTTGCATTCGGTGTGTCGTGGGTTCGAATACCCGCAGTGTTTCAACTTTTTGTTTTTCATTTTAATTTGTACACTCATTTAAATTAACAAATATGTATGTAGGGGAGAGGGGGGTACCTTCGTCCTTGGGGCACATTCGTAAAAGGCGATTTCGGTATGAAGGAGTCATCGGTCATAACTGTTTATTAGTAAAAACTAACCCATAACTAGCATAAATATCCCTCACAAAGTTTGCCATCTCTATCTGAACAGCTGATAAAGTTACATTTGATTTTGTGTTTTCGCGCTTCGTTCCCGAATATTCAGGTCGGTAACGTAAGAAGTTTGTGCTGTATTTATACCATTATTTCGAACAAAACTGTATTAGTATTACTTTAATACTAATTATTTCGTAAATAAAAGTGTATTAAGTGAAAATAAAGCACTGAAATTAGAAGTAAAAAAATAAAAAGAAAAAAAGTGACACCAGGGCGGACTCGTCTTTTTTTCATGGGGCACATTCGTCAATATAACTTCACAGGTACTAAAAATCGAAATCGACTTGAAGCTTCCAAGACCCTCGAACTTGAATTAAACCTCCCGTAACCACACAAAATTAATATTAGGGTCGATCTCAGCACTTTAAACATTATATATAAAAAATAATTTATAAAAAAATTTTACAATAACTACCTTTTTTTGAAGCTCTTAAACATGATGTTTTTTTTATTTTTTTAATGCAAAATATAATAAAAACGTGTTATGTAACCAAAAACATGTCTTATCTAGTCTAAACAAGATTTTGTATCACCTTATGGCACTTTAAAGTGTAAATGCCGAAAGTGCCCCGCCAAATGCCGAAGCTACCCTGGCATGGGGGCACATTCAGCGAAATGACTTTTTTTACTAATCATGAAAAAAATAATACAAACGGAACTTTTTAAAGAACTTTTAGTATAACATTTTATTGTTAAATAATGAGGTATTGTAACAGTCTAATCGGTTTTTAAATATATTGATTAGCTTCTGAAATATAGGCCTTCAAAAAAAAGAGACGAAGGTACCCCCCTCTCCCCTACATATCTACATAGGAAAAATTTTAAATTTTACAAAAAGAAGGTCATAAACACGCGAGTGTTTATGGGAGACTAAAAAGTAGAAAATAATCTTCTATATATATAAAAGAAAGTTTATGTTTATGTTCGAACGCTTATAAGTCAAGAACGGCTGGACCGATTTTTATAATATTTGATTTGTTTGATTCGTCTCCGCCCCGAATAGCAGAATAGCTATTAAAACATCGAATTGGACAAGAGGGCGTGGCACCGCTCATACAACCCAAATTTTTGTTCTCGAATAGCTTTGGAACTAAAGGTCGTGCAGCATTGAAATTTCGTATGCAGTCGCCTCTTGGATGTGTCGTCCCACTGGTAAAATTTTATGGGCGTAGGATAAGGGGCGTGGCACTTTTTTAACAACTCCTGATTTGTGTATAACTTTCACGCACTATCAAGTTGGACGATATGTGAGCTGCAATGAGGCAATTTGGCGTATATTCTCATTTCCCATTCATGAACGTCATCCTACTGTTGTACATTTGGCGGTGCATCTGCAGAATGGTCAACGAGATTATTTTAACGCATCCAATGCGGCTCAACGTGCTGAAACACCTCGAGCGACAACATTAACAAGTTTCTTTTCTATTTGCCAAACCGATCTGTTTGCACGAACGTTGCTCTATTCTGAAATGCCACGTTATTACACTTGGAACGCTTCATCGAAGAAATTTCAATATCGGAGGCAAGGCGATGAGGTTCCTGATCATCGGGATGTTCTCTCTACTGATGCTCTTGCTCGCAGTTACACTGAATCGCTGGTCTCTGAAGCAATTGTTTCTGCATCTCCAAGTCAGATACGCACATTATTTGCTATTATTATTTCGGCATGCTTCCCATCGAATCCACGTGAACTGTGGAGCAAGTACAAATATGACATGTCAGAAGACATTTTGAATAGAGTTCGTGTCACTTCAGGGAATCCCGATTTCGAGATGAGTGAAGATATATGTATATAACCAGGCTTTGATTTTGATCGAAGACATGTGTTACCTCACGTCAGGCAGTTTGTTAATCAAGCTAGGAATGCCCGCGCCATGTCGTGGAATGAACGACGCTTTCAATAGAGAATTGGAACGTGAACGTGAATACGATCGGGATGCATTGAACCAAGCAGTTCAAACGAATGTACCACTGCTGAACCCCCAACAGAAGGAAGTGTACGATACGTTAATGAAGGCAATTGATGATGGAAATGGTGGCTTATTTTTCCTCGACATTTTTCCTGCTAGAAGGATGCCGAACGGCTCATTCAGCGTTTAAATTGCCGTTAAACCTTCAAACGAATGAAATACCGACATGCAATATTGCGAAACACTCAGCAATGGCCAACGTTTTGGTAGCAAGTAAGATCATCATCTGGGATGAATGCACAATGACGAACAAACGCGCATTGGAAGCACTCAATCGAACTATGAAAGATCTGCGCAATGACACACGAGGTTTTGGAGGCGCAATGATTTTACTGTCTGGCGATTTTCGCCAAACCCTACCAGTCATTCCAAGGCCGACCGCGGCCGATGAAATAAACGCTTGCCTTAAACCCTCGACTCTATGGCGCTATGTGAAAAAACTTCAGCTGACGACAAACATGCGAGTTGCAATGCTAAACGATCCATCAGCCGAAGATTTCTCTAAGCAATTGCTTGCTATCGGTAATGGCCGTGTTCCTGTCGACGAATCAAACAGGTTGATTTGGTTTCCGCCGAATTTTTGCAATCTCAACGAAGGAGGAGCTTATCAACAAAGTGTTACCGAACATGATTGTTAACCACAAAAATCACAATTGGTTGAGTGAACGAGCAATTCTTACGGCAAAGAACAAAGATGTGGATCAATTAAACTTCACAGTTCAAAATCAAATCGCTGGTCCACTGCATTCTTTCAAAACTATTGATTGTGTAACAAACGAAGACGAAGCAACCAATTATCCTACTGAACTTTTAAACTCATTGGATCTGCCTGGCTTGCCACCGCACAATTTACAACTGAAGGTTGGCTCGGTAGTCATCATGCTTCGAAATCTGAACCAACCAAAATTATGTAACGGAAACGTTTGGTGGTTAGAAAACTCATGGACAATGTGATTCACACGAGCATACTTAAAGGAAAATTTAAAGGTGACGAAGTTCTCACTCCGAGAATTCCGATTATCCCAAACGATATGCCATTTGAGTTCAAACGAATTCAATTTCCGATTCGCCTTGCATTCGCCATAACGATCAACAAATCGCAAGGCCAATCCTTGAGTGTTTGTGGCCTGAATCTAGAAAACGAATGTTTCTCTCATGGTCAATTGTATGTAGCATGTTCACGTGTCGGCAAACCTTCCGATTTGTTCGTTCTCTCACCTGACAATAAAACGAAAACAAGTAAGGAAGCATCAGTCGGATTTCACCGACAGAGTAATACCCTACACCAAGTAACCGAGCGGGGCTGAAAGAAATTAAATTGAGGGTGCATTTAATTAACCACCTACATAATGAGCGGACCAAGCCCATTTTTTAGTATGACAAAGAAGACTGTCCCCTTACCTAGAATACCAAGAATTATTCTTCGCAATGAGTAATTAGGCAAATTATAGCCATTTTACCGAAAAAAATCCGAGGTAGTGGGACTTACAGACCCATTGTGGGCGTGTCCTTTGGCCGATTTGACTCATCTCGGAACTTAAACTAAGTTAAGGTTGACTGTAACTCTGTACCAAATTTGGTCCAAATCGGACAACTCGTTTCTCTCCTGCGCTCACAGACATCCAGACAGACGGACAGACGGACAACCGAAAATCAAAAGAGAAAATGATTCTAAGCATTTCTGTATACTATTTCTCTATACCTAGGACGGCTCCTTTCATGCGTTACAATTTTCGCACAAAGTTATTATACCCTATTACCATAGGTGTAGGGTATAAATATTGTATATCACAAGGTGCTTAAATGAAGGGCATCATTGAATTGACATTAACAGCTCTATTCCTTCGACCGTCTCAATACTAATTTCGTCTCAATAGAGCATTTCGGCACAATTTCTACTTTTCCTTATTCAGAAGAGAAATCAAAAGCTCGAATTGTATCAATTGAGATATTCATTGTGACTGTCGAATTAGGAGGTAACAAGCGAAAACAGCTATTGAAAAACGTCAATTTTGAAGCAAAAAAGCAAAAATTTGTTTATTGCAGCAATTTAAAGGAAGTTACACAATTTTAAAAACACAACACATGTATGGCCTGCTGCTAAAACTCCTTTATATCGGGAGTTCGAGGTCCTCTGCCACTGCTCCCACAAATTTTACACTGCTCGCAGCGCTATCGGGCTGTTTTCCCGGCTTGCTGCTCTGGGTGCTGTTTGCAACTTTGAATGAAATGCTGCAGCTGCTCCTACGTCCTCCTGTTAAATATACGATGTCTAGAAATTAAAAGAAATAAGATAAAACACCAAATTAATGAAAATTTCCAAAAAATACTCACTTTTCTGCAGTTTTTGTTTCCATTTTTCGTTTTTTGTGAAGAAGAAGAAGCACAAACAGCTGTTTTCACAGCAAAGAGCTTTAAATGAAACGCCAAAGCTTTTTTCGTGATACGATTGGTAAAGAATAGGGTTGTAGAAAGCCCGGCACAAGAAAGCGGATCAATTGATACTCTCAATCAATTGTGCCGGGAGCGAGCGAATAGGGCTGTAAATGTAATTCCTTCAACATTACGTGTAAATAAAGTATATTGAATTCGAAAAGTGTTTCATTTAATCAATAATCGAAATTATTTCAAACAAAAAATAAATTTTGGGCGGAACGAAGTTCGCCAGGTCCACTAGTATTATATAAAAAAAACTTTGTAAAAATAAGCTTTAATTCATTTAATGTACTAAAAGGTAAAAAAAAAAATGTTTCGAAGTCACCAGTATCTTACTATCAATAAAAGCTTGTGCGCTCAATACCCATATTCACACTTATCTTTCATTACTAGAATCTATTTGTAAAAAATAATTTAAATAAAATATTGTGTTAACTAGTTGAAAAATTTTGAACACATGAGCCCCCCAAGCTTTTATTGATAGTGTTTTTGGCGAAATCCTTGCTGGTCCGGGTTGACCACAAGGATTAGCCGTGTCGGGGTGCCGATGAGGTCTGGAGTCTAATTCTAGCGGACGGGGCTGCGACTGTAGTCGCTGGTGAGAAAAAATCTCAACACAAAAAACAACACTTGGAGGTTCAGGCAATATATACACTATTTTCTCTTTATTTTCAACTTACTTTAAGGTAACAGCGTTTTTGGAGATGGTGGCTGGGGTTGGTCTTTCGGGGGGCTTGGTAAGTACGAGCGGGGGAAAACTACAATTTATATTTTACGTTTATAATTTCTGCTTTCTGCAGGTCTATCACGATATTTGAAACTAAGAGGTTGTCAGCTTTAGGTAAGCCAAAAACCTCTTCGCACCACTGTGCAGCGGCTTATCGTTGCAGGGTGGTACGGCGTATACATTCCGCCCACCTTGCAGCATCACTGCAATCAAAGCTTGATCGGGGAAACAAATATATATGGGTTAGAATATAAGTTGCATTTTCTTCCACCTCAGTGCGACCTTATAAAAAGGAATAAAATAATCGATAAAAATGCAGACGTTGGTTTTCGGCGGCACGCAACTTATTATGGTGCCTTGCGCCGATATTTCTAGCAGTATTTTTTTTTAAAGCTGCTGGATTCTTGCCGGGAGGTCGGAGCTAGAAGGCAGGCGGTAGTGACGGTTGATCGGTGGCCACAAACCGGACGTTGGGGCCCGCCGTCAGTATACCGCTGAAGGGGTCCCACAGCTGGGCGATATAACAGCGATCGCACTACAGCCGGGTTGACCGCCTTCGTGTCTTGGAAGTCCATGTTGCGCAACTCTTCACGAAAAGAGGCGTTTCGCTGTTGCGCTATGGCGCGGCTGTTCCGAACAGCACTTAACATTCTGTCTATATCAGTCCGAAGGACACGAGAAACGACGGAATAATCTCTGCAACGCTGTGGTCGTTGACATCCTTTGTCAGCTCCCAATACACTGGCGGGCAGACCTAGGCAAGGAGCCGGGCCTCATCCAATGTATGAGTGGTCAGAACGTAGAAGCGGACAAAACTGACGGTTGATCGGCGGCCCGCAAACTGGACGTTGGGGCCCGCCGTCAGTATGCCGATTTTGGGATAGCCGCCGGGTCCGTTGCGAGCGGTTAGAATGCAGAGGCGGACGGAGCTGACGGTTGATCGGCTGCCCGCTAACTGGACCGGGCCCGCCGTCAGTATGCCGATTTCGGGATCCCGCAGCTGGGCGATACAACGGTGATCGCGCTACAGCCAGGCTGATCACCGGGCTGTGCTGGGAGGGGTCTCGCGGGCGCGAAGTAAGCGAAATCGCGCTACAGGCGAGCCCTCCTCCGCTCTGTCCAAGAACTCATCAGCTGGGCGGGACGGACCGGGTCCCGCTCCATACTGGAGATCCCTGAACCTCCGCTCCGAGCGGTGAAGAAGCACAGACCGCATGCGCTTCTCGATTTCCTTGTTGCGAAAGGCAACACAGAACCGCAATGGGTGCTGCGCGGGGCATACACGGCTCTCTCCGAATCGGCTATCTCGCTGTGACGTGTTTCGATCAGATTCCTCGCTTTGCCGAAGAGAAACTGTTGGCACGGGGGGAGCGGGGAGAACTGTCGAGTTCTAATGGAACTATGCCCTTTTTATTTGACGGGAACGGAGTCTCAAAATGTAAGAGCGGGCTATGACGCCGCTTACAGGGCAACTAAACGGACTGTTGCACTTCGCAAGTTCATGAACATGCGACAGACAGTTTAAACACAAATTAAGACGTCTCACTTCTTCCACACGCTCCTCCCCAGACATACCCGAAAATGTCGGACAAGTTTTTAGGACGTGCCGTGAAGAGGCGCAAGATCGGCCGAAGATTCCGGTGCCATTCGAGAGGTGGGATTTCAAACTTTGGGATAATATGCCACTTGGCAAAGGGGGTGCATTTAATTGTGCATAAACGGGGGCACGGGTCTGTACTATCGTGGAGGTAGACAGAGACGGGGGTGGGTATGAGCGGTGCAACTGCGCTAATTCGCCCATTTGTGCTGCACACTGAACATAGGCTGCGTAGCACCTCCTATATTTTACCTTAATGACGTCAACAGGATGCTGATCGTCAGAGCCAGAAAGCTGGGTAGCGTCTAGACACTCGTCATATGACGCTCTGACGGTTGCCCAAAGCGATTTAATAAATTCTCTTTGAACCTCGAGAGAATGGGAGGTGTGGTGCATTCGGTTAGTGCTAAACGTTGCCTGGAATTCCAAAAGTTCCTCAACCCGACGGTCGAACGTTTTTTGCGCAGGCATTTTGCGAGACAGAAGCACAAAAAATGGCTAAAAATCTTAATTAATTAAATTGATTCGCGAACACGGGATCGAACGCGATAGTCAAAGCTGTCGACCAATCAATCAATTTAAAAAAATTATCAAAATTAATTTCGGAAATAAATATTACTTCATCGCAATAACTTTCTACCTATACCTTTAAGCACCAACGGATAACATTCTGCGCGAGAAGAAATAAAGAATAATTGTTATGCGCGAAAAACCTCTGCGGTAATTCGTGTAGATGGACCGCAAAACAAAAATCGACAAAGCAAAAAATCGATTTTTCCCAAAAGTTTTTAAATATTATTTTCAAGCTATTCGTAATTGCTGAGGAGAACGTGAATTTAATTATAGTAATCGGTAGCCTCTACCACCTCACTGTGCATACAAGACATATTTGACTTCGGCAACATGTATCAGATACATGTATCTACTCATTGGAACACCTTGGACCTGATGAATAAAAAGTCAGCAATTGCTAGCTAGCAATGGCTTACTGGCACCAGCAATTGCTTAAATAGCAAAAGCTTAAGCTAAATAGCAATTGCTGACTTTCATATGAATAAAAATGTTGGCAATTGCTGCTTATGCTAGGCTGCTCAAGCAAAAGCTAGATTCGACTATAAAGATATGTATGCCTGTGCGCATATATGTACATACATACATGTACATATGTGCATTCTTCATTGCGGGAGCACAAAACATTCGGGTTTGTTTTATGCGAACTTCTAACAGTAAATAACAATAAGCATCAATATTTATAATATTTAATAGAGTATAAAATATACATACATATGTACATACGTTTCAAATATGATTTAATTTCAGACGCAAAATCTTGATCTCTGCAATCCTTTCGCTCATCATAGATCTTCGAAGATTTAAAATATCGTCATAGCCCTTTCTAACGATACCTCACACGATACGATATAAAAATATTTTTTTTGGGCGATCAAACTCTTTAAAAATAAAAATTTTTCTTAACATCTATTACTGAAAATATGTTTAAGTTATGAAGACCTAACATCATATTAAATTGCAGGTTTCTTCATTGACAAAATTTCTGCTTATATACACACCTCTGGAAACAAAAGTGACCTTATAAGAGTTCCCGTTTTTCCCTTTAAGGAAACGGAACCCTAAAAATTGCCATTTCTACTTTTGAATTCAGCAAATGCAAATAAAGACTAATTTTACCAAAATCTAGCATGGGGTACAGCAGCCTTAAAATTTCTTAAGCAATAGCTGAATTGGCACAGCAATTGCTACGTTTATTCATTCGCTTTTCAGCAATCGCTTGAAAAAGTCAGCAAAAGCTTAGTCAAATAGCAATTGCTGAGGGAAATAGTGAAAGCTTGTAGATAAAGCAATTGCTGGTGTTTTTATTCATACAAATTTAAGCAATTGCCTGGAAATTTTAAGATATAGCAATTGCTGACTTTTTATTCATCAGGCCCCTTGTATGCGTCCGTACCGAATTCAAGAATGTCTTTTGCAGCCCGCATGTCGTTTGCAAAAGACAGTTGGTAGCGCTGTTTCGTTTTCACGTACAAAAACAAAAATGAATCAAAACAAATAAAAATTGTTCAATGTGCGCGCTCTGCGATTTATTGGAAAGTTCGATCGAAATTTATCAAAGATTTATAATGTGAGCTGGAAATCGGGCAGGGGGTATGTTTTGGCTAATCGGTTAAAGTGTGGAGTGAATTTGGTTTCAAATTAAAAGAGATATTGAAATTGAGTGGTTGTGTTTTTTTTTTTTTTCGATACGCAGGAAGGTGGGAATTTTCATAGATACTGCTAGCCCGTACTAGTCGTATCTATGAAGATTCCCACCTTCCTGCGTATCGAAACAAAAAAAAGTGGTTATGTGTGTGTGTGAGTGCTGTAAAATCGAGTTGAGTGATTAAATTCGATTCCAATTAGCAAGATATTAAAATATTGAAAGTAAATACATATTGAAAATAAACCGGAATACAAAAGGAAAAATCGGAAGGGACACGGGTCGGGTATCAGTGCCCTATTTTTAGCCGACACACGTATCAGAGGGGGTCGCGGGTTTTGTATGTGCCTACATGTAGCACAAGTTACAGCACAGATTACTACCAGATATCCAACTGTCCGTCCAGGGAACAAAAATTTCCATTTTTTTTGAAACCTCCCTCACACTGATAGCGTACGTGTGACTCGCAATGTATTTTGTTTTTGTAATTCCTTACAGAGTTGCATTCACAAAAATTGCTTTGTTTACATTTCGGACCAACAACTGTCAAACCTCAAAAATTTGTTCGCAGTGGGTTGGGAATTTGATACAGCGGATAGCTCAAATCTTGCATTTGACGCTCCTATCTTACAATTGATAGGGCATACAAATAAATTGCACGACACGGCTATCGACTACAGATGTTTTCGAGTACCTGGTTCCCACGCGACAAAAGCAACAAAATAAAATATTTAATGTACACAAAAAATATCAGCACATATATTAAAACTGAAATAACAATCAAATGGTTACAATAACATAGGTTTGGTCGAATACAGATGGGATACCGATATCAGAAAAGCCGAATACCTGGGTACCCGTAACCAGATATGGAAAAAGTCTATCGTGTATTTTGTGATTGTGTTGGTGATTTTTTAGCGCTAGTGTGAGAGTCGGATATCTGGTAGTAATCTGTGGTTACAGACTGCACAAGTTGCCAAATCGCACTGAGTAATAGAATAAAATGCAACTTACCCCTTTGTTTAATGTGCAGTGGCTGGTGTGGTCGGGAGCAGCAGTAGTGGCTGCTGGTGACAAATTGCCAGTCGTTGGCCTACAGTGGCCGCAGTTTCCGGGCAGTTGCTGCAGTTTACGAGGCAGTGGCTGCTGTTCGCTGGGACAGCCGTGGTGCTTGTCTCTCGCTGCGGATAGCGCCGTGTTGCTGCAGCTCAGAGTGAGCAATGGCAGCTGTTGGGGCAGTAGTGAGTCTACTTGCGAGTTTTAAGCGAAAAAGTTCCTCGTAAAGTTGCAGTTTATATGAAAAATAAAGAGAAATGAAAGTTATTAGAACCGAGTGTGAATGTGTGGGGGTCGGGGTGCTCCGTCGCTAGTTACTCCAGAGCCTGATCCGGCTCGAAGGACCAATGTTTTTGGCGAAATCCTTGCTGGTCCGGGTTGACCACAAAGATTAGCCGTGTCGGGGTGCCGATGAGGTCTGGAGTCTAATTCTAGCGGACGGGGCTGCGACTGTAGTCGCTGGTGAGGAAAAATCTCAACACAAAAAACAACACTTGGAGGTTAAGGCAATATATACACTACTTTCAACTTACTTTAAGGTAACAGCGTTTTTGGAGATGACGGCTGGGGTTGGACTTTCGGGTTGCTCTTCCTTCTGGTAAGTATGAGCGGGGGAAAACTACAATTTATATTTTACGTTTATAATTTCTGCTTTCTGCAGGTCTATCACGATCGGGGTTTGTGTTACGAGTTCAAGATGGAGGCCACTCCAAAGTTCGACCCCAGCATCAACATTTATCGATATCTACATATATTTGAAACTAAGAGGTTGTCAGCTTTAGCTAAGCCAAAAACCAATTTTTATGAACTCTGCGCTTAATTTTCCAAGTTTCGAGAAAGATCTTGTATATTTGGAAGATTTGTTCCAAAAAATATATTTTTTATCCGATGCCATCTTAACAGGTTCGCGGATGTGAATGCTATGGCATTAATTTTCATGGTGATGCAAAATGGCATGAATGCTATAGCACTAAAATTTAGAAACCATTATTTATTCATTTTACTTTATACAACCTTAAGTTTTGTAATTAATATACATTTCAGAGTAATAACCAACTGCAACTCTATGAAATTCTTATGTTCATGAACGTGTTAACTGCACGGACAATTTGTCAAAGTGGCAAAATACACTAGGCTTGACCAACATGTGTTTGCACAGGTTGGATGGTTTGACAAGCGAGCAGGAAAATCAAAAAATTGTGAAACCATCCCACATGTGTGTCAAGCGGTTGTTTCTTGCATATATACGAACATTGCTGCTTGTCCTACATATCGTCCCACAAACTTGGAAAATTAAGGGCGCAGTTCGTAAAAATAAAAACCCACAAAATAAAGTGCACGAAGCGCTTTTAAATATACCAAAAAAATTTGAGTCGAATGCCATAACAGAAACTTTGAAGAAAAACACAAGCGCTCTTCGATCATGCTATTGAGAAGAGCTGAAAACGCACATTTTTTATACAGATGCGCTTGCTTTTTGTTTGATTCGTCTTTTCTTCCTCTTCTTTTTCCAGAGGCTCATTTGCCGCCGGTAAAAATGCGTTGGGCATTATGCGGCGACTCGCTTGTCAATTTAAAGAAAGAATGTACGACATGTGCGACTGTGAATACGCAGCGTTGTGTTTACAGTTATAATTGCCGTCACACCATGTTGGACGACATGTAGGATCATGCAAACCCGGCTATACGATTACATTGTAGAGTAATGCGGCCTTTACACGGTCAGTCATTCTATGTCAGGCATGTGTACGTGTAAACTGATACTTACACTCAACAGTCATTGCCATTAACGTGCTCATTATATAAATCCCCGTGATCGAACGCAACGCGAACACGAAGCCAACGCCGGGATCAAAAAACGGCATTTTATAAATCACTGCGTAATTGCGTTCGTCGTCTTACGGCATCACATGAGCTGTCACGTTCTTACGAAAAAGAGTTGTATTTTTCTTAATTTATCAGCCAAATACAAAACACACAAAATTTGCTGCTTCCATTGCATACCTCCCATAGCCTAGTGGTTAGAGCGTTCGACTAGCACGCGAGAAGTTGCGAGTTCAATCCTCAACCGCGATACATTTCTTTTTTTTTGTGATTTCGATCCTCAACCGCAGTGCTAGTATTTTCTGTTTTTTGTACTTTTTTCTTTAGTATTTATCTTTAAAAAGGATTACAATACTTATTATTTGCTTCTGCAGATTACCACAAATCAATTTTCAGTCGAAATCACCAAAAATTTTGCGTTTAAAAAACTGAACGCGAGCTCAAACCCAAGTGAACGATTTGGCAGTTCATGTGAGTGAAAGCACAGCATTGCGTTTTATGCGATACCGATTTTCATATGAAACTACGTAAGACAACGCGAGCGGTCACTCAGTGAGGTGATGCGTTTTACACAATACCAAATTAGTGAACGCAGGGTGAAGTGAGGCGTTGGGATTTACAAAATAAGCACCTAAATCTTCATAATTTCCGACTCTTTGTGGTGTGCAGACATACGATGAGTGACACGGACGATTGTATCGCATATTTTGCACTGGCAGTGCGTTAAAAAGCGAAAAAGTAAAGAGAAGAGCACTCGGATTCAATAGTGCTTAAGAAAAGAGTCAGTTATCGCATAAATTTCGCGACAAAAATTGTTTTTCCGCGTCGCTTGTTTTGTTTGCCGACATGCGTACGATGTTAACAGCGCGACGAGCAAAACGAAATGTCAATTTACCTTGACACGGGTGCAGTGGCTTGTCGTGCATCGCAAAATATCTAAACCACTTTGATTTTTCGTCAGTCATTTCCCCGTCTTGTCTGTGTGACCATACATAAAAATTTTCTCTAACACATGCTCACGTTTGGCTTCAATCTATTGACCGTTTAAGGTCTGTGGTCTGCACACCACAAAGCACAGATTACTACCAGATATCCAACTCTCACACTATTGCTAAAAAAATC
The DNA here is from genome assembly GCA_963457695.1 of Neria commutata. Taxonomy (NCBI): domain Eukaryota; kingdom Metazoa; phylum Arthropoda; class Insecta; order Diptera; family Micropezidae; genus Neria; species Neria commutata. The sequence continues at coordinate 1,395,455 of OY735250.1, forward strand.
ACCACTACATTCACAAAAATAAGATAGAGTTTTTCCATATTTGGTTACGGGTAGCCAGGTTTTCGGTTTTTTTTATATAAGTATTCCATCAATACTCGTCCAAACTTATATAATTGTAGCAATTTGATTCTTATTTCAATTTGAATATATGTGCTGATATTTTGTGTACGCAAAATATTTTATTTTGTTGCTTTTGTTGCGTGGGAACCGAGTACTCGATAGTGGTGTCGTGCAATTTGTTTGTATCCCCATAAAATACCGATCAGCTGTAAAGTAGGTGCAGTCAGCTGTAAAGTAAGCGCTATCCGCTGTGTCGAATTCCCAACCCACTGCGAAAAAATTTTTGAGGTTTGACAGTTCGCCGCTTGGTCCGCTTTTACACGATGCGACTCGGCCCCGGCGATTTTTTCGCATTCCGCTTTGAAATCGCGCATAGCTTTTACACGATGCGACTCGCTCCACTTCACATATTGACACACGAGTTTGCAGCTGGTTTTATTTGTGTAATTTGTAAACATTTAAAGCACTTATTCCACTCTTTGCTCATTTTCTTCTTTATATTTACTTTTTTGCGTAAAATTCTGTTCTGTTTCAGTTTATTTGCAATACGTATTCACTCGATTTCAAGTTTTAATTTACAGTCGACAGCGCGAAGCGCGAAAACGAATAAAGAGGAACGTCAGAGGATCGCTGCCCGAGCGATTTTGCGCGTTCCCCTGTCGTTTCACCCCTCTTTCCTACATTCTTCCGTGTCTCCGGGGCCGAGTCGCATCGTGTAAAAGCGGACTTGATTCAAAACTTGTAGTATGTCGATTTTTTCACATTTTGAGTTAAGGATGGCATTTGGCTATATCTTCCTAAATATCGAAAAGTTGATCTTTTGGAATAAACAGTATTAATAACAAGGTTTCACTCTACCAAATACTCGATTTTCAGACAAATCTACCGTGCCAAAAAAAAATGGGAGTACTTTAAACTTAAAACTGCAAAAAGTGAAAAAGTGTGAGGGATGTTTAAAAAAAAACGAAAACTTTTTTTCGGGTCGGACAAAAAAAATAAAAATATTTTTAAAAAGTATCGTGTGGGGTATCGTTAGAAAGGGCTACGTCCATAGATTATAGAATGTATTTTTTTTTTATTTTATGTAAACGGGTTAGGAAGATATAAGAGAAAAACCGACCTGTCCCCACATGATCCAAAATGCACAGCACATTTCTCAAACTAAAATTTTGATCAAATCGGAATAACTAGGTATTTTATCACGCATTACCGTAACGGTGCAGCTTTTTTCGATTTTTTTATTTTTTTATTTTTTTTTATTTAAGATGACCCCCCTCAGAAAATATTTTTTTTTGTTTATATCGAGTGGGATAGCATTAGAAAGGGCTACGTCCATGGATTCCAAACATATTTTTTTTATAATTTTCGGTGAAGTGGTTTCGAAGATATAGTACAAAATGTCGAATAAATGACCATACCCCCCTTGCCTTTCTACATTTCTTAAGCTAAAATTTTGATAAAATCAGAGTTAGTAGGTCTTTAGTCATAGATTACTGGAAAACTGCAGCCTTTTTCGACAAATTTGTTTTTAAATTTTTTAAAATTTTATTTAAGATTACCATAGTAAAAAATTTCCTCAGCGAAAAATTTTTTTTTACATATTGTGGGGTATCGTTAGAAAGGGCTGCATCCGTGGATTCCAAAAATGTTTTATTTCATATTTTTAGGTGAATTAGTTTCGAAGATGTAGGCCAAAATGTCGAAAATTGTGTGGCCAGACGGGCAAAGAGAAACTAAATTCGAAGGCTAAAAAGGGTATTTCTGGTACGGAACCCTCAGTGAGCGAGCCCGACTTGCACTTGACTGCTTTTTATAAGCTTTATATTAGGTTCACATCCGGTATGTATGTATGTGGGTCGTCAAATCTAGTAATCAATTTTTCACCCACTTCCCGACTACTTAGAGATCTGAAACTTTGCATACATGCGTAAACACGCTGACAATATATGAATCAATGAATTTTATGGGCGTAGGATAAGGGGTGTGGCACTTTTTTATCAACTCCAGATTTGTGTATAACTTTAGAACTACACATCACACATAATTGAAACTCGGTAAGAACTTACTACATACCCATATCCTTCTACTGAGAAAATAAGTCGGCACTGGATAAGGGGGCGTGGCACCCCCATACAAACAAATTTTTTGGTCTCGATTAGCTTTGGAACTAAAGGTCGTGCAGCATTGAAATTTCGTATGCAGTCGCCTCTTGGATGTGTCGTCCCACTGGTAAAATTTTATGGGCGTAGGATAAGGGGGTGGCACTTTTTTATCAACTACAGATTTGTGTATAACTTTCGAACTACACATCACACATCAATGAAACTCGGTAGGAACTTACTACATATCCATATCCTTCTACTGGGAAAATAAGACGGGCAGTGGACAAGTGGGCGTGGCACCGCCCATACAAACAAAATCGTTTATATAGAATAGCTTTGGAACTAAAGGTCGTGCAGCATTGAAATTCCGTATGCAGGCCCCTCTTGGATGCTTCGTCCCACTGGTAAAATTTTATGGGCGTAGGATAAGGGGCGTGGCACTTTTCAAGCAACTACACACTTGGGCTTCAGTTTATAATTATAGGTACACCACACATCAATGAAAAACGATAGGAACTTACTCGCCGCGCCTTGCAAGCAAAACAACAACAACTCATCGCGCCACAAATATGCCACGAATATTAGGGTCGATCACAGCAGTATTATTTGTTAAATTGAGGATATGACATATGACGATAGGAAACACTGTGAATACCCTAAATATTGTGTACTGCTCTGCAAGTTTTTATTTCTTTTTGCGATGAATTTCAGAACTGTAAAATGAATTTATGAGAGACTAAAAAGTAGAAAATAATATTAAATAAAAAAAAAACTTTTTAAAAATAAGCTTTTATTCATTTAATGTAGCAAAATGTATAAAATAAATTGTTTCCAAGTCACCTGTATCTTACTATCAATACAAGCTTGGGCGCTCAAAATCTAATGTAAGAAGAATCTATACTCCAAGAATCTAATTACAAAAAATTACTTAAATAAAATATTGTATCAATTGGTTGACAAATTTTTAACACATGAGGGTCAATCTACATAAAGACAGCGCTTAAGCTGAAAATATACATAAAAGCATGAATGTCGAAACTAAAAAATATGCATAAAGGAATGACAAGGAAACCCAATAACATTTTCTATGTTTATATGCTGCATTCCCTGTTTTGTTTTTTGCAAAATCTTAAAGCAGCTGAGTGTAGTCTTCTTCTTTTTTGCTATACAACACCAGCAAATGGACGAATAATTCAAATTATATGAAGAAATGTAACAAAACTGCAAGTATGTTAAATATACGAAATATGTATACACAACGTCGTATAATTCCAAACCCAAATACAACCGCTCATGAATTACCTAAATATACTTGAGCTGGTACGCAAATGAGCAATTTAACTACTGCACGATCACGGAAGGAAAGAATCGTCGGACTTGTAGGGCGCGTCTGGATTGACGTTAGCCCTTACACGCGTAAATATTATAACTTCAAATAATTATTGGTGTAACATTTTTAATGTTAGTATTTTTATACTAGTTGTCTATTAACCCTTTGCGACCAACCGAAACTTTTTGCTGCTGTTTCTACAAAATGCAAATTTATAACGAAAGTCACTTTTATTCGTAGAAAATATGCTTTTTTGAATTTTTCGATAATTTTTTTTTTTCGATAAAGGACCTAACACAATTGTGTAACTTGGGTCATTAGCTCAAAAAAAACTGTTTGGAAATTTTTTTCCTATAATGTTTAATTGAGAAATAATAATGAAATACATAATATAGGGCTAAATAGAATGCAATGAATTCATTTTGTTTATAAAATTAAGATAATGAGGTCGAATTAACAATAAAAATTCATTTTTACATTACATAATATGCTTTAAAACAGTCTTAATCCTTTGTTGGGCACAACTGAATTTTACACTTTTGTCATCATGCCTTTTAACGGCTTTGGCATCCTGAATTGCGGCATCTCTAAGCAGTAACTTCGACGAATTCAGGCCACTGATCGTATCTATCATACCTCATATCGTCTTCTTCCACTTCCGTGATACCCCACAGACAGCTCTTAATTCTCGACTTTATCGGTAATACTCTAACATCTGGTCTGCTATGCCCAGGAAATGTACCAGGTCTCTGAAATCTCGACTATCAGTCCCTCCGGAGTTGGACAAACAAGATTTTTCAATCCAACAGGACGAGGTTTTAGTCTGATAACTGATAACGCCTCGAAGCTATCATAGTTGAACAAACGGTACACTGCCTTGTATAAGCGCATGCAAATAGGATGGGTATAACGAACGATGAAAGCTGCAGGAAATGCAAAGTAGCGGACAGCAGGGAGACCTTGGAACACATACTGTGCTCCCGCCATCGCTAGAACTCGTCTGACTTGCTTAGGAGCGCCTGTCTCTTCAGGGCTTGAACAGATCTCGAAACTAGGTATCAGGCCTCCCTGGAAATTTGTGAAACACACCCAAGTTCTGACAGATCATTACTTTGACCATACCTAAACGGAACTCCAACTGGCATCGCTAAGGACCCAACAGATTCCATTCATGGCCTTTTTAGGCAGCCAGCTTAACGTAACCTAACCTTACGCCTCGAATATTCTTCTTTGGCATGGTCATGGGATAAAAATTGAACGTCTGAATTTTCGAGGAACTTCAAGGACATATTTAGGATCATCAGATAGGGAAAAATCGAGTTTCTTGCCTAGATGTTTATTAAGGGCCAGTTTCTCAGTGGATGTTTAAATCTAATTTGCGAATTGAGTTTAAATCTAGTTTAACTTTTCTTGAGTTTCACAGTGCATTTATTTAAATACGGAATAATGAATGGCAACTTCGAATATTTGACAATTGAACACAGCACAACTTGCCAAAAACATATGTTCAATTGTTCAATTATGGAGGCAGCGCGAGCTAAAAATTTTTCGTCGGCCGAAAGAAGTGAATTATTGGATATTCTTCAAAGAATCCACAGTTTATATTATTTATAATACTACGGGATCATTTATATGTGCTACACCATGCAGTTGTATGTTTAATTTGGACGCTTATAAATTGCAATATTGTCAACGCAGCTTGCCTGCACATCCGAAATCAGCTGTTTATTTGTTTTCGATTGCAACTCTGTGCCGTACTTAAATGCCCACAACCGGGCATTTAAATTGTATTTAACTTCCCACTGTGAAACTGAAATTCACTATTTAAACTGCAATCAGAGTTTAAACATCCACTGTGAAACTGGCCCTAAATGTCACAATTGTGAGCTTGCATACATTTTGCTACTTATGCCCAGACAACACAATTGTGTTATCTGATTTTTAAGAAGAATTAACTAACGTCACATAATTTTTAGGGACTTAAAATTATCATGAGCTTTTAAAATGTCCTTTAATCTATTAGTAAGCAAAAGCTGATTTGAAAACTTCACTCAATAGAAATTAGTTGTACTTATAGCTTGCCATGCTTTTGTCATCCACGAGCTTAACCACAAAAATGATGCACATTTTCATTCGTATTCAAATTTTCAAAGATTTTTTGGCACACAATAACGGGAAATCGATTGGCGCATAGCCTACTTTTTGAATTTTTCGATTAACATTTGAATTTTACATTAGAGAATTTTTTAAAGTCACCTAGCACAATTGTGTATGCTGGGTCGCAAAGGGTTAAGAGAGATTTTTAGCTGTTGGTTTCTTCTGTGATCTTGCTGATACAGCTTTTATGGCAATCCTATTCCTTTTGGGAGTAGAGCTGCTTAAAGCGGTTTCAGGTATTTACATAGGTTTCGAATGCAACCTGCTTGGCTTTGACTTGTGGAATAAGTTTGATGTACATAGATATTTGCTTCATTCAATGGAAAGTGGCAAAGAGTGAAGTTGTCAATTGGAGACATTTCTAAATACGCGTTGAAAATACTAATGGCCGAGTTCTAATGGCGCGTGCGTGCGCTACATTGCGCGAGTGCGTAAGCGAAAAAATTTGGAGCGCACTTGAGCTGTTCCAATGCACGGAATGCGTGCGCTCCAAAAAGAGTCACCCCATTTCGGCAATTTACAACTTGAGCAGTAAACATTCTTAAATAGTTTACAGAACATATTTCGTTCCAAGTTTATAGCTATATTAACTTTTAATAATGTGTATATATCGTTTAAACCTAATATTGATTGAAATAAATACACCATAAAAATATATTCAGCTACCACACTTTTATTTAACACTGATGGCAACCACAAAGTGTGTATGCGAGCTGTAGATGAGCTGTCAGCGCAAAATGTGTGCAGCAAAAGTTGAAAGTTGGTCAACTTTGTCCGCTTTTACACGATGCGACTCGGCCCCGGAGACACGGAAGAATGTAGGAAAGAGGGGTGAAACGACAGGGGAACGCGCAAAATCGCTCGGGCAGCGATTGTGCTGCGATTTTCTGATTTTCTGACGTTCCTCTTTATTCGTTTTCGCGCTTCGCGCTGTCGACTGTAAATTAAAACTTGAAATCTAGTGAATACGTATTGCAAATAAACTGAAAAATTTACAGAACTTTACGCATAAAAGTAAATATAAAGAAGAAAATGAGCAAAGAGTGGAATAAGTGCTTTAAATGTTTACAAATTACACAAATAAAACCAGCTGCAAACTCTAGTGTCAAAATGCTCGACACCAGCGAGTCGCATCGTGTAAAAGCTATGCGCGATTTCAAAGCGGAATGCGAAAAAATCGCCGGGGCCGAGTCGCATCGTGTAAAAGCGGACTTTCTGCACTCTGCGCTCAGTGCGCCGCTCATTGGCACTCTCTTCATATGTTTGTCCGCTTTTACACGAGGCGAGTCGGCCCTGGCGACACGGAAGAATGTTGAAAAGAGGGGTGAAACGACAGGGGAACACGCAAAATCGCTCCGGCAGCGATTGTGGTGCGATTTTATGATTTTCTGACGTTCCTCTTTATTCACTTTCGCGCTTCGCGCTGTCGACTGTAAATTAAAACTTGAAATGGAGTGAATACATATTGCAAATAAACTGAAAAATTTACAGAATTTTACGCATAGAAGTAAATATAAAGAATAAAATGAGCAAAGAGTGGAATAAGTGCTTTAAATGTTTACAAATTACACAAATAAAACCAGCTGCAAACTCTAGTGTCAATATGTGGAGTGGAGCGAGTCGACTCGTGTAAAAGCTATGCGCGATTTCAAAGCGGAATGTCAAAAAATCGGTAAAGCCGAGTCGCCTCGTGTAAAAGCGGACTTTGCACTAGTTCAACTTAGCTGTCAAAAATTTTCAGCGCAATGTAGCGCACGCACGCACCATTAGAACTCGGCCATTAGTTTGTTGCTCAACTGTTTACGATTAGCGGGGTTTAGACGGTCCTACATGTCGTCCAACATGTAGGACAAGCCGCGATGTTGGATCGTGTATACGCAAGAAACAACCGCTTGTCACACATGTGGGATGGTTTTCAAAATTTTTTGATATTTCTGCGCGCTTGTCAAACCATCCAACCTGTGTAAACGCATGTTGGTCAAGCCTAGGGTATTTTGGCACTTTGAGAAATTGTCCGTGCTGTTAACATGATCACGGACAGTAAGAATTTCATTGAGCTGCAGCCTGCAGTTGGTTCTTACTTTGAAATATACGTAAATTAAAAAAATTTAGGGATGTATAAAATTAAATGAATAAAAATGGCTTTAAAATTTTAATGCTATAGCATTTCATTTTGCATCACTATGAAAATGAATGCTATGAACAAAAGATGCATAAAAGAGATAAATTAAATAATTTTCCTAAAACTTGGAAAATTAATGGCGGAGTTCATAAAAATAGAAACGCACAAAATAAAGTGTACGTAGCGCTTTTAAAAAACGAATTGAGTCGAATGCTATCGACGAGAGCTGAGAACGCCCATTCTTTTTCAAAAGTCTCATTTGCCGTCGGTAAAAAGGCTTTGGCTGTATGCGTGCGTCTCGATTGCCAACTTGAAGAAAGTGATGTTGTACGACATGTGGGACCGTGTATACCCAGCGGCACGTGTACAGTTATTCCTGCCGTCAAGCCATGTTGGACGACATGTAGGATCGTCTTAACCCCGCTATTCGAGTACATACAATCTAATAAAATATGGTACGTTATTATCCAAAACTCGGTTCGGTCTTGAATTTAGCCCGTGCAACCCTGCTTGACGCTTTTTCGGTGCCCCTAGCAGCGTGTTACAATTAAAATGGTATGTGCTCGGTTTAGGAGTTTGACACCATTAAAGTTTTTGTATGCGTAAGCATAAGTACAAAAAAGTGGATAGAATTACAGTAGTATGTGCTTATGTTAACTGCAGAAATAAACGAAAAGGCCGACGCCTTTGAATTCATAAAATGTATCAATCAATATGCATACAAAGATTGCAAAATTATTATTATAAACTGTAAATGTGAATGCTTTGTTGAGAAGTAGAAGCAGAACTCTTCAGCTACAGAAATTGTTATCAATACCAATACCAAACCATTCTGTTGAAATATGTTAGGCTCCACAACATGCGCACCAACAATTAGCAGCAATAACAAAAATAACAATAGCAACAATAATAGTGAACACATGATTGGCACGGGTGCTGGTGTCGTTACTTCTGTTGTAGCAGCGGCAGTGTCAGTAAACCCTCTGCCATCGTCAGCAACACCTGAAAATAATAAATGTGAAGCATTCGCTGCAACTGTCGCCCTGCCACCGCCCTGTATCGGTAAGAACATTCAAGGATTTCCGTGCAGTCTATGTGGAAATGTCTTAAATGCTCTCTTATTAATTACTTATAGACAAAACACATAAGAGGACCATGCTGGAGGAGCATGCAACTAATAGCAATAATAGTGCAAACATCAACAGCACAAATTGCAAAAGTAATATTGTCAATAGTAATAGTGAAATAGTCACAGATGGATCAACTGCAGCATCTGGAGCCTGCGGCGCATCGGCTATAACTGTATGTGGAAATAATGCCATCGTGTTGCACCAAAGTTCGAATAGTAATGGCACATCAGTAAGTGTGGCTGCTGGTACTGCCAGCTCTAGCAGTGGCATAAACGCAGTCCCTGTATCGCCCACCAATATGAGCAGCACTAGTACTAATAGTGATCACAGCAATGGTAGCAATAACAATATGGGCACAGCGGCCAAGGAATTGTTACAAGATCTAAGTGTGGAGGCGGCCAAAAATGAAATCAGTGTCGGTCTTCATATAAAAGAAGAAGAAGGTAATCCTATTACTATTGTCGTTTGTTGTGATGTTCAATATGTTTTTGTTTTGTTCCTCTAACTTTTTAATTTCTACCAGCCAAAGGTTCTGGTAATGTAACAGAAAAACGTCATCAAAGCAATAACGCACTAAGCAACGTTGCTAGCGTCAACAGCGTTATCAAAGAAGAACCAGGCCTTTTGAGCAGTTTGATCCATGTTAAGAAGGAAGAAAATAGCGTGTCACCGGTCATGTCACCTGTTGGCTTTGGCTCGATCGATGGTAGTGGAGGGGGCACTTCTATAGACGGTGTACGTTCAGGGACACCAGGTACTTGACATTAAACCAAAGTTAATTGCGGTAATTTTTTAATTCTTTGTGTTTTGATGCATTCAAATGTTTCAATCTAGTAATTTCTACTTGCATATTTCTGTGGTCATATGCAATAACGACTTAAGTCGAAAACAACTGTTTCGAGAAAATGCAATTCGAAATTTGAAATGCACATAAGTGCATGTACATAAGTGCATGTGTTTTTTTTAAATAACTTTTTTTCTGAGATGGGTACAGATACCGGGGTTTGAACAAAATATGCGCATCAACGTCAGGAATACAGTGGTAACGTCAACTCAATTTCGTCTTAAGTCGACTTAAGTCGTTATTGCTTTTGACCACAGATTTAATCCATGTTACACTTTGAAAGCAGAAATAAATTATTTTAACTGGAAACTTATTGAAAGTCTGATTAAGGAACAGTAAATTAAAATGTACTTTTCTTTGCAATTCCAAAATATTCTTACTTAATAAGTACATACTTTGTATGTATATAGTCCAAATATACTTACTTATTTGATCAGCACCCAGATTTTGGAAGGTGCTAATTATTTATATATGTATATATATTCATAGTATGTATTTGAATAGTGTTTTTCTATCTTCTTTGAATAGTGAAGCTAAATGAAATCGGAACAGCCATTACCGTCAAAAACAAAGACTACCTGGACAACAAACTGACTAACGTCTTGAAGAATGAAGACAATGGTGGCACTAGCTCTTCGTTAAAAAATAATAACAACATCAGTAATAACACACCGGAGAGTAGTGGTGATCATGCAGCATCGAGCACTTTTACTACTGGTAGTATACATCAACAGCAAAATGCTGCAACAGCTAATGCTTTTATAAGCAATGTTGGAAGTGGTGTGGGCGCTCCGCTTGGTGGGGGTGGAAACAACAGCAACTGTGTTGATTATATGCAACAACAAAATCACATATTTGTTTTTTCCACCCAATTGGCAAATAAAGGCGCAGAATCCGTGTTGAACGGCCAATTCCCGACTATCATAGCCTACCACTGCACACAACCAGCAACGAAAAATTTTTTGGAGGAGTTTTTTCTAAAGAATCCAATGAAAATGTCAAAATTTCAGCGTCAAAACACAATTAACTTTAGCAACTTATCAATGATCGCACCAGGTGGAGCCGCAGGTGGCTCCGGAGCACAATGGTTGGCCGGCTGCAATAATTCTATGCTCAAAATTGCTACAAAGCCTAGTAGTGGCATTGGGACTGGAGTAACAACCAACAACAAAATGCATTTTGTTCATGGAAGCGGTTCTTCTTTGGGACTGAATTTGGAAAACAATGGTGGGAAATCTAACACTCCAGTTGGTGTACGAGCCGCAGCTAATATCACAGGCATGGGCGGATTCATTGACTCTCCTGTGGATGCTCTCACGCCAGAAACTGAGTTGATGTGTTGGGAGCAGTCCGCCCGCAGTGGCTTAGATGGTCATGCTGTAAACAAAGCACCGGCGCCTCATGGACTGAAAATAGTTGACGAGTCTCTTGTGACGACGCTTAATTCGAACAAATTGCTGGGAAGCAGTTCAACTGGTGCGATTTGTAACGATGTTGGTGGCACTAGCCTCGATAGTAGTATCCCCTCACTGCAAGGTGTTAAAGTGCCTGATGAGAATCTCACTCCGCAGCAACGACAACATCGTGAGGAGCAACTAGCGAAATTAAAAAAAATGAATCAGTTTCTTTTCCCGGAAAATGGTGGGGTGGACTTTCGCCCAGACAACAGTACAGCAGGGGGCAATAAAGTCGGTTCTGCCGTTAGCAGTGCTGCCGATGGCTTACCAGGGCAACTAGGACTAATGCTTAACTTGCCCGGAGGCAGTACTGCCGCCGCAGTAGCCTCTACAAAAAATTCACTAAACAACTCGGCGTTGCGTGCGATGCCTGGCAATGTGCTTAATGGAAACCAATCTTCCGTGGCTCCGGAGCATATGACATTAGGAGGAAATGCAGATACAGCAGCTGCAGCTATGGTGACTTCGGATCTGCTAGGTTCGCATAGAGATTTGGGAAGTAGTAGTGCTACCTTAACACGCAACGGTATAGGTGCTCTCAATAAGTCTGGGGACCCAGGTATTAGCATGGCATGTGGTGTGCCTAGTGGCAGTAGTGGCGGTTTGACCATGTCTGGCATAAGTGTTATGACTTGTGCTACTGGCGGAGCAGTAGGCAACAACTTGATGCCTAACTCACCGGAAGTGCTGGCTGGAGTAGCTAGTGGGTTTAATCAAAACTGCAGTGGTTCTGGAAGCACTAGCGGTGCATTGGGAGAGAATGTATCTGCCAAAATGCTGAGTTCCAGTGGTTCGGCTAATTTGCACCATGGCGGCAATATGAATTTATCAATAGGAGGTGCTATGCCAATGACTGAGTGGTCAAAAATGCATCAAAATGCAGTAGAAGAACGCCTGAGCTGTATTAATGAATTCGGCGAAAGCTATGCACGTTCTCATTTACAGGGTGTTGGAAACGTGCGCGCCGGACAAGGCCCTCCACCACCATACCATCAACATCAGCAGAATCAACATACCAGTATCACCGCTAATAGTACACAACGGTCCGCATCCGTGCCGATTGCTACACAGTCACCCAATCCTGCCAGTCCCAATAATCCCACTTCAAATTTGTCATTACCCTCCCCTCGTACAACGTGCAGCGGCGCTTTCGGCATGCCAGCGCATTCTCCAAATATGGATTTACACAGTTCAGTAGGCATAAGTGGTGCGGCAGCCACAAGTAACACAACGACAACAGCTTCAAATATGTCTGGAAAGAGTATTTACGTACAAACCCAACAGCAAGGAGGTGGTGAGAGTTCACCCAATAGTATGGGCGGTGGAAACAGTGGAAATACAAATAATAGAAGTCGCAGTGGTCTCAATCAGTTCAGCAGCAATCCAAGTACTCCATTATCTCACATGTCTCCAAAGGATTTAGAACCATTTAATGGAGCTAATACGGGTATAAATTGTTTCCATTTACTAATATATCACGATATTTATATTAACTGTATAATATTCAGGTGATATCAAAAATTCACGCCCGAGCCCCCAGCGCTCGAAGACGCCGCTTATGACATGCACTCCTGTAGAACAATGCGCAAACTCATCAAATATGGAAGGCAATGGACCTCTAAGCGGACCTGTGGGATCACGTTTTCCAACTGCTAGTCCGGGTTTAAACTTTCCAGTTCATTTGCCGAATATGCCCGGTGCTGGTGTGACGATGGGATCGGGATATAAGCCAGGCTGTAATACAGCCGGCACGCTAGAGGTGCTTAGTTTTTCATTTATTTTGTACTTACATCCAGAGTAAATTCAAATGCATAACAATCCCAAGGGATTTTTAATCAGTTGTATTTTCGTTGAATTCATTAGTAATGGCTTTAGAATTTTTTTTAGTTCCATTACATGTAATCAAATACCTTAACTTTACTAGTTAACGAAGAATTTAGTATTTTTATTTCAAATTATTCATAGTAATGTAATCATTACTTTCCAGCTCTGTTTGATTTTTCTCGCTTTCATCGCTTTAATATTTTGTGTTGGCATTAATTTTAACTGCTGGTAAATTTTTTTGGAATTATTACAGCGCCAAAACTCTGCACCTATACTGCCCTCGCAATTCTGCCGACGCACCGACAATCTTCCTCTTAATCCGAATAGCGGACGACCAGGCCAAAACAAAATTAATCATGATTCATTTGATCCCATTTCGTCATTAGCGCAAATGTCGCAGCAACTCACTAGTTGTGTTTCACTTAATTCTAGTGTCGGAATGGGCAATAGTCCGGGCGGAAGTTCAATTGTCGGAGGACCTGGCGCCGGTCTTGGAGGGCACCATCATAGTAGCGCTTCCGGCATGATTGGCATGCTTGCTGGTAATGATTTAAATATAGGTGCAAATCTGAACTCAAATGCCATGGAAGGCATGCTGTCATCAATGGAACATAGCATGGATCTCTGCAATCCAGGTGGACCGAACAACATAAACATGCCACCACATATGAGTGGTGGTGCAGGCGCCTCAGGGCAATTTCTCTCCAATAACGCGCATCTACAATCAATGTTGGGGTCGGGTATAGGTCAGCGTTTGGCAAATCCCAAACTATGTGTCGCACCATTGAACGGATGCCCTAATGGGACTGGATTTAACTCTGGCGGTGGAAGTCCTAATGGGCCCGTTGGCATAAATATGCGAGATCCCAGTGGCAATGGTGCGCCTGGAAACTTTCACGGCGTCATGCCACCATTGAATCATCGAATGATGGCCACAGGTCGCATGGCCGTAAACTTCAACAATTTTAATATTTCGCCCAACATACATGTCAAAGCCAGCACACCGAACACTATACAATATATGCCAGTTCGGCCGCAAAATCAAAATGTCAATAATATACGCGTGCCACCCAGTTTAGAGTTCTTACAGCGTTACACTAACCCCCAAATAGGTGGCGGTGGTGGCTCCGGTTCTAATAATATAGAAAATCCACATTTGGCACAGATAAGTGCTAATGACCCATCAAAATTAACGGGTCCTGGTGGCGTCAACCAATTAGGAGTACCAGGAGTGGGCATGAACTTTTTTCAACACCAGCAATGCAACGCTATGGACCACATGGCCGGTCTTGACCAAGAACAAGATATGCCGGGCGGAGGAAATGGAGCAGCCGAAGGACCAGGAGCAGCAAATTCTAGTAGCAGTATTCATTCAGGGCTCAACTTAGCCAATGCACCTCTGATGCGCGCTGGAGCGCGTCCCATGCGACATCTTGGATTTAATATGCCGCTTGGTGCCAATATGTCTAATTCCTTAATGGGAAACGGAGGGCCACGTATGCAAGCGCCACTAGGCGCTGGTGGTTCCCATATGATGGGTGGAGGACCAACACAATTCAGTGGTAGTGGGTCTGCATCGGATGGTATGGAGTGCTCCGATGCAGCAGCTGCTGCTGTTCTATTTGGTGTTAACGGAGGTGGACCACCGCAAATGTATATTCAGCAGCAACAACAGCAGAAATCTCTCAAAGGCATGTCGGGTGCACTTAATATGTGTTCGCCCTCAATGGTCAATATAAACAACGCACAAATTCCCAACTCATCCATAATGCTCGGTAATAAAGCTCATGGCTCGGGATGTGGTCCAGGAACAGGTTCGTCAACCGCACTTCTCAGTGCTGCAAACGGCAGCAATACGATAGGTGGCGCTGTACCTGGTGACAATGGTTCATCAGGGCCTGGAGCATGTGGTAATAATGGCGGCGGTGTAAGCAATTACAAGTCCTTTGTAGGTCCCACCTCCAACGATCTGAAATATGCGCAACAGTATCACAGCTTTCAGCAACAATTGTATGCGATATCTCCGCGGAGTCAAGGAGGTGGTGGTGCGGGAGCGGCTGGTATGATAGGAACTAACAATGTAACCGGTCCTACTGGCAATACTGCAAATGCTGCATTTTTTGTTAATAAGTAAGATTACGTGTGTCTTCCCACTCATGCAACGGTTTATCACCTAATCTTGTAAAGAGCAACTTTCTGCTTTTATGTTTAATTTTAATAATATAACCTGTTTAAGTTTATAACATTAATAAATAAAATATTAATTTTAGTTACTTTAGAATATTTGAAGGACAATGATTTACGGATATGTACCGGGAATATTCTCGGGGATTTTAACGCCAAGGTTGGGAAAGAAGATATTTTTGGTCGGATAATTTAGCCTATAGGCCACCACGTCCGGCAACGGAATGAGGCTGGTCGACTTTGCCGCTGCACGAAACATGATTATCAGTAATGGTTGAATTACTCTAGCGGTAAGGTTAGAAATCGTGTCAGCTGACACAATCTATCTTACCCGAACACAATGTTCGCTATTACTCTGACCGGATTGAGTAGTAGAAATTTCTGCGTCGATTAGAAAACTACTGCAAAAGTCGTGTCAGCTGTGAAAAGAATGTTGCCACCCAAAATATTCTTTGAAAATTGAAATAGAATTAATGCTTTTCCTATGCAAGAGGTAATATGGCAACACTGATTAAAACAAGCGAATATTTTTTGGAAATACAGTCCACCTGCGCTTTCGTTTGCTTTTAATTTATACACATCGTACATTTTACACAACACTCAACAAATTGAGTCAATTATTTCGTCGTTTGAATTCATTTTTCACGATATATTTTGTTTGTGAACTCTGTTGCAGAAAAGTGTTGCCAGTGACCTTCGATTTTAGTTAAACAAAAGAAGTGATTGTTTTTGCCGAAATTAGTTAAAAAAAGTAGTACACAATATAGAGATGTAACAACTATGATAATTATGTGCCATAAATTTAATAAAGAATGTAAAATTTCATCTCAGAAGAAAATAAACAGTGTGTTTTCTTTTGTGCCCAAAACTATACGGCAGCACTAACAAAAAGAAAAGACTGACAGCTGCAATCCGTTTAGCTGTTAGAGTAACTGGGCAAATTGCTATCCGGCACGATTGAATCCGACACCGCTGGACTAATTAGACCATAATACTTAATTCCATCGCGTCAACATAGTCCGCTTTTACACGATGCGACTCGGCCCCGGCGATTTTTTCGCATTCCGCTTTGAAATCGCGCATAGTCCGCTTTTACACGATGCGACTCGGCCCCGGAGACACGGAAGAATGTAGGAAAGAGGGGTGAAACGACAGGGGAACGCGCAAAATCGCTCGGGCAGCGATTGTGCTGCGATTTTCTGATTTTCTGACGTTCCTCTTTATTCGTTTTCGCGCTTCGCGCTGTCGACTGTAAATTAAAACTTGAAATCGAGTGAATACGTATTGCAAATAAACTGAAAAATTTACAGAACTTTACGCATAAAAGTAAATATAAAGAAAAAAATGAGCAAAGAGTGGAATAAGTGCTTTAAATGTTTACAAATTACAGAAATAAAACCAGCTGCAGACTCTAGTGTCAATATGTGGAGTGGAGCGAGTCGCATCGTGTAAAAGCTATGCGCGATTTCAAAGCGGAATGCGAAAAAATCGCTGGGGCCGAGTCGCATCGTGTAAAAGCGGACATAGCTTTTACACGATGCGACTCGCTGGTGTCGAGCATTTTGACACCAGAGTCTGCAGCTGGTTTTATTTGTGTAATTTGTAAACATTTAAAGCACTTATTCCACTTATTCCTATGCCGGGCGGAGGAAATGGAGCAGCCGAAGGACCAGGAGCAGCAAATTCTAGTAGCAGTATTCATTCAGGGCTCAACTTAGCCAATGCACCTCTGATGCGCGCTGGAGCGCGTCCCATGCGACATCTTGGATTTAATATGCCGCTTGGTGCCAATATGTCTAATTCCTTAATGGGAAACGGAGGGCCACGTATGCAAGCGCCACTAGGCGCTGGTGGTTCCCATATGATGGGTGGAGGACCAACACAATTCAGTGGTAGTGGGTCTGCATCGGATGGTATGGAGTGCTCCGATGCAGCAGCTGCTGCTGTTCTATTTGGTGTTAACGGAGGTGGACCACCGCAAATGTATATTCAGCAGCAACAACAGCAGAAATCTCTCAAAGGCATGTCGGGTGCACTTAATATGTGTTCGCCCTCAATGGTCAATATAAACAACGCACAAATTCCCAACTCATCCATAATGCTCGGTAATAAAGCTCATGGCTCGGGATGTGGTCCAGGAACAGGTTCGTCAACCGCACTTCTCAGTGCTGCAAACGGCAGCAATACGATAGGTGGCGCTGTACCTGGTGACAATGGTTCATCAGGGCCTGGAGCATGTGGTAATAATGGCGGCGGTGTAAGCAATTACAAGTCCTTTGTAGGTCCCACCTCCAACGATCTGAAATATGCGCAACAGTATCACAGCTTTCAGCAACAATTGTATGCGATATCTCCGCGGAGTCAAGGAGGTGGTGGTGCGGGAGCGGCTGGTATGATAGGAACTAACAATGTAACCGGTCCTACTGGCAATACTGCAAATGCTGCATTTTTTGTTAATAAGTAAGATTACGTGTGTCTTCCCACTCATGCAACGGTTTATCACCTAATCTTGTAAAGAGCAACTTTCTGCTTTTATGTTTAATTTTAATAATATAACCTGTTTAAGTTTATAACATTAATAAATAAAATATTAATTTTAGTTACTTTAGAATATTTGAAGGACAATGATTTACGGATATGTACCGGGAATATTCTCGGGGATTTTAACGCCAAGGTTGGGAAAGAAGATATTTTTGGTCGGATAATTTAGCCTATAGGCCACCACGTCCGGCAACGGAATGAGGCTGGTCGACTTTGCCGCTGCACGAAACATGATTATCAGTAATGGTTGAATTACTCTAGCGGTAAGGTTAGAAATCGTGTCAGCTGACACAATCTATCTTACCCGAACACAATGTTCGCTATTACTCTGACCGGATTGAGTAGTAGAAATTTCTGCGTCGATTAGAAAACTACTGCAAAAGTCGTGTCAGCTGTGAAAAGAATGTTGCCACCCAAAATATTCTTTGAAAATTGAAATAGAATTAATGCTTTTCCTATGCAAGAGGTAATATGGCAACACTGATTAAAACAAGCGAATATTTTTTGGAAATACAGTCCACCTGCGCTTTCGTTTGCTTTTAATTTATACACATCGTACATTTTACACAACACTCAACAAATTGAGTCAATTATTTCGTCGTTTGAATTCATTTTTCACGATATACATATTTTGTTTGTGAACTCTGTTGCAGAAAAGTGTTGCCAGTGACCTTCGATTTTAGTTAAACAAAAGAAGTGATTGTTTTTGCCGAAATTAGTTAAAAAAAGTAGTACACAATATAGAGATGTAACAACTATGATAATTATGTGCCATAAATTTAATAAAGAATGTAAAATTTCATCTCAGAAGAAAATAAACAGTGTGTTTTCTTTTGTGCCCAAAACTATACGGCAGCACTAACAAAAAGAAAAGACTGACAGCTGCAATCCGTTTAGCTGTTAGAGTAACTGGGCAAATTGCTATCCGGCACGATTGAATCCGACACCGCTGGACTAATTAGACCATAATACTTAATTCCATCGCGTCAACATAGTCCGCTTTTACACGATGCGACTCGGCCCCGGCGATTTTTTCGCATTCCGCTTTGAAATCGCGCATAGTCCGCTTTTACACGATGCGACTCGGCCCCGGAGACACGGAAGAATGTAGGAAAGAGGGGTGAAACGACAGGGGAACGCGCAAAATCGCTCGGGCAGCGATTGTGCTGCGATTTTCTGATTTTCTGACGTTCCTCTTTATTCGTTTTCGCGCTTCGCGCTGTCGACTGTAAATTAAAACTTGAAATCGAGTGAATACGTATTGCAAATAAACTGAAAAATTTACAGAACTTTACGCATAAAAGTAAATATAAAGAAAAAAATGAGCAAAGAGTGGAATAAGTGCTTTAAATGTTTACAAATTACAGAAATAAAACCAGCTGCAGACTCTAGTGTCAATATGTGGAGTGGAGCGAGTCGCATCGTGTAAAAGCTATGCGCGATTTCAAAGCGGAATGCGAAAAAATCGCTGGGGCCGAGTCGCATCGTGTAAAAGCGGACATAGCTTTTACACGATGCGACTCGCTGGTGTCGAGCATTTTGACACCAGAGTCTGAAGCTGGTTTTATTTGTGTAATTTGTAAACATTTAAAGCACTTATTCCACTCTTTACTCATTTTTTTCTTTATATTTACTTTTATGCGTAAAGTTCTG
The DNA here is from genome assembly GCA_963457695.1 of Neria commutata. Taxonomy (NCBI): domain Eukaryota; kingdom Metazoa; phylum Arthropoda; class Insecta; order Diptera; family Micropezidae; genus Neria; species Neria commutata. Next base: position 1,414,859 of record OY735250.1, read on the forward strand.
TAAATTTTTCAGTGTATTTGCAATACGTATTCACTCGATTTCAAGTTTTAATTTACAGTCGACAGCGCGAAGCGCGAAAACGAATAAAGAGGAACGTCAGAAAATCAGAAAATCGCAGCACAATCGCTGCCCGAGCGATTTTGCGCGTTCCCCTGTCGTTTCACCCCTCTTTCCTACATTCTTCCGTGTCTCCGGGGCCGAGTCGCATCGTGTAAAAGCGGACATACATACCACACATTACTACCAGATATCCAACTCTCCCACTAGCGCTAAAAAATCACCACACATTCACAAAAATTAGATAGAGTTTATCCATATTTGGTTACGGGTAGCCAGGTATTCTGTTTTTTTATATAAGTATTCCATCAGTATTCGTCCAAACTTATATAATTGTAACAATTTGATTCTTATTTCAGTTAGAATATTTGTGCTGATATTTTGCGTGTACATCAATTATTTTATTTCGTTGCTTTTGTCGCGTGGGAACCAAGTACTCGAAGGTGTCAGTAGTCGATAGCCGTGTCGTGCAATTTATTTGTATCCCCATAATAAGCCGATCAGCTGTAAAGTAGGTGCAGTCAGCTGTAAAGTAAGCGCTATCCGCTGTGTCGAATTCCCAACCCACTGCGAACAAATTTTTGAGGTTTGACAGTTGTTGGTCCGAAATGTAAACAAAGGAATTTTTGTGAATGCAACTCTGTTAGGAATTACAAAAACAAAATACATTGCGAATCACACGTACGCTACCAGTGAGGAATTTAAAAAAAAATGGAAATTTTTGTTCCCTGGACGGACAGTTGGATATCTGGTTCATCTGTGATACATACTAGACAGAGGCATTGAATAATAGAGATACGCCAGACCCTATGTTTGCTTTTTTCGCCGCGCAGAAACCAGCGGGTGCGAGCATATTTGACGTCACATATACGTGTGAGCTTGCATGTATGCGTAAGCACGAGCTTGGCAACGGCAAGCCGAAAAACAACAAGCGACAGGCTAGCATTCGGCACAGACTATATCCAGACGTCCAACTGTCCGTCCAGGGAACAAAAATTTCCATTTTTTTTGAAACCTCCCTCTCACTGATAGCGTACGTGTGATTCGCAATGTATTTTGTTTTTGTAATTCCTTACAGAGTTGCATTCACAAAAATTCCTTTGTTTACATTTCGGACCAACAACTGTCAAACCTCAAAAATTTGTTCGCAGTGGGTTGGGAATTTGATACAGCGGATAGCTCAAATCTTGCATTTGACGCTCCTATCTTACAATTGATAGGGCATACAAATAAATTGCACGACACGGCTATCGACTACAGATGTTTTCGAGTACCTGGTTCCCACGCGACAAAAGCAACAAAATAAAATATTTAATGTACACTAAAAATATCAGCACATATATTCAAACTGAAATAACAATCAAATTGTTACAATAACATAAGTTTGGTCGAATACAGATGGGATACCGATATTAGAAAAGCCGAATACCTGGGTACCCGTAACCAGATATGGAAAAAGTTTATCGTTCTTTTTGTGATTGTATTGGTGATATTTTAGCGCTAGTGTGAGAGTTGGATATCTGGTTCATCTGTGCATTCGATCAGAGAATCACAGACTATATCCAGACGTCCAACTGTCCGTCCAGGGAACAAACATTTCCATTTTTTTTTGAAAAAATCCTCACACAAATAGCGTACGTGTGTTTCGCAATGCATTTTGTTTTTGTAATTCCTAACAGAGTTGCATTCACAAAATTTCCTTTGTTTACATTTCGGACCAACAACTGTCAAACCTGAAAAATTTGTTCGCAGTGGGTTGGGAATTCGACACAGCGGATAGCGCTTACTTTACAGCTGACTGCACCTACTTTACAGCTGACTGCACCTACTTTACAGCTGATCGGCTTATTATGGGGATACAAATAAATTGCACGACACGGCTATCGACTACTGACACCTTCGAGTACTTGGTTCCCACGCGACAAAAGCAACGAAATAAAATAATTGATGTACACACAAAATGTTTCTAGTTGTAATGTTCTCTAGACTTTTCATTTCCTAAAACTAAATTTAAGGAAATACTTAATTCAATTGCTTTGTAATGTAATCTTTCCTTTTTCTTTTGTTAATAAATATTCATAATTTCATTTAGTCTGTAAGAACACATTGTTTCTAGACTACTAATAGTAAAGAAATAAATAAATAAATAAATATCAGCACAAATATTCTAACTGAAATAAGAATCAAATTGTTACAATTATATAAGTTTGAACGAATACTGATGGAATACTTATATAAAAAACAGAATACCTGGCTACCCGTAACCAAATATGGATAAACTCTATCTAATTTTTGTGAATGTGTTGTGATTTTTTAGCGCTAGTGGGAGAGTTGGATATCAGGTAGTAATCTGTGCAGGGAATCACAGACTATATCCAGACGCCCAACTGTCCGTCCAGGGAACAAAAATTTCCATTTTTTTTGAAACCTCCCTCACACTGATAGCGTACGTGTGATTCGCAATGTATTTTGTTTTTGTAATTCCTTACAGAGTTGCATTCACAAAAATTCCTTTGTTTACATTTCGGACCAACAACTGTCAAACCTCAAAAATTTGTTCGCAGTGGGTTGGGAATTTGATACAGCGGATAGCTCCTATCTTGCATTTGACGCTCCTATCTTACAATTGATAGGGCATACAAATAAATTGCACGACACGGCTATCGACTACAGATGTTTTCGAGTACCTGGTTCCCACGCGACAAAAGAAACAAAATAAAATATTTAATGTACACAAAAAATATCAGCACATATATTCAAACTGAAATAACAATCAAATTGTTTCAATAATATAAGTTTGGTCTAATACTGATGGAATACCGATATCAGAAGAACCGAATACCTGGGTACCCGTAACCAGATATGGAAAAAGTCTATCGTGTATTTTGTGATTGTGTTGGTGATTTTTTAGCGCTTGTGTGAGAGTTGGGTATCTGGTAGTAATCTGTGCAGGGAATGCCGCCGCGTAAGGTTGTGCGAATGCTATTGCCTGCCTTTATGCGTTGTTGTTGTTATGAGACAGCAATGAATTCGTTTTCACATTTCAGACTGGCTGGCTTGGATTTCATTTGGATATGTACATATGTATTCTTTTTTGAATGATACATATATGCATATATATTTCAGTCTGTCTGTCTGTCTGTCTGGCTGGCTGGCTGGCTTGGATTTCCTTGGAATTGTCTTTGCACAAGGGAATCGAAGCAGCGCCCCGGCTGATGCGTAGAAATATGTATTCTTTTTGAATGGTACATATGTATGTATGCATGAGCATTACATTTTCACGCTTTTGCAGGTTCTTAGCTTGTAGCAAATTTGCTTTTCATATGACAATTTTTCCTTTGTTTTTTGAGGAAAAATACATATGTATGTATGTATATCAATTTATGTATACAATTTTGCATACATCCCTTTCAACCCCTATTTCTGCGTCTTCATTGTCGCTGTCTTCAAGAAGCGCACGCAACGGCAGCATAATTTGAGCGTTTGTTTACATTTTTTATACAAATTTGTCTGGGATAATACATTGGTTTGTGTGAGTTTCCGTGAATTTTTTGCCTTTTCGATTTTTAAGTTTTTTTATGTCGCGGCGACTGCGGCTAGACATGCTGGTGTTTGGCGCGGATGTCGATGATAGTAGGTCACTTGCAGATTTTGTAAAAATTAAGTGTGGACATGGTAATTACATAATACTGAAGGATTATTTCAGAGAACGTACATATGCGAAAATTTTGCACCGCGAGCTCAGCCGTGGAACCACGTTTCCCACTCATTTTGGCTCAGTCACTCATCCTCTCAGAGAACCGCTCTGCTACAAGAAATCACAAACTCAAAGTAAATACAACGAGGGCTGCTAACTGGGTGAAAATTCTCCAATTTCATGGGAATTTGAACTCTTCTTTTACATATTATTAACAAAATGCTGATGTCTTGTGTTGAATATTAACGCTTTATTATAATCTACTATGTATATTTGAAATAATTGGCAGCACTGTCACTTGCCTACTTGAATCTTTTACATTCTTACTTTAAATCTTCTTCTTGGTCATTTTGGTTCTATTCTTTTTCCGTTCTCTCTCTTGTTCTGGTGATTGCTGCGACTGCACACTATTCCTTATATTCTTTTCTAATCGGCAAACATCTTTTGTTAAACATTAATATAATTATCAACAATAAACTAAATTGTAATAAACGATTTATTAATAATTATAAACCGCAAAAGGTTATGGGCCCAGTCCCGCAAAAGAAGAGAAAATTAATGGAAAAAGAGTGTGAGCAAACACTTGGAGATTCTGCAATTGTGGACGCAACGTTGGACAACTCCGAGACATCTGAAGAGAATCAATCTGGCAGTTTGGAAGCCGCAAGTATGGCTGAGTCAAGAGTGTACCAACTCCATCGTTTTAATGGGCAGAACTACCAACTATGGCGGCGTCAAATGGAAATTTACATGGCAGAAAATAAGCTGAAGCCTTACATTTTAGGTTCAGTTGCAAGGCCAAGGGAGAACGCGCAGACCTGGGATGATAAGGATGCTGAAGCACAAGCATTCATCATGAGAGGCATTGAATTGGAGCAGCTTAAATATTTGACAGACTGCACCACTGCAGCGCAGATGTGGTCCAGACTGCAAACAGTGCACTCAGAAAAAAGCGAACAATCCGCGCAAGTGCTGTTAGAAAAATTTATTAGTTGCAAAATGGATGAAAGTGAAACAATTGTTGATTTTATAGCTCAGGTAACTTCGCTTACGCAACGGCTGAAAGATATGGATTTGGAGCAGAAGCAGCCCCTAGTTATTGCGAAAATTTTGAGTAGCTTGCCATCCAAATTTGACCATGTGAGAACAGCTTGGTATGCGGTGCCTCGTAATGAGCAGAACATAGAGCGCTTAACAGATCATCTAGTAAATGAAGAGTCGTTGATGAACCTTCGCTCAAATGATTGTCAAAGTGCAAGTACGTCGAAAACAGCGTACGCAATTAATACATACAATAGGTATGACAAGAAAAAGCAAGTAAGTGCAAAGCGAAGCGGTAAATGCAATTATTGTCACAAAGAAGGGCATTGGGCCAGAGAATGCTTCAAGAAACAGAGAGAACAGCAAAATAAACATCAGAAAGAGCGACATTCTCTAATGATACAAAGTGAGCTGAAAGAAGACCGAGACAAAGAAGAAATGTCAAAAGATGTCAATTCGCATTTATTCGTTGTGCAAGCAAGTGCATGCGCAAATAAGATTAAAAACATTTGATATGCAGATTCAGGCGCCACAGACCACATGACTTTTCAGAGGGAGTTAATCAAGAATTTCAGTGCTTTTGATCCCGGTACGTGTCAAGTAAAAGTAGGAGATGGTCGCAAGTTAAGTGTTGTGGGCGTAGGAGACATTGAAGTGCAAGCACGCAATGATAGCCTCGTCGCTGACGGAGTACGCGATAAAAGCCTGTACAAAATGAATCTAGTGCCTGTAGTGAATGCTTTATTGAATGTAGCAACAGGAGAGTCACTTATGATTTGGCACGAACGATTTGGTCACGTTAATTACAAAACTCTTAAAGAAATGATAAGCAAGGAAGTTGTTACCGGTATTAAAATTGATAGTTTAACTTCAGGTATTCCCTTCTGTAAGGGATGTGCATACGGAAAACAACATCGCCGAAGCTTTCCAAAGATTGGTGCCAATCGAGCAAGCAGACCAGGAGAAACATTTCACGTGGACCTGTGTGGAAAAATGAGCGCACCATCTATCGGAGGAGCTAACTATTTCATGTTATTTAAAGATGATTATTCACGATATTGCTTTGTTTATTTCTTGAAACACAAAACCGATGTTTATTCAAATTTAATGAAATTTCTTGCAGATGTGCAAAATGATGGCCATGTAGTTAAGCGGCTAAGGTCTGATGGTGGGTTAGAATTTTGCAATGATGATGTCAAAACACTTTTACTTAAGCACAACATAAAACATCAGGTAACTACCCCGAGAGCGCCAGAGCAAAACGGTTTTATTGAAAGGCAAAATCGAACTGTAGTAGAGAGTGCTAAGGCAATGCTTCATGAGCGAAATTTACCAACCTACTTATGGGCAGAAGCCACCAACGCTGCAGTATACTTAAGGAATCGAACAGCATCTGAGGTAATTGATGGCTACACACCTTTTGAAAAATGGTTTGGCAAGAAACCTTCAGTAGGTCATCTAAAAGCATTTGGATGCGAAGCCTACGTTCATGTTCCTAAAGAGCAACGTACAAAATGGGACAGAAATTCTGTCAAGTGCTTCATGGTAGGATATAGTGATGGCAGCAAGGCATATCGTATTTATGATCAACAAAACAGAAGAATACTAATAAGAAGAGATGTTATCTTTAATGAAAAGCGCGAAATTCTGCATGAAATTATAGAAATGCAAAAGTCAAGAAAATGGTTCAGAAGAAAAGAGAAATGAAAATATATGTGAAAATGAAAAGCCTTACAAAAATTATAGAGAACCGACTCCTCGCAGCCCATATAACACCAGAAGAGCAGCAAGAATACAAAGTAATGAGAATGCACCAACAGATGCAGAATTGTGTGTAGCTGTTTTAGAACCTGCAACTTTAAAAGACGCTTTACATGGTGAGGATTCAAAGAAATGGATAGCAGCTATTCATGATGAGATCAATTCGCTTTTGAAAAATGATACTTGGGCATTAGTTCAGCGCACAGAAGATATGCACGTTTTGACAAATAGATGGGTGTTTAAGCGCAAGTACAACGCAAATGGAGAAATTGATAAATTTAAGGCCCGTTTGGTCGTGCGCGGCTGTTCGCAGAAGGAAGGCATTGATTATGGTGAAATATATTCGCCAGTAGTAAGGTATGATTCAGTTCGTACAATTTTATCCATAGCTGCAGCGCAAAATATGCAGATTTTTCAATTTGATGTGAAGACTGCTTTCTTACACGGCGATTTAGAAGAAAATATATTTATGGAGCAGCCTTATGGCTTTGAGCAAGACGATCGCGTATGTCAGTTGCGAAAAGGACTGTACGGCTTGAAACAAGCTTCTCGCCAGTGGAATAAGAAAATGGTTAGTTTCCTGACGAATTTCGGATTTGAACAAACACCAAGTGATCCATGCGTTTTTGTTTACAATTCCTGTAAAATAATTACTTATCTTGCGTTATATGTGGATGATGGTTTAATATGTGGAAACGACATGGCTTTTATACAAGAATTGATGCAGGCTCTCCACAATAAGTTTGAAATTACATACAGAGAAGCTGAATTTTTCGTCGGTCTGCAGATAAAGATAGATAAAGAAAACCAAAAACTAAAAATATTTCAGCGAATCTACACCGACAAAATTTTACAACGTTTTAATTATGCACATTGTTCTCCAGTATCAACACCTGCAGAGCCGAGTGTTCATTTTTCGAAGCACGAACTTAATACAAAATCCAATGATTTTCCATACCGTGAAGCTATTGGCTCACTTATGTATTTAATGGTATGTACTCGTCCAGACATCTCTTACATTGTTGGAGTTCTAAGCAGATTTGTCGAAAACCCTACTAAAACGCACTGGATTGGAGTGAAGAGAATTTTTAAGTACTTGCAGGGTACACGTAACACAGGGATATGCTTTGACATCGGGTCTGGAGGTATACAGCTACAAATGTTTTGTGATTCTGACTGGGCTGGCGACGTTGACACCAGGCGGAGTACAACAGGTTGGATTGCTTTCGTTAATGGAGGACCGGTTGCTTGGAGCTCAAGAAAACAAAGTATAACAGCAACGTCCACTACCGAAGCGGAGTTTATTGCTTTATGCGCAGCAGCCAAGGCCACAAAGTGGATAAGAAAACTGATGTCGGACATCGGAAACGCGCAAGTAACTCCCACACCTGTAAAATGTGACAACCAACGAGCAATCACTCTGGTAAAAAGTCCTGAATCATCGAAAAGAACAAAGCACATCGACATCCAATACTTTTACACTTGCGACATGCAGAGCCTGGGTGAGATAGATGTACAATATCTAGAGACGAGTAAGCAGCTTGCAGACGTCTTAACGAAACCGCTATCAAAGGAGAAATTTATCAGCTTTATTAAACATATTTGTTATTTAGAGTAATATAAATTATATAAAGCGAGAGGGAGTGTTGAATATTAACGCTTTATTATAATCTACTATGTATATTTGAAATAATTGGCAGCACTGTCACTTGCCTACTTGAATCTTTTACATTCTTACTTTAAATCTTCTTCTTGGTCATTTTGGTTCTATTCTTTTTCCGTTCTCTCTCTTGTTCTGGTGATTGCTGCGACTGCACACTATTCCTTATATTCTTTTCTAATCGGCAAACATCTTTTGTTAAACATTAATATAATTATCAACAATAAACTAAATTGTAATAAACGATTTATTAATAATTATAAACCGCAAAATCTTGTATTATAGCATTTTGGAACTCAGCCATACTATTTTATTTATTGTTTTAAGTTTTTTATTACCATTATTTTGAATGAAAATGTGACTGAAGTGCCAATTCCCATGGGAGAATTTTTAAAGCATTTGAGAGAATTGGCTTTGACTGAGTTTGCACCCCTGATTGCACGACTCAATGGCTTGGTTCGTTCGTTTTTCGTACTCAAATGAGGCGTACGAGCATTTTTTGCGGCTGATTTTCGTATTTTGCATGGTGTTATGAAAGTCGTGTGCATGTGCTCTTCTTCTGCATGTCGGCAGCTCAGCCAACAAAATATACATACGAAGAATCAGAGCGGCGCTCGTCGACGATATTCCCGACAGCGCTGCTGTTTGATTCTGTGTTGTTGTTGTTTTTCATATGAAAGACAAAAAAATTCTTTGGCTCTGCTCTGCCGTAAACGAACACAAGGAACTTCAATATACATACATACATATGTACATAAGCGTATGTTGAATTTCCAGGCATTTGCGTATGCTGTGTTATGAATGAAATCTGCTTGCAACTTCCAACTCGCTTTGAAATATCAAATCGAAGTTAGAATTTTTTTAAATATGCGACATTTCCAGAGATAATACTAAAATTTAAAAGGCTTTTTATCGAATATTTTATACATTTTAATAAAGAATGAAATATACACATATATTAATGTTAGATATTTTTTGACAATATCACCTTAATAAATGCACTTAACCGAATTTTGTGGCTGAAATTTGTATTAAAAAGCCAAAAATTAGAGGCTACTAAACCGAATGTGCAGCTAAGCTGAATGTAGCTAAGCGAATTCTACTGTAATCTCATTATTTTCTCGTATAGAAAGATAATTTTATGCCATTATGTTTGAATATAATTTCGTCATTTAACCCTCAAACTCCCCATTTTTTGATTTGACTGAAAAAATTCAACGAGGACAAGAATACTAAGAAAAAATTATCTGTCGTTTCAAAATTTCGATTAAGTGCATTTTTTAGCCTGTGCAGTCAAAAAAGTGCATCCCGCCTCAAGGCGGACCTGGGTCGTCAGTACTAAAAAAATGTGTGACATTTAGTGAAAAACATATATTTTTATTGAATGAAAATGGATCGAATATAATTTAACAAGCTATTTACGAACATGAAAAGTTAAGAAGAAAGACTTTGCAGTCGGATTGTAGAGGTTCAGATTGCATTTTCTGCAGTAGGCTTGAGTGTCGGACTAACTGGTAGTTTGCACATCTTTTTGCAAGATCAATCGACAAATGCACAATATGCCACAAATAGTCATATCGCACTTAATCTGTTGAATTATAAGCCTTCTCTAATTTAGCTGGTGGCCACTGTTCGACCCAATTGCCGTATCTCCAGCGAAGAATCAACAATACACAAGGATTGAGCCACGAAAATTTAGCAGTTGAGTGGAGCTGTTTCCTTTGGAGAAATGATGGAAAAGAACATATATGTACATTCACCATTGCTACATCCAACAGATGAAAAAATACTCGATTTGTTCACTTCGTTCTCTTAGCTTGAATGTAATAGAGACCTATTACTCCATCCATGAGGTCGATACCACCCATGTGACGGTTATACTCTTTTATAATGAATGGGCAGTCAACTTCAGCTTGCTGTTTCGTTTTTCGACCCCAACGTATTGCTTTTGGTTGTTGCTCTTCAATATTTCGTGACCTAAAAGGTTTGGTACCAACGTAAGTCGACAGCAAACGAACAGTTTTATTATCTTGCAACAAAACATTGCTATATCGATTCCGTATTCGCTGGCAACATATTCCTCGGAATAACCTCAATGGAGCTTTTTGGTGGCCGATTTTGCTTCACTCGACAATTTACTATTCGGAATACGATTCGTGCGCACTATACCAAAGCTATAAGTTCCACAACTCTTGAAATACATCACCAATCCCAGCGATGTATAAAAATGATAAAAGTAGAAGGTATGGTTGACATTTCCGGTATTTTGCTTGACAAACGAATTACGACATTCGATGAAGATCTGGTGCATCTTCGGGAATGACGTTATCGCCATCTCCAGAGAAAATTGTTGTTTCTAGGAAGATAGTAGTTATTATTCAGATAGATATGTACGCTTCGCTTCTTATAGTATATAATATTTTTCGCAGTAGATTTAGGCACAGGATCAAGCACAGTACCATTAGCAGCAGATGAAGTGTTTAGAAATTATGATGATGTACCGGTTATTTCATCTTCGACTTATTCAAATTTATGTTGCTCATATTCACACTTGCAACCAATTGTTCTCCCATTTCAGTCGAATTAATCCGAAAGTGTTATTTTGGTCAACAATATCATCGTCACTATCGAAATCTTATTCTACACCATTGTCATCGTCGAAATAGATTTAATTCATTCCTTCCTCGGACATGGCAGATAGTTTGTAATATTCTTTACGGTGCAACATGCCTAATAACAAGCAAAAAGCAAAGAAACATTCAATAAAAATGACCAACACATTTATTGAAAACTGGTGAATCACTAAAATGCATCGCAAAAAAATTTCACTCGACTGCCCAGGTCCGCCTACAGGCGGTCGTTGCAAATTTGAAAATTTACATTGATAAATGCACTTTAGGAAACCAAATCAAACGCTATATGAAAGATTTTAGTTTTTCTTACCCACAGATATTTTTTTTAACTCGGTACGCCCAGAATTGGAATTTATACGAATTTTAGAAAAATTAATTTTTGGGAAAAATATTAAAAACACGATTTTTCGCCAAATTTGCACTTTCAACTGACATAACAGGTGATCGGCAGGTGCTACATCAACGCCAAGCACATCAGCACATACATACATATTTCCTTTACAATCGTAGAAACCGTTTGGATCGAAAATAAATTAACCTACAGGTGTTTTTGTACTTTATAAAAAGCCCGCCTACAGGCGGTCTGGGGAGTTAGAGGGTTAATTTGTTTGAATATAATTTCGTCATTTAATTTCTGGCACGTATTTGGCCTTGAGAAGGAATCATGAATTTACTATTTGTTTGTGTAGCTAAGTCCAATGCAGCTAAGCAAATTCATCGGTGCTACAATTTTAACGTTTCGAAGCTTTGGTTTTTTCTATCGACCACGTTTGAGATATTTTCTGCCAATATGACTTTGATGAAAATGATGTTGGCAAATAAATAAGTTTTTATTATAATCATCGAGAGAAATATTGCATTTTTCCCGCAAAATTTGACCCATAATAAGATCAGCTGAGGGAAATTTAAACAATTTTAAATCGGAATCAGTGCGCTTCGACTTTTTGCAATGTGGCAAAAAACATCTCACGCCTGTTTTCAACCGATTAATATAAGGAGCATCCATATTAATAGCTTCGCGCATCGACATGATCAATTCAACAATCAGCGAAAGAATGAAGAAAATTGGCTTTGCTATGAATAACAAGCCCAAGCCAAACTATTTTTTTTGTCTTTCATATGAAAAACAACAACAACACAGAGTCAAACAGCAGCGCTGTCGGGAATATCGTCTATCAGTGTTGCCAGAGACCTAGCTCCAAAAATCCCATTCACTTATGCAAAACGCCCTCTTTATCCCATTTAAAAAATCAAAAATCCCGGAAAAAAATCCCATTCACAAATATTAACTAAAAAACGTGTTTTTCAATAACAATTCATAAATACATATACATATATTTTTTTAAACAAATATAAAGGACAAAAAAATTGTTGCTTAAAGCACAACGCTGAAGATTACACTTAAATTCGGTGCTAATAATAAAATATTTACAGTTACAGTAGTAACTCGATTCTTGCAGATACTCGGTACTTCCCCACCTCGATACTTGTGGCACAAAATTTTTTTTTCATTACGTACTCAGTACTTGCGAAGTTAAAAAATTTTTACCTCAATACATTGCAACATTTTTTATTTTGTCTTTGAATAAAATTCGGGGAACTACCGCAAATGTATCAGTTTCGAGCTCAAAATATTTGGGGAAGTACCCACGAATTCATATGCTGACGAAAAATCTGTTCTTATTTAACTTTTGCATGGAAGCAGTGCAGTACTGAACAAGCAAGTTTGCACAAAATAAACCAAAATCCTAAATTTCTTTAGTTTCACTTAAAATGTATCATTATACAAGCGTATTGAATTAAAATATAAAATGTAACAAACTAAGATTCTTTACAGGGAAAGTACCCCTTATAATTTACAAATATGGGACAAAAATTACTTGGTACTTCCGACAATCTCGAAACTTGCACCGAGCCTGGTTTTCATTACGTGCAAGAATCGAGTTCCTACTGTATTAATAAATAAACAAACGAAGTATAAAAGATAGGTATCGGCTCAAAAATCCCATTTTTAGACTCAAAATCCCGCGCGCCCTTTAAAGGTACAAAAATCCCCAAATATGGGCGAAATCCCTGGTTCTGGCAACACTGTCGTCTATACGAGCGCCGCTCTAATTCTTCGTATATTTTGCTGGCTGAGCTGCCGACATGCAGAAGAAGAGCACATGCACACGACTTTCATAACACCATGCAAAATACGAAAATCAGCCGCAAAAAATGCTCGTTCGCCTCATTTGAGTACGAAAACCGAACGAACCAAGCCATTGAGTCGTGCAATCAGGGGTGCAAACGCAGTCAAAGCCAATTGTCTCAAATGCTTAAAAAATTTTCCCATGGGAATTGGCACTTCAGCCACATTTTCATTCAAAATAATGGTAGTAAAAAACATAAATCAATAAATAAAACAGTATGGCTAAGTTCCAAAATGCTGTAATACAAAACATCAGCATTTTGTTAAGAATATGTAGAAAAAGAGTTCGAATTCCCACAAAATGGGAGAATTTTCTCACAGTAAGCAGCCCTCGTTATATTTACTTTGAGTTTGGAATTTCTTGTAGCAGAGCGGTTCTCTGAGAGGACGAGTGACTGAGCGAAACTGAGTGGAACTGTGGGCTCTAGTAAAATGGCCCAAGTGCAAAATTTTCGCAGCCAAAATTTTGTATGAGATGCGCACTCTATTATATTAACATACTCTTTGGTAGTATGCTTGTGAGTAATGTGCTTGCGCTTATAATTTCCTCAATTGTTTTGCTCTCTCTTTCACTCTTAAGGCATATGTGCCTATTCACCACGTGTTTGGAAATAAGTGCACATGCGAGTGAATGATTCAAACTCGAATGAATGGCTGTATTCCTAAACGTCAGTTGCGCTGCATAAGTACAAAGCAGTATGTTCCTAAACGCAAACAAAAGAAATTTGCACGTGCACCGTGTTCTTAAACGCAGGCATTAAGTTGTCGATAAGCATCAAATGCGCAAGCTGCTCATCACAATTTTTGTTGATTCTTTGTGAATAGTTAGGTTATGTTCTTTCGGCTGCACTGAAACTTTTAGGACGCGATTAAATTTCGCCTCCTTTTTCTCAATTTTATAATTAATTTCGAGTTGCTGGGAGTTTATTCGCTACTCAAATGCAAAAATGCGTTGAATAAGTAGTTTTTTACAATTTCCATTTGTGAAAGCAATGTTGGGCATCAAGTGTGTTCCCAAACTAAAAAGTGTTGCTAACCTGATTTATGCAATGCATCGCAGTAGCACTCAGAAAATAAATCAGTAGAGCATTGAGGGCGCAGCACTGCTTTGCATATGTACGTTTGGGAATACAGCCAATAATGTCTTGATCGCTCTTTTAAATGCATCCATGCAGAGCTCTAGTCGGTACCACGCCATTAACCCCGCTCACTTTATTTCCGTACAATAGAAATTAAGCTTTTACACTAAATATCAGGACTATGCCTGCGAATTTTTCACTAATATAATAATTTTTTGAAAAGACTTGTGCGTCACCTATATTAAATTTGTTTTACCAACTCATATATCTTCGCGGGTGTGCGCAAAACAACGTATCAAAGTTTCATCGCAATCGAATGAATGGTATAGGAGTGTATAGTCACAGATTACTACCAGATATCCAACTGTCCGTCCAGGGAACAAAAAATTCAATTTTTTTTGAAAAAATCCTCACACAATTAGCGTACGTGTGATTCGTAATGCATTTTGTTTTTGTAATTCCTTACAGAGTTGCATTCACGAAAATTCCTTTGTTTACATTTCGGACCAACAACTGTCAAACCTCAAGAATTTGTTCGCAGTGGGTTGGGAATTCGATACAGCGGATAGCTCTTATCTTGCAACTGACGCTCCTATCTTACAATTGATAGGGCATACAAATAAATTGCACGACACGGCTATCGACTACAGATGTTTTCGAGTACCTAAAAAATCTGGTAGTAATCTGTGGTATAGTGACACAAACAAAGATACATACATTAATCTTTAATCTACAGTATCATCTGGATAGGTTTTTATTGTTTTAAAGTAATTATTTACTTTTTGGATCGATCTTTTTTTCTTTATTCAGCTAGGTTTTTAGCACGACACATCTCTCTTTCACTCGTTTTACCCTTTCTTTATTGAAATTCATTAAAAGACTCTCTCTTCGAGTTTCGCAATTATCAATTAATGCCTTAACCAAAATTTCCATCCTGAATCGCGTTCGTTAATGCAACAAAAGTTTCTGCAACCAACCTGCAAACGAAATCAGCTGATCGGGCAGTGACAACTTAAGTTGGCTGCACTGCTACTGTCACTGCACGAATTTACTGCATTTACGAACGTACCTATAATGACTGCGAAAACTGAAGAAATTTGTCACTGCGTTGCCAAGCCGTTGCATTAACGAACGCGTTGCACGCAGTAGTATTGCGCCATTTTGCTTTTACGAACGCGTTGCTTTGCAGTGCAACCGCTGGGTTGCATTTACGAACGTACCTTGTTTTTTTTCTTTGCGAAACAGAGTCTTCATTTGCAGATAACAATGGCTAACTAACAAAAATAACCATAATCATAATTCGATGCTCAGTGTGAATACGGCCAGTTTATGCAATATTTGTTAAAATGTTACGATAAAATGCACGAGGTGTACTTTCTTTTGCCTGATATGTTTATTCTCTCTTCTATGCTGTTAAGGAACGCATAATTAAGGTTGCGACCCTGGAGTGAAAATTTTAAAGGAAAAGTTGGCTCTTTGTTTGCACAAGAGACCGCACTGAACATAGCTTTATAAGGAAAAATGTATGTTGTCTGTACTACCAGCAATTCACTGAGAATTTTATTTGTTGCTCAGCTGATGTTGCAATGCTGTCTCGAACCCCTGCAGTTCCTGATGCACCACTGCTACAGCATCTGCTGCCATTATTGCTGCACCATTTGATGCTCGTGTCACATGCGGTGAAAAACTGTCTGTTAGCTGATGCATTAGCGCGTCCTCAGGTTCCTGTACTAAATAACTTGGTTCATGATGAGCTTGTGGCTGCTGCGGATCGGCCAACTTGTGCATGAGGTCATCCTCAGCCAGTACAACAATGTCCTCAATCTGTTCGAACACGGGTAATTTATGCAGGTCCACAGTATCGTTCACCTCCGGCACATCAGGTATTCGACGAGTTGTTGTCGTTGTAGTGGTAATTGTATGCAAACCATCACTGAAACAAGAATAAGCAATAAGACCATGTGCAATTCATAGAAGTTTTGCATGTAAACTTACTCCTCACAACTTGTTTGTTTCACGATTGTTCTCACGGCAGCAGTTAACAACTCATCAGCTTCAGGTGTGAAAATTCCGTGTGGATTGTAAGCTTGCTGCTGTAAAAGCATATCTAAAATGCAATCAAAAAGAGAAAGAATCAACTGCAACACCGAACAAACTCTTGCCGTGTCATACCATCGTTTTCAATATTCTGTTGGGCTTTCTCAAGAACCTGGTTTGTATGTTCCTCGGCAATAGCTTTTATAACTGCCATATCGACATCGCTGTGGAAGTTATTTGATAATGCCTCATTGGGCGTAAGCGGTTTTGCTTTGGCACATAAAGTCGTGGTAGCTGTAACTGTGGTGCTAGTTTCCTTATGCTCCACAGCTTTTTCAATTGAATGCAAATTATTGAAAAAATTTATAAATGCCTTCACCTTTTTACTTACGTGTTTGTTGACTACTGGTCTCAGCTTGAGGTTGCGTGAATTTCGAAAAAAATTGCTCTATGCCTTTGACCACGCCATTTTCCACACATTGCAGTTGGCCATCTAGTTGTAATTTTGACTGCAGGCTTGCTTGTTCTTGTGGCATTTTTTCTTGTGCTTCCGTAATAAGATAATCCTCTTCCTGGCAAGTCAAGGTTGAAATATCGGCCACAGCTGTTGGTGCGACACATGAGAGATTCGTTTGTGTGTGTATACAGTCTTCAAAGCCATCTGTATTCAATTCATCAAAACCGGAATGATCCAATTGCAACTTTGCCTTTGAACGCTCAGATTTATCGGTAACTAATTCCACATTGGATACGCACTGTTCCAAAATGTCACTGCGGCCAATCTTATGCAGTGCCCGTTCCAGCGAATTACCTGTCGCTGCAGATCCCTGTTGGCGCAACCAGAGGCGCAACATCACCATGGTTTGCTGAGAAGAATTATTCGGATATTCGTTCTGTATAAGTTCAACATCACCCGTCGACACTTCCAGTTCCTTAGCCAGCGGCAACCAATCCTCACCAAGCAGATTGCATAAGTCCAAAAGGCGTATATCGCCACGTTGTATATAATCTTTGCCGCTTTGCAGGTCATCACATGCAGCAGTAATTGGCAATAACGTGATACTGACATCACCATCAGTAGCAGCACATTGCGAATCGTCAGATTTGAAGCCTGAATTTAGCATGTTTCTGTAATTTAGACCACGATCGATGATGGCAAGTTTGTTAAGGCTTTTCTGACTGCCACCAGCCAAGCCTGAAGCTTCTTCCGCAACATCTCCAGTATGTAATGATATTTTCAATGCGCAAATGGATTGCTGTGGCGGTTCGCCTAATGTAATTTTGGGCTCGCTCATAAAACTAACGTGACCGTAGGGCAAATCCTGATCCTTAATATGCACGACGAATGAAAGACGATTCTCACGGAACGCCTGGAACTGCATATGCAGTTGCTCGCCCGATTTCATTACCGGCACCAGATTCCCAGCAAACTCTAAATAAATTTCCTGATCTTCTAATACCTCCACATCGCGGCTCTTGGAGATTTCTGTAAAGAATTCTTGTTGCTCAAGTGTTTTGTCTTCCTTATCGTCAGTCATGCAAAACACAGATATTTTAGCTTCCTCTGCGGAAATTCGTTTAGCGTACACCACAAATTTCACCATGAAGGGCACCAACGCCATGTTGCTGTAGAGCTCCGTGGCCATGCGACTGGCATCGGCTATGTTGCGGCAGTCCATTAGCCAGAAGCGCGCCGATACAGTGGTCGTGAAGGTTACACTGTCCTTGAGAAAAGCGAGTGGTGTGGAACCGGTAACATCCTCCCAGATGGCACGATTCTGGCCACCAGTAATGGAACAGAGCAAGCGCAGCGTTGGTGCATTACTTGTGTATGGTGAATTGACCATGCTTTTGCTGGAGGCACGCGGTGCTGGGATGCTTAATGTAATCGCTTTGTGAAATTTACGGCGACGCGGCTCCACGGTAACCACTGGCGACACTGCCACACCTTGACCTAGACGCTTGTTACAACTAGACAAGTCAACAGGCTGTGCCTGCAGACCCACGCGTATTTTCTTTGTCAAAGCATGGGGTGGAAAGATAGCCTGCACCTGCGGCACAGCTTGAGAGGACACAGTGCCACCGTCAACCCCGATGGCGTACACCTCTTGACGGATGCGTGAAACTACGGCAAAGAAATGCGGAAAATTTCGCGTAACGATGCGAATAATACGCGATGTGTTCAGATCTTCAAGTGGGTTTATTTCACTACCATCAAAAGTTTCAGTCAGCACATCCTGTATGGAGTCATCGTTCTCATAGAGTAAATGCTCCCGCCATGTTTCGCCATTTTCCGAACGCAAAATAATGATTTCTCGCTCTTTTTCGCGCAGTGAACCAAAGTGAGGCACTTCCAGAACGACGGGACTAGAATAATAATATTGTAAAAAAAATATAGAAACAAGTGGAATCGGTTAGTTGGTTCTTACCCCAAAAATGTTGCCTCTACTGGCGATAGTTCGATAATGCGGCTCACTAGAGCTTCCCCTTCCATAAGTGGTGGCGGATTTTGTATACGCTGTGGCTTTACATAACGACATGTAATACGGGTTGGCTGGGTACAAGCTTTTGGTGGCACAATAACACGCACACCGCTATGGCGACAACCACGCATAGAACCGCCGCGAGCATCCACCAGAAATGAGACCAGAAAGCTGAAATTTTAATAAGAGATAGAAGACGATAAGTGAAATAATGGTCCGAATATTTCATACGGACCCCAATTTGGAATAACGAGAAATAAGGATTAATAGATACAGTAGAATTCGTTTAGCTGCCTCGCACTCAAGAGTATATCGCTGGTAAATTGTACAACGGCCCTAAACCACATTTCTGAAATTTTACAGGAGAAGCAAAAAACATTATAAAATTTCCTAGCATGTACTATGTATGTATGTACATAGACAGGGCTTTTTTGTATTACCTATAAAATCGACATTTTTGGCTTTGACTGTAATTTTTTATAAAGAGGTGTGTGTATTTTAATATATCCCTGTCCTACGCCCATAAAATTGTATCAGTGGGACGACTTATCCAAGACGTGCATGCAAACGGAATTTCAATACTGCGCGACTATTAGTTCCAAAGCTATTCGATATCAATGATTTGGTTCGTACGGGTGGTGCCACGCCCCTTGTCCAATGCCCGACCCATTTTCCCAGTTCAATGATACGGATATGTAATATGTTTCTACCGAGTTTCATTGATGTATGAAATATATTTCTAAAGTTATACCCGTATATGATTTGATTAAAATTCCACCCCCTTGACCTTCGCCCATATAATTTTACCAGTGGGACGACTCATCCAAGAGGTGCCTGCGTACGGAATTTCAATGCTGCGCGACTTGTACTTTCAAAGATATGCCATATCATAAGATTAAGTTATATGAGGGGTGCCAAGCCCCCTTGTCCCACGCCCCTACATTTTTTTCAGCAGGAAGACACATCTAAACACTAACATAATATGTACAAAGTTATAATGTTGTACACCTTGTGGTTTTAAAGATATTCCAAATCAATTATTTAAGTTGTATGGGAGGTGCCACGCCCTCTTGATTTATACAAATTTTTTATAGCCTATGACCATCCTTGGAACATCTATAGTCTACGTGCCAAATTTGGCTATGATCGATCAAGCGGTCTAGGACGCAACTCCGAACATACATATGTACATACATACATATATGCATGCATACATACATACATAATTTGATTTTTATATACTAGCTGATTTACCCGGCTTTACCCGAGTGCCACATCATACGGGGAATAACAACTAAATTGGAATTTAAAAATGGTGTCGGGATAAGGCACCACCCGTCAACAGCCGCCAAGCTTCCAATCATCAGCCGCTGTGCACATCATAGCTGGTCGAGCTGTCACTTGACAGCCGGCCAATAATTTTGTCATATTTCTTTCTTTCCTGTGCAGACGGCGTGTTTTAGTCTCTCTCTTGTTCGGACTGTCGTCGTGAAAACATCATCATCGAGCAGTTCCTGCCAGCAGCGGGCGCATCGGCGCTCCACAGTTGCTACAAGCGTGCGCATTCGGCGCACCATGGCGAAAGGACTTCGCAACATCCAGCGCATCGACGCGATCATCTTTATAATACGCGTTCCAGCATCCAGGCGCAATCGGCGCACACCTTTGTACGCGCAATCGGCGCGAGATACCTTGGAGTGCGCATCCTGCAGTACACGCATCCAGCAGCAGGCGCAATCAGCGCACACCTTTGCACGCGAAATCGGCGCGAGATACCTTGGAGTACGCCACACGGCCGAGCTCAGGCTACTGTGGGGGTCAGCAGGTGGCGGATAGCTGAGTGGCCTGCAGATATGTAGGTTAGCTGCGAATAACAAATAAGCAGCCCCCGACCACGAGCAGCAGAAGTGGAGGGTGTGACTGAAAAGGTCACAAAAACCCAGCGAAGTTCTGCGACAGGGCGAGCAGGCACCGTCCTTTGCATAAGTGTCCCCTACCCTATGGGTAGCTACGTGGGACCTATCGCACGCTCTGTTACGCAAGGAGAAATTTCGGTCAGGAGGACCACAAAACTACACTGAGATCGAGACCAGTAAGATCTTTAGTATGGCATACTGGAAAAACCCGTTCGGATGAGATAGATATGGGCTGACGAGTGTGGTATTCTGTTACCTTAGTACGTGAGAGTGATGTCTCACCGAAACGGCTTTCAGGTTAATGCCACAGTTGCCTCCGTCCCGATAAAACCTTGGCAGGCCTTAGAGTACGTTCGATGTCCGTCGTCATTAAGTTGGCGGTGTAGGTTCGGATGAACTTCCCGATTAGCACTGACCTGGCACTGAACTCAAGCACCCATAAAGTCTTGTGTCAACCCTCGCATGGCCTCCCTGCATAGCAAAGACAACCATGGGGTCAATAGGTGACTACACGTTCGGGCAGCGATAGCGGCTCTAAGGGGGGACCCCCAACTAACAAGAATGTTTTCTATAAATAAAGAAGTAGTAAGCAGCACAGCGCCGAAGAACACCACGGGCGCAACAACGTTGGAAAAGAACACAACCAACGATCCGAAGGAGACGGCGATGGATACCACAGGTACCGAGCCCTTCAAAAGGAGCAAGCTCATGGCTCGCTCTCCCGATAATCTAGCACCGAGTGCTAGTCACGCACGATCGAGCTCCTCACCACCCTGTCTGGAGCTCCCAAATATAAACGAAGTGGAATCCGATGACTCTTTTTCCCTGCTTGGAAGAAAGATAGGAGACCTAGTAGTAATGATCGTAACGCTGTACAAGGAGACATCCAAAAAACCTCCATCACCCACACGAAGAAATGTTGAGGAAAGGAGCGCTCAGACATCTCCTCAGGCTGGCCTAGTACTGAAAAGTACGAAAAGGCAAAGGGAGAATGAAGGAGCTCCAGAACGGCAGCCTAAGCCGAAGAAAAACAGGGCTGCACCCTCAGACGCGACACCCGTAAAAACCTCGCGGGAAAAGCCAGAAAATCGTCCGGACGACGAATGGACGCTGGTTGAGAAAAAGAGGAAGAAAGCCATTA
Organism: Neria commutata; assembly: GCA_963457695.1. Taxonomy (NCBI): domain Eukaryota; kingdom Metazoa; phylum Arthropoda; class Insecta; order Diptera; family Micropezidae; genus Neria; species Neria commutata. The sequence continues at coordinate 1,436,555 of OY735250.1, forward strand.
AGGATGCAAAAGCCAACACCCATGGCAACGACAGGCGAAAACGACAGCAGGAGCGGAAAAAGGAGCAGAAGAAGAGCAGGGGGATAAGGTCTAAGCCTGATGCCCTGGTCATCGCAGTAACCGCCGATCAGACGTATGCGGATATTCTGCGCACCATCAAGAGCAATGATACCCTCAAAACACTTGGTGAAAATGTACAGGCCATCCGACGAACGGCAAAAAATGAGCTACTGTTGGAGCTAAAACGCACCGAAGAGCGAAATACCGGCGCATACCAGATGGCGGTGGAGCAGGTGCTGGGCGAGTCCGCCAAGGTATCTGCGAAAACGCACCAGATCAGGATCCAGTTAAGAGATCTAGACGAAGTCACAACGGCATCGGAGATCTGCGATGCACTACACGAGCAGTGTGGCATACGGCGCCCGGACGAGTCCTCGGTTCGGATCAACCACAGAGGCTATCAAGGCACGCAGACAGCATACGTTACCCTACCGGTAGAGGATGGTGTCAAGGTGCTTAAGGCGCAGCGAATCCGCATCGGATGGGTGTCAAGCCGTGTTAGAGAGAGCATCACCCCAACAATGTGCTTTAAATGTTGGGGCTACAACCACGTAGCACATAACTGCAAGGAGGATGTAGATCGCAGCAACACGTGCAGAAAGTGCGGCAAAGAGGGCCACCGATCCACTGTATGTGAAAACCCAGTGAAATGTGCACTATGTGGTGAGGGCCATGCGGCTGGCAGCTTTGTCTGTCCTGCCCGTCAGGCGGCCAGGAAAAATATGCGATGAGAATCATCCAGCTCAACTTGAACCACTGTGTTGCAGCACAGGATCTTTTGCTGCAAACAATCGTCGAGAAAAAGTTTGACCTCGCTCTGCTGTGCGAGCAACACCACAACGAAAACGGCTGTGAATGGACGACGGACGCATCCAACAAAGCGGTTGCGTGGACACTAGGCGGCAGAGTGCACCAACGGAGAGCGCCAGCAGCGCAGACTGGTTTCACATGGGTGCAAGTCAATGGAATATACTGTTTTTCGTGTTATGCCCCACCCAGTATGGATATCACCCAATTCGAGCAAATGCTGACGGAGCTGACGGCAGAAGCCAGAAGCAAGTGCCCGCTGATTATTGCCGGAGATTTCAACGCCTGGTCAACGACTTGGGGAAGCAGGAGTACAAACCGCAGAGGCAGAATTCTGCTAGAATGTTTCGCGACGCTAAATGTTGAGCTCTTGAACGATGGCCAACACACTTTTGAAGCTGGAGTGAAGCGGTCGGCAATAGACTTAACCTTTGCCCATAGCTCAATCGCGCGAAATGCCAAATGGAGCATTGGAGATTTCTATACGCACAGTAACCACCGTGCCATAGTCATCGAGATACAGCAACCACAACGAGTACGCAAAGTAGCACTGGCACAAGCCAAAGGATGGAAGAGAAATGTCTTTGATGCTGACATCTTTAAGCTGGTATGGTGCGGAGAGCAGATAATCAGTGAAGGAGCCACTAACATTGCAGAAGGCGTCAAACAGCGGTTGTACGAGGCATGCGACGCAGCAATGCCCAGGCGTTCGAGCAAGCCACAAAGGAAACCAGTCTACTGGTGGAACGAGGAAATTGCGGAGGCTAGAAGGAGATGCCACCAAGCACGCAGAAAAGCGCAGCGCGCGCGAAATCTTCCGACGTGGGACGCAAAACATGCAGAATACAAAGCATGTCGTCAACAGTTCAAGAAGGCGATTCGGCTAAGCAAAGATTCCTGCTTCAAGGAGCTGAGTGATAGCGCGGATGTCGACCCATGGGGTAAGGCCTACAAGGTGGTGATGAGCAGCGTGAAGGGCCCTAGAGCACCACAACCTTCAGATCCTGCACTAATGGAAAGCGTGGTGTCTGTACTCTTTCCTCCACAGGAGGGACCAGTGCTCCACTATTGCCACAATCCAGACATTAGCGAAATCCCTGCTGTTACAGCGGAAGAGGTACTGCTAACATTGAGAAAGGTGGCGGACAACAAGGCACCAGGGTTAGATGGCATTCCCAACGTGGCCATCAAGACTGCTATCAGAGCAGACCCCAGTGTATTCGCCAGAATGTACACAGCGTGTCTAAATGAAGGGGCCTTCCCGACCTTATGGAAGTGTCAGAGACTCGTGCTGCTCCTGAAACCTGGCAAGCAACCGGAACAGCCAGCGTCGTACCGGCCACTATGTATGCTCGACACACTGGGAAAAATCCTGGAAAGCATCATAGGTGAGCGCCTACGACCCACTCTGGAAAGGCCTGAAGGATTATCACCATTTCAATTCGGGTTCCGCCGTGACAAGTCAACCATTGACGCCATCCAAACGGTAATGGATATCGCCCGAGAAGCGACAAGCGGCGAAAGGTGGAAAGGCGGCGACAAGCAGTACTGCGCAGTGGTAACGCTTGATATAAAGAATGCGTTCAACTCGGCAAGTTGGTCGAGAATCCTGATGGCGCTGAACAGTCTAAATGCACCGAGGTACCTGCAACGAATCATTGGAAACTACTTTGAGGATCGTATCCTGCTGTATGACACCGATGAAGGCTTCAAGCAATACAAAGTGTCCCGAGGCGTTCCGCAGGGCTCAGTACTTGGGCCCACACTATGGAACATCATGTACGATGGGGTCTTGAGAATTGACCTCCCAACGGGCTCTTCCCTAATTGGCTACGCGGATGTCATCGCACTGGTGGTGGTAGCGAAGCACCTCAATACCCTAGAGGCATTGTGTAGTGACGCAGTCTGCAGAATAACCAAATGGTTGGATAGAGCAGGCCTAGAGCTGGCGGCACAAAAAACCGAGGCAGTACTCCTGAGCTCGAGGAAAGTACGCGAGGTCTTCACGTTTAGAGTGGGCCAGAACAACATCGTCTCCAGTCCACACCTACGGTACCTGGGAGTCCTCATCGATACAAGGATGTCATTCAAAGATCACCTAGCTGCAGTTAGCGATAAAGCAGAAAAGGTCAACGGCGCGCTGTCGCGTATCATGGCGAACATCGGTGGACCACGCTCAAGCCGGAGAAAGCTGCTAGCTGGAGTCACGAGCTCGATCATGCTATATGCCGCACCGATATGGTCGGAAGCGACACAAGTAAAGGCATACATGACAGGTATTCGCTCAACATACCGCCTGAGTGCCCTCAGAGTCGCCAGTGCTTTTCGTACTGTGTCGGATGAGGCGATTGGTGTCATCGCAGCAATGCCCCCAATAGACATCTTGGCGTGCGAACTACAGCGCTTATATGCAACAAGGGGAACCAAATCAAAGACGCAAGAGCGAAGCCGCAGCATCCGGGAATGGCAGCGCCGCTGGGAACGTTCCGACAAAGGAAGATGGACTTTCGCTCTCATCCCAAATATTGAAAGCTGGATAAACCGCAAACACGGAGAGCTGGATTTTCACGTCACGCAGCTGATTAGTGGACATGGCTGCTTTAAGCAGTACCTGCATCGCTTCAAATATGAGGAAGACCCGTTTTGCCCCAACTGCCCAGAGGAAATTGAAGACGCCAGGCACATCCTGTTCTATTGCCCGCGCTTCAACGCCGAGCGAGCCGAGATCAGAGAGGCCTTTGGAGAGACCCCAACAACGGCGAACACAGTCACACACATCTGTGACACATACCAGAAGTGGCAAGCCTTTCAGGCAGTAGCAGCGAAGATGATGACAGCGCTTCGACGCATTGAACGTGGGCGTAACATGGAACGCATCCACTCTCGCGACGCAGCCGCACACACCGGCGACCTCGAATGGACAGTCAACGAACTGACCGACAGACTGACGCTTGAGTAATTATACTCACTACGGCCTTCCGACGAAATACCTAACGGTGGTTCCGGGAGGATCTATCCGTACGGACATGAGGTGGTTTTAGCGGGTTCGGGCCCCGCACTACAATGAGGTTTTCGAGCGCTTTCCACCTACTAAAAAAAAAAAAAAAAAAAACCTTGGAGTGCGCATCCTGCAGTACACGCATCCAGCAGCAGGCGCAAACGGCGCACAACTTGGCACACGCAATCGGCGCAAACAACTATAAAGCACAATATGTATATGTATTCCTTTTGCTCTTACATTCATGCGCTTTGACGCAGAAATATAGTTCTAAAACTCTCAAGCGAGGATTCTTCTTTTTTAGAAAGCAAAGGTTGGCAAAAAAGCTTGCCATCCCAACAAATGGTATTAAAAACCACATTATTGTTAGTGGTATAGTAAAGGGTAATTTGTTAGGGTGGTTTTAAGGAATATGATATATTGAGTGACCTTGCTTAGGACTTTTCTATTTGCTTGTGAAGTTTTGTTTAAATAGGGGAAGTCATAAATTTAGGTCCTTACAGAACTATCTGTGTAATCTACTCCTTTGGTGGAAGGCGAAAATTAAAGTAACGACCCCCTTCACTCCTCATGGACCCCAAATTTTTTTACATACATTTGAGGTGTGCCACGCCACCTTGTCCCATAACTCTAAATATATATACAAATATAAAACCCAAATTATGTAAAAATGTTTACGTGAATGCATGACTAAATACTAACAGAATATAAAATTTTAATGTTGTATGACATGTAGTTTTAAAGGTTAGGGAGGTGCCACGCCATCTTGATGAATCAAAAAATTTTATATACAGCCTTCCTTTGGTCTTCAACAATATTGGTATAAAGTTTGGCTGAAATCGGTCAACGCGTGTAGATGCTCTTAGATGCTTCGTCCCACGGGTAAAATTTTATGGGCGTGGCACTTTTCAATCAACTATACATTTGGGTATAACTTTAGAACTATACAGCACACATAAATGAAACACGATACGAACTTACTACATGTCCGTATCCTTCAACTCGGAAAATGGGATGAGCATTGGACACGAGGCGTGGCACCTCTCATACAACTTAAATATTTCATTTGGTATACCTTTAAAACTACATGTCATACAACGTTAAAATTTTGTATTCTGTTAGTATTTAGTCGTGCCCTCTTGCTTAAAAAAATTTAGGGGAGTGGGACAAGGGGGAGTGGCACTCCCTATACAACTTAAATATTTGATTTGGCATATCTTTAAAACTACAAGTCACGCAGCATTCAAATTCCGTATGCAGGCCCCTCTTAGATGCTTCGTCCCACGGGTAAAATTTTATGGGCGTAGGACAAGGGGCGTGGCACTTTTCAATCAACTATATATTTGGGTATAACTTTAGAACTATACAGCACACATTAATGAAACACGATACGAACTTACTACATGTCCGTATCCTTCAACTCGGAAAATGGGACGGGCATTGGGCAAGGGGCAAGGGGCGTGGCACCTCTCATACAACTTAAATATTTCATTTGGTATACCTTTAACACTACATGTCATACAACGTTAAAATTTTGTATTCTGTTAGTATTTAGTCGTGCCCTCTTGCTTAAAAAAATTTAGGGGAGTGGGACAAGGGGGAGTGGCACTCCCTATACAACTTAAATATTTGATTTGGCATATCTTTAAAACTACAAGTCACGCAGCATTGAAATTCCGTATGCAGGCCCCTCTTAGATGCTTCGTCCCACGGGTAAAATTTTATGGGCGTAGGACAAGGGGCGTGCCACTTTTCAATCAACTATACATTTGGGTATAACTTTAGAACTATACAGCAGACATAAATGAAACACGATACGAACTTACTACATGTCCGTATCCTTCAACTCGGAAAATGGGACGGGCATTGGGCAAGAGGCGTGGCACCTCTCATACAACGTAAATATTTCATTTGGTATACCTTTAAAACTACATGTCATACAACGTTAAAATTTTGTATTCTGTTAGTATTTAGTCGTGCCCTCTTGCTTAAAAAAATTTAGGGGCGTGGGACAAGGGGGAGTGGCACTCCCTACACAACTTAAATATTTGATTTGGCATATCTTTAAAACTACAAGTCACGCAGCATTGAAATTCCGTATGCAGGCCCCTCTTAGATGCTCCGTCCCACGGGTAAAATTTTATGGGCGTAGGAGAAGGGGCGTGGCACTTTTCAATCAACTATACATTTGGGTATAACTTTAGAACTATACAGCACACATAAATGAAACACGATACGAACTTACTACATGTCCGTATCCTTCAACTCGGAAAATGGGACGGGCATTGGGCAAGGGGCGTGGCACCCCTCATACAACTTAAATATTTGATTTGTTATACCTTTAAAACTACATGTCATACAACGTTAAAATTTTGTATTCTGTTAGTATTTAGTCGTGCCCTCTTGCTTAAAAAAATTTAGGGGCGTGGGACAAGGGGGAGTGGCACTCCCTATACAACTTAAATATTTGATTTGGCATATCTTTAAAACTACAAGTCACGCAGCATTGAAATTCCGTATGCAGGCCCCTCTTAGATGCTTCGTCCCACGGGTAAAATTTTATGGGCGTGGCACTTTTCAATCAACTATACATTTGGGTATAACTTTAGAACTATACAGCACACATAAATGAAACACGATACGAACTTACTACATGTCCGTATCCTTCAACTCGGAAAATGGGATGAGCATTGGACACGAGGCGTGGCACCTCTCATACAACTTAAATATTTCATTTGGTATACCTTTAAAACTACATGTCATACAACGTTAAAATTTTGTATTCTGTTAGTATTTAGTCGTGCCCTCTTGCTTAAAAAAATTTAGGGGAGTGGGACAAGGGGGAGTGGCACTCCCTATACAACTTAAATATTTGATTTGGCATATCTTTAAAACTACAGGTCACGCAGCATTAAAATTCCGTATGCAGGCCCCTCTTAGATGCTTCGTCCCACGGGTAAAATTTTATGGGCGTAGGACAAGGGGCGTGGCACTTTTCAATCAACTATATATTTGGGTATAACTTTAGAACTATACAGCACACATTAATGAAACACGATACGAACTTACTACATGTCCGTATCCTTCAACTCGGAAAATGGGACGGGCATTGGGCAAGGGGCGTGGCACCTCTCATACAACTTAAATATTTCATTTGGTATACCTTTAACACTACATGTCATACAACGTTAAAATTTTGTATTCTGTTAGTATTTAGTCGTGCCCTCTTGCTTAAAAAAATTTAGGGGCGTGGGACAAGGGGGAGTGGCACTCCCTATACAACTTAAATATTTGATTTGGCATATCTTTAAAACTACAGGTCACGCAGCATTGAAATTCCGTATGCAGGCCCCTCTTAGATGCTTCGTCCCACGGGTAAAATTTTATGGGCGTAGGACAAGGGGCGTGGCACTTTTCAATCAACTATACATTTGGGTATAACTTTAGAACTATACAGCACACATAAATGAAACACGTTACGAACTTACTACATGTCCGTATCCTTCAACTCGGAAAATGGGATGAGCATTGGACACGAGGCGTGGCATCCCTCATACAACTTAAATATTTGATTTGGCATACCTTTAAAACTACATGTCATACAACATTAAAATTTTGTATTCTGTTAGTATTTAGTCATGCATTCACGTAAACATTTTTACATAATTTGGGTTTTATATATGTACTAGCTGTCCCGGCAAACGTTGTTCTGCCTAAAATAATTATTTTATTCCAAGATTTGTTTTTAAATGTATTTCAATAATGGTAGGAATTTTTTCGATAATATGAAAATTATGTACAGGAAGAATAGGTTTTCGTGAATAGGTAATCTACATACACAGATTCCCCGTATGATGTGGCACTCGGGTAAAGCCGGGTGAATCAGCTAGTTAAATATAGATTTCTCCACTTTTTCTTTTTTTGGAAGGAATGAATTGTTGAGATTTTTTTTTCTCTTTCTTTTTCTTAAACGTTTTTTTTTATTGCTAAAAATGTAAATATGCATGTTTTTTCATTCTTATAATTTTAAGTTCCTCACATGTACTTATGCGATTTCGGACATGTGCCTCAAAGAGGCACCTAACCATATCGGTTGTGAATTTTTCGCATAAGTGCACAAATTGTCTGGAAACTAATCAAATGCAGCTAACCGAATTCTACTGTACACCATTTATATATACAGAATCTTGCCGCAAAAAAGCCGTGTTCGAACGAGTTTGAGGAGCTATATATTCACGGGAAAGAATACTCTCGAATAGTTGTTGAAAACAAATTGACGTTGAGTCTGCTGGGGATCGAACCATGCTCGAACTTCGATACTGAGCATTAATCTGTTGGACCAGTACAGCGGCGCTCAGCTGGATTGTTGCTGAATTAAAATATGAAATTAAATGAATAAAATATAATAACACACCATTCTATTTCCTGACGCATTACTAACATTAAATTTCGGGTTGAAACTGTATTTTGGGCAATTTTTAAACGCATGGACCTAGCGAACACCTTTCTTTTAAACTACAATCGAGGGCGACTCTCGAATTTCAAGATATGCTCAACTAGATCCACTATGATAGAATCCAAATGCATTCTTTTTTATAATTTGTAGCACTGTATAATCGGTTTGGATTATTTGAGTATAACATATGCTGAAGCAAAACTAATAAGGCATGAAACATCGGCGCTCTCCATTATTAATCTAAAGAATATCCATATAGTAAGTACTTACCCTAAATGGATCGGTGGGCGTGCAATGACTACATTATCTGTATGCTTAGCGGTATACTGGCTTGCAGTATGGACCATAGTAACGAGATCTGTATGTATAAGGAGAAAACAAATGAAAAAACCGTTATTTTATGGCACAACATTTGAAAAATGGGTCACTAGGGCCACAGTCTTACCATCAGTCCCACACCCAGCGTTACCTGTCGTCGTGCCGTCTACTATTTCTTCAGTTATATTCGCATTGTTATTAGTCGTATCGAAGTTGTGATGATCCTGTTCGCTCATTTTCAAGTCATCAGTCGCCATATATTTGTATTGCTGGTGATGATCCACTAAACGTTCATCACCACCTTCGTCTTCCGAGTCGGATATGAAAGTCTCGTGCATTAGTTCGGGGGCCACAACGCTATACTTTTCATCCAATACACCGATTACGGTGTTCGTGATAGATTTTTCCGTAACAACTTTCAACGTCTCTACCGCAGTTACATAGCCCAGATTATCGGCAATACTGAGAGCGGTGTGACCGTTCTACAAAAACCAGGAAGTATACACCAAAATTAAGCAAGATAATATAAATTTGAATGGAAAGCCTTTAATGCTATTGCACCAAAATCTTATGAGAAGAAAATAAACCTTTTTTCAAACCATAATCTTATTTTATAAATTTTTTTTTACACCATAATCTAAATAATAATAATAATAATCAAAGTTAGCACTTTCTTTCATTTTAAACTAGCTGGACCCGGCATAACTCCGTTTTGGCCGCAACTGTTAGTAGTCCGGCGGCTATTATGTCGTGCGCGTTGACGTTTTGTTGTTTACAGTTTTACTTTTTACACGATGGTCAATCTTTTTGGTTGATAAAAAAAGCCATTCAATATACCAAATGTTATTCAACTAATCCATTACTGCTTCCCCACTTTCCGTCATATTATTCATAACAGCTTTTGATCAATATAGTAAAATCTTAAGTAACCATAACAATGTAGACCACGCCATTTACGCTGACGATGCTATTATCTACACCAAAGTCAATGATAACGCGAAAACTAAACCAGTTTCCACTGAGATTTTGGAACAAGTCGATGAATGGAGTAAAATTTCTAAAATTTCTGGTGCAAATCTTTCTTTGGATAAATGTAAAATTCTACATATCTGTGGTCATATGCAATAACGACTTAAGTCGACTTAAGACGAAATTGCGTTTTTACATTATGTTTACTTTCTGATTTGGGTGTGTCCTCCCTATCATATTATACAAGTTTATGTTTATGTAAAAACGAAGAAATGTTCTTACAGAAACAAAAACTGATACATTCATTTGCCTCAAGTATGTGCTCCGACGGAGCTCTCAAGTAAGGCAAAAACAATTGCATTAGACAGTGTACAATAGCAACAAACACTATGCGTTTGATATAGACAGCAGGTAACTGTGATGTTTGTCAGCGCAGAGTCGTCCAGTCCGATGGTGTGATGGTTAGCACATTCGCTTACTACGTCATAGGTTCATGGTTCAACTCCTACGTTTCACAGACTTTACCATTAATGCTTCTATTTCGAGTAATTAGTCGTTTAGAAATTATTAGAATTCACATTAAAAGTCACTGATGAGGTTTTCTGGCAAATACCGAAATAGCTATATGACCTGCCCATGTGAGCAATAATTCTAATTTTTTGTTGTTGTACACTTAAAATTGCTTTGTTTCAGAACAGAAATAGACAACTAAGTATTGTCATTTCTCTTTGGCAAGTCAGTCCGAATAAAAACTATTCTTTCTAACATTCAAGCGGCCGAATAAACATAAACTTGCATAATATTCTACATATATGTAAAAAAAAATTGCATACAATTTAGTTTAACTTATAACAATGTAAATATTGAGTTTGTAAATTATGCAAAAATATTACGAATTACATTTGATTGTAAATTTAATTTTAAGCAACATTGTATAGAATTAAGAGATTTAGCTGCCAGGCTGAACATTATTAAATATCTAACGTCTAAACACTTCTTAATTCACATTTCGACTTCAATTAACGGCCTTACCGTATAAATCTCCGTGATCGAACGCAACGCGAACACGAAGCCAACGCCGGGATCAAAAAATGCCAATTTATAAATCAATGCGTAATTGCGTTCGTCGCCTTACAATATCACATGAGCTGTCACGTTCTTACGAAACAGAGTTGTATTTTTCTAAATTTATCAGCCAAATACAAAACACACAAAATTTGCCGCTTCCATTGCATACCTTCCATAGCCTAGTGGTTAGAGCGTTCGACTAGCATGCGAAGAGTTGTGAGTTCAATCCGCAACCGTGATACATTTCTTTTTTTTGTGATTTCGATCCTCAACCGCAGTGCTAGTATTTTCCTTTTTTTGTACTTTTTTCTTTAGTATTTGTCTTTAAAAAGTATTACAATACTTATTATTTGCTTCTGCAGATTACCACAAATCAATTTTCACTCGAAATTACCAAAAATTTTGCGTTTGAAAAACTGAACGCGAGCTCAAACCCAAGTGAACGATTTGACAGTTCATGTGAATGAGAGCACAGCGTTGCGTTTTATGAGATACCGGTTTTCATACGAAACTACGTAATACAGCGCGCGCGCAGTCACTGAGTGAGGTGATTCGTTTTACACAATACCAAATTGTAGAACGCAGGGTAAAGTGAGGCGTTGGGATTTATAAAATAAACATGTAACATAACAAGATCATTAATACTATCTGAAATTGAATATGGTCTATCAATATTTGGATCGCGTGCTAAAAGTAATATTAGACAGTTGGATGCACCATATCACGCCAGTATTCGAAGGAGCATTGGTGCGTTCCCCACGTCGGCAATCAAAAACTTTTTGGCCGAAGCTGGTCTCCCAACAATATCCCAACGCATGGAATCGTGTACATCTATCGGGACGCTGCATCCAACTGTCAATTTTGCAATAATCAAAACTCTTTAGAACAGGGATGCCCACAGCCTATACCCTCGGTGCTCATTTGTTTTTGTAAATGCCCTTTGGTATGGGCTGCGATTTCTTCACACAGACACAGCTCTTCGCGCTAAGCAGTACGAAAAACACAAACAACAATGTTATTTTCGTTTCGTCTACCACTGCCCGAGCGCAAAGCAACAACACTTTCTTCAGCTTTGTTGGTACATTTTTGCGACAGTTATCTTCAACGCAGATTCTGTTGTTGTCTTGCACATGATTTCGAGGAAAAAAGTGTGCAGCTGTGGAATGAGAAGCACTTGAAAAAATTTGTGCTCATACATATTAAGCTTGAAATTTTAATTATGCAAACTTTGCAAAATGAAGAATTATCTTCAAAAGAAGTGTGAAATAAATGTTTTTGACTGGGAAATTGATTTAGATCATTTATTGAAAGGATCATGGGAGATTTTTATGATTTTTGAGTTATTAAGTTGGTTTGTTTTTCATTACATATAACTAAGAAGAATATGCAATTAATTTTTTGTACAGTGTACATTTCGAACAAAATTTTTTTTTCCTTTTTCATCATAATAAAGTTTGTTTGTATTGGTGTTTGCCCTTCCATAAGGAAGTTTTGGGCGTCGCTGCTTTAGAACATATCTTAAATGACTGTAACCATTTGAACACCTTCCGTGCAAATATATTTGGGAACCAAAAACCATCAGATTCCCTAAAAGAAGTAACAATAGACAATATAAAACGAATCGAAAAATTTATTAAAGCATGTAACATGGTCAGCTCTATTTAACTAACTTTTAAAAATAATATTTTTAATTTCTTACGAGCTGAAAGCTCTGGCAGCTAGTGCTCTTATTCTCATTTAACTATAAAAATTGAATTCTTATAATTAACTAGTTTTTGAAAGGCGCTCGTGGCGCCCACTGACTCACTTTTGAACAATTTTTATTTTTTGGGATATTGGGGTCATGTTTGGTCTCACTCCATAGACTTGGGATCACTCCAATTCCCGTCTAATTTTCCCGAGTTGAAGGATACGGATATGTAGTAAGTTCCTATCGGGTTTCATTGATGTATGATGCATAGTTCTAAAGTTATAACCAAATCTGTAGTTGCTTGAAAAGTGCCACGCCCCTTGTCCTACGCCCATACAATTTTGTCAGTGGGACGACGCATCCAAGAGGCGACTGCATACGGAATTTCAATGCTGCACGACTTTTAATTCCAAAGCTGTAGATCAAAATTTCTCTTTAGTTTCGAGTTTCGCCATCTTGTGGTCAACTCAGAAACTAAACACTACTGTGGCCTTTCCAATAATTAGTTGATACTGAAAAAAAATAAGAATACTCTCCCATGGATCGAACTCACGCACTTTCGGTTTCTGCGCCAGCGCCTTACTCACTGCGAAACTAAAAACTACTGTGGCCTTTCCAATAATTAATTGATACCGAAAAAAAAATAAGAATACCCTCCCAGGGATCGAACTCACGCACTTTCGGTTTCTGCGCCAGCGCCTTACTCACTGCGAAACTAAAAACTACTGTGGCCTTTCCAATAATTAATTGATACCGGAAAAAAATAAGAATACCCTCCCAGGGATCGAACTCACGCACTTTCGGTTTCTGCGCCAGCGCCTTACTTACTGCGAAACTAAAAACTATTGTGGTCTTTCCAGTAACTAATTAAAAAAAAAAAAGAAGAAGACCCTGCCAGGGATCGAACTCACGCACTTTCGGTTTCTGCGCCAGCGCCTTACTCACTGTGCTATCACAGCTCTTGCTTACTTATTTTCTAAACTTTTATAAGAAGCGTTTGCGTTAATGACACGTCAGTGAGGCAGTGACGAGGACTTTTATTATATTCTTATAATTAATTATAGTCAATAAATAATTCATTACTGCTTTATGATAAACAAAATTTTTGGTTTTTTTGTCTGGAGCATACACAAACAAAGCGGACGGTTTGCCCTGAGATTTGTTGATTGTCATTGCGAATGCAGTTTGCAATTGCAATGTTGGACATCTCGACCGGATTCCTCACATTGCCCACTGATTTCTGTCAGTTGACCGAATCGAAGGAGGCGTTTTCCCGAACGTATCGCAGAACTTCAATAACCATAATTGGCTGACGGAATGAGCCATATTGGTGGCGAAAAACAAAGATGTCGATGAAATCAACGCGATTATTCAAAATTTCATACCTGAGAAATTTTTTTCCTTCGAATCAGTTGACACAGTTATCAACCAGGATGAGGTATGTAGTCAACTATCCTACAGAGTTTTTGATTTCGCTGGAATAGCATGGATTACAACCTCACAATATGCAATGAAAGTAGGCTTAGGTATCATCATGTTGGGTAACATAAAGCAAACTCTATTGCTTAGTGAAACGTGACTGGCAGTGAAAAAGCTTATGAACAACGTCATCGAGGCGACGATTATCAAGGGAAAGTACAAAGGAGATAATGCTTTGATTCCGCGCATCCCGAAGATTCCAACGAACTTCCTATTCAATTTTAAACGGCTACAATTCCCGCTGCGTCTGGCCGTCACGATAACCATCGAAAAATCACAAGGCCAGTCATTGAAATTTTGCGGAATTAACTTGGAGTTTCCGTGTTTTGCGCATGGACAGCTGTATGTCGCGTGTTCGTCCTTATTTATTTACGCGCCGGAAAACAAAACGAAATAGTTTACTAGAAAGCTTAAAATAATTCAATCAAATGATTATGGTGGTGCAGAGTTTTCAAAATTAAAAACCATATGTCACCCTAAAATACTAGTATGTTAATACAAGGTGCGTTTAAGGAAAAAGTTATATGTAGATGCTACCCGTCGGCCAGGATTGCAGAATTTCTTACTTACATTTGTTAGTGCATTCGGATCAGCTTTGTGACGCAACAGCAGATTAATGACCATAGTATGCCCCTGCTGAGCTGCCTGATGTAGAGGAGTATAACCGTTGTTGGTGCTCATTTCGATATTCGCATCGTTTTCTAACAGAAACTTGACCATGTTAATTTGTCCGTAATGCGCAGCCACATGCAAAGGGGTATAACCGGACTTGGTACGTTCTGAAATGTTGGCGCCATTATCGAGTAGCGCACGCGCTACCGAAGTGCGACCTTCCTGTGCACACAAGTGCAAGGGTGTTAGGCCGTTCTTAGCGATATAATTTGCATCGACGCCGTGTTCCAACAACAACTGCACCATATCCAAATGTCCCTCCTGCGCTGCTAAATGCAATGGCGAGAAGCCAGCTTTGCTGCGCACGTCCGCATCGGCGCCATACTGTAACAGGGTGCGGGCCGTTTCCAATTGATTCTTTTTGGCAGCTATGTGAAGAGCACTGTGCCCATTGCGTGCGCATATCTGTGGTGAGGCGCCCTTCTCCAATAGTAGCAATACCATCTTTTCATGATCGTAGTGTGCGGCCACATGAAGCGGTGTTACGTCGTTCTTGCCCTGACAGTCAATTTGGGCACCTTTCTGTAGCAATTGTGCAGCAACACGATCCTTTCCGTACTTAGCGGCCAAGTGCAGTGGGGAAAAGCCTTTCTTCGTAACAGCATCCAATTGAGCATTGCTGTCCAGCAACAACGACACCACTTCCTCTTGCCCCTCTTTTGCGGCTATATGTAGCGGTGTGTATATGTCCTTGGTGCTGGCATCCACATCGGCACCATGTTGCAGCAGCAGCATTATTATGTCTGTATTGCCTAAGCGGGAAGCAACATGTAGTGGCGTCTGTCCTTCACGAGCGCGTGCATCCACTTGTGCGCCATTGCGCAACAGAATGCGTATGATGTCTGTTTGATTGGCGCGCGTAGCCAAATGGAGCGCCGTTTCGCCGCGCACAGTGCGCGCATCGGGTTTGGCATCGTGCTGCAGCAGATATATTACTATGTTCATGCAGCCCATGAAGCTGGCTACGTGCAGCGGCGTTAGGCCCGACTCCGTGGTGGCACTTATGTTGGCACCATGTTTTAGCAACAACTCCACCAGCTTGATGCGGTTCTTTTTGCAGGCAATGTGAAGTGGAGTAAAGCCGTTCAATGCTCGCGCATTCGCATCGGCATGGTAGTCGAGCAACAGTTTAGCTACACGCACATGCCCGCAGTGGGCCGCCACATGCAATGCGGTCAAATAATCTACAGTCACCTCGTCCACGGGCGCTTTGTGCGCAAGCAGAACACGTGCTGCTTCGTCGTGCTCACCTTGTGCGGCCATGTGCAGCGGCGCAAGGCCATTCTTGGTCTTGGAGAGTATGGGCGCATTGTTGGCCAACAGTATTTCAATGACTTCGACATGACCGGAACGCGCGGCACAATGCAGTGGTGTTAGCCCATCGCGTGTGGTGGCGTTAATGCGAGCATTGTGCTGCAGCAGCAGCTGCAGTATATTCGTTTTGCCCCATTTGCAGGCCACATGCAACGGCGTGATATTATGTTTGGCCGTATAGTTCACATCTGCTCCGCGTTCGATCAGCAAAGTGGCAATGTCTTCATTGCCATAATGTGCTGCTATATGCAATGGAGTGAATCCAGACTTAGACACAATATCCGGAAAGTTATGCACGTTTTGCAGCAGCATTGTTGCGGAGTTCACATCGTTCTTTTTAGCGGCTATATGCAGCGCAGGCAGACGCACTTTGGCACGCACATCACTCTCCAGCAGCACCGCCACCACCTTGTCATGTCCTTGCTGCATAGCAACGGCCAGTGGTGTGAAACCATCCTGTGAGCAAAAGTGAAAAGCGCATAAAAATTAGTTTAGTGGAAAAGCAGTTATTTCTTTCTTATGTGATGGTACTCACCTCGGTAGCCAGTGACGGATTGGCGCCCTTAGTAAGTAGAAAATGCACACAGGCATCGTGGTTCTCCTGCGCCGCCATATATAATGGCGTGAAGCCGTTCAATGATTGCACATTCACATTGGCATTGTATTGCAGCAGCAGCTTAATCACGTCCTTCTGCCCGGCCAGCGAGGCAATGTGTAGTGCGGTGTTACCCTTTTTCGTAGCATTGTCCACTTTAATGCCGCGCCGCAGCAATTCAACTACGATATCACTGTAGCCATCCTTAGCGGCCAAGTGCAGAGCATTCAAGCCGTTCTGTATATATATAAATAAAAGGACAAATATTAAGCAAAAGGTATGCGTATTCGGAATACTACAATTCAGTTAGATTTATATTAGCAGAGTAAATTTCTAATACTAAATTTTGCATAATTACGCCGCAACGAAGTTCAAACACATCAGCAAATCAACAACGGCTCTGCGTGTATACGGTAATCATCCTTGGTTATTACTGAAGGACGTACAGTCGAACTGTATCAAGCCAAGCAGAGGAAGCTGGAAGCCCTATGTTTGATCATTTGGACACTGTCATACATAGTCGGATGTGACTGAGAAGGCATATGACATAAACGTTCTCTGTTCCAAATACCTTGGAATGCTGAGGGGTTTGGGGTAGGGATAATTTTTCGACATTTTGAGCTATATGTTTGTAACTATCCCACCTAAAATTATGTAAAAATTATTTTTGGAATCTAGACGTAGCCTTTTCATACTAAGCCCCACAAAGTACACCAAATATTATTTACTAAGGGGGATTAACTTAAAAATAAAAATAATATTATATAAAAAAAAACACGTGCGCTTAGACCACACGGCTGAAGTAAAACTTTTTTTGGATGTTTTTATTTTATTTTTGTTTGATTGATAATCATTATCTATGTTATATTGTTTAGGTTTCTTAAATGCATTCAACACTTTTAGTGGGAGAAATTTTATTGATTTAACTCAGTAATATTATTTCCATCAGTAACCATCATAACCGTAACAGAAATTGCGATAATTGTTTCTAGCGTAGAAACAATCGGCTTTCATTTTCAAGATACCGCGGGAAAACTGCAAAACGTTATATCGTGTTGTAGACTCATTGGGATTGTTGCTCATTCGTAGTTGTAATCATGCCATCATGCAGGAATTCGATAAAAGTTGGGATTCTTTCTACGCGAAATTAAGGTTGAAATCTCCAGCTAAAATTAATGGCCTAGTGTGATAGTTGTTGGTTTCAATAAACTTAATATTTTACGGCATACTTTTAGGCCTTGATCGTACCAACGAAATTGCAAGCAAAGTAATGAATGACGAAAACTGCAAGCTTGCATATTGCAACACAGTGCCAAGTGAGTGCAATGCACTAAAAGATATTCAAGGCCAAATTTGCAGTGGTTGCCAAGTCAGCATTCTTTGCTATGCATGCAATTGTTGGTACGATCAATAATTAATAATAAGCAATTATTGACTATAAATAAGTCGATATAGCCAATAAAGAATCAGTTCTCATTCCAACCGGAAAAGAAAGGTGTTGTTATTTAAACATTCATTTCAGAGAACTCGGCGAAACACATCACGATTCAAGTATCGTTGTTGTGCATCATTTTTGGCTACGAACACATCACGATTCAAGTATCGTTGTTGTGCATCATTTTTGGCTACGAACACATCACGATTCAAGTGTCGTTGTTGTGCATCGTTTTTGTCATTGGTTTTTGCATCAGTGACCAACATTTTGGTGACCCCGTGAAAGAAGCACAGCCTTCTGAAACGTCAACTGGCAAGAGCACATCAGTGTGAGCCAAGCAACATCATTTTGAGTCGTCAATTGGCAAGAGCACAACAGTGTGAGCCATCTTTCATCATCCAGTGGCAATAGCACAACAGTGTGAGCCAACTTCCACATCAAACGCAATAGCACAATAGTGTGAGCGAACTTTCATCATCAGCCCGGAAGTAACAGTAACCTCGATCGAACATGGCAAATCTCGAGGAACTAGTAAACAAGCAGCGGGACAGGGCTGCCTTACTACAAAAATGTTTCAACAACCTAAAGAAGGCCCCATCTGAGAGACGTACAGTAGAACTGTATGAGGCCAAGCGAAAGGAGCTGGATGAATTATGGAAATCGTTCAACCAGCAAGACAACATAATCCGGCAGCAACATGGTGACAACATGGAACACTCTTATTTTGTGGAGGATATCCATGGCGCCATCGGGCAACTTTACAATGAAGCCCAGGAATATATCATAAAGGGAATCAGCGCACTAAGGTCGATAAGAGAGCTTGAAGCAGTAGACACACAGAAGCCTACTCCAACTCCACTGAGGTCGACAACAGAGCTTGAAGCAGCAGGAACACAAAAACCTACTCCAAGCAATCGACAGACAATACCAAATTCTGCGCTTGGTTCTCGAGTGGCTAAGCAACGGCTGCTAATTGAAACAGTTGAGTCCACACTTAACAGATTGCTGGGCGGAGATACATACCGCTCAGAAAACTACTACACTGCACAGCTGCAATCCATCGGCAAACATTGGGCAACAGCTCAAGAGCTTCATGCAGCAATCTTCGATTCTATTGGAGGTATCGAGGACAGTGAATACGACTATGCATGGTACATTCAGAAAGAAGACGAAATCAACGAGAGCATTTCCCGGGTAAAAGACATCGCCAGTCAATTAACCGCAACCACAGCAGCGCCATCCAAGGGCGATGTCAGGAGCAGCATTCATCTACCAAACATTGAAATACCAAGATTCAATGGAAATTACCTCAACTGGAGACAATACCACGACCTCTACAATGAGCTCGTTCATTTACAACCCATACCAGATTGTCAGAAACTGTGGTATCTCAAATCTAGCCTGTCAGGAGAAGCGGCTGCTCTGATTCAACACTTCTGTACATCAAGTGCAAATTACGAAGCAGCCTGGAAGGTAGTGTGTGATCGCTATGAAAACAAACGGTTGTTGGTTAACGCAGCATTGTCAAAGCTTTTGACACAACCCGCATGCACAAACGAAGGTGCATCAGCAGTTCGGACACTTCATGACACCACACAAGAGTGTCTTATGAACCTTGAAAACTTGGGAATTACTACTTCACACTGGGATCCGCTGTTGCTGCATCTACTCGTCAAAAAACTAGATCGGCAAAGTCATATACTTTACGAGCAATCCTTGGAAAGACCTAAGGAAATACAAACTATCAGCGGCCTTCTACAGTTTCTCGAAAATCGGTTCCAGTCGTTGGAAGCTCTCGGCGGGAAGGACAGGTCAGCGGCAACAAGGGCAATAACATCAGTAGCAACTTCAGTCCTATGTAGCTATTGCTCCAAAGCGGGCCATCTCCTGTATCATTGCAGAGAATTCTTGCAATTATCTGTAAGGAACCGGCTGAATTGGGTGAAAGGGCAAGGACTGTGTTTCAATTGCCTTAAGCGTGACCATGCTTTAAGGGATTGTTTATCACGAGGCTGCACCAAGTGCAACAAAAAACACAATTCATTGTTGCACCTGGAACCCAAGGACCAAGGCTGCAACAAACAAACAGTACAACGTAACCAGTCAAGCATGGAAACAAAGGTGACTGCGCCCAACGCCTCGATCACAGTAGTTGCCACAAACAATGTCGCGCCGCGCCAAGGCCATGTACTATTGGCAACGGCAAGAGTAAGAATAACCGCAAGCAATGGAAGATCCGGTGAGTTCAGAGCAATCTTGGACTCCGGATCACAAATCAACATTGTATCCGAGCGCCTCATTAAAAAACTGGCGATTTCTCCAATCAGGACGTCATTGAGCATTGAGGGTATCGGAAGGGCCCAAAAGAGGGCAACTCAGCGAGTAAATGTAAGGCTGGAATCCCTGCGTAACAACTTCTCAACAAACCTGGAAGCATTTGTTCTGCCGAGCATCATTCCAGCTCAACCTAACCAAGATTTTAACGTTTCTGCCTGGCCCATTCCATCCAACATCCAGTTAGCCGATCCAGACTTTCATACACAAGGAAAAATCGACGTCCTGCTTGGAGCCGAGCTCTATTTTCATCTAATGGCAACTGGAAAGATTACCCTTCCCGATGATCTTCCAGTGTTACAAAACACGACACTTGGCTGGATAGTAAGCGGTAAGATCGGAGCTAGCCACGGTGCAGAGCCATCAAATACATTGACTTGTGCGGTTCTCGGTGTCAACGAAGAACACAACGGCAGCAACGCCTTACTGGAAGAAGTAATCGAGCGGCTATGGAAAATGGACGAAGTAGACACAATTGACAAGGGACTATCACCCTCAGAAAAGCAATGCGAGTCTCATTTTGCTCACAATGTTCGCAAAAATGAGGATGGTCGTTTTATCGTAAAATTTCCCTTTCAAGAAAACACCTCTGCCTTGGGAGAGTCGAGAGACATGGCCTACAACAGATTCATAGGCCTCGAACGTCGACTGCTAAAGAATGAGGAATTACGAAATCATTACACCCAATTCTTGGAAGAGTATGAGAAATTGGGGCACATGACGGAAGTAGATGCCGATTCCTTAATGAGTCCAAATTATTTCATCCCCCATCACTGCGTGCTGAAACCAGATAGCACCACAACAAAGCTGCGAGTGGTGTTCGATGCTTCAGCAAAAACATCATCAGGTCAGTCATTAAACGACCTGATGTACTCAGGACCAACAGTTCAAAGCGAACTATTTTCAATTCTTCTTCGCTTCCGGCTACCTCGGTTTGTCTTCACCACTGATATTGAAAAGATGTATCGACAAATTTTAATGCATCCTGACGATCAGCGCTACCAGCTCATTATGTGGAGAAAGGAGCCAACGTCAAATATATCATACTACAAACTAAATACAGTAACATATGGTACACGTGCAGCGCCATATCTTGCTACAAAATGTCTGCAGCGCGTTGGAGTCGAAAACGCAATTAATTATCCACTGGGAGCGCAATTTCTCCAGGATAACTTTTACGTTGACGACGGACTCGGAGGCTCAGACAGCCTAGCAACAGTCATTGAAACACAGCGACAACTCATCCACATGTTGAAGAAACATGGGTTCAACTTACGGAAGTGGTGTGCAAACCACCCTCAACTCCTAAAAAATATACCCCATGGAGATCAAGAGGTAAATCTGGATTTCAACGACAACAACAATGAATCAATAAAAACACTTGGACTACTATGGCTACCAAAAACTGACCATTTTTGCGTCAAGGTAAAACTAAGTCCAGTTAAGGTGGCCACCAAGCGAACCGTCACTTCTGACCTGGCAAGGTTATTTGATCCACTTGGACTGTTGGCGCCTGTAGTGGTCAAGGCAAAAATGTTTATACAGCAGCTATGGCAACTAAAACTATCATGGGATGAACCACTACCGGCAAATCTTAACGAGATATGGGCAGCATTCCGACTGAACTTGGCCAACTTGAACGATTTTCAAGTCCCAAGGCACATCTTTAGAGGAGAAGTCCCTAGATCCACAGAACTCCATGTTTTTGCTGATGCTTCCGAAAAGGCCTTTGGTGCAGTGGCATACATTCGAGCAACGTTAAGAACCGGCGAATTGATAGTCCGATTACTGTGCGCAAAAACTCGAGTAGCTCCACTAAAAAAGCAAACGTTGCCTCGGCTGGAATTGTGCGCTGCATTATTAGCTGCACAACTCGCAGCACGCGTAAGGAAAGACATGCAAATTAAAGATCAACCGACGTTCTTGTGGACCGATTCCGAGATTGTGCTGTCTTGGATAAATGCACAATCGTCATCATTTAATACATTTGTGGCCAACAGAGTAGCATCTATTCAAACTCTAAGCTTGCCGGAACAGTGGCGCCACGTTAGTTCAGCACAAAACCCCGCAGACTTACTATCAAGAGGTGTGACCGCAAGGACATTTGCCGCATGTACGCTGTGGTTTCAAGGACCAATGTTCCTACATGGAAAACAGGATCTATGGCCCCCACCGTTCTCAACACAACGTCACTTGCCGACTGACCTGGAGAGAAAAAGGGCTGCGACAATATCAATGGTGACTACTTCAAGCAACGATGAAATTGTGTACAAGATACCACACAAAAATTCATTCAAATATCTCCAAAATACCGTCGCATACGTCCTGCGCTTCATCAAGAACACAAGGAATCCAAAGGAAGGTCGATCGCCCCGAATATCGCTAACCCCTCAAGAGTTAGACGAAGCTCTCACCACAATAGTCAAAGAAATCCAGGCTGTTGACTTCAAGGAGGAGATCAGGCAGCTGACAACAAAAGGGCCGCTCAGCAGATCTCACTCCCTAAACAATTTATCACCGTTTCTGGACAACAAGAGCATAATGCGAGTTGGCGGACGACTCGAGGCATCGACCCTGTCGTATGATGCCAAACATCCGATGTTGCTACCACACAATGATCCGCTAACCAAGCTGATGTTGATCAAGATTCATGAAGAGAATCTTCATTGTGGACCACAAGCGCTATTGGCAGCATCCAGGCAACGATTTTGGATAATAAAAGGAAAATCAACAGCCAGAGCAGTCATCCAGCAGTGCATACAATGCAATAGAGCCCGACCACAACTATACCAACAAATCATGGGCAATCTGCCGCAGACTCGAGTGACGCCAGCAAGACCATTCATCAATGCTGGCGTAGACTACTGCGGGCCATTTTGGATCCACCATAAGGTCAGGGGAAAGAGGGCAACTAAGGCATACATCGCTGTCTTCTGCTGTTTCGCAACAAAGGCAGTTCACCTGGAATTGACAAGTGATCTAACAACAGAAGCTTTCATCGGATCGCTAAAACGTTTCATCAGCCGACGAGGACGCTGCCAAAACATCTACTCCGACAACGCAACAAACTTTGTGGGTGCCAAAAATCAGCTCGCCGAGTTAAATGAAACCATATACTCGGATAACGCACGAGAAACCATCATGTCAACCTGCAGCAACAAAGGAATAGCCTTCCACTTCATTCCCCCCAGAGCACCACATTTCGGAGGCCTTTGGGAAGCGGCAGTGAAGTCCGCGAAGCACCTTTTGCTACGAAGTGTATCAACAGCATCATTGACATACGAAGAAATGGAAACCGTAATCGTAGAAATCGAAGCAATCCTCAACTCACGGCCATTGATTCCCATGTCATCCGACCCAAATGATCTAACTGCGTTGACACCAGGTCACTTCCTGATCGGCGAGCCAATCACAGCACAGATAGACATAGAAGCAGTTCCAATCAAGGCATCGTTACTGACAAGATGGAAACTGGTGTCACATCTACGGCACGAATTTTGGACACGATGGTCCAACGAATATCTGCATGAGCTTCAGCGCAAAACCAAATGGACAACCTCTAAGGAAAACATTAAACCCGGCGACATGGTAATCATCAAGGAAGACAATGTCCCAGTCATGCAGTGGCCATTGGGAAGAATCGTTCAAGTATACAAGGGAGGAGATGGAGCAGCGCGAGTCGCCGACGTAAAAACTGCAAAGGGAGTTTTCAAACGTGTGATTCATCGTCTTGCCCCACTACCTGTCAATACGGAAGAACATCATATTCCATACGAAGCTAATGAACCCCGATGCAGCAGAACCACCACAGATGAAACACAGATTCCCAGCCAGGATACAAAACCGATCGATTGCAAGCTTAAAAGGCAAGGTAACTCGCCAGCACACTCAGATAACAATACAGGAAAGCGACACAGAACAGCACTGTACAACCCGATTACGATGCTAGCGATGCTTCTGATATTGCCAATCGTACTTTGTAGCGAAATTCAGGTCAAGAAATTTGATTCGGCGGCTGGACTTCACTTTGACCACATCGGATCAAGTCAGATCATAGCCAGTGAATGGAACTTGGTGGCTTACTATGATCTCAAACCATTGTTTACCGAAATCCAGTTCATGATCAACGGAACCAATGCCATGCAGCACTTATGCCAACAACTACAACAAAAACATTGGTGTGAAGATTTGGTTACACAATTCCAACATGCCAATTTAGAGCTCTCCCTAGACAACAGTTTACTGGCTCTACATCGGCAAAAAAGAGGAGCAATCAATCTGGTCGGGAATTTAGCCAACTCTCTATTCGGAGTCTTGGATGCAGATTACGCAAACAAAATGTCGCAAACAATCACAGCCATCGAGAGCAATGAACAGCATCTGGCAACCCTATTGAAGGAACAAACATCGGTAATTGATTCGACAATTAACGTCATTAAGCGCGACCAGACCTCTGCCCAGAAAACCTTTGCCAGATTAGACGAAAAATTCACTGAAGTCGTTAATCGAATACATGAGGACGAGCGAGACGCGCACAATGAAAGGTTGTTCCAGGCATTCCTGTCGCTGGCTCTTCAGCTGACCATCACGTCAGCAAATATACAAAGAATACAATCATCCATTATCAACGTATTGATTAATGTTCACCACGGTCAAATTAGTCCCCAATTATTATCACCCCAGCAACTTAACAATGAAATTGCAAAAATTACAGTACATTTGCCACCAACCAGACAAATCCCTGGTTATCACGGAAATATGTTGTCAATCTACAAGTTAATGACAGTAAAAGGAGGCATTACAAAAAGACATGCCATTTTTAAAATTACAGTTCCGTTAACTGGACCAGATCAGTTCGAACTGTACCGATTGATCTCAATACCGAGTTGGGTAAACAACACAATGATGGCTATTAAACCAGCAACTTCACTACTAGCCATTACACTTCATCGTGACAAATACTTTCCAATGAATACGGCGATCTTGCAGTCCTGCACCAAATTGGAAGAGGAAGAGTACTTATGCCCCAATAGTCAACCAATCTACAACAAAGGGGCCGCAATGTGCTCTTGTGAAGTCAGCTTATTTAACAATGAAACCAGTCCAACTTGTGAATTTGTGCAAATGGACGATCATATGTGGATTCAAACCAACCAAAGAAACAAATGGATATTTGCACTAGCTACTCCTATACAAGTGACAGCAGCATGCAACACTCGAGTATCACAAATACCGCTGGAAGGTTCAGGGTTCTTGCAGTTATCACCAGAGTGTGTGATTAAATACAATCACTTAACTTTAACGGGAACCCAGGCAGTCTCATCAATGCTAAATGCCTCATATACCAGCTTTGGAAAAATTTCGGAACTAAACAACCCAAACTTACCGCAACCTCTATCCCCAACAAATTTGGAAGGTCAGTACACCACACAATTGCAGGAACTCACATCGATACAGAGGATCCTCCAATCACAAAACTTCACTGAGCTCACGAAAGAAGTACGCCCACATGACATACATCACTACACGGTTAGCTACACGTGCGTTCTCATCCTCGGCTGCATTGTAGCATGGCTAATCGTGAAGCACGTTCAAGAGCGGCGTCGAACTGTCATCCAAACGCCACCACAGCCCAAACCTAGAACCCTATCACTACACCAGACAGAACAATCCAACATTCAACCACAACAAGATCTTACCGAATACGTGTAGCTGAATACTGGTAATCTGCAAGAGATAGGAAGCATAAATCATGTCCTCAAATAAAAATTCACGTGATATATACCTTGTTTGCATGAGCCCACCAGATAATTGAAAAACACAACTTAGCTTAACAGCGTCTACGAAACAACACAGTACCAGTTCTCCAACATTCGCAATGCAAAAATTGCAACATCAGCAACTATTGGTACCGCAGCCCCACCCGCGACCGGACATACTGGTTGAGCTTTGCTCAACGCGCGGGAGAATGTTGGTTTCAATAAACTTAATATTTTACGGCATACTTTTAGGCCTTGATCGTACCAACGAAATTGCAAGCAAAGTAATGAATGACGAAAACTGCAAGCTTGCATATTGCAACACAGTGCCAAGTGAGTGCAATGCACTAAAAGATATTCAAGGCCAAATTTGCAGTGGTTGCCAAGTCAGCATTCTTTGCTATGCATGCAATTGTTGGTACGATCAATAATTAATAATAAGCAATTATTGACTATAAATAAGTCGATATAGCCAATAAAGAATCAGTTCTCATTCCAACCGGAAAAGAAAGGTGTTGTTATTTAAACATTCATTTCAGAGAACTCGGCGAAACACATCACGATTCAAGTATCGTTGTTGTGCATCATTTTTGGCTACGAACACATCACGATTCAAGTATCGTTGTTGTGCATCATTTTTGGCTACGAACACATCACGATTCAAGTGTCGTTGTTGTGCATCGTTTTTGTCATTGGTTTTTGCATCAGTGACCAACAATAGTTCTTTCCCAATTCTTGAAAGCCTACTGAACCATATACGAGGAGTCTTCTGTGTAAGAAGCTGATAATATTTTGCACAGTATTATTGGGATAAATGTAAACTGCAACCATTATTATATTTGTCCCATCTTCTAAAACGCAGTTTGCAGCACAGATATCTCCAATATATCCAATTTCATTTACATTGCGTAAAAATATAGGTGTTATTGATATTAGCATAGATTGCAACACCTCCTCCTCGAACATTACTGCGTTTAAATTTAGCAACGAGTACGATTCAATTGCCATTCTATTCTTGACACGTTACCTAATATCACCACCTGTTCGAAACTTGTTTCTTACGCAAAGTGCAATCCTGTGCTTTTTATAAGCTCTAGTCGATTTCTATGATTCACATTGCCGGTTTGTTGCTATGTCGAAAAATTTATCCGTACCCAGAATTTTGGGTCCTAAAAGTATGCCATAATTTAATTTGGCAAGACAGAAAAGATATAAGCTTACCTAATATCACCACCTGTTCGAAACTTGCTATGTCGAAAAATTTATCCGTACCCAGAATTTTGGGTCCTAAAAGTATGCAATAATTTAATTTGGCAAGACAGAAAAGATATAAGCTTACCTAATATCACCACCTGTTCGAAACTTGCTATGTCGAAAAATGTATCCATACCCAGAATTTTGGGTCCTAAAAGTATGCTATATTTTAATTTGGCAAGACAGACAGAACAGATTTAAGCTTTCTTGTTGCTATGTCGAAAAATTTATCCGTAACAAAAATTTTGGGTTAGCCTCCGCAAAGAAGTTTTACTTCAAAAAGTTTTGAAAATAAGCTTTAATTGATTTAAATAATTAAATAATTGATTGGCGCAGCAACAGCCCGCCCGTGTGGGCTTGGCCTAGCTTTTCGCCCATTAACTTCTGTGTGCTTGTCATATTTTTTCACAAATTAACGGGACCTACTTTACCGAATTCGAACGGGTTTGAGAAGCTTTTCATGGCAAAGATTATTCTCGGAGAATTGCCAATTCACCG
This sequence comes from Neria commutata, assembly GCA_963457695.1. Taxonomy (NCBI): domain Eukaryota; kingdom Metazoa; phylum Arthropoda; class Insecta; order Diptera; family Micropezidae; genus Neria; species Neria commutata. Next base: position 1,464,261 of record OY735250.1, read on the forward strand.
CGAGAAGTGGCGCCGCGCGAAGAAACAATTTGAAAACAAAGTTTTTATTATTATTTATGTAGATGGTGGTAAGTTTTTTTGCTCTACTTTAAATCAAACACTCGCGTGTTTATGAGCTCCTTTTTGTAAAATTTAAAATGTTTCCAATATACATACAGTCGACGTCCAGTAATACGAAAGCTCGTTTGTACGAATGTCCAATAATACGAATGCAGTATTTTCTCATAGATAGTTCTATAATACGAATTTCGCAAAATTTTACCGTTCGATAATACGAAATTCGAATTTTTTGTTTTCTCTCGTAGTAGGCTTTGATTTATCTGTCATTCTTTTTATTCAAAGTGCGAATTATATTTATGTCACTGGCTTCGTTTTCGACTTTCATATGCTGTGTAAAGTGAATTTTAAGTAAAAATGGAAACAAAAAAAATAATTTTCTTTGCACGATAAAATGAACATACTCGCAGATTTTGATAAAGGAAAGTCCTTATCAGTCATTTACGTATTTCTACTTCTTTCCTATGCCTAAATTTGAAATAAACAGGGGGAAAAAATCGTTGCGATAGTACGAATTTTTCGATTATACGAATTGCTCTGACAATATATAATTCGTATTATTGGACGTCGACTGTATTTGCTAATTTAAATGAGTGTAAAAATTAAAACAAAAAGTTTAAACAATGCGGGTGCTCGACCCACGACCCACCGCATGCAAGCGCAGGGCTCTAACCACTGGGCTACAAACCTCTGCCGCCAATCTTTGCAATACGCTAATATACTACACGCACGACAAAGAACGTGACGGCGCATCTTTCCGGCTGCATATAAATTCTATTATGTATGGATGTGTGTTTTGCATACACAATAAATGTGCCAATTCGCCCTTTGCATACATATGTCATGTATATTTTTTGCTACTTCTAAAATTTGTTCAGTACATATTTTACTATTTGATTAATATGCATGCTTTTGTTGAAGAGCAGTTTTCTTGTATTTTCATACCCATTCTGCAATTTTAAATTAAAGCAAGACATTTAGAAGGACTGAAGGACTTAATCAACTGTTAATTTTGCTGATACTCGCGAGTTTATGAGCGCCTTTTTGTAAAATTTAAAATTTTTCCAATATATATATTTTTTAATTTAAATGAGTGTAAAAATTAAAACAAAAAACAAAAAGTTTAAACACACTACGGGGGTTTGAACCCATGACCCACCGAATGCAAGCGCGAGGCTCTACCAGCTGAGCTACACAATGAACTGACTTTTGTTTTGTTTATATAGTAAAATTGCTAAAATCATGGTTTTAAATAATAATTTTAATATTTTTATAATTGAATCATGTACTGTGCGCTTGATTACGCATGTATGCAAAGTTTCAGATCTCTAAGTATTCGGGAAGTGGGTGAAAAATGTATTACTAGATTTGAAGACAACCCGGAAGGCAAGTTGATAGAAAGCTTATAAAAATGGGGAAGTTTTAAGACAAAGGAACAACTTTGGCAATAAGCCTTACAACGGTATCCAACAAAAAAATCCGCATTATTATAGAAACAAAACTCTGGCAACCCTTACCCGTGACAGTCGCAAATTTACGAGTAAAGTTTCCGTCGAAAATTTAATCGAAATAACGCGATATATATACGTTGTAAATCGGCCGGAGTGCTTTGGAGTGCAGTGTTTTGTACGCGCGATCGACAGCTGTATAATTTGTATACTGTGGGTTGACCACCGCGAGTGAAACGCGAAATTGAAAACTGTGAATACAAGTATTGCTGCTGGAGGAGACCACAATTGGAAACAATAACAGGTACTTCCGATCACAGCGACTACTAGCGACCACTAGCGAAAGGTGCAATCTGGTCACAGGGAACACCCACGATTAAGGGTTTGTGTCCGGACTAGACACTTGTCCAAGAACCAACCCTAATATCGTATTTGTTTTAGGGTGACCAGGCCGCACCAATTAGCTAAAATTACCAACATGTTGGACGAGGCAAATGCACTATTGGTCATGACTAGTGAGACCACTCCCTCGGTTGGTTTGTCAGGTGGAGGTGATCATTCAATGGTCACCGATGACAATCTACCGATCGGGACCGATTCCTCGCTGGTCATGACCGAAAATGCTAAAAAGATCAGACCTATACTTGCTAGGCAAACGAATACTTCCAGGGCCAGCGAACGCGATCCGAAGGAACTAGTGCCTAAACTCCGACTCCTAAATTTGAGAAACGCGATGGACATCGAGGAAATAACACCCTCTCCGTCCAGTGCGGTATCAATCATGGACTCGGAGACCGAGGCTCAGTTACTCGAAGAGCCAACGAAGGCGGTGGCTAGCAAGCCTGCAAAATCCTGGGAGCAGAAGATGAAGTCCGGGTACAAGGCATCCCAGAAATTTTAAAAAAAATTGGATGCAAAGGACTCAGGTTCGCTGACGGAAAGGGAGAAGCATCTGAGGAAGAAGCACGCCGCCAATGTCAAAAGATTCGAGAAACGTCTGAAAGGAACAATTCCCGAATCTGCTGATGTTGGCGGCAGAATTTCTACCAAAGGTGACGACCCCTCCAAGGCAGTGCAGAATCCTGGCAGCGACGATACACTCGCACAACCTTGCGCGGGAACATCGTCAAAGCCACAACCTGCCGAAAAGCCGAGCGCAAAGAGATTGCGTTCGCATGATGAACCGCAAGGGACCGACAAGAAGCGGATCAAACCCTCGACCAGCCTGAGTTCGCCCTTGCATCTGCAAATAGCCATTGTTGACCGTAGTCAGCCCGATGGGAAGATCACATCGGACAATTGGCTTAAGGTAGAAGCAAGGATCCTTAATGCCATGGTGGCCCAAAATCAACAGAATTCAACGTTGGCACAAGCCAATAATGAATTCTGTAGGTTTGACGGCGTCAAGTGGCAGCAAGGTGTCAAGATCGTAGGGTGCCACAACAAGGAGTCTCTTGACTTCCTTACAGGTGTCATCCGAAATCTTGGCGATATCTGGCCGGGTGCTGATCTGCAGATACTGCCGATTTCTGAAATCCCGCTGCGTCCTATCGCGAAACTATGGATACCTCCTCCCATACTGGAGGAATCATCCATTCTATCGCTGATCAAGATGCAAAATCCGGGACTAAGAACAGAAGAATGGAAGATCATCAAGTCGAGATCCAGGGATAAAGGAAATGGCAGGGATTATCAGATCAGTATCGATCGCGAATCTCTGCAAATCCTGAAGACCTCAGCAGGAGCCATAAAATTCGGACTGGGCAATTTGAGGATGATTGTCCATGAAGGAAGCAAAAAACATCCAGAAGCTGTCAGTGGTGCAAATTAATCTGCACCACTGTAAAGCTGCCTCGGATGACCTGTTGCTTTTTATGGCTGAAGAGAACATAGATGTGGCTTTGATTCAGGAACCGTGGCTCAATGGAGGCACAATTCATGGACTGAAGTCAGATCATTACACTCTTTTCTTTCCTGCACAAAAAGGTAAAATTAGAAGTTGTATTCTAGCGAGGAAGTCAGTTTGTCTATTCCTCTCTCCTACTTACAGCAACCTCGACCTAACAGTGGCAACGTGCGAACGCGAAGATAAAACGAGATTTTTTCTAGCATCCGCATACTTGCCATACGAAGCAGAGGATCCTCCATCACCGGCCATCAAAGCTCTAGTAGAGCAAGCCAAGCGAGCTGGAACTGATTTGATAATCGGATGCGATGGAAATGCCCACCATACGCAATATCAACAGAAGGGGTGAGCATATTTTTGAGTACATTCTTTCTACAAACCTTGTAATATGTAACCGAGGGAATCATCCCACATTTCATAACAAGAACAGAGAAGAAGTTATAGATATCACCCTTGCCACTAACTCTGACTCTTTGACTATAGTTAACTGGAGAGTATCCCCTAAATTTTCATTTTCGGACCACTTCAGAATACTATTTTCAATTGACTTCAAAAAGAAAAAGGTAGCACCTTTTATGAACCCTGTAAGGACCGACTGGGAAAAATTTTCTGAATATGTGCAAATTATATTTTGTCTTATCCACCCTCAACAAATCTTTCCAAACACCTTTTATGTTAAATCCAAATTGTATCTTTATTTTATAATGTATCGTTAGTAATTTACACAACACAATTTTCACATTCAGGCGAACCGTTCTTGCTTTACAGCTTTCAACTATGTTCAATTTAAAGTTCGGTCGCACAGTTCTAATGGTATGTTTCAACTTAAATTATAACTTTATTTATTTCACGTTCAGGCGAACCGTACCTGTTTTACAACTTTGAACTATGTTCAATTTAAAGTTCGGTCGCACAATTCTAATGATCAATTTAAATTATAACTTTATTTCTTTCACGTTCAGGCGAACCGTACCTGTTTTACAACTTTGAACTATGTATGTTCAATTTAAAGTTCGGTCGCACAGTTCTAATGGTATGTTTCAACTTAAATTATAACTTTATTTATTTCACGTTCAGGCGAACCGTACCTGTTTTACAACTTTGAACTATGTTCAATTTAAAGTCGGTCGCGCAATTCTAATTACTTTATCTCTCTTGCTGAGAGTCCGAAACGAGACTGACTTTTGATTTTGGGCAAGAAGCCCACAAGCCCGTTCGCTTGACCAAAATTTGCCAAATCAGCAGAACTTACCTTCCCATGGTTTGGCACGTTTGGCAGGCGGGAATTTGAATATTGCGGCGGGCAACCCGATGCCGCGAATTTGCAAACTTTAGATATGGCACGTAGAGTGCTGGACAACGGAAATGGACGAGACAAATTTCTACAGAAATTGTTTACATGCAACCTGTCTCTGGAACGAAAAGATGCCCTTGACAAGTGGTTGCATGTAACATGTCTGCAACGTGCCTTAACTGCTCCCCCCTTTAAGCTTCAGGCGTCCCCGTCTGCCCGATTGTTCGAACTAATTTTAAGAGTTCTTGCTCTTTCTGCTTCCTGATAAAGCAGACCAGGAGGAGTACTATTAGGCAGATTACTACGATTGAGGACATGGATATTGCTACGTAAAAGGTGCCCTCAACCTTAGAATGCAAATGTGAATTGTGAGAAAAAAAACGATTTTTCGAAGGTTTTGCAATTTTGTTGTATTAATTCCGAGCTTGATTTGAAATGCTATGAGGAAGGTGCCCCTTGGAAGCAATTTTATGCGCTGAAACCGTGTTACAAGAAGCTGAGTTGTTGTTCAACATTTAAAACCATTTTGATGTAAGCTGTTGAGCAGCTTGCAGAACGAGGTTGTGGCTTTCTTTTACATTTTTTGAACAAGACAAATTTTTTGTTTTTCTCTTTTTCCTTAAATTTGTTTAGATATTACTCTACGTTTTCATAAAAGTATAACGCTTTTCAGCTAGAGCTATGCTCTCTTTAATTTCATTTTAAATTCATTATTCTTTCTTCTGGATATTTTCCCTTTTATCTTAAACTATGCTTATATTTTTATTTATTTATTTACTTTTTCTCTTTTTTTGTATTTTATTTATAAAAGCATAGAAAAGCAACTATGCTCTTTTTTTTTTTATTTTTTCCTCTTTTTTTGGTATTTTTATTCACACAGCTTGCATACTGTGCTTTCTTATGATTATAAAACTCACGTTACAGCGCCGCCGACTCGTGGATAGGGCGGAGAATTATGCCGCCATTAGTGACGACGTCGGCAATCCTGACATTGTCGTCCTCCCCTCGAATTACCTTGACGACCCGCCTGGTCATACATTGCTGTGGTGGAGCGTTGTCTTCGTGGACGACGACGAATTCCCATACGGCGAGGTTCGGCTGCCCCTTGGCCCACTTGTTGCGCACCTGCAGTTTTAGAAAGTAGTCTCTCGACCACGCGTGCCAGAACTGCTGCTTGGGATAGCAGACAAATTGCCATCTCTTTAAGCAGGCCATCTGCGTTGGTGGCACCTTCTCTGGCGGAGGTGCCCGTAGAGGGGCCCCAGTTAGTAGGTGGCCTGGCGTTAGTGTTTCTCCGTCGTTGGGGTCTTGCCTCTTTCGTGCGATGAGCCTGGAGTTGACTACGGCTTCGACCTCGCTCTCGATGTGACGTTGCAGATCGCATAGCCTCCGCATTGCGCCGGCGAAGTTCGTGGCGTTGTTGCTGTAAAGCTTCTGTGGTATCCCTCGGCGTCCACTGAACCTGGGTTTTACCCGATGTGTCGCTGGAGCTCGCTGACATTGACAGCGGCAGGCGAAGGCAGCAGCAGATGTTGTTTTTGTTAAAGTTGTTTTAGTTAAAGTTGCTTATTGTTAAAGTTGTTTTAGTTAAAGTTGTTTTTTTGTTAGAGTTGTTTTTTGTTAGAGTTGCTTTTTTGTTAAAGTTGTTGTTTTTTTTTTTAAAGTTGTTTTTTTGTTAGGTTCGGTATTATTGGGCGCCAATTATATTTTGTCTTATCCACCCTCAACAAATCTTTCCAAACACCTTTTATGTTAAATCCAAATTGTATCTTTATTTTATAATGTATCGTTAGTAATTTACACAACACAATTTTCACATTCAGGTGAACCGTTCTTGCTTTACAGCTTTCAACTATGTTCAATTTAAAGTTCGGTCGCACAGTTCTAATGGTATGTTTTACAACTTTGAACTATGTTCAATTTAGAGTTCGGTCACACAATTCTAATGATCTGTTTCAATTTAAATTATAACTTTATTTCTTTCACGTTCAGGCGAACCGTACCTGTTTTACAACTTTGAACTATGTTCAATTTAAAGTTCGGTCGCACAGTTCTAATGGTATGTTTCAACTTAAATTATAATTTTATTTATTTCACGTTCAGGCGAACCGTACCTGTTTTACAACTTTGAACTATGTTCAATTTAAAGTCGGTCGCGCAATTCTAATTACTTTATCTCTCTTGCTGAGAGTCCGAAACGAGACTGACTTTTGATTTTGGGCAAGAAGCCCACAAGCCCGTTCGCTTGACCAAAATTTGCCAAATCAGCAGAACTTACCTTCCCATGGTTTGGCACGTTTGGCAGGCGGGAATTTGAATATTGCGGCGGGCAACCCGATGCCGCGAATTTGCAAACTTTAGATATGGCACGTAGAGTGCTGGACAACGGAAATGGACGAGACAAATTTCTACAGAAATTGTTTACATGCAACCTGTCTCTGGAACGAAAAGATGCCCTTGACAAGTGGTTGCATGTAACATGTCTGCAACGTGCCTTAACTTGCACAATCAACTAATCCCCTGCAAAACAGGAACGATGTTGAACATATCGGAAATAAATTCTGCAGTCAATCACCTAACGCATGTCCTCAAGAACGCCTTTCACAAATCCTGCCCTCTTAGCCGACCTCCAAAGAAAGCCAGCGCATGCTGGTGGACGCCGGAGCTTAAGAAATTAAGGCAGGAAACGAGACACTTGTTCAATAAGGCAAAAGCAACCAAAACCGATGAAGACTGGGCGAAATACCGAACCAGCTTCAATACCTTTAAAAAGGAAACCCGGCCAGCCAAGCGAAATTCATGGGAAACCTTCTGTGAAACCCTTAAGGGGACTAACGAGGCAGCGAGACTTCGCAAACTACTTTCCAAGGACCCCTCAGTCCCTGGATACATTTGCAGGTCTGATGGTTCGTACACAGAAAGCAGCCAAGAAACGCTTGAGTTGCTAATGAATACGCACTTCCCTGGGTGCAAGAACATTGAGAACGCTGATGGACACACATCAACGGGCTCAATCCCCCAAACCAAGGAAGAAGTCGGGGATTATATCAGCAACGACAAGGTAGCATGGGCAATAGATTCATTCAAACCCTACAAATCCGCAGGACCTGATGGCATCTTCCCGGCCATGCTGCAAAAGTCATTGCCAATAATCGTTCCCTGTCTGACGAACATTTTCAAAAGCTGTATAGCAGAAAGTTACATTCCTGACAAATGGAAAGAAGTGAGGGTGGTTTTCATTCCGAAATCAGGGAAATCAAGCCATGTCACTGCCAAAGACTTCAGACCGATCAGTCTCTCATCGTTTCTCCTAAAAACACTCGAAAGGCTGGTTGATCTCCATATTAGGAACCATATCAACATAAGTGGGGCACAGCACGCCTACCTAAAAGGTAGATCCGTTGACACAGCTTTACACGAAGTGGTTGGTACAGTTGAAAAATCTCTTAGCAACAAAGAATACACCCTCGCAGCCTTTTTGGACATAGAGGGTGCTTTCAACAATGTTAAAATTGAATCTATAAGGTCCTCTTTAGACCACACTGGCGTTGATCCATTGACGATCAAATGGGTCACCGTCATGCTAAAGAATCGAATTATAAACTCAGAACTCGGAGTGGGGTACATTAGGAAAACAGTTACCAGAGGGACTCCACAAGGCGGGGTTATCTCACCCCTACTATGGATCCTGGTCGTTAACAAAATCCTCATATCACTCACGAACAAAGGAATAAAGGTAGTTGCCTATGCTGACGATGTGGTTATACTAATATCGGGTAAATTCTTACCTACAATTAGTAATCTCATGGAGTCGGCACTAAAGGACCTATCAACTTGGGCAAAGGTAAACGGTCTTGGAGTTAATCCCTCAAAGACGGAGCTAGTTTTGTTCACAAAGAAATACAAGATACCAAAGTTCACCATGCCAAAATTGGATGGAATCTCTTTGACCTTATCAAAAGAAGCAAAATACCTCGGAATAATTCTCGACTCTAAGCTGTCTTGGAAACGTAATTCCGAAGAGAGAATGAAAAAGGGGCTCAACGCATTCTATATATGCAAAAGAGCCTTTGGGAAACGCTGGGGCTTACAACCTCATATTGTGCACTGGATGTACACCGCAATCATAAGACCAATCCTCACCTATGGAGCTTTGGCCTGGTGGGAAACGGTCAAGACTAAGTCCCACCTAAACAATCTAAATAAGGTGCAGAGATTGGCTAGCCTGGGTGTGACCAGTGCATTGAGATCCACACCCCAAGCTGGTCTTGAGATGATTCTACATCTCCTACCAATTGATTTATACATAAGAAATGTCGCAGAAAAGGGAGCCCTCAGACTAAGAGAGTCCCAACTGCTTAAACATAATCCTATCGGACATGCATCAATACTGGACCAATGTAACACCCGCGGCCTACCAGCCTCGACCGATTACATTATACCTAGATACGACTTTAACACCAATCATACCACATTGATTCCACCTAGAGAAAACTGGGTATCAAGCAGCGCCATCGGCGCTAACGAGATACACATCTTCACTGACGGTTCAAAAATGGAGGTTGGTACAGGTGCTGGAGTTTTCTCCGAATCTCTGGATATCAACAAGTCATACAGACTTCCTGATTATTCCAGTGTTTTTCAAGCAGAAATTTACGCGGTCAACCAAGCTGCACGGATCATCCACGAAAGGAACCTGCCACCTACCGTGATATGGATCTGTGTCGATAGCCAGGCCGCCATAAAAGCATTAGACTCGAAGCTTATCAAATCGAAATGTGTGAGAGAGTGCCGAAACTCCCTCAAATCCATCCACCAGCACACCATCAAGCTCTGCTGGGTACCCGGACACTTCGGTGTAGAAGGGAATGAGAGGGCAGATGAACTAGCTAGAAATGGATCTGAAATGGACTTACAATACTCTGACAACAGCATCCACACTCCCATTTGCGAAGCACACCGACTCATAGAGCTTAAATCCGAAACAATGGCCAATTACCGGTGGTCAAACACCACAAGTTGTGTAATTTCTCGGACTCTATGGCCCAAACTAGATGCAAAAAGAACTAAGAGCATACTTGCTTTAAATAGACATTCCATCCGCATACTCACAGGGGTACTCACCGGACATTGCATCATAGGCGTCATGGCCGACCGATTGCAAATCCCACGGAGTGGCTTCTGTAACAGTTGCGGAGACGAAGAGGAAATAGAATCTATTGAGCATCTTCTATGTTACTGTCCAGCACTACAGAAACGCCGCCTACGATTCGTGGGAAAACGGTTCTTTGATAGCTTGGCAGAATTAGTACGTGTTCCTCTAGAGGATATTTCAAGATTCGCTATGAAATCAGGATGGTTCACCCACACCTAAGGGTTTGGGCTTTCTCCATCTACTGGGTTTATATACAAGGCATCACAATGGGCCTTCGGCCTCTGGGTGGGTTTACTGCTAGCAGTAAACAGCCTTTTTAACCTAACCTAACCATAGAAACAAAGAACCAACAAAAACTAGCGACTTTAATAATATATTGAATGAAATAAAACCAATGGACGTGGACCCTTCCATTTCTCATTTGCGCCGAGCAACAAATTTCAGGAATTATGAGGGAAAAACTTACCAGCCATATCAATATAAAAGTAATACTTTCCAGAATTATAGGCAGAACGAACCGCAACCAAAAAGATCTGCTAATTCGGATAGGAGCGCAGGTCCTAAGATACAAAGAATTAATCATGTCATTCAGGACTGCAACAATTACGAAAGATATAATAGTACGGCACAGGTTGAAGCTTCGGATATTAAAGAAGAAGAACAGGTAAATTTTTAAGGGAAAGGTCAACTCTCCCATGGATCAGCCGAACCATAGGTAGAGAAAAAAGATACATACAACTTTTGGTTAACACTAGAGCCCGACCAAACGCTCGGTCTCGGTTACCGAACAGTTCGGCCAAAAGGTTCGGGTTCGGTCTCGGCTAAAAAAGGCCGAGTATTTAGCCGAACAGTTGAGGAACAAATTGTATAGTTTTAAACAAAATTTAAATTTTTTAATAATACTTTTTATTGATTTTTCATACATCAGATGCTTAATGTAGGTATTTATACCTCAAAATAATTGGTTTTTATAATAAAATGTATTTTTTCCTAAAAATGTATAAATTTTTTTAAATTAAAATTCTTCTTCTTTTTTTTTTGAATATGTATTCGAAAGGTTCGGTCTCGGCCGAACATTAAAAAAAGGCCGAACGCTCGGTCTCGGTCTCTGTCTCGGCCAAAATTTCGGGTTCGGTCGGGCTCTAGTTAACACTGCAGGCGCTAAAAATTATATTTAAAAATTAGACGAATTAAAGGGTATTTAACCGGTTATATCTCCTTTTTTAGTAAAATCAATTCATGGCTTCAATAAAGTCACTGAAAAATGCAAGTTAAATATTTTCGGGGTCGATTCAGACTTTTTCGTTCTACCAAACTTAGCAACTTTTGACGGAATTATCGGGCTTGATATTTTAATAAAAGTCAACGCTAAAATAGACCTAAAGAAAAAATGTATTCAATATGATTTGGGGAAAGAGGAAATTCTATTCTTAGAATGCGAGGATGTGAATACGCTAAAAATACAGAAAGAAAAAATTCCCGCAGAAGTAAGGGAACACTTTATGAAAATGATTGATGGGAAAAAAAAGAAGCCTTTGCCGACCCAAGGAAAAAGCTCCCTTATAATACAAACGGTTTACTCGAAACTGTACCCATACCCTATGGGGGTGGCCAACTTCGTAAATGAGGAAATTAAGCAATTGTTATCAGACGGCATAATTAGGCAATCTAAATCCCCCTATAACAATCCTATATGGGTTGTTGACAAAATAGGCACCGACGAAAAAGGTAATAAAAAGAAACGCATAGTTTTAGATTACCGAAAGCTAAATGCAAAAACGATTGACGATAAATATCAACTTCCTCACGTTACGGCGATATTGTCAAATATGGGTCATGCAAAATATTTTACAACTCTCGATCTTAAATCAGAGAATTGAAAGAAAGTGATAGGGAAAAAACAGCTTTTGCAGTAAACAACGGTAAATACGAATTTTGTCGGTTACCATTTGGGTTAAAAAATGCACCCAGCATTTTTCAAAGAGCCATTGATGATGTACTGAGGGAGAAAGTTGGCAAAACCTGCTATGTTAATGTAGATGACATCATCATATTTTCGAAATCAAAGGAACAACACGTTCAAGATGTCCAGTGGGTGTTAAAAGCCCTCTGTGACGCAAACATGAGAGTTTCGATCGAAAAATCAAAATTCTTTAAAACCGAATTGAGTACTTAGGTTTTTTTAGTTTCAAGAGGTGGTATCAAAACACGCCCTGCAAAATTAGAGTCAATTAAAAACTATAGTCAGCCCACCACACTTCATGCAGTCAGATCATTCCTTGGTTTATCAAGTTATTATAGATGCTTTATTAAGGACTTCGCCAATATAGCGAGACCGTTTTAACAGATATTCTCAAGGGGGAGAATGGTAAAGTCAGAGCCAGCCAATCGAAGAAGTTTCAAATACAGCTTGATTCAAAGCAAATGCAAGCATTCAATAAGCTAAGAGAAATTCTTTCCTCCTGAAGATGTCATGTTAAGATATCCAGATTTCAATAAAGCATTTGATCTAACGACAGATCCCCGCTTGATTCAATACTTGTCGTATGTCGACTTTTTCACTTTTTGGGAAATGCAGTTTTAAGTTTAAAGTACTCCCATTTTTTTTTGGCACGGTAGATTTTTCTGAAAATCGAGTACTTGGTAGAGTGAAACCTTGTTATTAATACTGTTTATTCCAAAAGATCGACTTTTCGATACTTAGGAAGATATAGCCAAATGAATTCAGTATTATATTGTCGTATCTACCATTCTGAACAAATTAGTTTGCCTACCATCAAAATGTGTCGTATGTATACTAGGAAAAATGTTTTCGAAAAATTTTTTTTTATTAAAAAACTGCAAATATAATATACAATGCAATGTTTCTGCCAAATATAGCTTTAGTAACTTTTTAATTAGTTTGTCAAATCCGGAGGCAGAAATTGTTATAGTACAAAGTTGAAGCGCTATTTCTTATTAAATCTTTTAAATTAAATATTTTTATAATCGCGTAAGGAACAATCAGTCCGGTTTCACCGAATAAATAATACCCTACCCGAGCTGGGAAAGAAATGAAATGGTGGGTGTATTAAATGTACTGTGTACATAGTGGGCGGACCACGCCCATTTCTTACAAACTACAGAATATTCCTAATAGGATTACATATTACAAATATTGATACTCTGGTCGACTTACGACAGTAACTATAGGTATATATAAATTACCGCCTCTATAGCGGGCGGACCACGCCCATTTTTGGAGAATCAAAAGGCATTCTTATCAGCAATGAAGTAACTAAATATGTACGCTCTTGTGTATACATTATGGAAGTTATGATGATTTTCGGTTTACCGCCTATATAGTAGGCGGACCCCACCCAGTTTTTCATAGGGCATGTAGAACTGACATCTGAGCTTGAATACCAAATTTCATTCGTTTAAGTTCAAAAGTCAGTTGAGAACCATTTTACCGAAAAAAATCTTACATACGACAAACATGGATGAACATTTTTTTTTATATACGACAGATATTTACGCAAAAATTGAAAATTAGCCTACATACGACAAAATAGAGTCTGAATATCTCGAAAACGGTAGGAGATATAAGAAATCTGAGAACGCCAATCGATTTAGCTGGGTTTGGAACCCCCCATGCCATCCTTAACTCAAAATGTGAAAAAATCGACATACAACAAGTATTGAATCAAGCGGCGAGATGCTTCATCTTATGGTCTAGCTGCAGTCCTCTCGCAAGAAGGGAAACCTATAACCATGATTTCAAGGACTTTAAAAGACGGGGAGCTACACATTGCGGCCAACGAAAAAGAGCTACTGGCAATTGTCTGGGCACTGAAAAATTTAAGAAAATACATATATGGGGTAAAAAATCGAACATATTTACCGATCACCAGCCGCTGACTTTTGCAGTTTCGGATAGAAACACCAATCCAAAAAGCTGCATTAAAAGCCAGGAAAAGAAAATTTTGTAGCTGACACTTTGTTACGCCAGCATATTAATGCAATAGAAGAAAACGCAGACTCAGACTGTGCAACTATCCATAGTGAGGAATCACTAACTTATACTATGGAAACCGTTGATAAACCAGTAGTAGTAGTAGTTGTTTTATTTTCCATATAATTTCATTCAAATTTATATTGATTTACATATAGCAATGGCTTAAGCCGTCAGCCATATATAGGTATAACAAAACATATTTATATACAATGTGTATTACCTTTAGTCATATTACAAAATTATTCTTAAAAGCATTCATTAATAATTCTTTGCCTATAGTTTAGTGCTTCTTTTATGTAGCATGCTAAATTTAGCCACTTTGGCCCATTTATTATACCTGCCATATTTTCTAAAGAAATTTTACTTGACCCTAGGTGTACAACTCTTAACTCCTTCAGAATCGGGCATATTCCTAGGAAGTGCTGCACATTTTCGACTTCCTGCATATTGCACAATGTGCACACTGTGTTCTCCTCCTTCACGTGCGGTCTGTAGTTTAAGAACAGCAACTCGCCTCTAGTTTTAAAAACTGTATGTCGATGTTGTAATTATCATTAAAGTAGTTTCTTTCTCCTAAATTGTGGTTTAGCGTTCTGTAAAGCATGCGTTTCGTGCTTTTTCTATGAAGGAGTTGCGCTCAGCTTCCTCGATTAGCAACAGAAGAGTTTTCTTTGCATCGATCCATGAGTAGGCATGGGTAATGGCGCAATTTTTGGTGCGCTGATACACTGAAGCTAGCGCAGTGAAGTGTATCAGCGCAATGCGTTAACTCAATTGCGCCATGATACCCAAAATGATACAGCGCCATGGCATGGGTAATAGCGCAAATTGTGCGTTGATACATTGAAGCCAGCGCAGTGCGTTAACTCAATTGCGCCATGATACCCAAAATGATACAGCGCCATGGCATGGGTAATAGCGCAAATTGTGCGTTGATACATTGAAGCCAGCGCAGTGCGTTAACTCAATTGCGCCATGATACCCAAAATGATACAGCGCCATGACATGGGTAATAGCGCAAATTTTTGTGCGCTGATACACTGAAGCCAGGGCAAGTGTATCAGTACGTGTTTGTAGTGTTGTGCATAAGTGTTTTTACAATTGAATTGTTTAATAAAAAGATTATTTATAAATACATATATACAAATTATGGCCCGGTTTGTTATATTATTTGTTTGGGAATGTAAAGAAGACCTAAATATGTTTGTAGAACATAATTAACATACATAATATTGCAAAATAAAATTGGTTCATTTGCGCTTTGAGTTACCAATTCGTCAATGCAACACCAGAGTCTATATTTAGTCTCTGCCAACACTGCGCTGAATTCAGACCGGCGTGTTTGTTGTTGCTTCTCGACAACAGAGGGAGTCTTAGCACAATAACGCAGCGCTGCGCTACCCATCGTTGGGCGCTCGCAACACTGTATCAACTGAATTTGCGCCGAGTTATTGCGCTACTGCGCCACTGCGCTACTGCGCCACAGTGTTGCCAAATTGTGTATCAGCGCAATAGCGCATTTCAGTGCGCTAGCGCAATAACTCAACGCAGCGCTGCGTTACCCATCCCTATCCATGAGTGAACATTCAGTAATGTGGGTGATATTGTATAGTGCTCCGCACTTAACTCGCACCAAGTTTGGAAACATTGACTTTTTCCCTTCAATAGATGGAGTGCAACAATTTTTGGGAGCCTGTGACTGGGTAGGCAAAGAGCTTTTTTAATATAGTTGATGTGCAAGTTTAACGTAAATGTGTATAGCGTAAGGAGACCTGTTTCGATGTAGATCATGTAGGGGTATTTTCAGGCAGTCTAAAAATTCTCTTTATAAAATAAAGCTGCAGTTTTTCTACCTCATCAAACCGCTTGAAACCCCAGACTTGCGCAGCATAAGTCATGACCGCTCTCATCACCGCATGAAAAACTTTGAATTTTGTACTTGGCACAATGTGTTTATTGCCCAGAATCTTCTTCCAGATACAATTAATAGCTGTTTTTGCTTAGCGAATTGTAGGTTGTGGGTTATTAGCATACCCAGATATTTGTATTCCCTTACTTTTTCAAGCTCTTCTCCATCCATCCGCCAATTTTCTTCTCTGGAATATCTACCATGACCTTTTCTGCACACCATAATCTTAGAATTGCTGGTGTTTACTTTTAGATTCCAGTTAGCGCAGTAACATTGTAGACTATTTATTATATCTTGTAGCATCCCCGGGGATTCAGCCATAATCACAATATCATCTGCGTACATCAGTGATTTGATTAAAGTTCCTTCAAACGATATTCCTCCGGGTAATTCGTCATTGATGTCATCTAGGAACAGTGCAAAGAGAAGTGGGTTAAGGAGACAGCCTTGCTTTGCTCCCATTTTTCAATCGAACCACTCGGATACTGAACTTCCATCCCATACTGTTGTTTTATTGAAGTAAAACTTCTTTGCGGAGGGTAAGCTAAATTTTAGGACAACGGAAGTACTAATTTTCGTATTGGATTCTTATTGTGAAACAGCGCCTCTGCCGGCAAATTGTAGTGATTTTAGTTAAACTGCCAATCCTGTGCACCAACCAACCAACCAAATAGCTTATATAAACACCATCTGTTCAGCTGTTCGCGGTGAAACAGCGCCTCTGCCGACATATTGTAGTTAATATAATATAGGTACGTTCGTAAATGCAGTAAATTCGTGCAGTGACAGTAGCAGTGCAGCCAACTTCAGTTGTCACTGCCCGATCAGCTGATTTCGTTTGCAGGTTGGTTGCAGAAACTTTTGTTGCATTAACGAACGCGATTCAGGATGGAAATTTTGGTTGAGGCATTATTTGATAATTGCGAAACTCGAAGTGAGAGTCTTTTAATGAATTTCAATATAGAAAGGGTAAAACGAGTGAAAGAGAGATACAATAACAAAAACAATAAAAACCTATCCAGATGATGCTTTCCATCTTTATACAAGATAACAAACAAATTTTGATCCATTTATAATAAATTTTCTACGTTTCCATTTCGTGTTTTGCAAACGGCAACAGTAGGCTAATGACTGCGAAAACTGCAGAAATTTGTCACTGCGGTGCCAAGCCGTTGCATTAACGAACGCGTTACACGCAGTAGTATTGCGCCATTTTGCTTTTACGAACGCGTTGCTTTGCAGTGCAACGCTGGGTTGCATTTACGAACGTACCTTATTATTTCCATCCTGTGTCCTGTGCACCTACCAACCAACCAAATAGCTTCTATCAACACCATCTGTTCGAAGTTTGGTTATTGTAATCCGAAAATAATGTGTAATCAAGTAATCAATCATGTATGAAGAATGAACAAACCATAATTCAGGAAAATTTAATTGGGTTAAATGATAAAGTATAAAGACAAGCATATTTTTCAGTAATAGCAAAAAGGACTGAAATTCATCAAAAATAATTCAAAAATTAATAACTACTCCGCACATGACGCGTATAAAGATATTGTCATGACAAATTTAACGTTGGCTTTTCATTCAAAATAAGAATGAATGAACAAATTACTAAAAATTTTGGTAGGAAATAAGCAAATGCAAAATTGCAGAAAAGTTGATAGGTGTAAAGAAGCAATAAATAGTAAATCCTGAAAAACAAGGGGAAAATTTTCAAATGAAAAGCAAATTTGCTACAAGCTAAGAACCTGCAAATGTGTGAAAATGTTCATAAAAGGATATTTCTACGTAGCAGCCGCGGCGCAGCTTCGATTCTCTTCGAATATGCAAAGGCAATTCAAAGGAAATCGAAGCCAGCCAGACAGACTGTTTGTCCGTTCGCAAACAGACTGAAATATGAAACTCCGCCACATTGTGAAGAATATGAATAAATGAAATGAGCTTTCGAACAAATGTTCAACTAGAATCATCGAAATGAAAGTGAGCGAGAAGCTCTAGAATATCAAGTGAACTTCGTGAAATATCGAAATGGAAGACAATTCAACTGCAACTTGCAGTCTGCAGGATGCTGAATAGTACAAATAATTGTAGCAGTGATTTGAATTGTAAATCTCTAAATTCACTCGCGCTGTAGGGCCATTTATTTATTTATTTAAATATATGTACATATATATTTTATTAAATTTTCTCAGTAACGTTCAGCCGGTTGATGTGTTTCAAGTTCAAATAAATGCTGCGATCAATAAAAATAGCAACAATCAATCACTTTCGAAGAATTCTATTGTCAACGCCAATTACGATGTTATGCGATAAAATATTGTGACGAATATGGGGGTTATACTACGGCAGCTAAGGAAAAGGACACCCTGTGCACGGTTACAGTTGAACAAGCATACGCAAAACAAAAGCTTTAGCAAATATCAGCACCTCTGATTCGAAAGTGTTTTGAAGTTCTGACAAATATTGTGTATTGGAATTTTCTCGTACAATCCAGAAACAGGGCGAGCGAGAAGTTGTAGAATGTTCGACAGTAGCTGGCGAGAAACAGTAACAGGTATAAAAAGCGGCCGCCGGCAGTGTCGAGAGTCGGTCTTTGAGTAATAATTGAACGTGCAACATCGAGTCAGTTACCGAGTATCGTTCACTTAACGTGCAACATCGATTCCGAACGAGTGAACGTGAAGCATCGCAATCACAACCGAGGACAATTCAACTGCAACTGCAAAATAGTGCAAATCTTTGTAACAAAAGGATTGGAATAGTCAATCTTTTATTGGAAGCAATAAAACCGTTACAAGCATTGAGCTTTTTGTGCATTATTCTTGACGATTACACAATCCAGTGATCCGAACCGAAGTAGCGGAGTACTTCAGCGGAATTACGTAACAATTGGTGTCAGAAGTGGGATTGTGCTAATCCAGAATAATGGTGAAGTTCGACCAGTTGAAAGTGGAGCAACTTAAGAATGAGCTGGCCCAGCTAGGGTTGCAGACAACAGGCTCAAAGACCGAATTGCAGCGTCGACTACGAGAGCCATTGGAGGCGAGAGGCTTTAATCTGGCAGAGCATGAGTTTGAGTGCGACTCAAAAGTGGCTGAGATGTCAGAGAAAGACATCGCTCCAGTGAGTATGGACATGAGCCAGTTGCTCGCTGCAATGCAAGGCATGATGGCCGAGAATTCTACAAGAGTTGAACAGAGCATGGGGCAGAAACTTCTAGAAAATTCTGAAATAATGAAGCGAGAATTTATGGAAAATTCTACACGAGTCGAGAAAAAGATGGAAGAAAATTCTACACAACTACGAGAGATTTCTGAGACTTTGACTGGAAAGGTGAACGAGCTGCAAGGAAAAGTTAATGCGCTCGATGAGAGAATGCTGAAAATGGAATCAGGTCGAGATAATTCAATCGCAAGAATAAAAGCGGATCTGGAAAAGCAGCTGCAAGAGCAACTGCAAGAACAATTGCAAGAGCAACTGCAAGAGCTGCAATTGCAAAGCCCACTGCCGCAAATAAGAGAATTCAGTGGTACGAAACTCAAAGCACCTACCTACGATGGGACAACGGCGTTTAACATCTTCCAACTGCAGTTTGAAATGACGGCCGCCCAGAATCGGTGGGGCGACGCAGAAAAGGCAGCGGCTCTGATAGTGGCATTGAAAGGAGCAGCAGCCGAGGTGTTACAGACGATTCCACCAATACTAAGATGCAGCTATGAGGCCATAATAAGTGCGGTAGGAAGGAAGTACGGTAGCGAGCACATGAAGCAGCTGTACTACATCGAGCTGAAGAATCGCAGGCAAAGGAGCGGTGAGAGCTTGCAGGTCTACGCAGCGGACATTGAGCGACTGGCACATTTAGCTCACTCTGACCTGGGCAGTGAACACTTGGAAAAGATGAAGATACAAGCATTCATCGAAGGAATTCGCGATCCAGAAATAAGACGCAGCGCAATAATGATGAGCAAAGCGACATTTACCGAGACGGTTACCAGTGCACTTACATACGAGGCAGCGTGGACCAGCACTATGCAATATTCTGCACCCAAAGTTCGCAGGATGGAAGCCGATGACGATGTTCTGTGTCAAGCAATCAAAACAGAACACTCGCCAGCGGATCGGACGATGAAGAAATTTACAGGAAAATGCTTCTATTGTGACAAAACAGGACACATGGCGAGGGAGTGCCACCTGCGTCGGAAACGTTCCAGATGGCGTATACCAGAACGGAGGTATGGCGAAAGAAAAGAGCGGAGCAGCAACGGCGACAAGGGAGTCGTGATAGAATCAAACAAGAAGCTGGCGAACAAGCAGGAAGAGGCATCCAGCAATCTGGAGGAACGAATTTACGCAGTACCTGTACTAGCATATCCGGTTCCTGGTGAAAAATTCATACTGCGCACGGATGCAAGTGCTACTGGAATCGGAGGAGTCCTTTCACAAGTCATTAAAGGCGAGGAAAAAGTAATTGGCTACTATGGCACTTCTTTAGCAAAACCGGAGAGAAAATACTGCGTCACTAAAAGAGCGGTGCTGGCCGTGGTGAACAGTGTTACACATTTTCACAAATATCTCTTCGGACAGCCGTTCCTGTTAAGAACGGATCATGCGGCACTCAGGTGGCTATTACAACTCAAGAACTCCGAAGGCCAAATTGCTCGATGGTTCGAACGATTGCAGAGGTACGATTTCGAAATAGAGTATCCTGAAGTAAGACTACATGGCAACGCCGATGCGCTATCCAGACGTCCCTGCAATACAGAATGCAGGCATTGCTCCAGAGCAGAGGAAGAAGAAGGACGAATCGATATTCGGTTGCTTAGTGTCTTGCCGGAAGAACAATGGACAGCAGAGCGAATAAGAACCGAGCAAAGAAATGATTCAGATCTGACGAAAATAGTGGACTGCAAAGAAAGAGGTGTACGGCCAAGATTCAAAGAAATAGCGTGTGAAAGCGCCATCACTAAAGCATACTGGGCACAGTGGCAGAGCTTACAACTACGCGACGGGTGCTTGCATCGAAGATGGGAAAGCGAGGACGGAACAGCACATAGAAACTTAATTGTCGTTCCTAAAGTGCGAGTAACGGACATTGTGTCAGCATGTCACAATGGTTCGGGTGACGGTCATCTGGGAATCACCAAGACGGTGGAGAAGATAAATAAACGGTTCTACTGGGTAGGATGTAAGCAATCTGTTGCGGAATGGATTAAGACATGTGACAAATGCGTCACCGCTAAAGAACCCAAAACACGCGAGCCCATCTACGATAACAATGAGGACTTGGCGAGAAATAAGCGGAAGGAATTGGATGCGATGCACCAATATATGCGGAAACGCATGCGGTTGATGAGTGACAAGATGAAGGCCAGATACGATTTGAGGGCAAATTCCGAAGGCTTCGAAGAAGGACAACTAGTGATGCTTTACAACCCACAGCGCAAGAAGGGGCTGTGTCCGAAGTTACAAACGCATTGGGAGGAGCTAGACTGCGTGATCAAGCGATCAAATGACGTCGTATATCGAATACCGTTGAATGGCAAGAAGAGAGTTAAACTTAAAGTAGTCCATTTGGAGAGACTGGCACCCTATAAGGCTAAAGAACCTATCCTTGTTCGGGACGAACAAGTTTAAGAGGAGGGCAGTGTGACGAATATGGGGGTTATACTACGGCAGCTAAGGAAAAGGACACCCTGTGCACGGTTACAGTTGAACAAGCATACGCAAAACAAAAGCTTTAGCAAATATCAGCACCTCTGATTCGAAAGTGTTTTGAAGTTCTGACAAATATTGTGTATTGGAATTTTCTCGTACAATCCAGAAACAGGGCGAGCGAGAAGTTGTAGAATGTTCGACAGTAGCTGGCGAGAAACAGTAACAGGTATAAAAAGCGGCCGCCGGCAGTGTCGAGAGTCGGTCTTTGAGTAATAATTGAACGTGCAACATCGAGTCAGTTACCGAGTATCGTTCACTTAACGTGCAACATCGATTCCGAACGAGTGAACGTGAAGCATCGCAATCACAACCGAGGACAATTCAACTGCAACTGCAAAATAGTGCAAATCTTTGTAACAAAAGGATTGGAATAGTCAATCTGTTATTGGAAGCAATAAAACCGTTACAAGCATTGAGCTTTTTGTGCATTATTCTTGACGATTACACAATCCAGTGATCCGAACAGAAGTAGCGGAGTACTTCAGCGGAATTACGTAACAATATGTTTCATAATTTTCAAACCATAAGCCTATTGTTGCTACTTTAGAATCAAATATCACAACTTCTAATGCAACTGATGAAAATTATATTACTGAATTAAGTAAAGAAAATTTCTACCATTAGAAGTGTTGAATTTATTTACATAAGACAACTAAACAATATAACATATATAATGATCAAGCAAAGCAAAGAACGAATTTAATTTAATTGTCCAAAAAAAGTTTTACTTCAGCCGTGTGGTCTAAGCGCACGTGTTTTTTTATTCGCGTGTAAGCTTTCTATAATTTTTAGCATCTTAGTGGAGAGCCCTAGGTTGCTAAGTTTATGCACTAGTGCATTTCTGTCGATGGAATCGAACGCTGCTTTAAAGTCGACGAAAAACAGGTAAAGTTTTTTGCTGTTATACACATAAAATTTTGCGATATTAGTTAAAACTAAGATATTATCGGCCGTAGAGTACTCTTTCCTGAAGCCCGCTTGAAACTCGCTTAGTAGGCCTTGACGATTAACAAAGTCTGTTATGTGCTGCAACAATATGTATCTTCGATACTGCGTTTATGAAGGAAATGCCTCTGTAGTTGCTCGGCTCACTGCTGTCGCCTTTTTTAAACAACGGAAAAATTATGTTTTTTTGAAAACCTTCTGTATACAAGTAGTTAGAAGCTTCCGTTAACATATCGATGAAAGTTGGGGTTGCATTTTGGAAAAATTCTGAGGGAATACGGTCTTCTCCTGGAGCCTTTTGCTTTGCATCTTTGTAGTATCACGGTTACTTCCTCTACCGAGATTACACGGTCCAGCAATGCATTTTCCACATGTGGTAGCGCATAAGCTATAGCGCTTTTGCTACAATCAGCATTAAGCAGACTTTCAAAATGGGCAGCTAGCACTGGTGCTTGCATTTGCAAACTTCTTACAAATGTTCCGCCGTTTAGTTTCTTCACGTTTCCCCAAAATTCGCGACTACCCCTGCTTTTAGCCAAGGCCATTGCGAGATTGTTTGCGTGCGCTTTTTGCTTCTCTTTGCATAGCTTCTTATACATTTGGTTAGCTTTGGTGTACTGCTTGTATGACTCCGTAGTGTTGACTTTCCGCATTGCCTGCAGCTGGTTAAAAGAGTTTTTTCTTGCCGCTTCACAATCATTATAATACCAGTCTTGATTCCAAACTATCTTTTTCGAGTTCTGCTGTTGTACAGCTGATTCCTTTATGCAAGTTGTTAGTGCTTTGATTCCCTGGATCGAGTTTAACTTCTCTGCAGAAACGGTTTTTAGATTTGATTCCAGTTTCGATTTGAATATTTCGGCATTTTTTGCGTTCCATTTTAACTTAGGCAGCAGACGTAATTCGATTGTGTTCGGTTCTACTGTCACATCCGGCTTAACTTGGACTGCAATCGGGAAATAGTCCGAGTAATTCGTGTTGCACACTTCCATTTCCGTGATATAATCTCGCCAAGCTCCACGCACAAAAGAATAGTCTATCGTCGTTCCAGTATCTCCCCTCGTCAACGTTAGTTCACCAAAAACGTCTGAGACTGTGCATCCATTTAAAACAGTTAACCCCATTGTTTCACTCATCTCAAGAAGCTTGCCACCATTTCCATCTAATTTTTGGTCTTTAGATCGTCTAAGAGTGTGTAGTAGGTGCGCATGCTTCATTAAGCTGGTGTTGAATACTTGCACGTTGCCAATTCTTGCGTTGAAATCACCAATAGCCATTATATCATTATAGCCAAATTCCATTAAAAAATCGTACAAGGTTGAGAAATCGTGCATCCAGTTATTGCAGTTAAGATAAACAGGAATAATATACAGGTTTTCCCGCTGTGTCCGTAGCTGGATTATGGTTCGGCTTGACTTAGTCGTGAATTGACAATTGATGATATTTTTCAAATCTTTTTTGAAACCATAAAGGCACCCTCCGCTGGCTCTACCTCTGCTATGCACGCGTACAGCTGGTATCCAATGAAGCTCAAAGTGTTTAAACAAGTCGTGATAAATTTCTGCGTTTTCCTCTACAAATGTTTCGAACATCATAAACCAGATAAACCAGTAAATTGTTATAAAATCCATGGTCTCGAATTATTTTAGTATTGAAATTGCCAATGCCCCGCCACTTCATAGCACATTAAATGGGCAAGTGGAGAGATTTCACAGTACCTTAGCAGAAATAGCCAGATGTTTGAAGATTGAAAAACAAATAGAAGACACAACTGAACTTGTTTTGTTAGCTACAATAGAGTATAATAAAACAATTCACACGATCAAAAATAAAGCTCCAATAAGTATTTTTCATTCTACATCCACAGGCATAAATAGTGAAGTAACAGATCATCTAAGAGCAGCTCAACACAGCATGCTCCAATATCATAATAAAAACAGAGCCCCAGTAACATATAAAGTTGGTGACAAGGCCCTTGTAAAGTTAAACAGAAGATTAGGCAATAAGTTAACTCCCCTATATTCCGAGCAAGTCGTAAGGAAAGACTTAGGGGTAACTTAACTGTCCAAATTACAGGGAGGGTGGTCCATAAGGACAACCTTCGAAATAAATAAAAATCGTTAACCAGTTCGTTTGTCACTTTGACAAAAAATAGGCCTTTTAAATCCGTTAATGCTTGATCACTTCGAAATAAATTCACTGATAGAGAATGAACATCTCACAAATAACCAATTGCTGATTTAATGTTAGCATCTAAATTTAAAGTACTACAAAACAATGATGTAATTATATTTCCTATTAAATATCCTAGATCTAAGTTAGTTTGTAAACAACTTTTAGTTTTCCCAGTGGCTCACAATAATACAATGTTGTACAGTAAAATCGTACAGTATCGTAAACAAAACCTACTATACCCGAGCTCTATACATGCGTTCGCCCATGACGTATTTATTCGGATCGTAACGCAGAAATTATAACCGAAATTGGTCTCTCTCATACATTTACGTCTGCTCTGATGCTCTGAGAGAATGAGAGTGCTTCTTTGCAGAAAAGTGCTGCCACTACTCTTCGATTTTAGTTTAACAAAAAAAGTGGATTATTATTGCTGTTTATGCCAAAACCCATCAGCCACTGCCCACCTGCATTACACATAAATGCAGCTGGCAACCCGGGCCATGTTTCGGCTCTAACAGAGCACGAACTTTGCCCTTTGTCGTTGGCTGGCCCAGGCCGCTTAAAATGCACTTTGTGACGAGTCACGGCAATCGTTCTGTGACCCCCGAAGCTGCTGCATCTCTCGATTGTATTAGTGTAAGTTGAATATTGGAAATAAATCGAAAACCTATCCCCCGGAACACGAAAACTGTTGTGTTTTTAATTCCGACCCCCCATTTTCCTACAAGCTTTCAGCCATTGCTCCGTGAACCAGGATACTCCAGGCCTCATCGGCACCCGACTCGCGGAACTGACACCCCGGTCAGCTCCCGCTAAAACAATTGCCAAAATTAGTTTATAGAAGTAGATCAGAATAAATATATTTAAAAATTAAGATAATTCTGTGTCATAGATTTCATAAAGAATGTAGTATTTAACATCAACAGCAAAATGAACAGCGTGTTTACTTTGTGCACGAAACTATACGGCAGCAAGGCAGTAATAACCAAAACAGAAATCTGCAAAAAAGCGACAGCTGCAATACGATTTTCACTAAACGGCCCAAATTTTGCCGTTACGATTAATTACGATCACTAACTGGCGCTTTATTCAGTAAACGAAAGCGCTGGAGCTACCAGAGAAATTTGCGAACTATCATCAAAAACAAGCTGCGCGTAACAATTAACGTCCGGTTCTAAAGCCCAATGCAGAACAATCTTAAACCATTTGCCTCCTATTAATGAAGTCAGTGAAGGCATCGTCATTATAAATGATCAGCAAGCAATGGTAACAATCGCGAAATCGCGAACGACACCACCAACTTAGTCAAAGGCATTTACATACATATGTATATCAATACATCAGCAGGAAGGGATTGTGCGGTGATTTTTGCCTCCGTAAAGAATCCGTACTTACCCGGTGAATACCAAGTTCTGAACAGTGACACTTTCTGGAAACGCGTGCAAAAGAGTGGCGAATCCACTGATAGTGAAGATTTCGCCAATCTGGGACACAATATTGTTAAATTTGTGAAATTTGTTTTTCACTTTGCAAACTTATTGGTGCTGAATTCAACTTTTCTTTTGGCAACAAAAGGATCCCGCGCAACTTCATCAGCGGATAGACAAAAATCAGCTGATCAATTTGACAGCGCTGGTTCGTGTCTGTCACCAACATAACAGTTTGACAGCCACTGGAGCTTTTTGCTCGGATCAGTTGCAAAGCTCGCGTGCAAAATCCAGTGCACAAAAGCTTTCAACAGGAGCGGACCATGAATGGAGAGGGCCCGCAGACGAAGGGGCGGAAAAATGCAGCAGGAGATACAAACCAGCGTGAGACACGAAAGGTGGGAATCACCACACCTAATAGTGAAATTCCAAACCCGTTCAGGCGAAAAAGTTTACTTATGATGTGACCACCAGAGAAACGAGATGCGGAAAAACCAGAAGCAGGGGCCACGCCAGCAATTGCAGCTGAAACCGTAGCACTGCCGGCTAAACAAACCCCTACAGCGGAAACAAGTAACAGTCCACTACGACAACTGGGCATAAAAATAGAGGAATTGACTGAGATGATGACCAGCCAACGCCACATAAATCAGCAAATGAAGGAGCTCGTTTACACTATAGCAGCGTTGCATACACAGGTAACCACCTCTGTCACTGAGTCAAAACCTACTGTAGCAGAAAACGCACAGCTAGAAAAGAGCATGGCCCCGATGGAAGCTAGCACCAGCGATAAAACGAGCAAGAGACAACGCGATGTGGAGGAGCAACTCCCTCTACCCAAGAAAAACAAAAATATTGTGGAAGGAGTTAGGACGCGCTCAAGCAGCAGCAGCGAAAGCAACAAAGATGCGTGGAATGTTGTAACCAATCAAAAACGCAAAGAAGGCCACGAAAAAACAGCGAACCAACAAAGAGCCCATGCGAAGGAGCGTGTTCCCATACAGAAAAGCGAAAGGACAGATGCCATTCTTATTGCGAAAACTGGCGAGATGTCATACGCACACATGCTGAGGATTATTAAATCTAACCCGGAACTGCAGGCACTGGGTGAAAATGTTGTTGGTACTACAAAACGCAGCTACCGTCAAAGTGTTATGCGATGAGGTAACCATCGAAGTGCGCGATCTTGTCGAAATAACCACGTGGGAGGATATCTGCTGGGCAATTGTCCAACAGCATCCAAGCATTAGCGCGATGTCAACCAGCGCTCTAAAATCCATGAGGACTGGAAGGGATGGCACACAAACCGCGCTGATAAGACTGCCAGCCACTGAAGCCAACACTCTTGTGCAAGCTGGTCTTATTAAAGTCGGCAAGTCCCCGTAAGGGAAGAGGAAACGGGAGGACCCCAATGTATTGGTGGAATGCTGACATAGCCAAACTGCGATCCGCCTGCCACAAAGCGCGGCGTAAACACCAACGAGCTCGAGGAAAAGAAAACTTTACTGAATTACAACGTGCTTTTAACCCTGGAGAGCTAACCTTCGTCGTTTCGACGAACACGCGACAGAAAATTCGCTGTCTCTTTTCGGCGCACGCGTCGATCATCACAACGTTGCTTGTCAACTCATTGTTCACCGAGCTCTTTTGAGAGGCAACCGTGTCCGCCGGGTAACTGCGATATTTTTCGAGATATTACGATAGTGTTCGTCGTTTCGACGAATGGTTAGCGTTTGTGTTAGTATTTTTGCAACTGATGTTTTTTATTTCCTACAGTTTTTATCATGACTTCAAGACATTTCTGTCTGATAAACCTATAGCACGTTTGTTATTTATTTCATGAGGAAGAAACACTCGTAACTTGTAGAACCCTGGCTGAAAATCTGACTTCAAATTCGTACCATGCCGACGCACACCAAAAACAAAACCACAGATATATTAGCTTCAAATAATGGTGGACATCAAGTTTAAGGCCAGCCATCATCCTGGAATGACCTGCAACCATCAGAGGCACCAAATAGTTAAAAAAAGAATAGCTTGTGGTCCATGTTCTTATAAAAATAGGCACATGACAAAGTCAGTATGCGCAAAATGTAACACTGCAATTTGTTGTGAACATAAAGTTGATTTTTGCATAAAACGCTCATCAAAAAATTAGTTTTTTATATTTTTTCTAAATAATGACTGTTGGGATGGCAAGCTTTTTTGCCAACCTTTGATATTCTAAAAGAGAAGAATCCTCGCTTGCGAGTTTTAGTACTATATTTCTGCGTCGAAGCGTATGAATGTAAGAGCAACAATTAGAATATATAAATTGCGAATTATAGCTGTGCGTCGATTGCGCGTGCTGAACGATGCGTGTGCCAAAGTGTTGGCGCCGATTGCGCCTGACAAGTTGTGCGCCGATGAGTCCGCTGCTAAGTCCTTTCGCCAGGTGGTGTGCCGAATGCGCACGCTTGCAGCAACTGCGGAGCGCCGATGCGCCCGCTGCTGGCAAGAACTGCTCGATGATGATGTTTTCACGACGACGGTCCGAACAAGAGAGAGAGAGTAAAAAGCGAGTCATCCGCACAGGAAACGAAAAAGTTGCTAAAATTAAAGCCTTGTTCACATTCGACTTTTGCTTCGCTTTGCTTCAGAATTTCGCTTTGACAGATAAGTTCAATACATGCTTTTATATGAGGTTTGCTAAATAGAACGCGAGGAAAGCGAAGCGAAGCAAAATGTTGGGCAACTCTCAACTTTTATGCGCTTTGCCAATCAGCTGTTGAAATTGTTTGTGATATTTTTCATTTTCTCGAGCGCTTGCAGTTGGTTTCATTTTCTCGTGCGTTTGCGTTTTCAATTTAGACACTCGCGAATTTCAAACATTAGTAGCATAACTACTACTACTTCAATTATATCAGTCAAATCCAAAGCTAAAGCGTTCATTGTAGCAAACCTTCAACATTTCACGCTTTGTTATTAAATCTCGAACTGTCAAGCAAAGCGAGGAAAGTCGAATGTAAACGAGGCTTAATGGTCGACTGTCAAATGACAGCTCGACCAGCTGTGATGTGCACAGCGGCTAATGCTTGGAAGCTTGGCGGCTGTTGACGGGCGGGGCCTGGTCCCGACATATTCCCCCCGTTGAAAGCCTCGCGCTTTCAAAACTATTGATGCTTGATGGAAGGATGGCCAGTTTTCGAACAGTGCCTGTAGCAATGTCCAGAAGGCGTAGAGTTCCGAAATGTGTGGGTTGTGCAATGCACCGGATTGTGCATGTAGGATTCCGGAATGCGTGAATTTGCAGCGCGCCGAATTGCGCCTGCAGTGCGCCGATTGCGCAAGTGTAGCTGGAGACCTCCCAAGCCATGTAGTGCGCCGAATGTGCACGCTGCAGCAACTAGTGGTGCGCCGAATTGCACACGCTGCTGGCTGGAGATGCTCGCGTAGATGGTGCATTCTCTAAAGTTGTTTGCGCCGATGCGCTGGATGTTGCGCCAATGCGTACTCCAAAAGTTGTTTGCGCCAATGCGCTGGATGTTGCGCCAATGCGTACTCCAAAAGTTGTTTGCGCCAATGCGCTGGATGTTGCGCCAATGCGTACTCCAAAAGTTGTTTGCGCCAATGCGCCGGATGTTGCGCCAATGCGCACTCCAAAAGTTGTGTACGCCAATGCGTAAGTGTAGCTGGAGACCTCCCAAGCCATATGGTCCGAAGGCGCACGCTACAGCAACTGGTGGTGCGCCGAATTGCGCACGCTGCTGGCAAAGCTGCTCGATTAATGCCTCGCTTCCGTCCTGCAGCGCGTGCTTAACTCGCGCATGAGCCTTGACTTAACCTCAATGTAGGTAGACGTAATGGTGGAGCGCGAATCGCTGACGAGCTCTTCATGTTCTTCTTCTTCCAGGCTGGACTGCACGCGATCGTAATTCGTGAACATTCGCTCCAAAAGTTCAAGGCGCACGTTCAAGTCAGCTTCGTCGAAATCTGCCATAGACGTCAAAGAACCACCAAACTCCATTAATTGCATCGAAATGGATATGCTTTTCTTTTTGTAGAATGAAATGGCGCCTGCGCCATCTGCGCCTGCAGTCGGAGTTGAGGTGCTGTTGTTCGCCATGGTTATGTCAGCACCACGTGGTCTTGCACAAAAGAAAGTAAAATGAAATGCGTGATCTTGTGCCGATCACGTCGGGGTCACCAAATGTTGGGATGGCAAGCTTTTTGCCAACCTTTGATATTCTAAAAGAGAAGAATCCTCGCTTGCGAGTTTTAGTACTATATTTCTGCGTCGGATCGCATGAATGTAAGAGCAACAATTAGAATATACAAATTGCGAATTATAGTTGTGCGCCGATTGCGCGTGCTGAAGGATGCGTGTGCCAAAGTGTTGGTGCCGATTGCGCCTGACAAGTTGTGCGCCGATTGCGCGTGCTGCTTGCTCCGAAGTTCTTTCGCCAGGTGGTGCGCCGAATGCGCACGCTTGCAGCAACTGTGGAGCGCCGATGCGCCCGCTGCTGGCAGGAACTGCTCGATGATGATGTTTTCACGACGACGGTCCGAACAAGAGAGAGAGTAAAAAGCGAGTCATCCGCACAGGAAACGAAAAAGTAGCTAAAATTAATGGTCGACTGTCAAATGACAGCTCGACGAGCTGTGATGTGCACAGCGGCTAATGCTTGGAAGCTTGGCGGCTGTTGACGGGCCGGGCCTGGTCCCGACAATGACAGTATTATAATTTAAGAACGCCAAAAAATAAACGGCAGTTTTTCGGTTTCTTTAATTTAAATTTTTATAAATATGTTATCTCCCCTGATCCTATTAAAGCCAATGCCTTACTAAAAGTGTTATAAAATATATTTAATTTGTAATAAAACATAACTTAATTGTTTTATTTTATAGAATAATAGGGGATAAACATTTCTGTGCAATAAACATAACGAAAAGTTAGTGATATAAATTTTAATAAAACACCTCAAAAATGTTCGTCGAATCGACGAATGGTTAGCGTTTGTGGGGTGTGAGCGAAGGTTAGCTCTCCAGGGTTAAAGAAGTACGAAAGAAGCTCAGCAAAGCCATTTCGAAGAGCAAAAGCGACGCGTTTCGATCACTGGTAGCTGAGGTCGAAGAGAACCCCTGGGGAAGCGCTTACAAAATAGCAATGAAAAAATTGAAGAGCAGTACGGGAGGCGCTCCAATATGCGCGGAAACTATGGCTAAAATCGTAAATGGACTGTTCCCTGGCGAAGAAAATAAAACTGCACACCCGGAGTGGACTACCGACCCACAAACGATACCACCTGTTACGAACGATGAAGTTCTTCTAGCCGCGCATGGTATTAAGAACCACAAAACGCCTGGCCTGGACGGCATCCCAAATGTGGTCATCAAAACAGCAATGAAGACGGAAGCAGACATTTTCAGCACACTCTACACAACGTGCCTAATGGAAGGAGTATTCCCGCGAATCTGGAAGCGCCAACGACTTGTGCTCATCCCTAAGGGTAATAAACCGCCAGGAGAACCGTCATCGTACCGGCCCCTATGTATGCTGGATACAGCTGAAAAATCTTTGAGAAAATAATCTGTTTCCGACTTGAAAAATACACGGAGAGCACCACCGGGCTATCGAAATGGCAGTATGGATTCCGGAAGAAGCGAAGCACAGCGGACGCTGTTACTGCTGTCTACGGAAAGAACTAGAAGGCACGCGCTGGAAGGGAGGAAAAAAGCAGTACTGTGAAGTGGTCACACTAGACGTGAAGAACGCATTAAACTCAGCCAGTTGGAGCCACATACTCGACGCATTGAGCAGTTTAAATGTTCCATTGTACCTGAGAAAAATTGTTTCAAGCTATTTCAGCCAGAGACTGCTGCTGTACGACACAGAGGAGGGCCCTAAAACATACGAAGTCACAAGAGGAGTTCCTCAAGGGTCGGTTCTTGGACCACTCCTATGGAATGTTATGTACAACGGAGTGTTAGAGATACAAAAGCCTGAAGGAGTAGAAGTCGTTGGCTATGCCGACGATATTGCTGTGGTGGTAGTGGCAAAAACACTGGAGGAAGTGACGCATCGCTGCAACACAACAATAACAAATATTAAGGCGTGGCTTCATGATGCAAATCTTGAGCTTGCAGACCACAAGACGGAAGCAGTCTTGATAAGCAGTCGGAAGAGGGTGGAGAGCATCGCATTACGCGTAGGCAACCACACTGTACAGTCGGCTCCGCACATAAAATACCTGGGCGTGCTTCTGGACCACAGAATAAACTTAATAAATAGAACATCCACACGCAAGGAAATACTAGAAAGCTAGTTCTAAGCCTGGTTCGCGGGTTGTTCCGCCAATTATTAATAACATTAAAAGATAAGCTTCAAAAGCTGTCTATTTGGAATGTTCGGATACGAAAATTGATATTTATTTTGGCGAACATTTGTCCCGTTTTCAGCATTCGTTTCGCGAATGTCGATCTGTTCACACTTAGATAGCGCTACTGTCCGGTGCTAGAACCAATATTTCAAACACGATCTTTGGCTAGTTGCCTCCAATTTCGCACTCCAAGGCGTGGGAGATTTTGTCTACTGATACGCGTTACGAAAGGCAATGACTTTCTCTATCACGTTGTATCTGTGGGTTGGAAGATCGGTCTATATTGACTGAGCTTACCAAATCTCGATATAATTACTTATTCCAAATTTAAACGAAAACTTCAGATAAACGAAAAAAAATTTGTGAGAATTTTTGTATTTCATTTAAGCGGCGGGATGGGAAAAATATCACTTACCAAAGTATCTGCAACTTTTGTTCAAACTTTAAAACTTGATGAGAAGCGAAATGACACAAAATTCAAGTATGTAATGGCCAATTGTATGTAACGTGCTCACGTGTCGGCAAATCATCCGCTTTATTTGTGAAGGCTCCAGATAAAAAAAAGGCAAGTGCGAGTCGGTCTCGCGCACTTAGGGTTCCGTATCAGAAATAACCTTTTAGAGTTCGAATTTAGTTTCTCCTTGCCCGCCTGTCCGTACAATTTCAGACATTTTTACCTACATCTTCGAAACCAATTCACCGAATATTATGAAAAAAACATTTTTGGAATCCATGGACGTCACCCTTTCTAACGATACCCCACTCGACATAAACAACAACAAAAAATTTCTGATGGGGGTCATCTTAAATAAAAAATAAATAGATATTTAAAAAATTCGAAAGAAGGGGCTGCCATTCAGACCTGCGTGAACAAATACCTAGTAACTCTGATTTAATCAAAATTTTCGGTTGAGAAATGATGTGTGCAGATGGGGTCATGTGGGGATAGGTCAGTTTTTCTCACATTTTTAGCTAGTATATCTTTCTAAACCGTTTACATAAAAAAATACGTTTCGTAATCTATGAATGTAGCCCTTTCTAACGATACCCGACACGATTCGTTATAAAAATATTTTTTATTATTTTTGTCCGACCCGAAAACCTTTAAAAATCATAAAAAAATATTTCTTAACTTGGAAATATGTTTAGTTTATGAAGACCTAAGGATCGTGCAAAATTTCAGGTTTCTACGATGAAAAAAGAGCGTTTTATATACACACTCCGAAAACAAAAGTGACCTTATAAGTGTTCCCGTTTCTTCCCTTTAGGGGAACGGAACTCTAAAAAAACGAAAAACATTGTTTATCATATCTAATATATAAAAATGAATGTTTGTTTGTCTGTCTGTCTGTCTGTCTGTCCGGCTATACAAAGCTACGCGCGTTGACCGATTTCAGCCAAACTTTATACCAATATTGTTGAAGACCAAAGGAAGGCGACTGTATATAAAATTTTTCGATTCATCAAGAGGGCGTGGCACCTACCATACAACTTAAATATTTGATTTGGTATATCTTTAAAACCACATGTCATACAACGTTAAAATTTTGTATTCTGTTAGTATTTAGTTGTGCCCTCTTGCTTAAAAAAATTTAGGGGCGTGGGACAAGGGGGAGTGGCACTCCCTATACAACTTAAATATTTGATTTGGCATATCTTTAAAACTACAAGTCACGCAGCATTGAAATTCCGTATGCAGGCCCCTCTTAGATGCTTCGTCCCACGGGTAAAATTTTATGGGCGTAGGACAAGGGGCGTGGCACTTTTCAATCAACTATACATTTGGGTATAACTTAAGAACTATACAGCACACATAAATGAAACACGATACGAACTTACTACATGTCCGTATCCTTCAACTCGGAAAATGGGGCGGGCATTGGGCAAGGGGCGTGGCACCTCTCATACAACGTAAATATTTCATTTGGTATACCTTTAAAACTACATGTCATACAACGTTAAAATTTTGTATTCTGTTAGTATTTAGTCATGCATTCACGTAAACATTTTTACATTATTTGGGTTTTATATATGTACTAGCTGTCCCGGCAAACGCTGTTCTGCCTAAAATAATTATTTTATTCCAAGATTTGTTTTTAAATGTATTTCAATAATGGTAGGAATTTTTTTGATAATATGAAAATTATGTACAGGAAGAATAGGTTTTCGTGAATAGGTAATCTACATACACAGATTCCCCGTATGATGTGGCACTCGGGTAAAGCCGGGTGAATCAGCTAGTTATATATAAAAGACTTCGTCATTGATTTACTGCCTCATTAACGCAAACGGAAATGAGCAAGCAACTCAGAAAATGAGACGCGCATTGGAGTGATCCCAAGTCTATGGAGTGAGCCCAAACATGACCCCAATATCCCAAAAAATAAAAATTGTCCAAAATTGAGTCAGTGGGCGCCTCTCAAAAACTAGTAAAGCAATAATGAATTAGTTGAATAACATTTGAATATATTGAATGGCTTTTTTTACCGAACAAAATTTTACCATCGTGTGAAAAGTAAAACTGTAAACAACAAAACGACATAATAGACGTCGGATGGCCAACTGTTGCGGGCAAAATGGAGTAATGCCGGGCCCAGCTAGTAAATAAATAAAAATAGGCGTTGTCCGCCGATATACATATCGCTGGCAAAATGTACAAAGGCCTTAACTAACATTTCTGAAATTTTTCAGGAGAAGCAAAAAACAACGTAATATTTCATTGCATGTATGTACATAGAAAGGGCTATTTTGTACTAGCTATAAAATCATAATTTTTGGCTTTAAGACTCCAATTTTTTGTAAGGAGGTGTATTTTAATATAGGCTACCAGAAACTGTAAAAAATGTGTTTCGTAAAAAATGTTAGTTAGGGCCTTTGTACATTTTGCCAGCGATATATAATGAACTAAATAGATATAAAAGCTTAATACTTACAGCATTAGATGTATTTATATCAGTTATTTGACCAGACTCCAAAAACTCAACTACTTTGGTCAAATCACCGCTGCGTGCAGAGCGTAGAAAGCATATTGTTGCATCATTCTGTAAAACATGAAGATATAATAGTTATATTATTAAAGATTGCAGTGTACAGTGAGACGAAGTTATTTTTAGGACTTCATAGGAATTAACCATAACGTAGGAATTTTCAAAAGGAGTGGAGTCGGTGAATCAAACCCCAGCTCATAATATCTAATAAAAAAAAAGTTTCTTCGCTTCTTTGAAAGTGGCGCCGCACAGTGTAACGAGGTGGCCAAAATGGAAAAAATTAATATGTATTGTAATTATAAAAATGTATTAATGCACATGAGTAGTAAATACTTGAAACTATAAGAATTCCAAAAAATTTCGAAAATAAACCAAAAATTTAAGTACTAAATCAACCTTTGAAAAATGACTTTCTCAGGAAAGTATTTCTTAGCAAAAATTACCATTATTTTTAATTTATTTAGAAATTTTTTTTTTTTTTCAGCTTAATTATTTATTGAATCTTCATTTATATGAACTAACAATAAGTAGGATAAATCTTAAAACTAATTCAAAATTTGTAATTCTCACCATTGTGGGAATTAATAGATTACAGTAAAGCAATATTTAAAGAAATAGTATAAAAGGATTCACTTCAAATGGAATGCAAGTCTCGCCTTTTTAATCGAGAGTAGTTTGCAGAGCATAGCAGATTTTTTGCCAGTTCGTTGGGATGTCGTGACAGTCGGTCGTTGTATTTAAGGCATAACCCAGATAGTTCACTTTTTACCAGTGGGATACTGAGGTCTCTGTGGATGTCGTCGTTGCGCACGAACCATGGAGCACCGGTGATAGTACGTAAAATTTTGGATTGTGATCGCTGGATGATTTCAACATTGGATGCGCTTGCTTTGCCCCATAGCTGTGCTCCATATGCCCAAATTGGTTTAATGGTTGCCTTATACAGAAGCACCTTATGTGGAAGTCGAAGTCTTGACTTTTTGTTGAGCAGCCAGTTTATTTTTTGTGCTTTTAATTTAATTTGAGTCCTTTTTGCCTCTATGTGTTTTCGCCAAGTCAGCCTTCGATCAAGGTGGATACCCAAATAGGTCACCTCGTTTGTCTGGGGAATAGTTATCTTATTTAGTGTTAGAGGAGGGCAAGTTTCTTTCCGTAGAGTAAAAGTAACGTGAACGTATTTAGAAATGCTGTAACTTTTTTATTTGTGAAGCGAATCTCATGCAGTTTTTTTTCAATTAAACTTATGTATCTCTATGTTGCAAGCCTGTTATCGGTTTTTTATTTTGCCAGTTTAAAAGTACCATTTTTTGAAAAATGTAGAATACCCAAGTCAAAACAAATCGAAAAAGCGGTTGAAAAGTTTGGATTGAGTTTAAAAAACGCTCCTCAAAACACCTCTTAGATTTTTTAAATATAGTTCAATAATAGTATGTATAAAATAAATCAGTTAACTCCAGCTGCTAATAATTGCTACTCCGTCTTTAACAACCTTTTTTCTAGTGGCACCTGTGCTGAAATTCTGCGACCTTTTTCGAGTGTGGCGCTCGGCGATTAAACCAAATAGACAGACTGCGTTACAGAATAGCGTGGAGAGTAAATGAGAATCTTATATTTTAAAAACAATTTCTCTAGGGAATTATAATTATACGCTCCTGGCATGAGTATGTCATTTTTTACGGAAATCAATTTTTCAGGTACTAGACCCTTTTGTCTTACCACGCCCAATTTTTTTAATTTAGTTGATATTGATAACTACTACATTTACTTAAAATATGAGCACTATAGCTTCATTAGTTTTCAAAATATGTATTTCATTTTTTATAATCAGATTGTGCCACGCCCACTAGGCTTACGAAAAATCTGATAAGATTTTTGAAATCAGACGCATTAAGTCTATAATTTCATAGTAATCCGATAACTCCTTCTAGTTTTGGCCGCGAGTTGTACTAAGTCGTTACACTGTGCGCCGTCTCTTGCGAGTTAGTTGGCAACTCTCCGTGAGTATACTTTGCCATGTCAATAAAAACTTCTCAATTTCCGTTAGGAAGCGGCTGCAGGATAAATGAGTAGGTCCTGTTATCTTGTGCTAAAAATAGAACGAGCACATACACTATAATGTGAGAAAGCTAATGGCCGAGTTCTAATGGTGCGTGCGTGCGCCACATTGCGCCACATTGCGCTGACAGCTAAGTTGAACTAGTGCAAACATATGAAGAGAGTGCCAATGAGCGGCGCGCTGAGCGCAGAGCGCAGAAAGTTGACCAACTTTCAACTTTTGCTGCACTCTTTTGCGCTGACAGCTCATCTACAGCTCACATACACACCTTGTGATTGCCATCAGTGTGAAATAAAAGTGTGGTAGCTGAATATATTTTTATGTTGTACTTATTTCAATCAATATTAGGTTTAAACGATATATACACAATATTAAAAGTTAATATAGCTATAAACTTGGGACGAAATATGTTCTGTAAACTATTTAAGAATGTTTACTGCTCAAGTTGTAAATTGCCGAAATGGGGTGACTCTTTTTGGAGCGCACGCATTCCGTGCATTGGAACAGCTCAAGTGCGCTTCAAATTTTTTCGCTTACGCACTGGCGCACGCACGCACCATTAGAACTCGGCCATAAGGCCTAAGCCCACACGGGCTGTTGCGCCAATCAATTATTATAATTATAGAGGGACCAAAGAGCATTCTTTTAAGTATAATTAGATAAATTTAAGCCATTTTAAAGAAAAAATTCCGAGGTAGGTGGACTTATAGGTTCAATGTGGGTGTGTACTTGAACCGATTTGGGTAATCTCGGAACTTAAACTATGTTAAGGCTCACTGTAACTGTGTCCCAAATTTAGTTCAAATCGAAGAAAGCTTAATGTCTTTATACTTATGCATATACCTAGGACGGCTTCTTTAATGCATTAAAATTTTCACACAAAGTTAATATACTCTATTACCATAGGTCTAGGGTAAACAAAGACATTCGTAATTGTTGTACGATTCGATTTGCTGTAAAATACGTTTTTTTTTATTTATCAATACTTAAACCCCGGTATTGGAAGGGCACGAACTGCCAAGTCTAGACTTCAAAAATGCTGGCTGTTCTTGGGAAAGTACATATAAATTACGATATATTAGTAATATTATTTAATTCTATTTGCTAATAGTTTCTGTGTTCTGCGTTTTTTGTGAATTACCTGCTTTGCGTATTTTACCTTGCTGTTTGCAATGCTTTTATTATAATTTGTCGCCGTTTGCTGCACGGCCAATTGGTGATCATAATTTTGCTGCTGTGTTGTTGCTTGTGATGTCATCTCTCCAACGACAGCTCTATTATTGTTATGTTGTTGCTTTGTTATCGATGACACATTTCCATTTTGTATTTCGCCGAGGGTCATTTTTATACTAATTCAATGTGTTTCACTTTTTCTCTACAAACTGGCAAAAAAATACACACATACATACATTTGCTGTAAACGTATCCAGCCGCCCAGCCTCCTATACACAAGCAAGCGCCGCTAAAACATGTGTTATACGTGTGTTCACATATGCGCGCTAGACGATGCCAAAATTAGACCAAACGCGCATTCTTGCGTGCGAATTGGAAGAAAATTCTAACTGGCCGGACACTTCAGCCGTTAATCGGCAGTCAGCACAATAAAAAGCAAGATTTAGGATTACGATTTTAATCGTTACATTTACATTTTTAAAGCTGCTGTGAAAGCGGCGTAGCCGATAAAAAAAATTTTCTCTTCCATAGTTTCTTTTATTGTAACTATAGCCAAACTATACCCGACTTAAGCTTTAAACACATCAAAATCGCGAGGCAAGTTTTTCGCGGCGAACAATGGCGTCTGACGACAGTCGTCGTGGAATTTCACCCAGTGAAACAGAATGGGAGCGAAATTCGCATCAATTGATTCGGAAACAAGTAAGAAAGCATCAGTCGGGTTTCACCGACAGAGTAATACCCTACACCAAGTAACTGAGTGGGCCGACCACGCCCATTTTTGGAGAATTAAAAGGTGTTCTTACCAGCAATGAAGTGACCAAATATGGACGGACGGTGTATATGTTATGGAAGTTATAAGGATTTTCCGCTTACCGTCTATATAGTGGGCGGACCACGCCCATTTTTTTTATGACGTAGAGGGCCCACACCTTACCTTAAATACCAAATACCATTCCTTTAAATGAGTAATTAAACAAATTTAAGCAATTTTACTGGAAATATTCCGGGGTAGTGGGACTTACTGGCCCATTGTGGGCGTTTCCATCAGCCGATTTTGCTAATCTCGGAACTTGAAGTAGTGGAAGGTCGGACACTGCGACTATGTGCCAAATTTTGTCCAAATCAGATAACTCCTTCTCTCTCTCCTGTGGCCACGGACAGCAAGACAGACGGACAACCGGAAATCAACACAGAAAGTAATTCTAAGCATCTATATAATAAAAGCCCTCGTCATTGCCTCATTGCCTCACTGATTGTCATTAACTCAAACGCTTCATATAAAAGTTTAGAAAGCAAGCAAGAGCTGTGATAGCACACTGAGTAAGGCGCTGGCACAGAAATCGAAAGTGCGTAAGTTCGATCCCTGTCAATTCCTATTTTTTTTCAGTATTAAATTTGTTCAGTCACACGAACGGCTTCTATAAAACTCTATTAGAACATGAGGAGGCAAGAGCCGTGATAGCACAGGGAGTAAGGCGCTGGCGCAGAAACCGAAAGTGCGTAAGTTCGATCCCTGGCAATTCTTATTTTTTTTTTTCGGTATTAAATTTGTTCAGTCACACGAACGGCTTCTATAAAACTCTATTAGAACATGAGGAGGCAAGAGCTGTGATAGCACAGGGAGTAAGGCGCTGGCACAGAAACCGAAAGTGCGTAAGTTCGATCCCTGGTAATTCTTATTTTTTTTCAGTATTAAATTTGTTCAGTCACACGAACGGCTTCTATAAAACTCTATTAGAACATGAGGAGGCAAGAGCCGTGATAGCACAGGGAGTAAGGCGCTGGCGCAGAAAAGGAAAGTGCGTGAGTTCGATCCCTGGCAGGGTATCCTTATTTTTTTTCGGTATCAATTAATTACTGGAAAGGCCACAGTAGTTTTTAGTTTCTGAGTTGACCACAAGATGGCGCCACTCGGAACTAAAGAGAAATTTTGATCTACAGCTTAGGAACTAAAAGTCGTGCAGCATTGAAATTCC
Organism: Neria commutata; assembly: GCA_963457695.1. NCBI lineage: Eukaryota > Metazoa > Arthropoda > Insecta > Diptera > Micropezidae > Neria > Neria commutata. The sequence goes on from OY735250.1 coordinate 1,504,846, forward strand.
GTATGCAGTCGCCTCATGGATGTGTCGTCCCATTGGCAAAATTTTATGGGCGTAGGATAAGGGGCGTGGCACTTTTTTATCAACTCCAGATTTGTGTATAACTTTAGAACTACACATCACACATCAATGAAACTCGGTAGGAACTTACTACACCTCCATACCCTTCTACTGGGAAAATAAGACGGGCAGTGGACAAGAGGGCGTGGCACCGCCCATACAAACCAAAATGTTTATATCGAATAGCTTTGGAATTAAAAGTCGTGCAGCATTAAAATTCCGTACGCAGTCGCCTCTTGGATGCGTCGTCCCACTGACAAAATTGTATGGTCATATGACAAGGGGCGTGGCACTTTTCAACCAACTACACATTTGGTTATAACTTTAGAACTATGCATCATACATCAATGAAACCCGATAGGAACTTACTACATATCCGTATCCTTCAACTCGGAAAATGAGACGGGAATTGGAGTGATCCCAAGTCTATGGAGTGAGACCAAACAATACCCCAATATCCCTAAAAATAAAAATTGTCCAAAAGTGAGTCAGTGGGCGCCACGGGCGCCTTTCAAAAACTAGTTTCTATATACTTATGTCTATACCTAGGATGGCTATTTTAATGCGTTACAATTTTCGCAGAAAGTTATTATACCCTATTACCATAGGTGTAGGGTATAAAAATCTTCACAACAAGCACAGAAATAAAAAAAATCAAGGAAACCAAGAATTCACGAATTTTCCGAGATGTAAAACTATAAAAATTGTTTCCGCACAAAAATCTACAAGTTCTTTAATTCAATTTATTGATTTTCCACCACTGACAGCTGCACAGCTTATTTTTTCACTAGGCGGCAGCGACAAAATTAAAATTTGTTCTATCGCCGGCGAATTGTCGCGAGGCGAACTTCGCTGTCGTCATCATTGTGGGCAATCACATGCACTGCTGCGTGTTTTAATTTTGACAGCGCACGTTCGCCGCGAAAATTTGGCCTCGCGATTTGATTGTGTTTAATGGTAGAATTACTCTAGCGGTAAGGTTAGAAATCGTGTCAGCTGACACAATCTATCTTACCCGAACACAATGTTCACTATTACTCTGACCGGATTGAGTAGTAGAAATTTCTGCGTCGATTAGAAAACTACTGCAAAAGTCGTGTCAGCTGTGAAAAGAATGTTGCCACCCAAAAAATTCATTGAAAATTGAAATAGAATTAATGCTTTTCCTATGCAAGAGGTAATATGGCAACACTGATTAAAACAAGCGAATATTTATTGGAAATACAGTCCACCTGCGCTTTCGTTTGCTTTTAATTGGTACACATCGTACATTTTACACAACACTCAACACATTGAGTCAATTATTTCGTCGTTTGAATTCATTTTTCACGATATATTTTGTTTGTGAACTCTGTTGCAGAAGTGTTGCCAGTCACCTTCGATTTTAGTTTAACAAAAGAAGTGATTGTTTTTGCCGAAATTAGTTAAAAAAAGTAGTACACAATATAGAGATGTTAGAACTATGATAATTCTGTGCCATAAATTTAATAAAGAATGTAAAATTTCATCTCAGAAGAAAATAAACAGTGTGTTTCTTTTGTGCACAAAACTATACGGCAGCACTAGCAAAAAGAATAGACTGACAGCTGTAATCCGTTTAGCTGTTAGAGTAACTGGGCAAATTGCTATCCGGCACGATTGAATTCGACACCGCTGGACTAATTAGACCATAAAGCATTAAGCAAGGCAAAATTTGTTTTCAAATTAATAAAAAACTTCCGATAGGTTCGTAAAGGTCAATTAATGTGAGTCCCGTTTGGCGTTCGTAAACCGTGTGTTAAATGAGGTCATTTTCACGAGGAAGATGAAATTGTGACTGACTGCGAATAACAAAATGTCAAAATAAATTCGTGTGTTCTAAGAAAAAAAAGTCGAATTTTTACAAACAAAGCAAATAATATAATAACAATATAATACAATCGGCGGATATTATCACATTTTCCTCATACTATTAAATAAAGAAACCAATGTGTTTATCCGTAAAATTTACGAGTAATTATTACTCATTTATAAACGTTTTTCTTAAAAAAGTTAATTAAATACGCGCTTTTGATATTCAGGTGCTTTTAGGTCATTTTAGTTATTGAGGCATGCATATCGAAACGTTAATTCTGGAAATATAAATTTTAAGGAAATCAAAATTTTAAAATAATATTTATTTCTTTTCAATAACCGCGATTTGGCCAAAATATAGTTGTAAATAAAAACTGTTCATTATTGCACGATAATACGAACGATGGAAACAGTAAACAAATTTATAACTTTTTTCTTTTTTCTTCAAACAAGAGTATAAATACCATACCTACAAAGGTCAAAGGAAATGAATTTCTTCCACTAAAAAACCGCACGTGGAACCCTGAATCCATCCTTTGACGGATTATTCATCCACAATAATCCTGTTTAAAAGGAATAGGTACAGCCCCCGTACAAGTATAAAGTGTTATTAAGTTCCGCGTTAGCACCCTCTGAAAGCTCTCCATCAATTTAAAGTGTACGTTCTAACTATTCTGCTGCACAATTTCTTTCCGAAATGTATGAAATGCTTCTTAGTTAGTAAGCAATTAAACGATGCACATTTGGAATGCTTCGTATTTTTAAATATAAACAAAATTTTACTTTAGCGCTTATAAAAAAGCATGAAACAAAATCAGCTGTTTGGCAGGGGCCTAAGTTGACGTAACATCACAATAGCAAAAATATGCTGCCATTGGGGCCCCGCAATCTTTGAAATCTATTATGGCCGAGTTCTAATGGTGCCTGCGTGCGCTACATTGCGCTGACAATTTTTGACAGCTAAGTTGAACTAGTGCAAACATATGAAGAGAGTGCCAATGAGCGGCGCGCTGAGCGCAGTGCGCAGAAAGTTGACCAACTTTCAACTTTTGCTGCACACAATTTGCGCTGACAGCTCATCTACAGCTCACATACACACTTTGTGGTTGCCATCAGTGTGAAATAAAAGTGTGGTAGCTAAATATATTTTTATGTTGTACTTATTTCAATCAATATTAGGTTTAAACGATATATACACAATATTAAAAGTTAATATAGCTACTTGGGACTAACTATGTTCTGTTAACTATTTAAGAATGTTTACTGCTCAAGTTGTAAATTGCCGAAATGGGGTGACTCTTTTTGGAGCGCACGCATTCCGTGCATTGGAACAGCTCAAGTGCGCTCCAAATTTTTTCGCTTACGCACTCGCGCAATGTAGCGCACGCACGCGCCATTAGAACTCGGCCATTAGTATTTTCAACGCGTATTTAGAAATGTCTCCAATTGACAACTTCAAACTCTTTGCCACTTTCCATTGAATGAAGCAAATATGTATGTACATCAAACTTATTCCACAAGTCAAAGCCAAGCAGGTTGCATTCGAAACCTATGTAAATACCTGAAACCGCTTTAAGCAGCTCTACTCCCAAAAGGAATAGGATTGCCATAACGTAAAAGCTGTGTCAGCAAGATCACAGAAGAAACCAACAGCTAAAAATCTCTCTTAATAGACAACTAACAAAAAAACTAACATTAAAAATGTTACACCAATAATTATTTGAAGTTATAATATTTACGCGTGTAAGGGCTAACGTCAATCCAGACGCGCCCTACAAGTCCGACGATTCTTTCCTTCCGTGATCGTGCAGTAGTTAAATTGCTCATTTGCGTACCAGCTCAAGTATATTTAGGTAATTCATGAGCGGTTGTATTTGGGTTTGGAATTATACGACGTTGTGTATACATATTTCGTATATTTAACATACTTGCAGTTTTGTTACATTTCTTCATATAATTTGAATTATTCGTCCATTTGCTGGTGTTGTATAGCAAAAAAGAAGAAGACTACACTCAGCTGCTTTAAGATTTTGCAAAAAACAAAACAGGGAATGCAGCATATAAACATAGAAAATGTTATTGGGTTTGCTTGTCATTCCTTTATGCATATTTTTTAGTTTCGACATTCATGCTTTTATGTATATTTTAAGCTCAAGCGCTGTCTTTATATAGATTGACCCTCATGTGTTAAAAATTTGTCAACCAATTGATACAATATTTTATTTAAATAATTTTTTTAAATTAGATTCTTGGAGTATAGATTCTTCTTACATTAGATTTTGAGCGCCCAAGCTTTTATTGATAGTAAGATACAGATGACTTGGAAACAATTTATTTTATACATTTTGCTACATTAAATGAATAAAAGCTTATTTTTAAAAAGTTTTTTTTTATATAATATTAATTTCTACTTTTGAGTCTCTCATAAATTAATTTTACAGTTCTGAAATTCATCGCAAAAAGAAATAAAAACTTGCAGAGCAGTATATTTTATTTGTATTCACAAAAAGGTACTGAAATTAGGTGTATTGGCGCTGCGGAAATTTTCAAACTTATATAGTACTGAATTTTGCATGTTGTTCCGATACGTTTCTATAATTTAACCCCGCAGGTACTAATGAGAGCAGCCATGGGAAAAAGTCGCTTACAGAAACAAAAAAAAAGGCAGTAAAGTGCGAGTCGGGCTTGCGCCCTAATGCGGCCCCTAAACGGTCAGTCATTCTATGTCCGGCATGTGTACGTGTAAACTGATGCTTAGCCCTTACACAAAACAGTCATTGCCATTCAATCTTCATAATTTCCGACTCTTTGTGGTGTGCAGACATACGATGAGTGACACGGACGATTGTATCGCATATTTTGCACTGGCAAAGTGTGTTAAAAATCGAAAAAATAAAGAGAAGAGCACTCGGATTAAATATAGCTTAAGAAAAAGAAGCCATAGTCCCATTAGTTATGACTTAGGGCCAGTTTCACAGTGGATATTTAAACTCTGATTGCAGTTTAAATAGGGAATTTCAGTTTCACAGTTGGAAGTTAAATACGATTTAAATAGCCGACTGTGGATATTTAAGTACGGCACAGAGTTGCAATCGAAAACAAATAAACAGCTGATTTCGGATGTGCAAGCAAGCTGCGTCGACAATATTGCAATTTATAAGAGATCAAATTAAACATAAAACTGCATGGTATAGCACATATAAATGATCCCGTAGTATTATAAATAATATAAACTGTGGATTCTTTGCACAATATCCAATAATTCACTTCTTTCGGCCGACGAAAAATTTTTAGCTCGCGCTGCCTCCATAATTGAACAATTGAACATATGTTTTTGCCAAGTTGTGTCAACCTTCAATTGTCAAATATTCGAAGTTGCCATTCATTATTCCGTATTTAAATAAATGCACTGTGAAACTCAAGAAAAGTTAAACTAGATTTAAACTCAATTCGCAAATTAGATTTAAACATCCACTGTGAAACTGGCCCTTAGGAATAACTTAACTTAGTCCGCTTTTACACGATGCGACTCGGCCCCGGCGATTTTTTCGCATTCCGCTTTGAAATCGCGCATAGCTTTTACACGATGCGACTCGCTGGTGTCGAGCATTTTGACACTAGAGTCTGCAGCTGGTTTTATTTCTGTAATTTGTAAACATTTAAAGCACTTATTCCACTCTGCTCATTTTCTTCTTTATATTTACTTTTATGCGTAAAATTCTGTAAATTTTTCAGTTTATTTGCAATACGTATTCACTCGATTTCAAGTTTTAATTTACAGTCGACAGCGCGAAGCGCGAAAACGAATAAAGAGGAACGTCAGAAAATCAGAAAATCGCAGCACAATCGCTGCCCGAGCGATTTTGCGCGTTCCCCTGTCGTTTCACCCCTCTTTCCTACATTCTTCCGTGTCTCCGGGGCCGAGTCGCATCGTGTAAAAGCGGACTTAGTTAAGTTTCCGTAGAAACTTAGGAGCTGTTACTCATGACTTTGAAATCAGCTGTTTTTGTATTGATAGTTGAATTAATTTTTGAAAGTGCAGAACAAAATTCTTTCATTTAATTGAAATGCTGTCTAAACTAAAATTGTGCGCAATGTTCTTGAGCTTTCTCAAGATATATAAAATATATTAAACACGACAAAAGCAGCTAATTCGCTATTTGAATGTAACAAAAATTTTAAGCTGCTTGTCATCCATATTCACACGTTTTGACATTTTGTTTACGAATGAAAGTAAGGTTGCCATAGCGGTCCACTCAGTTGAAAACGCAAGAAATATATTTGGTTCTGTGGTGGGAATATGACTTTATGGAATTGGCGAAAAATTACTTTAAGTTTTAAAAGTTATTTTGTCTGATACAGCATTATTTTTCACGTTTTATATCAAAGTTTTCAATCGAAATTGTTTCAAGTCTGAAAAATATTGCACTGGCAATGCTGCTTCTGTAGAGCAACCCGCTCACGCTCTCTTTTGACTTAACGACTTAACATAGAAACCTGAAACCTGCTGTTCTCTATTTCTATTTCTTATTTCATGAGTAACAGCATGTACAGAGTTTCCGTATGGCAGGTTGGCTTAAGTCAAGTTAAGTTATTCCTAAATCATAACTAATGAGACTATCAGTTATCGCATAAATTTCGCGACAAAAATTGTTTTTCTGCGTCGCTTGTTTTGTTTGCCGACATGCGCAAGATGTTTACGGCGCGACGAACAAAACGAAATGTCAATTTTGCTTTGGTCCGTGCAGTGCATCAAAAAATATCTAAACCACTTTGATATTTGGTCAGTCATTTCCCTTCGTGTCTGTGTTACCATACATACAAATATTCTCTAACACATGCTCACGTTTGGTTTCAATCAACTGACCGTTTAGGGGCTGCATAAAAGGGTTCCATACCAGATATACCCTTATTGGGGTTAGAATTCAACCAAAAGAAACAACGAAGAGTAACCATCAGATAACCTTTTTGCTTGGCAGCTCGTACAGTTAATCCGCATACAAGCCTGAAGGCAAGTTAATATATAAAGCTTATAAAATACGTTACGTCTAGACTATCTGTGCTATTACGCATTGTCATGTGACGTAACCATAATGTCACACCTTATTCATTGCTTTCCATGGGCGCTCCTTTAACTATCTGACACGCTGTCTCTACTGCGACATCAGTTCAATATTAATTTCGAAAACAGCTGATTTTGTTTACATACAGCGTATGCGAATAGAGAAACAGCAGTGAAAAAGATTAAGAATTTAGATAGAATAGCTTTATTCGGACTGACTTGCCAAAGAGAAATGACAATAGCTGTCCATTTCTGTTCTGAAACAAAAAGATTTTAAGTGTAAAACAACAAATATGTAATTAGGATGGGCAGGTCATATAGCTATTTTGGTTTTTGCCAGAAAATCTCATCAGTGACTTTATATGTGAATTCTAATATGTAATTAATAAACGAATTAGAATTTATTAAAAAATTATAAGTGAAATCCATGAAAGTAAATTTGTTCCAGTCGCTATTTAAAAATTTCCAAATAATACTAAGAATTTTTATTAGTGTATGATTTTTTATTAGCTTTTCTTGTATTACGCATACAGTTAGAAAATTCAACTGTATATGTATTTGCTATTAAGCAAATTGAGAACTTTTCTCTTGCTAATTTTATGTTATTAAATATCACAATAGTCCTCAAGATCGTGGCGCTAACTGGAAACTGGATCCATACTCCAAATACAAGCTAAAATCATGAGCTTATTTCTAGAATGTCTAATTTTCTATGCTGATCTGACGTTTTTTTATAACTTTCATATAGCGGCACGGGAAAATACTCGTCACTTGTGAAATTTGCGATTGTTTGTTTCTTTTGTTGTGCTGGTGGTTCTCCTACATTATTAATAAATTTGTTTCAGTTGTTCTGCCTTTTTCTGACACTTTTGTTTTACTATAGCGCAGATACATTTGTATTTTGGATTTGGTTGGACATTGCCTCTTTTTCACTTTTCTTTTCACGGAATTTTCGAGTTACTTTTATACTATAAGTTGGGAAGACTTAAGACACTGTTGTTGAAAAAATTTAGCAACACTTGTAGAACAAATTTATTAAGCGGCAGATCTCGTGGTTTCTTTTATTTTTCCAATCACCTTTTTACAATATATGTATACAATATTTGCACCACAAACTTTTTAATTTCTTTTTTACTGCTAGTCTTCTGATCCTTTCATTAGAATAAGGTATGTTTTATAAAGCTGCAAACGATATTTTGTAATGAAAAACAGCAGACAGTTTACAGATACAACCCAATTAAACAAACACAGTGTTAAAATATTGACGGCACAAGCTTATATCTATTCCAGGCAGACAGATACTAAATTGCGATAGGTTTTAGCGTGTTCATAGCACAGAAGAGACTGGCTATCCCAGGGTTGGGCTGGGCCAAAATAAAAACGTACCCCATTTTAAAAAACACGTAGCTATAAATTTCGTACCTTGATAATAACAATTTTTTAGGATAGAGATGAGTTCGTCTTCGAGATCGGTTTGATGAACAAAAAAAAGGCCCCCTTGAGAATAAAAAGCTCTTAGAAGAGGGATGAGTGCTTCCCTGCTTTGATGAGCAAAAAAACGTCCCTTCCTCGTTATGGGCTACACGCAACTAGAACAAAATTACAACATTTACAACCATTGCCACTGAATAATAACTTCTGCCCATTATTCATTTTTAAGTTACTACCACAGTTTTCACCCGCTCAATACAACCCTGCACTTTCATATATTCCACTTTCCCACATTCTTCTTTGCTGGCAGTACCTTGAATTACAGCCCTTCCAGAAACTGTAATTTGTCAAAAATGTAAATGGGCACCATTTTCACGTGAGAGGAAAAGAGATAAGATATTTGCAGCCATGACTATTCATATGCTAAACAGAAACAACTAGTGTTTCATGCAGCATGCAGAATCTTGCAGTCGAAGAACAAAATCTCATGCCGCGCGCAACCAAAATTTTTCTATCGGGTACGAAATTGTACGTTTTCGAATAATTAAACACTCCGAAAGTGTCATGCGATGAAATTCCGGGGAAGTGAAGTTATATATCTATATTTTGTGTGTGGGCCTTTTATTTTATGCGAAAATTCTGCAATATGCAGTAAATATTAACGCAAAGTTGTGCTCTTTTTGGCGCAATTATTTCAAGCGCATATAATTTGTTATTAAAGTAATGTCATGCACACCTTTTTGCCGATTTGTAATGTTATAAGTGGTCACTACAAATGCATAACTAAAGATATGTGTATTTAATATTTTTATCAATAAAGATTTAACTTTGATACTTCCTTTTGGTTTTAATTGAATGGAAATGTAAGGGTAGAAGTTGACATCTGCAACACTTTATGCAGTTTTATTAGTTTTATTCATCTAAATGCAAATGCATTTCAAATTCTATAAAAATCGTTCATTTTCATATAAAAATGATATTTGACTCATTCTGAAATGTAAACAATAACAGTATAGGTACCATTTTGGTACTCTTGTATCATATTTTCTATGGAGTTTTGTATGAAAAATCGAGTACGAAGGTACCAAAAAATTTTCGTACCCGCCACTTCGTATTCCTCACTAGCTGCTTATGTCTCGTTGTTCGCGTTCTCATTTTACAAGATTCGTTGCCTCCTCGCATTCGCCCCACAGTGTTGATATCTCAACGTACTCTGAGAATTGAAATGCGTACCTAAATAATAAAACGTACTCTGGGAAATAAAACGCGTACCCAAAAAATAAAAATGTACCCAAATCAGTACGAAAGTACGGGGATTTCCTACCCTGGGCTATTCTGTGGTTCATAAGGACATGAAACAACAAGTGGGGGTCACCTGTCGTATGTGCCTGTATACACGACAGCTAGTATATAAGACAAAAAAATTAGCAACAATAAAAGGCAAAGCAAAGTAAAAAATAAAAAAACTTATAAAAAAATTTAAAAAAGAAAAATTATAAAACCTGCGGAGCTGGGATTCGAGAACCCATGTACTTTCGGTTTCTGCGCCAGCGCCTTACTCGCTGCGCTGTCATCGCTCTTGCTACCTTATTTTCTAAACTTTTATAAGAAGCCATTCGCTGCCTCTGCTGCCGCGCTGCCATGGGGACAACCGCTTTTTAGTCAGTCCGCGTTTTATATATAAAGATATTGATTTAACAATGTGCCTGATGAATAAAAAGTAAGCAATTGCTATATCTTGAAATTTCCAGACAATTGCTTAAATTTGTATGAATAAAAACACCAGCAATTGCATTATCTACAAGCTCATGCTATTTGGCAAATTTTTTGGTGAATTTTTCAAGATATTGCTTAAAAGCGAATGAATAAACGAAGCAATTGCTGGGCTAGTTCAGCTATTGCTTAAGAAATTTTAAGGTTGCTGTACCCCATGCTAGCTTTTGATCAAATTTGTCTTTATTTGGCATTTGCTGCATTCAGAAGAGGAAATGACAATTTTTAGGGCTTCGTTATCCTAAAGGGAAAAACGGGAACTCTTAAAAGGTCACTTGTTTCCGGAGGTGTGTATATAAAGAGACCATTTTATAAGCTTTATATTAACTTCACTTCAGGTTTGTATGTTTGTTTGTATGTATGTATGTTTGTAGTCAAATCTAGTAATCAATTTTTCACCCACTTCCCGACTACTTAGAGATCTGAAACTTTGCATACATGCGTAAACAGGAGCACAATACATGAATCAATCATAAAACATCGGATTGGACAAGAGGGCGTGGCACCGCCCATACAAACAAAATTTTTGATCTCGATTACCTTTGGAACTAAAAGTCGTGCAGCATTGAAATTCCGTATGCAGTCGCCTCTTGGACGCGTCGTCCCACTGGTAAAATTTTATGGGCGTAGGATAAGGGGCGTGGCACTTTTATCAACTCCAGATTTGTGTATAACTTTAGAACTACACATCACACATCAATGAAACTCGGTAGGAACTTACTAAATATCTATATCCTTCTGCTGGGAAAATAAGACGGGCATGAAATAAGACGGAATGAAATTAGTTCGTTGTGTAGCCCAGTGGGTAGAACCGTGCGCTTGGACTCGGCAAGTCATGGGTTCGAATCCCACAGGTTTTAAATTTTTTTTTAATTTTTTACTTTGCTTTGCCTTTTATTGTTGCTAATTGTTTTACTAGCTGTCGTGTATACAGGCACACACGACAGGTGGCCCCACTTGTTATATATAAAACGCAGACTGACTAAAAAGCGTTTGCCTGCTGCCTGCCTGATGTCCACTTTCAGTTTTTTAAGACTTTAGACAAATGCAAGCCAGTTCGTTGTGTAGGCATGCAGGCAATGTAAATCATAGCTTATAAAAAGCTTATATCTGTCTGTCTTTCCAAATTAAATTATGGCATACTTTTGGGACCCGATATTCGGATAAGATTTCATACTTGTGCTGTAAAATTGCAAGTAGGTAAAAAAGTTGCCAGAGTTTATAAAAATCTGCGCCTGGTGTGTGCACAGGATGGCACTTTGCGTAAGAAACAAGTTGCGAACAGGTGGTAATATTAGGTAACGTAAATAATAGAGAAGGTGCATCTCGTAAATAGAATCTATTAGGCACAAAATTATTAAGACACAGAAATATCAAGCAGGCGAATTCGGCCATCCAGTCGCTCTCCTGGTTGTTTCGACAGATTTCAACCTTAATTTCGCGTCGGAAGAATCCCAACCTGTTATCCAATTCCTGCATGATGCATTACAACTACGAATGAGGAACAATCTCAATTAGTCTACAACATTGCAGTTTTCTCGCGATATCTTGAAAATTTAAGTTCTAAGACGTATCATAAGCCGATTGTTTCTACGCTAGAAACAAATATCGCAAATTCTGAAGCTACTGATGGAAATAATATTACTGAGTTAAATAAATAAAATTTCTACCACTAAAAATGTTGAATTCATTTAAGAAATCTAAACAATATAACATAGATAATGATTATCTATCAAGCAAAAATAAAATAAAAACAACCAAAAAAAGTTTTACTTCAGCCGTGTGGTCTAAGCGCACGTGTTTTTTTTTCTGGCAACACTGTCAGCAGAATGGAGTAGAATAGGAGCTCAACTCTTTCAAGATAGTCTCGCACTCACTAACACAAAACCAAAGAAACTGAATTATAAAGAAGAGCCGAACCAAAGAGTATGTTAATATAATAGAGTGCACATCTCATACAAAATTTTGGCTGCGAAAATTTTGCACCTGGGCCATTATACTAGAGCTCATATTTCCACTCAGTTTCGCTCAGTCACTCGTCCTCTCAGAGAACCGCTCTGCTTCAAGAATTTCCAAACTCAAAGTAACTACATACAGGGCTGTCAACTGAGGGAAAATTTCATGATTTTATGGGCATTCGAACTCTTCTTTTACATATTCTTCACAAAATGCTGATGCTTTTGTATTACAACACTTAGGAACTCAGCCATACTGTTATTTTTATTGTTTTATGATTTTTATTACCATTATTTTGAATGAAAATGTGACTGAAGTGCCAATTCCCATGGGAGAATTTTTTAAGCCTTTGAGAGAATTGGCTTTGACTGAGTTTGCACCCCTGATCGCACGACTCAATGGCTTGGTTCGTTCGGTTTTCGTACTCAAATGAGGCGAACGAGCATTTTTTGCATGTTTTGATAGTCGTGTGCATGTGCACTTCTGCATGTCGGTTTTCGTACTCAAATGAGGCGAACGAGCATTTTTTGCATGTTTTGATAGTCGTGTGCATGTGCTCTTCTGCATGTCGGCAGCTCAGCCAACAAAATATACGAAGAATTAGAGCGGCGCTCGTATAGACAATATTCCCGACAGCGCTGCTGTTTTATTCTGTGTTGTTGTTGTTTTTCGTATGAAAGACACAAAAATTCTTTGGCTCTGCTCTGCCATAAACGAACACAAGGAACTTCAATATACATACATACACTTAGCAGAAAAAGTCTACGTACTAGAGGTAAAGATTTCTTCCATGGACTGAAAACCAATAAAAAAACCACTTTTTCTAAAACAACTTATTTTTTATTAAAAGGTTAGTGTTTTATCTTTAATTTAAGCTTTACAAAATTTTATTATAATTAACATACAAAATTTGAAAAATTAAAGAATGCAAAATCAGCTCTAAATGGGGCAGAAAAAGTCTACGTACAAAGATGTTATTTTATAAAAAATCGTTTTTATTGGAATTTTTTGAAAATGTTAGTAGCTGATTGGGTAACCTTTCCGTGCTAGGACTTCTTGCAATCGGTTTGGCATAGACCTGACTAATTTGGAAGTGTCCTCCATTGAAATTTTGTGCCACTCATCTAAAATTACACTTTTAAGCATTTGTTGTATTTTAAGCATTTGTTGTATTTTAAGCATTTAATGTATTATCCGACAAATTTGTATAAAAAATGTAAATAAACGCTCAAATTATGCTGCCGTTGCGTGTGCTTCTAGAAGACAGCGACAATGAAGTTGCAAAAATAGGGGTTGAAAGAGATGTATGTACATATTTATGTATGTATTGCAAAATTGTATACATATATATGTACATACATACATATGCATTTTTAAAGCGATCTTTAAAAATTTTTATTTGCAAAATCTAGAAAATAAGCAAATGAAAAATGATAAAAAAAGTTGATAGGTGTAAAGAAGCAATAAATAGTAAATCCTCAAAATACAAAGAAAAAATTGCCATATGAAAATCAAATTTGCTAAATTTACTTGAATTATAAAAGGCGCCGAGTTTTTCAAGTGACAGGTGCAAGGCACATTAACAAGGTATGCCACCAGAGAAATTGACAAGTATCTAAATGAAGAGTATCTACATAGATCGGAAGAAAGATCCGCTAGTGTGGTGGCATGAGAGACGTGAGTTATATCCCCGTTTGTATCAGTACATGTTAAAGAGATTTTGCGTAGTGGCTACATCAGTCCCGTGCGAGCGCATTTTCTTGGGGACAGGAAATATAATAAATGAACGCCGAACTCTGCTGAAACCATCTAAAGTGTCAAATTTGATATTTTAGCATAGCAATATGTAAAGAAGTTTGTACTTATTATTATTAATTACTTTTTTTTTATATGTTATTGAAAGATCTCATATTTCATACACAATTTTTATAAATGAGTTATTTTAAAGACAACATTTAAATCAGCGACGCCCAAAACTTCCTTATGGAAGGGCAAACACCAATTAAACAAACTTTGTTATGATGAAAAAGGAAAAAAACGTTTGTTCGAAATGTACACTGTAAAAAAAATTAATTACATATTCTTCTTAGTTATATGTAATGAAAAACAAACCAACTTAATAACTCTAAAATCATAAAAATCTCCCATGATCCTTTCAATAAATGATCTAACTCAATTTCCCAGTCAAAAAGATTTATTTCACACTTCTTTTGAAGATAATTCTTCATTTTGCAAAGTTTGCATAATTAAAAGCAATATGTAAAGAAGTTTGTACTTATTTATATTAATTACTATTTTTATATGTTATTGAAAGATCTCATATTTCATACACAATTTTTATAAACGAGTTATTTTAAAGACAACATTTACATCAGCGACGCCCAAAACTTTCTTATGGAAGGGCAAACACCAATACAAACAAACTTTGTTATGATGAAAAAGGGAAAAAACTTTTGTTCGAAATGTACACTGTACAAAAAATTAATTGCATATTCTTCTTAGTTATATGTAATGAAAAACAAACCAACTTAATAACTCAAAAATCATAAAAATTTCCCATGATCCTTTCAATAAATGATCTAAATCAATTCCCCAGTCAACGAGATTTATTTCACTCTTCTTTTGAAGATAATTTTTCATTTTGCAAAATTTGCATAATTAAAATTTCAAGCTTAATATGTATGAGCACAAAATTTTTCAAGTGCTTCTCATTCCACAGCTACACACTTTTTTCCTCGAAATCATGCGCAAGACAACAACAGAATCTGCGTTGAAGATAACTGTCGCAAAAATGTACCAACAAAACTGAAGAAAGTGTTGTTGCTTTGCGTTCGGGCAGTGGCAGACGAAACGAAAATAACATTGTTGTTTGTGTTTTTCGTACTGCTTAGCGCGAAGAGCTGTGTCTGTGTGAAGAAATCGCAGCCTATACCAAAGGGCATTTACAAAAGCAAATGAGCATCGAGGGTATAGGGTGTGGGCACCCCTGATTTAAATTTTTTTTTATTTTATTGTAGCCATTTATTTATTGAATCTTCTTCAGAACTAAGAACTAACAATAAGTTTGAGAATATTAAAATCTAATACATTTTTCAAATTCGCACCATTGTGTGAATTAACGAATTAATTTGAGCTTTATTAATTAAATTAAATGGAATGTGAGTCTCGCCGTTTCAGGCGAGTGTAGTTTGCAGTGCTGAGCAGGTTTTTTGCCAATTCGTTCGGGTGACGTGATAAACGGTCGTTATATTTTTGGTTTAGTGCTGTTAATTCATTGATTTAAATGTATGTTCAAAGCTTGAAGCTTTGTTTATCTTCTTCAGAACTAAGAACTAACAATAAGTTTGAGAATCTTAAAATCTAATACATTTTTCAAATTCGCACCATTGTGTGAATTAACGAATTAATTTGAGCTTTATTAATTAAATTAAATGGAATGTGAGTCTCGCCGTTTCAGGCGAGTGTAGTTTGCAGTGCTGAGCAGGTTTTTTGCCAATTCGTTCGGGTGACGTGATAAACGGTCGTTATATTTTTGGTTTAGTGCTGTTAATTCATTGATTTAAATGTATGTTCAAAGCTTGAAGCTTTGTTTAAGTTGGTTTTTGTATTTTAGAAGATAACAAAATATGTGAATTGAATTGAATTTAACAACAAAAGTACAAATTAAAGTCAACTGTTCATAAATAAAATATTTTCTCTTATTTTTATTAAAATAAATGTTGTATTACTAACAAATTTTTCGAAAATGTTTTTTTCGTTATTTTACGTAAACGTAAAACTTTGGCCGTTGACTTGAATACGTAAAACATATTGCAGCTGTCAGTCCTTTGCATATTTCACTTTTTTGCTAGTGCTGCTGTATAGTTTCGTGAAGAAAAAGAGCACGCTGATCATTTTGCTAGTATTAATATACAGCTTTTTTGGTTGAACTAAGGTTGAAGAGCAAGCACTTTTCTGCAACAAAGCTATAGCTGACATGTTTTTCAAGCTCCGTTACGCTTACGTACAAATTCGTTTGAAGTAATCGCATGTATAGAGATCGGGTATAATAGGTTGTGTCAGCTGAAAACTGAAAAATATGTTACGGCTACACTAACTGAGCCTTAAATTGTGACTAGTAGACCCCGCTTAACTGACCAGCCAAAATCGAACGATCTTGGTAGTGCATTTAAAATTTTTTCTAGTACAAATAGAATAATTTTACCGAACTAGTGAACTAGAAAATAACTAGTTCTAAAAGGCAACCTAATCCCAACTGAACTAATCGCTCAAGTGAACTAAACGGCACAACTCTAAGGTGCTTATTTTGTAAATCCCAACGCCTCACTTCACCCTGCGTTCACTAATTTGGTATTTTGTAAAACGCATCACCTCACTCGGTGACTGCTCGCGTTGTCTTACGTAGTTTCATATGAAAATCGGTACCGCGTAAAACGCAACGCGGCGCATTCACTCACTTGAACTGTCAAATCGTTCACTTGGGTTTGTGCTCGCGTTCAGTTTTTTAAACGCAAAATTTTTGGTAATTTCGAGTGAAAATTGATTTGTGGTAATCTGCAGAAGCAAATAATAAGTATTGCAGTACTTCTTAAAGACAAATACTAAAGAAAAAAGTACAAAAAAAAGAAAATACTAGCACAGCAGTTGAGGATCGAAATCACAAAGAAAAAAGAAATGCATCGCGGTTGAGGGTTGAACTCGCAACTTCTCGCGTGCTAGTCGAACGCTCTAACCACTAGGCTATGGGAGGTATGCAATGGATGCAGCAAATTTTGTGTGTTTTGTATTTGGCTGATAAATTAAGAAAAATACAACTCTTTTTCGTAAGAACTTGACAGCTCAAGTGATGCCGTAAGACAACGAACGCAATTACGCCGTGATTTACAAAATGCCGTTTTTTGATCCCGGCGTTGGCTTCGTGTTCGCGTTGCGTTCGATCACGGTGATTTATACGGTAAGGCCGTAATGCCAACTCGGGATAAGGCCTCGTCACATAGAATCCGTTGCGTCCGTGAGAGCGATTTTTCAACTGACAGCAAAGTTGAAATGTATGAAATCATATGAAGCATGGCACATAAGCAACGCATGCGATGGCGCAACGCAAAAAGTTGAACAACTTTTAACTTTTGCCGTCCGGCAGAACGTTGACAGATATCAGCTGATTGTATTTATTGTTTTGCCGACTTGAAATTTTCTGTGAAATTTTTTCTATTTCATTGAAATTTTCTGTATTTGCAATTGTTTCGAAGAACAATTAATAGAAGCAGTACAACAGTACATTTGCCTTTATGACAAATCGGCTCAGATGTACCGCAAGAAGCTTCTGAAGGAAAATGCTGGGGTTTCTGCTGCTGGCGCAACAATATAAATGTTTTAATACAGAAGACGAAGCAGCTGATTTTCTATGCGCTGCCAGCGTATTCATTGTGCCGACCCTCTCCGGCAGTCCGTCGCCGTCAGTTGAAAACGACGCTCTCACGGACGCAAAACATTCTATGTGACGAGGCCTATAGCCGGCTACCAAAACCTCTCTACACCATCCAATTGGTAAACGGTTGCATTTTTCCGTAAAAAAAGTGCCAAATATCAATGTTGATATTTTTGGTACGACTACCCTTTTTTGTACATTTTGGGAAAGCATGTAAATAAACACATTTGATGTGTAATATACATAATTAATAAATACAAAATATATGTACATACATATCTATTGTAAATATTTTTATTATTTTCTGTGTTCATAAGAATAGGTGGAATAAAATTTAAAACATGTTTGACAAATTCAGCACAAGGCCATTGCTGCTATAGCTATTTATTTATGTAGCTAATAATTGTAATTATAAGTTACTATGTAATATTAAAAATAATACAATAAATAAATGTTTGACAAATTTAAGCTTTTCATTGCCTCTTGGTACAAAGTTATCAGACGGATAGAAGAAGATTGGCTGTATTCTTAAACGTACTTATGCAAAGCAGTGCTGCGCCCCCAATGCTCTACTGATTTATTTTCTGAGTGTTACTGCGATGCATTGCATAAATCAGGTTGGCAACACTTTTTAGTTTGGGAACGCACTTGATGCTCAACATTGCTTTCACAAAATGGAAATTGTAAAAAACAACATATTCAAAACATTTTTGCATTTGAGTAACGAATAACTTCCCAGCAACTCTTAATTAATTGTAAAATTGAGAAAAAGGAGGCGAAATTTAATCGCGTCCTAAAAGTTTCATTGAAGCCGAAAAAACATAACCTAACTAATCACAAAGCATCAACAAAATTTGTGATGAGCAGTTTGCGCATTCGATTCTTATCGACAACTTGATTGGTAGGAACAAGGTGTACGTGCAAACTTTTTATGTTTGCGTTTAGGAACATACTGCTTTGTACTTATGCAGCGCAACTGACGTTTAGGAATACAGCCATTCACTGCTGTACATATGTAAATAGCGGCATTTGCCAAAGCGGATAGAACTAAGGGCAGAATAGTCCGCTTTTACACGATGCGACTCGGCCCCGGCGATTTTTTCGCATTCCGCTTTGAAATCGCGCATAGCTTTTACACGATGCGACTCGCTCCACTTCACATATTGACACAGAGTTTGCACAATCGCTGCCCGAGCGATTTTGCGCGTTCCCCTGTCGTTTCACCCCTCTTTCCTCCATTCTTCCGTGTCTCCGGGGCCGAGTCGCATCGTGTAAAAGCGGACATATAATGGTTTATGTACTCTTCTTATAATCGGTGAATTTCGATAGGCAGAAAGTGTGCGCTTTGCTTTATTGTCAATTTATTACATTCGTATATGTTTGCAAACAAAAACATATTAGGGGTATTCCCTATCCGGTGCAATTGGTCCTGTAAAAGAGCAAAAGCAAAATATTTTTCCACCTTTTGCATACACAACAACAAAACACACTGGTTTGCTTTTGCATAAGCAATTGCCGATAGTTGTTGCTGCTCCACTATCAATCAAGCATCTGACCTTAACATTATTTATAGTCAAAACAACTATTGGTATGTTGGCCTCTCGCGAGGCGGTAAATGAAAATTTTCTGCAACATCTAAGGTATCTACATCCATATTGGTATAAAGTTTGGCTGAAATCGGTCAACGCGTGTAGCTTTGTATAGCCGGACAGACAAACAGACAAACAAACATTCATTTTTATATATTAGATGCCAAACAAGCGTTTTCAATGTTTTGGAATTGACTTTTTTGTTTTTGTTGACAAATGAAAGTGAGCAGTGGTGCCACCCATATTGAAGAATGTTCCCTTTGTGCACCAAAAATATCTAAACCACTTTGATATTTGGTCAAGCATTGTCTGTGTTACCATAATACATACAAATATTCTCTAACACATGCTCACGTTTGACTCAAACCATTTGACCGGCCCCGACACATGCTCATTTCGATGTTTACACGTACACATGCTTGACTCAAGCATGGTCGGACCGGCCCCGACACGGGCATGTGTTGCTTGACCAAATATCAAAGTGGTTTAGATATTTTTTGATGCACTGCAGGGGCCAAAGCAAAATTGCCATTTCGTTTTGTTCGTCGTGCTGTTAACATCGTGCGCATGTCGGCAAACAAAACAAGCGACGCGGAGAAACAATTTTTGTCGCGAAATTTATGCGATAACTGACTTCTTTTTCTTAAGCACTATTTAATCCGAGTGCTCTTCTCTTTATTTTTTCACTTTTTAACACACTTTGCCAGTGCAAAATATGCGATACAATCGTCCGTGTCACTCATCGTATGTCTGCACACTAGAGGTCTGCATGAATGCATTTGAAAGAGCGATCAAGACATTCATTCTGGTTTGAATCATTCACTCGCATGTGCACTTATTTCCAAACACGTGTTGAATAGGCACATATGCCTTAAGAGTGAATGAGATAGCAAAACAATTGGGTAAATTGTAAGCGCAAGCACATTACTCACAAGCAGACTACCCACTATTCAAATGTTTTGGTAAACTGAGTGCAATGCAGTGAGTGCACCGAGTATTTAAGGGGCTATACACAATTAAGAGGCTGAGCTTTTTGTTAAAGAATTTCTGATGGAAAGACGTTTTAGTGTATTAATTATAATTTCTATGCATATTGTGGTCATTTTAAACATTATTTGCCGAAGAAAAGACTTTCGGACGATGCATTACTAACCGGCGCGCAAAAATTCTCCAACTTACCATTCACTGCACCTACTTTACCCACTTCACTCACTATACAATAGCGTTGCTTTGTTATATTCGTTTTGTTTGTTTTGACTGTAGCAAATAGAGCAAGATAACAAATGCTGCTCTTACTCTCTTTGAAAATAATGGCACGAGTGGGTATTTGTTTTGCTAATGAGAGGTTTTGTGAGTGTTTCACCCATTCAAATGGTTCACTCGTGCGCCGAGTGCAATGAAATGAGTAACCGTAGTGCACAGGCAAACCAAATGCATTCATGCAAACCTCTACTGCACACCACAAAGAGTCGGAAATTATGAAGATTGAATGGCAATGACTGTTTTGTGTAAGGGCTAAGCATCAGTTTACACGTACGCATGCCTGACATAGAATGACTGACCGTGTAGAGGCCGCATTATTACTCCTACTTTCTATCGCCTTCGGCTACACGATGATGCAACAACAATGCAGTGGTGAACTCACAGCATAATGCGTGTGAACATCAGTGTTGCCAATTTATGTATAATTATCCAAAATGTGTATCTTTTTGCCGGTCTCCTTATCCTGTATGTATAATTTCTCTTTCGGACAATTTATGTTTAATTCAGAAAAATTGGTTTATTCGATGAAAATATATAATAAAATTTAACACCAAGCAAAACTCGTAGGCTTTCAATAATATAATGTGTGGAAAGGATGATTGAGCAGTATGAAATTTTACGTTATTATATGCTCTTGCAGGTTTTCGAGGACCTTTAAAAAAAAACTACTGAATCAATTCTTATGAGTTTATGGGCGGGTTTCACAGTGGCTATTTAAATCATATTTTCAACTTTCCTTGGGTTTCACAGTGCATTTATTTAAATACGGAATATTTGACATTTGAAGGTTGGCACAATTTGCCAAAAACATATGCTCAATTGTTAAATTATGGAGGCAGCGCGAACTAAAAATTTTTCCTCGGCCGAAAGAAGTGAATTATTGGATACTGTGCAAAGTATGCACAGTTTATATTATATATGTACTACGGTATCATTTATATGTGCTATACCATGCAGTTTCATGCTTAATTTGAATCTTATAAATTCCAATACTGGCCACGCAGCTTGCTTGCACATCGAAATCAGCTGTTCATAAATTAAACTCTGTGCCGTACTTAAATATCCACAATCGGCTATTTAAATTGTAATTAACTTCAAACTGTGAAACCGAAATTCCCTATTTAAACTGCAATCATAGTTTAAATATCCACTGTGAAACTGGCCCTAAATGACATAACCACACTCATATAAGTTATCGTGATCCGAATGACACCACGGATGTGACGGGAAACTAGACCCGGCACATTTGTGGGAATCGCTTGAAATCTGTGTTCCCATGCACGGTATTTGTATTTTGTATTTATTGAGGACTTAATGGTAGAATTACTCTAGTAGTAAAGTAAGAAATAGTGTCAGCTGACACAATCTATCTTACCCGAACACAATGTACGCTATTACTCTGAACGGATTGAGTAGTAGAAATATCTGCGTCGATTAGAAAACTACTACAAAAGTCGTGTCAGCTGTGAAAAGAATGTTGCCATCCAAACAAATTCATTGAAAATTGAAATAGAATTAATGCTTTTCCTATGCAAGAGGTAATATGGCAACACTGATTAAAACAAGCGAATATTTATTGGAAATACAGTCCACCTGCGCTTTCGTTTGCTTTTAATTTGTACACATCGTACATTTTACACAATACTCAACACATTTAGTCAATTATTTCGTCGTTTGAATTCATTTTTCACGATATATTTTGTTTGTGAACTCTGTTGCAGAAAAGTGTTGCCAGTGACCTTCGATTTTAGTTCAACAAAAGAAGTGATTGTTTTTGCCGAAATTAGTTAAAAAAAGTAGTACACAATATAGAGATGTAACAACTATGATAATTCTGTGCCATAAATTTAATAAAGAATGTAAAATTTCATCTCAGAAGAAAATAAACAGTGTGTTTCTTTTGTGCACAAAACTATACGGCAGCACTAGCAAAAAGAATAGACTGACAGCTGCAATCCGTTTAGCTGTTAGAGTAACTGGGCAAATTGCTATCCGGCACGATTGAATTCGACACCGCTGGACTAATTAGACCATAAGGGCCAGTTTCACAGTGGATATTTAACCTCTGATTGCAGTTTAAATAGGGAATTTCAGTTTCACAGTTGGAAGTTAAATACGATTTAAATAGCCGATTGTGGATTTTTAAGTACGGCACAGAGTTGCAAGCTGCGATTGCAATTTGTAAGCAATCAAATTAAACATACAACTGCATGGTATAGCACATATAAATGATTCCGTAGTATCATAAAGATTATAAAATGTGGATTCTTTGCACAATATCCAATAATTCACTTCTTTCGGCCGACGAAAAATTTTTAGTTCGCGCTGCCTCCATAATTGAACAATTGAACATATGTTTTTGGCAAGTTGTGCCAACCTTTAAAAATTTTACAAACTGTAATGTCTAATTCCATAGATTTAAAGGTTTCGGATCTAGATTTTAAAAATCCCGAGATTTTTCTTGAAACTCTGATTGCAGTTTAAATAGGGAATTTCAGTTTCAGAGTTGGAAGTTAAATACAATTTAAATGGCCGATTGTGGATATTAAAGTACGGCACAGAGTTGAATTTATGAACAGCTGATTTCGGATGTGCAAGCAAACTGCGTGGCCAGTATTGGAATTTATAAGATTCAAATTAAGCATGAAACTGCATGGTATAGCACATATAAATGATACCGTAGTACATAAATAATATAAACTGTTTATACTTTGCATAATATCCAATAATTCACTTCTTTCGGCCGAGGAAAAATTTTTAGTTCGCGCTGCCTCCATAATTTAACAATTGAACATATGTTTTTGGCAAGTTGTGCCAACCTTCAAATGTCAAATATTCCGTATTTAAATAAATGCACTGTGAAACCCAAGGAAAGTTAAACTAGATTTAAACTCAATTTGAAAATTAGATTTATATAGCCACTGTGAAACCCGCCCTTAATGTTTATGTTGGGGTCAATTCCTATGAACTGTTGAAGACACAAGATTTAAGTGTACGCCATGGATTTCTTGATACTTGTAGAAAATTCTACATTGAAACCATATATCAAATCAAGGTAGGTAGGTTAAGTGGTCGTCTCGAGGACATCACTTAGGCCAAAAGGTCCATTGTGTTACCACGTGGGGGTTTTCACCTATACACTTCCCATGTAGGGGAGCCACTTTGTGGCTCTGTTATATTTGTCGATATGTCCTGGTGGAGTGTTTCCAAGTCTGCCAGGTAGCTCAGGAAGTAGTGTCCCAGGAATCGGAAGCGCGTCCTTGCCAGCGCCTGGCATTTGCAAAGGAGATGTTCAACAGTTTGCTCGCAGTCTTCGTCTCTGCAGCTTCTGCAGAAGTCGTTGTACAGCAGTCCCAGCCTGTTGGCATGTTGACCAATGAGGCAATGTCTGGTTATGATTCCTACGACAATCCCTATGGAGGGTTAGTTTAGTAGGATCAATTCGCTGGATCTATCAAATCAGAGCGATTAAAATTCAGAGACCAGATTTATGACATTAAAAATTTTGGATCCACACTTTGCGCAATCGTTTCAGCAATTTGTCTTACAATTTTTGTACACAGATTTCCATTTTTAAAAGTAAATTTGCAAGACCTAGACAATTATTGGCACAGTCCTAGAGATGGCGCGCGCTTAGTGGAAAGCCTGGAAAGAAGCCCCACGTCAGGTCGTAACTCGGTAACAGGTTGTTTTGACCAATCAAGAAGAAGGAGAAGTGTGCCACCTGTTTAAATACTCACCTCGACAATGTTTCAGGGACGCAAAAATTTTGTTGCTCGGCACATTAAAAAACATCCTGTAGGAATCCCGATCTAGATCTGATACAACTCAGAAAAGAAACTAAGTAAAAAGGCAACAGTGTTTTTTCTTTAGATTCATATATATATATATATATATATATATTTTATAATAATTTAATTATATGCACATTTTTCGCGGATACTTCAAATATATAGGAACTCCATTTTCTCTAATAATAATATTAGTTTTTAAATATTTTGTTTCTTTAGCTTATACTGCTTTCGCTTATACTTGTTAAGTTTAGTTTTCCTTTTGAAAGTTTTTTAATTATTATTTTTACCATATTCGTCGCTTTTGCTGCTTACTTGTTTTTTTAAGAATATGTTATTGTGTTTTTAAAATTTCTGTTCAGTGTTTTTGATCAAGCTTTCTGGTACTATTTTCTTGCTTAATTTGAATTTCTGAAAAATGATGCGTGTGTTGATTTATAAAAATAATACATACATCTTTAATACATACGAGTACAAGCCGCTTGAAAATTAGATGTACTTATGTATTGTATGTATTCGGCTTTGTGCGGGGAAACTGTAAAACAGTTTTTGTTTGTTGTTTCTATGTTCTATTGTTTTTTATTTTTCGATAATTTCTCTTTTGTTTGACCTTATCAGCAAGGATTTAGCATTCTTTACGTATACTGTGATATGTTTACTTTTTCAAGTGGAGAAAGCAGGACAGGGTAAAATGTACAACACACTGCTACTATTGGCGAGGGGTAGCAAATTTTTCGGAATTTAAGCTTCGAAATGTAAATTGAAAGCGATATAGTCATTATATAAAGTATATGCCCGATTCTGGCACAATAGGAACTATTAGTATATATAATGTGAATCCACAGAGTGGACCGAAAGGCGTATCTAACGGTGTTCACACACTGAGTGGTTTTTGCAAAAATTGTGGTAAAAACAAGCTTTAAAAAAAAGGCACGTAAAATAAAGATTTTTAAATAAATAAAAAAATAATAATAAATGTATTATCAAAAAATACGAATTTGAAATTCTAACGTCGTTTAAAAGGGCATATACAAGTGAGCACAAGAAAGACCGAGACCCAGAAAGAAAGAGACTTTGGGGCCGTTTAAAAAAATTAATGAATAATTGGCATTACAGCGTGTGTAATTAAGGCTTAAGCCTCTGGATTTCTCTCACTAATTTGTGTGTGCTTGTTCTATTTTAGCATTAAGTTAACGGCATCTAACAATTAATTCTATAGCGGTATACAAACGGCATTGAGAAGCTCTATTTCCGTGGCAAAGTATTTTTCTCGAGAAATTGCCAATTCTTTGCGAAAGCTAGCGCCGCACAAAGAAACAATTTGAAATAGAAAGTCCAGTTTTTTAAAATGGTATGAGTCTGCTAGGTTTCGATCCAATGAATTCTAGCATCAGAGGCCGAGCACTTATAAAAGTTATATATTCATAGCTAAAGCTCGATGTTGCTCGGAGTTCTTATTGACAAATTCCGAAAAATGTATTAAAAATTACTAGTTTCCGCCTTTGGTCAAGAGGTCACGATGTCGAGACAAAGCCTGCAATTAGGTATCTGGGTGTCATGAAAGGCACCAGACTCACCTTCAAGGCTAAAGTAGAGTCCCTATGTAAGAGGGCTGCTCTGCTAAGAATGATGGCGAACATTGGTGGTCCAAAGCAAGCTCGGAGACTGTTGCTTATGAGAGTGATGTATGGAGCGCCGGTGTGGGAAAAAAAAGGTTTGAGACAAAAAGCTCATGCTAGCAGTGCTAACTCTATATTCTGGCTCAGTGCAATACGTGTCAGCAGTGTGTTTCGCACCGTATCAAATGAGGCTGCATATGTAATACGAACTATTTCTTCTGATCTACTGGCCAGCGAAATACATGGGCTCGACGAGAAGAGACTAGCCTAGAAAAGAATATTAGTGGACGCTGAAAAAGAGGAAAAAATGTCAAAGCACCTCGAAGCTTGACAAAACCGTTGGGAGTCAACCAGAAAAGGACGATTGACGTATCAGTTTATACCAGAAGTTATGGCCTGGGCACGAAGGAAGCATGGAGATGTTAATCACCTAGGCTACGCCAGTCCAGGCTGTCACAACCAGAGCAGCCAGTTGCAACAAGTGAACTCAGTCATGGTGGACCAAAGGCTTGCCTCTAACTGTCGAGGATGATGCCTTGTCGTGATGCGCGGGGTGACGCGATGAGATAGGAGGTACGACGACATTCGACATTCTAAAACAGACGCATGAGCAGATATGCTTTGACGGCCTCCCGACGTAATACTTAACGGTTGTCCCGGGAGGGCAAATCCGTCTGGACGTGGGGTGGTTTTAGCGGGTTTAAGTATTGCACTGACTGGGGCTTTCGATTTCTTTCCACCTCGTTTAACAAAAAAAAAGATATCATCAGTCAAAGTTTCAGCTGAAGCCCCCTGGCAGTTAGGAGTTGTCTTTATCGGAAAGTACATTTCCCAAATTCGAAATCGCAAATTGCGGGCGTGGTGATGTTATTTTGATTTGAATGAATCTTAACACCAATAGCTGGTAGGGTGAGTAATCAAATATTATTGACACATTCCATTGTTATTGCTTCATTGAGTTATGGCTGTTTTGTTAAAAGTGACAGAAAGACAGAGAGGCAGTTGGACGGATATGCCGATATCGATTCAGATTTCGTTTCTATCATTTCTATTACCATGTTTCCTTCTGAGCGTTACAAAAACCCGCACAAGTCCTATATTCACTCATGTAATGTAGTGGATAATTTGAAACTACACATATACATACATATGTATATTTCGACCACTTAAGAAGACCACTTGGCTTATCTTTTTAAATCCATAAATAAAGTTCACCAATATCAGAAAACCGGATTTTTTTTAAAGCCGACAACTATATTTACTTATGAGAAGTAAGCTATAATTCTCAAATCAATATTAACTCCAAATAAAAACGTTTGAGCAAAGATCTAAATGTATTTACAATTAAAATCTTTGGTTTGAGATTTGAGGGTAAGGCGTGATTTCATGCTACTTCTCACATGTTTATAAAATACAAATGCTTACTGGATTGTTCCTCCAAGCTTGGTTGGACATTTCGGTTTGTGTATTTGAGAAAATCCTAAAATTTTTCTCCTAAGATGTCGTTGGGTTAAATTTGTGCCGAAGTGAGTCTGGTTGGACTACTATATTTGAAATATAATTCTTTTGTAAACGAGCCCTAACTAAGCTTTGCATCAGCGATGGGACGGGGCGCTTGTTGCGAAAGGCCGATTTCAATTTCGAACGAAATGAGCGATATATCTGCTTATATTGTGTTTATATATTTCGAAGGGGCAACTGCCTTCATGAGCTGTACTGTATACGCCCATGTACAAAAAATTAAAAATGAGGTCAGCTGCCATACATAGCAAAAATTATATGTATGAATATGCGCAGTATGTATGTGTTTTGTTAAACTTTCGTTTGAGTGTAAAAGGAAGGGTGGCAGGAGAGAGAGGGGTTTTATTTATATGACTAAATTTTGTAGTTGTATACACATGTAAATACTGTAATATAAGTTGTGGTACATATGTACGAGTATGTCGTATCGCATTTTTTATTATATTATATTGTGTGTTTACATAGTATTATTTTGCCTTATTTCAGTTTTTTGTTTATTAAGCTTTTCTCCTTGTTTTGTTAATTTACAACTTCATGTTGTTGTATTTAGTTAACATGTTAAGAATGTATATATATTTATATGTATATTTGTAAAGTGTAAGTATAATTCACCATTTTTTGCGAGGATTTGAATTCTTGCATATCAGCTGCATTCCTATTACTATTAAATTTTACTTTTACTTCTTTCTGCTAAATTTTTGCTTCAAAAACACAAGTATATTTTCTTTAGTTTAGTTTACGCGGGCTTTTGCTTTAGCCGATGCTTGGCAATTGCATACACAACTGTACTTGCTTATATTAACTAATTAATCGTCAGTTGTTAGTTTTGCTTTTTAGCGTTTCATCTATGCTCAACGGTTGCCGTTGTCAGGGGTTGCTAAGAGAATTTGTCAGCAAACGCCATGTGTATAACAGTATAAATACAGTCACCATCTGCTGAAAGTTCTCGCTTCGGTTAGCAGCGGCAATCTATATTTTAATTACATTTTAATTTATAGGAACTTTTTCTTCAGTTATTAGTTAATTGCTTATAATATAATACAAATAAATGCTCGTATATATATGCATATAGTTTACAGATAATTTAGTCGAAATATAAATGTATGCACTACTTTGCAGGGGTTTCTACAAATTATTATATAACGGAAATAGTTGATGCTGTTTATTTATGTAGCTAATAATTTTAATTATAAGTTACCATGTAATAATAATAATAATAGTTGATGCTTTAAAAAAAAATTCAGCAGCAGTGCACTTTTTCTTCCGTTTTTTGTCAAATATGTATATATAAAAATTTTGTGTATGCAATGTATAGAAAAATAAACAGCACATTCATATTTTTTTACCAGAACTATTTTATTTTTACTGGATTATGCTGGATCGTATTCTAGCGCTGGTCGAGAAAGGGTTAAGAAACTTAACGACAGCTCTTTAATAGAGCTAAAGCTCGTGGTTGTGAGATGTGGCAAGTTCTTCCTATCAATATGTTGTAGCAAAAAGTATGTGAATATAATACAGTGCGCATCACTTAAATTTTCGGCAAATCGAAATTGGGCCACTTTTCTCAAAAATCGGTCGCGGCAAAGGGGGACACTAAAACCACTCAGCCGCTCATAGCCCTTGGTTGAATATATGAAGAATTCAAATTCCCCTGAAATCGGGAAATTTCATCGAAAAATTGACAGCCCTGGTCGTAGTTACTTTGAGTTTCGAATTTCTTGCTGCAGATCAACTCTCTGAGAGAATGAGTGACGAAGAGTAAAAAGTTCAAAATTGGAGTGAAAGGTGGTCAGCATTTGGTGTTGCGGACCGCAACTTGCGGCAAACAATTTTCTCCTGCCAAATCTTTTATGAGATGCGCACTCTATTAGTATTAATACTATTTGCTTACATGTTGTTTTATATGAGCGTACTTACTCCAAGTTAAGAAAAATTTTACTAGCATGAGTATACTAAGTATATATGTAGTTAGAAAATGTATTAAGTTTTAATTCGTTTCGCGTAAGCACATACTTTTATATTTCGAACTATAAAATCCATTAGTTAATGTACAAACACAAAATTTCTATAATGTTGTAGTAGTTTGTTTCTCATACACATGCACGCGTCTGTGCCTGTAATGTATATATTATAATATATACGTTATATGTTTAAACTATAAAAATATATCATAGAATAGACATAAGTTGCAAATTGAGCATTAAGAGTGTTGGAAAAATTCACTGCATTAGCATTTTTATAAATAGATAAAATTTACCATTATTTTCTTTTTTATAATTAAGCTCACATAATCAAATGCCAGCGAATGCAATGTCTTTCCGAAAAGTTGAAAAAATCATGACAACACAGATTTTTTCGCAAAGTTTTAAAAAAGTACATACCATATGTTTTAACGAAATATAGTTTCGCATATTTTTGTGTGTGAATAACTTTAAAGTAAGGTTGTATGTACCTATATATCAAGTATAAATACAAAGTTTACTTCTTTGAAATCTGGCATGCATTTTTATATAGTAGCGCTCATAGAGTATTTGTAGTATCCCTTAGGAAGTATCATATTCGCCATTATTATGGTTGCACAAATAAATTAAATAATAGTATAATAATTTGTCCGTCTGTAAGAGTCATCGGGCTATTTATATATATCTCAGCATAGCTTCAGATCGCAGATTTTTTTTCTTTAGACTATGTATAGTTTTTTCAATAACTGTATCCACGAATGACAGAATTCTAGAGAAGTCGGCAATGGCTTAAAATAAAAAAATAGATATTTTACAAAATATAATTAACTTTCGCTATAGTGTAAAAAAGACTTAATAATTTATGTTTATTTCGTAAACTAAAAAACTCAAAGAACTACTAGTTTCTAGAAATGAATTAGTTCACTAGCTCGATTTCTTTTGTGGCATTGCCACTTTATGTGCATTTCTGATATTTCGGTTTTGTGAAAGAAAATTAATACTTTTATGTAGTTCTACGTGTATAGTTTTTGCGTTGATATACATATATTTTCTTTATTTAATGATATATAATTTGGTATGTCTTTTTGAAGTATTCGCTAGGCTTTAAGTTGGCTGTAAATCTGATACTCATTCCGAATTTTTAGCAAATTGCGAAATTTCAAAGCGGCTTTTGACGAATGTGCTACAGTGGTCCAAAGTTCCAAAAGCATCTGAAACCATCACTTGGAACCCTTTAAGAGTTTGTTGCTATGTAAAGAAACTAGAATGGTTATACTGTGGAACGTCAGAAATGCACAGTAAGCGCCTTCGTGGAGGTGCCCAGAAAATTAATTGACAGGCCGCGCTGTTTTGGTTAAATCAGTCAAATAGGCATAAGCAAATGTGAAAGAAGAAATATTTGGAAAAGTCTTCATAAAGAAATAAATATGTATAGTCTTTAAAAAACGTTTTGTTTGCATTGATATATTATGTTGCTATCCAACTCACATTAAAACAAAGAAGTTGTTAATAAATGTTTAACACTTTTAGACGCTTTGTACCATTGTGCGAAGCACAGTGATTCTAAAAACAGTTATAAATATCAAAAAAGTTTATAGTGTCAAA
The DNA here is from genome assembly GCA_963457695.1 of Neria commutata. Taxonomy (NCBI): domain Eukaryota; kingdom Metazoa; phylum Arthropoda; class Insecta; order Diptera; family Micropezidae; genus Neria; species Neria commutata. Next base: position 1,535,735 of record OY735250.1, read on the forward strand.
ACCAAAAAAGATTTAGATAAAGGCAATACTTCAACTTGGTAAACAAATGAATTACTGTGAGTTTGTTAAACCTGCTGCAAATGGGCAGTTTTTCACGCAAATTTTGCAACAATCGATTTTACTTTTTTAGTGCTTTTAGTAAAAAAATAGCTAAAATATAAGTTTTACCAGCAATCTGCTGAAAGCATAAATTTTGTGTTGCCAATTTATCAGCGGAGTTTTACTTTCTCTTTTTTTTTTATCAAGATTGGAAGCGGAAAATGCTGCATATTTGCTTTTTTGAAGTATATTTTAACAGTCCGTAGAACGAGGCTTAGGCCTAGCTTGCTGGCATTAACCTGTGTGTGCTTGAACTATTTCAGCATAAATTAATCTAGCAAGAAGAATGAAAATTGTACGAGTTTTAGCCCAAAAACATGACATTTCCACAAAAATTACTTCTTTTCAGCCTAAAAATGTGCATTTTATGAAATAACTCATTATCAACAGTTTAACTAAAACCGCCAGATTTTAGTTCACCATGCCCAAACTTTCAAGCACGCGACATTTTATCGAAATCAAAGGGCCTTTTTAATTTTTCCCGCCGTAGTATGACCTCGCATCACTGGGCATTGCGTTAAAAGACTTACTTGTAGCAGTTCATATGAAGCCCAACATTGTAGCTTTTTAATGAACAAGCTTCAGTCAATGGTGGAAAAATAATTGGCTTCGAGTTTTGCAGCAATCTCAGTCGAACCGTTGAAATTTAACTGTAAAATTTTATAAGTGGAGCAACATTCTCGTCCGCGACGAAGAACCGAAATTGAATATAATTGGCAGACTTATATGTTAGAAAATATTTCATACACATGAATATGTTTAATCATAGTGTTCTGTACATACATATATCATGCAAGTAAATGACAATCGAATCACTGGGCGTCGCGACGTTGTAATACAGCCGATAGATTTGAATTAAGATTTGAATTTGAATAAATTTTGTATATGTACTGTTCGGTTGCTGGTAACGTATTTGAAAAGCAAAACTGATTTTAAATTAGTATGCAAAAGTTTTCTTTCTTGCTGAAAATAAATGAATATTTTTAAAATACTTGTAAAACATAAAATATTAAAGAAAAAATACTGAAAGGAGAAAAGACAAATACCTATATAAAATATAACTTAACACAAAGCATTTCTGAAAAGATAAGAAAATTAATAAGAAATTATATGATTGAAGAATGTAAGCAAAGATTATAATACAACATATAGAATGTGCATTTGAGCCGTAAATATAAACATTTTTTCTGTCGGAAATTTTTTCCAATTTCTCTTAATTTCAGACTACTACTTTTTTTGTTGAAATTTTATTGCACCTTTTCGAGCAAACATTTCATTTTAATCTTTGCTTAAAAAAAATCTTCGCTGAAAACTGCATTTAATATATATATATAAGCCATTAATGAATAGCGGGATTATAATCTGTGAGAGAGTTTGATACGCGCTATATTTTCATTAGATGCACATTTTATATGTTGCACATTTTTTTATGTAAAACTGCTTACTCTGTATTTTCTGATTTTGACAGTTCAATTGGAATATCACACGCAAACACTGACAATGTTACTTGGTCCATAGCTGGTAGAAAAATGTCGCTGCCTATAGCATGATAGTTCGATTTTGAAACAGTACGAAAAACCAGGGCTAAATATGTTTCTTGCACTGATCACAAACAAGAACAAACACTAAAAACCGTATTATTTGTTTCTAACAATTTTTTGCTGAGAATCGTGAAAAATGTATTTCATTTTTGTTTTACCAACATATCTGACACATTTATAGTCCATTTCCACTAGCACAAAATCTCCCAAAGCTCAGACATTTCGCATTACCCTTCGCAAGATTTCTAAATCCTCAAACATATAAAACAAACAAACCTTTTAGTGCAAATGTTCCCGATCTGGCTGCATCAAAATGCTGTGCTAAACAGTTTTTTACAATCTGGCTACACAGAAATTAGCAAACGCTTACAACTTCTAACGGTTCGATTTCAAGCCAAGGGCAGAATAAAACGTTGGAGCACAACTAAAAGAATCAGACAAAAATTTCCAGCGACAAAAGAATTTGTTTGCATATGCCATTTTAGCCAGAATTTTACGACTGCCGGACTTAGGACTGAAAGAAGCCCTATCAAGACAAGGAACATTCTTTGAGAGGTGCCAATTCGTTTCGATAATAGCGCCGCACAACGAAACAATTTGAAATATTTCCTGTTTTTAATAATATGATTCAGGGTTGAACCTGAGACCTCTTGCATCAGACAATGACCACACATTTATTGAACCATTCGGGCGCTTAACTGCCTTATTTAAAATAGACAAAGACGCAGTGCAGTGAGGGAGTAGAGCAACTAGAGCAACTGGACCCATCGCATTAAGACAAACTACAACGTTTCCCTTAAACTCCAGCAGAATCATACCATCTTAAAAAGTAGAATTTGTTTTCAAATAATATCATTACTTGGAGCAACAAAAAAACTAAAATCACATGTTTTAAAATGTTGGTGAAAATGTATCGACGGTATTTCTTATTTGGAATAATACCTTTTAACTAACATATGAAACTGTAAATTTGTCTACGGAACAAACCACTTCGTTGGATTTTGCAGAAATCTTGAAAATTCTTTAGCGAAATCTTGTGAAGGATCTCAAGGGATTTCATGTTAGTGGAAACGGTGTATGATGATGAGCTTGCTTGTTCTCTCTAATCGGTCGGTTGGGCTTCATGTTAAATATATATAAAACACTTCAGTTAATGCTTTATAACTTGCTATTCATTTTATATATGCATATGATTATTGATATATATATATAATATTATATGTAATGCTTACTAACATTGTAATATTAACTTTTACTGCTATTTCTCGTCATTTTCTGAATCAATTTGTTGTTTTTTCTGTTTTTAAATACACATTTTCTATTTTATTACAGTTGGCACAATTATGTCACCTTTTTCGCTTTTCAATTACTTTTATATATATCATATTTTTAGATTTATAGTGTAAAATAATATTTTGTTGTTGCCTAATCAAATCAAGAAAACAAATCAGTTAGTATACAGATTCAAAAAAAAATGTTGTGCTATTGCTTTATAAAGTCTCTTAACTAAAGACAAAATATTAAAATATCATAGCTTATATATATACACACACACGCACACACACTTACATACTAATGGAAAAATTTTAATTTCTTATGGATAATTTTTTGTTTTATTCTTCTTCTTTTTGTTTTTCATATGGCTAGGAACTTGGTTGCTTTCTTAATTTTTTCTTATTTATCGCACTGCTCTACATACGAGAGATGATGCTGCTCTTGCAAGTTGAACTTCACTGCTTATGCCGCGCTTTTAGACTGCTAATTTTTTATACACAACTATTTCGCCTCAGCGTGCTTTTGAATACGATCATGTGTTGTGTTGCTGTCCTTTGTGTTATGTCATGTTTGTCTTTTTTTCTTTCTCTCTTTTACTATGCATGCCTAAATATGTATTGTATATGCTACATTTTATATTTAACTGTACAATATGTATATTGAATATGTTAGGAACAATTTTCTCTTTTGCATCTTTTAAGTCGTTTCGTTTCTTGCTTGCTTTTAAGCATTTACGCCTTAAATATTTTTGCTTTCTTAAATTTTCAGTTCTTAAATAGAAATATTTCGTTATTCATATTAAAGGACATATGAGTTTATTAATTTCGTTTTCTTCTTCTTCTGTTTTAAGATGTCTGTCAAAATAGGAACTATTAATATTTATGCTTCTTTTGCTATATATAGGTTCAATCTATATATGCTCGCATATGTATATACATACTTTAAGTATATATATATAAATATATTACAGCACAGTGTAATTTATTGTATGCTTTGATTTTTGTTTTGTATGATTATATTATTGCAGAGTGCACAAAGTTCTTCGGTCGCTTCATGCTGCTTCGCTGAGCTGTTCTGCTGCCTTAGTCCGGGTTGCTTTAGTCATAGTTACCTTCCGTTATTTATTCTTGTTCTTGTTAGAATTTAGTCTTTTAGTCGTTTTACCTTTTACTCCGGCTATAGTGTTTTTGCCTCTTTGGTATTATTTATCACTCATCTGCTTTATTTGTTGTTTCTCTGTGTTTTCTGTTGCCGCCAACGCTTTTTATGTGTGTGTACGTCTGTTTATGCGTGTGTATATGTTGGTTTAAATTCGAAAATGCTTTCGATAGATTACATCCATTTACGCATATCCGGTGGTTTCATAAGGTGGTGTCAGACATTTTCATGCGTGCGCGTCCACTGAAAAATCCAGCAGCAAAATAAATAAAAAATATATTATTTCAGCAAATATTACGAGTATATACATATATAGTATAAATAAGAATAGCTTTTCTTTAATGTATTTCTTGCACACTTTATACCAGCATCCCGCTCAATTGCATATTTTGGGATGGCGATGGCGAAAAAAACTTCAACAGATAGTAAGTAGTGCCAGAGTAGGTATATGACATACACACATACATATGTATATCACAAATACGTTCTCTAATACAACTTAAACTTTTTCTTCCATTTAAATATTCTATGAATAACTAAAATTGTTATTGTGAAGCAAGACTTCTATTTAGTTAAATAAAGGAAACCGCAGTACTATAATCTCACGTGGTGCTTTGGAGTTGTTTTTAAACATGGAATCGATGAACCCCGCTCGCTAAACGCTTGTTGGTAGAAAACACGCGGGCAGCTAGAATAAGATATCTTATTTCAGCAGAGCATCTACCGTTAAAGCAGCGATAGAAAAGGGTTTAACATCCCACATTCCGACAGTGCTCCAAAGAGTCGATAGAGCCTGTAGCCCAACGTTCCCCATTAGCTTTATCGAACGACGCTGATTATGGTCCAGAAGCTCCAATTGAGTTCGTGACGCTTTAATGAGCTTAAATTAAGTTACGGCTTAGAGAAAGAGGACGTTGGCGAAGAGTGACTGCAAACTGGGCCTTGCTTGCAAGTTTGGTAAATAAAATAAATAAATAATTGGCGTAACAGCCCGTGTGGGCTAAGGCCTACCTTTCTTACATTAACTTGTGCGTGCGTGTTATATTTCGCACAAATTAACGGAACCTACATTAACCGAATCCAAACGGATTGAGAAGCTTTTCATGGCAAAGAATATTTTCGGCGAATTTTAAATTTATCGCGAGAAGTGGCGCCGCATAAAGAAACAATTTAAAAACAAATTCTCTATTTATTAGATGCAATGAGGCCCGGCTGAGATTTTAACCCAGGCCTCCCGCATCAGCGACCAAGCACTTGTCCCACTGAGCCACCGCGCCAAGCCAGTTTGGTAAGCTCAAAGTATTTTAGACTCATTTGCATTTAATTTAAAGCAATAAAACATTTTAAAACTTTTTTTCCTTATTACAATGGCTCAATGATTCTTGAAACTTACCATAAAAAGAATATTTTACCTCCAGGAATTCACTTCTATTTTTTGTAGTATCGACAATGCATAGTTAGTTATATTATTTGCCGCCCATGACTGAAAATTTTTCGAAACTATGTATTAAAAACTTTGACTTATTTACATCTAAAATTTGAAAATAATTCAGCTCAAGCAAATACATACTTATTAAGAAAGTTTAAAAATATAGTAGGATTATTTGAACAATAACGTAAGTACAGGGTGCGTTTAATGTTTTCAGTTTATAACACCTGCAGTGGCCAACCCGCGGCCAGCCCTGAACATTTTTCCAGGCTAATCTTCGAGCCATTTCCGAACATTTTCCTTATATGCGGCCCGCGAGATCATTTGGGTTGGTCACTTCTGCTCTACACCTACGGCAATTGGTTAATATTAACTTTGTGCGAAAATTGTATCTATGTATAGATATTACTACATGGAAATGGACAGAATCACATCCTGATTTGATTTCTGCTTGTCCGTCTGTGCAAGAACCAATTGTCCAATTTTGACAAAATTTGGTATGCAGTAATAGTGGACCTGAATTTAGTTTAGGTACGAGACTACGGCATTATAATTTTTGCGGACCTTCAGGGAGCTTTCGATAATGTTTCATTTGAAGTGGATGCTGTTGTTGACAAGCTGCTCGACGCAAGATGACAGGCTTGTTCAACGAAGGTGAGAAGAGGCCCTCCACAAGGTGAATAACCATTCGACCATGGGCAGTTATTGATCGGTAACCGGAAACGAAGAATATTCCGCAAATAACGCTGCCAATAGGTTAGTACATATAACCGAGTGAGTGAAGATTGTTCGCAAAGAGCGACGGAACAGACGGAAATGTCTTGTTCTTCGCTGAGTGTTTGACGTGCTGAGAACAGAACAAATATTTCCATGTCATCCAAAATTCCTCGCTTTGCAAATAGGTCAGAACGATTTAATTAAAAGGAAATTTACTTAGCAGTACAATAGCAAATGCCCGACGGCATGCTGTAAAATTTTTTTTTCCACTAACAAACGAAAAAAGTCTATGTTGGATTGACAAATAACTCAGAAATATTAATTGTTGTTGCCAGTTTTGCTTTCCTTGCGAAAAATATAACTAAAGAAAAAATCTTGTAAAATTTTTTAAACCGTCAAAAGTGTTACTTACCAGTGATTTGTTTACAATTGAACAACTGTTGTATGATATCGGATGTTATTGTTGATGTTGGTACTGTTGCAGCAATGGCACCCGTATGTCGTCGTTTCGTGGTCGTTGGCTTTATTGCTATATCCCTCTGCTGCTGCTGGTCAATGTCAACAGCAACAGCTTTACTGATATCATCAGCATTATCAACAGCTTTACAATTACCATCATCATCATCGCTGGCAGCAGCAACATCGTAAAAATCTTCAACATTATTCTCATTATCTGTTTTGTCGCGCACAACAATATCATTCAAAGACTTTTTCTTGCATCTCCCTGTACTCGCGATGCTGTTCCTGTTGTTCTCGTTGTTGCTGGTGCTGCTCATTGTGCATAGCTGGTTTGTAATTTTGCTGTTGCTCGCATGCAGCATAGTTTGTATTAAGGTGACAAAGCGATTTTCATAATTGTCATTGAGCACTGTTGTGGTTGTCTTGCTTCTGTTTTCGACTTTGGCAATGTTGCTCTGCCTATTGCTGCGGGCACAGTCGTTATTGTTGGCATGCTCGACTTTTAACATTTTTGCTAGTGCCTCGCTTTTGGCAGTGGGCCATTGCTGCTCCGAGCTATCACTGTCATTACGATTGCTGTTGTCCGCTAACAAATGCTCAAATGTTGGCGCGCAAAAACCATTCTTAGTTGCAAGTTGCTGAAATTCGCACGCCATTTCTTTGATTGCTGCGGGCTGGTGCTGCTGTTCGTCATCAGTGTTGCTACGCTCAAGAACGGCAAATGCTGATTGTTGGCTGTTGTTAATTGTTTCTGCTGCTGCTGTTGCTGCTGTTGGTGTCGTTTGCGTCTGCAATTCCTTCACTTGACGCATATGCTCCATAGTAAGCGAATGTTGCTGTATATTCACCTGTGTCAGCTGACAATCAATCAAATCCGCGCCACTGCAATTAGCAACAATTGCAGCCTCACTGGCAATTTTTGCAGACAACTTGCTGTGGCTGTTGCTATTATTGCCGTAACTGTAGCAGCTGCTATTGCTGTTGCTGCTATTTGTTGCCTCGTTGTTACTGCTGCAGCTGCCAATCAAAAATGTTGTCGCCGAAGATGTTGTTGCTGCTCGCTTGGCCACGTTGAACAGTTGATTGCGAGATTTTTTATCCTTGGCACGTGAGTTCTGGAACCAAACCTGCAAGAACAATTTTGTTTGGCATGTTATGCGTATATACCGTTGAAAAATGGTAAAAAATGTACTTATATACATATGTAGGTATAGTGGCGGTGCGGTGGATCTTTTTCGAAAATTCTTATTTATGGACCGATTTCATTCTCTTTGTATTAGAAGTTATGTTCCGAACTAAAATTTTAATCCAGGCCCTCCCGCATCTGCGACCAAACACTGAGCCACCGCGGCGGCGGTGCATACCCTTTTATTAATCATAGCTGTTAAATTGCGATTACAATTAGTAATCAATTACATTACTTTAAAAAAGAATTGTAATGATTATATAATCCTCGATCGATAAATTTCTGATTAGTAATTGATTACGATTGCAAATAAACAAAATATAATCAGGATCACTTAAGATTACTAAATAGAATCAAAAAATTATCAAAAGTAAGCATAAAATAATTGACTACTTATAAAGATTACTTTTGATTGTTTTTGATTATTTTTGATTCTTTTTAATTATTTTAAGAATTTTAGCCTAAAGTACAAACCAATTTCGAAGAATATAATTCACAAACAAACATTGATATACATATATTTAAGAATCAGAACAAAGACTTTTAAAGAACAAGAAAGAAAAAATAAATACATGACATTTTTCACTTCAAATTACAATTAGCTTTAATTAGAACCAAGTTTTCAAATGAAATGCTTGTCGTCTTGGACTATTTACTATACCAGCTTCCAGCTGCACAGGTCTCACCCTTTTAGCGCAATATATTATTAGGAGTGAGTTTATAAAATAAACCCATTTAATCGGCATTAAATATGTCCTTATCTTTAAATTGGTTGTTTCTTATATCTGCCCACTTATTTAGCACCAAGTCCCCTAGTTTTCCAAATTTTAGAAATTGTTGGCTTGCTGATTTCTTGGCATACATATTTGCTTTTGTTTTACACCTTGTCGTAAACGTTTTATTTTTCCATATTTCTTTGTTTAAGAAAAACAGGTTGAATAGCAGCTCTTATCCTTGCCCGTCTGTCCCCGGAACATGAGTTGATGTATTTGATGTGATTTATTATTTTATCTAGTATACATATATTATTGGTTGTGATGCCTATATATTTGTAGGGGCCTAAATCAGGCATAAATATAGGTCATTACACATTTTGTATACTATAAATACGGCAAAATTATATATAATGCGATTAAATAGCTCCTGGCCCGTCTGTCCCTACGTGCTTCTTCTTCCCCGTCCACTTTGCACGAATTAAGAACCTTACTCAATTGTGTTTCATAGCAGCTTGTATAGAAAATTGGCCAATTTCCGACTCAATTGTGTCTGAAATTGGGAAAAAGAATCAAAAGTAATCCTTTATAAGTAGTCGATTATTTTTTGCTTACTTTTGATTCTTTTTTGATTCTTTTTAGTAATCCCAAGTAATCCTGATTATATTTTTATTATAAACACTAAAGAATCGTAATCGTAATCAATTATTTCACATTTTTAAGAAAATAATGGAATTACAAATGATTATGATTAGTAATGATTATTTAACAACTATGTTATTAATAGTAAATTAAGACAAAAGTGTGGAAATTTTCATCAGTTTTTGAGTGCGCATTAAACTGAAGACTCCGCCGTGGTTCAGTGGATAAGTGCTCGATCCCCCTGCCAACTCTAGGGCCAGTTTCACAGTGGATATTTAAACTCTTATTGCAGTTTAAATAGGGAATTTCAGTTTCTCAGTTGGAAGTTAAATACGATTTAAATAGCCGATTGTGGATATTTAAGTACGGCACAGAGTTGAATTTATGAACAGCTGATTTCTGATGTGCAAGCAAGCTGCGTGGCCAGTATTGGAATTTATAAGATTCAAAATAAGCATAAAACTGCATGGAATAGGACATATAAATAATATAAACTTTGCATACTTTGCACAATATCCAACAATTCACTTATTTTAGTCAACGAAAATTTTGCTGCCTCCACAATTGAGCAATTGAACATATGTTTTTAGCAAGTTGTGTCAACCTTCAATTGTCAAATATTCGAAGTTGCCATTCATTATTCCGTATTTAAATAGATGCACTGTGAAACCCAAGGAAAGTTAAACTAGATTTAAACTCAATTTGAAAATTAGATTTATATAGCCACTGTGAAACCCGCCCTTAAAGTCGGTTACTGAAATCAAAGATCTGGGAGTAATTTTTGACTCCAGGTTTACCTCCTCTAACCACATTAATAATAATTAATATAATTGATTGGCGCAACAGCCTGTGTGGACTTAGACCTAGCTTTTTCGGATTAACTTGTGTGTGCTTGTCATATTTTTCACAAATTAATGGGACCTACTTTACCGAATTCGTTTGAGAAGCTTTTCATGGCAAATATTATTCTCGGAGAATTGCCAATTCACCGCGAGAAGTGGCGCCGCGCAAAGAAACAATTTGAAAACAAATTTTCTTTTTATTAGATACACCACTATTTCTAAGTCATATGCGATGCTAGCTTTTGTAAGACGTAATAGCTCCGAATTCTCTAATCCGTATACTCTCAAGTTGCTTTACACCTCATTTGCCCGTTGCATGATTGAATATGCTTCGTTTATTTGGAGACCTTACCACACGTGTCATATTAATCACATTGAGCGTATCCAAAAAGTTTTCATTCGTTTCGCACTTCGATCGTTGCACTTTCAAGACCCCATACCTTCCTATACTTCTCGTTGCGAGAAAAGCAGGCGGACAACTGGGATAACAGATCCGAACTAATTCCATATCCTACTTTTATCAAAACTTTAGCCTGATAAACCCAGCAGACATTTGGGCTATATCTTTATAAGTAAGACACTTGAAATTATGAAATAGTATACACCCCTTGTCATCTTATATACAAGGCAGCCCGGTCGTGTGTCTATACCAATGTTGCCATATTCACAGTTTTAACTGTAAATTACAGTTTTTTAGACAAGCTCACAGTTTTTAAAACTACCTCCTAGTACAAATTACAGTTTTTTTTAATTTAAGATTTAGGGCGGGTTTCACAGTAGCTATTTAAATCTAATTTGCGAATTGAGTTTAAATCTAGTTTAACTTTCCTTGAGTTTCACAGTGCATTCATTCATCATCATCATACGGAATATTTGACATTTGAAGGTTGGCACAACTTGCCAAAAACATATGTTCAATTGTTCAATTATGGAGGCAGCGTGAACTAAAAATTTTTCGTCGGCCGAAAGAAGTGAATTATTGGATATTGTGCAAAGAATCCACAGTTTATATTATTTATGATACTACGGGAATAAATATCCACAATCGGCTATTTAAATCGTATTTAACTTCCAACTGTGAAACTGAAATTCCCTATTTAAACTGCAATCAGAGTTTAAATATCCACTTTGAAACTGGCTCTTAAAAGAATAAATTAAAATGTCTAAAACAAAATGAAAATGTGATTTAAATCGTAGTACTTTCGTATTTAAGCTTGTTATTTTATTTAAAATGAATTGTTTTGTTATTTTTGTTTAATAAAATTAAAAAAACCGTATTTTCACAAAAATCTTTTCGGTTTTGAAGGTTACAGTTTTTTGGTTGAAAATACAGTTTTTCTTTTAGGATTTTACAGTTTTTTGAAAAAAAATCTGGCAACATTGGTCTATACACACGACAGCTAGTCAAAATTACGGTAAAACATATATATATATATATATAGCTATATGGCTGAAGTGAATACAGGACAGAATACTGAGTATGTATTTTAATGCAGGACTGAAGGCTATGGACAGAAAGCAAACGCTTTTTAGTCAGTTCTCAGATTATGTATATATAAGATTATTAGTAGGTTGTTCCGATTCTAATGAGTATGAGTAAGTACTCCAGTACTACTCTCGATACTTGAGTACTTTTTGTACTCGATGCATTTATTCAAGTACGAGTACGGGTATCGAGTACTCTAGGTTGGTATCGGATCGGAGTATGCGTTGACAAAACTTTTTTGCAAAAGCGTTACAATGTTGCCTTGCCAAAAATTTGTTTACCTTACCTTAAGTTTTGCCTCCAATTTATTATTAAAAAATTGAGTTTGGCGACTCTTATCTATTACAGAAAAATTGTGCAAGGTTGCCAATCATGAACATATTTGTGATTGCTAGGTATTTTCATTATTTTTAGCATGCATGGCGCCTCCGTGGCTCAGTTGAACAAACCCTAGCGAGTGTGCGACCAAAAAGCTTATGCTAGACCTAAGAACGCGTCAGAATTCGGCTGTATTCCTAAACGTACTTATGCAAAACAGTGCTGCGCCCCCAATGCTCTACTGATTTATTTTCTGAGTGCTACTGCGATGCATTGCATAAATCAGGTTGGCACCACTTTTTAGTTTGGGAACGCACTTGATGTTCAACATTGCTCTCACAAAATGGAAATTGTAAAAAACTACATAGTCCGCTTTTACACGATGCGACTCGGCCCCGGCGATTTTTTCGCATTCCGCTTTGAAATCGCGCATAGCTTTTACACGATGCGACTCGCTGGTGTCGAGCATTTTGACACTAGAGTCTGCAGCTGGTTTTATTTCTGTAATTTGTAAACATTTAAAGCACTTATTCCACTCTTTGCTAATTTTATTCTTTATATTTACTTTTATGCGTAAAGTTCTGTAAATTTTTCAGTTTATTTGCAATACGTATTCACTCGATTTCAAGTTTTAATTTACAGTCGACAGCGCGAAGCGCGAAAACGAATAAAGAGGAACGTCAGAAAATCAGAAAATCGCAGCACAATCGCTGCCCGAGCGATTTTGCGCGTTCCCCTGTCGTTTCACCCCTCTTTCCTACATTCTTCCGTGTCTCCGGGGCCGAGTCGCATCGTGTAAAAGCGGACATATTCAAAACATTTTTGCATTTGAGTACCGAATAAATTCCCAGCAGCGCTAAATTAATTGTAAAATTGAGAAATAGGAGGCGAAATTTAATCGCGTCCTAAAAGTTTCAGTGAAGCCGACAAAACATAACCTAACTAGTACGAAAGCATCAACAAAATTTGTGATGAGCAGTTTGCGCATTCGATGCTTATCGACAACTTGATGCCTGCGTTTAGGAACAGGGTGCACGTGCAAACTTTTTATGTTTGCGTTTAGGAACATACTGCTTTGTACTTATGCAGCGCAACTGACGTTTAGGAATACAGCCTTCTACTCTTTATATGTTGGAACTTGCTCGAAGCTACTTTTGCGTCGTGGCATCGTCTGTGCTCTGCGAGCGATTGTTTTCTAAAGCGGGAGCTATAGTTTCCCAAAAGAAAAATCGTCTTCCACCGGCTCATATCGACAAACTTCTCTTCTTGAGTGGTATTTCTGAATCTGAATTTTTCAATTTAAGGCTCTGCTTTTTGTATGCTACATGTACCTACGTATTTATTCATATAACTTAAAAATAAATAAATTGTACTGTTTAATAAAATTCCATATGTTTTAATGAGTACGATACGAGTATGTATCGAGTACTTGAGCTCGATATTTTCCTGGCATCGATACTTTTTTTGAATACTGGAATCGAGTACTAGGCGGTATCGGAACAACACTAATTATTAGTATTATTTATTTTTATGTATATATAAAGTATATAAAAGAAAGTCGGTTTTGTTAAAACGCTTATAATTCAAGAACGGCTGGACCGATTTTTATGATATTTGATTTGTTGGATTTGTCTATGCCCCGAATAGCAGAATACCTATTAAAACATCGGATTGGACATGAGGGCGTGGCACCGCCCATACAAACTAAATTTTTGATCTCGAATAGCTTTGGAACTAAAAGTCGTGCAGCATTGAAATTCCGTACGCATTCGCCTCTTGGATACGTCGTCCCACTGGTAGAATTTTATGGGAGTAGGATAAAGGGCGTGGCACTTTTTTAGCAACTCTACATTTGTGTATAATTTTAGAACTACACATCACACAGCAATGAAACTCGATAGGAACTTACTACATACATATCCTTGTACTGGGAAAATGGGACGGACATTGGACAAGGGGGCGTGGCACTACATATTCAAACCAAATTGTTTATATCGAATAGCTTTGGAACTAAAAGTCGTGTAGCAGTGAAATTCGGTATGCAGCCGACTCTTGGTTGCGTCGTCCCACTGGTAAAATTGTATGGGCATAGAATAAGGGGCATGGCACTTTTCAAATATCTGATACTCATTTGGACATGACAATCGTTGAATAAATTTTTTCTGCATGTTCAAGTCAGATATGCACATTATTTGCTATCATTATTTCGACATACTTCCCATCGAATCCATGTGAACTGTTGTACAAGGATGACAAATCGAATACAGGTCAGTTTAGGAATCCCGATTTCGAGGTGAATGAGGAGATAAATAACCAGGCTTTGTTTTTGATCGAAGACACGTGCTACCTCACCAGTTAATCAAGTTAGGAAAGCCAACGCCATGTCCTGGAATGAACGACGGTTTCAGTCGAGAGTTGGAACATGAATTCGATCGATATGCATTCAACCAATCAGTTTCAACGAATGTACCACTTCTGAACCCCCAACAGAAGGAAATGTGCGATACGTTAATGAAGATGATGGAAATGGTGGCTCATATTTGGGAAGACATTCCAGTCAAAGTCATTCAAAGATGGACCGCGGCCGATGAAATAAAAGCCTGCCTCAAATGATCGATTCTGTTGCGCTATGTGAAGAAATTTCAGCTGACAATAAATATTCTAGTTGCACTGCTAAACGATCCATTGCTGAAGATTTCTCTAAGCAATCATTGACTAATTTTCAACCGAAGGTTGTCTCGGTAGTCATCATGCTTCGAAACCTGAGCCAACCAAAACTATGAACTACGGAACGCGTTTGGTGCTGAGAAAACTCATGGGAAATGTGATTAACATGACGGTACTCAAAGGAAAGTTCTAAGGTGATGAAGTTCTCATTCCGATGATCCCAAATGATATGCCATTCGAGTTTAAACGAATTCAATTTCTGATTTGTCTTGCATAGAATAGGATATTGAAATCAATTGAATTCGAAAAGTGTCTCATTCAATTAATATTTTATCCACTAATAAAACTATAAAACCATTTAGGTTTTGTTCAATGGGCTGAAAAATCTAACAATTCTTTTTATAAGCTTTATATTAACTTCACTTTCCGCGGTATATCGTCAAATCTAGTAATTAATTTTTCACCCACTTCCTGACTACTTAGAGATCTGAAACTTTGCATACATGCCTAAACACGAGCACAATACATGAATCAATAAATTTTATGAATCAATAACTTTAGAACTACACATCACACATCAATGAAACTCGGTAGGAACTTACTACATATCCATATCCTTCTACTGAGAAAATAAGGCGGGCACTGGATAAGGGGGCGTGGCACCGCCCATACAAACAAAATTGCTGATCTCGATTAGCTTTGGAACTAAAGGTCGTGCAGCATTGAAATTTCGTATACAGGCCCCTCTTGGATGCTTCGTCCCACTGGTAAAATTTTATGGGCGTAGGACAAGGGGCGTGGCACTTTTAAAGCAGCTACATACACGCTTGGGCTTCAGTTTATAATTATAGGCACACCACACATCAATGAAACACGATAGGAACTTACTCGCCGCGCCTTGCACGCAAAATAGCAACAACTCACCGCGCCAAAGCAACGGGGGTTTTGCGCATGGGCCGAGCTCGCCGCGCCTTGCAAGCAAAACAACAACTCATCGCGCCACAAATATGACACGAATATTAGGGTCGATCACAGCCGTATTATTTGTTAAATTGAGGATATGACGATAGGAGACACTGTGAATACCCTAAATATTGTGTACTGCTCTGCAAGTTTTAAATTCTTTTTGCGAAAAATTTCAGAGCTCTAAAATTGAATTTATGGAAGACTAAAAAATAGAAAATAAAATTATGTAAAAAACAACTTTTTAAAAATAAGCTTTAATTTATTTAATGTACTAAAAAGTAGAAAATAAATTGTTTCCAAGTCACCTGTATCTTACTATTAATAAAAGCTTGTGCGCTCAAAACCTATATTCACACTTATCTTTCATTACTAGAATCTATTTACAAAAAATAAATTAAATAAAATATTGTATCAATTGGTTGACAAATTTTGAACAAATGAGCGCCCCAAGCTTTTATTAATAGTAAGATACAGGTGACTTGGAAACAATTTATTTTCTACTTTTTAGTACATTAAATAAATTAAAGCTTATTTTTAAAAAGTTTTTTTTTATAAGTATATTAAAAAATAAATTAAATCGATTTATTTTGCGAAAAAAATCATTTCTGAGGCTTCACAAATTTATGACTATGTATTACTATAAACTAACGGTAAAGAGCCGTTACATGCATCAAACATTAGTTTAGTGAAAATGGTTTCCCATTTAGGTTTTTACTGAATATTTAACTGAAGAAGAAAGAGGCCCTTTATTTTCTAAAAAAAAATTAAGATGGATTCAGAATAATGGTTTGGGCGTGTTTACAGTCAATGGAATTAATGAAAGTATTCCTTTCAAACGATACCCCTATATGATATAAACAAGGAAAGAAGCATCTGTCAAGTTTCGCCGACAGAGTAATAACCTATACCAAGTAATCGAGTGGGGTGATAATACACTAAAAGAAATTAAATTATGGGTGTATTAAATTTACCGTCTACATGGTGGGCGTACCACGTCCATTTTTGGCAGACTACAAAATATTCCTAATAAGGATATATGTATGTATATGCCAAATATAGTATACAACATAAATTATCGCTATGATCAATGAAATAATCAATTACGGACGCTCTGCTGTATATATTATAGAAGTTTTTAGGGTTTTCCGCCTATATAGTGGGTGGACTACGGCCATTTTGCGTATGACCTAGGGGCCCACACTTTGCATCATAGCTCCGCGGGCCACATTTTCAATTTCAATTTATTTATTATA
Source organism: Neria commutata (assembly GCA_963457695.1). Taxonomy (NCBI): domain Eukaryota; kingdom Metazoa; phylum Arthropoda; class Insecta; order Diptera; family Micropezidae; genus Neria; species Neria commutata. The sequence goes on from OY735250.1 coordinate 1,552,486, forward strand.
AGGTGTTAACATTTAAAACATTTGCCTTTTACATGCCGCATAGATACACGCCATAAAATTTTCGACATTTTGACCTACATATATCTTCGAAACCAATCCACCCAAAATTATGAAAAAACATTTTTAGAAAATTTTCTAGGAGGGCCGCGGGTTGGTTACTTTTGGTGTAAGGTATAAAAATTACAATTGTTTCTGAGGGGGCACACTCATTACCTGCTGCAGGCTTACTGTAATACATATGTATAACCGAATACTTCGTAACCCTGATTTCATCGAAATTATAGTAGATCGGAGGTATGTTAGGGATGTGTATTTTTATTCACATTTAGCTAAAGCTTTGATAAACATATTTTTGCAATCCTTGGGTTACTAGCCCTTTCAAGCAATACCGCGCACGATACCCTATAAAATGTGTTGGTTGGGGCCGATCCATCTGATTTAAAATTTAAAAAAGGAAAAATATTAGAAATAGTGGTTGACCTTTTGTGGAAATATGTTAAGGTAATGAAAATCTAACCACATTTCAAAATTTTAGATTACTACGTCAAGAAAAAGCTCGGTTTATATATGTATATACAACTACTGAAGTTTATAATTTTTTTCACACAGCCATCAAATTATTGATATGCAACAAATTTGGTTTTATATTTGTAACCTGTTTAGAATAAGACTTGCGCGTGCTTAGTTGTATAATGTGTGTGTATTTGTAATTTGGTTATCATTACCTGTATGAAAGGAATTTATAAATCGATTATCCGACTTTATTGTAAAGCAATGGCTTTCTTCGTTGTTGTTGCTAGCGTTGCATTGCGGCATATACGATATGTATTTCCGATTTAATCATGCGCGCGTTTGTTATATATAAGTTGCTGTTTATTATTGTTGTGTAGTTGTGAGTATTCCTCATGCTGATGTAATGTGATGTTGTCGTCTTGTTGGCAGATTTATTTGCGTGTTGTTATTGCTAACTTATACTATTGCTGGTTGCTGTAATATTTGCTTGCTACAACTTGCTGCTGATAATAAACTTTTCTTGCTTGCTGTTTAACGATTTTGACTGTCGAACATTCGTCATATTTATGTTGTTAGCGAAACAGCTCAACAACAGACAGCAGTTTAAGCTAAATACTAGCTGCAATCATCACAGCTGTTGCGGCTGTTCCTCGCTGAATCTGTACAAAGAGCTAGTTTTTATTGTTGTCCATATAGTTTCAAGTGTCATCATTGCTGTTGCTTTGCCAGTAGCAGCAATCGTAGCTCTGCGATGCCTCCACTGCAATGCATATGCCATTCCAGGCTAGATGTGACATTGCAGCGGCCAGTGCTGCTGCTGCAACCTGGAATTATTTGGATTGCTGCTTTGTTTGCTTTGACGAGAAGATTGTCCTTTAAATTCACGAGCACGCGTATTTTGATGCCAGACCTATACATATACACAGTTGCTGTAGTTGCAGAAGTAGTAATTTTCGATTCGATTTTGTAGTAGCTGTTATGCGTATATATGTATAGTGTAGTGCTCTTTATATAGCATGTAGTACTCTTAGTTCTAGTTGCTCGCCGCTTGCTTGGGCACTTAACAACTCATATTTTGGCCTCGGCCGAGGCCTCTTGTATTTCCATTAAATAAGCTGCTGTAACTTTTCATTTGTACTAATATTACTTTTAAATGATTGCGGTATTGCCTTATTAAAATCAGAACAACAACAATAAGTACAGGAAACATTTACTAAAAGAAAAAATAAACAAAAACATAAACATAAAAGTATAAAATCAATATAACAAAAACACAGAGCAAAATAAAATGTCAACATAAAATATAACAACAATGTTCGATAAATTTCAACTATCGGTTGAACAACCCATGAGAAAACTTATTGTACATGTTTTGAAAATATGTAGTGCTAAAAATGATTTTTGGTTTTCCAGATCCTGTAGTTTAGGCGTTTTAAAAGCCAAACTATATTATATTAATATTTCCTAAGGTACCGTTAGACTATGCAAGTAAAGTGCTCACAGCAGGCGTTCGAATATGGTGTATTACGGAAAGCACTTTCACGAGGAGTTGTACTATGAAAGTATACTACACCTAATTATTTTTTACACGATAGATACGTTTCAAACAAAATCGTGTAAAAAAATTCGTGTAGAAAAAGAAATTCATAAAACATGAAAAAAAAATGTTTGAACAGAATTTATGGAATATTTAAAATCGAGTTAAATCAAATCAATTCGTGTAAAAAGAGATAAATGTTAAGTTTTTAACGCGTGTTAAATGAAATTCGTGTAAAAAGAGAATAAGGTGTATTGTCGAAAGCCACTTTTCCTTAAAATAAGGTGAAATGTACAAAGGCCCTAACTAACATTTCGGAAATTTTACAGGAGAAGCAAAAAACAACATCAACAACATTTTATAGCATGTACTACATAGAAAGGCCCCTTTTATATTATTATAAAATCATAATTTTTGGCTTTAAGACCCTATTTTTTTGTAAGGAGGTGTATTTTAATATACGCTATCAGAAACTGTAAAAAGAGTAGAAAGAAGAGAGAGAAAAGTACTTTTTTGTAGTCACATGTGAATTTTACCCTTCTGAAACTAGAACGATTGCTGAAAGATTTTTAGTCGCACCGATCATATGAACGAAATAATGAACGATGACAGCATTACTTCGCCCACCGAAACAGCAGTTATTGAGCAGTAACTTTTCCGTTAATGGGGCGAACTAAACTTATTTCTCACCGTACCGTAAGGGAGTACATGCCTCCAGCATAAAAATAAAAGTTTGTTTTATTATTATTCTTTGTACATAAAAGTACATAAAAGAATGTAAAAAAGTAAAAGGTTGATATTTTGATCCTATTCATTTCTTGACAGTGTATACACCAAGCTTTCGGGGCGTATGTGTACATCACAAATATGCGTTTACGTGGTGTAGAGCATAAAAATGGTTACCTAGGCTGATCCTACCACCCCTTATCAAGAACCACTCAAAATCGGTGGTTCAAACAAGGTTTATCTCTTAAGTATTTTACCGAAATAAGGAGCACAGAGGCAAACCAAACATTTAGCCTGATTTGATCGACAATTCTGAACAAGAACAATACTAATTATTGTCACTATAAAGAATAAATGTTATAAATGTTTACGACTACGTTTTTTATTTAATAATGCGGGGAACCATTTAACTGATACTCGCTTCATGGAACATTTTGCGCAATCATAATGCCGCTTTACCGAACTTTTAGTACAACTATATATGACGCGCCCAGAGCAAAAACGACTTTTATACAGCGCATGTGCGCAATGAGGCGAAAATTGACACTCGAAGCGTTTTTGCTCTGTGCGCGTCATATGTACATCAGAGATCTGCAGCGAGTCACAGACGCAAATCGCACTGCAGTCTAACTACGTTTTTGCTTGCACTGCAATCCATCCGCACCTTCCAAAGTTTGACTGGGACTGTAACATTTTTTCCAATCAACAGAATTTAAGACTCCGTCCGACTGTGACTCTTCGTCATGTTGAACTTGAATCACACCACATTGACGGGAGTCCCATGCAGTGTTGCCAGAACCAGGGATTTCGCCCATATTTCGGGATTTTTGTACCTTTAAAGGGCGCGCGGGATTTTGAGTCTATAAATGGGATTTTTGAGCCGATACCTATCTTTTATACTTCTTTTGTTTACATTAATACAGTAGGAACTCGATTCTTGCACGTAATGAAAACCAGGCTCGGTGCAAGTTTCGAGATTGTCGCTAGTGCCAAGTCATTTTTGTCCCATATATGTAAATTATAAGGGGTTTCTTTCACTGTAAAGAATCTAAGTTTGTTACATTTTATATTTTAATTCAATACACTTGTATAATGATAAATTTTAAGTGAAATTAAAGAAATTTAGGATTTTGGTTTGTTTTGTGCACACTTGCTTGTTCAGTACTGCACTGCTTCCATGCAAAATAAGAACAAAAATTTCGTCAGCATATGAATTCGTGGGTACTTCCCCAAATATTTTGAGCTCGAAACTGATACATTTGCGGTACTTCCCCGAATTTTATTCAAAGACAAAACAAAAATGTTGCAATGTATTGAGGTCCAAATTTTTTAATTTCGCAAGTACTGAGTACGTAATGAAAAAATAAATTTTGTGTCACAAGTATCGAGGTGGGCAAGTACCGAGTATCTGCAAGAATCGAGTTATTACTGTAACTGTAAATATTTTATTATTAGCACTGAATTTAAGTGTAATCTTCAGCGTTGTGCTTTAAGCAACAATTTTTTTGTTCTTTATGTTTGTTAAAAAATATATGCATATGTATTTATGAATTGTTATTGAAAAACACGTTTTCTAATTAATATTTGTGAATGGGTTTTTTTTCCGGGATTTTTGATTTTTTAAATGGGATAAAGAGGGCGTTTTTCATAAGTGAATGGGATTTTTGGAGCTAGGTCTTTGGCAACACTGGTCCCATGCTCCTGAGCCAAATCTCTGCGAAAATATTTTGTGTGTATGCCGCGCAACACCAGATGTTAAAAACCCAAGAGCAGTGATGCCAGTTTGTAAATATAACACCTCTGAAGCTGAAAGAGGAATGCGAGGGAATTTCTGAATTGTTCAGTTAACAGCGCAATTCTGAGCAGCGATTCATTCGCGCGGTGGCAAAAACGCGCCGTTAGCAAGGGTTTTGCCCATAAATTGTGTAGAAAATTAACTCGCTGATTATTAAATTACACAGTCCTAATTTGCACCCGAAAATATATTATGCTGAAAAGTCGGTTTTATAGGCAGAATGGGAAAACCAAAAACAGACGATACTGAATTTCGCGTGCCTGAAATTCAATTTTTACCCTTTTTGGTCTCAAACCTGTTAACAAGTACCGAAAGAGCAAAAGAAAAAGGAAATATTTCTGCCTGTACTCAAATTATTCACCCTGCACTGTCATTTATAAGGTATAAAATCTTTTTGTACTAGGAAACTACATATGTATACATATGTATGTATATTAATAAATATAATAGTTATAAATTGGAAAATAACTAAAACAAAACCATGCGAAAAGCTGCATGATCTGTTCCAAATTTGGTATTTTCGTGCATTCCTGTATTGTAAAGATGGCATAATTGTGAGCAAAACCGAAAGCAACGTTATCTGTCTTTGTCTCGCAACAAAAATTTTCCGTGCAAGGCAAGGGATTGTTCGGTTTGTTTCAAGATTTACTTCGTTCACTGTTCAACAACCGTCGCACAGTGGGGTATTGACCCCTGAAAATGGCGATCAATTCACCTGAGCTATAATAATGAATGTCGAGTATTTTTTTTATATAGAAGGGAAGAATATAAGAAAAATTAAAAAAATTTTTTGTTGTTGTTTTTTAAATAAATTTTTAACATAGTAAAGAGACCAAAAAAAGCGATTATTCAATGATTTTTTCTGGAAAGATGCTTCGATATATTTATGCGAAAATTTTATTCCTTATTGCAGTCACTTCATACTTTATTCTTATATTTTTTATTTGAAAAAATAGTAGTTAGTATAGGTGATATAGCCGATCTTCGAGAGCTCCTCTAATTAGAGGCTCTTGCGGTGGCCACGATATCTCTGGACTGGATACTCCAAAATAGAAAAATCAAAAAGATTTCGTCAGTAAAAGGTGTTATCCAGTAACTGATCGAAGAAATATCCAAAATGTTAATTTTTATCAAAATGGCAGTATTTAAAAAAAAGTTTATATTTTCAATGAAAATTTTTGCATTAAATTGTTTATAAAACGGAAAGTATTTATCAGCGGGATAAAATTTTCTATCAATTACTAAAGCATATATTTCTGAAGCTTCTGTAAAAATTTGAGACTAATCGGTTCAGCCATTTACGAGAAATCTTAGTTACCGGCATTGAGAACACTGTTATCAGAAATATGCATTAAAAGTCTCAGTTGGCTTTGCTGCTTCGACTGACTTTTCTTGAAGATTTGCCAGTTTGGGAATGAAAGCCGTGTCGGATTAACATGAAATTTTCAGTGTTTATATCTGTATATATGTAAAATCAAAAAATGAAATCATATTTGATGTGATTCCTACAAAAACCAAACACAAAACACATAATAACATTCTTAACTATCAACCGAAATCGCACAATTTGGCATGACACTGCAGCACTAAAACCTCAATAGGGGTATTCCCGATCCGGTGCAATTGGTCATGCAAAAGAGCGAATGCAAAATATTTTTCCACTTTTTGCATACACAACAACAAAACACACTGGTTTGCTTTTGCATTAAAGTCACAATTTTCCTAGACCAGAACCCATTGCGTTTAGTGGAAAATATTTGATGCAAAATATGAGCATAGTTGCCAGCTTGAAAAGTCCCACTTATCGGTGACCTAAGTTGCCAACAACGAGTATTAACAGCGACCAGCTGATCATTTTGATTTTTATTTCACTTTTTATTTACAAAAATGGTGTCTTTAATATTTACGGGTGATTTCATTTGCTGCATTTTCAAATAAGGAGTCGCAAAATTGTTGTTTTTCGCTGTTTCGTGTCATTTTATTAAACTCTCAAGTAAAACAGCTGTTTGACAAAAGCATTGCAATGGATTTCGCAAATCGGTCGTTCCCGATTATAAAAATGCAAAAGGAAAATTTTGCTTTTGCTTTTGCATTCGCTCCGGATCGGGAATACCCCTAATATTTCAGAAAAGGCACAAAAGGGCATTACAATTTTTCGCAATGTAGTAGTCAACTATATATTCTTTACAAATAAATTAAAATGATTAGTACATTCCACTACAAAAGTAACTTTATGTCCACCTATTTCGTTGAAATATATACAATTTTAAGACTTTAACAAACAAAATTATATAAAATACTAATACACATATTCTGCCAACATAATTTTGCTTAAAGATAACTACAATACCTGAAGTTGAAGGTTGCATTATAAAAATATGGCTTTTCAAACGAATATTATTTAAAGTAAAATTTTAAAACACTACGAAATGTGCAACGCGCGCTCTACACAGCGAAACAGTGAATTAATATGCATTTTGAAAAGAGTGCTGTGACGATACCGTTACACATAGCGCAGAAGTTTTTTCAGGCAGTGATGCACAATTTGATCTATTTTTCCATGATACCAAATACTATTGAGATATCTACATTTCACTTTTTGAATTAATCCACGAAATCTGAGTCAAATACCCCAATGTGCGTCGTTAAGATCATAGAGTAGAATAGAGGCCCAACTCTTTTGCTCGCTCAGAGAATTTGCATTTTTTATGTTCACACGCAATGTTGCCATATTCACAGTTTTAACTGTAAATTACAGTTTTTTAGACAAGCTTACAGTTTTTAAAATTACCTCCTAGTACAAATTACAAGTTTTTTAATTTAAATTTTTTTAAAATTACAATAAAAGATTCATTTTTTCCAGGTTTAAAAAAAATGTCACGGTAACCCTGTGATTACATTGCAGCCCTGCTTCGAAACGGCAATTTGCTTGTCATTTATGGCCATAATTTCACAAAATTATTTTCGTTTTTGAAGGTTACAGTTTTTTGGTTGAAAATACAGTTTTTATTTTGGGAATTTACAGTTTTTTGAAAAAAAAATCTGGCAACATTGTTCACACGCATTATGCTGTGAGTTCACCATTGCATTATTGTTGCTTTGTCTTGTAGCCGAAGGCGATAGAAAGTAGGAGTGAGGGAAACGGATTGAAAATGCTGGTGAGTTCGTTCTCGATCTGAGTTGCAAAGCGTTTGTAAGAAGCTTAAATAAGATCAGGTCTCTAGGTTTTAGGCACGAGATAAATGCTTTGCTTGATGGATAATTTTAATAAAACCCAAAAACATAACTCAGCTATTTTAATTAAATGGCTAAATTAAGTTTTAGAGTTCTTCTAAGACATTATACAAAGAAATCTAATAATTGCTCTTGCATATGTTATGTAAATAAACTCTGCTTCTAATTCAAAAATAAAGCATTAACAACATTATGCATGACAACTTTTTCCAATTCATAATACTTATAAATCAATTAATTTGACTTATTTCTGCAGTTTTTGCTAACTGCATGCATGTTGTCCCATTTCACACTCAAATTTCTACAATATAATACCCACGCACATAGATAGATGCCTTATTTTATAATTTGCTTATTGAACAGCAGAAGGAATAAAAGTTGGCATCCCTAAAAGAGGCTTTTCTACCTCAGACAAGGAAAGAGCGCAAGAAAAGTTCACCCCAAGTACGTTCGATTTATTAAATTTCACCCCGAGTACGTTCGTTTTACGCTCAGAAAAGAGCTGCATAATGTGATGGTATGTGTCAATTTTGCAAGTATTAGCGCGTACGTGAGGCGAAAAAGAGACGTTTTGTGCTAGTGTTAGTGAGCGTAAGCGCATCTTGAAAGAGTTGGGTCTCTATTATTATAAGCTTTATATTAGGTTCACATCCGGTATGTGTGTGGGTCGTCAAATCTAGTAATCAATTTTTCACCCACTTCCTGACTACTTAGAGATCTGAAACTTTGCATACATGCCTAAACACGAGCCCAATACATGAATCAATAAATTTTATGGGCGTAGGTTAAGGGGCGTGGCACTTTTTTATCAACTCCACATTTGTGTATAACTTTAGAACTACACATCACACATCAATGAAACTCGGTAGGAACTTACTACATATCCATATCCTTCTACTGAGAAAATAAGGGGGCACTAGATAAGGGGGCGTGGCACCCCCATACAAACAAAATTTTTGATCTCGATTAGCTTTGAAACTAAAGGACGTGCAGCATTGAAATTTCGTATGCAGTCGCCTATTGGATGTGTCGTCCCACTTTGGAACTAAAGGTCGTGCAGCATTGAAATTTCGTATGCAGTCGCCTCTTGGATGTGTCATCCCACTGGTAAAATTTTATGGGCGTAGGATAAGGGTCGTGGCACTTTTTTACCAACTCCAGATTTGCGAATAACTTTAGAACTACACATCACACATCAATGAAACTCGGTAGGAACTTACTACATATCCATATCCTTCTACTGAGAAAATAAGGGGGCACTGGATAAGGGGGCGTGGCACCCCATACAAACAAAATTTTTGATCTCGATTAGCTTTGGAACTAAAGCTCGTGCAGCATTGAAATTTCGTATGCAGTCGCCTCTTGGATGTGTCGTCCCACTGGTAAAATTTTATGGGCGTAGGATAAGGGGCGTGGCACTTTTTTTTATCAACTCCAGATTTGTGTATAACTTTTGAACTACACATCACACATCAATGAAACTCGGTAGGAACTTACTACATATCCATATCCTTCTACTGAGAAAATAAGGCGGACACTGGATAAGGGGGCGTGGTACCGCCCATACAAACAAAATCGTTTATATAAAATAGCTTTGGAACTAAAGGTCGTGCAGCATTGAAATTCCGTATGCAGTCGCCTCTTGGATGTGTCGTCCCACTGGTAAAATTTTATGGGCGTACGACAGGGGGCGTGGCACTTTTCAAGCAACTACACACTTGGGCTTCAGTTTATAATTATAGGTACACCACACATCAATGAAAAACGATAGGAACTTACTCGCCGCGCCTTGCAGGCAAAACAAGAACAACTCATCGCGCCACAAATATGCCACGAATATTAGGGTCGATCACAGCCGTATTATTTGTTAAATTGAGGATATGACATATGACGATAGGAAACACTGTGAATACCCTAAATATTGTGTACTGCTCTGCAAGTTTTAAATTCGTTTTGTGAAAAATTTCAGAGCTCTAAAATTGAATTTATGGAAGACTAAAAAGTAGAAAGTAAAATTAGATAAAAAAAAACTTTTTAAAAATAAGCTTTAATTTATTTAATGTACTAAAAAGTAGAAAATAAATTGTTTCCAAGTCACCTGTATGTTACTATTAATAAAAGCTTGTGCGCTCAATATCCATATTCTAAATATCTTTCATTACTAGAATCTATTTGCAAAAAAATTATTTTAATAAAATATTGTGGTAACTGGTTGACAAATATTGAACACATGAGCGCCCCAAGCTTTTATGGATAGTAAGATACAGGTGACTTGGAAACAATTTATTTTCTACTTTTTAGTACATTAAATAAATTAAAGCTTATTTTTAAAAAGTTTTTTTTCTATAATTTTATTCTACTCTATGGTTAAGATTGCAGTTTGTGAGACTGGGCAGGAGAGTAATGTTTTGGATGTGTATATTTGCTGCTCTTGACTTGAAAATGAACCCAGTCTAAGTCGTAGCAGTCCCATCGTATCAGCACTGGGACTTTGTTTGGCATGCCTCAGCACAAGTCGCAAAAAAGCGACTGGCTGCAGATCTCTGATGTACATACAAATAAATGCCTATGACGAAAGATGACAAAGCTCATGATGCATTGCAGTTAGATATTTTGGAAGTCAGAGGCCAATTGGTGGTCAGTGTCGCCAGGCCACCGCAGCGAAGAATGCCGCCTACAGAAGAACCCTGCGGTCGGCGCGAACCATGCGAGAGCATTACCGGGAGATGAGGACGACAGAGAGGCGCCTTTTCAGACGCAAGAAGCGGAAACAGGAAAAGCGCCAGCGCGAGGAGATCGAGATGTGCAGAGACAGGAATGACGCCCGAATATTCTACCAGAAGGTTAAGCGTCTAACCGAAGGATTTAAGACTGGGGCAGCTTCCTGTCGAGACGAAAACGGCAATCTGGTGACCGATGCGCAGAGCATACTAATGTTATGGAGGAAACACTTCTCCAGCTTATTAGGGCGATGACACCGATTCCGCCAACGGAGGCAGGTTCCCGATACCACCAATCAACGACGATGATGACACACCATCGCCTAGCTATAACGAGGTCAAGGTCGCAATCCAGCGACTCAAGACTAAGAAAGCGGCGGGTGCTGACGGCCTGCCTGCAGAGCTATTCAAGACTGGCGGCGACGAACTGGTAGGGCGCATGCACTAGCTTCTCTGCAAAATATGGCTAGATGAAAGTATGCCTAACGATTGGAATCTTGGTGTGCTCTGTCCTGTGTTAAAGAAAGGCGACCCGACGATTTGCTCAAACTACCGGGGTATTAGCCTTATTGCCATCGCATACTAGGTCCTGTCGAGCGTACTGTGTGAAAGATTGAAGTCATTCGCCAAGGAACTGATTGGACCTTATCAGTGCGGCTTTAGACCTGGCAAATCCACCATCGCCTAGATCTACACGCTACGCCAAATCTTGGAGAAGACTCACGAATATAATATGGACACCCACCATCTCTTCGTCGATTATAAGGGTGCCTTCGATAGCCCGATAAGGGATCGTCTGTACGCCGCAATGTCTGACCTCGGTATCCCTGCTAAGCTGGAGAGGCTGTGCAGGATGACGCTGAGTAACACACAAAGCTCTGTCAAGATAGGAAAGGAACTCTCCGCTCCTTTCGATACCGTGAGAGGCTTCAGACAAGGCGATCCTCTATCCTGCTACCTCTTCAACTTCCTGATGGAGAGCGTGCTACGGAAAGCCGATGCGCACGGGGATGGTACTATTTTCTACAAAAGTGTCCAGCTCCTTGCGAACGCCGATGATATTGATATCGTCGGCCAGACCAAGCGATATGTTACCGCTGCTTTCTCGGCTATCGCAAGAGAATCAGCCAAAGTGGGTCTGGCGGTCAACGAGGGCAAGACGAAGTATATGTTTTCTGGCAGGGAGACTCTGCGCCGTGACTCCCATTTGGCAGCTGGAAACTATACCTTCGAAGCTGTCAAGGAGTTTACATATCTTGGCACCGCCATTACCACCAATAATGATGTCAGCTTGGAGATGACGCGGAGAATAAGGCTGTATTCCTAAACGTACTTATGCAAAGCAGTGCTGCGCCCCCAATGCTCTACTGATTTATTTTCTGAGTGTTACTGCGATGCATTGCATAAATCTGGTTGGCAACACTTTTTAGTTTGGGAACGCACTCGATGCTCAACATTGCTTTCACAAAATGGAAATTGTAAAAAACTACATATTCAAAACATTTTTGCATTTGAGTAACGAATAACTTCCCAGCAACTCTTAATTAATTGTAAAATTGAAAAAAAGGAGGCGAAATTTAATCGCGTCCTAAAAGTTTCATTGAAGCCGAAAAAACATAACCTAACTAATCACAAAGCATCAACAAAATTTGTGATGAGCAGTTTGTGCATTCGATTCTTATCGACAACTTGATGCCTGCGTTTAGGAACAGGGTGTACGTGCAAACTTTTTTTGTTTGTGTTTAGGAACATACTGCTTTGTACTTATGCAGCGCAACTGACGTTTGGGAATACAGCCTAACTCTTGCCAATAGGTGCTACAATGGACTCGGTAAGCAATTGAGAAGTAGAGTCCTCTTATGCCGCTGAAGCATGGCTGATCTCGCAGACTAATGCAGCTTCACTTGGAGTGTTCGAGAGAAAGGTGCTCCGCGAGATCTTCGGCCCGATCCGCGTTGGCGACGACTACCGCATCCGAACGAACAACTAACTATACGAGCTCTACGCCAGTCAGTCAGTCGCATTGTCATGATGTAGCAGCCATTCATCATCACCAAAAAATTTTTGGCGCACTCGACGCACATTATCCTTCAAGCGCTAGAGAACCTCCACGTAGAAGGCAGCATTCACTGCTTGTTCTTGAGAAAAAAATGCATGCTGGACAATACCATGAATGTCAAAAACGGTCTTTCTGACCTTGCATCGTCCTTGCAGTCATCACGGCCCTCTCTTGAACACTTCATCCACTATAAAAGTGCAGTTTTCTTCTCCAGTGTCATTTCCATAAACAACCTTTGATATTTAATGAATTTCCCGAGAATTTTTCCCAAGTTTCAGCAGGAGTTTGATGTTGACTCGTTCTTCCATCTGTCAATCCCCATCGTCGACAAGAGTATAAAACACACGCCATAAAAAATTCCCGGTTCGATCGGTTCGCTTGCGACGACGGTTTGGTGTATTACTGACGCTTTAGCAGCTCAACCGGCAACAAAAAAGCCAGTGCTTTCGCGCGAATTTGAAGTCAGGGCCACCCGAGAAAAGCCGTTCACGTATTTAATGGACAGACCTTGTATTATGTTCACTTTTCCAATTAATAAGAAAGTTATCTTTGTTTGGTATGTAAACCCTTTTATGACAAAAGAAATAGTAATGACTTCGGGCACATCATCGCCGACTGTATAACTATATATGTATGTATAAGTTTGATCGAAAGCGTTAGGGGTTTAAATGGGGAAATAATATGTATACTATTCCGAAGATGGACAGAATTTTTGTACTCTACACCAGTGGTCTTCAACGCATGGTACCGGGCCGCGGAGCAAATGGAAAACCAAGTAAAAGGACAGACGGGCAAAGGAAAATGGAACGTTGACAGGTCCGCGGCGACAATAAGGTTGAGGACCCTAGGTATAGACATAAGTATATAGAAATGATCATTACAACTTTCGGTTTTAATTTCCGGTTGTCCATCTGTCTGTCTAACTTTACGTGGTCGCAGGAGAAAAAGAGGCAGCTGCCCGATTTGAACCAAATTTGGTACACACTGAGCCTTAACCGTTGTGTCAACAGCTGTTGGGTTTTATCCACATCGACAGTAGATGTACCCGGGTACTTCATACGTTTTGTATGGCAGATAGTTGCTTTTGATATACAAATATTAACTACTACCTGGATTCTTGTAATTTTCTGGTTTTTTTTTTTTTTATTTCTTGGAAATATTGTCTAGTTAACAAAACTTTTATCATAATTTGGGAAAAAAAAAATTTGGTACCTAAATAATCCATTTTTACCAAAAATGGGAATTGCCAAAATCCATAAAAATTTAACAATTTCCAAATTCTTTTTTAATCCTTGTAATTTGATCCCTTTTTACCAAGAAAAATAATTAACATTGAATTTTCATTCGCAAAATTCCGTTATATTTGAACTGAAAATCAACCCCTCTTGCTCATAGTGCTATTTTTAGTACCTGGTGCGAATAATTATAACTCATAAAATATTTGTTCAATGTAAACATTTTTTTTTTGGAATGTGTAGGAAAACACGTCTACTAACAGGAACAAAAGGGTATTTGGGAATATCTTGCCTACCTACCCTTGCACAACCAGTTTGTACATCAGCTTGTACATTTTCTAGTAACTGGGTTATATTTTCCAAACGGTTGGTCCAATTGACCTGAAATTTCACACCAATATCAATTACATATTTCCAAGCTATGATACGAAGTTTCATCAAGATTGGACCAGCCGCTTGGAAGATATAGCAATATAAAGTGAACTTTGCCATATATATTTGTCATATATATTTGTATGAATTTTCATACAAGTACCCGGGTACATCAGCAGTCGACGCCATTCCACTAACTTGAATTTGGGCTGTATCGACTGAACTGCTGCTCCAATCTTGATGAAACTTTTCCACATGATGCAAAAGTGTATGGTTGAGGATATCATGAAATTTCAGGTCAATCGGACTAACCGTTTGGAAGATACAGGAAAATTAAAGTTGCAAATGTACCCGTGGGCTCTACGATCGACACAACGGTTAACTTAGTTTAAGTTCCGAGATTAGCCAAATCGGCCGAAGGACACGCCCACAAAGAGCCTGTAAATTACCTCGAAATTTTTTCAGTAAAATAGTTTAAATTTATTAAATTATTAATTTAAAGAAACTATATTTGGTATCTTCGATAAGGTGTGGACCCCCTAGGTCATTCGAAACAATGGGGGTATTCCGCCCACTATATAGACGTCATACTCATTTAGGTAAAATGTCTCTCAATTGACCAATTGAACTTAAACGAATAAATTTTGGTACTAAATTTCAGGTATCGGCCTTACATGCCCGACAAAAAACTGGTTGTGGTTCGCCCACTATATACGCGGTAAACGAATTATCATTACATACTTCCTAAATATATACATCAGAGCACCAAAGTCTGCATACCACGGAGGCGCTAAATTAAATATACCGTATATTTCTGTTGTACACCCACCAGTTTCAATATTTAGCATATATAGTCGAATTTTAAATATCTTGTAGTTTGTCAAAAATGGGTGGGTCCGCCCGCTATTCAGTCGGTAAATTCAATACACCCACAATTCTAATTCTTTCAGTTGATTACTACCCCATTCGGTTACTTGGTGTAGGATATAACTCTGAAACCCAACTGACGCTTCTTTACTTGTAGTATATAAATTTGTATAGGTTAGTGTGTATTGTTCATCCGCAACGTCCGTAATACCTTAGGACAGCATATCGTGGGTTAGTATAGTTTGTTTATTTATAGTGTGAGAGTAGGGGGTGTATGGTACTTACTTGCACGACACGCTTCTTGAGATTAACTTTCTTGGCGATATCCTCTAGCATTTTACGACTTGGATTCGATTCAGTCTGATAGCATTCGTATAAAAAATTTAATTGCTCCGGCAGGATCGTGGTACGTAGGCGTTTGTTTTGCTGTTTTTGTTCCGCGATAAACGTGCTGCACTTACTGCTGGTGGAAGTGGCAGCAGTTGCTGTTTGGTCAGTGCTTGTAACCGTCGGCGGTGAAGTAACAGATGGAGACCTTTTTTTGAGTGTAGCTTTCGTGGCTGTTGTTGTTAAGAGGCTGTCGTTGTCACTATCTTTAACGAAATTCAGCGTCTTAGTTTGATTCTCAATCATGCTGGCATCTAGAAAATCTTCTAGATTATGGTAATAGCTACCAATCGTTGCTGTTGGCGGTGGCGTTGTTGTTTTTGGTTGTTTTCCTATGACATGTTCTGCAGTTGCTGTACTATTATGCATGGTTCTTTGTTTTTGTTGCTGATACATGTCATCCATGTCGGTTGACTGTTCGCACCCAAGCTCTGCTTTCAAACGTTGTTGCCTACGTTGATTGACTTTGTTGCTGCTAATCGGTTTGTTAGTGTTGCCGTTGTTGCTATTATGACTGGCATTGTTGGCTTGCCATGTAGCCGCGGTGGTATCAACAGCATGCTCATTAGCATCAACATCCTTTTCACTGGCAGCACACTTTTCCAGCATATGATTGCTATGCTGCTGGTACCTATGCTGTTTGCCACTGCCACTGTCACTACCATTATGGTTGTTATTATGGTAATCGCGCTCGGTTGTGGTTGTTGTTGAAACAAAATTCAATGGCATGTGCTCATCGTCATCAGCATCATCCTCATCATCGTCATGCTCATCTTCATTATAGTCTATATCATTTTTTTGCTTACAATGTCGCATTGCTTGGGGCGAGGCTTCTAACTGAAAAAACTTTTTTGACTCAGTCAGCTGATAGTATTGCAGTAAAAAATCCAGTTGCGGTTTATTAATTGCGGCAGCATGCTCAGCAACATTGCAGAGCGCATGCTCCTGCTGTTCATTTTTCAAATAGTATTGATATAAAAAATCGTAGCTGTTGCGTTTCTTAAATTCCGCCTGTTGATAGTAGTTGCCCAAGAACTCGATTTCCATTTCCATGCTAGCAGCTGTAGGATTGTCGGTGCCACTGTCACTGGCAGTGCTTTGTTGTTGTTTGAGTGCCCGAAACTGCTGGCGCAACTCCACATTACTTTCATTTTGCATGAAATATTGGTACAAAAACTCATAGCTGCTTGCATCAGCATTTCTTTCGTAGTCCGCGGCGGCGGCGGGAAGTGCTGCGGATTCTACAGCCATCAACTGGTTGGGGGATTGTGCATCAGTGTTGGAAGATGTCTCCGAAAATTTGCGTTTCTTGCTCAGAGGCATCTGCTGCATCGCGTTGTTCATGTGCTGCTGCTGATGCACAGCCGCATGCTGCAAATTCTGCAGTATGCTGCTAAATGGTCCATACTGATTGGCGGGTTCGTCACAGCCTCTATTGTCAGCTTGTCCATGTTGCTGCGGTAGCATGACAAAGCGATTCGGATTCATCAGATGCAGCAGCTGATGTTCGCGCAAGTGCTCGTAGCTGGGAAAATTCAATTTGCACTTCTCGCAATCGTATTGCATCTGTTTTTGAGCTGGCAGTAGCTGCTGTTGATCAAGGCTGTTGCTGCGTTCGCGCTGCTGCTGCTGCATCACTGATGGTGGCGTAGTGGAAGGACTGAAATCCATTTTTCCGCCGCTACCGACAGCAGTGCCAGAGCAGGCCAGCACAGCTGCTGCCGCCGCAGCAGCAACATGTTTCTGATGTTGAAATTGTGCCGCCGCAGCGTTACCGCTATTGATGTCCAACGATGAATTGGAATCCTCTGAGCTGAGATTCTGCGCTATTTGCGCCGCCGCTATTTGCGCTTTAGCCGATTTCTTATTGTTCTCTTCCTTGAAGCAGTGATTCTTCTGATGACGTATCAGCTCGTAGTACCGCTGAAAAACCAAATTGCATTTTTTACACGCGTAATTTATGTTCTGCTTCTTTTCCTCCGTCTCGTAGAGAGTGTTGTTTGGTTGATTCTCGTAAATTTTGCGCTGTTTCTGCCGTGCATTCTGGAAGGAGAAAAAATGGCTTCCGTAATGGGCTTCTTTTGCAGGGGTTTATTTAAGCTTACTTACCTGAAACCAGACAACAATAACGCGGGGCGAAAGCAATAGCAATTTGCTGAGATACTCCAGATCCGAGTCTTTTGGATACGAGTTATTTTCGAAGAACTCCTGCAATACTTTTATCTGGTAATCAGTGAAGCGTGTGCGATTGGCGCGTTTGCCGCTCGCAGACGTGGACGACGAGTTCGAGGAGGAGTTGGAATTATTGTCATGGTACTGACTGGCCGACGTTGCCGGTGCTGCTACTGCTGCCGCTGTCACACTAGCAGTAGCACTGGCCAGGCTGTGCTTATCAAAGACATTCGACTTGCTGCATGCGGCGGTCAGCGAGGATGTGCAGACTGCAGCAGCGCTGCCACTACTACTGCTTACCATCATGCCGGTTAGTTGGCATTTTTTCGGTGGGCCCATTTTGCAAAGCGGCAATTCCTCCAGCTGCTGGCTCAGCAGCTCGTTCATGTTGCTGGTCGCTGCTGCCGTCGCGCTAGTGCTATAAGGATTGTTAATGGAGCCGCTGGTGCTGTTGGGCGTCTGTGGCCTGGAAAGCACATTGTCCGAGCTACCACTTTCCGATTTGGTTTCGTAGCTGTTGTAGCTGCCGGCAAAAGTGGCATGTTGCTGCTGCTGTTGGCTGTGTTGCTGCTGCAATGCTGCTGCCAGTTGTTGCTGCTGCTGTTGTTGATGGTGCTGCTGTAGCTGTGCTGCCTGCAGTTGTTGCTGTAACTCCAGATCACCAGCAACGTCGGCAATGGCCGCTGCCAAACGTTGTTGATGTTGTTGCAGTAACATCGATGGTGTGGCGGCGACAGCAGAGAGCAATTGCTGCTGCTGCTGTTGTTGTTTTGAAGAGTCTATGTTATCGTTGGCGCGGAACTCGCTTTTGATTTGTACATCCATCGGGTACAGCGCATTGCTAACTTCTATATCCACTGCCTTAAGCGTCTGCTGCTGAAGCTGCTGTTGTTGTTGCTGCTGATAGCCCGAAAAAGAATTGTCCAGTGTTATGCCAGCATCAGCGCTGGAACGTGTGGCTAGCATTGATTCGTTGCATATCGGAGTGAGCGAAGTGCTGTTGTTATCAGCATTTTGTTGCGTGCTGCTGGCAGCACTACTTACGTCAGTACTCGGCACTTCGGCGAGTGGCATCGCTTTGGCATGTCCAGTGCGCTCATATTCCTCCAGATTTAGCGTCGTCGATGGTGGATTATTGAAGTTGTAGGGTGAGTCCTTGTTGCGTTGGCGCTCTTTGAACAACGTGTTGCGAAACCAGTGTTTCACCACCTGTGCGGGATAGTGTTGTTGTTAAATGACTTGATTTTTTCTGTTTTTAATTTCCTTTGAAACAATGCTATATACCTTCATGGGCAAATTGGCTTTCTGCGACATTTCCATGATGCTCTCCTCACTGGGCGAGTTGTTGATGTCGAAGTGGGCGCGCAGTATCTTCAGCTGATCGTCGGTGATGCGTGTGCGTGCGCGTTTCTGATTATTGGAAAGCTAATAAGGAGGAAGGCAAATATGAAAGTGTGTAATGCGAATGATCGACAGTTGCTGAAATGTGAGCTGGCGTATTCTAACCTGTGTGACACTAGAGACCACCGGCGAGGTCTGCTGCGGCTGCTGTGATGTTGAGCACACATTTATTACCGGCGCAGCAGCAGCTGAGCATGTTGTTAACATTTCCGCAGTGCTGGTGGCATTCGCCGCAGTACTAACGGCAGCTGTCGCTGTTGAGCCAGCATTACCATGAACACTAGTGCCACCAAAAATCAGCGGAGGCGCCAAATTCATGAAGTTCAGCGACATCAGATGATGGAACTGCATCAAGTTGAGCATGTCGACCGGATTCAAGGGTATGCTGGAGGCAGCAGCTGCTGCTGCAAGCTGTGGCAGCTGTTGCTGCATTTGCTGCAAGCTTTGTAGGCTCTGTATTGATTGCAGACTCTGCGGGAGCAATGCAGTAAATTGCGAATTTTGAGCATTTTGCTGCTGCTGATCCAGCATATATTTGTGTGACAGCAATGTGGGTTCCATTTGCAGTTTCTGTAGCGCAGTCGGATCGGCAACATCAGTAGAATATTGCTCTTCCTGCTTAAGCAGCGCGGTCGTGTTAGCGGACGCGCTTTGTTTGGGCCGCGGTGGTATACGAGCATTATTCAGATCGGTCTTGAGTTCTGACAATTCCATGGGGTGCTTAGGTGAGATAGCGACTGCTGCTGAAAACAACCACAGTATATATTTTACAAATTGCTGCGAAATATTATCTTTAGGGTTACCTCTGGTAGACGTGGTTTTGTTGTCGTTGGCTTCTGTTGTAAAACGCTCCGCTTCATTGCCGCTGCTGTCACCGCCAGCTAGCGGACTGTCGCCACATTCGGCGGCATCGATGCAGTCGGTTTGCGGTGACTGTTGTTGGCCGTGCGTTTGCTCCATGTGCTTCTCCAGTGCCTGTGTGCTGCGAAAGCTACGCTGACAAAGCGCACACTTCGTCGCCTCGCGCATGGTGTGGTAGAGTGAGTGCGCGGAAAGCTTTTCCTGCGTCTTGAACGCCAGCGAGCATTGCTTACAGCGGTACTTGTAGACGTGCCGCTCGCTTATTATCAGACTCATGTGCGCGTCCTTGTAATGCGCCAGCATGGCAGGCAGTGAGGCGAATTGCAGCTGACAGATCCGAAAGCTGCTGCTACTACTGCTGCTCTTATGTACAGCAGTTGCCAGACATAGATAGTCGCCGTTGGCCGCCAGAGCGTAGTGTTGCGTCTTCTGAGCATGTTGCAGCAGCTGCTGCTCGTGTTTAAAATGTGCCTCACATTGCTGACAGCTGAGCATCTCATAGCAGCTGCTACTGCTGCTGCTATGCTGTTGACCTGCTGTTGTGTGCGCTGCTGTGGCGTCTCTAGCGTTTGAATTAAAATCGAGTGTTGCAGTGGCGCTTTCACTGCTATACGCATCCTCACTGATAGCCGTGGCCGTTGGCATCTGTTGCCACAAGCTGTTGTCCACCAACTGCAGCAGGCGCGCCAAGCCATGACGACTAACGCTATGCATGCGCATCAGATGCAGCTCTAGTATATGCTTCTCGTTAAAGTTGTCCTGGCAGAGCGGACATTGCACGTCATGTCTGTTTATAGTGGCATCCATATGCTGCTGTTGTAACTGCTGAACTTCCGCGGTGTCATGGTCATCATCGGCGCTGCTCCTTCTTGCCGCTGCCACTGTGAATATCTTCTCCATAGGCTGCTGCTCCTGTTCGTTTTTTGTATGCAACTGCGGCCGTTCCTCCTCGTCCTCTTCAGTTTCCGGGATATCCAATCGTTCTTTCTTGATTGCTATCGGATAATAATCGTCATCCTGCAATGAAGCTGCTGACTTTTTGCTGCTAATGCAACATGTGGCAGCGGCCGCAGCGGCAACCGTGGCCGCCGCGATGGCCGTTTGGAATGCTTGTATGGCTGCTGGATTGGTTGGAATCTTTATGTAGTCATGCTCTGCATGCGGATGCAGTGTGCTCAAGTGCAATTCGATTTCCTGCTTAGACTGCGCAAAATAGTCACAATTGCTGCACTTGTAAATGACTATCGGTATACTGGAGGGCATGTTGCTAGTCAGGCTGTCTGCATCAGCCTCTAGCGTGGGGGGCAACAGTGGGAATTTGCTGTACTCAGTGTTCGAGTTGGATGCGGTTAAAAAGGCGTTCTGCTCCGGACTGCTTTCAGTGTCAGTTACGCCATCGTTACGTTCTTCGGCTATACTGCAGGCGTAGGACTGCATCAGAGGTTGGGAGCTGTTATCTGTGAAAATGCAAGAAAAGAGTAAGGATTATAATCAAAACTTGAACTAATAGAGGGTGCGTTTCATGTTACATGACAATTCTGTTTGGCCGCGATTTTGGTTTGAATGAGATTTGTTAGTTGGCATTTCGAATTACGTTAGTTGAATAATTTCGAGAAAATGCAGGCATAAGCAAAGCAAAGACTCGGCGATCAAGCTAATGTACATAAGCAAAGATGGATGCAATGAGGCAGAGTGTTGCTGAATGTACGGTTCTTTCTATCTCATCGACACCGTGCAGAAGAATTTCCAAATTGAAAAATGTGCTTAGAAAATGTCGCATTTGTGTCACGACAACATATATGTACATATACATATGTTTAAGACGATATAATCAATCAATAAGATATAAATTATAAAAATAAATTTAATTTTATACCTATTGAAAATGAAATTATATAAAAAACAAGTAAGGAAGTATCAGTCGGGTTTCACCGACAGAGTAATACCCTACACCATGTTCCCAAGTAGGGTGATGATTCACTGAAATTGTGGGTGCATTTGATTTACAACCCACGTAGTGGGCGGACCACGCCCATTACAAGATATACCTAATAGGCCTATACACGCCAAATATTGATGCTCTGACAGGTGTACAACAGATGTTATCGGCATATTTATTTTACTGCCCCCATGGTGGGCGGACCATGCCAATTTTTTTAGAATTAAAAGATATTCTTACCAGGAATGAAGTAACCAAATCTAGACGCTCTGGTGTATATATTATGGAAGTTAAGAGGATTTTTCGTTTATCGCCTATATAGTGGGCGGACCACGCCCATTTTCTTCTATGGCACCTAAGACCTATATATCAACTTGGGAACCGAATTTCATTCATTTATATTCGTAACTAGTCAATTGGGAGCATTTTACCGGAAAAATGCTGCCGCCTATATAGTGGGTGGACCACGCCCATTTTTCCATATGACATAGATGACCGCCCCCTTAACTTGAATACCAAGTATTATTCTTTTCAATGAGTAATTAGACAAATTACAGCAATTTGATCGCAAAAAACCCGAGGTAGAGAGACTTATAGGTCCATTGGGGGCGTATCCTTCGACCGATTTGAATAATTTTAACATTTTACCTAACCCGAGGTTCACTGTGACTGTGTACCAAATTTGATACAAATCGGACTCCTTCTTTCTTTTTTTTGCGTACACGCAGACGGACGGACAGACAGACGGACAGACGGACAACCGGACAACCGGAAATGAAAAGAGAAAGTGTTTCTGATCATTTCTATATACTTATGTCTATACCTAGGAAGGCTCCTTTAATGCGTTACAATTTTGGCACAAAGTTATTATACCTTATTACCATAGGTGTAGGGCATAAAAACTTTTTAAAAATAAGCTTTAATTTATTTAATGTACTAAAAAGTAGAAAATAAATTGTTCCCAAGTCACCTGTATCTTACTATTAATAAAAGCTTGGGGCGCTCATGTGTTCAATATTTGTCAACCAGTTACCACAATATTTTATTTAAATAATTTTTTTGCAAATAGATTCTAGTAATGAAAGATATTTTGAATATGGATATTGAGCGCACAAGCTTTTATTAATAGTAACATACAGGTGACTTGGAAACAATTTATTTTCTAATTTTTAGTACATTAATTAAATTAAAGCTTATTTTTAAAAAGTTTTTTTTTATATAATTTTATTTTTTACTTTTTAGTCTTCCATAAATTCAATTTTAGAGCTCTGAAATTTTTCACAAAAAGAATTTAAAACTTGCAGAGCAGTACACAATATTTAGGGTATTCATAGTGTCTCCTATCGTCATATCCTCAATTTAACAAATAATACGGCTGTGATCGACCCTAATATTCGTGGCATATTTGTGGCGCGATGAGTTGTTCTTGTTTTGCCTGCAAGGCGCGGCGAGTAAGTTCCTATCGTTTTTCATTGATGTGTGGTGTACCTATAATTATAAACTGAAGCCCAAGTGTGTAGTTGCCTGAAAAGTGCCACGCCACTTATCCTACGCCAATAAAATTTTACCAGTGGGACGACACATCCAAGAGGCGACTGCATACGAAATTTCAATGCTGCACGACCTTTAGTTCCAAAGCTAATCGAGATCGAAAATTTTGTTTGTATGGGGTGCCACCCCCCTTATTCAGGGCCCCCCTTATTTTCTCAGTAGAAGGGTATGGATATGTAGTAAGTTCCTACCGAGTTTCATTGATGTGTGATGTGTTGTTCTAAAGATATACACAAATCTGGAGTTGATAAAAAAGTGCCACGCCCCTTATCCTACGCCCATAAAATTTATTGATTCATGTATTGGGCTCGTGTTTAGGCATGTATGCAAAGTTTCAGATCTATAAGTAGTCGGGAAGTGGGTGAAAAATTGATTACTAGATTTGACGACATACATACATACAAACATACCGGATGTGAACCCAATATAAAGCTTATAAAAAATGGTCTCCCCCTGCTCCATTATTGTTTTCTTCTTTTGTTGTTCACATCATATATTGTTACCTATTATTGTAAGTTTTTCCCCTTTTTATGTAATTTTTCGCTCTAATTTTATTATAAGGAAAAAAAGTTGAATGAATTGACAGGCTATAAATTTGTCATTGAAAATCAGTGACATCGAGCAACCAGCAGCTTCTTCAGCATTCATTCACGATATTATGGTGGTTGAAACATTTGAGACACAAGAACCATCCTCAGCAACTGCGATCAGAAAAATTTACGCTTCAAACCACCCAAAAGAGCTCGATCTCCATTGCCATGAGTTGAAGCTTTTGGACCATTATGTCAGTCAACTGAGGGTGGCTTTATTGGAGAAGGTTTACATATACATATATGGCATATTTATATAAATCACTTTATAAAATAAACATTCATTGTGTATATTGTATATTAACAGCTCTAAGTGCAATATCAAATGACTCAAAAGAGCTAACGAAATGATTTTGGAGTAAACGCGCCATGCGTTTACATCTAAGCTAGGTGACTTTTCGTGGCGATTCATCACTTCCATTGGCTCTAAAAAAGCTCGAAACACCAATGGAGCTCTTCAATTACTTTTTCACCGACAAAATGACTGGGTTGTTCACTAAAGAAACAAACTGATGTGCTTTAGAGGAAAACATAAACTCCCTAGAATACATGACCTCAATCCAAGGAGTCGATGTGAATACTGTTTTGTGGAGACATAACCAGTGTGTGCGTCTGGCATCTACATACATTGATATTGAATCTTTCAATATCAGAACTAATACCAATCTACAAACAGCGAAGGCACCTCGGTATGATAGAAAGTAAAACAAGTTCATTGAAATCGACTGCCTGCAAACCATCCGAGAATACTATGATCACATGGGTGGAGTCGATCTGATGGACGGGACGGTCTTATGGGTCGATATCACAATCGAGCTAAGAGTCAAATATTATGACTATTCTATCATTTTGTGGACAAGGCAGCTACCAATGCATTTATTCTATACAATCGTATGTATACTGAGGAAGCAAATAATTCCAGCAAAGTATCCGAAAAAGGACAGTCTACAGCTTCCACGATTCCGTGAGGAAATAGCTGCTGGACTTGTTTCTTTCAAAGACTTGTAGGTCGGCCATCCATCCATGCATCCAAGTCTGGAACAGACTGGAACATCAGGTGTTGAGAAAAAAGCTGATCATCTAGTTGCTAATATTCAGTTCGGTGGTGTAGATTGTCTTCCATTTTGCGTTGATAGAAACGGCAGAAAGAAGTGCAAACATTGTAAAAATTCAAATATACAAGTCGTTTGTTCCAAATGCGACCTTCATCTATATTGTACAGTCATGGATCATAGAATCATATATTGTTTCTGAGACTATCACCATAAAAAATAACATGTTTTATGCCTTTTTCCTTCCTTTTTCTCAATTTACTTGCTTGGTCGAAAAATATATACCTGTGTAATTTTTTACGCTCAAACGGGTAAGACCGTCTTAAGACGGTCTTAACTATTTCTCACCTGGCGGGCGTTCCAGGGGAAAATTTTAAAATTTTAATTTAAATTAATGGTGATTTTAAGGATATTTACATGAAAAAAAATTATCAGGTCGATGCGACTATTTTTTCGATCTTGCCCGTTTGAGGGTTAAATTCGTTTCCGTTAAAAAAACTCGTCTTTTATAAAGTATTGTAATATTTTTTGTGCAAACGAGTTATTGCACTATTAAGCAAATGAATTTGCGGGCTTTCACTTTGAAATAGTTTATTTAATTTATTAATGTCTTTCAATATAAATTTATATTTTATTGTAATTAAAAAGACTGAAAACATTTGAATTTATTCTTTCAAATCTGGCAACATGGCCCACTTCTACTTTCAATCTTCGGCTACACGACGAAACACCAAAAATGCCGTCGTGAGCCCTCAGCATAATGCGTGAGAACCAGTGTTGTCACTTTATGTATAATTGTACAAAATGTGTATTTTTTGTCTTTCGCACAATTTATGTATAATTCAGAAACATTGGTTTATTCCATAAAAATATATAATAAAAAAAATTTTAATTTATAAATCTCAAAATTGGATCGATTTATTGGTTAATTAGTTAATCAGTAAAGAAAAACGTATTGCCTCTCTGAACGCGCACAGAATCGCCGATAATCGCAAATATCTAGCATTTTAAGTAACGAAAAGTTTTCTCACCTCTAATTAACATTTTTTACCCTTGTGAGAAAGCAACAAGTTTGAAAATAAACTTCACGTTGAGTTCTTCATTTAAAAGCAATGAAACAAATTGTTTGAAATTCAAACAATACATACACTCTCTTTTTACACGGTGGATACGTTCCTTAGAAAATCGTGCAAATGAAAATCGTGTAGAAAAATACATGCGACACATTGTAAATTTGGGGATATGTTCCACAAATTTTAAAAATCGTCTAAGATGGAAACGAAACGTACATATATATTTTCCCAGAAAACCGTGCATAAAAAGAAATAGTGAAATCCAGAACAAAACAAAAAACAATTAATTTTTATTGCAAAAAAATTTGTTTGCAGTGATAAGTTCAACATATAAAAATTAAAATTAGAAAAGAAAATCGATTTCGCAGCCATTGATCACTACTTGATAACAAGCGTGCACGTTTATTACAGGCTGAACCAATATTGCTTTCATCAGAAGATATATTAGATTCTTGCATAACTGTCGGGTTTGATTCAAATGAAGAATTTCGGTCGTTATTAAAGGCCGTTGTTAATCTTTTTGTTCTTATAGAGTTATAAAGTCAGCTAATAGCTGCTGTTTTTTTGGTTTTTTAAGTTCCTTATATAACTCTTGATATCCAGCTATACAAAACTAAACATTGCGTTGAAATTTTAATGCACGCTCCATGTCATGATCATGAGTAAGAAAATGTTGTTCAATACTTGTAGTAAACTTCAAGCCTTCGCTATTTAAATCAGCTGTTAATAATTGAACTTCACCGTCGACTTCATCATTGTCTTCTTTATTATCATCAACTCTCATAACTTCAAGGAAATCGCCCTCATCCAAGGGGCTTTCTTGTATTAACTCATCGATGTCAGTCGTTTGCATGTTGTTAAAACCTTCGACACCAATTACCTGTGATAGAGTTATAAATCAGAGCAAACAGCTGATCTTTGTACTATAGAACTTCCACTATTGACGCATGTCGGCAAAAGTTTCTACCAACAAGCATTTAGTGTGGATTGGCCCGTTTGATGGCGAAAGAAGCATGTGTAATACAATCTAGAATGGTTAACTTTTTCCATGCTTTCACAACCGTCAAATCTTTTTCTTCGACTGAATCTAAAATATATTTAAACGCTTGCTTTACATAGTACATTTTAAAATTTAAATGCTGCTATAATACCCTGATCGAGTGGGTGAATCAGCGAGGTAGTATTAGGAGGTAAAATCAGCAATTGAATATTTGGGAGATTCAGTACTGGGTGGCTGGGTGTATTATCAACTAGCAAAGGTATTTTGAATTCCAAACCTTTTTGTTCCATATATTTCTGGACTTCAGGAACAAAGCAATTTTGGAACCAATTTGTAAACAGATCAGCCGTCATCCATGCCTTTTTATTAGCCATAAAATGAACTGGCACTTGTTCAATGTTCTTACCTCTTAAAGCTTTTGGCATAAGGGATTTGCTAATTAACAAAGGCTTTAAAATTTTATCACCAGACGCGTTACTACAAAACAAGAACGTCACTCGATCTTTCGCCGCTTTAAAACCACTAGCTGAATTTTCTTGCTTTGCTATGTAAGTTCTTTTGGGAATTTTCTTCCAGAATAATCCCGTTTCATCGGCATTAAATACTTGATCTGGATTATAGCCGCCCTGCTCAATTATTTTCGCTAGTTTATCCGGAAAGCATATTGCAGCATTTTCGTCTGCTGAAGCTATTTCTCCTTTTATTTTTACATTATGAAATGCATGTCTTTTGAGAAAACCTGTCAGCCATCCCTCACTTGCATTAAAAACCAGATTCTTCGTAGCCTGAAGGCTTGTTCCAATTCCTGAAGTCGGTTGTATATTCTAAGTGATTTCTCTTTTATAATTTTCCCATCAACAGGTATTCTTTTTTATAAGCTTTATATTAGGTTCACTTCAGGTATGTCAGCGGTATGTACACTCATGGACAAAATAGGTGGTGCAGTGCAAGTTCTTTGCAGTTCTATACGGAATAATTTTGCTAGCAATCCTTAAAGGTTAATTTATGTTTACTAATCTTCTTCGAACAGTTCGCCATGGTACTGCTTTTCCAATTTTGCTTACAATTGTTCTGGATGAATTGAACGAGTCGCGTTAAGCTAATATAACGATATGGGGGTCAGTCACTGATGAAGATTTTTTAGGTTATGCACGCGTTTCAATAAATTTTTCTGCTTTTAAAGCATTTATAATGAAATTTTCAGATCGTCCCATTGATCTGGCAAGGCATTTGTAGGGTTTTCCTTTATCTCGGAGCTGACGAACAAGTTTTTTCTCATCTGCACTGCACCAACCATATAACATTATTACTGCCCGGAAGAATCGAAAAAGTAATCGAGAATAATGGCGGATATACTGGGTATTAAATCCGTTCTAACTAATTTAGTCAAGAATGGGCCATAACCAACAAAATTTAATTATTTATTACGAAGTTTGTTGGGCACACCTATTATTCTGTCCAACGAAAATTTGGGTATTTTTATAAATTAATTTTTTTAAAGCCATTTGTTAGATTTTGTAAAGCTTTTTATTTTTTGTTATGACGTTGAAGTATGTCTATTTTGAAATCTAACTGATTTTTTGAGGAATAATAAAAAATAAATGAAAGCCAAGCTTTTTTGAAACAAAATATGCTCACACCTATTATTTTGTCCATGAGTGTATGTATGTATGTATGTCGTCAAATCTAGTAATCAAGCTTTCACCCACTTCCCGACTACTTAGGGCCTTATTGTATAAATCCCAACGCCTCACTTCACCCAGCGTTGAAAAATTTCGTATTATGTAAAACTCATCACCTCACTCAGTGACCGGTCGCGTTGTCTTACGTAGTTTCATACGAAAATCGGTACCGCATAAAACGCAACGCTGCGTTTTTACTCACATGAACTGTTAAATCAAAGAGTATGTTAAGTGCGGGTTTCACAGTGGATATTTAAATCTAATTTGCAAATTGAGTTTAAATCTAGTTTAACTTTCCTTGAGTTTCACAGTGCATTTAGTTAAATACGGAATTTTTGACATTTGAAGGTTGGGACAACTTGCCAAAAACATATGTTCAACTGTTCAATTATGGAGGCAGCGCGAACTCAAAATTTTTCGTCGGCCGAAAATAATGAATTATTGGATATTGTGCAAAGAATCCACAGCTTATATTATTTATGATACTACGGGATCATTTATATGTGCTATACCATGCAGTTTTATGTTTAATTGGATCTCTTACAAATTGCAATATTGTCCACGCAGCTTGCTTGCACATCCGAAATCAGCTGTTTATTTGTTTTCGATTGCAACTCTGTGCCGTACTTAAATATTCACAGTCGGCTATTTAAATCGTATTTAACTTCCAACTGTGAAACTGAAATTCCCTATTTAACCTACAATCAGAGTTTAAATATCCACTGTGAAACTGGCCCTAATATACGACTTTCATAACACCAACAGGAAAAAATGCTCGTTCGCATCATTTGAGTACGAAACACGACCGAACCAAGCGCTTGAGTCGTGCGATCAGGGGTGCAAACTTTGTCAAAGCCAATTCTCTCAAATGCCTAAAAAATTCTCTCATGGGAATTGGCACTTGAGTCACATTTTCATTCAAAATATCTGTGGTCAAAAGCAATAACGACTTAAGTCGACTTAAGACTTAAACTTAATTTATGTTTACTAATCTTCTTCGAACAGTTCGCCATGGTACTGCTTTTCCAATTTTGCTTACAATTGTTCTGGATGAATTGAACGAGTCGCGTTAAGCTAATATAACGATATGGGGGTCAGTCACTGATGAAGATTTTTTAGGTTATGCACGCGTTTCAATAAATTTTTCTGCTTTTAAAGCATTTATAATGAAATTTTCAGATCGTCCCATTGATCTGGCAAGGCATTTGTAGGGTTTTCCTTTATCTCGGAGCTGACGAACAAGTTTTTTCTCATCTGCACTGCACCAACCATATAACATTATTACTGCCCGGAAGAATCGAAAAAGTAATCGAGAATAATGGCGGATATACTGGGTATTAAATCCGTTCTAACTAATTTAGTCAAGAATGGGCCATAACCAACAAAATTTAATTATTTATTACGAAGTTTGTTGGGCACACCTATTATTCTGTCCAACGAAAATTTGGGTATTTTTATAAATTAATTTTTTTAAAGCCATTTGTTAGATTTTGTAAAGCTTTTTATTTTTTGTTATGACGTTGAAGTATGTCTATTTTGAAATCTAACTGATTTTTTGAGGAATAATAAAAAATAAATGAAAGCCAAGCTTTTTTGAAACAAAATATGCTCACACCTATTATTTTGTCCATGAGTGTATGTATGTATGTATGTCGTCAAATCTAGTAATCAAGCTTTCACCCACTTCCCGACTACTTAGGGCCAGTTTCACAGTGGATATTTAAACTCTGATTGTAGGTTAAATAGGGAATTTCAGTTTCACAGTTGGAAGTTAAATACGATTTAAATAGCCGACTGTGAATATTTAAGTACGGCACAGAGTTGCAATCGAAAACAAATAAACAGCTGATTTCGGATGTGCAATAGAGGTCTGCATGAATGCATTTGGTTTGCCTGTGCACTACGGTTACCCATTTCATTGCACTCGGCGCACGAGTGAAACATTTGAATGGGTGAAACACTCACAAAACCTCTCAATACCAAAACAAATACCCACTCGTGCCATTATTTTCAAAGAGAGTAAGAGTAGCATTTGTTATCTTGCTCTATTTGCTACAATCAAAACAAACAAAACGAATGTAACAAAGCAAAGCTATTGTATAGTGAGTGAAGTGGGTAAAGTGGGTGCAGTGAATGGTAAGCTGGAGAATTTTGGCGAAGCCGCTGCTGCGCGCCGGTTAGTAATGCATCGTCCGAAAGTCTTTTCTTCGGCAAATAATGTTTAAAATGACCACAATATGCATAGAAATTATAATTAATACACTAAAACGTCTTTCCATCAGAAATTCTTTAACAAAAAGCTCAGCCTCTTAATTGTGTATAGCCCCTTAAATACTCGGTGCACCCACTGCATTGCACTCTGTTTACCAAAACATTTGAATAGTGGGTAGTCTGCTTGTGAGTAATGTGCTTGCGCTTACAATTTACCCAATTGTTTTGCTATCTCATTCACTCTTAAGGCATATGTGCCTATTCAACACGTGTTTGGAAATAAGTGCACATGCGAGCGAAAGATTCAAACCCGAATGAATGTCTTGGTCGCTCTTTCAAATGCATTCATGCAGACCTCTAATGTGCAAGCAAGCTGCGTGGACAATATTGCAATTTGTAAGAGATCCAATTAAACATAAAACTGCATGGTATAGCACATACAAATGATCCCGTAGTATCATAAATAATATAAACTTTGCACTTTGCACTTACAATATCCAATAATTCACTTCTTTCGGCCGGCGAAAAATTTTTAGTTTGCGTTGCCTCCACAATTGAACATATGTTTTTGGCAAGTTGTGCCAACCTTCAAATGTCAAATATTCCGTGTTTAAATAAATGCACTGTGAAACTCAAGGAAAGTTAAACTAGATATAAACTCAATTCGCAAATTAGATTTAAACATCCACTGTGAAACTGGCCCTTAAGCCTCGTTCACATTCGACTTACCTCGCTTTGCTTGACAGTTCGAGATTCAACAACAAAGCATGAAAAGTAGAAGGTTTGCTACAATGAACGCTTTAACTTTGGATTTTACTGATATAATTGCAGTAGTAGTAGTTATGCTACTAATGTTTGAAATTCGGGAGTGTCTTAATTGAAAACGCACGAGAAAATGAAACCAACTGCAAGCACACGAGAAAATGAAAAATATCACAAAAAATTTCAACAACTGATTGTCAAAGCGCAAAAAAGTTGAGAGTTGCCCAACATTTAGCAAGCCTCATATAAAAGCATGTATTGAACTTATCTGTCAAAGCGAAATTCTGACGCAAAGCGAAGCAAAAGTCGAATGTGAACGAACCTTTAGAGATCTGAAACTTTGAATCAATCTTTATGGGCGTAGGATAAGGGTAGTGGCACTTTTTTATCAACTCCAGATTTGTGTATAACTTTAGAACTACACATCACACGTCAATGAAACTCGGTAGGAACTTACTACATATCCATATCCTTCTACTGGGAAAAGACGGGCAGTGGACAAGTGGGCGTGGCACCGCCCATACAAACAAAACCGTTTATATAGAATAGCTTTGGAACTAAAAGTCGTGCAGCATTGTGCGCTCAATATCCATATTCACAACTATCTTTCATTACTAGAATCTATTTGCAAAAAATAATTTAAATAAAATATTGTGGTAACTGGTTGACAAATATTGAACACATGAGCGCCCCAAGCTTTTATTGATAGTAAGATACTGGTGACATCGAAACAATTTATTTTCTACTTTTTAGTACATTAAAAAAATTAAAGCTAATTTTTAAAAAGCTTTTTTTTATATAATATTATTTCAATAAATCTTCTATCCAAAACATTATATGTTTTTCTGTTTTTTCTAAGATGGGATTTCGACTATAAGAGGTTGTTTTAGAACTGAGCGTAGATTCAGAAATTACTGGTTGTCGAATGGAATCCTCATTTTTTCTGATTGTCCTTATAGTCGCTTCGTTTAAGCCAAAGGTTTTGCCAACAGATGTGGGACCTTCACCTCTATTTAGACTGTCTAATATTTTTATTTTAGTTTCTAGAGAAATTGTTTGTCTCTTTGGAATGTTTTGTTTAGACATCTTTTTATCGGGTTGTGTATCAACGATTTAATATTAAAATTACTTATAGAACTTTTCTATACCGGATATTTAACAGAAATAATATTTTTACTTTCATCGATCTACACACGTCAACACTTAAAAATACAATGAAATGCTTTGTCCAATTTGAAGAACAATGAGATAAAGAAAAACGTAAAGAACAAAACTCGGGTATTCCTCCAATTGTATTTTGTTTTCGTATATATTTTCGAATTTGCTGTAAGACAAACACTGAAAACTTCAACGACAAATAAAAAATGAAATGCTTTGACCATTTCGAAGAACAGCGAGATAAAGAAAGAACGTAGGAAACACATTTTGAGTTTTCCACGAATTTTCTGCAAGCCACTGCAAAAAAGAGCTTTAAAATGTTTCCTTTGAATTCGTACATCAAAAAAATTTTATTTCTCTGATTTGTTAACCATGTTATTTCAAAATCGTGTAAAAAAAGACCGTGTAAAAAAAGAGTTGGGTGTACTTTCTTTAGCTGCAATGGATGCGTGGCTTAAGCGAGCGCCATTGCAGGTAAATCTATTTCTTTTAAAACATCTCAATTATCTAACGGCCTTATTGTATAAATCCCAACGCCTCACTTCACCCAGCGTTGAAAAATTTCGTATTATGTAAAACTCATCACCTCACTCAGTGACCGGTCGCGTTGTCTTACGTAGTTTCATACGAAAATCGGTACCGCATAAAACGCAACGCTGCGTTTTTACTCACATGAACTGTTAAATCAAAGAGTATGTTAAGTGCGGGTTTCACAGTGGATATTTAAATCTAATTTGCAAATTGAGTTTAAATCTAGTTTAACTTTCCTTGAGTTTCACAGTGCATTTAGTTAAATACGGAATTTTTGACATTTGAAGGTTGGGACAACTTGCCAAAAACATATGTTCAACTGTTCAATTATGGAGGCAGCGCGAACTCAAAATTTTTCGTCGGCCGAAAATAATGAATTATTGGATATTGTGCAAAGAATCCACAGCTTATATTATTTATGATACTACGGGATCATTTATATGTGCTATACCATGCAGTTTTATGTTTAATTGGATCTCTTACAAATTGCAATATTGTCCACGCAGCTTGCTTGCACATCCGAAATCAGCTGTTTATTTGTTTTCGATTGGAACTCTGTGCCGTATTTAAATATCCACAATCGGCTATTTAAATCGTGTTTAACTTCCAACTGTGAAACTGAAATTCCCTATTTAAACTGCAATCAGAGTTTAAATATCCACTGTGAAACTGGCCCTAATATACGACTTTCATAACACCAACAGGAAAAAATGCTCGTTCGCATCATTTGAGTACGAAACACGACCGAACCAAGCGCTTGAGTCGTGCGATCAGGGGTGCAAACTTTGTCAAAGCCAATTCTCTCAAATGCCTAAAAAATTCTCTCATGGGAATTGGCACTTGAGTCACATTTTCATTCAAAATATCTGTGGTCAAAAGCAATAACGACTTAAGTCGACAAGACGAAATTTAGTTGACGTTACCACTGTATTCCTGACGTTGATGCGCATATTTTGTTCAAACCCCGGTATCTGTACCCATCTCAGAAAAAAAGTTATTTAAAAAAAACACATGCACTTATGTACATGCACTTATGTGCATTTCAAATTTCGGATTGCATTTTCTCGAAACAGTTGTTTTCGACTTAAGTCGTTATTGCATATGACCACAGATATAAGTAATAAAAAGCTTAAAACAATAAATAAAATAGTATGGCTGAGTTCCAAAATGCTGTAATACAAAACATCATCATTTGGTTAAGGATATGTAGAAAAAGACTTCGAATTCCCATAAAATGGGAGAATTTTCACACAGTTAGAAGCCCTCGTTATATTTACTTTGAGTTTGGAATTTCTTGTAGCAGAGCGGTTCTCTGAGAGGACGAGTGACTGAGCGAAACTGAGTGGAAATGGGGCCGTAGTACTACGGCCCAGGTGCAAAATTTTCGCAGCCAAAATTTTGTATGAGATGCGCACTCTATTATATTAACATCCTCTTTGGTTAAATCATTCACTTGGGTTTGTGCTCGCGTTCGGTTTTTTAAACGCACAATTTTTGGAAATTTCGAGTGAAAATTGATTAGCGGAAAGAAAAAAATGTATCGCGGTTTGAGGATCGAACTCATATCGTAATTTTTTCGACATTTTGTGCTATATCTTCGAAACCACTTCACCGAAAATTATAAAAAAAATATGTTTGGAATCCATGGACGTATCCCTTTCTAATGATACCCCACTCGATATAAACAACAACATTTTTTTTCTGAGGGGGTCATCTTAAATAAAAAAAAAAATTTTTTAATTAAAAAATCGAAAAAAGCTGCACCCTTACGGTAATGCGTGATAAAATACCTAGTAAATACATCTTGTAATCTATGGATGTAGCCCTTTCTAACAATACCACACACGATATGTTATACAAATATGTTTGATTTTTTTTGTCCGACCCGAAAACCTTTAAAAATTATGAAAAATAGTTTTTATTCGGACTGACTTGCCAAAGAAAAATGAGAATACTTAGTTGTCTATTTCTGTTCTGAAACAAAGCAATTTTAAGTGTACAACAACAAAGAATTAGAATTATTGCTCACATGGGCAGGTCATATAGCTATTTCGGTTTTTGCCAGAAAACCTCATCAGTGACTTTAAATGTGAATTCTAATAATTTCTAAACGACTAATTACTCGAAATAGAAGCATTAATGGTAAAGTCTGTGAAACGTAGGAGTTGAACCATGAACCTATGACGTAGTAAGCGAATGCGCTAACCATCACACCATCGGACTGGACGACTCTGCGCTGGCAAACATCCCAGTTACCTGCTGTCTATATCAAACGCATATTGTTTGTTGCTATTGTACACTGTCTAATGCAATTGTTTTTGCCTTACTTGAGAGCTCCATCGGAGCACATACTTGAGGCAAATGAACATAAAACTCGTATAATTATTAAAAATATTTGTACAAATATTTTTTAACTTTTTACAGCGAAAATAGGTTAAGATTATTAAGACCTAACATCGTGCCAAATTTCAGGTTTCTACGATGAAAAAAAGGTCGTTTTATATACACACTCCGAAAAAAAAGTGACCTTATAAGTGTTCCCGTTTTTTCCCTTTTAGGGGAACGGAACCCTAAAAACGCATAAAATTCAAAATAGAGTATAAATTTTTTGAAGTGTGGCTTAGTATTTTGAAAGGTTTGCAATCATCGCATTGTTTGTCATAAATCTGTCATTATCAAACACAAAAATTCAAAGAATCACATTGCCGCATTTAACAATTTTTAATAAATTAAGTCTTGGAAAAACGGTGTGTCTTTTATTTGAAAAATTTATATGTATAATTTTGCGTGAAAAGATGCAGTTTATGTATAATGTTGGGCGGCTTAGGTGGCTATTAGGAGCTATTACTCATGACTTTTAAATCAGCTGTTTTTGTGTTGATAGTTGAATTAATTTTTGAAAGTGCAGAACAAAATTCTTTCATTTAATTGAAATGCTGTCTTTTTTTTTTAAATATACCGACACTCAGGGGATGTCCCCTATACATGCAGAGCACTTGTTGGTTTAGAAAGGATCATAGGTTAGTGGGTGGGGGGAAAGTCGAGTATTGGCGGTAGACGTGTGCCTTGAATTCGCGAATATTACAATGTCGTGGGAAAACCTCCGCAGGAAGACTATTCCACAACCTCGATGTACGACTGAAGAACGAATTCTCCCTGTAATGCGTGGTGCGTTGGAGCTTTGTCGAAACGTGATATCGATGTGCCCCGCTCGCCATTCGCGTGTTGCGAGAAAACACGCGGGCAGCTGGGATAAGATCTCTTATCTCAGCAGAGCATCTATCGTTAAAGTAACGATAGAAAAGGCTTAAACATCCCACGTTCCGACGGTGCTCCAAGGAATCAATAGAGCTGGCGACCCTATCGTTTAGATTTATCGAGCTTCAGTTGGGTTCGTGAAGCTCCTGCCCATAAATGCAAATAAACTAAAATTGTGCGCAATGTTCTCGAGTCTTTTGACTTAATGACTTAACATAGATTCCTAAAACCTGCGACTCTCTGAGTTTTCTAAATTATGTTATTTCATGAGTAACAGCATGTACAGAGTTTCCGTATGGCAGGTTGGCCCAAGTCAAGCTAAGTTATTCCTAAATCACAACTAACTGAACTATAAGCCGGTGGCACATAGAATCCGTAATCCCTCTTTCTGTTGGCTTTCAATATGTATTTCAGTTTGTTTTCTTTTAGTATTTCATTTTTACATTTCATACCCATTTTGCAATTAACAATGAAAGCAAGAAATTAAGAGGGACTGAGGACTGAAGATTGTACATTATGTGTACTGATATTCGCGGGTTCATGTGCTTCTTTTTGTCAAATTTCAAGTTTTTCCAATATATTTGCCCATTTTCACATATTCACCACCCGCCAACGCCAAATTCTCATTTACCCCGTCCGGAAAACAGTCTTTCTTCGAAAACTTTAACCTAACACATAAAATTTTTATTTCGAAAATCACTGAGCACTGAATGAAACGGAAGTTTAGAAATGTTTGCACCAGACTTTCGATGTGAACCACTGTACGGACATATGCACCTACATATGGTTCTATACACTACAACGCTACAAACTAATTTACTTGTGCCCTGCAAACCCAAAGACACTGGGGCCATGCTGAACTCAGCCAAGGCTAATGGAGCCAACGCCAGTACCGTCTTCCAAATGCTGCGATAGCATGCTATTAAGTCATATCACGATTAAAGCTCATGAGATTTATTCTTGGCCAGAGTGGCGAGACCAAACAATAATTTCCTTTTTGTTTTTAATATAAAAATACCAAGGCACTAACTAACTAGTGTAGCCTTTAATCGTTATATATCCCCAAGCGAAATACTTGAATATACGTACTACATACCACAACAAAAAAATGCAGAGCGAACAATTGCAATAGTAACAACATAAAGAGTCGAGAGCGTCGTACACGGCTAAAAGTTT
The DNA here is from genome assembly GCA_963457695.1 of Neria commutata. NCBI lineage: Eukaryota > Metazoa > Arthropoda > Insecta > Diptera > Micropezidae > Neria > Neria commutata. Next base: position 1,590,348 of record OY735250.1, read on the forward strand.
TTGTGTAGTTTTTTAAATTAGTTATCGCGATGATTGTATTTTTCGCGTAAAATGAAGTGACCAACTTTTTATTCAATTCTTTATTTACTTTGAAACTTGTGTAAATCTTAAGGATTACTTGCTCAACTTTTAAGCTGACTTAACTATCTGAAGCTAAATACATACAATAATTCAAACGATTGTTTTGAATACAACTGCTATAACTTATATCTACTTGTAAAAATCGCTATTATACCAAGAAGATACGATTTTTCCAATGGATGTCAGATATAGATTAGATTGACCTAGGTAACGAAATCTGGCTCTCACCAGTCACATCACTGTAACACAGAATGAGTTCTGCTGTTCCCTCAATATCGTTTTAGATTCGACACAAGCTATTCTGTACTATTCCCATGGTAGCCATATGTTTCATTACCTTACAGTATCCGGTCAAGAACCCCGTGACTTTTCGGATTCGCTTTCTGCTAAGCGTTATAAGCTCGTTTGTTCTTATCTGAGAAGCCTCTGGCCAGAGATTTTATATGACTCAGATAAAGCAGTCCCAAAGTGGAAACTATTCGGCAGAAAAACATTGGGTGGGTCTAAAATTAAGCAGGCGAATTCACGCTCTCATCGGTGCTTTCGTGAGCGAGGGAGCGCAGATATAGAGCCATATAAAATTTCTGCTCTGGCATAAATGTTTTCGCCTGTCTGTTACTTTCCGATTCCTTGCAGTAATGTTTGACTTCCCTTTTGCCAGAGTTATATGTTATACCTAATGGAGCTCCATGGCAAATCGAAGAATGATCCTAATCCGATTTAATGAGTCAGATATAATTATTATTTGGTTATATCTAAATACATATATAAAAACGTTGTTGCGTTTGTATATCTGACCATCACGGCTGATCCACTGTACATAATTATCACATCTTAGTTTTATATTGCCTAGAAAATATTCGGTAACATTATAAAATCGATATTTATCAATGGCAAGGTAAAAGGAGGGCATGGATTTCAATGATTCTCCAATTCCATTTACACGCATTTGCAATGACAATTAACAAATCTGAAGGCCAGTTAATTTGTAAAATTCATACTTCGCTCATGGTAAATTTTATGTAGCCTGCTCCAGAGTTGGTAAGCTTAACGATATTTGTATATGTCGAGAATGGAGAACCCAAAAATATTGTCCACGCGTTGGTTTTACAATAAATTATAATTTTTGAAGATCAGATGAACATTGTATAATGTGAAACTAAATTGAGTATATTAAATCGAAAAAAATAGCATAATGCATTTAATTTCATTCAGATGTATTAAAAAATTTCCTACCATAAGTGAAATACATTTAAAAATAAATCTTTGAATAAAATAATTATTTTACGCAGAACAACGTTTGCCGGGGCAGCTAGTAATAATAATAATAATTGATTGGCGCAACAGCCTGTGTGGGCTTAGGGGTAGATTTCTTGCATTAACTTGTGTGTACTTGTCATAATTTTCACAAACTAACGGGACCTACATAAACCGAATCCGAACGGGTTGAGAAGCTTTTCATGGCAAAGAATATTCTCGGAGAATTGCCAATTCATCGCGAGAAGTGGGCGCCAAAGAAACAAATTATTTTTGTATTGGATGTTATGTGCTGGACTAAGCCGGGCCCTCCTGCATCAGCGACTTAGTCAAGCACTTAGTCCACTGAGTCATCGTGACACGGCACCGGGGCAGCGAGTGTTGTATAAAAATTTGTGATTATCAAAAAGGGATGTTACACAGCCACGTACGAACAATTTTATGTAAAATGTATTTTACTGTACTTGGTTTGGTCGTACCTAACCGGTTTATAACCAACATATTTAAATAATTTTTTGTTTTTGTATATAATATTTTAAAAGCATTTTTCAAAGTAACAGTTATTTTACAAATGTCAAGAGAAAAACAAGTAAGGAAGCATCAGTCGGGTTTCACCGACAGAGTAATACCCTACACCAAATAACTGAGTGGGCGGACCACGCCCATTTTCGGAGAATTAAAAGGTGTTCTTACCAGCAATGAAGTGGCCAAATATGGACGGGCGGTGTATATATTATGGAAGTTATAAGGATTTTACGCTTACCGTCTATACAGTGGGCGGACCACGCCCATTTTTTGTATGACTTAGAGGGCCCACACCTTACCTTAAATACCAAATACCATTCCTTAAAATGAGTAATTAAACAAATTTAAGCAACTTTACTGGAAATATCCCGGGTAGTGGGACTTACTGGCCCATTGTGGGCGTTTCGATCGGCCGATTTTGCTAATCTCGGAACTTGAAGTAGTGGAAGGTTCAATAGGACTACGTGCCAAATTTGGTCCAAATCAGACAACTCCTTCTTTCTCTCCTGTGGCCACGGACAGCAAGACAGACAGAAGGCGAAATAGCTATATGACCTGCCCATGTGAGCAATAATTCTAATTATTTGTTGTTGTACACTTAAAACCGCTTTGCTTCAGAACAGCAATAGACAACTATTGTCATTTCTCTTTGACAAGTCAGTCAGAATAAAAAACTATTCTTTCTAACATCTAATCTGCCGAAAAACATAAACTTGTATAATATTGTTAAAATTTTCAAAAAACAGTTCTTAACCCTTTCAAATCAGTTTAGTGCGTTCCATTAACGGGAAAAGTTACTTCTCCTCAGTAACTAGGCATATGGTGTACCATCCGTAATTTCAAACATTTTCAAGACTGGGACATCATAAGTCCCGTCAGACGTGAAAGTTAAATCAATACCCTTTGGTTGAAATTTTTGACTCTGCGTTTTGAAATGCTTAATTCTTATTTCTTAAATCTCAGCTTTCAAATTTAGGCAACACGTAGCGCTTTTTTGCTCTTTTGTCGCTACTACCGATGAGGAGCGATGCCTCGGTATGCCATCGTCGAACTGTCCCTTCTCCAGAATCTGCGCTTCTACGCCCACACTCGCTCTATGCAAAGTGGCAGCATTAAAGGTGAACTTGGTCAAAAGGGTATAATATAAAGATATAGACGCAGCTGTAAAGCAATAGGGAGTAAGCGTCGGAAGGAGGAATTGATGGCATGACATTGTGCAACATGATTTAGGAATAACTTAACTTAACTTAAGCGAACCTGCCATACGGAAACTCTGTACATGCTGTTACTCATGAAATAACTTAACATAGAAAACTTAGAGAACAGCAGGTTTCAGGTTTCTAAGTTAAGTCGTTAAGTCAAAAGAGAGCGTGAGCGGATTGCTCTACAGAAGCAGCATTGCCAGTGCAATATTTTTCAGACTTGAAGTAATTTCGATTGTAAACTTTGATATAAAACGTGAAAAATAACGCTGTATCAGACAAAATAACTTTTAAAATTGAAAGTAATTTTTCGCCAATTCCATAAAGTCATATTTCCATCACAAAACCAAATATATTTCTTGCGTTTTCAATTTAGTGGACCGCAATGGCAACCTTACTTTCATTCGTAAACAAAATGTCAAAACATGTGAATATGGACGACGAGCAGCTTATAATTTTGCTACATTCAAATAGCGAATTAGCTGCTGTTGTCGTGTTTAATATATTTTATACATCTTGAGAAAGCTCAAGAACATTGCGCACAACTTTAGTTTAGACAGCATTTCAATTAAATGAAAGAATTTTGTTCTGCACTTTCGAAAAATAATTCAACTATCAACACAAAAACAGCTGATTTCAAAGTCATGAGTATCAGCTCCTAAGTTTCTACGGAAACTTAACTAAGTTAAGTTATTCCTAAGTCATAACTAATGGGACTATAAAATCCAAATTGGGTTTTCTCACACGTTTACGTCTGCTCTGATGCTCAGAGAGGATGAGAGAATGACATTGGTTTGTACTAAAAACAGTGTTGCCACTGCTCTTCGATTTTAATTTAGAACTAAAACCGGATTATTATTGCTATAATTAATTCTTAAGAGTAGACCACAATAAAAATATCTAAAAATTTAGATAATTCTGTGTCATAGATTTTATAAAGAATGTAAAATTTAACCTCAAAAGCAAAATGAACGGCGTGCTTACTTTGTGCACGAAGCTATATGGCAGCACGGCAGCAATAACCAAGACAGAAACCTGCAAAAGAGCCACAGCTGCGATACGATTTTCACTGAACGGCCCAAATTTTGCCGTTACGATTAATTCCGCTTAAAAAAGATACGCGGTGACTGATTGGCGCTTAAAGGCTCAATTAGTATTTACGTAGAACGTCAGAAATAGAACAGAACGGCCGACGACGATCGCAACGACCGACGATAGAACTGGTTCTAATTTTACGGTGCGACAAATTTGGGGTTGCATTTTCCTAACAGCCGCAGTAATGATTTCATTACATTTCGTTACAGCTGCCTATAAGTTTACACTGATCCAACGTGTCGCGTCAACTTTGGTTGCTTATGCGGCCTTTACACGGTCAGTCATTCTATGTCAGGCATGTGTACGTGTAAGCTTACACACAACAGTCATTGCCATTAAATCTTCATAATTTCCGACTCTTTCTGGTGTGCAGACATACGATGAGTGACGCGGACGATTGTATCGCATATTTTGCACTGGCAAAGTGCGTTGAAAAGTGAAAAAATAAAGAGAAGAGCACTCGGATTAAATAGTGCTTAAGAAAAAGAAGTCAGTTATCGCATAAATTTCGCGACAAAAATTGTTTTTCCGCGTCGCTTGTTTTGTTTGCCGACATGCGTACGATGTTTACAGCGCGACGAACAAAACGAAATGTCAATTTGCCTTGACACGGGTACAGCGGCTTGTCGTGCATCGCAAAATATCTAATGCGGCCTTTCCACGGTCAGTCATTCTATGTCAGGCATGTGTACGTGTAAACTGATGCCTAGCCCTTACACACAACAGTCATTGCCATTAAATCTTCATAATTTTTGATTCTTTGTGGTGTGCAGACATACGATGAGTGACACGGACGATTGCATCGCATATTTTGCACTGGCAAAGTGCGTTAAAAAGTGAAAAAATAAAGAGAAAAGAACTCGGATTAAATAGTGCTTAAGAAAATAAAGTCAGTTATTGCATAAATTTCGCGACAAAAATTGTTTTTACGCGTCGCTTGTTTTGTTTGCCGACATGCGTACGATGTTTACAGCGCGACGAACAAAACCAAATGTCAATTTGCCTTGACACGGGTACAGCGGCTTGCCGTGCATCGAAAAATATCGCGAATATTGCAATGAAGTGGGAAACTTCCGCAGGAAGGCTTTCCACAACCTCGATGTACGACCGAAGAACGAATTCTCCCTGTAATGCGTGGTGCGTTGAAGCTTTTCGAAACGTGGTATCGATGTGCCCCGCTTGGCATTCGCGTGTTGTGAGAAAACACGCGGGCAGTTGGTTTAAGAACTCTTATCTCAGCAGAGCATCTACTGTTAAAGTAACGGTAGAAAAAGCTTAAACATCCCACGTTCCGACGGTGCTCCAAGGAATCAATAGAGCTGGCGACCCTATCGTTTCCTATTAGCTTTATCGCGCGACGTTGGATACGGTCTAGGAGCTCCAGTTGGGTTCGTGAAGCTCCTGCCCATAAATGTGAATTGTACTCCAATTTTTGCCTAATATAGGTGGTGCAGACAGTAGCCGGCGTAAAGTAATTTTTACAGCGTTTTAGGAAGCCTAAGTCCGCTTTTACACGATGCGACTCGGCCCCGGCGATTTTTTCGCATTCCGCTTTGAAATCGCGCATAGCTTTTACACGATGCGACTCGCTGGTGTCGAGCATTTTTACACTAGAGTCTGCAGCTGGTTTTATTTCTGTAATTTGTAAACATTTAAAGCACTTATTCCACTCTTTGCTCATTTTCTTCTTTATATTTACTTTTATGCGTAAAATTCTGTAAATTTTTCAGTTTATTTGCAATACGTATTCACTCGATTTCAAGTTTTAATTTACAGTCGACAGCGCGAAGCGCGAAAACGAATAAAGAGGAACGTCAGAAAATCAGAAAATCGCAGCACAATCGCTGCCCGAGCGATTTTGCGCTTTCCCCTGTCGTTTCACCCCTCTTTCCTACATTCTTCCGTGTCTCCGGGGCCGAGTCGCATCGTGTAAAAGCGGACTAAGCACTTGCCAGCTTCTTTAACAATATCGAAAATTTGGTAATTCCAGCGGAGATCACATTTCATCAACAAGCCTAGAACGTCAAGAGCTGCCGACTATACAATACCCACACTATCAAAGGATAGAGGAGTTTTGGAGGGGGAGGAAGTTTGCCTGTGTGAGAGACAAAAGCATTGGGTCTTTCGGTCATTAGAACTGACCCTATTCGCTCGACCCCACTCGGAGATTGATTGAAGGTCTTTGTTGAGTGTGTTATTCATATTACGTCGCTTGCTCTCAATCTCCGCAGAGCTTGGGCGACCTGTAAATGAATATGAATGACAAAGGCTGCTGTTATCCGCAAACGAATATATAGGATTCTTAGTCAATGACAAGAGGTCATTGATAGACAAGGAAAAGAGTGGGTGCCAGGACCGAACCCTACGGTACATCAGCGTTTAAGGAGTACTCATTCGAAGCGACACCGTTTATCACAACTCGAATAGAACAGCAGCTGAGGAAGCTCTACTACACACTCCACACATATAAGAGAATCCCTTTTTAGATGACATAAATCAGGATCAGATAAATTTTCATTTACTGGTCCCGGAAAGGCACTACATACCAATAATAGAGTTATGTAATTATAAACAAGTAAGGAAGCATCAGTCGGGTTTCCCCGACAGAGTAATACCCTACACCAAGTAACTGAGTGGGCGCATTTTTGTCAAACTAAAAGGTATTCCTTATAGAACTGTATATAGCAACTATTGACACTCTGGAGGGACTACAACATAAATTATCGATATGTATTATTTACCGCCTTCATGGTGGGCGGATAACGTCCATATTTTTAAAATTTAATGGTACTCTTATCAGCAATAAAGTTACCAAATATGGACGTTCTTGTATATATATTATGGAAGTTATGAGGATTTTCAGCTTACCGCCAATATAGTGGGCAGACCACGCCAATTTTTTAATATGGCATGTAGGGCCGATATTTGAACTTATGCCTGAAACACAACACCGACCACGTTGGCAGAACTATGCAAATTTTTGGCCTGCCGCAGTAAACAAACTGCAACCAACGGTCGTCGTCAGTTCAATTTCTATACAATTTAACGCCTCTGCAAACAAAATTCGACAAACGGCCGTTAACAGCTTATTTTCCATTCAATAAAAGCGCAATAAATTCAAAAAACTTAAAAAACTATGCCTGCCGGCAGCATTCCCTCAAAGGTCAGCAGGCATACTCATTTCCAGACCCGCTTGTATCTATTTATACCCTACACCTATGGTAATAACTTTGTGCGAAAATTGTAACGCAATAAAGGAGCCGTCCTAGGAAAAGACATAAGTATATAGAAATGATCAGAAACACTTTCTCTTTTGATTTCCGGTTGTCCGTCTGTCCGTCTGTCTGTCTGTCTGTCCGTCTGCGTGTTCGGAAAAAATATAAAGAAGGAGTTGTCCGATTTGGACCAAATTTGGTACACTATCACAGTGAACCACGGGTTAGGTAAAGTGTTAAAATTAGTCAAATCAATCGAAGGACACGCCCACAATGGGCCTGTAAGTCCCACTACCTCGGGTTTTTTTCGATTAAATTGCTATAATTTGTCTAATTACTCATTCAAAAGAATAATCCTTGGTATTTAAGGTGAGGTATGGACCCTCTGTAAAATACCAAAAAATGGGCGTGGTCCGCCCACTGTATAGATGGCAAAAATTTTCCGGTAAAATGGCTCTCAATTGACTACTTATGCATTTAAACGAATGAAATTTGGTTCCTAGGTTAAGATATAGGTCCTACATGACATATATTAGAAAATGGGCGTGGTCCTCCCACTATAGAGGCGGTAAGCTTAAGGTCCTCATAACTTCTGTAATATACACATCAGAGCATCCATATTTGGTAATTTTATTGCAGGGGAGAATATCTTTATATTCTCAAAAAATGGGCGTGATCCGCCCACAATGCGGGTGGTAAATTTAATATACCGATCATTTCTTTTGTACACCTGTCAGAACATCAATATTTGGTATATATAAACTTATTAGGAATATCTTGTAGTTTGTCAATAATGGGCGTGGTCCGCCCACTCAGTTACTTGGTGTAGGGTATTACTCTGTCGGTGAAACCCGACTGATGCTTCCTTACTTGTTTATAGTTAACTCTATTATTGGTAGTGCCTTTCCGGGCCCAGCAAATGAAAATTTACGATCCTGATTTCTGTCATCAAAAAACGGATTCTCTTCTTCTACCTGAATGTGGTCCGTTTCCATTGGTATTTCTTCATTTGCTCTTATATTATAATTATTACGAGCAGTTTGATATTGGTTTAACACTGGTCGTGAATAATTGTTAGTGTATCTGTATGTCTGATTATTGTGTATCTTTGTGTGTTCGGAATGTGAATTATATCAAGGATTCAAATTTTGTGAATCTGCCTCCCTATTTTGGTTGGTATAACCCTGTAAATTTGTTTGCCTGCTTTGATTTACATAAACTAAGGAATGCGGCTGCTTTTGGGGATTTTGATGAATTTGTTGTGGTAAAAGCTGTCTATTTTGATACATTGAGATTTGATTGTTAATATTCTCAGATTTTGGATTATTGTTTTTTTTATTGAGACTTTGTTGATAACTTTTGTTCTGATCATGATTTCTACTCTCGTAACTTATGTTACTCTCTTCATTTCTAATTAAACCTTCTTCTTCCAATAAATTGAAGGCACCTCTCAAATTCGACATATTCTTATTATTAATAATTGAAGCTTAATTTAAGTTAATATTATTTAAGAATGTTTTGAGAATAATTTTTTCTGAATTCTGAGGACTAAATTCTTCTGGCTTTTCATTGTCAAATTCGTATTTTTCATTAATTTTACTTAAAATATCGCTAAGTATTTTAAAATAATCTGCGATGTCGTTGTTAATAGCCGTAAATGCTTGTTGATAAAGATTATGATAAGATTCTCTTACGTCAAAATTTCTTGTGAGCATGAGTTGCGTCTGTTCCCACTTTGGACTCGGACCCAATGTCCTCAATACATGTAGGGCCGTGCCTTGGATTTTGTTTAGGATCACGCGTTGATGAACGTAGGCTTGCAACGTTAGTTGGTTTCCTATTAGTTGACGTGCTATTGAATCAACTTCTCCTATGAACGACGTCAGGGCGTAGGTGTTGTCGCCTCTGAATTCACGAATTGTTTGGGCATCCCGGACGATGTCGCTTGCCGTTATTTGTAGAGACATTTAGAAATTTCCTTGTTTCGGTTCGCCGTCGAAAGTTTTTTTTCTCTCAGCATACACTTTTTAAAGCTATTCTAAGCTTTGTAAAAGGTTTTTTTTTAAATTTTAGTTTTGTAAAATTTGCAATTTATATTTTACTTTCGTAAAATGTTCAGTTAAGTTCTTTTCAAATATCTTTGGATATTTGTCGCTGCGACTGCGTCAATTATACGATGTTGTTCGTTTGAGGTTTCCAAATTTTATGAATTTTTTATTAATTCTGTGGTCATATGCAATAACGACTTAAGTCGACTTAAGACGAAATTGAGTTGACGTTACCACTGTATTCCTGACGTTGATGCGCATATTTTGTTCAAACCCCGGTATCTGTACCCATCTCAGAAAAAAAGTTATTTAAAAAAAACACATGCACTTATGTTGATGTGCACACTGGTTTTTCAAATTTCGAATTGCATTTTCTCGAAACAGTTGTTTTCGACTTAAGTCGTTATTGCATATGACCACAGAATTGTAGAACATACATAAATATTTTTACAGTAACCAAGGATACCAAAAATAACAAACTCTAAAGAATTAATAACAAAATGTACGTATGTAGTTAAATGGAATAGAAGTACATATATATAGTAATTCTATATAAAGTAAAGAATGATTTTAGATAAACATGTATGTAACTCGCAAGTTTATCACATTTGTGCAAATGAACTTTCATACAAATTTGGACAGATTGTTTATCAGGTGATAAATCTGTCAAGTTTGTCACGTTTATCACGTTTATCAGGCTTTTGCGCGTTTAAATGAATACCCCTAAAGAATGTAAAATTTAACCTCAAAAGCAAAACGAACAGCGTGCTTATAGTTCAGTTAGTTATGATTTCGCAGTAACTTAGCTTGATTTGGGCCAACCTGCCATACGGAAACTCTGTACATGCTGTTAATCATGAAATAACTGAACTTACAAAACTCAGAGAGCCGCAGATTGTAAGTTAAGGCGGTGGCACATAGAATATGTTGCGTCCGTGAGAAGGATTTTTCAGCTGACAGCGAAGTTGAAATGTATGCAATCGTATGAGGTATGCCACATAAGCACCGGATGCGCCGAAGCAACGCAAAAACTTGAACAACTTTCAACTTTTGCAGAACTTTGACAGATATCAGCTGATTGTTTTTATTGTTTTGCCAACTTGTAATTTTGTGCGGAATTTTTTCTATTTCATTGAAATTTTCTGTATTTGTAATTGTTTCAGAACAATTAATAGAAGCAGTACCATCGTATATTTGCCTTTATGAGAAATCGGCTCAGGTGTAACGCAACAAGCTTCTGAAGGAAAATGCTTGGGTTTCTGCTGCTGGCGCAACATGAGCAATCTGAATGTTTTAATACAGAAGACGAAGCAGCTGATTTTCTATGCGCAGCCGGCGTATTCATTGTGCCGACACTCTCCGGCAGTCCGTCGCCGTCAGTTGGAAACATCGCTTTCATGGACGCTACGGATTCTATGTGCCACCGCCTTTAAGTCAATAATAGTCCCATTAGTTATGATTTAGGAATAACTTAACTTGACTTAAGCCAACCTGCCATACGGAACTCTGTACATGCTGTTACTCATGAAATAGAGAACAGCAGGTTTCAGGTTTCTATGCGCTAAAAGCGCTGATCAGTCACCGCGTATCTTTTGTGAGCGGAATTATTCGTAACGGCAAAATTTGGGCCGTTCAGTGAAAATCGTATCGCAGCTGTGGCTCTTTTGCACGTTTCTGTTTATACCCTACACCTATGGTAATAGGGTATAATAACTTTGTGCCAAAATTGTAACGCATTAAAGGAGCCTTCCTAGGTATAGACATAAGTATATAGAAATGATCAGAAACACTTTCTCTTTTCATTTCCGGTTGTCCGTCTGTCCGTCTGTCCGTCCGTCTGTCTGTCTGTCTGCGTGTACGCAAAAAAAAGAAAGAAGGAGTTGTCCGATTTGGACCAAATTTGGTACACAGTCACAGTGAACCTTGGGTTAGGTAAAGTGTTAAAATTATTCAAATAGGTCGAAGGATACGCCCCCAATGGACCTATAAGTCCCTCTACCTCGGGTTTTTTGCGATCAAATTACTGTAATTTGTCTAATTAATCATTGAAAACAATAATACTTGGTATTCAAGTTAAGGGGGCGGTTATCTATGTCATACGAAAAAATGGGCGTGGTCCGCCCACTATATAGGCGGCAAACTTTTTCCGGTAAAATGGCTCCCAATTGACTAGTTACGAATATAAATGAATGAAATTCGGTTCCCAAGTTGATATATAGGTCTTAGATGCCATAGAAGAAAATGGGCGTGGTGCGCCCACTATATAGGCGATAAACGAAAAACCCTCTTAACTTCCATAATATATACACCAGAGCGTGTAGATTTGGTTACTTCGTTCCTGGTAGGAATATCTTTTAATTCTCCAAAAATGGGCATGGTCCGCCCACCATGGGGGCAGTAAAATAAATATACCGATAACATTTGTTGTACACCTGCCAGAGCATCAATATTTGGCATGTATAGTCCTATTAGGTACATCTTGTAGTCTGCCAAAAATGGGCGTGGTCCGCCCACTATGTGGGTTGTAAATCAAATGCACCCACAATTTCAGTGAATTATCACCCTACTTGGGAACATGGTGTAGGGTATTACTCTGTCGGTGAAACCCGACTGATACTTCCTTACTTGTTTGGTTATTGCTGCCGTGCTGCCATATAGTTTCGTGCACAAAGTAAGCACGCTGTTCATTTTGCTTTTGAGGTTAAATTTTACATTCTTTATAAAATCTACTAGCTGTTACCCGCGGGTTTCACCCCGCGCTCTTATAAAAGTACGTAATGTGAAGAGGTGCTTGCATACGGAACTTCAATACTGCGCGACTTTTAGTTCCAAAGCTATTCGATATCAATGATTTGGTTTGTACGGGTGGTTCCACGCCTCTTATCCAATGCCCGTCCCATTTTCCCAGTTCAAGGATACGGATATGGTGTCAGTTCTTGCCGAGTTTCGTTTATGTATGATGTATAGTTCTAAAGTAATACCCAAATGTGAAGTTGATTGAAAAGTGCCACGCCCCTGTCCTACGCCCATAAAATTTTACCAGTGGGACGACACATCCAAGAGGCGACTGCATACGAAATTTCAATGCTGCACGACCTTTAGTTCCAAGGCTAATCGAGATCAAAAATTTTGTTTGTATGGGGGGTGCCACGCCCCCTTATTCAGTGCCCCCTTATTTTCTCAGTAGAAGGATATGGATATGTAGTAAGTTCCTACCGAGTTTCATTGATGTGTGATGTGTAGTTCTAAAGTTATACACAAATCTGGAGTTGATAAAAAAGTGCCACGCCCCTTATCCTACGCCCATACAATTTTACCAATGGGACGACACATCCAAGAGGCGACTGCATACGAAATTTCAATGCTGCACGACCTTTAGTTCCAAGGCTAATCGAGATCAAAAATTTTGTTTGTATGGGGGGTGCCACGCCCCCTTATTCAGTGCCCCCTTATTTTCTCAGTAGAAGGATATGGATATGTAGTAAGTTCCTACCGAGTTTCATTGATGTGTGATGTGTAGTTCTAAAGTTATACACAAATCTGGAGTTGATAAAAAAGTGCCACGCCCCTTATCCTACGCCCATACAATTTTACCAGTGGGACGACACATCCAAGAGGCGACTGCATACGAAATTTCAATGCTGCACGACCTTTAGTTCCAAGGCTAATCGAGATCAAAAATTTTGTTTGTATGGGGGGTGCCACGCCCCCTTATCCAGTGCCCCCTTATTTTTTCATTAGAAGGATATGGATATGTAGTAAGTTCCTACCGAGTTTCATTGATGTGTGATGTGTAGTTCTAAAGTTATACACAAATCTGGAGTTGATAAAGAAAGGGCCACGCCCCTTATCCTACGCCCATAAAATTTTACCAGTGGGACGACACATCCAAGAGGCGACTGCATACGAAATTTCAATGCTGCACGACCTTTAGTTCCAAGGCTAATCGAGATCAAAAATATTGTTTGTATGGGGGGTGCCACGCCCCCTTATCCAGTGCCCCCTTATTTTTTCATTAGAAGGATATGGATATGTAGTAAGTTCCTACCGAGTTTCATTGATGTGTGATGTGTAGTTCTAAAGTTATACACAAATCTGGAGTTGATAAAAAAGTGCCACGCCCCTTATCCTACGCCCATAAAATTTTACCAGTGGGACGGCACATCCAAGAGGCGACTGCATACGGAATTTCAATGCTACACGACTTTTAGTTCCAAAGCTATTCGATGTAAACAATTTGGTTTGTATGGGCGGTGCCACGCCCTCTTGATGTATGAAAATTTTTTATAGCCTATAACCATCCTTGGAACATCTATAGTCTATGTGCCAAATTTGGTTATGATCGATCAAGCGGTTTGGAACGCAACTCCGAACATACATACATACATACATACATACATACATACATACATACATACATTTTTTGATTTTTATATATATAGATGACACAGAATTATCTAAATTTTTAGATATATTTATTGTGGTCTACTTTTATGAATGAATGTTAACAATAATAATCCGGTTTTTGTACTAAATTAAAATCGAAGAGCAGTGGCAGCGCTGTTTTTAGTACAAAGCAATGCCATTCTCTCATCCTCTCTGAGCATCAGAGCAGACGTAAACGTGTGAGAAAAACCAATTTGGATTATAATTTCTGCGTTACGCGCCGATTAAATACGCAATGAGCGAACGCATGTATGAGCTCGGGTAGGGTAGGTTTTGTCTGCGCTCCGATTAAATACGATACGCGGTGACTGATCAGCGCTTAAGTCGTTAAGTCAAAAGAGAGCGTGAGCGGATTGCTCTATAGAAGCAGCATTGCCAGTGCAATATTTTTCAGACTTGAAGTAATTTCGATTGAAAACTTGGATATAAAACATGAAAAATATCGCTGAATCAGACGAAATAACTTTTAAAACTTAAAGTAATTTTTCGCCAATTCCGTAAAGTGAAATTTCCATTACAAAACCAAATATACTTATTGCGTTTTCAATTGAGGGGACCGCAATGGCAACCTTAGTTTCGTTCGTAAGCAAAATGTCAAAACGTGTGAATATGGACGACGAGAAGCTTTTAATTTTAATTTCATTTATTTAGTCTATGAACATACAATATTTTTACAGACTAATAAGTAAAGTAACAAGAAATCTTAAATATAGCGCTTAAGTAAATAACAAATTAATTTAGATTAGCATCTAGCAAATCCAAAAAATTATTTTTGGAGGTAGAAAAATCAATTTTCATACGATGCGAAATATTATTAAATTCTAGCTCTTATAATAGGTGCATTTAGAGCATAGTTAGATTCACTGAAACCAACATAAATAATATCAAAATGTCGAAGAAATCTCATAGGAGCATTGAAGTAAATCCTCTCGAGCAGAGATGGATAATCAACGTTGCCATTAATGATATCAAAGACGAAGGATAAAGATAGGATAGATCTCCTAATTTGCGGAGATTTAAGGTTTATAAGCATGCAACGAGAAGTATAGGAAGTATAGGTCTTGAAAGTGCAACGATCGAAGTGCGAAACGAATGAAAACTTTTTAGATACGCTTAATGCGATTAATATGACACGTGTCTCCAAAAAAACGAAGCATATTCGAACGTGGAACGGACTAATGAGATGTAAAACAACTTGAGGGTATATGTATTAGAGAATTCGGAGCTATTACGTCTTACAAAAGCTAGCATCGCATATGACTTAGAAATAGTGGAGTTAATGTGGTTAGAGAAGGTAAACCTGGAGTCAAAAATTAAGTTAAAACAAGTCTGGAAGTATCAGTCGGGTTTCACCGACAGAGTAATACCCTACACCAAGTTCCCAAGTGGGGTGATAATTCACTTAAACTGTGGATGCATTTGATTTACAACCTACATAGTGGGCGGACCACGCCCATTTTTGGCAGACTATAAGATATAACTAATAGGACTATACATGCCAAATATTGATGCTCTGGCAGGTGTACAACATATGTTATCGGCATATTTATTTTACTGCCCCCACGGTGGGCGAACCACGCCCATTTCTTGAGAATTGAAAGGCATTCCTACCAGGAACGAAATAACCAAATCTGGACGCTCTGGTGTATATATTATGGAAGTTAAGAGGATTTTTCGTTTATCGCCTATATAGTGGGCGGACCACGCCCATTTTCTTGTATGGCATCTAAGGCCTATTTATCAACTCGGGAACCGAATTTCATTCATTTATATTCGTAACTAGTCAATTGGGAGCCATTTTACCAGAAAAATTTATCCGCCTTCATAGTGGGCGGACCACGCCCATTTTTCCGTATGACATAGATGACCGACCCTTTAACTTGAATACCAAGTATTATTCTTTCCAATGAGTAATTAGACAAATTACAGCAATTTTATCGCAAAAAACCCGAGGTAGTGGGACTTACAGGCCCATTGTAGGCGTGTCCTTTAACCGATTTGACTAATTTTAACACTTCACCTAACGCGAAGTTCACTGTGACTGTGGTCGAAATCGGACAACTCCTTCTTTCTCTTTTTTCCGGACACGCAGACAGACAGACAACCGGTAATGAAAAGAGAAAGTATATAGTATATATATATAAAGTATATAGAAATGATCAGAAACACTTTCTCTTTTCATTTCCGGTTGTCCGTCTGTCCGTCTGTCTGTCTGTCTGTCTGCGTGTCCGGAAAAAAAAGAAAGAAGGAGTTGTCCGATTTCGACCAAATTTGGTACACAGTCACAGTGAACTTCGCGTTAGGTGAAGTGTTAAAATTAATCAAATCGGTCGAAGGACACACCCACAATGGGCTTGTAAGTCCCACTACCTCGGGTTTTTTGCGATCAAATTGCTGTAATTTGTCTAATTACTCATTGCCAAGAATAATACTTGGTATTCAAGTTAAGGGGTCGGTCATCTATGTCATACGAAAAAATGGGCGTGGTTCGCCCACTATATAGGCGACAAAATTTTTCCGGTAAAATGGCTCCCAATTGACTAGTTACTAATATAAATGAATGAAATTCGGTTCCCAAGTTGATATATAGGTCTTAGATGCCATAGAAGAAAATGGGCGTGGTCCGCCCACTATATAGGCGATAAACGAAAAATCCTCTTAACTTCCATAATATATACACCAGAGGGTCCAGATTTGGTTACTTCGTTCCTGGTAGGAATACCTTTTAATTCTCCAGAAATGGGCGTGGTCCGCCCACCATGAGGGCAGTAAAATAAATATACCGATAACATCTGTTGTACACCTGTCAGAGCATCAATATTTGGCGTGTATAGTCCTATTAGGTATATCTTGTAGTCTGCCAAAAATGGGCGTGGTCCGCCCACTATGTAGGTTGTAAATCAAATGCACCCACAATTTCAGTGAATTATCACCCCCCTTGGGAACATGGTGTAGGGTATTACTCTGTCGGTGAAACCCGACTGATACTTCCTTACTTGTTTTATTAGAATATTATGAGCGACCTTATCAAATGCCTTGGAGAAATCAGTGTAGACCGCATCAATCTGCTGCCCATTTTGAAAAACTGAAATACAGTCTGCAGTGAAAGCCGCTAGATTTGACACAGTCGATCTGCCAGGTACAAACCCGTCTTGATTTGGGCAAATTAATCTTTTAGTTGCAAAATACACTTTTTCCGTGATGATCTATATATATAACAAGTAAGGAAGTATCAGTCGGGTTTCACCGACAGAGTAATACCCTACACCATGTTCCCAAGTGGGGTGATAATTCACTGAAATTGTGGGTGCATTTGATTTACAACCTACATAGTGGGCGGACCACGCCCATTTTTGGCAGACTACAAGATATACCTAATAGGACTATACATGCCAAATATTGATGCTCTGGCGGGTGTACAACAGATGTTATCGGCATATTTATTTTACTGCCCCCATGGTAGGCGGACCACGCCCATTTCTGGAGAATTAAAAGATATTCCTACCAGGAACGAAGTAACCAAATCTGGACTCTCTGGTGTATATATTATGGAAGTTAAGAAGATTTTTTGTTTATCGCCTATATAGTGGGCGGACCACGCCCATTTTCTTGCATGGCATCTAAGACCTATATATCAACTTGGGAACCGAATTTCATTCATTTATATTCGTAACTAGTCAATTGGGAACCATTTTACCGAAAAAATTTTGCCGGCTATATAGTGGGCGGATCACGCCCATTTTTTCCTGAGATATAGAAGACCTACCTCTTAACTTGAATACCAAGTGTTAATCTTTTCCATGAGTAATTACACAAATTATAGCCATTTTACCGAAAAAAATCCGAGGTAGTGGGACTTACAGACCCGTTGTGGGCGTGTCCTTCGGGTAATTTGAATAATTTTAACACTTTACCTAACCCGAGGTTCACTGTAACTGTATACCAAATTTGGTCCAAATCGAACAACTCCTTCTTTCTTTTTATTGCATACACGCAGACAGACAGACAGACAGACAGACGGACAGACGGACAGACGGACAGACGGACAACCGGAAATGAAAAGAGAAAGAGTTTCTGATCATTTCTATATACTTATGTCTATACCTAGGAAGGCTCCTTTAATGCGTTACAATTTTGGCACAAAGTTATTATACCCTATTACCATAGGTGTAGGGTATAAAAATGAATCGTGGTTTGTTCGGATGCTTAAAACTCCAGAACGGCTGAACCGATTTTGATGAAATTTAGTGTATGTGCTTCAGTGGGGTCTGGGATGGTTTTGATCTATAATTGGACCCGATTAGACAAGGGGACGTGGCACCGCCCATACAAACCAAATTGTTTACATCGAATAGCTTTGGAACTAAAAGTCGTGTAGCATAGAAATTTCGTATGCAGTCACATCTTGGATGTGTCGTCCCACTGGTAAAATTTTATGGGTGTAGGATAAGGGGCGTGGCACTTTTTTATCAACTCCAGATTTGTGTATAACTTTAGAACTACACATCACACATCAATGAAACTCGATAGGGACTTACTACATATCCATATCCTTCTACTGAGAAAATAAGGGAGCACTGGATAAGGGGCGTGGCACCCCTCATTCAACTTAAACATTTGATTTGGTATATCTTTAAAACTACAAGCCATGCAACATTAAAATTTTGTATTCTGTTAGTATTTAGTCACACAAAAATGTAAACATTTTTACATAATATGGGTTTTATCTATCTTCTATCTTATCTTCTTCCTCTTCTTCTTCTTCTATCTTCTATCTTCTTCTTCTATATATATAACAAGTAAGGAAGCAATCAGTCGGGTTTCACCGACAGAGTAATACCCTACACCATGTTCCCAAGTGGGGTGATAATTCACTGAAATTGTGGGCGTATTTGATTTACAACCTACATAGTGGGCGGACCTCGCCCATTTTTGGCAGACTACAAGGTATACCTAATAGGACTATACATGCCAAATATTGATGCTCTGACAGGTGTACACCAGATGGTATCGGCATATTTATTTTAATGCCCCCATGGTGGGCGGACCACGCCCATTTCTGGAGAATTAAAAGATATTCCTACCAGGAACGAAGTAACCAAATCTGGACCCTCTGGTGTATATATTATGGAAGTTAAGAGGATTTTTTGTTTATCGCCTATATAGTGGGCGGACCACGCCCATTTTCTTGTATGGCATCTATGACCTATATATCAACTTGGGAACCGAATTTCATTCATTTATATTCGTAACTAGTCAATTGGGAGCCATTTTACCGAAAAAATTTTGCCGGCTATATAGTGGGCGGACCACGCCCATTTTTTCCTGAGATATAGAAGACCTCTTAACTTGAATACCAAGTATTATTCTTTTCCATGAGTAATTACACAAATTATAGCCATTTTACCGAAAAAAATCCGAGGTAGTGGGACTTAAAGACCCGTTGTGGGCGTGTCCTTCGGGTAATTTGAATAATTTTAACACTTTACCTAACCCGAGGTTCACTGTAACTGTGTACCAAATTTGGTCCAAATCGGACAACTCCTTCTTTCTTTTTTTTGCATACACGCAGACAGACGGACAGACGGACAGACGGACAACCGGAAATGAAAAGAGAAAGTGTTTCTGATCATTTATATATACTTATGTCTATACCTAGGAAGGCTCCTTTAATGCGTTACAATTTTGGCACAAAGTTATTATACCCTATTACCATAGGTGTAGGGTATAAAAATGAATCATGGTTTGTTCCGATGCTTTAAACTCCAGAACGGCTGGACCAAATTAGAAACTTCCTTTTGCGGGTTTGTTCGTAATTGGCACGCGATGGTTTACGACAAATTAAGTTCTAATAATTCTCAACATGTGCCGCTGTGGGCGAAAACTCTTTTAATAGGCTTTAGGCCAGCGACGCCCAAAGCTTCCTTATGGAAGGGCAAACACCAATACAAACAAACTTTGTTATGATGAACAAGTAAGGAAGCATCAGTCGGGTTTCACCGACAGAGTAATACCCTACACCAAGTAACCGAGTGGGGTGATAATTCACTGAAATTGTGGGTGTATTTGATTTACAACCTACATAGTGGGCGCACCACGCCCATTTTTGGCAGACTACAAGATATAACTAATAGGACTATATATGCCAAATATTGATGCTCTGACAGGTGTATAACAGATGTTATCGGCATATTTATTTTATTGCTCCCATTGTGGGCGGACCACGCCCATTTCTGGAGAATTAAAAGATATTCCTACCAGGAACGAAGTAACCAAATCTGGACGCTCTGGTGTATATATTATGGAAGTTAAGAGGTTTTTTCGTTTATCGCCTATATAGTGGGCGTACCACGCCCATTTTCTTGTATGATATATAAGACCTATATATCAACTTGGGAACCGAATTTAATTCAGTTATATTCGTAACTAGTCAATTGGGAGCCATTTTACCGCAAAAATTTTGCTGCCTATATAGTGGGCGGACTACGCCCATTTTTATACCCTACACCTATGGTAATAGGGTATAATAACTTTGTGCCAAAATTGTAACGCATTAAAGGAGCCTTCCTAGGTATAGACATAAGTATATAGAAATGATCAGAAACACTTTCTCTTTTCATTTCCGGTTGTCCGTCTGTCTGCGTGTATGCAAAATAAAGAAAGAAGGAGTTGTCCGATTTGGACCAAATTCGGTACACAGTTACAGTGAACCTCGGGTTAGGTAAAGTGTTAAAATTATTCAAATTACCCGAAGGACACGCCCACAACGGGTCTGTAAGTCCCACTACCTCGGATTTTTTTCGGTAAAATGGCTATAATTTGTGTAATTACTCATGGAAAAGAATAATACTTGGTATTCAAGTTAAGAGGTAGGTCTTCTATATTTCAGGAAAAAATGGGCGTGGTCCGCCCACTATATAGCCGGCAAAATTTTTTCGGTAAAATGGCTCCCAATTGACTAATTACGAATATAAATGAATGAAATTCGGTTCCCAAGTTGATATATAGGTCTTAGATGCCATACAAGAAAATGGGCGTGGTCCGCCCACTATATAGACGATAAACAAAAAATCCTCTTAACTTCCATAATATATACACCAGAGAGTCCAGATTTGGTTACTTCGTTCCTGGTAGGAATATCTTTTAATTCTCCAGAAATGGGCGTGGTCCGCCCACCATGGGGGCAGTAAAATAAATATGCCGATAACATCTGGTGTACACCTGTCAGAGCATCAATATTTGGCATGTATAGTCCTATTAGGTATATCTTGTAGTCTGCCAAAAATGGCCGTGGTCCGCCCACTATGTAGGTTGTAAATCAAATACGCCCACAATTTCAGTGAATTATCACCCCACTTGGGAACATGGTGTAGGGTATTACTCTGTCGGTGAAACCCGACTGATTGCTTCCTTACTTGTTTCGTATGACATAGATCATCGATCCCTTAACTTGATTACAAAGTATTATTCTTTGCAATGAGTAATTACACAAATTACAGCAATTTGATCGCAAAAAACCCGAGGTAGAGGGACTTATAGGCCCATTGTGTCCTTCAACCGATTTTACTAATTTTAACACTTCACCTAACACGAAGTTCACTGTGACTGTGTACCAAATTTGGTCGAAATCGGACAACTCCTTCTTTCTTTTTTTTCCGGACACGCAGACAGACAGACAGACAGACAGACAGACAGACAGACAGACAGACAGACAGACGGACAGACGGACAACCGGAAATCAACACAGAAAGTGATTCTAAGCATTTCTATATACTTATGTCTATACCTGGGACGGCTCCTTTAATGCGTTACAATTTTCGCACAAAGTTATTATACCCTATTACCATAGGTGTAGGGTATAAAAAGGAAAAAAAATTTTGTTCAATATGTACACTGTAAAAAAAATGAATTGCATAATCTTCTTTGTTATATGTAATGAAAAACAAACCAACTTAATAACACAAAAACAAAAACCAGCCAATGGTAAGTACAGAAATAACAATAATTTCATTATCACTTCACAAATTTCCATTTTTAGGCGTCGAGACAAATAAAAAGGTCAGTTCAATGAACTTCTACTCATATCGACTGATGATTCGGCTTAACATTGACAACCACCTACTGAGATATCGACGATTGTTTCAGCAATATGCAGTTGATATGTGCGTTAAGGTTGAGACAGGACGACTGAATTACATTATATTCAATCAGAATAAGTTGCGATCTGAAGAGTATATTCATTTGAGAGATGCGGTCAATAGCGACGCAGATGTTACAGATTTTGGTCGACTCACAATCTTGCCATCGACATACATTGGCAGTCCGAGACATATGCACGAGTACTCCCAGGACGCAATGACTTACGTACGCAATTATGGACGCCCGGATTTGTTTGTAACGTTTACTTGCAATCCAAAATGGCCAGAAATTACTCAGTTATTGCATCCCGGTCAAACGCCAAGCGATCGTCACGACGTAACAGCACGAGTTTTCAAACAAAAACTCAGGTGTTTGATGCACTTCATTACAAAACAGCATGTTTACGGTACTGTTCGATGCTGGATGTATTCAGTTGAGTGGCAGAAAAGAGGTTTGCCGCACACACACATTCTTCTGTGGTTAGTGGACAAATAACACCAGACCAAATTGATGACATAATTTCTGCTGAATTCCCTGATCCTGAGGTAGATCCAGAGTTGTACGAAGTGGTAAAAACTAACATGATTCATGGACCATGCGAACACAATCCGACTTCGGTTTGCATTTCCGACAATAAATGCACAAAACGCTACCCGCGGGCTTTTATTTCGGAAACTCAAACTGGAAACGATGGATATCCACTCTATCGACGTCGCTGACCACAGGAAAATGGCAGAACATTCATCACCCCATTCAAAGGAGCCAATATTGTGGTTGACAACACATGGATCGTGCCATATTCGCCAATATTGTCTAAAACATTTAAAACCCATATCAATGTTGAGTATTGCAATTCGGTAAAATCTATTAAGTATGTTTGTAAGTACGCCACCAAAGGAAGCGATATGGCTGTCATTGGCGTTGAGCGAGATGAAATCAGCAAGTTTCAAATGGGGCGATATGTGAACTGCAACGAAGCACTCTGGCGATTATTTTCATTTCCGATTCATGAGCGTCATCCGACTGTTGTGCATTTATCTGTTCATTTGGAGAATGGCCAAAGAGTATATTTCAACACAGAGAACGCAGCACAGCGAGCAGAAAGTCCACCAGCAACAACTTTAACGAGTTTCTTCTCAACTTGCGCCAGTGATCAGTTTGCGAGAACATTGCTTTATTCGGAGATGCCTCGATATTACACATGGAATATATCGTCGAAGAAATGGTTACGCAGAAAGCGAGACCAACCAGTAGATGGATATCCAGGTGTTTTTCAACTGATGCATTGGGACGAATTTACACAATTCATCCAAAGAACGACGATTGCTTCTACCTTCGATTGCTTTTGATTAATGTGCGCGGTTCAACTTCATTTGAGTCATTGCGGACTGTGGATGGTACGGTATGTGCAACTTATAGAGAAGCATGTCAACAGTTACAATTGCTTGAACATGATAATCACTGGAATCAAACGTTAGACGATGCAATAGCTTCTTCGCCTGCCAATGGAATTCGTACACTTTTCGCCATGATCATTTCGATATGTCAGCCTTCAAACCCATGTCAATTATGGGATACTTACAAAGATGCCATCGCAGAAGACATCTTGCATCGCTTTCGAATGGCGACAGGGAATTTTGAGTTGCAAATGAACGATGACATCTACAATGAAGCGTTAGTGCTTATTGAAGATTTGTGTTTGCTTATGAGTGGCAAACTATTGACTGATATTCACATGCCAGCACCCAATCGTCAAGCTAGAGATGTATTGAATTGTGAATTGGAGCGCGAGCGTGCTTACGACACGACAACTTTGCAACATCTAATTCAAATAAATGTTCCACTGTTAAATGAACAGCAAAAGAGTGCATATGATCAGCTAATGAAGGCCGTCGATGATGGAAAAGGTGGACTATTTTTCCTTGATGCGCCTAGTGGAACTGGAAAAACGTTCTTAATATCATTGATCCTAGCAGCAATACGTGCTCAAAGTGGCATTGCATTAGCTCTCGCATCTACCGGAATTGCAGCAATTCTTTTAGAAGGTGGAAGAACGGCACGCTCAGCACTAAAGCTTCCGTTAAACCTGCAAATTAACGAAAATCCTGTTTGCAATATTTCAAAACAATCCGCCATGGCAAAAGTATTGAAAAATTTTAAGTTGATCATATGGGATGAGTGTACGATGGCGCACAAGCGATCCTTAGAAGCACTTGATCGAACTTTGAAAGATTTGCGCAACAATAACCGGCGCTTTGGTGGCGTAATGATACTGTTGTCGGGCGACTTCCGACAAACACTTCCTGTGATTCCTAAATCAACAGCAGCGGACGAATTAAATGAATGTCTAAAGTCATCGTATTTGTGGCGATACGTGACTACCATTCCATTGAATATAAATATGCGGGTGTTCCTTCAACAGGATAGCACCGCAGAAAATTTCTCCAAAGAACTTCTGAAAATCGGAAATGGACAAATTCCGGTAAATGCATCCGCTGGTTTAATATCGATTCCACCTAACATTTGCAAATTCACTTCAACGAAAGATGAACTTATCACCAATGTGTATCCAAACATTGCTCAAAATTTTAGTAATTACGATTGGTTGAGTGAACGCGCAATTTTATCAGCAAAAAATATTGATGTCAATGACTTGAATTGGACAATTCAAAATAAAATTCCGGGAGAATTGTGTTTGTACAAATCGATCGATCGCGTTGAAAACGAAGACGATGTCGTCAATTATCCAGTGGAATTCCTGAACTCTTTGGATTTTCCTGGCATGCCACCTCATCATTTGCGTCTAAAAGTTGGATCCGTCGTCATTATGCTTCGAAATCTTCATGCCCCGAAACTGTGCAATGGAACCCGACTGGTTGTTACGAAACTAATGAACAATATGATAGTAACAAATATATTGAAAGGGCCGTTCAAGGGAGAAGAATGCCTAATTCCGCGAATTCCCTTGACTTCCACAGAATTACCATTCCAATTCAAACGTATCCAATTCCCACTGAAACTTGCGTTTGCGATGACTATAAACAAATCGCAAGGGCAGTCACTCGAAGTGTGCGGCATAAATCTGGAATCGTCATGCTTTTCCCACGGCCAGCTATATGTTGCGTGTTCCCGAGTTGGGAAACCATCCTCACTCTTTATTACCGCACCAGAGCAGAAAACAAAAAATGTTGTATATCGTGCAGCTTTAAATTAAATACAATGATCCTCCTAAGTTTTTCGTATAAATATTGAGTTCCATTCAACCCGCAAAATGTTTCATTCAATTAATATTAAAATGAAAATGTACAAATTAAAATATAATTAAAATATAAATAAGGTATAGACATTTTTAACCATATAAGGCCTTTTTAGGTTCGGTTATGGAAATATGTTGATGTCACTGAGCCATCTGTTACATAAAGGTAATTTTTTCGATCAAAAACAAATTTCGAGTTGAATCGTCATTCCTCAAACTTTAAATCATTCAAAACCAAGGTTTGCCGGGTCACCTATAATATCTTAATATTTAAAAACGTTCGTGCGTTTATTAGTAACGCATATTCTCAAGAACCATAAGAGCTATCGAGCAGAAATTTAGACAATAGATTCAGGTAAGGTTGTATTGTGTTTTTTTATAAGCTTTATATTAACTTCACTTTCTGTCGGTATGTCCGCGGTATGTCGTCAAATCTAGTAATCAATTTTTCACCCACTTCCCGACTACTTAGAGATCTGAAACTTTGCATACATGCCTAATCTAGAGCCCAATACACGAATCAATAAATTTTATAGGCGTAGGACGAGGGGCGTGGCACTTTTTTATAAATTCCAGATTTGTGTATAACTTTAGAACTACACATCACACATCAATGAAACTCGGTAGGAACTTACTACATATCCATATCCTTCTACTGAGAAAATAAGGGGGGCACTGGATAAGGGGGCGTGGCACCCCCCATACAAAAAAAATTTTTGATCTCGATTAGCTTTGGAACTAAAGGTCGTGCAGCATTGAAATTTCGTATGCAGTCACCTCTTGGATGTGTCGTCCCACTGGTAAAATTTTATGGGCGTACGATAAGGGGCGTGGCACTTTTTTATCAACTCCAGATTCGTGTATAACTTTAGACCTACACATCACACATCAATGAAACTCGGTAGGAACTTACTACATATCCATATCCTTCTACTGAGAAAATAAGGCGTGCACTGGATAAGGGGGAGTGGCACCGCCCATACAAACCAAATTTTTGATCTCGATTAGCTTTGGAACTAAAGGTCGTGCAGCATTGAAATTTCATATGCAGTCGCCTCTTGGATGTGTCGTCCCACTGGTAAAATTTTATGGGCGTAGGATAAGGGGACGTGGCACCCCCATACAAACAAAATTTTTGATCTCGATTTGCTTTGGAACTAAAGGTCGTGCAGCATTGAAATTTCGTATGCAGTCGCCTCTTGGATGTGTCGTCCCACTGGTAAAATTTTATGGGCGTAGGATAAGGGGCGTGGCACTTTTTTATCAACTCCAGATTCGTGTATAACTTTAGACCTACACATCACACATCAATGAAACTCTGTTGGAACTTACTACATATCCATATCCTTCTACTGAGAAAATAAGGGGGGCACTGGATAAGGGGGCGTGGCACCCCCCATACAAACAAACTTTTTGATCTCGATTAGCTTTGGAACTAAAGGTCGTGTAGCATTGAAATTTCGTATGCAGTCGCCTCTTGGATGCGTCGTCCCACTGGTAAAATTTTATGGGCGTAGGATAAGGGGACGTGGCACCCCCATACAAACAAAATTTTTGATCTCGATTTGCTTTGGAACTAAAGGTCGTGCAGCATTGAAATTTCGTATGCAGTCGCCTCTTGGATGTGTCGTCCCACTGGTAAAATTTTATTGGCGTAGGATAAGGGGCGTGGCACTTTTTTTATCAACTCCAGATTCGTGTATAACTTTAGAACTACACATCACACATCAATGAAACTCGGTAGGAACTTACTACATATCCATATCCTTCTACTGAGAAAATAAGGCGGGCACTGGATAAGGGGGCGTGGCACCCCCCATACAAACAAAATTTTTGATCTCGATTAGCTTTGGAACTAAAGGTCGTGCAGCATTGAAATTTCATATGCAGTCGCCTCTTGGATGTGTCGTCCCACTGGTAAAATTTTATGGGCGTAGGATAAGGGGACGTGGCACCCCCATACAAACAAAATTTTTGATCTCGATTTGCTTTGGAACTAAAGGTCGTGCAGCATTGAAATTTCGTATGCAGTCGCCTCTTGGATGTGTCGTCCCACTGGTAAAATTTTATGGGCGTAGGATAAGGGGCGTGGCACTTTTTTATCAACTCCAGATTCGTGTATAACTTTAGACCTACACATCACACATCAATGAAACTCTGTTGGAACTTACTACATATCCATATCCTTCTACTGAGAAAATAAGGGGGGCACTAGATAAGGGGGCGTGGCACCCCCCATACAAACAAACTTTTTGATCTCGATTAGCTTTGGAACTAAAGGTCGTGCAGCATTGAAATTTCGTATGCAGTCACCTCTTGGATGTGTCGTCCCACTGGTAAAATTTTATGGGCGTACGATAAGGGGCGTGGCACTTTTTTATCAACTCCAGATTCGTGTATAACTTTAGACCTACACATCACACATCAATGAAACTCTGTTGGAACTTACTACATATCCATATCCTTCTACTGAGAAAATAAGGGGGGCACTGGATAAGGGGGCGTGGCACCCCCCATACAAACAAACTTTTTGATCTCGATTAGCTTTGGAACTAAAGGTCGTGTAGCATTGAAATTTCGTATGCAGTCGCCTCTTGGATGCGTCGTCCCACTGGTAAAATTTTATGGGCGTAGGATAAGGGGACGTGGCACCCCCATACAAACAAAATTTTTGATCTCGATTTGCTTTGGAACTAAAGGTCGTGCAGCATTGAAATTTCGTATGCAGTCGCCTCTTGGATGTGTCGTCCCACTGGTAAAATTTTATTGGCGTAGGATAAGGGGCGTGGCACTTTTTTTATCAACTCCAGATTCGTGTATAACTTTAGAACTACACATCACACATCAATGAAACTCGGTAGGAACTTACTACATATCCATATCCTTCTACTGAGAAAATAAGGCGGGCACTGGATAAGGGGGCGTGGCACCCCCCATACAAACAAAATTTTTGATCTCGATTAGCTTTGGAACTAAAGGTCGTGCAGCATTGAAATTTCGTATGCAGTCGCCTCTTGGATGTGTCGTCCCACTGGTAAAATTGTATGGGCGTAGGATAAGGGGCGTGGCACTTTTTTATCAACTCCAGATTCGTGTATAACTTTAGACCTACACATCACACATCAATGAAACTCGGTAGGAACTTACAACATATCCATATCCTTCTACTGAGAAAATAAGGCGTGCACTGGATAAGGGGGCGTGGCACCGCCCATACAAACCAAATTTTTGATCTCGATTAGCTTTGGAACTAAAGGTCGTGCAGCATTGAAATTTCGTATGCAGTCGCCTCTTGGATGTGTCGTCCCACTGGTAAAATTTTATGGGCGTAGGATAAGTGGCGTGGCACTTTTTTATCAACTCCAGATTTGTGTATAACTTTAGAACTACAAATCACACATCAATGAAACTCGGTAGGAACTTACTACATATCCATATCCTTCTACTGAGAAAATAAGGGGGGCACTGGATAAGGGGGCGTGGCACCCCCCATACAAACAAAATTTTTGATCTCGATTAGCTTTGGAACTAAAGGTCGTGCAGCATTGAAATTTCGTATGCAGTCGCCTCTTGGATGTGTCGTCCCATTGGTAAAATTTGATGGGCGTAGGATAAGGGGCGTGGCACTTTTTTATCAACTCCAGATTCGTGTATAACTTTAGAACTACACATCGCACATCAATGAAACTCGGTAGGAACTTACTACATATCCATATCCTTCTACTGAGAAAATAAGGCGTGCACTGGATAAGGGGGCGTGGCACCCCCCATACAAACCAAATTTTTGATCTCGATTAGCTTTGGAACTAAAGGTCGTGCAGCATTGAAATTTCGTATGCAGTCGCCTCTTGGATGTGTCGTCCCACTGGTAAAATTTTATGGGCGTAGGATAAGGGGCGTGGCACTTTTTTATCAACTCCAGATTCGTGTATAACTTTAGACCTACACATCACACATCAATGAAACTCTGTTGGAACTTACTACATATCCATATCCTTCTACTGAGAAAATAAGGGGGGCACTAGATAAGGGGGCGTGGCACCCCCCATACAAACAAACTTTTTGATCTCGATTAGCTTTGGAACTAAAGGTCGTGTAGCATTGAAATTTCGTATGCAGTCGCCTCTTGGATGCGTCGTCCCACTGGTAAAATTTTATGGGCGTAGGATAAGGGGGCGTGGCACCGCCCATACAAACCAAATTTTTGATCTCGATTAGCTTTGGAATTAAAGGTCGTGCAGCATTGAAATTTCGTATGCAGTCGCCTCTTGGATGTGTCGTCCCACTGGTAAAATTTTATGGGCGTAGGATAAGTGGCGTGGCACTTTTTTATCAACTCCAGATTTGTGTATAACTTTAGAACTACAAATCACACATCAATGAAACTCGGTAGGAACTTACTACATATCCATATCCTTCTACTGAGAAAATAAGGGGGGCACTGGATAAGGGGGCGTGGCACCCCCCATACAAACAAAATTTTTGATCTCGATTAGCTTTGGAACTAAAGGTCGTGCAGCATTGAAATTTCGTATGCAGTCGCCTCTTGGATGTGTCGTCCCATTGGTAAAATTTGATGGGCGTAGGATAAGGGGCGTGGCACTTTTTTATCAACTCCAGATTCGTGTATAACTTTAGAACTACACATCGCACATCAATGAAACTCGGTAGGAACTTACTACATATCCATATCCTTCTACTGAGAAAATAAGGCGTGCACTGGATAAGGGGGCGTGGCACCGCCCATACAAACCAAATTTTTGATCTCGATTAGCTTTGGAACTAAAGGTCGTGCAGCATTGAAATTTCGTATGCAGTCGCCTCTTGGATGTGTCGTCCCACTGGTAAAATTTGATGGGCGTAGGACAAGGGGCGTGGCACTTTTCAAGCAACTACACACTTGGGCTTCAGTTTATAATTATAGGTACACCACACATGAATGAAAAACGATAGGAACTTACTTGCCGCGCCCTGCTGGCAAAATAGCAACAACTCACCGCGTCACAAATATGCCACGAATATTAGGGTCGATCACTGCCGTATTAT
The DNA here is from genome assembly GCA_963457695.1 of Neria commutata. Lineage (NCBI taxonomy): Eukaryota > Metazoa > Arthropoda > Insecta > Diptera > Micropezidae > Neria > Neria commutata. Next base: position 1,620,658 of record OY735250.1, read on the forward strand.
TTGTTAAATTGAGGATATGACATATGACGATAGGAAACACTGTGAATACCCTAAATATTGTGTACTGCTCTGCAAGTTTAAAATTCTTTTTGCGAAAAATTTCAGAGCTCTAAAATTGAATTTATGGAAGACTAAAAAGTAGAAAATAAAATTATATAAAAAAAACTTTTTAAATAATATTATATAAAAAAAAACCTTTTTAAAAATAAGCTTTAATTCATTTAATGTACTAAAAAGTAGAAAATAAATTGTTTCGAAGTCACCAGTATCTTTCTATCAATAAAAGCTTGGGGCGCTCATGTGTTTAATATTTGTCAACCAGTTACCACAATATTTTATTTAAATTATTTTTTGCAAATAGATTCTAGTAATGATAGATATTTTGAATATGGATATTGAGCGCACAAGCTTTTATTAATAGTAAGATACTGGTGACTTTGAAACAATTTATTTTCTACTTTTTAGTACATTAAATGAATTAAAGCTTATTTTTAAAAAGGTTTTTTTTATATAATATTATTTTATACTTTTTAGTCTCCCATAAATTCAAACTTAGAGCTCTGAAATCTTAAATCAAATCAAAATTCTCAAAGGAAAAAGAAGGCACCATTTCCATCAGCAATTGCATTCACTTCCTTCTGTTGGGGGTTCAGCAGTGGTACATTCGTTAAAACTAACTGGTTCAATGCATCTCGATCGTATTCACGCTCACGTTTCAATTCTCGATTGAAACCGTCGTTCATTCCACGACATGGCGTTGGCATTCCTAACTTGATTACTGGTGCATATGAGGTAACACATATCTTCGAACAAAAACAAAGCCTGATTATCTATCTCCTCATTCACCTCGAAATCGGGATTCCTTAACTAACCTGTGTTCGATGTGTCAGTCTTGTACCACAGTTCACATTGATTCGATAGGAAGCATGCATATTTGCATAATGACAGCATATCCCAATGAGTATCAGATGTTTGAAAAGCGCCACGCCCCTTATCCTACGCCTATAAAATTTTACCAGTGGGACGACGCGTCCAAGAGGCGACTGCATACGAAATTTCAATGCTGCACGACTTTTAGTTCCAAAGCAATTCTATATAAACGATTTTGTTTGTATGGGCGGTGGCACGCCCACTTGTCCACTGCCCGTCTTATTTTCTCAGTACAAGGATATGGATATGTAGTAAGTTCCTACCGAGTTTCATTGATGTGTGATGTGTAGTTCTAAAGTTATACACGAATCTGGAGTTGATAAAAAAGTGCCACGCCCCTTTATCCTACGCCCATAAAATTTTAACAGTGGGACGACACATCCAAGAGGCGACTGCATACGAAATTTCAATGCTGCACGACCTTTAGTTCCAAAGCAAATCGAGATCAAAAATTTTGTTTGTATGGGGGGTGCCACGCCCCTTATCCTACGCCCATAAAATTTTACCATTGGGACGAAACATCCAAGAGGCGACTGCATACGAAATTTCAATGCTGCACGACCTTTAGTTCCAAAGCAAATCGAGATCAAAAATTTTGTTTGTATGGGGGGTGCCACACCCCCTTATCCTACGCCCATAAAATTTTACCAGTGGGACGACACATCCAAGAGGCGACTGCATACGAAATTTCAATGCTGCACGACCTTTAGTTCCAAAGCTAATCGAGATCAAAAATTTTGTTTGTATGGGGGGTGCCACGCCCCCTTATCCAGTGCCCCCTTATTTTCTCAGTAGAAGGATATGGATATGTAGTAAGTTCCTACCGAGTTTCATTGATGTGTGATGTGTAGTTCTAAAGTTATACACAAATCTGGAGTTGATAAAAAAGTGCCACGCCCCTTATCCTACGCCCATAAAATTAATTAATTCATGTATTGTCATCGTGTTTACGCATGTATACAAAGTTTCAGATCTCTAAGTAGTCGGGAAGTGGGTGAAAAATTGATTACTAGATTCCACTACATACCTGATGTGAACCTAATATAAAGCTTATAATATAAAATAAGCTTTAATGTACTAAAAAGTAGAAAATAAGTTGTTTCCAAGTCACCTGTATCTTACTATTAATAAAAGCTTGTGCGCTCAATATCCATATTCAAAATATCTTTCATTACTAGAATCTATTTGCAAAAAATTATTTAAATAAAATATTGTGGTAACTGTTTGTCAAATATTGAACACATGAGCGCCCCAAGCTTTTAGGGATAGTAAGATACAGGTGACTTGGAAACAACTTATTTTCTACTTTTTAGTACATTAAAGCTTATTTTTAAAAAGTTTTTTTTATATAATTTTATTTTAAGTTTAGACTCGCTAGGTCACTCGGTGGTCAAGAAATTGCAAAAAAATATTTACTATCCAAAATGGCTCAAACTCCTGGTTTATATTAAGTAATACTTTTGTAGGCAGAACGAAGTTTGCCGGGTCAGCTAGTACATTCAAAAAGCTTAGAAACGGTTGAAAGTTTGGAAACAGGGTTTGAAAAACTATCAGCATAATAGCAACAGCACTAAATACTGTCAATTCTCTTTTTATGCGAATTATTTTTATGCGATTTCGAAGTTATGCGGTTTTTCCATACGAGTTATATGCGATTTTTTTTTTCATTATTTCGAAGTTATGCGCTTTTTCCTTTGAATTTTGTAATTTGCCCTAGCGCAAAGCAGCAACACTTTCTTAAGCTTTGTTGGTACACTTTTGCGACACTTATTTTCAACGCAAATTTTGTTGTTGTCTTGCGCATGATTTCGATGGAAAAAGTGTGCAGCTGTGGAATGAGAAGCACTTGAAAAAATTTTTCCTTATTAAGTTTGAAATTTAAATTATGCCAACTTTGCAAAATGAAGAACCTATCTTCAGAAAAAAAGTGGGAAATTGATTTTTTTGACTGGGAAATTGATTTGGATCATTTATTGGAAGGATCATGAGAGATTTAAATGAATTTTGAGTTATTAAGTTGGGGTTTTCATAACATATAACATACAACTCATTTGTTTTTATAGTGTACATATTGAACACAATTGGTTTTTCTTTTTATCATAACAAAGTTTGTATGTGTTGGTGTTTTCTCTTCCAAAAGGAACTTTTGGGTAACAATGTTTTACAGAACAGGCAAATTGAAAATTTGTACTCCTTGTTCAAAAATTCTTACGTATCCACATTTTTCCTGAGTCGACTTTTCTTTGCGACTTTTTGGTCTTAAGAGCTTTTAAAAAATTTTGGAACGTATCTCTATTTATGCAATGTATTTTATGTCTATTTCTATGCGATTTTTGAGTTTTATGCGCTTTTTGAAAACAATGGAACACATCCCGATTTTTACCATACATTTAGTGTATTTTTTTATGCGATTTCCTTTTGTGCGGTTAGTTGTGGGACGCATCCACCGCATAAAAAGAGAATTGACAGTATATGCTGTTTGCAAAGCCATAGCAGGACAGCAATTCATTTAGGGCAGCGATGCCCAAAACTTCCTTATGGAAGGGTAAACACCAATACAAACAAACTTTGTTATGAAGAAAAAACAAAAAAAAATTTTGTTCAATATGTACACTGTAAAAAAAGAAATTTCATATTCTGCTTAGTTATATGTAATGAAAAACACACCAACTTAATAACTCAATAGTCATATAAATCTCCCATGATCCTTTCAATAAATGATCCAAATCATTTTCCCAGTCAAAAAAATTAATTTCCCACTACTCTTCTGAAGAGATATGATCTTCATTTTCCGAAGTTGGAAGAATTTAAATATAAAACTTAATATGAGCAAAAATTTTTTCAAGTGCTTCTCATTTCGCAGCTGCACACTTTTTTGCTCGAAATCATGCGCAAGACAACAACAACGTCTGTGTTGAAGATAACTGTCGCAAAAGTGTACCAACAAAGCATATGCGCGCGAGCTGGCAGACGAAACGAAAATAACATTGTTGTTTGTGTTTTTCGTACTGCTTAGCGCGAAGAGCTGTGTCTGTGTGAAGAAATCGCGGCCTATACCAAAGGGCATTTACAAAAACAAATGAGCACCGAGGATATAGGCTGTGGGTATCTCTGATTTAGGGTATTCACAGTTCCGTGTTATCTAGTGTGCTTTCCTTGCCGCCTGCTAAATTAAAACCACTTTGCCATCTGGCAACATTTTTTGTTGTTGCTTTACACGCAAACAAGAAATGCCACTAGTTGAAAAAATTGCCATGCATTGGATCATGTTTTTCTTTCATGATAAGCTGGCATCTCTCATCAGCTGTTCCATTCGGCGAAAATGGAAACAGATATTGAGAAAATTTTATTGAATTCTCAGAGAATATTGCGAGGGTAATAAATCCTTAATAATAGCTTTAGAAAACACTTGTAATGCGATTGTGGCAAATTAAGAATGGTCCACGAAACCGGGGCGCTCACAGTTTTATTTTGCTATCGTGCTGAAGTTGCCAGTTGGGAAATTTTGAAGGAAACTGTGAATACCCTAATTATACCCTACACCTATGGTAATAGCGTATGATAACTTAGTGCGAAAATTGTAACACATTAAAGGAGCCGTCCTAGGTATAGACATAAGTATATAGAAATGCGGTTGATTTCCGGTTGTCCGTCTGTTCGTCTGTCTGTCTGGCTGTCCGCTCAGGATAGAAAGAAAGAGTTGTCCGATTCGGACCAAATTTGGCACACAGTTAGAGTGAACCTTAACTTAGTTTAAGTTCTGAGATTAGCCAAATCGGTCGAAGGACACGCCCATTATGGGCCTGTAAGTCCCACTACCTCGGGTTTTTTGCAATCAAATTGCTGTAATTTGTCTAATTACTCATTGAAAAGAATAAAAGTTGGTATTCAAGTTCAGGAATCGGTCTTATATGTCCCACGAAAAAATGGGCACGGTCCGCCCATAATATAGGCAACAAAATCCGTTAAAATGGCTCTTAATTGAATAATTATGAACTAAAACGAATGAAATTTGATACTCAAGTACAGATATAGGCACTACATGCCCTACAAAAAACTGGGAGCGGTCCCTCTTCTATATAGGCGGGGAAAATACACCCATAGTTTCATTTCTTTCAGTGTATTATCACTTTAATAATAATTTATTGTAAAGCTAACGTGTAAACAATACTTTTCTCCAATTTCAGCGTATACAAACAAATCTCTAAGCTTACCGACTCTGGAGAACGCTACTTATACATAATTGACCACAAGCGAAGCATGAATTTTACAAATCCAAACCGCAGACTTGCACCGACTGGTCTTGAAATTTGTTGATTGTCATTGCATATGCCAGACGTATTGGGTACTGTAAGCGTTTAAATGGAATTGGGAAAATATTGGGATCCATGCTCTCCTTTTAATTTGCCATTGATAACTGTCGATTCTATAATGTTACCGAATATTTTCTTGACCATATAAAATCAAGAGTTGATAATCATGTACAGGGAAACCTACGTTTTCGTAAATATCTCCACCCCAGCGCCACCTAGAGGGGTCTATCAAAACCAAAAACAATACGGAACACAACACGAATATATGGTGGGAAAAGAAGGTGGATATCTTCAGTGGTTCAGCCGTGCTAGTCAGACAATATGTAGGTACATACGCACCAACGTTTTCATATCGTAAGATATATGTATGTATTTTCACGTTATGAATACCTAACATCATGTCAAATTTTAGGGTTCAACGTTAAAAAAGGTATGTTTACTATAGTAAACCCCTATAGGGTTAGTAGGTATTGACCCGAAATAAAATTATATAAAAAAAAACTTTTTAAAAATAAGCTTTAATGTACTAAAAAGTAGAAAATAAGTTGTTTCCAAGTCACCTGTATCTTACTATCCATAAAAGCTTGGGGCGCTCATGTGTTCAATATTTGTCAAACAGTTACCACAATATTTTATTTAAATAATTTTTTGCAAATAGATTCTAGTAATGAAAGATATTTTGAATATGGATATTGAGCGCACAAGCTTTTATTAATAGTAAGATACAGGTGACTTGGAAACAACTTATTTTCTACTTTTTAGTACATTAAAGCTTATTTTTAAAAAGTTTTTTTTTATATAATTTTATTTTCTACTTTTTAGTCTTCCATAAATTCAATTTTAGAGCTCTGAAATTTTTCGCAAAAAGAATTTTAAACTTGCAGAGCAGTACACAATATTTAGGGTATTCACAGTGTTTCCTATCGTCATATGTCATATCCTCAATTTAACAAATAATACGGCAGTGATCGACCCTAATATTCGTGGCATATTTGTGACGCGGTGAGTTGTTGCTATTTTGCCAGCAGGGCGCGGCAAGTAAGTTCCTATCGTTTTTCATTCATGTGTGGTGTACCTATAATTATAAACTGAAGCCCAAGTGTGTAGTTGCTTGAAAAGTGCCACGCCCCTTGTCCTACGCCCATAAAATTTTACCAGTGGGACGACACATCCAAGAGGCGACTGCATACGAAATTTCAATGCTGCACGACCTTTAGTTCCAAAGCTAATCGAGATCAAAAATTTGGTTTGTATGGGCGGTGCCACGCCCCCTTATCCAGTGCACGCCTTATTTTCTCAGTAGAAGGATATGGATATGTAGTAAGTTCCTACCGAGTTTCATTGATGTGTGATGTGTAGTTCTAAAGTTATACACAAATCTGGAGTTGATAAAAAAGTGCCACGCCCCTTATCCTACGCCCATAAAATTTTACCAGTGGGACGACACATCCAAGAGGCGACTGCATACGAAATTTCAATGCTGCACGACCTTTAGTTCCAAAGCTAATAGAGATCAAAAATTTTGTTTGTATGGGGGTGCCACGCCCCCTTATCCAGTGCCCCCTTATTTTCTCAGTAGAAGGATATTGATATGTAGTAAGTTCCTACCGAGTTTCATTGATGTGTGATGTGTAGTTCTAAAGTTATACACAAATCTGGTGTTTATAAAAAAGTGCCACGCCCCTTATCCTACGCCCATAAAATTTATTGATTCATGTATTGGGCTCTAGATTAGGCATGTATGCAAAGTTTCAGATCTCTAAGAAGTCGGGAAGTGGGTGAAAAATTGATTACTAGATTTGACGACATACATACCTGATTTGAAGTTAATATAAAGCTTATAAAATGACTATGTTTTGAACAATGGCAATCAATTGATTGACGAAAAAATGGATTACTGATTGAAACGTACATATTTATTTTTCATCGAAAAAAGTAAAAAAGTAAATAAATTTGTATTTCTATACAAAAATAACAACAATGGAAAAATTGGTATCAAGTGATTTTTTAATTCATTATCAAAATCGTAACAGCTTGGCTGCCTCAAATTCTGTTAAAACGATGCACTATGGGGCAGATGATAGGAAAAGTCGGAATTAATTCAATTTTTTAAAATGGTTGTAGACACTTTTTTGTTGTTGTTTCTTAATCTCTAATATCCCACCAATCATATTCAAACCGGTTTTAGACGTCATTTACATCTCTCTTCCCCTCACACCTTCTCAAAGAGAAAGAATATTTTGCGCAAAAAGTTTAGCTTGCATTTCCGCAATAAGTGTCAAGAGTTTTAAATTCAATAAAAAAAAAAACAAAGAGGAAATCTATTTTTCTAATGATGGAGCCATCAACATCTGGTAATTGTAAAGACGGTTGCATAGCGGGTTTTTGTATTTTGATCATCAGTGATTTTCCAAAAATTTTTATAGGTAGTGATCTTTTATCACTGGAAATTTTTTAAATTTTTTTTTTGAAAGTTGAAAACGTTAATGAGTCTGCCTAGGTCGGGCTGATTTGATCATTTTATATTAATTAGTGTCTATTCCACATATCAAATCAAAAAAAAAAGTCTGCGGATTTTTTGCGTTTTGGGAGTAATTCAGGTTTTTAGGTACCTACATATGAAAGCTTGTGGTTATAGCTTGCAATTTAATTGAAGATAACGGGACTTTTTTAAGTTTTTTTTTATTACAAATTTGGCAAATGTCAACGCGTAAAACAGTGTTGAAAAATTTCCAAAAAAATATTAACCCATTGATGACCAAACCGACATAAATGCATATAAGGACCTAATTTTTTAATAGAAATGATGGGAATATTTAGAGTGGGAAAAAGTTTAACAAAATTAATAACTATTATTTATTTCTGTTGATAAACTATTAAGAATTATGTGTAAGAAGAGAATTTTGCTGTCCGACATGTTAGATGTTGCGCATTTCATGCAGTTGATCATTCATTGATCTTTCAACTTTTATTCTTGTTTCAGGTGCTAGTCTACTATTTCTATTGCACAAAAGAGATCTATTCGAGTGAAGACAGCTACATATGCATATTGATAGCGATATTAACTAACTACAACATTTAAAATTTTTGCTTTTTATATCTTATTTTGAAAAAATTTTGAGTTTTTTGAATGGGTATATGTTTTTGCCAGTTTTTGCACTGAAAGTTTTTTGATAAAATCGCTCTGTCTTTCGATCCATAATAGATATCGCTATGAAATTTCGCACAGTTTGTGCTAATATCAGTAGAAATGAGTCTAAGAAAGAAGAGCTTGTGGGTACAACTGGCCTAACTTAAAAATTATTTTTAATTGAGTAAGCCCCGATTTGGCAATTTTTAAAAATCGATATAGCTTTCGACCCATAAAAGATATTCTTCAGAAATTTTACTCAACTATGTACATATATTATCAGTCAAAATAATAGTACCAAAGAAGGGCTTATGGGTCCAACATAATTAGCATAGAATCCATTTTTAATAAAACGGAGCAAGTTTTGACGAACTGATAGTACTTTAAGAAACACGCTATATCTTTCGATCCATAAGAGATATCATTATGAAATTTCGCAAATTAATTGATAATATTAGTAAGAATGAGTGTACCAAAGAAGAGCTTATAGGCTCCATTGACTTAATTTAGAGATAATTTTAAGTTGAATAAACCCAGTTTTGGCAATTTTTTAAAATCGATATAACTTTCGATCCATAAAAGATATTTTTCTGAAATTGCACCCAATTAAGCCAATTATTGGTGAAAATGTGTGTACCAAAAATCATCCTTCTAGCTCTTGCCGTTTATTCGCTATTAATTAATTCCGTGTTTACCCCTATTCTGCCCCACTGTGCGACGTGCTGACCCCTACGAAACATCAACAGCTTCCACCGCCCTCTTGCACATCACGGCCCAATTCATTGACAGGCCGCTTAATTGCTACTGGCCAACTCTACAACAATTGCTGCTGCTCCGTTCGCTGACCCAACAACGCCACAAATATGATGATGCGCTATGAGAGGTACATAAGTACTTAAGCCTTACGGCTAATCAATTATATCGATAAAAGCAACAACAACAACAGCCAGTACCGGACGAAGAACTCTTTTCATACAGCATGCTGACTGCAGCTGCAGATGCTGTCGTTGAAGGCGGCGGTGTTGGTGTTGTCTGAAGCATGTAGGCAGAATAAGAAGAAGTGAGTGCCGCCCGTCAATATACAAATTCCATTAGCAGCAGCAACAGCAACAAAAACAACAACAGCCAAATACAAGATCTGCGCGTCGTTCTTACGGATGGCTGCAATTTCTGATCGTCGTCATCTTCAGGCCAAGCTATTTCCATTCCAGCGGGAATGGGAATGTTTTTGATTGCATCGAATTAACGAAAAGAGAGCCAAAAGTAACGCACAAATCTCGTAACAAATCATAAAAAAATGCAAACAACAACAGAAGTAGTGAAGAGCAACAATAACAACAATAATGAAAAAGAACGCAAGACCTGACAACAACAATAATCAACAACAACAATAAAGTCGTCGGCCGGCCGGCCGGCATGTGGGTGCCGCAACTTCAACTGGTAACAAGAAACTTGCATCTGCTGCTCACTGCATGCAAACATACATGCATACATACTTATATATATATATATATATATGTATGTATATGCATGTGTACATATATATGTATGTGTAATAGCAGCAACAGTGGCGACATCACCAAAATTGGCACTAACACTTTCAGCGAGCCACAACAAAAGCTGCAGCAGTCACAACAACATCAGTAGATTTGCAAAAAAATGTTAAGCGAGTGTGCCCGAGATATGAATTCTTTTTTAATTGTACTACGGTACGACAGATTTTTTGGCATACAATCCGGAGACAGATAGAGAGCCGAGCAGAGCGTCCCTGGCAGAGCCTAGTTTCAAGCTTGCGAAAAATAACAATTTCTAGCAATATCCGCCGATTATAGGGTACGTCTTACGACACAGTTATGAATATGTTATGTACATTTAAATAAAAAATTCTTTAAACTTGAATGCTGGCACAGCAGAAATATGCTAACTTAAATCTCTATGGGGTTGGCAACTGAGAACTGCGAAGCAAATCAAAGCTGTAATCAATTTTTACCGTCATAGCACCACACGTTGTTTTTGTTTGTGTTAGACCTACCTACTGCGAGGGTCAAAAGAAAGTAAACACCTCAGCTACATATGTAGGTGGCTTTTTTCGAAAATTCATATTCCGATTTGGCTCAAATTCACATCATATAATATTTAAGTAAAAATAAGACAAATAAGACAGACTAAGTGGGAATTTTAAGCGTTTAAATGTAATTAGAGAATCTGTTAGAATCATCAGAATTCTTGGAAATCTTAATATATAAAAACGTTTGTGCGTATGTATGTCGCAGCATCACGGCTGAACCACAGAAGCGATCGACCTTATAATCACAACATATGTTCGTGAGGTGCTCTGAATGGTTTTTTTCATGTTAGACCTTCCTAAGTGTTGCCACGGTGGCGGTTTTTCGAAAATTCTTATTTATGGACCGATTTGGCTCAAATTTAAACCATATAATACTAAAGTTGACATATTATTAAAAAAATTTCTACCATAATTGAGATACATTTCAAAACAAATCTTGGAATTAAATAATTGTTTTAGGCAGAACAACGTTTGCCGGGACAGCTAGTAGATAATAAAATAGATGCATCTGAGCTCTTGGAGCAGACTTTCCACATTCCATACCACAGGACTGCCTATGGATGCAGTGAAGCTATTACCAGGTGCCTTACTCTCTTCAACTCTGCTTCTAAGAACCAAGACTTGCAACAGAGTAGGGCCAGTATTAAGCAAGACCTATATAGGCATTTCTCTTAATATTAAGCTTTTTATACTTCAGTTAGATTTAAGTTATAACTAATCTGTAAGGGCTAAGCCCAGTAGATTGAAAAATGAAATAAATAAATAAATAAAACATGCTCTCCTTTGAACTTGCCATTGATAATTGTCGATTCTATAATGTTACCCAATATTTTCATACCACTATAAAATTACGATGTGAAAATTATATACAGGGAAAGCTACATTTTCGTAAATATAATAATAATATCTTTGTAAATTATGAATTGATCTTTGCAGCCGCCATGGAAGCCCAGTTTATTCCTGATATTTATCAAATGACACTTGAAAATTTCTTTGATGTCCTTAATTAAAGATAAACCGCCAACTCCCTTGCTAGCAATGCGAGTATATAAAACAGTTAAAACCGATGGAAAATCACACCGTTTTACGAACGGTCAAATTCGGAAAACTTTCATACATAGTATTAGGGTGTATTTTTCGCGCAGGAGTTGGAGATTTTTAGAAGTGCGCTTGTACTTACCTTGACAGTTCAGTTTTGTTGTTGCGATTGCATCGGCAGCACTGGCGCTGTCATAGGGCTCGAATAATTTAAAAACAGCCTCCAAGCTTAGCTCGTCCATGCCCTCGCTGCGGCGCTGCAGGCAAACGAACTGCTCCACCTGCAGATGACGCAAGCTCTTTACATGCTGCAGCATCTCAAGCAGCGTGACGGCGCTGAAGGAGCACAGCTGACAGATCAGTGGCGTGGGCGAACTACTGGCAGCCTGTTGCTGCTGGCGGTAGCTGCTGCCGGCGAACTGCTGTAAAGCGAGTGGCTGTTGTTGCTCTGCAGTATCAACCGACTCACTGTGGCGCTCATTGTCGCCGCTGCTTAGCGCGGACAGCTGCTGCTTCTCCAACAACTCGTTTTTGTCCGGGAGCAGCAATTGATGCTGGTGATTGTGCTGCTCACGCTCGCGCAGCAAGTGATGCAAATGCTGGAAGATCAGTCGCATTGTGTCGTGCCGCATGTGCTGCACATGCAGTGACAACTTCTGTATGGAGTTGGTGTAGAAGTCGCAGCAATTGCACTTCAGCTGCACCATGTTGCCGCCGCCAGCGGTGTGCTGCTGATACTTGAGCTTGTATTCGTTGCGCGCGCCGCCCTCGCGTATGTGATTGATGAAGTTCAGCTTCTGCAAATGCTTGTCCGTCTTCGAGTGCAACTGGAAGTTGGCCTTCAGATTGGTCTTGTAGTTGCACAGGCGGCAAATGTAGTTGTTGTTCAGTATGACCATGATGTCGGAGCAGGCAGCGGAAGAAGCGGAGACGGAGCTAGTGGAATTGCCACTGGCACTGCCAAGCTGACGCGAACGGTCTAGCAGCAAATGCTGATTCAGTTCGTCCAGGCTATTGGTGTTGTAACAGGCGCAGACGAGGCAGCTGTACAGTGTCGTTGGGTAAGGATCGGGTCTCATCGGTGGCGGCTCCAGATCGACAGCCGCTGCGGAAGACAAACCACTCAGCTCTGCTGCTGAGTTCGGTGGTGACGTCGCTTGTGCGTAGATGCTGGCGCTGGAGCAGCTGGACGTGGGGGAAGTTGCTTTATTGTTGCTGCATTTGCTGCTGCTGGCATCGCTCTGCTGCTGGCTCATGGCTACCGCCGCATTTTGCTGCAGCAATTGTATCATCAGCGCTTGATTGTACGCCAAGTCAGCGAGCGCCACCTCCGGCTGTGAGTTGACTGCGGCAGCCACAGCTGCTGCTGTCAGCTGCTGTTGCGCGGCATGTTGCTGTTGCGCCTGCTGCTGCTGTTGTGCAGCGGCTGCCTGCTGATGCTGCTGTTGCAGAAAACTGAACGCCTGTATGTGCTTAATGTTATTCTGCAGCACAACCATGTTGTGCGTATGCTTCTCGCTGGTCATATGGATGCGCAAGTTGCGCGCCACCGAAGTTTCATAGCTGCAAATATCGCAGCGGAAGCTGGGCTTGGGTTTGTTGGCTGACGCAGCAGCGATTGTGCTGGAAGCGGCCGCATTCACTGTGCTGCTGCTGCCAGCCGCGCTGCTCATAGCCGCCGCTGACTGCTGCTGCTGGGACGCTGCGGCAGCCACCGCTGCCACACTGCTCGCTGGCGCCACCAGCATCTTCGTGGCCGTTTCCAGTTTGCCCACTGCCGCAGCCGCCGCTGCAGCCACCATATTTTGCGAACTGTTCAGCTCCTGCATATTATTCAGATGCTTGTCCGATTGCATGTGAATGGATAGATTGCCCTTGGTAGTGGTGGAATAATTGCAAATCTCGCAGCGATACGGCTTGTAGCCGCAGGAGTAGGACTCACCGCGCGCCAATCGAGGATGCTGTTGACCTGGCGGGGGGAGCAGGGGAAAAAAGTACGTGAAAAGGGTTAGTTACAAAATGGCTGGGTTAATTAAGTGTCAAGGATTCCGTGCTCTAGCATCAATGCACAGTGCAATATTTCAACAATCTTGTTGCACAAAAAAAAACCTCCATCGGGATATTTGTAATTCAGACATACATTGGCTGCTCATATCATGCCGACGACACAAATTTTTATCCATGCGGAAATCCTTGAAATTTTGAAAGTAGGTGTGAAAACGAACTACCTATGTATATCTGACAATTTTTTCAGATCGACAAGTCGTTTACGTCTCTTTTTAATCAAATTTTTTTATTCAGACGAAAAAGCATGTTGCTATACTAAAAGAGGCACAATGTTGCATTTAGAAAGACGCAAAAGACTTAATATCTGACCAACTTACTCTACTTTAAAAACCTGTACACAAAGTTTTCTTATGGCTTCAAGAAAACCTTGATATAAACGAAAAAAGTATATAAAGAACGAAACGGAACAGAGCAGATATAAAACATTTAACTTATACCAAAATTTTAAACTATAGATAACAAATCAGCTAATACTTCTTTAAATATTTCTCTAGTTAAACAGTAATCCAGATGACTAGCAACGGAATTGCAAAGAGATACACATAAAGCCTGATTCTGGCTAAAATTAGTTCTATGGGGAAAATATAAAATAACGGTATTTTCCTAAGACTTCTTATCGGTGCATATAATGGGATAGGCTTCAACGATTCAGGACACTGCCGTCTAAAATGTCCTTGATAAATAATAATGAAAAATATTTCTTCGTTGATTCAAAGATTGGATTCCAAGTAGTTTGCAGAGAATATCATATGAAAGAATATCCTCATATGAGTACCTACAAGTTACGCAAAGCGAAGCGAGAAACCTTTTTTGAACCCTTTACACTCTGTTAACATCTTCCGCATAGGTAGGACTACAGCAGGAATATTCCAGAATCGATCTGGACAAGCTCGTAAGAATAGATTTTACGGTGTGTGGGTCAGATACTCCTTGGAGTTTCGTCGAAGTCCACATTTATCCTCTGCAAGACTTTGAGCCATTTTATTTTGATACCCGGTACAGTTGCCGCAATCGCTATATTTGTATATAATAAGGCTATATCTAGTATATAATTTTGGTTGTGGTGCCTATATATTTGTAGGGGCCTAAATCAGGCATAAATCTAGGTCATTACACATTTTGTATTCTATAAATACGGTAATATTATATATGATGCGATTAAACAGCTCCTGGCCCGTCTGTCCCTACGTGCTTCTACTTCCCCGTCCACTTTGCACGAATTAAGAACCTTACTCAATTGTGTTTCATAGCAGCTTGTGTGGGAAATTGTCCAATTTGCGACTCAATTGTGTCTGAAATTGGAAAAAAGAATCAAAAAGAATCAAAAGTAATCCTTTATAAGTAGTCGATTATTTTTTGCTTACTTTTGATTCTTTTTTGATTCTTTTTAGTAATCTCAAGTAATCCTGATTATATTTTGACGACGATTACGATTATAAACATACAAGAATCGTAATCGTAATCAATTATTTCACATTTTAAAGAAAATAATCGAATTACTCATGATTATGATTAGTACTGATTATTTAACAGCTATGTATGAAACACAATACAAGAGTGTTGACTTAAAACTACAGTTCTTCTTGATGTAAGAGAGTTTCGTCGTATCCCGCCCGGCTCACAATAAAGAAATAAATGGAGATATAGTAATGTATCACATAATTTGTGTAAAGTTAAATTACGGGAAAATATAAGAAGGATGCGGCTTGCGGGAGACCATTGTCTTCGGAGAAGTTTGGCAAAATTCAACTCCTATTGTTTTCCTCACTAAAAATAAAATTATATAAAAAAAAACTTTTTAAAAATAATCTTTAATTTATTTAATGTACTAAAAAGTAGAAAATAAATTGTTTCCAAGTCACCTGTATCTTACTATTAATAAAAGCTTGGGGCGCTCATGTGTTCAATATTTGTCAACCAGTTACAACAATATTTTATTTAAATTATTTTTTGCAAATAGATTCTAGTAATGAAAGATATTTTGAATATGGATATTGAGCGCACAAGCTTTTATTAATAGTAAGATACAGGTGACTTGGAAACAATTTATTTTCTACTTTTTAGTACATTAAATAAATTCAAGCTTATTTTTAAAAAGTTTTTTTTTATATAATTTTATTTTCTACTTTTTAGTCTTCCATAAATTAAATTTTAGAGCTCTGAAATTTTTCGCAAAAAGAATTTAAAACTTGCAGAGCAGTATACAATATTTAGGGTATTCACAGTGTTTCCTATCGTCATATGTCATATCCCTAATGTTGTCCGGTGAGCTAGCAAGCCGCGCAATTAAAACAATATTTCCAGTTTTCGAAGTGTATGTATGTGTATACTATGTAAGTACTGAAATCTTTATTGAAGAAAACGTTATAAATGAAATTAGTAGAAATATAAAGTTACAAGAGTGTTCTCACATTTTGTCTCCTTGCTGCGTCTTGTCACCTCGACAATCAATTTGGAAGTGAAAATTTAAATTCATGAGTTTGACAATTGTAGTTGGCGAGCGAGGGCAAAGCGAAAGAAAGAGAGACAGAGAGGTGGCGCGATGAGTTGTGGTTGTTTTGCTTGCAAGGCGCGGCGAGTAAGTTCCTATCGTTTTTCATTGATGTGTGGTGTACCTATAATTATAAACTGAAGCCCAAGTGTGTAGTTGCTTGAAAAGTGCCACGCCCCCTGTCCTACGCCCATACAATTTTACCAGTGGTACGAAGCATCCAAGAGGCGACTGTATACGGAATTTTAATGCTGCACGACCTTTAGTTCCAAAGCTATTCTATATAAACGATTTTGTTTGTACGGGCGGTGCCACGCCCACTTGTCCAGTGCCCGTCTTATTTTCTCAGTAGAAGGATATGGATATGTAGTAAGTTCCTACCGAGTTTCATTGATGTGTAGTTCTAAAGTTATACACAAATTTGGAGTTGATAAAAAAGTGCCACGCCCCTTATCCTACGCCCATAAAATTTTACCAGTGCGACGACACATCCAAGAGGCGACTGCATACGAAATTTCAATGCTGCACGACCTTTAGTTCCAAAGCTAATCGAGATCAAAAATTTTGTTTGTATGGGGGTGCCACGCCCCCTTATCCAGTGCCCGTCTTATTTTTTCAGTAGAAGGATATGGATGTGTAGTAAGTTCCTACCGAGTTTCATTGATGTGTGATGTGTAGTTCTAAAGTTATACACAAATCTGGAGTTGATAAAAAAAGTGCCACGCCCCTTATCGTACGCCCATAAAATTTGACCAGTGGGACGACACATCCAAGAGGCGACTGCATACGAAATTTCAATGCTGCACGACCTTTAATTCCAAAGCTAATCGAGATCAAAAATTTTGTTTGTATGGGGGTGCCACGCCCCCTTATCCAGTGCCCGTCTTATTTTATCAGTAGAAGGATATGGATATGTAGTAAGTTCCTACCGAGTTTCATTGATGTGTAGTAAGTTATACACAAATTTGGAGTTGATAAAAAAGTGCCACGCCCCTTATCCTACGCCCATAAAATTTATTGATTCATGCATTGTCTTGGTATTTACGCATGTATGCAAAGTTTCAGATCTCTAAGTAGTCGGGAAGTGGGTGAAAAATTGATTAATAGATTTGACGACAGACATACCGCGGAAAGTGAACCTAATATAAAGCTTATAATAATATAAATAAAAATATATAATAAGCTTTAATTTATTTAATGTACTAAAAAGTATAAAATAAATTGTTTCGAAGTCACCAGTATCTTGCTATCAATAAAAGCTTGGGGCGCTCATGTGTTCAATATTTGTCAACCAGTTACCACAATATTTTATTTAAATTATTTTTTTCAAATAGATTCTAGTAATGAAAGATATTTTGAATATGGATATTGAGCGCACAAGCTTTTATTGATAATAAGATACTGGTGACTTCGAAACAATTTATTTTCTCCTTTTTAGTACATTAAATAAATTAAAGCTTATTTTAAAAAAGCTTTTTTTTATATAATATTATTTTCTACTCTTTAGTCTCCCATAAATTCAAATTTAGAGCTCTGAAATCTTAAATCAAATCAAAATTTTCAAAGGAAAAAGAAGGCACCATTTCCATCAGCAATTGCATTCACTTCCTTCTGTTGGGGGTTTAGCAGTGGTACATTCGTTAAAACCAACTGGTTCAATGCATCTCGATCGTATTCACGCTCACGTTTCAATTCTCTATTGAAACCGCCGTTCATTCCACGACATGGCGCTGGCATTCCTAACTTGATTACTGGTGCATATGAGGTAACACATATCTTCGAGCAAAAACAAATCCTGATTATCTATCTCCTCATTCACCTCGAAATCTGGATTCCTTAACTGACCTGTGTTCGATTTGTCACTCTTATATCACAGTTCACATTGATTCGATGGGAAGCATGCATATTTGCATAATGACAGCATATCCCAATGAGTATCAGATGTTTGAAAAGCGCCACGCCCCTTATCCTACGCCCATAAAATTTTACCAGTCGGACGACACATCCCAGAGGCGACTGAATACGAAATTTCAATGTTGCACGACTTTTAGTTAAAAAGCTATTCTATATAAACGATTTTGTTTGTATGAGCGGTGCCACGCCCACTTGTCCACTGCCCGTCTTATTTTCCCAGTAGAAGGATATGGATATGTAGTAAGTTCCTACCGAGTTTCATTGATGTGTGATGTGCAGTTCTAAAGTTATACACAAATCTGGAGTTGATAAAAAAGTGCCACGCCCCTTATCCTACGCCCATGAAATTTTACCAGTGGGACGACGCATCCAAGAGGCGACTGCATACGAAATTCCAATGCTGCACGACTTTTAGTTCCAAAGGTAATCGAGATCAAAAATTTTGTTTGTATGGGCGGTGCCACGCCCACTTGTCCACTGCCCGTCTTATTTTCCCAGTAGAAGGATATGGATATGTAGTAAGTTCCTAACGAGTTTCATTGATGTGTGATGTGTAGTTCTAAAGTTATACACAAATCTGAAGTTGATAAAAAAAGTGCCACGCCCCTTATCCTACGCCCATAAAATTGATTGATTCATGTATTGTGCTCCTGTTTACGCATGTATGCAAAGCTTCAGATCTCTAAGTAGTCGGGAAGTGGGTGAAAAATTGATTACTAGATTTGACGACATACCGCTGACATACCTGAAGTGAATCTAATATAAAGCTTATAAAAATCATGCTCATTTGATGAGGGTGACGATTTCCAATAGCAGTGAGCACCACAGCTAGGAGCACATTTCTATTGAGCGCGGTTCTGTGCCTACATTTAAGTTAAAATGATTCATCCCTCTTTTAAATGTATTAAAATTCTGCAGGTATATTTTGCGGTAAAATTCACATCGAAATCTTCCGAATGGGTTATCACTAAAAATTGTGAAATTTTCTTAGATCGTCGGGAAATGCCCCTTCTGAGAATACATAGTATAGATACGGTGACCAACCGTACTATATTATATAGGACAGTACTCTATTTTAATCCGATGTTCTATATGATATATTTTGTTATAAAAAACATGGAAATGTTCTCTATTTTAAAATGTGTTCTATATTTGTTCTATATTTGATACAAAGCTAATTAATATAGTATACAAAAATAAATACCAAACACGTAAACTGAGATTTTTAATCACTCTGACAAAAAAAATATACCTTGTAAAAATTGTGGAATTCAGTCTTTGCTTACCAGGGTCAAATTTAAGGAGTATGTACTTAGAGGAAAACGAAAAAAATCAAAGCAATTAGAGCTAAAACGTCTTTTATGTTGTGTTAAGAATTTATGTTATACAGAATGGTTGCCTTTATGGATGCTGATCTGGTGGTTCCTTGGTTTAAACCATGAAAAAAGCTTGCCTTTATATAGGGTCCATTTTGAACTCATTACTCCTTACCATTACCACCCTGTATACAGTTTACTGGGTAAACTGTGTTTTTTTTTATTAGTAATTTAAGTTATTTTGTAACACGATCTCATATGTTTGAATAAAAAATACATTTTTAAAACGGACATTTGCCATTTAAAAATTTTTTGCAAAAAAAGGTATGTTGGGGGGTGTGTTCTCTATTTTCATAAAAAAAATATGGTCACCGTAAGTATAGATGCATTTAATGAAGAAAAGCTGAGAGAATAATTTTGTGCATGCAGATTGTCGAATTGTTGCACTGTGCAACGGTGTTAATAGCGTGCGTGCGAGCGTTTCAGAATATGTTTTCTACGTTCATTTCAGCATTTCGTCATCTGGCCCGTCCCACCGTCCGGCCGTTTGTTCGTGCCTCATCAGCAGATTGATTATAATTTTAATATGCTCATAGAATTTGCATAATAGATACATGCATAGATATCCCCAACGGTGGTTCATCAAGAGATCTGGTGTTGAATTTCAAATTAAAAAGTGCAAAGGAAATGAACTACGGACGTACGCTGACGTACAACGAGTGCCGTAATAAAGAGGGTTGCTCTTTTCACTGCTTGGTGCACAATTACCCGCAGCATTTCTATGTTAAACCAAACTTTGGGGTTATGGAGGCAGCATATTTTGTTGATTTTGCCTTTGAAAATTTAACTGCTTAACCTTTCTCTTATTGTAAATGTTGAACTTTTATTTTCTTTTAACTCTTTCCTACTATTTTTTGCGCTTTTTACTAGCCTACAGCATACGCACTTCTAATTAAATTTAATTTTTTAATAACCTGCAACTCTTCTACTTTTCTTTCGCCTATATGGAGAAGTCATCTGAAATTTTTTGAATTTCAATGAAATTAAAATTGATTTCTTAAATAAAATTCCATAACTGCAAAAATGCATAACTATTTAAGGATCCTGAAGTTTTCCAAAGAATATTTAAATCCTTTGCATTTTCCGACACATATTTCTAAAGTTGAAATATTTCGAAGAATACTTAACATTTTGCAAACATTTTTACATACATTGTTTTCTTATTTTATCTAAAAAATTAAGTTCCCTTATTTACCTTTAAATGTTTTGAATTTTTGGAAATCTTGGTCGGATTCGTTGGTAAAACATGTGTAATTCCTATGGATATTCTGATCCGCTTTTAAATTGCTCGCCAAATTTAGTGATCTATTTTTTCTCTCTTTGCTTCATTCGTATTTTTCTGCCCTCTATTATTACCCTTTTACAATATCTTTCTGAAAACAGTAATGTAGTCATCCCCACCTATTCTTGCCACGATGCCTCTATAAAAAAATTTACTAAATAGTCCAAAAACCGTGGAATGAAAAGCAATGCTGTGTCTGTGTAGAAAACAGCACGGCAACATTGCAAGTCTATGTCCGCTTTTCCACGATGCGACTCGGCCCCGGCGATTTTTTCGCATTCCGCTTTGAAATCGCGCATAGCTTTTACACGATGCGACTCGCTCCACTCCACATATTGACACTAGAGTCTGCAGCTGGTTTTATTTCTGTAATTTGTAAACATTTAAAGCACTTATTCCACTCTTTGCTCATTTTTTTCTTTATATTTACTTTTATGCGTAAAGTTCTGTAAATTTTTCAGTTTATTTGCAATACGTATTCACTCGATTTCAAGTTTTAATTTACAGTCGACAGCGCGAAGCGCGAAAACGAATAAAGAGGAACGTCAGAAAATCAGAAAATCGCAGCACAATCGCTGCCCGAGCGATTTTGCGCGTTCCCCTGTCGTTTCACCCCTCTTTCCAACATTCTTCCGTGTCTCCGGGGCCGAGTCGCATCGTGTAAAAGCGGACTATGTTACCATACTCCAAGTCCCGATTATTGCATACTTTCAGGTTGAATTTTTTGCACCTGCGGTTGAAAGTTTTCTTCAGCCAAAGAAATCCAACTATTAAAATGAAATTCATTATTTAAACTTGAATTAGAGTTTAAATAGCCACTGTGAAACTGGCCTTAAGCCTATTGATTCTTACAGAGAGCGAATTCACGATTCTGATAGCGTTCACAAGAGAAGAGTATGTCGGAGTTCAAAAAATTATGAACAGGGATTACAAGGCTTAAATTTCTGGTCAATCTACAAAACTGTAACTTTTAGAATAAGTAATCAGGCGTTCGAATATACATACATATATCAAGTTGAAAAAAAATTTCAGTTTCTAGCTTTCTTCTAGATTTCCCAAGCTCATCTACAAATATTATTATAAATCCAATTTTTTTCAATGTTCTAATCATTGTTTGCACGAAGCTTCAATAGTCTGTAGTAGTGATCTCCAAACTTTTTTGCACGCGTACCCTTATAACGAAAATTATCATAAAATGTACTCCTTAATTATACATACCTATGTACATATATTGTTTCTAACAACATTGTGTGAAATATAATACATTTGTAAAATAACTGAGGAACCGTCGTATATGATTGAAAGTGATCGTGAACCTACATCTTGCAGAAACCGCTCCTGCAGCAGACAAACGCTTTTTAGTCAGTCTGCGTTTTATATATAAGATAAGGAGTCGTCTAAGGTATAGATATAAGTATATAGAAATAATTCGAATCACTCTCTGTCTTGATTTCCGGTTGTCCATCTGTCTGTACGTCTGTTGTCGCAGGAGAGAAAGAAAGTATTATCCGAATAAACCAAATTTGAAATACAGTGACAGTGAACCTTAACATAGTATAATCGGTTGAAGGACACGCCCACAAAAAACAGCTTTATTACTATACTTGGCATTCAAATTAAGGGGTCGGTGTTCTATGGCATACGAAAAAATGGGCGTGGTTTACCCACTATATAGGCGGCAAAATTTTTTCCGGTAAAATGGATCTCAATTGGCTATTTATGAATTTAAACGAATGAAGTTCGGTTCTCTACTTCAGATATCGGCCTTACATGTCATAAAAAAATGGGCGTGGTCCGCCCACTATATAGGTGGTAAACGGGAAATCCTTATAACTTCGATAAACCAGAGCGGTTATATTTGGTAATTTCATTGCTGGCAAGAGTAGGTACATTTAAACTCTCAAAAAATTGGCGTGATCCGCGCTCCATGGAGGCGGTAAATTAAATATACCGATAATTTCTGTCGTTAATCCACCAGACTATCAATATTTGGCATTTATCGTCATATTAGGTATATCATGTAGTTTGTCAAAAATGGGCATGGTCCGCCCACTATTAAGGCGGTAAATTTAATGCATCAATAATCTCTTTTCCTTCAGTGGGTTATGGCCCCATTAGGTTACTTGGTGTTGCGTGTTACTCTGTCGGTGAAGCCCGACTGATGCTTCCTCACTTGTTTTCAAGTTATAATTTAGTGACGCGCGAGAGGACACAAAGTATTTTGAAGAGAAATGTGGCATCCCCTTGGAATTGTTCGTGTACTCTCTGAGACCACTGGTCTAGACTCTAGAGTAGCAGTGGCCCGCGGGCCACATGTGGCCTGCCTAGAAAGTTTTTCTGGCCCGCGAGATTCATCACACTTTAACAAAAGATTTTTTTTTGGGCCGGACAAAAAAAATATTTTTATATCGTATCGTGTGGGTTATCGTTAAAAAGGGCTACGTCCGTGGATTCTAAGAAATACTTTTTCCTAATTTTAGGTGGATTGGTTTCAAAGAGCTGTGGATTGGCCCGCGGAGCAATGAATCATTTCCAAAGTGGCCCGTAGGGTCATTTGGGTTGGGCACCACTGCTCTAGAGCATGTCAATTTTTTTAAACAAAAATAAGCAGCCTTATGCTGTTTATCATCAACGGGACGCAGCCAAAAACCAATTTTTGTATGCGGTTTTTGGTTTCGTGTGGCATTTTCTTCTAAGAAATTCGTACGCAAAAAAGGCGAAAAATATAAGAAACTGTTTGAATGGCAAATATTAGATTCATTGCCGAACTTTCCGCACTAAAGCCAGTAAAACTGTCAAACACGCTAAATCTCTCAGAGAGATAGAAAATCTGCAGAAAGTCGGGAAACGCACAAAAAGTTTCATTACGTTAATTATACCCTACACCTATGGTAATAGGGTATAATAACTTTGTGCGAAAATTGTAACGCATTAAAGGAGCCGTCCTAGGTATAGACATAAGTATATGGAAATGCTTAGAATCACTTTCTGTCTTGATTTCCGGTTGTCCGTCTGTCCGTCTGTCCGTCTGTCCGTCTGTCCGTCTGTCTGGCTGTCCGTTGGCGCAGGAGAGAAAGAAGGAGAGGTCCGATTTGGACCAAATTTGGCACACAGTCGCAGTGAACCTTCCACTACTTCAAGTTCTGAGATTAGCAAAATCACCCGAAGGACACGCCCACAACGGGCCTGTAAGTCCCACTACCTCGGATTTTTTTCGGTAAAATGGCTATAATTTGTGTAATTACTCATGGAAAAGAATTATACTTGGTATTTAAGGTGAGGTGTGGACCCTTTGTAAAATACCAAAAAATGGGCGTGGTCCGCCCACTGTATAGGCGGCAACAATTTTCCGGTAAAATGGCTCTCAATTGACTACTTATGCATTTAAACGAATGAAATTTGGTTCCTAGGTTAAGATATAGGTCCTACATGACATATAAGAAAATGGGCGTGGTCCACCCACTATAGAGGCGGTAAGCTTAAAATCCTCATAACTTCTGTAATATTCACATCAGAGCATCCATATTTGGTCATTTCATTGCAGGGGAGAATATCTTTATATTCTCCAAAAATGGGCGTGATCCACCCACAATGGGGGTGGTAAATTTAATATACCGATAATTTCTTTTGTACACCTGTCAGAACATCAATATTTGGTATATATAAACTTATTAGGAATATCTTGTAGTTTGTCAATAATGGGCGTGGTCCGCCCACTCAGTTACTTGGTGTAGGGTATTACTCTGTCGGTGAAACCCGACTGATGCTTCCTTACTTGTTTTTATGATAAGAGCGCTAAATAAACCAAAATGTATGGTTGCTTTCTGCTCTTTTGCTTATAGTAGTTTGACATTTTTATAATTTACCAGGATAAAGTTTTCTGACTAAAGGCTCAGTTAGCCCAGACGTAAATCTGCGTAACCGTAGAAATTAGCCCGTTTATTGAAAAATGACAAATATTCAGTTACTGGTTATAAGTTTATATCGCCACCATAGAGC
Source organism: Neria commutata (assembly GCA_963457695.1). Lineage (NCBI taxonomy): Eukaryota > Metazoa > Arthropoda > Insecta > Diptera > Micropezidae > Neria > Neria commutata. The sequence continues at coordinate 1,645,266 of OY735250.1, forward strand.
TTGGCTGTCTTGGCAACAGGAAATTTAATATGATGTGGAAGAACACTTTTTTTCGGAAAACATTTGATTCAAAAAGGGGTTTCAAGACTGAATTTTGATTTTTTTTTTGGTTTCCAAAACTGTAGTACTTGCTCTTTCAAGGAGTAGTACCTATCAGAGTGCCTTTGCTGAAAATGTAGTTAAATACTGTGATCGGAGTACCTACTTTCGACAGCACTGATAATAAAATACATCAATTTAATTCCAAAATTGGAACACTTCGGATTTAAGTACATATGTATGTAGTCTATTATCGTACAATGCCCGCTGCAGGGAGGTCATCCTACAGCGCGATCAGACAGAACAGAGCTAACCATTGGGCGAACCGCTCTCATATCGCACGATCATTAAATTAATTTAAATTGAACAAATTAAAAGTGAATAAGCGAGCACAGAGTTGCACCATCGCATAATTGGAAACTTACCCGCCAGACAATATCCGCATGCACTCTCCCCATCTGGATGCTTCTCCCGCATGTGAATCTCGAGCGTCTCCTGGTACTTGTAGTGCCAATTACACTGTGGACATTTCAACGTTTTGCACGAGTTCCGTGTGGACATTTGGACGCTGCTATTGAGCCGCGCCGAGTTCAGTATCATTTCACAGCTAAAATTAAGCATAATAAAAAAGCATCTCATTCAGAGCAGTAGCGCATACATATGTAGGAGAACAGCGAGGGTTCAATATACCTCCAAAAATATATAAATAATAGTTGCGTTTTTTCGGAAACAGATTTTGATAAGCTCATTTTTAAACTTCACATCTACTTAAATTTTTGCTGAACTTCAGGAAAATCTAATTGTACTTCAGAAAATTTCAAATATATAGTTTAAATTATTGAAATACATTTGGAGTTTTCTGGTGTCTAGCATCATTTTGAGTGAATGATTTTGCACGTTATGGGCAAAGAAAATCTCGATCTCGAAAAGTACGCTTGGGATCAAAAGGTTGAGAATAAAATTTGTTCGGTTTGGAGGAGTTGGCCCTACTCCAATGACAGTAGGCAGGACACTTTAAAACCTTTGTGAAGCTCCTTTTTATTGCAAATCCAGATGCTATAGAAACAAAACGAAACTTTCATCATATCTGATCATCTGTCTCTGGTAACTGCTGGCATTTGCAAGCGGAGAAGCCGCTTGCGAAGCCTACAGAGAAGCTCTGGGGCAGGCCGTGACCTGGTTATTCGGTTGTCAGGGCAAATTTAGTAAGGTTCAGAAAGTGGAAAGCAACGTGGAAAAATTAAAAAAACTGCTTAAAATTATGAGAATAACAACGTAGTAATGTGTTACCCTTACCAATTAATTCACAAGATCGAATAATTGAGAAATCTATTGGCGGATTTGCTGGTGCGGGTTTCATTACATCACTACGCTAAATAGCGGTCGAGGCATATGCGATGGCTGTCAGTACGTCACACGGAAGGGTTCTCAAAAAGCCCTACTTCATCTATTCGCTGCTTTTGAAACTATTTCAACAGCTGTAACGACTGTATGGGGGGAGGGTTCTGCATAATATACACTGCTGCTTTTCCCAAGTTAATAACAATGTGACCTGAGGCATTTGCAGCGATTCAGAAAAGGCAGGAAGTAATCAGACAAACAGCAGCAGCGAACCAACCGAGTGTGACAAGGCAAGAGGGACTGCCTTTCTCGTCCTCGTTTGCTACGCACATTCCCATTGATTGCTTGAATTATGCTTGCTATTGTTATAATAATAATATTCTTGACTTTATACATATACTTATACATACATGCATCTCATACATACATATGTACATAGATACATAAATTCGACACAGATAATAGATGCGTATAGATACAAAAAAAATTCGGTTTCGAGTGGTTTCCTGTGCTAAAGAAAAGCAAACCAACGATCTGCGCAAACTAAAGGGGTATTGGCCTTATTGCAATCGCATACAAGGTCCTGTAGGGAGTGCTGTGTGAAAGATTTAAGCCATTTGCTAAGGCATTGATTGAACATTACCAGTGCAGTCTTAGACCTGGCAACTTCACCATCAAGTAGATCTACACAATACGCCAAATTCTGAAGAAGACCCACAAATATCAAATCTACTTCCACGACCTTTTCGTCGATTTTAAGGCTACTTTCGATAGCCCGATATGTGATTGTCTATATGCCGCAATGTCTGAGCTCGGTATCCCTACTAAGCTAGAGAGACTTGGCAGGATGAAGTTAACGTGTCACACAAAGTTTTGTCAAGTTAGGAAAGAAACTCTTCGATTCTTTCTATACCGTTAGAGACTCTACCTGGAGATCTCTTGAACTTTCTAATGGAGAGCATATTGTGGAAAGCCGCTGTGCATCTCAACAGAAGATTTTTCACTGTGTAGCTGTTGTGAAGCTCATTCGATATGATAATCAAAACGGGAGGACAGTCTGCTAAGTTTCGGTGTAATCACACGTCATGTGCAAGCGCTCCTCTGTCGGTTGGGTGGGTTAGAGGACCATGGGATTGTTCATTTGAAAATAAGAGTTCTGTTTTAACTCTTTAGGAATCCTGAATAGTCCTGAAAGCCTTTAAATTACAAAATTTCATAGCAAAATGTCTATTTTAAACGAACTCAAAGATATGTTTACCATTAGTCATGTATAACAGCCGCAAACTGAAACAAAAATTGTCTACCATAACTCCAGCTTAATTATGACGTGTGCGCACTCTCACATGATTAAGGATTTATTATTATTATACCCTACACCTATGGTTATAGGGTATAATAACTTTGTGCGGAAATTGTAACGCATCAAAGGAGCCGTCCTAGGTATAGACATAAGTATATGGAAATGCTTAGAATCACTTTCTGTGTTGATTTCCGGTTGTCCGTCTGTCTGTCTGTCTGTCTGTCTGTCTGTCTGTCTGTCTGTCTGTCTGTCTGTCCGTCTGTCCGTCTGCCTGTCTGGCTGTCCGTTGGCGCAGGAGAGAAAGAAGGAGTTGTCCGATTTTGACCAAATTTGGTACACAGTCGCAGTGAACCTTCCTCTACTTCAAGTTCTGAGATTAGTTAAATCGGTCGAAGGAGACGCCCACAATGGGCCTGTAAGTCCCACTACCTCGGGTTTTTTTTCGATTAAGTTGCTATAAATTGCCTAATTACTCATTCAAAAGAATAATACTTGGTATTTAAGGTGAGGTGTGGACCCTCTGTAAAATTCAAAAAAATGGGCGTGGTCCGCCCACTGTATAGGCGGCAACAATTTTCCGGTAAAATGGCTCTCAATTGACTACTTATGCATTTAAACGAATGAAATTTGGTTCCTAGGTTAAGATATAGGTCATACATGACATATAAGAAAATGGGCGTGGTCCGCCCACTATATAGGCGGTAAGCTTAAAATCCTCATAACTTCTGTAATATACACATCAGAGCATCCATATTTGGTCATTTCATTGCAGGGGAGAATATCTTTATAATCTCCAAAAATGGGCGTGAACCGCCCACAATGGGGGTGGTAAATTTAATATACCGATCATTTCTTTTGTACACCTGTCAGAACATCAATATTTGGTATATATAAACTTATTAGGAATATATTGTAGATTGTCAATAATGGGCGTGTTCCGCCCATTCAGTTACTTGGTGTAGGGTATTACTCTGTCGGTGAAACCCGACTGATGCTCCCTTACTTGTTTAGATTACCTTTCTATGTGCACCCTGTTTCTGTGAAACCTAGAGTTGATTTTTAAATGCGACTCAGGATTTTTTACAAGTAAATATTTGATACTGGTTTTATTAGGCTATGTTATATGCTTACCGCGCACAATCGACACCCAGTGGACGCCCATTGATGTGCTCCGAGCAGGCACCAATTGTAAAGCTGGAAGCGGCGCCGCTGCCGCTAACGTTGCTGCTGGCAGCGGTAGCATTAGCGACCACCATGCTTGTTGGTGAGATGGAGAGATTCGTGGGCAACATGCCGGCTGTAGCGTTGCTATTACTGTTCGGTGACCGTTGCAGCGTCAACGGTGACTTGAGATGGGCTGCTGCTGAGGCAGTCAGCTGCTGCTGCTGCTGATCTTGTTGCTGCAGCAATTGCACTTCCAGCAATTCGCAGGGCTTGCAATCGATGCCTTTGTAATCAGGATGCTCCGGGCAGGTGACCAATGCGAAATGCTGCTGCTGCTGCTGTTTCACCCCTAATTGATGTTGTAGGAATTCTGAGATTAATTTAACACTATTACTACTGTTTTGTTCATTGGTGAGCGCACTCAATGACGCTTGTAAGGAACTGAGTTGATGAGGTGAATTAGCAGCAGCAGCAGTCGCCAACGCAAATGGCATATGTTGTTGCGGTGTTGGGAAGGTCGCTGCTGCATGATGCTGTTGTAGCTTTTGTAGTAGCGATGCATCAAGCATGCTGTTGTTGCTGTTGTTATTGGGCGATGTTGCTAAGCGATGCTGCTGTTGCGAGAAATCAACAGCGTCTGTTGTTTCTGGCGCGAATGTGGGCGATGCTAGTGCAGGACTTTGCCGACAGTCAATGCTGCTGGCGCTGCTGCAGCGGCTGTTGCCAGTTGTGCTGGCGCTGGCAGCAATAATGGCGCTGGCATTAGCAGCAATGCCGCAAGTGCTGCTTGCCGTGATGCTGTTGCCAGTGGTGTTTATATGGGAGGTGTTGTTGGTGGCGTCCCTGTTGCTGTTGCTCGAAGGCGAGCATAACTTATGACTACTTAAATTATCAGTACTATTGGCGTCAAATGTTTCCGCTTCTTGTTCTTCTACCCCGCTTTCTGTTGCACGGTTTTTTGCTGCAGCAGTTGCTGCTGTCATATGCGATACACATGATGCTGTTGGCAATGTTGTCGTTATTATTGTTGTTGTGCAACAATTTATTGTATTAATATTTTCATTCGTTTTTGTTGTTGCTGTTGCTGCTAAGCTAATTAAATTCAAACATGCTGCTGTCGGCGCCAATTTGTCAGCTGCATGTGACATTGAAAGCGTAGTGTTGTTGCTGCAACTGGTACTGCTACCACAGTCGGCAACATTTTCTAATGCTTTTTCGCCTGTCGTCGTTGACTGCGCTGCTGCGTTGCTACTAGTTGTTTCAGCAGTTTTAGCGGTTGTTGTTGTTGTAGTGACTGCTGATATCGTTGTTGTCGTTGCTACTTGCTGCGCGTTCGTCAAGCTCTTAAATTCAGTGCTTTTGCACTCGGCAGCAGCAGCAGCAGCAACATCCTGCGCCATCACATGAACATCCAGCGGCTCCAGAAATGATATCTGCGGCTTTTCATCCATGTTCCGTTGAATGATGGCACTCGAGTACTCCCTGCTCAACAGTTGTTCTTCCAGTTCTTGCAGATTCAGCTTGTGCTCACTGGCAGCATGCGTAATAAAGGATTTCGTATTGCTAAAGGACAGCTTGCATATGAAACACATTAATATGGGCTTCTGTAGCTTGAGCGTGTGCGGCGAGTTATTGCAATTGTTGCTGGCATCGTGCGCGGTCACAACACGAAAGGAGTGAATGCGAGGATTGGCCGCGGTTGTTGCTGTATGTGCAAAGTTTGTCAGGTGTGATGCTGCTTCTGCTGCTGTTGCTTTCGCTTTAGTTGTTGGTAGATTAGATATTGCTGTTGTACGATATTTTGTTGTTGTTGTTGTTGTACTGCCTGTTATTTGCGGTGAAATAAGGTTGCTGCTAAATGGAGTTGCTGCTATTGCATTTAGACAGTTGCTGTCAGTGCCAACTGTAGGCGTGTAAACGGGGAAGAAAAAAGTAAAGAAAGAAACGATTTTCGCTGTTATGATGAATGCATTTAAGAAAGATCGAACGAACTAATGGAGTTAAAAGATACCATATATTGAACAAACTGTTGGCGCCGTGCAGATATTTTTTATAATTTTGATAAAAAAAATTATAAAAAATCAAGTTCTAAATCGATTTTCCTTTGATTTTTATTCATCCTAACTTTCTTGAGAGCCACAGCATTCCGGCCCCTCTATATCAACGTTTGCTGACATCTTTGGCAAACCCCGGCGACCCGCCCAACAACACTTGTAGTTCACACTACTAAAAATTCGAAAAATTGCCTTTAATGTAATTGACTAAAAGCCATGCATTTTGCACACAAGGGTCTCTCAAAAATGGATTTTTTTTGAAAAAAATATTTTTTAAATTCTTAGCATACAAATTTTTATCTTTTAATAGGATAATTGTAATAGAAAAGGCATTTATAAGGGCAATAAAGTGGCACGTGTGATTAGATTGATACAAATTCCGGGGAAAAATGTAAAACTTCTATTAAGGTTCTCATGATGGTGACTGTCCGCCTGTTTGTCTGCTTGTGGCCGCAGAAGAGGACGAAGCAGTTATACGATTTGAACCAAATTTGGTGCGTCAATCATTTGAACTGTTTCGAATTTAAAGGAACAATATGAGGTATTTATGTTGAGGAATCAGCCCTACAAAAGTTCACTACTTTCCGAACTCTTAAAGCGCATGCAAAACAAGAAATAAAGGAATTGGAGTAACGTCTTCGACAAGTATTTAGTCGAATGTCTTGATCCTTTCTCTGCTTCGGGTCTTCATCATATTCCTCTAATTCTCAAACTATCATTCTACGATTTTAAAAAACTAAGCTTTAATGTCGAAAATACTAGTTTCAATTTCAAACATTGTGAGTATTCTGTAGTGAATAATCTTTTACTTTCCGTAGACTGGGATACCCTGTTTTTAGGGCAAGATGTTGCCTCTTGCTACAACACTTTCAAAGATATTGTTGTGGATATTTGTTCTCGAACCATTCCCATTATAAAAAATAAATGTTATAAAATACCTTGGTATACTGAAGAATTGAAAAAGCTAAAGAGTTTGAGGAACAAATTTCATAAAAAATGTACGTCTTCTGATAATCCGCAATTTAAATCTAGATACTTGCATTATTCGAAGGAATTTAATACTCTGAGTAAACAGCTTCATAGGAAATATAATCTTAAGTTTGAAACTGAGATCAAATCGAATCCAAAAGCTTCTTGGCGCTTTGTGAAATCGAAGAAATCGTATGCCAGTATTCCATCTGAGGTTTTCTATAACGATAAAATTGCTAACTGTCCAACCGATTCAGCTAACCTTTTTGCAGATTTTTTTCATTCAAATTTTGTACTTGATTCTGATGCTCCACCTGATGACACGCAGAACGTAGCGACCTCCATTAACTTTGGATCACTATCCTTGTCGCTCGTAGATGTGATTGAGGGTATTCAAAATATAAAATTCTCTACGCATACGGACAGTGATGGATTATCTTCCTGTTTACTTAAGAACTGTGCATCTTTTGTTTATCCACTTCTGAAAATTTTCAATAAGTCGCTCGAATCTGGGGTCTTTATTGATGCCTGGAAAACTACCTCAATTACACCTATTTTCAAAAGTGGTAACAAAAATAATATAGCCAACTACAGACCTATTTCTAAGCTATCCACTGTTTCAAAGTTGTTCGAGTGCATAGTTAAAAAGAAATTATATTTTTCAATCAAAGGTCTAATTTCTCCTAACCAGCATGGCTTTATCTCTGGTAGATCAACTGTTACGAATCTTGCCGTTTTTTCAGAATATTGTATCTCTGCCTTCATGCAGGGTCTCCAAGTTGACACTGTATATACTGATCTTTCTAAAGCCTTTCACAAAATTCTAGTTTCCAAATTGGCAAACCTGGGGTTTCATTCAACCTTTTGGGTCTGGATAAAATCGTATCTCTCCAATCGTAATTGTGTTGTGGTTGTTGATAATACTTCGTCCGTGCCGTTTAAAGCTTCCTCGGGTGTTCCCCAAGGCAGTATTCTTGGTCCGTTACTTTTCGTTATTTTTATTAACGATATATCAAGTTGTTTTACCACCTCTAATTTCCTACTTTATGCCGATGACTTAAAAATATACACCACTATAAAAAGCCCCTTAGATGCAGTCAATCTGCAATCTGACCTCAATAATGTTATTGAGTGGTGCCACAAGAATCAGTTAGCTTTAAATACCTCAAAATGCTTCCAACTTTCCTTCTCTAAATCGCGCACTCAGTTCTGTTCTTCCTACCAAATCAGCGGCTCTCCTTTAACATCTGTAACTGAATTCTCTGATCTTGGTGTCATCTTTGACTCAAAATTTTTATTCAATAGCCATTTAAACTACTCCATAGCTAAAGCTTATTCAACCCTGGCCTTTATTCGCAGATTTAGTTCAGACTTTTCCGATCCGTATACTTTAAAACTTCTATTTACTTCCCTTGTTCGCCCCAAAGTGGAATATGCAGCTTTCATTTGGAGGCCTTATTATGATTGCCACATTAAAAGACTAGAGCACATACAAAAAGTTTTCATTCGGTTTGCTCTTCGGTCGTTAAATTTCCATGATCCCATTCCGTTGTATAGTGCAAGGTGTCAGTTAATTGACTTGAAGTCTCTTCATAGTAGAAGAACTATTCTCTCTCACTTTTGTGTTTGATATAATTCGCGGTGCTTTAGACTGTCCATTCCTACTTCAACGAATACCTTTTTCCATTCCGGTCAGGACTCTTCGAAGTCATGACGTTTTCTTCTTAGGCCGTTCCAAAACTTACTATGCCTTGAATGCACCTATGAAGAGAGCACTTAACGAGCTTAACCTGTACTCAAATTCTCTAGATTTTTCATTCCCTAAAACTAGATTTAAGGAAATACTTAATTCAATTGCTTTGTAATGTATTGTTTACTTTCTTTTAATTTTCATAGTTTCATTTAGTCTGTAAGAACATATTGTTCCTAGACTACTTATAGTAAATAAATAAATAAACATACCGACAGTCTGTTCAATCGGCTTGTCAACAGACTGGAAAGTGAAGTAGGCTCTCTTCAAAATAAATTCATCGAGATAAAAAAATACACTCACTGGAGGAGCAAGTAAGTTCACTTACTAAACGGTGTGATCAACTTACTCAGAAGCTGAGTGAAGGCAGCAACCACAACAATATTAGCAGCTTAATCGATAACTCTTCGGATGCTATTCTCTTTGAACTCCCTTTGTCGATTGAAGAGAATCTCAAGAGCTCTTTTAATCTCATCTGCCGCTTCACCGACTTTCAATTGCCACCTGTCAGAGACATATTCCGAATTAAGCCGAAAAATAGCAACCCAAATGCTGTTGTTATTATACCCTGCACCAGGGGTCGGCAACCCTTTGAGACGGAAGAGCCAAAATTTACAATTTACAAAACTTCCCAGCTTTTAACCCTTTTTCCATATATGGTACACTATGCATTGGAGTCAAATAAGACTAATAATGTTGTTTATGGAAAAATATGATTTAGTTCAATAGACATAAAGGAAAATGAATGTAAATAAGATCCAATAAGTTATAAAATATTCTAATGTACCATTTTATGCTTTTGAACCAAATTTCTTAGGCGGCTGAGGTGAGAATCCATAAGATCCACACCTCAATTATGAATATTGTACTGCTTTATTATTTGGGGGCAAGAGATAGATATTACTTGATTTTATTTTTGATCTCAGTGTTATATAGTCGAAACTTCAATGTCACTGGCATGTTTCATCCCAACGAAAGTTGTGAAGTTCGTAGTTAATTTTTAACAACCCGATTATCTTTCCAGGATAATGATGTTATCGGCATACAATGTATTGTCGTTGTGAACTCTGCTGAAACACCTCGATTCATTTTCATTATAACCTTCGCATCTGGAAACATACCGTTTCTTATTCAACTTCGATTGGTGGTTCCAATGCTGTAAATACCTTGTATCCGCAGATAAATCAGTACAGGCAAGAGGTATAATAATTAGCCACGTAAACGATACAATTTTGGAATCGAGGAAACCCACGAGTCATGCGGACTACATTATTGGCAGAGACCTTCAAATATAGTTTCCCAGGCAATAAAAAATGTGTTTCTCCAGTATAAATTTCAAACTTGTTCATAAATTCGGATACGTCACAAAGAGCAAAATTTAAATCCACTTCTTGGGTTTGTTTGGAAGGTATTGCTTTATAAAATGACAAAATTTTGCTGAGCAAATCTACTCATCTATTGATAGACAAGATTACATAGGAATAGATTCAAAGCGGTCATTCAAAGAATTCAGCACAGGTCGCAATTTGAATAAACGATCAGGATTCCGTCAGTTATTAATTCATTCATATCTGAAAACAGTCATATATAACAGCTGGTTTGGGTGCATGAAGTACCATATATGGTACATGTGAAAAAAATCAAAAGAAGTATATAAAATAATCGTTTTTCATAAAATTCGATTTTATTTAGCTGAAACAAACATAAATGTACTTACTTGTAACATTTATTAGACAAACAATAAAAAGAAGTATATTTTATTAACGAATAAAATTCACTCTTTAAATTTTTCGCAAGATTCACGACCGCCCACTTTGGTAACTAACTGTCAACTGAATATAAACATTAGCAAGCTGTTGCGATATTTAAATAAACGGCAGCTATTTTTAAAACAATCTAGAGCAAGCACAAAAACGATCCAAATTGATTTGATGGAATTGCAAAGGATTTAGTGAGTGTACCATATATGGTATGCCATGCATTTAAGGGTTAAAGAGCCACTAATAGTTTTGGTTCAATATTATGGTATTTGATTAGGATTATGTATATAATTTTTATTTTTGGTTAAAAATAATCTATATATATAAAAATGGAGCGTGGTTTGTTCGGATGCTTAAAACTCCAGAACGGCTCAACCGATTTTGATGAAATTTAGTGTATGTGCTTCAGTGGGGTCTGGGATGGTTTTGATCTATAATTGGACCCGATTAGACAAGGGGGCGTGGCACCCCCCATAGAAACCAAATTTTTGAGATCGATTAGCTTTCGAACTAAAGGTCCTGCAGCATTGAAATTTCGTATGCAGTCGCCTCTTGGATGTGTCGTCCCACTGGTAAAATTTTATGGGCGTAGGATAAGGGGCGTGGCATTTTTTTTTTTCAACTCCAGATTCGTGTATAACTTTAGAACTACACATCACACATCAATGAAACTCGGTAGGAACTTACTACATATCCATATCCTTCTACTGAGAAAATAAGGCGGGCACTGGAAAAGGGGGCGTGGCACCCCCCATACAAACAAAATTTTTGATCTCGATTAGCCTTGGAACTAAAGGTCGTGCGGCATTGAAATTTCGTATGCAGTCGCCTCTTGGATGTGTCGTCCCACTGGTAAAATTTTATGGGCGTAGGATAAGGGGCGTGGCACTTTTTTTATCAACTCCAGATTTGTGTATAACTTTAGAACTACACATCACACATCAATGAAACTTGGTAGGAACTTACTACATATCCATATCCTTCTACTGAGAAAATAAGGCGGGCACTGGATAAGGGGGCGTGGCACCCCCCATACAAACCAAATTTTTGATCTCGATTAGCTTTGGAACTAAAGCTCCTGCAGCATTGAAATTTCGTATGCAGTCGCCTCTTGGATATGTCGTCCCACTGGTAAAATTTTATGGGCGTAGGATAAGGGGCGTGGCACTATTTTATCAACTCTAGATTCGTGTATAACTTTAGAACTACACATCACACATCAATGAAACTCGGTAGGAACTTACTACATATCCATATCCTTCTACTGAGAAAATAAGGCGGGCACTGGATAAGGGGGCGTGGCACCCCCCATACAAACAAAATTTTTGATCTCGATTAGCCTTGGAATTAAAGGTCGTGCAGCATTGAAATTTCGTATGCAGTCGCCTCTTGGATGTGTCGTCCCACTGGTAAAATTGTATGGGCGTAGGATAAGGGGCGTGGCACTTTTTTATCAACTCCAGATTTGTGTATAACTTTAGAACTACAAATCACACATCAATGAAACTCGGTAGGAACTTACTTCATATCCATATCCTTCTACTGAGAAAATAAGACGGGCACTGGATAAGGGGGCGTGGCACCGCCCATACAAACCAAATTTTTGATCTCGATTATCTTTGGAACTAAAGGTCGTGCAGTATTGAAATTTCGTATGCAGTCGCCTCTTGGATGTGTCGTCCCACTGGTAAAATTGTATGGGCGTAGGATAAGGGGCGTGGCACTTTTTTATCAACTCCAGATTTGTGTATAACTTTAGAACTACAAATCACACATCAATGAAACTCGGTAGGAACTTACTTCATATCCATATCCTTCTACTGAGAAAATAAGACGGGCACTGGATAAGGGGGCGTGGCACCCCCCATACAAAAAAAATTTTTGATCTCGATTATCTTTGGAACTAAAGGTCGTGCAGCATTGAAATTTCGTATGCAGTCGCCTCTTGGATGTGTCGTCAAACTGATAAAATTTTATGGGCGTAGGACAGGGGGTGGCACTTCAATCAAATCCTATACGGGTATAACTTTAGAAATATACTTCATACATCAATGAGACTCGGTAGAAACATATTACATATCCGTATCATTGAACTGGGAAAATGGGATGGCCATTGGACAAGGGGCGTGGCACCGCTCATACAAACGAAATCATTGATATCGAATAGCTTTGGAACTAAAAGTCACGTAGTATTGAAATTCCGTATGCAAGCACCTCTTGGATGAGTCGTCCCACTGATACAATTTTATGGGCGTAGGACAGGGGCGTGGCACTTTTCAATCAACTTCACATTTGGGTATTACTTTAGAACTATACATCATACATAAACGAAACTCGGCAAGAACTGACACCATATCCGTATCCTTGAACTGGGAAAATGGGACGGGCATTGGATAAGAGGCGTGGCACCACCCGTACAAACCAAATTATTGATATCGAATAGCTTTGGAACTAAAAGTCGCGCAGTATTGAAGTTCCGTATGCAAGCACCTCTTGGATGAGTCGTCCCACTGGTCCAATTTTATGGTCGCAGGACAAGGGGCGTGGCAACTCCACATTTGGATATTACTTTAGAACTATATATCATACATAAATGAAACTCCGTATTCTTCAACTGGGAAAATGGAATGGGCATTGGACACGAGGCGTGAAACCCCTCATACAACTTAAATCTTTTATTTGGTATATTTAAAACTACAAGTCATTCAACATTGAAATTCTGTTTTGTTATTGTTTAGTCATACATACATGTAAACATTTTTACATAATTTTGAGTTTTATATATATAGATTTAGGGTCATGGGACAAGGTGGCGTGGCACACCTTCAATGTATGTACCGTAAAAAAGTGGTGGTCCATGAGGAGTCACTTTAATTTTGGCCTTCCACCAAAGGAGTAATCTACATACACAGATAGTTTTGTAAGGACCTACATTTATGACTTCACCTACAAGTATATAGACATCATAAGCATCAGCAAGGAGAAGCGCTGCTGTTCAACAGAAAACAACAAAAACAAAGAAAAAGACAGACTGGCAAGCACTTCTATTAAATTAAACACAATTAAATACAGCAACATCCAATCAGAGCATCATTCACATTACGTATTTTTATAAAAGCGCGGGGTGGAACCCGCGGGTAACAGCTAGTAAGCTTTAAATGTGAGACCCGGTGCGAATGCAAATACAAAATTTTGCATTTGCATGTTTTTAATCGGGAACGACCGATTGCGAAATCCTTGCAAATGCTTTTGTCAAACAGTTGTTTTATTTGAGAGTTTAACAAAATGCCACGAAGGAGCGAAAAACAAAAATTTTGCGACTTCTTAATCGAAAAAGAAACCAGTGAAATCATGGGTAAATATTTAAAACACTATTTTTAGAAATAAAAAGTGAAATATAAATCAAAATGATCAGATGGTTGCTGTTAATACTCGTTGTTGCCAGCTAAGTTCACCAATAAGTGCGACTTTTCAAGCTGGCAACTATGCTCATAAGTTTGCATCAAATATTTTGCACTAAATGTAATGGATTTTGGTCTAGGAAACTAGTGACTTTAATGCAAATGCAAACCAGTGTGTTTTGTTGTTGTGTATACAGAAGGTGAAAAAATATTTTGTATTCACTCTTTTCCATGACCATTTGCACCGGATCGGGAATACTCCTATTAAAAAATTTTAGCTAGCTCTGCCAGAATAATACGCATCAATGGGAGCGTTGGGCTTGCATGCCTTTTGAAATTTTTGTTAAATATTGCTAATAAATTACATTAAGCATCTGATTTATGAAAAATGAATAAAAATTATGATGAAAAAATTTAAATTTTGTTTAAAACTATACAATTTTTTCCTCAACTGTTCGGCTAAATACTCGGCCGTTTAGGAGCCGAGATCGAACCCGAACCTTTTGGCCGAACTGTTCGGTAACCGAAACCGAGACCGAGCGTTCGGTCGGGCTCTAAATATAACGCTTGCTCGCACGAATATGTTGACCCGAAGATCGTCAGCACCTCAAATGCCAACTTCTTCACTTCAGTGTAACATTCTGGAAGACTATTCCGTGACGTGCAGGATTTTCTGGACCCCAAACTCTTTTAACTTGCTCGTGAGTTCTGTGAACTTGCCACTCCACAAATGTTCGGTTTTCAAATCCAGCAATTGGTTTTGAACAATAATTCCTTATGACTTAATGTTGATCTGAGTTGTATTTTTGTTAAGAGGATTTACTATGAACACCAAAGTACTTGCGTTTGCTTTAATTGCTCAAATCTCTCAGCGAATCCATCCTTCATTTTGTTTATAGCAATGCTGAAGTAATTCAGTAATTGGTAGTAGTGACTAGTGACGGCGGCAGTCGGTAGTGGTAGACATGAAGTCTTCGTCACGAGGCTGGCCACAGCACGGCTCTGGGCCTGAGGCCCAAAATGCATACAATTTTGTTGCAGTATATTTGTTTATGAGTTATGGAAATAAAATAACATAAGTTTTAATATTTGCACATGGAACTGGAGAGCCGCATTTTGACAGGAAAGAGCCGCAGGTTGCCGACCCCTGCCCTACACCTATGGTAATAGGGTATAATAACTTTGTGCCAAAATTGTAACGCATTAAAGGAGCCTTCCTAGGTATAGACATAAGTATATAGAAATTATCAGAAACACTTTCTCTTTTGATTTCCGGTTGTCCGTCTGTATGCGTGTCCGGAAAAAAAAGAAAGAAGGAGTTGTCCGATTTGGACCAAATTTGGTACACTATCACTGTGAACCTCGGGTTAGGTAAAGTGTAAAAATTAATTAAATCGGTTGAAGGACACGCCTACAATGGGCCTGTAAGTCCCACAAGTGTCGGTTTGTTCCTAATGTTCTAAACGATTATTTCACTGCCAGCTCCACGTCAACATACAACGCATCTGTCGATAATACGAGAACTGTTAGTCGGTATTTCAAAAAATTTTGAGTTTTCTGCTGTAAATGAGTGCGATGTTGCCCGTTGCGTTAATAATATACATAAAATCAATTGCCGTGGGTGAAGATGGGATACCAATAAAATTCATCAAACTCATTTACCGCACATCCTTAGCCCTTTGACACACATTTTCAATCACTGTGTTTTCGCGATTGATAAATGTTTCCTGTCGGGTTGGAAAGCAGCGACAATCATCCCAATAGCCAAAAAAACCAATGCACGTGATCCGTGTGATTTTCGTCCGGTAAGTCTTTTATCTTAATCAAAAGTTTATGAGTCTCTGAAGAGTAAGCAAATTTCGGAACACATCAGAAAATTTAATCCTATGTCCACACTTCAATCTGGCTTTCGGCCTGGCCATAGCTGCTCTACAGCTATTGTAAAGATCCTGGATGACATCAGATATTCATATGATCTGGGGCACATTACCTTACTTTGTCTGTTACATCCTTTGTCAAAAACTAGAGCTAAATTTAGGGTTTTCTAGCCGGGCCTACACATATAATTACTTAGTTAGGGTGGGAAATAGTCTGTCTGCTTTCAGTAGTTTATCCTGTGGAGTGCCGCAAGGGTCAGTTCTTGGTCCGCTTTTATTCACGATGTTCCTCATTGATATTTTACATTCATATGCTGATGATCTTCAGCTCTACTGACGATCAGCCTTGTTGACGATTTATGCATTGAAGTAAATGAAGACATGAAAAAGCTCGTAGATTGGTCTAAAGCGAATAAGCTTAGCCTTAACCCCGTCAAATCATATGTCTTGCCGATTTCAAAATATAACTACTATATTTCTAATATACCAGGAATTTTTCTGAATGGTGTAGCCTTGAAATTTGTCGAAAAAGTTAAAAATCTTGGTTTCTTTATAAACTCCTCCCTGTCCTGCAAAGATCATCTAAATTCCGTGGTTGCAAGGTTTACTATACCCTACGGAATCTAGAAATTAAATGAATCAGCATTCGGTATTGCTAAGGTTCAATCAGGCTCATGTGTGTCCTATTTTTCCAACTAGCGTAACCTACCTTTTATACATAAGCGGAAGTTAAATGTGGATTATTAGTGCAAAATTTTATTTTCCGCTCAATTTATTTCTTTCACAATTTTATTTTTCTATATTTAAAAAACAACAAAACCTTTTAATATTATAAAATCATCGCCTCCTTCGTTATTTTTATTTTGCCTTAACAGTTTATAAGGCAGACCACCCTACAGTACATGACGAGAGTTGGCACATTAGGGCTGATTGTTACAGCATCATACTTACAATTTTGGTAGCTACTTACCACTTACTGTACTCTCTTTGCTTTCGTTGATGATAAAAGCGCTTCCGTCTAGATTGTATACAATTTGGCCTTGAAAAGTTTCAACATCCGAACAACCGGACATTTGAGAGCTGTCATAAGCATCAAAGTTCTACAAAGAAGTAAGAATATGAGAGAAATAGATTGATTGTAATTTATTTAAATAAATTTTTTATATATTTACTAGCTGTCCCGGCAAACGTTGTTCTGCCTAAAATAATTATTTTATTCCAAGATTTGTTTTGAAATGTATTTCAATTATTGTAGGAATTTTTTTAATAATGTGAAAATTATGTACAGGAAGAATATGTTTTCGTGAATATTTCTACCCCGACAACAGCTATCGGGTTCGTCATTTTGTCAATGACTTTCTGTCAACTTTAGTATTATGTGGTGTGAATCTGAGTCAAATCGGTCCATAAATAAGAATTTTCGAAAAAACGCCGCCGCAGCGCCACTTAGGAAGGTCTAACATGAAACAAAACCATTCAGAGCACCACACGAACATATGTTGTGAGTATAAGGTCGATCACTTCTGTGATTCAGCCATGATGCTGCAACATACATACGCACAAACATTTTTATACCCTACACCTATGGTAATAGGGTATAATAACTTTGTGCGAAAATTGTAACGCATTAAAGGAGCTGTCCTAGGTATAGACATAAGTATATGGAAATGCTTAGAATCACTTTCTGTCTTGATATCCGGTTGTCCGTCTGTCTGTCTGTCTGTCTGTCTGTCTGTCTGTCTGTCTGTCTGTCTGTCTGTCTGTCTGTCTGGCTGTCCGTTGGCGCAGGAGAGAAAGAAAGAGTTGTCCGATTTGGACCAAATTTGGCACACAGTCGCAGTGAACCTTCCACTACTTTAAGTTCTGAGATTAGCAAAACCACCCGAAGGACACGCCCACAACGGGCCTGTAAGTCCCACTACCTCGGATTTTTTTCGAATAAATTGCTATAATTTGTCTAATTACTCATTCAAAAGAATAATACTTGGTATTTAAGGTGAGATGTAGACCCTCTGCAAAATACAAAAAAATGGGCGTGGTCCGCCCACTGTATAGGCGGCAACAACTTTCTGGTAAAATGGCTCTCAATTGACTACTTATTCATTAAAACGAATCAAATTTGGTTCCCAAGTTTAGTTTTAGGTCCTACATGCCATATAAGAAAATGGGCGTGGTCCGCCCACTTTATAGGCGGTAAACTGAAAATCCTCATAACTTCCGTAATGTACACACCAGAGCATCCATATTTGGTCACTTCATTGCAGGTGAGAATACCTACATATTCTACAAAAATGGGTATGGTCCACCCACCATGGGGGCGGTAAATTTAATATACCGATAATTTCAGTTGTACACCTATCAGAGTATCAATATTTGACATGTATAGTCCTATTATATATCTTGTAGTCTGCCAAAAATGGGCGTGGTACGCCCACTATGTAGGTTGTAAATCAAATGCACCCCCAATTTCAGTGAATTATCACCCCAATTGGGAACATGGTGTAGGGTATTACTCTGTCGGTGAAACCCGACTGATACTTCCTTACTTGTTATATATTAAGATATACTTTGGTAAGGTGTCGAAGAGCGAAGGTAGTAAAGTACAACAGTACTACAGTAAAGATCTTTTTTCACTGGTGCTAACCGTGCATTAGGTTTCACTTTTCTCCATTGCTTAACATGTTTGATTGAAAATTTTTTTGAAACTTATTTTGCTATTAATATTGACAACAAAGAACTGGAAGAAATGCCAGATCTTTTACTGGTTTCTCTTAGCCGACACATTGTTAACCAGCACAGCGTGAAAACGCAAATCCTGAACCGCCAGGTGAACTGCAATCGGGTGGCTAGTTATCCTCTGTTTAAGAGTAAAACTTACCAGACATTTAGAAAATGGGTCTTATCTGATAAATCGAATCGAAACTTTCAAATACTTTTTCGATACAATTTTTGTCGAAACCGTTCAAAGAGTGATGTGCATTTTTCACCAAAGTAAAAAGACAATAGGATCACATTTCTTGTAGCCGTATATTAACCCGATTTATAAGTTTGCTCATTTGATATAATTGTGAACTTTGAACTTCTATATTCTTTTTGGTTCGACTAATATAGAAAGATTATTTTCGCTAATTATTCAGTTTGTTAGTACAAATTGATATAAACTTAAATTTATATTTAAGAAAAAGTTATTTTTTTCTCTTCTCTCTTATAATAAGTAGGATAAGCATTTTGACACAACTAAGATCTCGAAAAGTAGCCGCAGTAGGCGGTTTGAATAACATACAGCTGTGCGCAAAATGATAGCAACGGGTCTCATATTTATGTTACAGTAACATTAAAGAAGGATATCACAAAATCATATTGTGACGAATATGGGGGTTCTACTACTGCAGCTATAGAAAAGGACACCCTGCGCATGGTTACAGTTGAACAAGCATAGGCAAAAGACAAGCTTTAGCAAATATCAGCACCTCTGATTCGAATGTGTTTCGAAGCTCTGACAAATATTGGGTACTAGGGTAAAAAAGCCCGTCCTATGACGGGTTCATATCATTGAGAATAAAAATCGACAAAAAATGAATCAATATACACAACATTTTTTATTGAAATAACAATTAATAACAATACGGTGGAATTATTTTACTAAAACTTCGTTATATACAACGTTTCTAGTAAAAATCTTTTTAGAATTTTTAATCAACTCCCCTTGCCCATTTCCCTCTATAATACATAGTTTTACGTCATCAGATAGAATCCGTGCTAAGGTATGTCATTGTGTCACCAAATAACATTTTGAGAATTTGCTCATTAACTTCATTGACATCAGAATTTTTTGGGCACAGTATAGCCATTTTGGAGTATTGATTGACATTATCAGCACTCAGTGTCGCCAAAAATTTCTTTTATAAGCGAACCTTTACAAACAAAGTGATCAGGAATTTCTATAATATCTTCAGGCAAGCCGTGGTCATTCGTAAGATCTCCGCTTCCTAAGTTTAGTAGCCAATCGCTAAAAATCGGATCAATGGACCGAACATTGTGACTTAATTCTAATATCTCAAATATATCCCAAACATTGCCGAATTTAATGCTGGCTTGCACAATTGCAGATCTGGTTTCATGAGGTACTACTGGTAGCGTTTGCCTGAAATCTCCACCAAAAGTTATGACTGCCACCAAAAGGCTTTTCATTTCCCATAATTTCTTGAAGAAGTTTTTTAATGCAATTAGTTGAATTATTTGCCGCCATTGTGGCTTCATCTAATATTAAAACTTTTGTCTTTCTGATCAGATCCGCATCAATGCTGTTCAATCTTATTAATGAAACTTAGTTTTCAAATACACCTATACCTCGGTTTACGCGGTACTCGTTTTACGCGGATTCGAATTTACGCGGTTTTTAAAATTAAAAAAAAAATAATGATATTTACTTTTATTTAATTTATTTTAACTTTGCTTTATATCTGGCAATACTTATTATTTTAGTTAATTTTAAATCTGGTAACGCTTCATGCTACTGTCATATTACATGCTATCTATACATACGCTATCTATCGCGTAGAGCAGAAAAATGCAGAAATTTTCAGGATTTGCGGCAAAAATTGCGATTTTTCCGTTTTCCGGCTTACGTTTTGCGTTAAAGGATAGCGTAGTACTATTTATAGCATAGTTTTTGGCGACAATTCATCCAGGGGCGCTCAAATAGTGCAGTTTAGCGATGACTGTCACCAGCAAGAACAAAAAAAAATTTTTTTTTATATAATATATTTTCTACTCTGATTATATTATATTTCTATTTTCTCTGCGCAGCCGAGACCTCTCTGCCCTGCGCCTTTTCCCTACTTCTTGAAGGGTTACAGCTTCCTCTCCACTATTTCTTTTTGGAGGCATTTTTTCGAAACACTTTTTTTCGTTTTCTTGATAATTTGTCACTTTATTTTTGAAGTTTGAAAATTTAAAAAGTTTGAAATAAAAATATTTCGAGCAATTACAGTAGATATGGGGCACGGAGAGTGACGCTTGCCTTTTATGTATATGATTGGATTTTTCTAGTACAATCAAGAAACAGGGCGAGCCAGTAGTTGTAGAATGTTCGACAGTAGCTGGCGAGAAACAGTAACAGGTATAAAAAGCAGCCGCCGGCAGTGTCTAGAGTCAGTCTTTGAGTAATAGTTGAACGTGCAACATCGAGTCAGTTACCAGGTATCAAGTGAACGTGCAACATCGATTCAGAACGAGTGAACGTGCAGCATCGCATTCAGACCGGAGGACAATTCAACTGCAACTGCAAAATAGTGCAAATCATTGTAACAAAAGGATTGGAATAGTCAATCTGTTTATTGGAATCAATGAAACCGTTACAAGCATTGAGCTTTTTGTGCATTATTCTTGACGATTACACAATCCAGTGATCCGAACCGAAGTAGCGGAGTACTTAGCGGAATTACGTAACAATATGTTGTTATCGATATTACTTCAAAGTAAACAAATTTGTTTATTTAAGCGCTGTGCAAAGTAATAGCAGTTCCGGCAATTTATGGACAAAATTTCGATGTCATATGAGCCGTTATCTTTGAAAGTGGTGTAAGTGTATTTTATTTTATAGATTTTCCACTTGAATATTTTGGAAAATATGGATATATGTTATTACACTGGGTTTATATTAAATACAAAACTAGTGTAATAAAATACATATATCCATATTTTTCAAATTATTCAGGTGCAAAATCTTATATATCTCCACAAAAAATAAAATATGTACACTTACACAACTTTCAAAGAAAACGGCTCATATAAAGTTTTGAGCCTTTAAAGCGCAGCAAACGACTTAACCCTTTCAATACGGCGAAAAATCCTGTTTAGTGTGTTCCATTAACAGTAAAAGTAATTTCTCCTCTGTAACTGGGACATACATATGTTGTCCCAGCCGTGATTTCCAACTTTTTACGGACTGGTGCAGCATATGTCCCGTCCGGTGTGAAAGGGTTAAGTACCATTCATTAGACGACTTTAAAAGCAACATTCAATGAAGTCAATGAAATTAGTACCACCCTACGCATACCCATGTGCATTTGGTTTTTATTCCGAAATTTTTTACCTCGGTTCGTCTGATCGCTATGCTTGCTATTGTGGTGGTTACTGAAGCATTATCAGATTTGATGGTTCCTATTGCTGACGCTGCTGTGTTCGTTGTTGTTGTTATAGTTGAATCCGGTAAATAGGCTTGAGGATTTTGACTTTTGCGGCGACGTTTTCGACTAGCGCTTGTTGCTGGCGTTGCATTTGCAAGTGGTGCTGCTTCTCCAGCCGCTGATGGTGCTGCTGATGCTGTTGTTGTTGTTGTTGTGTTGTTAAAACTAGTTGTGGTTGTTGCTGCTATAACCGGGGAAGATGGCTGTGACATATTATGTGCGCATTTGCTATTGTATTTTGTGTTCTCCCCATGCAACCGTGGGCACATCTACGGATATATGTGTAGTACGTGGCAGTAGCAGTGGGCGTTAGCATTTATGAAATAGCCGCCAGAGTAGAAACACACAAGCATAAGTGTTGTTGTCAAAATGGCATATCAAATGCATAAGGGAGGGAGGGAGGTAGGTAGCAGTGTTAACACGCATATGAAACACCAGCAACAAATGTGTACTGTCCAACTGCCCGGCTGGCAGCCCAAACTACGAGTATACGGAAGATTGCCGTGTTATCTAAAATGAAAGAAGAAGAAAAAAGAAATGTGAGAGAGAGCCTTTCTTTAGGGTTTTTGCATAATATTAGTTGCCTTGCCATAAAAACTTTATGCAGGAACAGAAAAAGAAGTGCAACTTATGAAACATATATCGAAATTAGATGCTAATTGCACAGCGTAACAAGATTAAGATTTATTTCACTGCGCCAATCAAAGTATGTACATACATACATTTACTAATAAAAAATAAAATTATATAAAAAAAACTTTTTAAAAATAAGCTTTAATTTATTTAATGTACTAAAAAGTAGAAAATAAATTGTTTCCAAGTCACCTGTATCTTACTATTAATAAAAGCTTGGGGCGCTCATGTGTTCAATATTTGTCAACCAGTTACCACAATATTTTATTTAAATAATTTTTTTGCAAATAGATTCTAGTAATGAAAGATATTTTGAATATGGATATTGAGCGCACAAGCTTTTATTAATAGTAAGATACAAGTGACTTGGAAACAATTTATTTTCTACTTTTTAGTACATTAAATAAATTAAAGCTTATTTTTAAAAAGTTTTTATTTATATAATTTTATTTTCTACTTTTTAGTCTTCCATAAATTCAATTTTAAAGCTCTGACATTTTTCGCAAAAAGAATTTAAAACTTGCAGAGCAGTACACAATATTTAGGGTATTCACAGTGTTTCCTATCGTCATATGTCATATCCTCAATTTAACAAATAATACGGCTGTGATCGACCCTAATATTCGTGGCATATTTGTGGCGCGATGAGTTGTTGTTGTTTTGCCTGCAAGGCGCGGCGAGTAAGTTCCTATCGTTTTTCATTGATGTGTGGTGTACCTATAATTATAAACTGAAGCCCAAGTGTGTAGTTGCTTGAAAAGTGCCACGCCCCCTGTCCTACGCCCATAAAATTTTACCAGTGGGACGAAGCATCCAAGAGGGGCCTGTATACGGAATTTCAATGCTGCACGACCGTTAGTTCCAAAGCTATTCTATATAAACGATTTTATTTGTATGAGCGGTGCCACGCCCACTTGTCCACCGCCCGTCTTATTTTCCCAGTAGAAGGATATGGATATGTAGTAAGTTCCTACCGAGTTTCATTGATGTGTGATGTGTAGTTCTAAAGTTATACACAAATCTGGAGTTGATAAAAAAGTGCCACGCCCCTTATCCTACGCCCATAAAATTTTACCAGTGGGACGACACATCCAAGAGGCGACTGTATACGAAATTTCAATGCTGCACGACCTTAAGTTCCAAAGCTAATCGAGATCAAAACTTTTGTTTGTATGGGGGGTGCCACGCCACCTTATCCAGTGCCCGTCTTATTTTCCCAGTAGAAGGATATGGATATGTAGTAAGTTCCTACCGAGTTTCATTGATGTGTGATGTGTAGTTCTAAAGTTATACACAAATCTGGAGTTGATAAAAAAGTGCCACGCCCCTTATCATACGCCCATAAAATTTATTATTCATGTATTGTCAGCGTGTTTACGCATATATGCAAAGTTTCAGATCTCTAAGTCGTCGGGAAGTGGGTGAAAAATTGATTACTAGATTTGACGACCCACATACCGCTGACATACCTGATGTGAACCTAATATAAAGCTTATAACAAGTAAGGAAGCATCAGTCGAGTTTCTCCGACAGAGTAATACCCTACACCAAGTAACCGAGTGGGGTGATAATACACTGAAATAAATTAAATTGTGAGTGCATTAAATTTACCGCCTACATAGTGGGCGGACCACGCCCATTTTTCATGAAATAAAAGATATTCCTAAAAGGACTATATCTTGAAAATATTGACACTTTGGTGGATTAACGACAGAAATTATCGGTATATTTAATTTATATACTTTCCAGCAATAATGTTACCAATACCACTCTGGTATATTTATTGTGGAAGTTATGAGCATTTTCCGTTTCTCGCCAATATAGTGGGTGAACCAAGCCCATTTTTTTGAACGGTATAGAAGACCTACCCCTTAACTAGAATACCAAGTACCTACTATTCTTTTCAATGAGTGATTAGACAAATTATAGCCATTTTACCGGACAAAATCAGAGGTAGTGGGACTTACGGGCCCATTGTGGGCGTGTCCTTCGACCGATTTTGATAATCTCAGAACTGAATCTAACATAAGGCTCACCATCATTGTGTAGCAAATTTTGCTCAAATCGGAACACTCCTTCTTTGTCTCCTGCGGTCACAGACAGACAGACGGTCAGACGGACAACCGGAAATCAACACAGAAAGTGATTCTGATCATATCTATGTGTATACTTACAGCCCTATTCGCTCGCTCCCGGCACAATTGATTGAGACAATCAATTAATCCGCTTTCTTATGCCGGGCTTTCTACAACCCTATTCCTTACCAATCGTATCACGAAAAAAGCTTTGGCGTTTCATTTAAAGCTCTTTGCTGCGAAAACAGCTGTTTGTGCTTCTTCTTCTTCACAAAAAACGAAAAATGGAAACAAAAACTGCAGAAAAGTGAGTATTTTTTGGAAATTTTCAATAATTTTGTGTTTTATCTTATTTCTTTTAATTTCTAGACATCGTATATTTAACAGGAGGACGTAGGAGCAGCTGCAGCATTTCATTCAAAGTTGCAAACAGCACCCAGAGCAGCAAGCCGGAAAAACAGCCCGATAGCGCTGCGAGCAGTGTAAAATTTGTGGGAGCAGTGGCAGAGGACCTCGAACTCCCGATATAAAGGAGTTTTAGCAGCAGGCCATACATATGTCGTGTTTTTAAAATTGTGTAACCTCAATTGATACAATTCGAGCTTTTGATTTCTGTTCTGAATAAGGAAAAGTAGAAATTGTGCCGAAATGCTATATTGTGACGAAATTAGTATTGTGACGGTCGAAGGAATAGAGCTGTTAGTCTATACCTAAGACGGCTCCTTTAATGCGTTACAATTTTCGCACAAAGTTATTATATCCTATTACCATAGGTGTAGGGTATAAAAAGCAGTCAAGTGCGAGTCGGGCTCTCGTTTACGGGGTTCCATACCAGAAGTACCCTCTTCAGTGTTAAAATTTCATTTCTCCTTACATAAATTTTTCGACATTTTGAGCTATGTATATCTTCGAAACTAATTCGCCCAAGGCTATAAAAAAAAATGTTGGAATTCATGGACGTAGGCCTTTCCAATGATAATAATAAAAATTGATTGGCGCAACAGCCCATGTGGGCTTAGGCTTTCTCGCATTAACTTGTGTGTGCTTGTCATATTTTTCACAAATTAACGGGACCTACATTAACCGAATTCGAACGGGTTGAGAAGCTTTCTATGGCAAAGAATCTTCTCGTAGAATCGCCAATTCATCGCGAGAAATGGCGCCGCTCAAGGAAACAATTTGAAAACGAATTCTCTTTGTGTTAGATGTTATGTGCGGGACTGAGAGTTGAACCCAGGCCCTCTCGCATCAGCGACCAGCACTTAGTCCACTGAGCCACCGCGGCGTCTTACCAACGATACCCCACAAAATATAAACAACAATCGTTTGTAATTTTTCTCCAGAAATTACACTCTATACTGATGGCTCCTACTGGATGGTGCAACTTCGTATGCAGTTGTTCGTCAACATACAACTACAACTTTCTCTTTGAGGCAAGGTCTATTGCCGTTTCACTCTGGCGTATTTCATGCTGAGTTAGCTGCAATACATTTTGCGGTTCAATTTGCAGCCATGCAGAAAAAGAAGACAATTGCATTAGACAGTGTACAATAGCAACAAACACTATGCGTTTGATATAGACAGCAGGTAACTGGGATGTTTGCCAGCGCAGAGTCGTCCAGTCCGATGGTGTGATGGTTAGCGCATTCGCTTACTACGTCATAGGTTCATGGTTCAACTCCTACGTTTCACAGACTTTACCATTAATGCTTCTATTTCGAGTAATTAGTCGTTTAGAAATTATTAGAATTCACATTAAAAGTCACTGATGAGGTTTTCTGGCAAAAACCGAAATAGCTATATGACCTGCCCATGTGAGCAATAATTCTAATTCTTTGTTGTTGTACACTTAAAATTGCTTTGTTTCAGAACAGAAATAGACAACTAAGTATTGTCATTTCTCTTTGGCAAGTAAGTCCGAATAAAAACTATTCTTTCTAACATTCAAGCTGCCGAATAAACATAAACTCGTATAAAAAGAAGACCCTTATATGCTCAGACAGGCTGTATTCCTAAACGTTCTTATGCAAAACAGTGCTGCGCCCCCAATGCTCTACTGATTTATTTTCTGAGTGCTACTGCGATGCATTGCATAAATCAGGTTGGCAACACTTTTTAGTTTGGGAACGCACTTGATGCTCAACATTGCTTTCACAAAATGGAAATTGAAAAAACTACATATTCAAAACATTTTTGCATTTGAGTAGCGAATAACTTCCCAGCAGCTCTAAATTAATTGTAAAATTGAGAAAAAGGAGGCGAAATTTAATCGCGTCCTAAAAGTTTCAGTGAAGCCGAAAAAACATAACTTAACTAATCACAAAGCATCAATAAAATTTGTGATGAGCAGTTTGCGCATTCGATGCTACTCGACAACTTGATGCCTGCGTTTAGGAACAGGGTGCACGTGCAAACTTTTTATGTTTGCGTTTAGGAACATACTGCTTTGTACTTATGCAGCGCAACTGACGTTTAGGAATACAGCCACAGTCTTAGTGTCCTCAAGGCCAGTGGCACTGGTAGCGCGTACAACTACATATATGGAGGCCTGGATGCTGAGAATCTAACAAAAATCATGTGGATACCGGGGCGCACTGGTATACCTGGCAATGAACTAGCGGACAATGCTGCTAAGCAGGCGTTATCCCTACCCTTAGTTGCTGAAACCCCATGCATAGACACAATTATTCTATGCTACTTTGCGGCTATCAAGAAAAGGGAGACTTTGGAATGTTGGGGATCTTCAAATTGCTTCTTGAGTACCCATAATTCACAACCAACAAGACCCAATTACAATACGAATTTTACGAGAGAACAATGCATTACTCTAGTCAGAATTCGGCTTGATACTACTATTTTCAGCACCAAGCACTATTTCAACAAAACGGACCCATTGCAATGCCCATTATGTTCGATACCCTTAACAGTTGGCCACATGTTGCTGGACTGCCCTGTTTCAAAATGCAGCGATCCACTTAGTTCCATGCTGGACTGCCAGAAAAAGGATACCATCAAAATAATTAACGAAGCAATTAACAAACAAAATTTAACACACGATATCTAAGCATCACAAAACCTTTATAAAACTCACTCAACTCTTTGTAAATTTTAATCAATGTAAATAATCTTAAATTAGATATTAGCATATACCATAATCTCTTAAACATCGGTGTAATATGGCCCAGTTGCCCTACACCTTGTAGTGCGTATTTTTTCAAAATATTAAATTAACATTTTTTTTAATTTGATCCCCCTTAGAAAAAACGATTGTTGTTTATTTTATTTATTTATTTATTGCTACATACTTTATAAATTTATTTATAAATAAAGGGGGATCAAATTAAAAAAAATGTTAATTTAATATTTTGAAAAAATACGCACGACATGACCCAGACAGTGAAGCCGCTGGGTGGTGATGCGACTGTCTATGTCAATATCGGCGTAGAGCTCGTACAGCTCGTGGTTCATTCGGATAATATAGTCGTCGCCAAGGCGAAGATCCTGCGGCGCACTGTTCTCTCGAACACTTCTAGGAGCTCCATCAGTTTGCGAAATCATCCACACTTCAGCGCCATAAAGCAATACGGGGATAATGATTGTCTTGTAGAGTGTAAGTTTTATCAGTCAAGGGAGGACTCTACTTCTTAATTGTTTACCGAGTCCGTAGTAGCACCTATTAGCAAGAGTTATTCTCCGCTTTATCTCCAAGCTGACATAGTTTTTGGTGGTAATGGCGGTGCCAAGATATGTAAACTCCTTGACAGCTACGAAGGTATAGTTTGCAGTTGCTAAATGGGAGTCGCTGCTCCGATTCTCGTTGCTTGTAGATATCAAATACTACGTCCTGCGCTCTTGTTGACCGCCAGACCCACTTTGGCTGATTCTCTTTCGATAGCCGAGAAAGCAGCGGTAGCATGTCGCTGTGTGATACCGGCATACGCAAGGAGCTGCACACTTTTGTAGAAAATAGTGCCATTCCCGTGCGCACTGGCTTTCTGTAATACGCTCTTCTTCAGAAATTTGAAGATGTTGCGAGATAGGGGTTCGCCTTGTCTGAATCCTCTCACGGTATCGAAGGGATTGGAGAGTTCCTTTCATATCTATAAAGACCTAATTTTATGCCATATTTCAGGTTTCTACGGTGAAAAAAGACCGGTTTATGTACATACACACCTCCAAAAACAAAAGTGACCTTAAAAGAGTTCGCGTTTATTCCCTTTAGGGGAACAAAACCCTCAAAATAAAAAAAAATTATAGTTGCGTACTAAAATTTTTATAATGTAAAAGCGTTTCACATACTCTTACGGTTGAAAAAAAATAACTTTCTTAAGTACATTCTCTACATAGTCATGTGTTTTCTTCTTGTCTACATTGTTTTTTTACATGTTCTTTCAAATTGTAAGCAAAAGCTAAAACTCACGATACCGCAAAAGCTGCTGTCCGCAAATTTCCTTCAAGTTGTAAGAACCCAGAAAAATTATATTTTGCAGATACATGGCAACTCCATTAAAACATTGTTAGTATGTATCTAGTGCTAGTCTTTTATCCGACCAACTCAACCTTACGGCGCTTAACGTTTGGTGATGTGTTATGTAAAGCCCGGCCTCCCCGCCCTCAACACATGGCAGGCGTTTTATTAAATTGGAGCGAAAAACCAAAATCGTCAACAAAGTTTACATGAATAAGAGGCACGTAAACAATACAAATTTATAAATAAAACCGAAATTAAAGCTCTTGGAATTTGATTTATAAAAATCGTTCCATCTGGCTCGCATACATACTATCAGTGTGCGGCCCACACTGTTCTGTTACATTTTACGCTGGCCACACCATTAATTAGTTTAGTTGTTAAACTGCCGGTGTTACCATACTTGATCTATTAGCCAGGCATCTCATAGCGAAGAACGACTTGCCTCATTTCTTGTGGTTAAATTCAACACCCTTTAGATACCCTTAGGAGTTATGGGTATATGAAGATGGCCTGGGAAAAACTGTACTTTGAAAGGCAATGTAATCTTGAAATCTGCATTTAAATTTAAACGGAATTGAATATTTTCAGCATGCCTAGTATAAATTGTGCAGCAGTTCGTCCGGATTTGCAGCTTGAATTAATTGAATTACAATCTGACAATAATCTTAAACAGTTTTTGCTCCTGAATGTTCCAAAAGTTGAGTTTTGCGAATCGAAATTACCGAAAGAAGTTTATAAAATTTAATTTAGGCGCAGAAAATCAGTGCCATGTTAGCCCCATTTTATATTTACATGACAAGTATTTTCCCATATGAATCAATTAGGAAAAATTCTGTTGAAATAGACAGGCGGGGATTCTGACCAGGATCCAAAAAGCTATCCCCATGGGTACATATCCAAGAAGAACTGTTCGCCATTGAGGTATGCGCCTCAGAATGCCTTCGGAGGAAGAATAACGGCGCACCATATATGTATGTACATATTCTCAGACAGTCAAGTAGTGGTTCTCAAAGCCCTGGATGGTATGACAATCGTCTTTAAACTAGTAGACAATTGCCTTCGACTCCTAAATGAACTGGGCCAAAAAAACACCCTGACACTGGGCTGGGTTTCAGGACATGAAGGTCACGAAGGCAACGAAAGGGCTGACTGCCTAGCCAAAAGGGGACCACTAAGCCCCTTTATTGCTCCCGAACCCTTCTGCGGATTGTCTAAGGGGCATACAGCGAAAGGGATAAGGAAATAGGAGAAATCCAAGTTTAATGCCCACTGGACTAGCAGCTTAGGACAAAGACAAGCAAAAAGACTCCTAACCCCAACAAAGGCCATATCACAAGAGCTTATCAGGTTGAATAGGGAGGACCTCCGCATCCTCGCAGGGTATCTTACAGACCACTGCAGCCTTCCATACCACCTGATGATTATCCGGCACGGATACGGGACTGAAATGGCACTGAAATGTCCGAGCACATTTTCTGCGACTGTCCTGCAATTAGTAGGCTAAGAAGTATCCATCTAGGAAGCTACTCGGTGCCTCACGGAAAATATGGAACACTAAACCCAGTAAAGTGCTACATTTTATAAAGAGCCTAACACAACTGAGTTTAATAGAGGCCAGCACATTACCAATTAGAAATAGACTGAGCATTTATCATGACTTTTCAGAAATACTAAGTCGTAGTTTGAAACGCAATATAAGGAACTTTTCAAAATGCAATCGCCCGCTCCGAAAAAAGTTTGCTCATCCCTGTTCTAAACTACGCATTACTGCAGAAATTATTGTAAAATAAGACGATTTAAAAAGTCGTATGTATAAAAGTGCACACCAAAAGGATTGCCCTTTCGCCTAATGCGCGCACTCGTACACCCATAGGCCGGATCGTACAATTTGCAGCCAGCCAGTTAGTCATCGACTCAGTCAACCATCATCACGATGCACACTCATCACTGCATTCGGATGCGAGTGAGCCGAGTGCTTAGCAGTGCATAAAATTTTAAAATGATTTCGAATAGCTTCGTTACTCTGATTACGATGTATAATTTATATATCAACTTTTTCCGGTAAAAAAAAGCTTTTACCTTTTCACTACGGCGAAAAATCAGATAAGTGCGTCCCATTACCGGGAAATGTTATTTCTTCTCAGATTTATAATAATACCGTTGTTAAAAAACTGTTGCAACCACAGTAGGAACAAATTTAACAAAGACGTTTTTGGGGAAATCAAATAACTTGATGGTAAAAGTTTAACAGCTAAGTTACTCTAGACGTATCACGTCTTTTCGTGTCAATTGGCACAATCGGCTTCACCCGAGCTCTATACATGCGTTCACTCTGAACGTATCGTAACGCAGAACACCTTATGAATTTAGGAGATATGATACGACTGGAGTAACTGAGCTCTAGACCTGTAAAAAACTTTCGTATTGTTTCATATGTTCAAAGTATTAGTCCGACTCACATGTCATGGGAATCCAGCTTCTAGCTAGTTAGTTTTTCCGTTTTAGTTTTCCTATTTTCTATTCTGAGTATACGCATGTATTGTAGTAAGAACTAATTATTTTAGTTAAAAATAAAGCTAAGATTGTGTACAGTTGACGAACGAGCAGCATACCATCTTTTTTAGATTGGGCTTGCACATTTTCCCCTTTGTCAAACAAGCCACTAATTACAACACTTAAGTTGTCATCAAGAGCAACAGCAATAGCAGCAATAATAGCACTAGCAGTTGGTAATATAACAATGGCCACAACAAAAACTACAACAGAAACATTTCGAAAAACATAGCCCATATAATTGTTAAGTAATTCTTAATTTTAAAAGGAAAGGCTCTGCCAACGAATCGAGGCAAGCAGCAACCGCTCAACTACAATAGCGATAGCAACAACTGCAATTATAACAACTACCGTACGATGCCGTGCAATTGGCAATTTACATAAGTGCTTGGTGCACAGTTCAGTGCCATCCAATTATAAGTATAACCACCACCACCACTATGAAGGAGTAGTCTTGATTTATATTTTTTTTACTTTTAACTTCAATTACAAAAATTTCTTTTCCAATTAAGGGGTATTTACACCAGCGCAAAATTTACGAAACTAAAATTTTAGTTTTAATGACCTAAAAAACTGTCAAAAGTTATCTTCACCACATTATAAAATGACCTAAAAAGCTTTCGAAAAATAATAAATATAATAAATGAAATTTATTTATTTATTTATTTTATCTACTGGGCAAATTTCCCTTACAGATATATTACATTAAACTTATACTAAATTCAAAACCATAGATAACAATTCATATAGATAACAAATCATTTAACCGTTTCTTAAATAATTCTCAATTTACTTGTCAGTAACAACCCGTTACTGTGTTATGATCGCCGTTGCGCATATTGCCAGGCGCCCCTGCACGCGCGTCTTCTCCAATTCTGGTTCCATTTCTCAACTACCGACCTAAAAACATTCTTCGCTGAAATACTCCTTCATCCATATGCACGACATGACCGGCCCAGTGAAGCCGCTGGATTGTGCTGTGATTGAATATGTCAATGTCAGTAAAGGGGTCGTATAGTTCGTAGCTCATTCGGATGCGGTAGTCGTCGCCATCGCGATCGGCCGAAGATCTAAGTTATCGTTCAGTTATAGTTCAGTTAAGCTTTAAACACAATCAAATCGCGAGGCGAATTCTACGCGGCGAACGCGCGCTGTCAAAATTAAAACACACAGCAGTGCATGTGATTGCCCACAATGACGACGCTGGCGTAGTTCGCCTCTCGACGATTCGCCTCGCGATAGAACAAATTCTAATTTTGTCGCTGCCGCCTCAGCTGTCAGTGGTGAAAAATAAATAAATTCAAGTAAGGAAATTGTAAATTTTTGTGCGGAAACTATTTTTATAGTTTTACAACTCGGAAAA
Organism: Neria commutata; assembly: GCA_963457695.1. Lineage (NCBI taxonomy): Eukaryota > Metazoa > Arthropoda > Insecta > Diptera > Micropezidae > Neria > Neria commutata. Next base: position 1,678,207 of record OY735250.1, read on the forward strand.
TTCGTGAACTCGTGGTTTCCGTGGTTTTTTATAAGCTTTATATTAGGTTCACATCAGGTATGTGTGTATGTATGTACATATGTATGTATGTAGTGGAATGTAGTAATCAATTTTTCACCCACTTCCCGACTACTTAGAGATCTGAAACTTTGCATACATGCGTAACCACCATGACAATGCATGAATCAATAAATTTTATGGGCGTAGGATAAGGGGCGTGGCACTTTTTTATCAACTCTAGATTTGTGTATAACTTTAGAACTACACATCACACATCAATGAAACTCGGTAGGAACTTACTACATATCCATATCCTTCTACTGGGAAAATAAGACGGGCGGTGGACAAGTGGGCGTGGCACCGCTCATACAAATAAAATCGTTTATATAGAATAGCTTTGGAACTAACGGTCGTGCAGCATTGAAATTCCGTATACAGGCCCCTCTTGGATGCTTCGTCCCACTGGTAAAATTTTATGGGCGTAGGACAGGGGGCGTGGCACTTTTCAAGCAACTACACACTTGGGTTTCAGTTTATAATTATAGGTACACCAAACATCAATGAAAAACGATAGGAACTTACTCGCCGCGCCTTGCAAGCAAAACAACAACAACTCATCGCGCCACAAATATGCCACGAATATTAGGGTCGATCACAGCCGTATTATTTGTTAAATTAAGGATATGACATATGACGATAGGAAACACTGTGAATACCCTAAATATTGTGTACTGCTCTGCAAGTTTTAAATTCTTTTTGCGAAAAATTTCAGAGCTCTAATATTCAATTTATGGAAGACTAAAAAGTAGAAAATAAAATTATATAAAAAAAAACTTTTTAAAAATAAGCTTTAATTTATTTAATGTACTAAAAAGTAGAAAATAAATTGTTTCCAAGTCACCTGTATCTTACTATCAATAAAAGCTTGTGCGCTCAATATCCATATTCAAAATATCTTTCATTACTAGAATCTATTTGCAAAAAATTATTTAAATAAAATATTGTGGTAACTGGTTGACAAATATTGAACACATGAGGGCACAAGCTTTTACTAATAATAAGATACAGGTGACTTGGAAACAATTTATTTTCTACTTTTTAGTACATTAAATAAATTAAAGCTTATTTTTAAAAAGTTTTTTTTTATATAATTTTTTTAAATTCTGTGCTTGTTGTGGGGATGATTTTTTTCCGAATCAACTGATGCGAATTTCGCTCTGATTTTGTTTCACTGGGCGAAATTCCACGACGACTGCCGTCAAGCCACCATTGTTCGCCGCGTAAAATCCGCCTCGCGTTTTGAATGTGTTTAAAGCTTTAGTTATGATTTATGTAGCAGTAACTTAACTTGACTTGGGCCTACCTGCCATACGGAAGCTCTTTATATTTAATTTAATTTAAATGCTGTACATAATATTGAAATTTAACCTCCATCTGCACCTTGTGTAGAAAACTACACATCGAGCATACACTTTTGGAATTTTCTCCAAAACGGCTATCTGAAATCTCTCCTATTTTTCGGACTGGCTGTATTCCTAAACGTACTTATGCAAAGCAGTGCTGCGCCCCCAATGCTCTACTGATTTGTTTTCTGAGTGCTACTGCGATGCATTGCATAAATCAGGTTGGCACCACTTTTTAGTTTGGGAACGCACTTGATGCTCAACATTGCTCTCACAAAATGGAAATTGTAAAAAACTACATATTCAAAACATTTTTGCATTTGAGTAGCGAATAAATTCCCAGCAGCGCTAAATTAATTGTAAAATTGAGAAATAGGAGGCGAAATTTAATCGCGTCCTAAAAGTTTCAGTGAAGCCGAAAAAACATAACCTAACTAGTACGAAAGCATCAACAAAATTTGTGATGAGCAGTTTGCGCATTTGATGCTTATCGACAAATTGATGCCTGCGTTTACGTGCAAACTTTTTATGTTTGCGTTTAGGAACATGCTGCTTTGTACCTATGCAGCGCAACTGACGTTTAGAAATACAGCCACTTTGTCAACAGCGTCGACCTACAGAGAAATTATCTTTTTTTTCTATCAATAAACGGAAATTTGTAGAGCTTTTATAGAAAAACTGACATTGGTGTCCCTAGAAAACTACACATCGAGCATACACTTTTGGAATTTTCTCCAAAACGGCTATCTGAAATCTCTCCTATTTTTCGGACTTTGTCAACAGCGTCGACATACAGCGAAATTAGCTTTTTTTATAAGCTTTTTTTCATCAATAAACTGTAATTTTTAGAGCTTTTATAGAAAAACTTACATCGGTGTCCCTAGAAAACTACACATCGAGCATACACGTTTGGAATTTTCTCCAAAACGACTATCTGAAATCTCTCCTATTTTTCGGACTTTGTCAACAGCGTCGACATACAGCTAAATTAGCTTTTTTTTTTATCAATAAACGGAAATTTTTAGAGCTTTTATAGCAAAACTTACATTGGTGTCCCTAGAAAACTACACATCGAGCATACACTTTTGGAATTTTCTCCAAAACGGCTATCTGAAATCTCTCCTATTTTTCGGACTTTGTCAACAGCATCGACATACAGCAAAAAAAGCTTTTTTTTATCAATAAACGGAAATTTTTAGAGCTTACTTACTTAAGAGCAAAACTTACATTGGTTTCCCTGGTGTGTAGATTTCTACACATATGAAGTAAACATATGTTCGTGAGGTTTCGGCGGGAAAAAATTACATATCCGCTGTTTTCTGCGCGCAAAGACAAATCAGTGAATACAAACAAAGTTGGGAAATAATTTTTTCTAAAGATCAAATTAAAAGAAACCATGCATCGACCAAAACTCATTTCAAATGAACGCACTAATCATTTTCAAAGAACTCAATCCAAATTGGAAAAATACTTAAAAAGCAACAATAAGAAGAAATTTCTTGAAGGAACTTGGACATTTACTTGCCAAACCGTATATGGCAGCCAGAACTGGTATGCCTAGATCACAGTAAGCAGTACCTTTACTAATGCATCTGGCCATACCCCATCAAAAAGCGTTTCGCCACAAGGAAAGGGCAGAGCAAGATGCCATATGTAAACTGACCATTCGTCCAGCATTGTGCTGGACTGTCCAGCATTGGGCTGAACTGTCCAGCATTGGGCTGAACTGTGCAGCATGCAAAATTGTCCGTCAAAACGTCCAGCATTCTATAAATTCTGCAATAAAATATCAACCACCATAACCATTTCGACACTGAAATACGATTTTGGCATATAGAGTCTAAAATACGCTTTTTGGCATATAGAGTTCAATTTATTTTTCTGTCAAAATATCAAAGTTTTGTGAATGTGAAGTGTACAATTTTAAAGATTTTAATGAAGACAGTAAATTTGCGAGTAAGTAATATTATTATTGTAATATGTGTGGCAGCCCTGAAATGAAAAAGTGTAAACCTAGCTAAAAAGCCCGCTTTTACACGATTCAACTCGTCGCTTTCAACAGTTGGACATTCCGCTTTGAAGTCGCGCATAGCTTTTACACGAGGCGACTCGAAGTATGCGATTCCCCATTATAATCTTAAGTGAGCAAAGCGAAACATCAACAAATCGCACCACAATGCTGCCCGAGCGACTTTGACTGTTCCCTGTCGTTTTTCTCCTCTTTCCCTCATTTTTCCGTGTTGAAAGCGACGAGTTGAATCGTGTGAAAGTGGACTAAGAGAGAAAAGATTGTGATCTGGCAACGCGTTTGTACAGCGTCCAGCATTGAGATTGTGGAAATCTGGTCACTGGCCATATGTATATGCTATGGAACAAATTTTTTATCAAAAAAAAATGTTTATGAAACTATTTGCTTTTTTGTAAAAAATCTGCGTGCAAAAACGACCACAATCGAAATATTTGCGTAAAATGCTTTCAAAAGAAACTACTGTAAACTCATTTTATCTTTTATAAATGTTTTCTGAAGAAATTTAGTAAAAAAAAATGGAATGTGAGTTTTTTTTTTAGCGAAAATCCACTAAAATCCCGTATGTGCAGAAATCTACACATGAGGATCCACAACGTAAGTTTTTTAGAGGGGCAGATGAAGGTTAATATATCGACTGATAAGTAGAATTAAAGCAAACTTCGCTTAAAGTTATTATATTAAAAAAAGAAAACCCAAAATTTTTTATATTGGCTTATTCGATAAAATCGACCGATAAGTGGAATTGTTTGAAACTTCGCTTAAGATTACGGTATTAAAAAGAGAAAATCCAAAATTTGCTTACATATCGATATACAGTGTATCGGAGCCAATGTTGCCAGGTTTTTTTTTTCAAAAAACAGTAAATTCCCAAAATAAAAACTGTATTTTCAACCAAATAACTGTAACCTTCAAAAACGAAAAGATTTTTGAGAAATTACGGTCATAAATGACAAGCAAATTGCTGCAATGTAATCACAGGGTCACCGAGAGATTATTTTTTAAAGCTGGAAAAAATTTAACTTTTATTGTAATTAAAAAATACCGAAAATCTAAAATTTAATTAAACTGTTTTTTGTACTAGGAGGTAATTTTAAAAACTGTAACCTTGTCTAAAAAATTGTAATTTACAGTTAAAACTGTGAGTATGGCAACATTGATAGGAGCAAAAATATTTATTCATCCATATGTATATATGCATGTGCATATTCATATGTATCGCCCATCCCTAGTGCGAATAATCGCAACATGCCTAATTGGAAATTGTAATACCGCTTCCTTCCTCGTTCTCGTTACTTGACGTTGACTACTATTTCGATTCTTAAAAGGAAACAAAAGAAGTTCGCTTTTTGCAACATGCGCGTCGTATTCATTTCGGGTGCTAGTTCTGTTCCGTTTTTATTCCACGGTTGTTGCTTTTTTGTCATCGTGCACGTTCTTTTGCTGTCGGTCTTATGGACATCAGTTGCTCTTGCTGTCGTTTTTTTCGCTTTATTGTATGCTTCTTCTATATTTTTTTTGCATTACTGCATTAATTCGCTTTTATTATTTGCGCTTTTATGTATATTATATGACTGCATATATTAAAGTTACACATACAGACACAGACTAAAAATTTCTTATTATCTTTTTTCTCCAACAACAAACAATGCAAAATGTACCTTTTTATGAATGTCCAGGGTACATACCAGGGTTGTTGAGATCATACGAACTGTCCATATTGCAACTATTCAAATTTAAATATTTAATGGCAATATTAAATCACAAGCTTCAACTTTAGAAGTTCAAAAGAAAAATTCTTAAATAATCATTTCGACCCCAAATATTTTCCTCTAGTTCGAACTTCTCTCTTTAAATATATTAAAAATATGAAATACTCACTTTTAATGTTTTTGAAAAATTTTAAGCCATGCTCCTCCGATTGGGCGCTATAGCAAGTTTTTGGTGAGCATCATTGGGCCATAAAGGTATTCAAAAACAAATTTTCGGGACCTATAGGGGTATAAAGCGCCTCAAATAATTACTTAATTAAATTAGCTAGTACTGAATTATGTACATACATACAATATGTATTAAGTACTAGTGGACCCGGCGGACTTCTTTCCGCCCAAAATTTCAATGCTCTACTTTTAGTTGCAAAGCTATTCGATGTAAACAATTTGGTTTGCATGGGCGGCGCCACGCCCCCATGTCCAATCGGGTCCAATTATAAATCAAAACCACACCTGAACCCACTCAAGCACACTCACTAAATTTCATCTAAATATCGGTTCTGCCGTTTTCGTGTTTTCGTGGGACTAACGTACAGCAATTCATTTTTATATAAAAGATTAATTATATGATACATTTGCTATAAATGTACCTAATTTTATATCGGCACCGCCATGGCTCAGTGCACAAGTGCTCGGTCCCTGATAGGTCAAATCTCATCCGACCTCATATCAAATAAATAAGAAATTTCGTTTTTATTGCACGCGGCTCCTTTTTATAAGCTTTTTATTAACTTAAATTTCTGTTAGTTTGTAGTAGAATCTAGTAATAAATTTTTCACCCACTTCCCGACTACTTGGAGATCTGAAACTTTGCATAGTACATGCGGAAACACGATGACAATACATGATTCAATCATAAAAATATTAAAATTATTGTTTTAAACCATGATTTTAGCGATTTTAGTATATAGGGAGATCGCTTAACTGGCACTTTAGAACAAGAGAACCATCTACTTAAATACAATTCTCAAAGATTTCTCCGAACAATCAACCAAAAATATCACCGGTTTGATTGGAGGATTAATCTTTTTGCGAAATTTATGGGAGACTAAAAAGTAGAAAATAATATTACATGAAAAAAAAATTTTTTTAAATAAACTTTTATTAATTTAATGTACTAAAAAGTGGAAAATAAATTGTTTCCAAGTCACCTGTATCTTACTATCCATAAAAGCTTGGGCGTGTTTGACAAATTTAAACACATGAGCGCTCCATGCTTTTGTGGACTAAAAGTTTATTTTAAACAAGTTTTTTTAAATGAAATATTATATCACGTTCTAGTTGTCCACTCTAAGAGAGTAGGGGAGAGGGGGGTACCTTCGTCCTTGGGGCACATTCGTCAAAGGCGATTTCGGTATGAAGGAGTCATCGGACATAACTGTTTATTAGTATAAACTAACCCATAGCTAGCATAAATATCCCTCACAAAGTTTGCCATCTCTATCTGAACAGCTGATAAAGTTACATTTGATTTTGTGTTTTCGCGCTTCGTTCCCGAATATTAAGGTCGGTAACGTAAGAAGTTTGTGCTGTATTTATACCATTATTTCGAACAAAATTGTATTAGTATTACTTTAATAATAATTATTTTGTAAATAAAAGTGTATTAAGTGAAAATAAAGCACTGAAATTAAAAGTAAAAAAATAAAAAGGAAAAAAAGTGACACCACTCGTCTTTTTTTCATGGGGCACATTCGTCAATATAACTTCACAGGTACTAAAAATCAAAATCGAGTTGAAGCTTCCAAGACCCTCGAACCTGGCTTAAACCTTCCGTAACAACACAAAATTAATATTAGGGTCGATCTCAGCACTGTAAACATTATATATAACATATAATTTATAAAAAAAATTTTACAATAAGTACATTTTTTTAAGCTCTTAAACATGATTTTTTTAAAATTTTTTAATGAAAAATATAATAAATACGTGTTGTGTAACCAAAAACATGTCTTATTTAGTCTAAACAAGATTTTGTATCACCTTATGGTACTTTAAAGTGTGAATGCCGAAAGTGCCCCGCCAAATGCCGAAGCTACCCTGGCATGGGGGCACATTCAGCGAAATTACTTTTTTTACTAATCATAAAAAAAATAATACAAACGGAACTTTTTAAAGAAATTTTAGTATAACATTTTATTGTTAAATAATGAGGTATTGTAACAGTCTAATCGGTTTTTAAATATATTGATTACCTTCTGAAATATAGGCCTTCAAAAAAAAGGGACGAAGGTACCCCTCTCCCCTATACTTTCACATGAAAATAAAGTTGGATATAGCTAGCAAACTATGCTCATGTTTGCATAAAAGTTATTGCCATCTATGCATTCGGTTTTGGTCTAGGAAACTAGTGACTGTGTTGAATTTGCGAATCAGATGGTTTTGTTGTTGTCATTGCGGTGGAAAAATATTTTGCAAATGCAGCTTTGCAAGGCCATTCGCACCAGATCGAGTACCCCCATTGTAATGCAATGCAATGCAAAATGTACTGATATTTCTTTCAACTTAAGCATATGAAAATTTAAATTACCCTCATTTCTTGCAGATGACAACGCAGCGTAGCCCTACGTCTGCATTTGCAATTTTATTTAAACAAATTTGTTGCAATTGCAATTTCTAGCCCTTTTTCATGGGAAGCGAATATTGGAATACGGGAAAGTTAGTAGCACGTGCGAAAGCTAACATTCAACATCCCTCGTACATACAACACATTCAAACATATTTTCCTTATAATGTATAAACCAGCCGGCTGCTCTTTGTTCTCAAAGCTTTAATGTATGCGACGCACAAAGACAAAACGGACGGACAGCATAAGCGGGCAAAAGCCAAATCAAGTCTAACGGCCTGCTCTCACTGTAAGGCGAAATCGTCTGCAGCAACAACGAAACTGATTTTCGCTTGCTGTAAATCAAGCATCGTGTGTCTGTACACAAACGAAAGAAGGGACGATTAATTCGCCCGTCTTACAGGCAAGGGCCTTCTGTACGCCTTATACATTGATCGAAGCCGTAAGATGTTAACTTCGATTATGCTTCGGTTACCTAAGACGTAGCGCAACATTGTACCTTAAAATCAAAACACATAATGCATTGTGTAAGAAATCTGTTGATTGTCGAGAAGCCAAAGCATACGCAGAGAGTGAGAGTTTGGTACTCATTTTGGAGTGGTGGGATCATTGGCTTTTTTTAAAATCGAAATTGCTTCTGGAAACGCTATTTCAGTCAACGGTGAACACTACAGAGCTAATGATTACCGACTTTTGATGGGCTGAAATTGAAGACGTAGACATGGACGGTCGTTAGTTTTAATGCGATCGATTAAATCGACCTTATGTGCGCAAAGCTTGGTAATCGCGTTTTCAGCCGTCTTGTGGATCTGGCGATTCGACCCGATGCCGTTAAGATCGATGTTATTCGAACTATTTGAAACAATTTTGAAACTTAAAGCGCATATCATTCGAGCCATTCCTGCGATATAGCCAGAACCTGTTAACAAGGTCTTGATTAATCGGTTTGACAGAATGCGTTACTTCGAATCCAGCCATCCATCATTTACAGATCCTCATGGATGCGCTTCAAGAGGAATAAACCATTTTCCTTTCGATATCCGTCTAGAATAAAATTTATAAATATAAGTATATCACCTAGGTAACGAAATCTGGTTCTTACCAGTCACATCACAGTGACACAGGATGTGCTCCGCTGTTTCTTCATCGTCGCTACAGATTCAAGATTTATTTACATAAAAAAAGACTAAAAGGCAAATAATAATCGTTCGTTTCTTTTAGCCGCAGGGGTTCATTATATAATATCTATAAAATTTCAGCTATCGATATTTAAAAACAGCAAAGATTTGAATATATTTTCTAGCAATGCCAATACTTGTGTGTGTGTATCGCGCACCGCTATTTTCAAGGCTCAACTCAGCAGCTATGTATGTACTTATGTATTCTATGCGCTGCTGCTGTATATCTTGCTCTTTAATATAACGCAAGGAGGATCCCATTGTCAACGACACCAACAAATCTTGCGCAGCTTAACTTCATTAAGGATGCGACGCCGCCAAGAAAGGCGGTCGCACAAAAGCAGCCAGCACACAGCCGACGAGCAGCCAAGGCGCAAAAGCCGCAGCGCTGCTCCGGGCCTGTGGGTATGCATACGGATGGATAAGTTGTTTTGCGCCCACAACACTTTTGGTGCCGTCTTGGTTTTTTCTGCCTTGCTTTTTCTGATTCCTTGCCGCTCGTTTTTTGAAAGGTTCTAAATTAATCTCACAAACCGCGGCAATGTTGCAATGCCTTCGGAGGACGGTCGAGCATTGAGCACGTCTGATTATGAATTCGCCAGACAGTTGAAAGCAGCAGCAGCGCTGAAAACAATGACAATGGCCACCTTTTTTCCTTTTTTCACCTTTATTTTTTGCTGCCTTTGTGTTATTTTTGCGTACTGCACTCAAGTCATAAATAAAGCGTTTGTCCGTTATGCGCAGCACTGTGCAGCGAGGGGGAGTACAAAGGGAGACCGGGTACGCAGGCTAAGGCAGACCAAAAAGAAAAGAAACCAAACTGAAACAATGAGGTGCCCTTCTTATTCTGCTGTGCTGTTCCGTACACAGACAAAGTCGCACAGCTTGAGCTTCAAACTGCGCGGCTTGATTCATTTCCATAAAGCAGCGTAGACGACGCGCTTCCTTCCACGCATGCACATAAGTATGTATGTATGTATGTTTGTACGCAACTGTGTATGTATGTAATGAAACAAAAGAGGCAGTACAGTATAGTTCAGTTTCTATGCAATGCGGATTATCTCAAGAGATATTAAAAAAAAACGCTGAATAAAAGCTAGCACACAGAAAAAAATCGTTAAACCAACAATATCACACTTAAGGCGCTCAGTTACTCTAGGCGTATCGTATCTCTTCGTAACTCTACTTAGACATTGCGCCGTTCTCTCTAAAACGTAAACTTATCGCAGATGTCAGTCCTTTGCTGGTTTACCTTTTTGTTAGTGCGCCGTATAGTTTCAAGGACAATTATATTAAATAAAAAAATCTTTTTAAAAATAAGCTTTTATTCATTAAATGTACTAAAAAGTAGAAAATAAATTGTTTCGAAGTCACCAGTATCTTACTATCAATAAAAGCTTGGGGCGCTCATGTGTTCAATATTTCGCCGCTTGATTCAATACTTGTCGTATGTCGACTTTTTCACTTTTTGGGAAATGCAGTTTTAAGTTTAAAGTACTCCCATTTTTTTTGCCACGGTAAATTTTTCTGAAAATCGAGTATTTTGTAGAGTGAAAGCTTGTTATTAATACTGTTTATTCCAAAAGATCGACTTTTCGATATTTAGGAAGATATAGCCAAATGAATTCAGTATTATATTGTCGTATCTACCATTCTGAACAAATTAGTTTGCCTACCATCAAAATGTGTCGTATGTATACTAAGAAAATTTTTTTCTACAATTTTTTTTTTATTAAAAAACTGCAAATATAATATACAATGCAATGTTTCTGCCAAATATAGCTTTAGTAACTTTTTAATTAGTTTGTCATCCGGAGGCAGAAATTGTTATAGTACAAAGTTGAAGCGCTATTTCTTATTAAATCTTTTAAATTAAGTATTTTTATAATCGCGTAAGGAAGCATCAGTCGCGTTCCACCGAATAAATAATACCCTACCCGAGCTGGGAAAGAAATGAAATGGTGGGTGTATTAAATTTACTGTGTACATAGTGGGCGGACCACGCCCATTTCTTACAAACTACAGAATATTCCTAACAGGATTACATATTCCAAATATTGATACTCTGGTCGACTTATTTACGACAGTAACTATAGGTACATATATATAAATTACCGCCTCTATGGTGGGCGGACCACGCCCATTTTTGGAGAATCTAAAGGCATTCTTACCAGCAATGAAGTAACTAAATATGTACGCTCTTGTCTATATATTATGGAAGTTATGAGGATTTTCAACTTACCGCCTATATAGTAGACGGACCACGCCCAGTTTTTCATAGGGCATGTAGAGCTGACATCTGAGCTTGAATACCAAATTTCATTCGTTTAAGTTTATAAAAAGTCAATTGAGAACCATTTTACCGAAAAAAATCTTACATACGACAAACATGGATGAACCTTTTTTCTGCCTCTTTTGCGAACAAATTTGTCGTATGTTAGCTTTTCTCGCATAAACGACAGATATTTACGCAAAAATTGAAAATTAGCCTACATACGACAAAATATGGTCTGAATATCTCGAAAACGGTAGGAGATATAAGAAATCTGAGAACGCCAATCGAATTACCTGGGTTTGGAACCCCCCATGCCATCCTTAACTCAAAATGCTTAATGCAGCAGCTGCGCGTTGGAAGTGGCTGCACCTAGGAACGTTCCCACCAGATACTACTGCGGAAAATGTAATCGATCATATTTCTACTTATGCTGGCATCGACAAGCAGTTTCTTGTTTGCTCTCATCTGGTCAAAAAAGGCGTTGACTGGAAATCTTTGACTGGGATTACCTTCAGATAAGGTGTCTCTTCTTCTTTCTACGAAAAGCTTATCAATCCCAATATTTGGCCCACAAATGTTAATGTGCGTCCCTTTACATTTTTTAAAAAAATCGGCGATCCTCAACCGGCAATTTGACCTCGTTGAGTGCAGAAACTGCCCAGCCGTCCAATAATAGCTTAGCTACTCTCTCAAGAAGATCTGAATTAGATTACTCTCTTAGGATTTATTATCAAAATGTATCTGGACTTCGGACTAAATCTTCGATTCTTCGCGCAGTCAGCTCGCACTTAGAGTACGATGCCTTTGTGCTTGTTGAGACATGGCTGAACTCCGATTTTTTTAGTGAAGAATTCTTTGATTCCAATTTATATACTGTTTTTCGCAAGGACAGAGACCCTACCAAAACAGGCTGTTCGAGAGGGGGCGGTGTGCTTATTGCAATTCGCCGGTCTCTCCGCGCTACTCTCACTACGCTGCATAATTCGGATTCTCTACTCGACCAGTTATGCGTGAGTGTTAGTGGCCCTTCTGGCTCTCTCGCTATCTGTGTCTCTTATATTCCTCCAACTAGCAATGAATCCCTGCACAAGGCTCACATAGATAACATTTTTAATCTATTTTTATATGACAGTGGTGATAAACATCTCTGCGTCTTAGGCGACTTCAACGTGAGTAAGGTTACCTGGACAAACAATGGTGATACTTTTCTCACTCCCTCCAATTTGAACAGTGCGTGTGATATCTACGTAATTGACACTCTCCTCAGCTTAGACCTTCAGCAAATAAATGGAGTTGTCAACAAGCTCAATCGTATTTTGGATCTTGTCTTTACTAGTAATGACCTAAACCCTAGCTTATCGGAATGTACGACTCCATTCTCTCCCCCGAGCTTGCACCACGTTGCATTAGTTGTTACCCTGGCATTCTATGAGTTCCGTCCTACAGCCCCTGTAATTAGCCCTACTCGCTATAACTACGCCAGGTGCGATTTCAGCTAATTAGATCGTCTCTTTTCGGAACTCGATTGGGATTCCTTATTCAATGGTATGGATGTCTCTGGCTGCTTTGACGTTTTCAAATGTAAAGTTACTGAAATTTGTCGCTCCAACATTCCTATGTTGCCCAGCAAAGTTTATAAGCTGCAATGGTTCACCCCTAGATTGAAAATGTTAAAAAACTTGCGTAATAAATTTCACAAGAAGTTTAAAGCATCGCACTCTCCTTTCCATGGTCAGAAATTTTCGCATTACAAGGGCGAGTTTAATAAGTTGAATATGCGTCTCTATCGAAACTATTTATCCACTTTCAAGTCCAATATTACTTCCTTCAAGATTCCCATCTCCCGGCCGTTGCCCCCAACCAAGATTGTCTTTTACCTCTTAATTTTGGATCCCTAGTCTTGTCCTCAGAGGATATTCTCCGTGGTATTTCTACTCTCAAATCTTCCCCCCAAACTGACGTTGATGGGTTGTCATTCTCTTATGTATCCACTTAAATATCTGTTCAACAAATCTCTGTCGATGGGCGTCTTCATTAGCACGTGGAAAGTCGCATCAATTACTCCAATTTTCAAAGCCGGCAATAAGAATAATATTAATAATTATAGGCCTATCTCCAAATTGTCATGTGTGTCAAAATTATTTGAGACTATTGTCAAGGAGAAGGTCTATTTCGCGGTCAAAAGCAATATCTGCCCCAATCAGCATGGATTTGTCCCGGGTCGGTCCACGGTCTCTAATCTTGCGACGTTCTCTCATGACTGCATTTCTGCCTTTAATGATGGATATCAGGTGGATACAGTCTATACTGACTTCTCTAAAGCTTTCGATAGGGTCTCGCACAGCATCCTGGTCTGTAAACTAGCCCAGTTTGGTCTCCATTCCACATTCTTGGAATGGATCCGATCTTATCTACAGAATAGGCAATATGTTGTTGACGTTGATGGCACTTGCTCTAGACCATTCTCTGCCTCTTCTGGTGTCCCACAAGGCAGTGTACTCGGTCCTTTGCTCTTCCTGCTCTTCATCAATGATATCAGTGGTTGTTTTTCCAAGGCCGAATTCCTGCTATACGCTGATGATCTGAAAATTTATACCATTGTCCGTAACTCTTCCGATATAGGCGTTCTACAGTCCGAGTTAGATAACGTTAATCTATGGTGCACCAGTAACCACCTGCCCTTAAACTTAAAAAAATGCTTTCACATGACCTTTTCCAGGTCGGCTGCCGCCTTCCAGTCCTCTTATCACATTGCCAATACGCCTCTCGAAAGAGTGTCCGAGTTCGCTGACCTTGGAGTCATTTTTGAAGTGATAACTTTTTATGGGAGGGTAAACCGCTTCGTTACGTAACGCGTTACGGTGCCAGTCTGTCTGGCTTCCCTCTCTCTCACGCATACGGCAGCGGTACGCGGGCCCCTCCTCTCTCACTCTAACCCACAGCGCTTAGCTGTTTTTCGGACAGACGCTTTTGTTGGCTGAGCTGCCGACATGCAGAAGAAGAGCACATGCACACGACTTTCATAACACCATGCAAAATACGAAAATCAGCCGCAAAAAATGCTAGTTCGGCTCATTTGAGTACGAAAACCGAACGAACCAAGCCATTGAGTCGTGCGATCAGGGGTGCAAACTCAGTCAAAGCCAATTCTCTCAAATGCTTAAAAAATTCTCCCATGGGAATTGGCACTTCAGCCACATTTTCATTCAAAATAATGGTAGTAAAAAACATAAATCAATAAATAAAACAGTATGGCTGAGTTCCAAAATGCTGTAATACAAAACAACAGCATTTTGTTAAGAATATGTAGAAAAAGAGTTCGAATTCCCACAAAATGGGAGAATTTTCTCACAGTAAGCAGCCCTCGTTATATTTACTTTGAGTTTGCAATTTCTTGTAGCAGAGCGGTTCTCTGAGAGGACGAGCCAAAATTTTATGAGATGCGCACTCTATTATATTAACATACTCTTTGCTACCACCGTTTTTGAAAGTGATTATAAAAAATATGATGAAACAAGCAGAAGATAATTCTCGGAACATTGCAGAATCTCCTTATTATTGTCAATATATATATATCTCCAAAACAAAGTATTTCAAGTATCATTCAATTTATTCATAAACAGCTTTTAATTTATACACTAGAAGGTTCTGCTTTACTTAATGAAAATTATCATAAAATTCCGTTAATTTTGACTGGAGATTTTAATGTTAATTTTGCTGCTGATCGAGCTAAAAATTTAGTATCGTTTCTACAATCCAAACTACAATTGAAAATGATTAATAAGCCAGAAGAAGCTACAACAAGTCATGGAACTGTACTTGATGCAGTCTTTGCAAGATTTTTAGATGACATACAATGTAAAAATTTCGTTGCTTATTATAGCTACCATAAGCCAATTGTTACTTTTATAGGATTGAATAATGATACTAATAATATACTTACACAAAATTCTAATGTACATATTGAAGAATTGTAACTGAGAATTAAATATATTTTATAATCAATAAAAGATTTTATTGATGAATAACCTTTCCTCACATTATCATGTTGACATGCATGAAATTTAAGTAATAACCTAAGCTTTTCTCAAGTTAAAAAATTTCAATATTAAATAGTTTAACTTGGATTAGTTTAAGTTATCACTTCTGTCGAGCGTCCCGAGACGCACACATTTTTTTACTCTAAGCCGTCGTTTATGAGTCATATCAACTCCACTATCTCGAAGGCTTATTCAATGCTAGCTTTTGTTCGTCGTAATAGCACTGAATTTTCTGATCCCTACACATTTAAGCTCTTGTATACTTCCCTGGTTCGCTCCCGGTTGGAGTATGCATCTTTTATCTGGAATCCATTTTATATGTCTCACTCCACCCGCATTGAACGAATCCAAAAATATTTTCTGAGTTTTGGTCTTCGATCCCTGAAGTTTACCGATCCCATTCCACCCTACTCGGCGCGTTGCTCACTGATTAATCTAAAGTCCCTTGAAAGTAGAAGGACAATTTTATCTCTGCCGTTTGTCCATGGTATCATTACTGGCACGGTTGACAGTCCCTACCTTCTCAGCCTAATTGCCTTCAACGTTCCCTCTATCGTATTACGTCACTATGCTTTGTTTGTTATTCCCTCTTGCAGGACTAATTATGCCTCGAACGCGCCTGTGGTTCGGTCTCTGTCTGAATTCAACAAAATCTCAACCGCTTGTGGTTTAGATCTTTCCATCTCGAGTTTTGCTTTAAAAAAATTGTTAAACTTATATTATAATTAATGTTCTAATTCACCATTTGTTATTTGCTTCCTTAAGTATACTTATATTGTGTTAATCTAGTCTGTAAGGTTCTAGCCATAGGCTGAATTTACAACTAAATAAATAAAAATCTAAAAAAATCGACATACAACAAGTATTGCATCAAGCGGCGATTTGTCAACCAGTTACCACAATATTTTATTTAAATTATTTTTTGCAAATAGATTCTAGTAATGAAAGATATTTTGAATATGGATATTAAGCGCAGAAGCTTTTATTGATAGTAAGATACTGGTGACTTCGAAACAATTTATTTTCTACCTTTTAGTACATTAAATGAATTAAAGCTTATTTTTAAAAAGTTTTTATACCCTACACCTATGGTAATAGGGTATAATAACTTTGTGCGAAAATTGTAACGCATTAAAGGAGCCTTCCTAGGTATAGACATAAGTATATAGAAATGATCAGAAACACTTTCTCTTTTCATTTCCGGTTGTCCGTCTGTCCGTCTGTCTGTCTGTCTGTCTGGGTGTCCGTGCGCACAGGAGAGAAAGAAGGAGTTGTCCGATTTATACCAAATTTGGCACACAGTCGCAGTGAACCTCCCACTACTTCAAGTTCCGAGATTAGCCAAATCGGTTGAAGAACACGCCCACTATAGGCCTGTAAGTCCCAATACCCCGGATTTTTTTCGGTTAAATAGCTATATTTTGTCTAATTACTCATGGAAAAGAACTGTACTTGGTATTCAAGTTAAGGGTTTGGTTTTCTATGTCCTACGAAAAAATGGGCGTGGTCCGCCCACTATATAGGCGGTAAGCTAAAAATCCTCATAACTTCAGTAAGATATACATCAGACAGAGCGTCTATATTTGGTCAGTTCATTACTGGTGAGAATACCTTTTAATTCCCCAAAAATGGGCATGGCCCGCCCACTATGGGGGCGGTAAATTAAATATATCGATCATTTCGGTTGAACACCTTCCAGAGCATCAACTTTTGGCATAAATAGTCCTATTAGGAATATATTGTAGTCTGCTAAAAATGGGCGTGGTCCGTCCACTATGTAGGCGGTAAATTAAATGCACCCACAATTTCTGTGGATTATCACCCCACTTGGGAACTTGGTGTAGGGTATTACTCTGTCGGTGAAACCCGACTGATTCTTCCTTACTTGTTTTTATATAATATTATTTTCTACTTTTTCGTCTCCCATAAATTCAAATTTAGAGCTCTGAAATCTTAAATCAAATCAAAATTCTCAAAGGAAAAAGAAGGCACCATTTCCATCAGCAATTGGATTCACTTCCTTCTGTTGGGGGTTCAGCAGTGGTACATTCGTTAAAACTAACTGGTTCAATGCATCTCGATCGTATTCACGCTCACGTTTCAATTCTTGATTGAAACCGCCGTTCATTCCACGACATGGCGTTGGCATTCCTAACTTGATT
The DNA here is from genome assembly GCA_963457695.1 of Neria commutata. Classification (NCBI taxonomy): domain Eukaryota; kingdom Metazoa; phylum Arthropoda; class Insecta; order Diptera; family Micropezidae; genus Neria; species Neria commutata. Next base: position 1,695,629 of record OY735250.1, read on the forward strand.
ACTGGTGCACATGAGGTAAAACATATCTTCGAGCAAAAACAAAGCCTGATTATCTATCTCCTCATTCACCTCGAAATCGGGATTCCTTAACTGACCTGTGATCGATTTGTCAGTCTTGTACCACAGTTCACATTGATTCGATGGGAAGCATGCATATTTGCATAATGACAGCATATCCCAATGAGTATCAGATGTTTGAAAAGCGCCAAGCCCCTTATCCTACGCCCATAAAATTTACCAGTGGGACGACACATCCCAGAGGCGACTGAATACGAAATTTCAATGCTGCACGACTTTTAGTTCCTAAACTATTCTATATAAACGATTTTGTTTGTATGGGCGGTGCCACGCCCACTTGTCCACTGCCCGCCTTATTTTCTCAGTAGAAGGATATGGGTATGTAGTAAGTTCCTACCGAGTTTCATTGATGTGTGATGTGTAGTTCTAAAGTTATACACAAATCTGGAGTTGGTAAAAAAGTGCCACGCCCCTTATCCTACACCCATAAAATTTTAGCAGTGGGACGACACATCCAAGAGGCGACTGCATACGAAATTTCAATGCTGCACGACCTTTAGTTCCAAAGGTAATCGAGATCAAAAATTTTGTTTGTATGGGGGTGCCACGCCCCCTTATCCAGTGCCCCCCTTATTTTCTCAGTAGAAGGATATGGATATCTAGTAAGTTCCTACCGAGTTTCATTGATGTGTGATGTGTAGTTCGAAAGTTATACACAAATCTGGAGTTGATAAAAAAGTGCCACGCCCCTTATCCTACGTCCATAAAATTTATTGATTCATGTATTGGGCTCGTGTTTAGGCATGTATGCAAAGTTTCAGATCTCTAAGTAGTGGGGAAGTGGGTGAAAAATTGATTACTAGATTTGACGACATACATACAAACATACCGGATGTGAACCTAATATAAAGCTTATAAAAAAACGTTTGTGCGTATGTATGTTGCAGCATCACGGCTGAACCACAGAAGCGATCGACCTTATACTCACAACATATGTTCGTGAGGTGCTCTGAATGTTAGACCATCCTAAGTGTTGCCACGGTGGCGGTTTTTCGAAAATTCTTATTTATGGACCGATTTGGCTCAAATTCACACCATATAATACTAAAGTTGACAGAAAGTCATCGACAAAATTTGAACCCGATAGCTGTTGTCGGGGTGGAAATATTCACGAAAACGTATTCTCCTGTGCATAATTTTCATATTTTAAAAAAAATTCCTACCATAATTGATATACATACTTTCAAAACAAATCTTAGAATAAAATAATTATTTTAGGAAGAACAACGTTTGCCGGGACAGCTAGTTTAATATATTTAATTTAATAGGAGTACTTTTCCTTGCCCGTCTGGTCTGGTCTGTTCTTGTTTTCGTTGCTTTCGGTTGAATAGCAGCACTCCTCCTTGCCCGTCTGTCCCCGGAACATTAGTTGATGTATTTGATGTGATTTAATGAAATATCTATACAATATTATTTGAACGGGCCTAAATCAGGCATAAATCCAGGTCATTACAGATTTCGTGTTCTATAAATACGTCAAAATTATATAAAATGCGATTAAACAGCTCCTGGCCCATCTGTCCCTACGTGCTTCTTCTTTTTCTGTCTGTGCTCTGATTGGCTACTGCAGTTTCGCTAATAACTTTGTCTAAGTAAAATTTTTTATATGTTTATGATTGCTTCATGTATTGTCAGCATTTTTACGCATGTATGCAAAGTTTCAGATCTCTAAGTAATCGGGAAGTGTTAATGGCAAAACCTTCTTTAAAATGGAATTCTTCCAAGTGGAACAAATTATTTTTATTTTGCAATAATTTATACATATTTAAACACTTTATTTCTTCTCGTGAGAATTTGTGATTTTTGAGTTGACTCTTTTGTAATCAATGTGCGATATCACAGCTTCAAACAGCTATATTTTCCAGTTGCCTAATGTGAGTCACGACGCCGTGTATCCCTGGTTGTAGGACACATATAGTACCTACTTCTTCTAGAAAGATAATCATATAAAGTGGGTCTGGCAGTCAACGAGGGTAGCAGTAAGAAATGCCTTCAGCCGGCCGCCGAGCGAGCAAATCACGCCCTGCCCCCACCGCCCGCAGCAGCATCCTCGACAAACACAGTGCAATACAATAAGTGTGGCGAGCGCGCACAGAAGAAAAGGACGAAGGACGAAGCAACAGCATGACAGTAAGCAGTGTGTTGGCAGCATTTGACAGGACAAGGGTTGCCACCCTCCGCTGTTAAAGAAGTCCTTGTTGCAACAATAGTAGTAACCAGAGCGCAAGTGCAATAGTTGTGTGCGATCGGGAACGGGTGGGAAGTGCTTGGAATAGGGATGTGATTATTACTTGTCTACAGCGCTGTGAAGCAGGCAACACAGGTCCATGCAATATTTGCATGAAATGCGCAAAATGCTCAAAATTAATTTTGTAAATGTAGAAAATACTTTTCCCCGAGTAGACAAAGCGGAGGGAACTAATCTTCTAGAGTCTAGACCCTAGAATGTAAATATCGAAGAAAAAAGCATTGTCTATCAGTCCATGGCCAAAGTAGATATTTAACTGGAAAATGTTCTAATGATTTCAGTTTAGAGAGGTCCCCAAATAAAATAAAATTTCTTTGAATTCGGGCTTAAAATGTGACATATGAGGAAATCCTTAGTTGCCGACGTTCGATCTCCATCGTAAAGACTTCAGAGGAGATTAATTAATAGCATAAGTTAATAGCAAAAGATTTTGTTTATAGAGATAAGAAGAACAAGTAAGGAAGTATCAGTAGGGTTTCACCGACAGAGTAATACCCTACACCATGTTCCCAAGTAGGGTGATAATTCACTGAAATTGTGGGTGCATTTGATTTACAACCTACATAGTGGGCGGACCACGCCCATTTTTTATACGGCATGTAGAGCCGATATCTGAACTTAAGAACCAAATTTCCTTTATGTAAAATCATAAATATGTAGTCAATTGAGAGCTATTCTACCGAAAAAATTTTCCGCCTATATAGTGGGCGGACCACGCCCATTTTTTCGTATAACATAGATGACCGACCCTTTAACTTGAATACCAAGTATTATTCTTTTGAATGAGCAATTAGACAAATTATAGCAATTTAATCGAAAAAATCCCGAGGTAGTGGGACTTACAGGCCCATTGAAGGCGTGTCCTTCAACCGATTTAATAAATTTTAACACTCTACCTAACCCGAGGTTCACAGTGATAGTGTACCAAATTTGGTCCAAATCGGACAACTCCTTCTTTCTTTTTTTTCGGACACGCAGACAGACGGACAGACAGACAGACAGACAGACGGACACACGGACAGACTGACAGACGGACAACCGGAAATCAAAAGAGAAAGTGATTCTGATCATTTCTATACACTTATGTCTATACCTAGGACGGCTCCTTTAATGCGTTACAATTTTCGCACAAAGTTATTATACCCTATTACCATAGGTGTAGGGTATAAAAAGGTAATTTTTTTGAAAAAAGTAAAATGGGAAAAAATATTTCTTTAAAGAATTTGAAAAGGAACATTTCCAAAAAATTTTAGAAACTTAAAGTTTTAATTTTCAGTTGATATTTTCGTTGATCTGTCTATAGCTTAAGAAAAAAATATTTAATTTTAGTATTAGAGGATAGAGGTTATTATGAGAGAATATAAAAATATTTTAGTCGCTTTCAATGAGAGCCGTCACTACTCCATGAGCATAGTGTTATCGAAAATTGCATGAAACAAAAACTTTAGTTTATCTGGAGTGAGCATGGTGAACCTGCCTTCAAATGTAGGAACCATTAAACATCTAGGCAATATCTACATAAAATTTATTCCTTCAATAAAAAGATGCTCTTTTAAATTAGCTTTCAAGCGAATATTGAACGTAGATAGAAGTGCAACTCTCTTGATTTGTTGTACAACTTCATAAAGTGGACAACAATAATCGGCAAAATTTGAAAAACATAAAAAAACGCTGGTAATGCTGAACACCATCAGACTCTCGTAGTTGTTTAGGTATGTCGATAAATACTTTAACTACCAAATCGACAAATTTCTGCGCTGGAAATTTTCGCACAGTATAACGAAAGGAAGTATTTCTATAAATCGTTCTACCATTTGCCATATTTCATTAACTTCGGATCAAAAATAATCGCGATGTAGTAAATTGAATACTTACTCCAATCAATATGGCTAGTAATTCTTATTTTAATAATAAAATCAAAACACTCACCAGCATTCACCATGTGCGATTGCGATCGTTCCACGAGAGCTTCAGTATTTGTAACTATGGGGGAAGAAAACAAAATAACTTCTTAAACTTTTTTAAATCAATAAATGAAGCTCTATGTATAACAGAGTAATAAGAAATCCTTTCGCACCCCAATGACACCGGCAGACTCAGGACGCACATTTCCCACTCTCTGCGCACTGCCACGAATAGCGTCCTTGGTTTCCAACGCCCACTACCGCGGAGCCAATGGTACGAAGAGAAGTGTCGCCAGGCTCCCGCAACAGGATATTAGTTCTGTCGAACATACTGTTTGAAAGAATTAAGCCAGCCTCCAAGCATTTATTGGACCTTAGCAGTGTGGCTTTCGGCCTGGCAAGTTCACCATATCCACACACCATGCCAAATCCTTGAGAAGACCCTCGAATATAAAAACAAGTAAGGACGCATCAGTCGGGTTTCACCGACAAAGTAATACCCTACACCAAGAAACCGAGTGGGCGGACCACGCCCATTTTTCACAAACTAAAAGATATTCCTAATAGTGCTTGGAATAGGGATGTGATTATTACTTGTCTACAGCGCTGTGAAGCAGGCAACACAGGTCCATGCAATATTTGCATGAAATGCGCAAAATGCTCAAAATTAATTTTGTAAATGTAGAAAATACTTTTCCCCGAGTAGACAAAGTGGAGGGAACTAATCTTCTAGAGTCTAGACCCTAGAATGTAAATATCGAAGAAAAAAGCATTGTCTATCAGTCCATGGCCAAAGTAGATATTTAACTGGAAAATGTTCTAATGATTTCAGTTTAGAGAGGTCCCCAAATAAAATAAAATTTCTTTGAATTCGGGCTTAAAATGTGACATATGAGGAAATCCTTAGTTGCCGACGTTCGATCTCCATCGTAAAGACTTCAGAGGAGATTAATTAATAGCATAAGTTAATAGCAAAAGATTTTGTTTATAGAGATAAGAAGAACAAGTAAGGAAGTATCAGTAGGGTTTCACCGACAGAGTAATACCCTACACCATGTTCCCAAGTAGGGTGATAATTCACTGAAATTGTGGGTGCATTTGATTTACAACCTACATAGTGGGCGGACCACGCCCATTTTTTATACGGCATGTAGAGCCGATATCTGAACTTAAGAACCAAATTTCCTTTATGTAAAATCATAAATATGTAGTCAATTGAGAGCTATTCTACCGAAAAAATTTTCCGCCTATATAGTGGGCGGACCACGCCCATTTTTTCGTATAACATAGATGACCGACCCTTTAACTTGAATACCAAGTATTATTCTTTTGAATGAGCAATTAGACAAATTATAGCAATTTAATCGAAAAAATCCCGAGGTAGTGGGACTTACAGGCCCATTGAAGGCGTGTCCTTCAACCGATTTAATAAATTTTAACACTCTACCTAACCCGAGGTTCACAGTGATAGTGTACCAAATTTGGTCCAAATCGGACAACTCCTTCTTTCTTTTTTTTCGGACACGCAGACAGACGGACAGACAGACAGACAGACAGACAGACGGACACACGGACAGACTGACAGACGGACAACCGGAAATCAAAAGAGAAAGTGATTCTGATCATTTCTATACACTTATGTCTATACCTAGGACGGCTCCTTTAATGCGTTACAATTTTCGCACAAAGTTATTATACCCTATTACCATAGGTGTAGGGTATAAAAAGGTAATTTTTTTGAAAAAAGTAAAATGGGAAAAAATATTTCTTTAAAGAATTTGAAAAGGAACATTTCCAAAAAATTTTAGAAACTTAAAGTTTTAATTTTCAGTTGATATTTTCGTTGATCTGTCTATAGCTTAAGAAAAAAATATTTAATTTTAGTATTAGAGGATAGAGGTTATTATGAGAGAATATAAAAATATTTTAGTCGCTTTCAATGAGAGCCGTCACTACTCCATGAGCATAGTGTTATCGAAAATTGCATGAAACAAAAACTTTAGTTTATCTGGAGTGAGCATGGTGAACCTGCCTTCAAATGTAGGAACCATTAAACATCTAGGCAATATCTACATAAAATTTATTCCTTCAATAAAAAGATGCTCTTTTAAATTAGCTTTCAAGCGAATATTGAACGTAGATAGAAGTGCAACTCTCTTGATTTGTTGTACAACTTCATAAAGTGGACAACAATAATCGGCAAAATTTGAAAAACATAAAAAAACGCTGGTAATGCTGAACACCATCAGACTCTCGTAGTTGTTTAGGTATGTCGATAAATACTTTAACTACCAAATCGACAAATTTCTGCGCTGGAAATTTTCGCACAGTATAACGAAAGGAAGTATTTCTATAAATCGTTCTACCATTTGCCATATTTCATTAACTTCGGATCAAAAATAATCGCGATGTAGTAAATTGAATACTTACTCCAATCAATATGGCTAGTAATTCTTATTTTAATAATAAAATCAAAACACTCACCAGCATTCACCATGTGCGATTGCGATCGTTCCACGAGAGCTTCAGTATTTGTAACTATGGGGGAAGAAAACAAAATAACTTCTTAAACTTTTTTAAATCAATAAATGAAGCTCTATGTATAACAGAGTAATAAGAAATCCTTTCGCACCCCAATGACACCGGCAGACTCAGGACGCACATTTCCCACTCTCTGCGCACTGCCACGAATAGCGTCCTTGGTTTCCAACGCCCACTACCGCGGAGCCAATGGTACGAAGAGAAGTGTCGCCAGGCTCCCGCAACAGGATATTAGTTCTGTCGAACATACTGTTTGAAAGAATTAAGCCAGCCTCCAAGCATTTATTGGACCTTAGCAGTGTGGCTTTCGGCCTGGCAAGTTCACCATATCCACACACCATGCCAAATCCTTGAGAAGACCCTCGAATATAAAAACAAGTAAGGACGCATCAGTCGGGTTTCACCGACAAAGTAATACCCTACACCAAGAAACCGAGTGGGCGGACCACGCCCATTTTTCACAAACTAAAAGATATTCCTAATAGGTCTGTATATAGCAAATATAGACACTCTGCTCTGAGGGTCTATATCGGTATATATAATTTACCGCCTTCATGGTGGGCGGACCACGCCCATTTTCTTATATGGGATGGAGTACCTAAATCTAAACTAGGGAACCAAATTTTAATCGTTTAAATGAATAAGTAGTCAATTGAGAGCCATTTTACCGGAAAATTGTTGCCGCAGTGGGCGGACCACACCCATTTTTTGGTATTTTGCAGAAGGTCCACACCTCACCTTAAATATCAAGTATTATTCTTTTGAATGAGTAATTAGACAAATTATAGCAATTTATTCGAAAAAAACCCGAGGTAGTGGGACTTACAGGCCTATTGTGGGCGTGTCCTTAAACCGATTTGACTAATTTTAACATTTTACCTAACCCGAGGTTCACTGTGATAGTGCACCAAATTTGGTCCAAATCGGATAACTCCTTCTTTCTTTTTTTTCGGACATGCAGACAGACGGACAGACAGACAGACGGACACACGGACAGACTGACAGACGTACAACCGGAAATCAAAAGAGATAGTGATTCTGATCATTTCTATATACTTATGTCTATACCTAGGACGGCTCCTTTAATGCGTTACAATTTTCGCACAAAGTTATTACACCTATTACCATAGGTGTAGGGTATAAAAACCGCTGAATTAAAAATTTTCAAGTTTTCGATGCCGAAATTCAAGGGCTGACATGTGTTTTTAGTCCTAGTCGATGTGCTTGTGTGAAGCAATTTGTATGTATGTATGTATGTCAGTGTGTTAGAGGGAGGCAAGCAAGATTGGCACGCGCCGACCGAGTTTATTACAACAAGATGATAAATGTTAAACGATAACGGGCACGGGCACGCAACACGAACACAAACACACCCGACAGCAAGCTGAGTGAGCTGCAGCAGCAGAGGTCTTGCTGATGCCCACAAAGCCGAGGAGGTCCGCTGCCTTTACCTGGGCACAAATTCACACACACGCGCTCAGGTAAGAGTATATCGCTTATCGCCCATAACATTTCATCGTCAACGCAAATCTTGCTAAAAAGCAAAAAACCAACAAATAAATACAACACAGGCGAAAAAGCGGAAGCAAACGCAGCTCAGCAAGAAATGTAGCTAGGAAGCATTGATAAAGCAGAACAATTATTTCGGCATTAACCCATTGCCGTTTCGAATAGAAAACGATTTAAAAATGAACAAAAATTACGAAATCTTTAAATATTGAAAAAGGCAATATAAGGCTGCTTTCGATTTCTCGATGCGGAATTGCCTACACGCCAGAATGTCTGCACTCGGTATACATGTAAAACTGCGGAGGCTCTGCAGGATGACGTTGATCAACTCAAATTTCCCTTAACTTACGAAAGACTCTTCGATCCTTTGGACACCATGAGAAACTTTAGGGAAGGTCATCCCCTATCTTAGGACCGGTTGAATTTACTAATGGAGAGCGTATCCGGTCTGCCTCGCAATTGCACCATTTTATTCAAAAGTGTCCAGCTCTTGGGGTACGCCGATGATATTGATATCGTCAGTATCACTAAACGACATATTACCGCTGCTTTCGAAAGAAAATCAGCCAAAGTGGGTCCGGGGTCAACCAAGGCAAAACGAAGTATAAGGTTTCTCCAAGAAACTATACCTTCGAAGCTGCCAATATCTTGGCACCGTCATTACCACCAATAATGATGTCAGCTTGGAGATAAAGCGGAGAATAACTCTTGGCAATAGGTGCTACTACGAACTCGGTAAGCAATTGAGAAGTAGGGTCCTCTCTCGACTGACGAAACTTACTCTATATAAGAAGCTTATCATCCCCGTATTGTTTTGTGGCGCTGAAGCATGAGTGATATCGCAGACTGATGCTTCACTTGGAGTGTTTTTAATTTGTAGAAAATCGTGTATTTACATACATATGTATGTATGTAGAAAATTGCGCTTAACACTGATGATTTAATTGATTTATAAGAAGAATAATTTATTAGGACTAAGTTCTCCATAGAAAAGATAATAATATTATATAAAAAAAACTTTTTAAAAATAAGCTTCTATTCATTTAATGTACTAAAAAGTAGAATATAAATTGCTTCCAAGTCACCTGTATCTTACTATCCATAAAAGCTTGGGGCGCTCATGTGTTCAAAATTTGTCAACCAATTGATACAATATTTAATCGAATTCAGATCTCTAAGTAGTCGGGAAGTGGGTGTAAGATTGATTACTAGATTTGAGGACAACCCGGAAGGCAAGTTAATAGAAAGCTTATAAAAACGTAATATTTCTAGCTTAATAGATAAATGACAGCTGCCTGATTTAAGGGCTGGCCATTATAGCAAACTTGAATTTGAATTACTCCTGGCATATGTACATTGAGGCCTTTCAATTTTAGGTGTCGCAAGTTGTAGGCTTGCCAAAAGTCCTCTTTCCCATAGTGCACAGTGTAAACTAATATCTTCGATTTCTTCCGAAAGCACGCTGAAAGATCAAGGGAAATAACTGCTCATGCGCAGCAGAACTCACTTACAAACAAATACATTGTTCGAGTACTGACCCTTCCCGCTCAAAAAAAGCAAAACTCAAATAGATAAGTAAAAAGTTCGCTGTTGCTGTTGAATAATAAGCACGGCAATGAAATGGTAGTTAAGCAATTCGAGCTAATTGAAATCACGCGCACGCACACACTCACCGAGCAACAGCAACATAACTTTACTACATACGGTCGCAATTTAATAGCGCCTGCCCGTATGTTAATTTCGAAATAATAACACGAAATAAATAAAATCCCATGAAAGTGTAGCCACTGAAGGAAACGGTGTCACTACTTACGCTTGTTGAGCAGCATAGCACCACAAACAACAACAGTAACACCAACACCAATGGCACAGCGATGCCGTTCGTAATTGGGGTTAGCACGTACGCACGCATCGGTGTACGAGTTCGGATCCGAGCCGAATTCCAAAATGTGTCGTGTTATTTGCGTATGAGGTTTTTTACATACCTAACAAATTTATGATTGGAAGCCTTCAAAGAGATCTACGACTATGAGTGTATGCGTGTGTTTATGCCTGCCTTCCAGGGGAACGATTGTTACTGATTTCCACAAGAAGAACGTCTGTTAATTGCATAGAATTAGAGCATACATACATATGTATGTACTTAACTGGCAAAATGCACAAAGGCCCTAACCAAATTTTTTTCAAAACGTTTTTTTACAGTTTCTGAAGCCTATATTACAATATATGTATAAATGTACCTCCTCACAAGGTATTACATAGAGTCGTAAAGCCAAAAATTACGATTTTATACCTAATATAAAAAAGCCCTATCTATGTATGTGCATACATATGTACATACATGCTTTGAAATTTTATAATTAGGGTATTCACAGTTTCCTTCTAAATTTCCCATCTGGCAACTTCAGCACGATAGTAAAATAAAACTGTGAGCGTCCCTGTTTCGTGGACTATTCTTAATTTGCCACAATCGCATTACAAGTGTTTTCTAAAGCTATTATTAAGGATTTATTACTCTCGCAAAAACCAATATTCCATCAAAATGGAAGTAGTGTGTGATTATTCTCTGAGAACTAAAAAAAAAATTTGCCTTATATCTGTTCCCATTTTCGCGAATAAAGACACTTCCACTCCCAATAGAGTTGGAAAATCTGCTAAATTTAGATATCGGTAGGTACATGTAGTTAAAATCACTGAAGTGAACAAGTTCACTTAAATTTAGTACGTAGTTCACTTCTTCATAAGTGACACTTAACGGATTCTAGTTCGATTCCAAGCAGACACATACAAAAATAATATTATCTATAAAAACAAGTAAGGAAGCATCAGTCGGGTTTCACCGACAGAGTAATACCCTACACCAAGAAACCTATATTCCTAATAGGACTGTATATAGCAAATATTGACACTCTGGAAGGTCTACAGTAGAAATTATCGGTATATTAAATTTACCGCCCCATACTGGGCGAACCACGCCCATTTTTGGAGAATATAAAGACATTCTCACGTGCAATGAAGTGATTAAATATGGATGCTCTGGTGTGTATGTGACAGAATTTATGAGGATTTTAAGCATACCGCCTATATAGTGGGCGGACCACGCCCATTTTCTTATATGGCATATAGGACCTATATCTAAGCTTGGGAACCAAATTTCATTCGTTTAAATGCATAAGTAGTCAATTGAGAGCAATTTTACCAGAAAATTGTTGCCGCGGAGCGGACAAAGTGAGCGGACCACGCCCATTTTTTGGTATTTTGCAGAGGGTCCACACTTCACCTTAAATACCAAGTATTATTCATTTGAATGAGTAATTAGACAAATTATAGCAATTTAATCGAAAAAAACCCGAGGTAGTGGGACTTACAGGCCCGTTGTGGGCGCGTACTTCGGGTGATTTTGCTAATCTCAGAACTTAAAGTAGTGGAAGGTTCACTGCGACTGTGTACCAAATTTGGTCCAAATCGGACCACTCCTTCTTTCTCTCCTGCGCCAACGGACAGCCAGACAGAGACAGACAGACAGACGGACAACCGGAAATCAAGACAGAAAGTGATTCTAAGCATTTCCATATACTTATGTCTATACCTAGGACGTCTCCTTTAATGCGTTACAATTTTCGCACAAAGTTATTATACCCTATTACCATAGGTGTAGGGTAGAAAAACACGTGTGCTTAGACCACACGGCTGAAGTAAAACTTCTTTTGGACAATTGCATTGAATTCGTGCTTTGTTTTTATTTTTGCTTGATTGTGGATGTTTACGTTTCCTAAATGAATTCAACACTTCTAGTGGTACACATTTTATTTTTTTAATTCAGTAATATCATTTTCATCAATTACATCTGAAATTGCGATATTTGATTCTAAAGTAGGAACAATTCTTAAGATTCCGCGAGAAAACTGAAATGGGATTTTTGCTCGGTCGCAATTGTATTTTATCATGCAGGAATTGGATAAAAGATTTGGAATCTTTAAACGCGAAATTGAGGTGGAAATCTTCAGCTAAAATTCTTGCTGAATTGTTCATGCGCATTCTTATTTCTTTCGCATAACATCGTAATTGGCTTTGACAATAGAATTATTCGAAAGTGATTAATTATTGCTATGATCATTGACCACAACATTTATTTCATCATGAAATACAAAAATAATTGGTGTTAATATTTGCTGATTTGTGGCGCCGCGTATGGCGCCGCGATTTACAAAATACCGCACCTAAGGGATAGTTCCCGGCTTTTATTTAAACAATAAAATATGTAACAATTTTACGGAGTTAATTATTGCTCGTACCGATGTCGTTGGCAATCCATAGGAGAGAGAGTGATTCAAATTAAGTTGGCTGCGGTTGTGGCTGTAACAGCTGTTTCAACTTCCACTGACAGTGTGAATTCGTTGCCGAATTCGGTGCGGGCAGCGGTTGCTGCTAGTGGCGCTTCGTTGTGGAATTCGGTGCGTGCAGCGGTTGCTGCTGGTGGCGCTTCGTTGCAGAATTCGGTGCGGGCAGCGGTTGCTGCTGGTGGCGCTTCGTAGTGGAATTCGGTGCGTGCAGCGGTTGCTGCTGGTGGCGCTTCGTTGCAGAATCCGGTGCGGGCAGCGGTTGCTGCTGGTAGCGCTTCGTTGAGGAATTCGGTGCGTGCAGCGGTTGCTGCTGGTGGCGCTTCGTTGCTGAATTCGGTGCGGGCAGCGGTTGCTGCTGCGGCGCTTAGTTGCAGGATTCGGTGCGTGCAGCGGTTGTTGCTGTGCCGCTTCGTCGCACGATTCGGTGCGTGCAGCGGTTGCTGCTGTGGCGCTTCGTTGCAGAATTTGGTGTGTGCAGCGGTTGCTGCTGTGGCGCTTCGTTGTTGAGTCGTTTCGATGTTGCTCTCGTGCCGGCGGTTGCCTCAACATCACCGGCATTGTTGTTTAATGGACGTTTCCAGGTGCACGGCGAACGAAAATTCTGTGCGTCGGTGCTGATCGTTCTACAGACCGCATGGTGCTCAAATTCTGAGGTTATGCAAGCTGCTGTCGACCGGGAGCACTCTTTTCGTGTTATGCGATACTCACGTCGGGGGTCACCAAAAGTGGCGCCGCGTATGGCGCCGCGATTTACAAAATACCACTCGTAAGGGATAGCTCCCGGCTTTTATTTAAACAATGAAATATGTAAAAATTTTACGGAGTTAATTATTGCTCGTACCGATGTCGTTGGCAATCCATAGAAGAGAGAGTGATTGAAATTAAGTTGGCTGCGGTTGTGGCTGTAACAGCTGTTTCAACTTCCACTGACAGTGTAAGGGCGCTGCGGTTGCTAGCAGGGCCCATAGATTTAGCTATTTTCACTTCGGTTATCTTAGTTTGTGCACGGGGTTACACTTAGCTTATTCTTTACAATATGCCGGCAGAGGCGCAGTTTCACGATGAAGCTAGTCGAATCCAATAAGAAAATAAGTACTTCCGTTACACAAAGAAGTTTTACTTCAAAAATCTTTTAAAAAACAAGCTTTCATTCATATAATGTACTAAAGAGCAAAATTTTTTCCAAGTCACTTGTATCTTACTATCAACACTAGCTTGGAGCACTCAAATGTTCAAAATCTAGGTCTAAACGCCAGCTATATATTTTTATGCATGGAGCATTTTCCTTTGATAATTTCAGAATTTTAGCTTTTGATAAATATGCCTACATTTGTGCAAGAACCATTTTCTTTTACTTATCAGCAAATTTGATTTATTGCGTTCTTATTATTAACTTTTATTGCATTTATGTATATTAATAGCTGTTTGTCCTTTATTTATTTAAAAATTCCTTACAATTTTAATCACAGATACGAATCAATTTGCCAATGGTTTTGTTTCGATGTGGCATGCGACATTTTTCATTATCAGAGACGTTCTGCAATTTTTGGTTAAACAAAAAAACCTAAAAAACCATTTATTCAAGCCCTTCTCTATCCAACTATAAAAAAAGCTTTGGGCTAAATGAGCATTGGATGTTGACCACAATATCGCTTTCAGTTATAAGGCGCGTGTTTCATCTCGGACTTATTTTTGCAAAGATTCAAAACGTATCCAACATTTTTACCCCTTTGCATAAATTGTAAAAAATGTAAAAACCAATCAAATGGGTGTTTCATTAATAGGGTACATACATATTTATATGCCACAGCGCACTGTCGGAACACAAATATATACGATTGGAGAACGTAGTATTTGCGGTTTGGACATACGGGTGCTCTGTTCGACAAAAACTTGAAATGGCGTCAGGCGGTTTATCATATACTGCCACAGTTGGGCAGGAATTGTAATTTCTGTAAAGTGCAGGCAAAAAACGTGGAAAAGGGTGAAATACTCTATTTCGCTAATATCTTGATCAAAAGTGATAATTTTAATGATCTAACGATTGCGTCATGTATTACCACCATGTTTACGCATGTATGCGTATGTTTCAGATCTTTAAGTAGTCGGAAAATGGGTGAAAAACTGACTACTAGATTTTATCACAAATAGAAAGTGAAGTTTAATAAAAGCTTATTAAAAAATTAAATTGTTTTATAATTATTTCTTAGCGCGGCGCGAAGAATTTGCAACTCTACGAGAATTTTCTTTGTAATGAAAATAAAGCTTCTCAATGGCGTTCGGATACAGCTATAGAGTAAAAGTGTGGATACCGTTAATTAGTGCTTAATATAGAACGAGTACACATAAGATAATGAGAGAAAGCTATGTCTCAGTTACAGTGCTGCTGCGCCAATTATGTATACATATGTACATATTAATATATATTTATATACATAGATACCATATATCTGAGAAAATTTCGTCAGAGCGAACGCTGGTTTTACTGCCGTTACAGTTCAGTTTATTAATTGGGTTCATTGAACCAGTAGTGTACATAAGAGTTCCCACTTAGCCAGGCCCAGCTGTCATCAGCGTATGCACATTCACAGCAAATGAAACCGTTCAAGTACTATGTGTATGTACATACATACATTCGAGGTATTGCGCATGCGCCCATTGAAAAAGCACTTCCAACAGTTTGTGCTTTTTTTGTGTGTTCGTTAAATCTCGCGCACCACGCTTAACTTGTTCCCTGCCCTGCCTTCATCACCTACTGCTATTTATTTTGGCGCTAGAGTTACCTACGAAATAATAAAGCTATATAGAATAATAGCGAGCCATCGGCAATTCACAGTAAATTGAGAAAGAAGCGAAACTAAGAAAACAAGAAAAAAATCAGAATTCAGATATCATGGCATGATCAATTACGTGAACACAATATTTAATTACGGATTATATGTGGAGCTTTTGTTGTTGTTGTGGTAGTTGAGGTGTAAGGAGGGTCAGATCGTTGGTGCTCCATATGCCGGTGACTTTGTAAGCATAATGAAATTAGTAAAGGCAAACATTAAAGCAGCCTATGAATGTTGTGGTAGTACGTATTTAAATAAAGGCAAAAGATGGTGAAAAAGAAAAAGATAAGTAAGCACAAAGAAAAGCCACAGATGCGAAAATCATATCAGAAATAGTTTAAGAAGTGAAGTTGATGAAAAGAAATTGAGAAATGTAGAGAAAACGGCAGATGGAATAATATGTTTGACAAAAAAACAAGGAAAGAAAAATATATGATAGTTAAGAGGATATTTCAAAAAATGAAGCTGAAAATTAGATTTCAATTGCTCTTGGTTATGTAGAGCATGAAATCATAGCTGTAAAATTGCGATTACGATTAGTAATCAATTACATTACTTTTAAAAAGAATCGTAATTGATTATTTAGTCCTCGATCGAGAAATTTTGATTAGTAATTGATTACGATTACAAATAATCAAAATATAATCAGGGATTACTTGGGATTACTAAAAAGAATCAAAAAATAATCAAAATTAAGCAAAAAATAATCGACTACTTATAAAGATTACTTTTGATTCTTTTTGATTATTTTTGATTCTTTTTAATTATTTTAAGAATTTTAGCCTAAAGTACAAGTAAATTTCGAATTCACAAACAAACATTGATATACATATATTTAAGAATCAGAACAAAGATTTTTACAGAACAAGAAAGAAAAAACAAAATACATGACATTTTTCACTTCAAATTACAATTAGCTTTCATTAGAACCAACTTTTCAAATGAAAAATGACTATTTACTATACCAGCAAAAGAAAATAGTCTTTCAACTGGCGCTGATGACGTTAAAGGCGTGTTAACTGAAAGAAATGGTTTCTTTAACAATTTGGACTTCTGCCAAATCATATCATCACTTGAACTGTCATTCAAGTAGCAGTATAGTTGGTGCGTCAGTTGGGTTCGTAGATCGTGCTTAACGGTGTCCTGTAGTGATGGACATTCTCTCTGTTTTGAGAGGCGCTGCAACAGACTTTAGCACTTTCTTTGGCATATTGAAATCTGTTGATTGGTTTCTGCTGCTCATATGCTTTTGAGCTTAAAGAATGGTTTGCTTTAAATTCTTGCTCAAGTTTCATGAGTGAAAAATTTTTCACTGAAGCACGTGGGACAAAAATTTAACATAACACTGTTCAAACGATTTCCTTGGCAGCTCGCACAGTTCTGTCCGCTTTTGCTACTGCAAGCTTACCGACGAGCGCTGAAACAAGAGCAATTGCAGACATACCGGCAAGCACTACAACAACAGCAGCTGCAAGCGTACCGACTAGCGCTGAATCAAGAGCAACTGCATGCTTACAGCAAGCGGTACAACAACAGCGCGAACTGCAGCAACAACAACAACGCTGCCACCAAATTGTGCCAAGCGTAGGGACTAGCGTAGGTAGAGTTATGTTAGTTTTTAGTTTGAATCAAGACTCTTAATAAAATACAGCGCATCGTACATAGTGCTCATCTTATAATTTACATATTTGATGTGATTTAATATTATATCTAATTTTATTTGACCGGGCCTAAATCAGGCATAAATCTAGGTCATTACACATTTTATATTCGATTACGGCTGAAATTCATTACTAAAAAGAATCAAAAGTAATTCTTTATAAGTAGTCGATTATTTTTTGCTTAATTTTGATTATTTTTTGATTCTTTTTAGTAATCCCAAGTAATCCCTGATTATATTTTGATTATTTGTAATCGTAATCAACGATTACGATTATAAACACAAAAGACTCGTAATCGTAATCAATTATTTTACATTTTTAAGAAAATAATCGAATTACTAATCATTATGATTAGTAATCATTATTTAACAGCTATGCATGAAATAAATGAAATAAAGGATATTCGTGAAACTGTTGAATGGTCCTATAACCCTTCCAATACGGCGAAAAATCAGTTTAGTGCCGGATCCGCTTTCTTGTGCCGGGCTTTCTACAACCCTATTCCTTACCAATCGTATCACGAAAAAAGCTTTGGCGTTTCATTTAAAGCTCTTTGCTGCGAAAACAGCTGTTTGTGCTTCTTCTTCTTCACAAAAAACGAAAAATGGAAACAAAAACTGCAGAAAAGTGAGTATTTTTTGGAAATTTTCAATAATTTTGTGTTTTATCTTATTTCTTTTAATTTCTAGACATCGTATATTTAATAGGAGGACGTAGGAGCAGCTGCAGCATTTCATTCAAAGTTGCAAACAGCACCCAGAGCAGCAAGCCGGGAAAACAGCCCGATAGCGCTGCGAGCAGTGTAAAATTTGTGGGAGCAGTGGCAGAGGACCTGGAACTCCCGATATAAAGGAGTTTTAGCAGCAGGCCATACATGTGTTGTGTTTTTAAAATTGTGTAACTTCCTTTAAATTGCTGCAATAAACAAATTTTTGCTCTTTTGCTTCAAAATTGACGTTTTTCAACAGCTGTTTTCGCCTGTGATCTCCTAATTCGACCGTCACAATGTATATCTCAATTGATACAATTCGAGCTTTTGATTTCTGTTCTGAATAAGGAAAAGTAGAAATTGTGCCGAAATGCTCTATTGTGACGAAATTAGTATTGTGACGGTCGAAGGAATAGAGCTGTTAGGGTATTCACAGTGTTTCCTATCGTCATATGTCATATCCTCAATTTAACAAATAATACGGCTGTGATCGACCCTAATATTCGTGGCATATTTGTGGCGCGATGAGTTGTTGTTGTTTTGCTTGCAAGGCGCGGCGAGTAAGTTCCTATCGTTTTTCATTGATGTGTGGTGTACCGGCCCATGCGCAAAACTCCCGTTGCTTTGGCGCGGTGAGTTGTTGCTATTTTCCCTGCAAGGCGCGGCGAGTAAGTTCCAATCGTTTTTCATTGATGTGTGGTGTACCTGTGGGACGAAGCATCCAAGAGGGGCCTGTATACGGAATTTCAATGCTACACGACCTTTAGTTCGAAAGCTATTCTATATAAACGATTTTGTTTGTATGGGCGGTGCCACGCCCACTTGTCCACTGCTCGTCTTATTTTCCCAGTAGAAGGATATGGATATGTAGTAAGTTCCTACAGAGTTTCATTGATGTGTGATGTGTTGTTCTACTAAAGTTATACACAAATCTGGAGTTGATAAAAAAGAAATTATGTATATTATGTATGCATGTGTATTTGCATACACAATATACATATGTGTCAATTCGCCCTTTGCAAACATATGTACATGTATATTTTTGACTATTTCAAAAATTTTGTCAGTACATATTTTACTGTTTGATTAATATGATTGCCTTCGTTGATGAGCAATGTTCTTGTAAAGCAATGCTACAAGTAAAACAATATACCACCTCATCGCGGGTGCAGAAATACTTCATTTTACAATGAAAGTATATGAAGACTGACTACAGAACTGTATAAAGCAAACGAGAATTACAAACCACCATCTGCAATGAAAGTAAATGAAGACTGACTACAGAAATGATCCTGTGCAGTATAGTCTTAACTTGAACACAACAAAGTAGGGTGTAATCACCGTCCAACTATAAACCAAACGAGAATTACAAACCACCATATTTTACTTTGTGACTAATATGCATGCTTTTGTTGAAAATCACGTGCTTCTTCTTCTGTCTGCGCTCTGATTGGCTATTACAATTTCGCTAATAACTTTGTTTAAAGTAAAAATTATAATATTTTTATGATTGATTCATGTATTGTCATCGTGTTTACGCATGTGTGCAAAGTTTCAGATCTCTAAGTAGTCGGCAAGTTGGTGAAAAATTTATTACTAGATTCCACCACATACCTGATGTGAACCTAATATAAAGCTTATAAAACAGTGCTTTTCCTTTCCCCTCTATATTTTCCTTGGTTTTGCTTGTTTTCTATTGAACGGCGACGCTTCTCCTAGCTGATGCTTGTGACGCATATATATTTGTAGGGGAAGGCATATATGTATGTAGGTCCTTACAATCTTTGTACGTAGATTACTCCATTGGTGGAAGGGCAAAATTAATGTCACGACCGCCATTCACTTCGCATGGACCCCCAATTTTTTACGGTACATTCATTTATAAAAAACCCAAATTATATAAAAATGTATATATGTATGTACATATGTATGTATGTATGATTAAATACCAACAATACAAATTTTTAAAGTTGTATGACTTGTAGTTATAAAGATACCAGCAGTATCGCGCCACTTCGTGGCGACTCTCCTACTTTTCCTTCGCCGATATGGAGAAGTCGTCTTAATTTTTTTGTAATTTTAAAACCAAAATTTTATAAATCCGTAATACCTACTATATTTTAAAATGTTAAAATTTTAGCTCTGTATCTGTTCCTCGAAATTAAGAGCTCTGCTTTGACACCTTTAACCAAAACTTTAATTAAAGGAAGTAAGCTCATTTTGCTGATTAATAACGTACATACTGCGTTACCTTATTCAATCCAGATAAATAATGAAAGGAGGTAGCAGTAGTGATCCGGGAGGCAATAAATAAAGGAGCAAATATATAATTGTTACTATCAGTATCACAAAATTCGGTGTTTAGTGGAAAATAATTAGTAAAAATTGTGTGAGGTTGGTTTTCCAAAAAGATTTTAATCCAATCTATTTCCCTCCAGATTTTTCGAAAGTTACAATTTTCATGACACGTGTAATTCCTATACATATTCTTAGTATTCCACCTTCTCGAATTTCAACTTTTCCTCTGACGCAATGTGCGGCTAAATCAAAGTGTCCTACTCTTCCTCTCGTTGATTTATATGTTTTTATTCTGCCCTTTATTATTACCCTTTTACAATATCTTTCTAAAAATATGAATGCAACGTCAGTCCCACCTACTCTTGCTACATACATACATATATACAAATGAGGCGTATTTTTATTGTTTTGTAGTTAAGTCACCTATGTGGAAATATATGTACAATATGTATATGTCATTAACATTTTGTTTGATTCCCTATCCAAAGTTAGAAAGAAAAATTAATTTCACTTACAAACCAAATACCAACCAAATAACTTTAACCCGTCTTGCGATAAATTTTTTTTCCCAGAATTAATCTACTCTTGAAAAGTGTGTCTACATTTACTTATGTACATATATATATACATATGTACATACACATAGGTTGATCTGGCTGCCTAAGAAAGGCCACGCATAGACCCTGTTGCGTCCCTAGCGATACATACATACCTAAATACATATGTATGCAAGTTACTAAAATGTTGACTGCAATTAAAAGTTTCTTACATAATTTAACTTCTTTTAATTTCAACCGAAATCTAACCGAACACTGAAAATCTTCTGCCATTTACATTGTCTAATATTCAGTAGCACGGCTTCTATTCACATCTGCCAATGTGGCTATTTTTATTAGTTTTGTTTTTTACCCCTGTAATCTTAAATTTTTTACAATCTTCTCTTTCGCTGAAAAAATTAATAAATAGTAGACTAACCATTGCCATTACCGCAAGAAGTGTAAGCTGTAAGCCAAAATATGATACCTTTTATGTACATGAAAGTGAAATGTAAAGCATTACTCTTGTTGTGCAGAAAAGAACACGACAACATTGCAAGTCTATGCTAACATACTCTCTCACTCTCATCAAATGTTGCCCAAAACAATGCTGTGCAAAAACAATGCAACATTTAATGTTAAATTAACAGGGTAACGGTAACTGAACCATAACATTGCGTGCGCAATAGCGTTTTATATAATAGTATGATATGATACCAAGTTAAGGATTTAAGTTGTATGAGGGCTTCCACGCGCCTTTTTCCCATGCCCCTAAATTTTTGTTAGCAAAAAGGCACGACAAAATACTAACAGAATACAGAAATTTAATGTTGGACGACGTGTAGCTTTAAAGATATACCAAATCCAAGATTTAAGTTTTATGAGAGGTGCCATGCCATGTTCAAAGTTCAAGGGTAAGGATATGTAAATAGTAAGTTCCTACCGAGTTTCATTGATGTGTGATGATTAGTTATAAAGTTATAGCCAAATGTGGAGTTGCTTAAAAAGTGCCACTCCCCCGTATCATACGCTCATACAATTTTACCAGTGGGACAACTCAACCAAGAGGTGCCTGCATACGGAATTTCAATACTGCGCGACATTTACTTCCAAAGCTATTTGATATCAATGATTTGGTTTGTATGGGCGCTGCCACGCCCCTTGTCCAATTCCCGTCCCCGTCTGTCCTTTTCAAGGTTTCGTTTATTTTCTGTTGAACAGCAGTGCTTATCCTTGCCCATCTAACCGTTGAAAATTTTAAATTTAATTAAATTTAATGACTTAGGGGTTTTCAGCAGAATAATTATTTTTTGTCTCTAATTATTTTTCCACGGGCCGGTACCATTTGCTCCGCAGACCATGCGTTGAGGACCACTGCTGTATTGAACAAAGTTGATGAAATAAAAGATCTCGGTGTAATATTGGATTCTAAATTTACTTTCATCAGCCATTTAAATTTTGTTATATCCAAAGCTTACTCGCTTTTAGCATTCGTTTTGCGTAATAGTCCTGATTTCACTGATCCCTTTACTCTGAAGTTATTATATTCCTCTTTTGCCCGTTCAAAACTGGAGTATGCTATTGCTATATGGAGACCCTATTATACATCACATATTAGTCGTCTTGAGCGCATTTAAAGAAAATTTACTCGTTCTGCAGTTCGTCTACTAAACCTACGTGATGCTGATCCCTCGTAGATTGATCGTTGTAATCTTTTGAATCCAAAAACTGTACAATGCAGAGGTACGATTTTATCATTGTTATTCATAAATGACATCGTTTGTGGCTCAATAGATTGCCCTAGTCTCTTGCAGGTTATACATTTTAATGTCCCTGCTAGGAGTCTAAGAAGTTTTGAAACATTTTGTATAAGCATAAAAAAAACAAATTATGCATCATATGCTCACATGTTGAGAGCTCTTAGTGGATTAAACCAAATGTCAAACTCGCTGGGTCGACTACGCAGAACAGTGTGCCTTGGTTGTACATGAGATTCCCGACCACACCAAGCCCTGCGCTAGACGTGATACTCAACATAGAACTAGGAGGGGGGGCCGGTTTGAATCGCATCGGTGAGTGCACAACTCTACGAAGCCCTACCATTCCTGGATGGAATAAGAATGTCGTCTGACGTATTAGTTCTGCACCTCGAACTCCGGCGCAGATACAAAGTTTCCTTTCCTGAACGTGACAACTGGCTTTAGTCAGCTGAGCCAGACATGGACTGTCGCAGAATCATAACAGACGGCTCCAAAACCGATTAAGGTTCAGGTAAAAATTTCAATAAAAATGACGATGTCAAACCGCACTTGGTTCAGTGTTTCGATGATAAAACCAAATGTTTTTTCCTTTTTTTTTCGAATAAACCGCAATTACTTGGTTGGTAATCAATATATATCGAGAGAATCTTTTTATATATGTATATACATCGATTTTTTTCATTGCTTGCTTATATTGGCTCATTTCATATGATATTTAATGACTGTTTTAGTATGCCATACAAATTCGAAAATACAGACAGTTTTGAAAATTGTATATACAAAACCGACCCCCACCAATATGGTCCGGTATGCGCTACTGTTGTGCGGAATATCTGGAGGCTTGCGTGTGCATTTTTGTTGGTGGCATCGCTCCACTACACCATAAGCACTGTGTTAGCTCCATATCTCTCCATTACACTTCATTCATCCTCTCATTCATTTTCAATAACTTGCAACTTTTCAGCTTTTTTTCCTTTCTGTTGGCTTACACGTCCATTAATGGTATCCAAAATCATGCTACCACCAATTTAATAAAATTTTCGATGACTCAACATAACCCCATCAGCGCAGCAATTAACAAACATTTCCAGCACAAGCATTAACTATTTCCACCAAAAAAGGAGGGTGACAAATTAAATGTTCGCCCTTCATTCAGACTACAATAATTAACACAAAAATTTCTGGTTTCGCGTTTTTAAGCAAGGCAGCCAACAACAGCAAAGCAACAATTTTCTGGATGCAAGTTCTACGTTGTTGTTGTCGTGATTACAGCCGTAATTACGAGCCAATTAAAAAATTATTACTTATTCCAACGGAAACATCAAAAAAAATCCGAAAAAACTTAAAAACTAAAATTGGAGGGAGAGTGCAACTAGCAAAATCATTAACAATTTTTTACAATTGCTCTGAAGGCGAGCAAACAGATTCTAGGCAGGTATCGAAAGCAAAAGATATCAATCTTCAATTTTTGATCGATAATAATCAAGGATTGATTTATATTATTGATCGAAAAAAATGACGAAAAATTGTATACATATAATATTGATCGAACAAATTCATAATATGATTGATTTTTATTTTTTCGACAAAAAAGAATTATCTAAGAATTGACTTTTAGTTTTAAGCGAAAAGCACGATCAGTTTCTATATCACAACTAGAAACCAACTGAGTTGAGAACGGATCAACCGATTTTTATACCCTACACCTATGGTAATAGGGTATAATAACTTTGTGCGAAAATTGTACCGCATTAAAGGAGCCGTCCTAGGTATAGACATAAGTATATAGAGATGCTTAGAATCACTTTCTGTGTTGATTTCCGTCTGTCCGTCTGTCTGTCTGTCTGTCTGTCTGTCTGTCTGTCTGTCTGTCTGTCTGTCTGTCTGTCTGTCTGTCTGTCTGTCTGGCTTGGTGTCCGTGGCCATAGGAGAGAAAGAAGGAGTTGTCCGATTTAGACCAAATTTGGCACACAGTCGCAGTGAACCTTCCACTACTTCAAGTTCCGAGATTAGCAAAATCCGCCGAAGGATACGCCCACAACGGGCCAGTAAGTCCCACTACCCCGCAATATTTCCAGTCAAATTGCTTAAATTTGTTTAATTATTCATTAAAAGGAATAGTATTTGGTATTTATAGTGAGGTGTGGGCCCTCTACGTCATACAAGAAAATGGGCGTGGTCCGCCTTCTCAGTTACTTGGTGTAGGGTATTACTCTGTCGGTTAAACCCGACTGATGCTTCCTTACTTGTTTATAGATTAGTTTTAATCGAAAAAGCACGACCACTTTCTAGATCACAACTGGAAACAAACTGAGTTTATAACAGATCAACCGAGTTCTCTGCCAGCCGCTCAGTAACTCATTTTTGCCAAAAAAAAACCGCAAAGATTTAAGTTAAATGCAATTAACTCATTAGTAACAGGTATTTATGCCTATTTCAACAACAAAGAATTCAGCTGGCAACTCATCTCACATAATTCTTAAATAACCTTATTTGTTGAACAATACAAGCTGCAAAAGTTCAATAAGTTACGTGCAATGGAATTGATGAAAAATACTGCCATTAATCCGCACTTACCACAATAATTGATCCAGCGGACGTCTGTAGACGTGGCCATCGTATAGATATAGTCCATCCAGAGCTAGCTTACAACTTGTTTGGAAAAAACTATCCGTTCGCTAAAAAAAACGAGGTCGCTCTTTAAAAGTAGCACACAGGGGATACAAAAAATTTATAACTTTCTATATGAAAATATAATTTTAAGGGATTTTTATTTCTCGCTACAAAATCAAGATTGTAGTACAGTGAACCCCGTTGTGTCAAAAAATGGTTTGGACTAGCCACATTTAAACCTGAACGAAAAAACTGTCTGCAATTCGTATCAAGGCGAAATTTTTCAAAGTAAGCCTTCTTCGTGCGAACGCCGCGACAGAAGAGAAAAACGAAGCGACCATGACCAAGCGGTCCATGCATGATTTGAGGACGTACATATATGACGCGTACGAATATTGTTTACTCTGAACGTCGCACCGACCGATCTTCTTATCAAAATCTTATATGGCGCCAGGATCGATATTATATGTGGAAAAATGTATATTAAGAATTCCAAATAATAAAATAAATTTGTAAATTTGTATTACTCGTTTTGCCCGCAACATTTGGCCACCCGACGGCTATTATGTCGTGGGCGTTGACGTTTTGTTGTTTACAGTTTTACTTTTCACACGATGGCCAAATTTTGTTTGGTAAAAAAAGCCATTCAATATATTCAAATATTATTCAACTAATTCATTTTTGCTTTATGATAAACAACATTTTTCGTTTTTTTTATCTGGAGCCTTCACAAATAAAGCGGATGGTTTGCCGACACGTGAGCGCGCTACATACAATTGACCATGCGAAAAACATGGATTCTCTAAATTCAGGCCGCAAACATTAAAGGATTGTCCCTGAGATTTGTTGATTGTCATTGCGAATGCCAATCGGACTGGAAATTGTAGTCTTTTAAAATTAAAAGAAATATCGGTCGTAATCAACGGAATGCGAGGAATAAATACATTTTCAACCGAAAATTTTCCTATTAGAATTGTTACTTTTATCAGATTCGACATAACTCTGTTTTGCCCGCAACTGTTGGCCATCCGACGGAATAAAGTACATATATCTGCAGATATTGGTGTGCGCCTTCATTTACTGGCAATATGGATGCATCATCCGATGGTAAATTTGACCTTGAATCTGTGAACCCGAATTGTGCAGTGTAGAACCCCGTGTCAGTGTTAGATCAGGTGTGTTTGCATGATGTGTTATGGCCCGATTCCAATGGTGCGTGGGTGCGTACGATTGCGGAAGTGCGTAATCACAAAAACTTGAAACGCACTAGAGCTGTACCAATGTACAGAATGCGTGAGTTCCAAAGAGAGCCACCACATTTCGGCAATTTACAACTTGACCAGAATCATTCTTAAATAACTTACAGAACATATTTCGTCCCAAGTTTATATTAACTTTTAATATTGTGTATATATCATTTAAACCTAATATTGATTGAAATAAGTACAACATAAAAATATATTCAGCTACCACACTTTTATTTCACACTGATGGCAACCACAAAGCTCGTATGTGAGCTGTTTATGAGCTGTCAACGCAAAATGAGTGCAGCAAAAGTTGAAAGTTGGTCAACTTTCTGCGTTTTGCGTATAGCGCACCGCTTATTGGCACTCTCATGATATGTTTGCACTAGTTCAACTTAGCTGTCAAAAATTTTTACAGCACGCAAACGCACGCACGCACCACTGGAATCGGGCTCTTAATGTTTTTCGGGTTCCGTTCCCCTAAGGAGAAAAAAACGGGAACACTTATAAGCAGAGGCCGGCCGAACCAGAAATTTTGGCCAAGACCCTCTCATATTTCAAGAAAAAAGCTCACCAATGCAAACCTTTAGAAAGCAATATTAAAATAGTAATGTGCGTCACTTTACACAAATCGAAGCGTAGCTAACTATAACTATCGATTATGGCTCAAAACTATCGATCGTAATGCGGAATTTAAAATATCGATACTATCCAAAACGACATCTTTTGTTTGGAGGCTCTGTAATAAAAATTTTGTTATAATAATTATTTTACTTAAAAAGAGCAACGGATAATTTGCCTTTTTATAAGCTTTATATTAACTTCACTTCAGGTATGTATGTTTGTATGTCGTCAAATCTAGTAATCATTTTTTCACCCACTTCCCGACTACTTAGAGATCTGAAACTTTGCATACATGCGTAAACAGGAGCACAATACATAAATCAATCATAAAACATCAGATTGGACAAGAGGGCGTGGCACCGCCCCATACAAACAAAATCGTTTATATAGAATAGCTTTGGAACTAAAAGTCGTGTAGCATTGAAATTTCGTATGCAGTCGCCTCTTGGATGCGTCGTCCCACTGATAAAATTTTATGGGCGTAGGATAAGGGGCGTGGCACTTTTTTATCAACTTCAGATTTGTGTATAACTTTAGAACTACACATCACACATCAATGAAACTCGGTAGGAACTAGAGGTCTGCATGAATGCATTTGAAAGAGCGACCAAGACATTCATTCGGGTTTGAATCTTTCGCTCGCATGTGCACTTATTTCCAAACACGTGTTGAATAAGCACATATGCCTTAAGAGTGAATGAGATAGCAAAACAATTGAGTAAATTGTAAGCGCAAGCACATTACTCACAAGCAGTGTACCCACTATTCAAATGTTTTGGTAAACAGAGTGCAATGCAGTGGGTGCACCGAGTATTTAAGGGGCTATACAGAATTAAGAGGCTGAGCTTTTTGTTAAAGAATTTCTGATGGAAAGACGTTTTAGTGTATTAATTATAATTTCTATGCATATTGTGGTCATTTTAAACATTATTTGCCGAAGAAAAGACTTTCGGACGATGCATTACTAACCGGCGCGCAGCAGCGGCTTCGCCAAAATTCTCCAGCTTACCATTCACTGCACCCACTTTACCCACTTCACTCACTATACAATAGCTTTGCTTTGTTACATTCGTTTTGTTTGTTTTGATTGTAGCAAATAGAGCAAGATAACAAATGCTACTCTTACTCTCTTTGAAAATAATGGCACGAGTGGGTATTTGTCTTGGTATTGAGAGGTTTTGTGAGTGTTTCACCCATTCAAATGTTTCACTCGTGCGCCGAGTGCAATGAAATGGGTATCCGTAGTGCACAGGCAAACCAAATGCATTCATGCAGACCTCTAGTAGGAACTTACTACATATCCATATCCTTCTGCTGGTAAAATAAGACGGGCAGGGGATAAGTGGGCGTGGCACCGCCCATACAAACAAAATCGTTTATATAGAATAGCTTTGGAACTAAAATTCGTGCACAGCATTGAAATTTTGTATTCAGTCGCCTCTGGGACGTGTCGTCCCACTGGTAAAATTTTATGGGCGTAGAATAAGGGGCGTGGCGCTTTTCAAACATATGATACTCATTGGGATATGCTGTCATTATGCAAATATGCATGTTTCCCATCGAATCAATGTGAACTGTGGTACAAGACTGACGAATCGAACACAAAAAAGGTTAAGGAATCCAGATTTCGAGGTGAATGAGGAGATAGATAATCAGGCTTTGTTTTTACTCGAAGATATGTGTTACCTCATGTGCACCAGTAATCAAGTTAGGAATGCCAACGCCATGTCGTGGAATGAACGGCGGTTTCAATCGCGAATTGAAACGTGAGCGTGAATACGATCGAGATGAATTGAACCAGTTAGTTTTAACGAATGTACCACTGCTGACCCCCAACAGAAGGAAGTGAATGCAATCGCTGATGGAAATGGTGCCTTCTTTTTCCTTTGAGAATTTTTATTTGATTTAAGATTTCAGAGCTCTAAATTTGAATTTATGGGAGACTAAAAAGTAGAAAATAATATTATATAAAAAAAACTTTTTAAAAATAAGCTTTAATTCATTTAATGTACTAAAAAGTAGAAAATAAATTATTTCGTAGTCACCTGTATCTTACTATCAATATCCATATTCAAAATATCTTTCATTACTAGAATCTATTTGCAAAAAATAATTTAAATAAAATATTGTGGTAACTGGTTGACAAATATTGAACACATGAGCGCCCCAAGCTTTTATGGATAGTAAGATACTGGTGACTTCGAAACAATTTATTTTCTACTTTTTAGTACATTAAATGAATTAAAGCTTATTTTTAAAAACTTTTTTTTTAAATAATATTATTTACCCGATATAATTTGAATACTGACGGAGCAATACCGTTCGTTGCGGTAGCATCTTTAAAAAAATTTTAATTTCATATTAAAAATTTGAACTTTTGTGAAAATTCATATTCCGAACCTAAAATAGTATGATCATATAAAAAATTTCCAGCCGATTGCAATGCGAATTTTTCGAAAACGCAGTTATAAATTTCTGAATTTTTCATCACTGGTGTAGGCTGCTTAATAGTGTTTGGTGTTGTTGTTTTTGTGTAATAATCTATTTTAATTATGGGTAAAAAGGCGTCTCAACAACTTCCGCCGCTGCGGCTCAATCACTAAAATTGCTTATAACAACGCACGACACAAACGCAGGCACAGTCAGTCACACATATGCATTATGCATACTAACATACATAAAGACAAAAAACCTAAAACCTGAATACGCAAAAAAACTAAAGAGAGCAATGAAGAGAAAGATCAGAAGAATATCTCTTGCTGGCTGGCATATTGTTTGTTATTCCAGTTCAGTGTTGTTAACTCTCTTTGAAGGAAGCAGGCAGTGGCCGCATGAAAATGGCTAGACTTCTTTTTGATCATGCAATGTAAAGACCGTAAGATTATTTCCACACGGCGCGACACATC
Source organism: Neria commutata (assembly GCA_963457695.1). Classification (NCBI taxonomy): domain Eukaryota; kingdom Metazoa; phylum Arthropoda; class Insecta; order Diptera; family Micropezidae; genus Neria; species Neria commutata. Next base: position 1,725,437 of record OY735250.1, read on the forward strand.
AGTTTTTTCGATACAATTACCGCCACGAAAGCCACAGGATAGTACGACATCGGTAGGAGAACACTGTCAAAGAGGTTGTTGTGTCGCTACCGCTGCCGTGCAGGGAAAGTTCTAGTTCCGGAACTAGTTTTGCAAACAGCCATGAGTGGTGAGTACTAGTTCTAGCTCTGTATACCTCGGCTTTTATCAAACTTACTTACATAGATTAGTTGGTCAGAACAACCCATTACCGCGCTACAACCTGACGTACGGCTTCTCTCTGCTACGTGCGCGTCCTCTCCAGTTGGAAATTCCAAGCTTTGCCAGTGCCTCCTCTATTTAGTTTTTCTATCGTAAGCATGGCCGCCCGCGCCGGATCTGTCCTCATACTGCCGCCTCGAAAACCTTCTTCGCTGGAGCTCGTTCGATCATACGCACGACATGACCCAGCCAGTGAAGCCACTGGGTGGTGATGCGACTGCCTATGTAAATATCGGCGTAGAGCTCGTACAGTTCGTGGTTCGTGTGGTAGTCGATCGGGCCAAAGAATTTGCGGAGCACGTTTCTCTCGAACACTCAAAGTAAAGACGCGTCCAGCCTTGAACATTTTTCCGGTCATCATTTGGGTTGGCCATCCCTGTTCTAGACCGTGTCGCTTGACACATTGCTGCAAACCTGGAACTAGTTCGGTATCTAGTTTGGTGTCTAGTAACGAGTTAGCGATTTTGTTTACATATTTATAAACCAATGTTTTGTGGATACTCTTGTACAGGCAACACACGTTGATTTTGAAAATATTAAAGCTTAGTTGTTGAGGCGAAAGTGGGTGGAAAGTTTGGGAACTATATAATGGTGACTAGGGAAACAGCTAGTTAAACGGAATGCAGTGCAATATTTTCTTTTATTAGTAAATTTAAAAACTACTTTATAGTTTGGAGTTGTTAGCTCTAGCCTCATTTTAGCGATTAAAAGACATTTTCTTAAAATGACTCTTTTTCTGCAGCTAAGTTTTCCGAAATCTTTCTTCTGGACATTTCTTGGCTTTCACTTTTATTGCTTCTGTAAATGTATTTTTTGCATAGATATTGGTTAAAGGTTTTTATTAAAAAAAAAACAAATACACGAAAGAAGTTCTTAGAATTTTTGTACACATTTTCCGTGGGTTTCGCCACATTTAATTCTTATGCGATATTATTGTTTTTTTTTCGTTTGTTCTTCGAAATTTGTTCGAAAATATCGAACGTAAATCTTAACTGAAATTTTAAACAGCACTTTTTCAAATGTGCACAATATTGAAGGGCTAACCGTTAGCGATTTTCTGACTATATATTTAAATATGTATATGAAAATTACTTAATGGTGTTTCCAGGAATAAAATTGTCGGATGGGGAAGATATTAGTTCAGTTTGTAAAATATATATTTACAAATGCGAAAGCTAAAAAGTCGGTCCTGCAGACAGTTTTATACAGATTTTAAAAATATGACCTTGATGAAAGTGGGAATATGCAACTTCGACATATACTTCTCTCACAAATAATGCAACAAATATTTACTAAATTCATAAATGGTTCCCAATCTATGAGTGAGAAGATAAAATATCTTATAAAAATATGGAAAAGAAGGGAGAACACGTCAGATGTTATCGAATTATTCCCAAAGTTTTTCTTCCAGAAAAATAATTAGTACCGCGAAAAATAGGCAAGTTATAAACTAAAGGTTTATATGGGAAAAAGTTGAGGTACCGACTTTACGGCTGAATTGGAAACTGCTGGTAAAAAGATTTCAGCCGAGTTTTTGACTTTTCACTCACTGAAATGTAGTGTTTTGCAAAAAATAGTTGCATAGCGAAATTCTGACAGTTTTTGTGGCAAAACAGATTTTAAAACCACCAGATCTAGCTACCAAAATGCCACATAGCAGCATCACTGTTGCCGGTGTGCCTTTGACGATCAGTTCAGCGCCCGTTTGCGCACATCACCCTGCGCGGCTGCAAATTAGTGTGCACCGCGGCCCGAACGCGCAAGTACTAGTCGACTGACTGTAACCGACTCAGGGCGATATGAATTGGTGTTTCTCTCTTGCGGGGGAGCGGTGCAGGCGGCAGTCGTCGCTGGCGGCGGCGCAGGAGTGTTGGAACTTTTTCACCCGCAATCACACCTATGCATGTGTGTGTGTGTCTGTATTGCCTATGCGAAATAATAAAGCAAAAATATAGATAATTACTATAAAAGCACGGCAACGGCCAGAGGTGTACACAAAAAAAAAGGAAGGAAATAACATGAGCAAACCTTCGACCGCAACGAAATTAAAGAAAAAACAAAAAATCAAATTTTTGAAGTCTCTTTCGAAAAATTACTAAAATTACTCAAGAGGCCAATTATACCTGCCTCTTCGGCGCTGGCAGCCATGCATCCCCACACTGGTGTACCTTTGCTCAAGGGTTCTGTTATTATCGTTTTTGTTGTTGCGGTTGCTGTTGCTGTTTCCCTGCAGTTGTGTGCGTCTGTTCGTGCTGTTCCTTTGTTGTTTAGGTGTAGGTATGTATCTTGCTAAATAGGTGCTTCGTTCGATACCGTGCTCGGTCCTTTTGTGCTTCTTCTTTTAAGGTAAATCTCACTTAATTTCTTTTCAAGTTCAAAATTTGCTTGGTGGGGTTTGTATTTGCACGTTTCGATATCGTCTTGCCCTGCTATCTCTATAGACTACAGGCTGAAACATAGGTAAGCAGCATTACTGAAAAAGTGATTTTAGAAAATTATAAATGCGCCTTAAGTATTGATCATAATCGTTTGTAAGCCCGAATTTTCACTATAGAAGATCAACTGGGCATTTTTTCCCATTGAGAGAGGGAGGAAGGGAAAGAGACGGAGATAGGGAAAGATAGCGCACATTTCGGCACAGCAAGGTAAACTATAGCTGAATCCGAACCAGATTAGGAAGCTTCCTATCATTGGGTCTACCAGGTGTTGAACATAGGCCGCTAACGTCAGGCTAGCTGGGGTGGCATCGTAAGAACACGCCTTTTAAGGATAAAAGCAAAAACATGCGCGATGTGCTAAAACAAAGTAGGAAATCCACTCAGCCGGGAAACTTTCTAGCTCCAGTGTAATTCCATAGTTAACCGAGCTATGTTGCAGATCAGAGATCTGCAACGAGTTGCTTTTTTGCGACTTATGCTGACTCACGCCAAAAAAAAGTCCCAGTCCTGATACGGAGTGAGACTCTATGACTATGACTGGGAGCATTTTCGAGTCAAGAGCAGCAAATCCAAAACATGACTTTCATACTCAGTCTCACAGACTGCAATCTTAACGAAGATTGTTGAACAGTGAACGAAGTAAATCTTGAAGCAAACCGAAGAATCCACCGCCTTGCACGGAAAATTTTTGTTGCGCGACAAAGACAGATAACGTTGCTTTCGGTGTTGCGCGACAAAGACAGATAACGTTGCTTTCGGTGTTGCTCACAGTGATACATACCATCTTTTCAATACAGGGATGCACGAAAGTACCAAATTTGGTACCAATTTAATCAATTTAAAATTTGGAAACGAAACTAAATGGAACAGATAATGCAGTCTTTCGCATGGTTTTGTTTAAGTTATTTTCCAATTTATAATTATTATATTTATTAATATACAATACATATGTAGTTTCCTAGCACAATAAGATTATAAACCTTATAAATGACAGTGCTAGTCATAAGCAGGGTAAATAATTTGAGTACCTGTTAACAGGTTTGAGACCAAAAAGGGTAAAAATAGATTTTCAAGCACACGAAATTCAGTACTCGTATGTTTTTGGTCTTCCCATTCTGCCTATAAACCCGACTTTTCGGCATAATATATTTTCGGGTGCAAAATAGGACTGTGTAATTTCGTAATTAGCGAGTGAATTTTCTATGCAATTTTTCTAGTTGTGTCACGAATATGAGCAGGTACTGACAAAATACAAGGAAACTTAAATTATATTTAGGGCAAAACCCTTGCTAACAGGGCGCTTTTGCAACCGACCGAATGAATCGCTGCTCAGAATTGCGCTGTTAACTGAACAATTCAGAAATTCCCTCGCATTCCTCTTTCAGCTTCAGCCTTCAGAGGTGTGGTGTCAGTCTCGGTCAACATGAAGAAGAGTCCTAGTCGGACTTAAAATCTGAAGATTGAAAAAAAGGTTACAGTCCTGCTCAAACTTTGGAAGGTGCGGATGGATTGCAGTCCAAGCAAAAACGTTCTCAGACTGCAATCAGATTCGCGTCTGAGTGACTCGCTGCAGATCTCTGTTGCAGATGTCGACCGATGACATCTTAGTAACTTTATGGAGAATGGCAGCTCTAAGCAAGTGAAGTTCGCATTTCACCAGAGCGGTTTCACTACATACGCTAAAGTATGGTATCTATGTGTCGACTGATGTGCAGCTAAGTATTATGGCAAAGCGAGCTTAAACTTGCCCGACAAAGATTAAAATTGGGCGTAGAAATGCTGCTAAAGACTAGCTACTCTACGGATAGCAATACGTATCTCCATGATTTCAGCTTGGATCACAATACATTAGTCTAGAAACCATGAGCGGATATTCAGCAATAAACGCTCACAATTTCCAAATATCCGCTGAAAAGGCCAAGCGGAGAGAGCCTTTCATCGAGTCAGTTGTCAATAACGTTCTGAAATGATTTTGTTCTGTTAAAGAATGTGGGCATGTCTTAGATCGACGTTGGACCACTTCGATGTGAATCTTTAGCAAATTTAACTCATGCATGAGTTACTTTCCAAGTGGGTATATATTCGCCGCATGATTCAATACTTGTCGTATGTCGATTTTTTCACATTTTGAGATAAGGATGACATTGGGGGTTCCAAACCCAGCTAAATCGATTGGTGTTTGAGAGCAGTTAACATACGACAAAGTTTATTCGCAAAAGAGGCAAAAAAATTTTCATCCATGTTTGTCTTATGTAAGATTTTTTTCGGTAGAATGGTTCTCAATCGACTTTTTATGAACTTAAAGGAATTAAATTTGGTACTCAAGCTCAGATGTCAGCTCTACATGCCCTATGAAAAACTGGATGTGGTCCGCCTACTATATAGGCGGTAAACGGAAAATCCTCATAGCTATCCTATTCGCAAGAGCGTTCATATTTAGTTACTTCATTGCTGGTAAAAATTCCTTTTAATTCTCAAAAAATGGCCGTGGTCCGCCCACCATGGGGGCGGTAAATTAAATATACCGATCATTTCTGTTATACACCTTCCAGATCATCAATATTTGGAATATGTCGTCCTATTAGGAATATCTTGTAGTTTGTAGCATATCTCAAGTTGCCCAACCGTGGACTCTTATTACTGCCGATCTTGAGTACTTAATTAATTCTTCTTTTTGTACTGAAATGCCCTAAATTTGTTCCGATAAGAGTTGAACATTAGACGCTATCACATTTATCCAAGGAATTGAGATTGGGTGCGTATTGGGATAGATTAAAACTCTATTGAAAGAAATTTTTTGAAATGATAAGAAATAGCGCTAAAATTTACTACTATAACAAGATCTGCCCCAAATTGGACAAACTAGTTAAAAAATTACTAAAGCTTTATTATGTAGAAACATTGTATTGTGTTTCATATGTATTTGCAGTTTTTTAACTATAAAATATATTTTGGAAAAAAATTTTGTTTTATGGCCACCAATATTGGTAAATATTCAGTAGCGGATTCATTCTAAGCCGGTTTGGCATCATTCTATCCGAAAAATAATTTTAATTTTGCTAGTGTACCTACATACGACACATTTTGTTTGGTAGGCAAACTAATTTGTTCGTAATGGTAGATACGCAATATCATACTGAATTCATTTGGCTATATCTTCCTAAATATCGAAAAGTTTATATTTTGGAATAAACAGTATTAATAACAAGCTTTCACTCTACAAAATACTCGATTTTCAGAAAAATCTACTGTGCCAAAAAAAATGGGGATACTTTAAACTTTAAATTGCATTTCCCAAGAAGAGAAAAAGTCGACATACGACAAGTATTGAATCAAGCGGCGATATGTATCTGCCACTATCTGTATGTATTTTATTTATCACACATACTTTTCGGCACAATTCTGCCATTCGTTCCTCAGATGGAAGCAGCAAACTTCTTTGGCGCAACCTACTCATTTGCCCGCCTCCTTGCTGTGGCATGCCAGCAGAGTAATCAACCCCCAAATTAATTGTGCGGAATCCAATGTGCGGCATTCTGCTAAAGGAGTTGTGCATACACTGAATGAAAAAACTATATTAATACTGCGTAAATATCCTTTGATAATAATTTGGGGTTTAAAAAAACTTTTGTAATAAAGGAAAAATATGAACAATTCGTATTCAACGACAGAAAATCAGAGTTCTAAAGATCGCGGGATTGACAGCCCCAGTAGACATATACATATAAGAATATAAATATATATAAGAATTTATATATACATATCTATACACTAGCTTGTCAGCAAGCTACCAGCGGAATGCTGTTTTGTTTTAATTAGCGACAGGCCGTCGTCGTCTGTAGCTTGGTGCTCATTGGAGGATGTAGCAGACCGAAATGGCATCTTTTTCATGGTACAGAAACACACCCTCGCATTCATCCCTTTCCTTGACTGCAGCGTGTGTAGGGCTTTGTGTGTTGGGTGGTAGGCGTTGAGGCAACATTGGAGCTGGTGTTCGTCTGTTGATTGGCAATTAAACATTGCAACAACTCAACGCACAGATCCACCACTCGCAAGGAGCCAGCGCGTAATTAAGCGCTTCTCTGTTTTATCCCCATGAATCGTTGTTGCTTGTGTGGGCCAATTAACGCGCTGCGTGGTATCTGGGTTTTTTTGGTCTAAATTGCTGCTGATGCGCCTACAATACTCATGGCCCATACCCACAAAAGCAGTAAAATAGACATACACAAATTCAATGGCAGCAACAAATTGGTTTGGTGGACCGGTAGGGGGCAGTCAGTACGAAAAACTTGTAATAGTTGTGAAAACACTAAAAACTCGAATTTTCCATTTTAACACAAATATAAAAAGTCAACAACAAACAATTTCCGAGTTTTTCTATAAAATGAGATGTATACCATTGGCGCCGCGGCGGCTCAGTGCTTGGTCGCTGCTGCCAAAGGTCTGTGTTCAAGATAGAGTCCGACCAAATGATCAGTCTCGGTTCGGTCTCGGCTACTAAAATGTCGAGTATTTAGCCGAACAGTTGAGAAAAAAATCGTTAAATTTTAAACAAAATTTAAATTTTTTAATAATAATTTTTATTGATTTTTCATAAATCAGATGCTTAGGGCCAGTTTCACAGTGGATATTTAAACTATGATTGCAGTTTAAATAGGGAATTTCGGTTTCTCAGTTGGAAGTTAAATACAAGAGTTAAACACAGAGTTGAATTTATCAACAGCTGATTTCGGATGTGCAAGCAAGCTGCGTGGCCAGTATTGGAATTTATAAGATTTAAATTAAGCATGAAACTGCATGGTATAGCACATATAAATGATACCGTAGTACATAAATAATATAAACTGTGCATACTTTGCACAGTATCCAATAATTCACTTCTTTCGGCCGAGGAAAATTTTTAGTTCGCGCTGCCGCCATAATTTAACAATTGTACATATGTTTTTGGCAGGTTGTGCCAACCTTCAAATGTCAAATATTCCGTATTTAAATAAATGCACTGTGCCAAGGAAAGTTAAACTAGATTTAAACTCAAATTGAAAATTAGATTTAAATAGCCACTGTGAAACCCGCAATTAGTGTAGGTATTTATACCTCAAATGAATTGTTATTTAAAATAAAATGTATATTTTTCTATAAATTTATGATTTTTTATACTCTACACCCATGGAATAGGGTATAATAACTTTGTGCGAAATTTGTAACGCATTAAAGGAGCCGTCCTAGGAATAGACATCTTCTTAATATATAAAAACGTTTGTGCGTATGTATGTCGCAGCATCACGGCTGAACCACAGAAGCGATCGAAAAATTCTTATTTATGGACCGATTTGGCTCAGATTCACACCATATAATACTAAAGTTGACAGAAAGTCGTTGACAAAATTTGAACCCGATAGCTGTTGTCGAGGTGGAAATATTCACGAAAACGTATTCTTCCTGTGCATAATTTTCATTTTCATATCTTAATATATAAAAACGTCTGTGCGTATGTATGTCGCAGCATCACGGCTGAACCACAGAAGCGATCGACCTTATACTCACAACATATGTTCGTGAGGTACTCTGAATCAGGGATGAAAAATGAAAATTTTAAAATGTACCTAATTTCACACAAAATATGTACCTTTTTGGTCACGAATGTACCTAAAATTATTCACCATTGATTTTTAGTTTTTATACATAAAGTTTTATTAAAAACAAATTAAATATGCATTTTATATATTTAATATTCAATATGCAATTAATAAAATCAACAAAAACAAAAAATTAGCGCTATGCGCTTTTTACATTAAGTAATTCATTCTTCACATTGAGATCAATATGTTATTTTAGTCTTAAAATAAGCAGCAAAGCGATAAAATTGCATATTTGACATTTATAATGCTTGCAACATTTATAAAAGAATTAATCAATTAATTGATCTTCATTTAGGTCAATGTTTGTAAGAGCATATTTGCCTAAATTTTTAGCATCAAAACAGTAACAATTGCTTTCGTTGGATCTAATTAAATCTTTCGTTTGAATTAAAGCTGCGCAAGTTCCCAAGGCTAATTTATTTCTGCACTTTGATTTTATTATATTTTGAATTGAAAAAATTCTTCTTCTTTTTAAATGTGCTATTCACAATAGTGTCGAATTGAAAACATAATAGAGTTGCCATAAGATATTTTTTGGTCTTAAAGTAACTAGTAGTTGTTAGTTTAAGAACAAAAAATATTGTTTTGGTAACAGCCCGAAATTCGTTCGACCAAAGGGGGAATGTACCTAAAATAAAGCAATTGTACCGAATGTACCTTTAAGGTCGAAAACGTCGGAAAAAGGTACAATTGTACCTACTTTTTCATCCCTGCTCTGAATGGTTTTTTTTTTCATGTTAGACCTTCCTAAGTGTTGCCACGATGGCGTTTTTTCGAAAATTCTTATTTATGGACCGATTTGGCTCAGATTCACACCATATAATATTAAAGTTGACAGAAAGTCGTTGACAAAATTTGAACCCGATAGCTGTTGTCGAGGTGGAAATATTCACGAAAATGTATTCTTCCTGTGCATAATTTTCATATTTTTAAAAAAATTCCTACCATAATTGATATACTTTCAAAACAAATCTTGGAATAAAATAATTATTTTAGGCAGAACAACGTTTGCCGGGACAGCTAGTAACTATATAGAAATGATCATTATCACTGTATTGATTTCCGGTTGTCCGTCTGCCCGTGACCGCAGGAGAGAAAGAAGGAGTTGTGCGATTTGAACCAAATTTCGTATACTCTCGCAGTAAACCTTACCCTAGTTGAAGTTCAGAGCTTAGCTAAATCAGGTGAAGGACACGCCCACTAAAGGCCTGTAAGTCCCACTACCTCGGATTTTTTCGGTAAAATGGCTATAATTTTTCTAATTACACATCAAAAAGAATTATTCTTGGAATTAAAGTTAACGGGTCGATCTTCTATGTCCCAGGAAAAAATGGGCGTGGTCCGCCCACTATATAGGCGGAAAAATTTATTCAGGGAAAATGGCTCTCAATTGACTATTTATGAATTTAACCGAATAAAATTCCGTTCCCATGTTTATATCTGTGGTCACAAGTCATAACCACCTAAGTCTGTTTTTCAAGTCATTTAAGCGCTAGATTTAAGATTTCTCTTTACCATACTTTTTAGTCTGTAAGAATATTGTTTATTCATAGACTAAATAAATGAAATGAAAAGGTTTTTCAGGAGAAAAGTTTAAAGTTTCAAATTCTCATAGCAGTAGCTACATATATGGGAAAGCTCTCAGGTTTGTAACGGTTATTTTCCGTCTTAAAAAAGATACAAACATGAAAATTTTATAGCATACTAGCTGATTTACCCGGCTTTACCCGAGTACCACATCATACGTGGAATAACAACTAAATTGGAATTTAAAAATGGTATGGCTTTTAGCCTCATTATTGTTAGTGGTATGGTAAAGGGTAATTTGTTAGGGTGGTTTTAAGAAATAAGATATATTGAGTGACCTTGCTTAGGACTTTTCTATTTGCTTGTGAAGTTTTGTTTAAATCGGGGAAAGCATAAATCTGTGGTCATATGCAATAACGACTTAAGTCGAAAACAACTGTTTCGAGAAAATGCAATTCGAAATGCACATAAGTGCATGTGTTTTTTTTAAATAACTTTTTTTCTGAGATGGGTACAGATACCGGGGTTTGAACAAAATATGCGCATCAACGTCAGGAATACAGTGGTAACGTCAACTCAATTTCGTCTTAAGTCGACTTAAGTCGTTATTGCTTTGGACCACAGAAATGTAGGTCCTTACAGAACTATCTGTGTATGTAGATTACTCCTTTGGTGAAAGGCGAAAATTAAAGCAACGACCCCCTTCACTCCTCATGGACCCCAAATTTTTTACATACATTTGAGGTGTGCCACGTCACCTTGTCCCATGACCCTATCTCTATATACATACCTATATAAAACCCAAATTATGTAAAAATGTTTACGTGAATGCATGACTAAATACTAATAGAATACAAAATATTAATGTTGTATGACATGTAGTTTTAATGGTATACTAAATCAAATATTTAAGTTGTATGAGGGGTGCCACGCCCCTTGTCCAATGCCCGTCCCATTTTCCGAGTTGAAGGATACGGACATGTAGTAAGTTCGTATCGTGTTTCATTTATGTGTGGTGTATTGTTCTAAAGTTATACCCAAATGTATAGTTGATTGAAAAGTGCCACGCCCTTTGTCCTACGCCCATAAAATCTTACCCGTGGGACGAAGCATCTAAGAGGGGCTTGCATACGGAATTTCAATGCTTCCCGACTTTTATGCCAAAAGATATTCTATATCAAAAATTCTGATGTATGGGCGGTGCCACGCCCCTTGTCCAATGCTTGTCCCATTTTCCGAGTTGAAGGATACGGACAACTAGTAAGTTCGTATCGTGTTTCATTTATGTGTGGTGTATTGTTCTAAAGTTACACCCAAATGTATAGTTGATTAAAAAGTGGCACGCCCCTTGTCCTACGCCCATAAAATTTTGCCCATGGGACGAAGCATCCAAGAGGATCCTGCGTACGGAATTTCAATGCTTCCCGACTTTTAGGCTAAAAGATATTCTATATCAAAAATTCTGATGCATGGGCGGTGCCACGCCCCTTGTATAATGCCCGTCCCATTTTCCGAGTTGAAGGATACGGACATCTAGTAAGTTCGTATCGTGTTTCATTAGTGTGGTGTATTGTTCTAAAGTTATACCCAAATGTATAGTTGATTGAAAAGTACCACGCCCCTTATCCTACGCCCATAAAATTTTACCCGTGGGACGAAGCATCTAAGAGGGGTCTGCATACGGAATTTCAATGCTGCGTGACTTGTAGTTTTAAAGATATGCCAAATCAAATATTTAAGTTGTATAAGGAGTGCCACTCCCCCTTGTCCCACGCCCCTAAATTTTTTAAGCAAGTGGACACGACTAATTACTAACAGAATACAGAACTTGAATGTTGTATGACTTGTAGTTTTAAAGATATGCCAAATTAAATATTTAAGTTGTGTAAGGAGTGCCACTCCCCCTTGTCCCACGCCCCTAAATTTTTTTAATCAGGAGGGCACGACTAATTACTAACAGAATACAGAATTTTAATGTTGTATGACATGTAGTTTTAAAGATATGCCAAATCAAATATTTAAGTTGTATGGGAGGTGCCACGCCCTCTTGATGAATCGAAAAATTTTATATACAGTCGCCTTCCTTTGGTCTTCAACAATATTGGTATAAAGTTTGGCTGAAATCGGTCAACGCGTGTAGCTTTGTATAGCCGGACCGAACGCTCGGTCTCGGTCTCGTTTACCGAACAGTTCGGCCAAAAGGTTCGGGTTCGGTCTCGGTTCGGTCTCGGCTACAAAAGGCCGAGTATTTAGCCGAACAGTTGAGGAACAAATTGTATAGTTTTAATCAAAATTTAAATTTTTTAACAATACTTTTTATTGATTTTTCATACATCAGATGCTTAATGTAGGTATTTATACCTCAAAAGAATTGGTTTTTATAATAAAATGTATTTTTTCCTTAAAATTTAAAAATTTTTTTCATAAAAATTCTTCTTCTTTTCTTTGGATATGTATTCGAAAGGTTCGGTCTCGGTCTCGGCCGAACATTAAAAAAAGGCCGAACGCTTCTCGGCCAAAATTTCGGGTTCGGTCGGGCTCTAGGCATTATTAACTCAATATCGTCCTATCTCGACTTAGGCTATTATGGTTTGTGACTACAGATATATCTGCCTTATATGTCATACAAAAACAAGTAAGGGAGCATCAGTCGGGTTTCACCGACAGAGTAATACCATACACCAAGTAACTGAATGGGCGGACCACGCCCATTATTGACAAACTACAAGATATTCCTAATAAGTTTATATATACCAAATATTGATGTTCTGACAGGTGTACAAAAAAAAATTATCGGTATATTAAATTTATCACCCCCATTGTGGGCGGATCACGCCCATTTTTGGAGATTATAAAGATATTCTCCCCTGCAATGAAATAACCAAATATGGATGCTCTGATGTGTATATTACAGAAGTTATGAGGATTTTAAGCTTACCGCCTATATAGTGGGCGTACCACGCCCATTTTCTTATATGTCATGTAGGACCTATATCTTAACCTAGGAACCAAATTTCATTCGTTTAAATGCATAAGTAGTCAATTGAGAGCCATTTTACCGGAAAATTTTTGCCGCCTATACAGTGGGCGGACCACGCCCATTTTTTGGAATTTTACAGAGGGTCCACACCTCACCTTAAATACCAAGTATTATTCTTTTGAATGAGTAATTAGGCAATTTATAGCAACTTAATCGAAAAAAACCCGAGGTAGTGGGACTTACAGGCCCATTGTGGGCGGCTCCTTCGACCGATTTGCCTAATCTCGGAACTTGAAGTAGTGGAAGGTTCACTGCGACTGTGTACCAAATTTGGTCCAAATCGGAAAACTCCTTCTTTCTCTCCTGCGCTCACAGACATCCAGACAGACGGACAACCGGAAATCAACACAGAACGTGATTCTAAGCATTTCTATATACTTATGTCTATACCTAGGACGGCTCCTTTAATGCGTTACAATTTTCGCACAAAGTTATTATACCCTATTACCATAGGTGTAGGGTATAAAAACACAGATAATGCAAATACAACAGGTGCCAAAACTTTTGTTTTTGGGTTGCACAGTGGAAAGAGAGAGAGATTGGTGGCTCAGTGGGCTAAGTGCTTGGTCTCGCTGATGCGAAAATCGCCTCGGTTCGAATCTCAGCCGGGGCATCATAACATCTAACACAAACAAAATTTGTTTTCAAATTGCTTCTTTGCGCGGCGCCACTTCTCGCGGTGAATTGGCAATTCTCCGAGAATAATCTTTGCCATGAAAAGCTTCTCAAACCCGTTCGGAATCGGTAAAGTAGGTCCCGTTAACTTGTGCAAAAATATAACAAGCACACACAAGTTAATCCGAGAAAGCTAGGCCTAAGCCTCGTTCGCGGGCGGTTGTGCCAGTTATTTATTTATTTTTTATTGGAAAGAGCTAACGGCTCTTTTACCTGCTACCACAAAATGTATGAAGTGAAGTTCTATACGTAGCACATTAATGCCAATTAAATGGAAAGATGATTAAAGCATACGGCCTATTTAAATTTCGAACTTCGCGCAACTATGTATGTATGTATATAGAATTCACTCCCTGTGAGAATAAAGTCATCAGCAAATTAAATGGTAATTACAATGAGGAGTCTGTGGACACGCAGCGATCACGTCATGATGCGGCAGAAGTGAGTGGCCCCAGCAGAGAGCCAAACAACTAATTTCACTCATGACTTGCAGCGAAAATTATGAAATACATAGAATATGTTTTAAAATTCAATAACGATTAATTATAATTAATTATAATCGTTATCGCAAAAATGTAGAATTGCAGTTACGCGTGCTTCTTCTTCTTTTGTTGGCGTTTGCAAACCGTATAATTGGTCAATACAACCCGTTACCGGGTTACAACCTGACCTACGGCCTCTCTCCAGGCGCCCCTAGTACGCGCGCGCCTTCTCCAGTCGGAAATTCCAAGCTTTGCCACTTGGTCTTTCCATCGTAGGCATAGCCTCCCGCGCCGTCTCTGTCCTCTAACTGCCGTTGTCTCGAATACCTTCTTCGCTGGAGCTCCTTCGTCCATACGCTCGACGTGACCCAGCCAGTGAAGCCGCTTGGTGGTGATGCGACTAACTATGTCAATATAGGCGTAGAGCTCGTATAGTTAGTTGTTCGTTCGGATGCGGTAGTCGTCGCCAACGCGGATCGGGCCGAAGATCTTGCGGAGCACCTTTCTCTCGAACACTCCAAGTGAAGCTGCATTAGTCTGCGAGATCACCCGTGCTTCAGCGCCATAACGCAATACGGGGATGATAAGCGTCTTATAGAGCGTCAGTTTCATCGGTCGAGAGAGGACTCTACTTCTCAATTGCTCACCGAGTCCATTGTAGCACCTATTGGCAAGAGTTATTCTCCGCTTCATCTCCAAGCTGACATAATTTTTGGTGGTAATGGCGGTGCCAAGATATGTAACATCTTTGACAGCTTCGAAAAATAGTTGGCAATTGCCAAATGGGAGTCACGGCGTAGTGTCTCCCTGCCAGAAAACATATACTTCGTCTTGCCCTCGTTGACCGCCAGACCCACTTTGGCTGATTCTCTTTCGACAAAGCAGCGGTAACATATCGCTTGGTCTGGCCGACGATATCAATATCATCGGCGTACGCAAGGAGCTGGACACTTTTGTAGAAAATAGTGCCATCGCGCTGGACACCCGCTTTCCGTAGCACGCTCTCTATCAGGAAGTTGAAGAGGTCGCAGGATAGAGGATCGCCTTGTCTGAAGTGAGAGGTATCGAAAGGTTTGGAGAGTTCCTTTCCTATCTTGACGGAGCTTTGAGTGTTACTCAGCGTCATCCTGCACAGCCTCTCCAGCTTAGCAGGGATACCGAGGTCAGACACTGCGGCGTACAGACGATCCCTGATCGGGCTATCGAAGGTAGCCTTATAATCGACAGTTACATGTGCGCTTAATACAAATCTGGAAAGTAATCGAAGATTTTGTAATCGATTAGAGGCATGATTACGATTACATATGTACATGTAATTGCAATTATGTTAACTGATTACGATTCCGGTTTCATTTAAACACAATAAAAAAGTTTTGTAATTAGAATAACACGTAAAGTGATCATATCTGTTACGATTACTGAACAGCTGGTAGTATTTTTCAGCCAGTGGCAATTTGCAAATTTTTTTTATTGGGTTCTATGGTACGGTCGGGAAGTATGAAAGGGGATATAAAAAAGAGCGCCAACAGAGGTTGGCTCTGAAAACGCAGAGAAATATATTAACCTCTTTAATGAACCGTTTAGTGGAAAGAGGCTCATAATCTTTAAGAATGCTCGTTACGCTCGATTAGAGAATTACTCAGGGGAATAGTGACAAAGCTTGAAGAACGTATCGTTATAATATAACGATATATATTATTATTTCGAGCCGCGCCATAGAAATGCTGTGTTAAATGAAATGCGCATTCTATATATGTATGCACATATGTATGTACGAATATTGTATATTCTTTGGATGCAATGTCGGCTTTGAAACAGCTCGAAATTTTTAGTAGAGATGGTATTTCTATTTCTCCTCAATTCTGTGTCAACTGGCATACAAATAAATATTTTGTTTAATGGCTGTGCGTGTGTGTTTCTGCTTACGGAGATGGTATCAGTAATTACATTTTGTTTTCGCAAACGTATCCGCTCTTTCTAATTTTTTTACCTGCTTGTTTGTTTGGCATATTATACGGTTGCTTATTTTCAGCATTTCGCCCTTACGTCCTTCATACCATGTTGTTTTGTCCCTTTGTATGTTGTGGAGTTGTGTTGGCTTGTTTGCTTGTTGGTGTCATGCTGTTGGTTGTTGTTCTTGTGGATTCTTGTGATGAACAGGTGGCTACTGTTCACAGTTGCACCTACATTCTGCATTCACCGAAGCATCTCTGTCTCTGGTGCTGTATCCCAGTACTTGGGCTATAAAATCATCGAACATGCGACGAGCAATACGACGAAATTAAAATCAAATATCGAAAAAACTTTTTATAACAAAATAAAACTCCCTTTTGCACTTCACCTCCCGTTTGTCCTAAAACATAATCGCGAATTAAATTTCTTGTGCTAATAACTCTAGCTCTATGAGTAACATTAAACTTTTAAAGAAATGCTGCGATGCTTATGAAATTTTTCGGCAGAATTCCTGAGATTCCTACACCTATGGTACCTATAATAATAACTTTATACGGATATTGTAACGCATTAATGGAGCTGTCCTAGATATAGATATACATAAATGTATACAAATTATCACAATCACTTCCTCTTTTGATTTTTGGTTGTCCGTCTGTCTATCTGCGCGCAGAAGAGAAGAAAGGATTGGACCAAATTTGGTTAGAATAAGTTCTGAGAATAGTCAAATCGGCTGAAGGACACGCCCACAATGGGCCTGTAAGTCCCACAACCTCGGATTTTTTTCGGTAAAATGGCAATAATGTGATTTTTTACTCATCTAAAGGAATTATGTTTGGTACTTAAGATAAGGTTTGTGCCCTCTACGTCTTACGAAAAATGGGCGTGGTTCGCCCACTATATAGGCAGTAACCGGAAAACCTGGTACAATGAAAACGTAACTTCAAAGAAATTTTTGGCAGTAGAGATTGATTGATAAAAGTTTATTTGTATATACATATCGCCGCTTGATTCAATACTTGTCGTATGTCGACTTTTTCACTTTTTGGGAAATGCAGTTTTAAGTTTAAAGTACTCCCATTTTTTTTTTGGCACGGTAGATTTTTATTGAAAATCGAGTATTTTGTAGAGTGAAAGCTTGTTATTAATACTGTTAATTCCAAAAGATCGACTTTTCGATATTTAGGAAGATATAGCCAAATGAATTCAGTATTATATTGTCGTATCTACCATTCTGAACAAATTACATAGTTTGCCTACCATCAAAATGTGTGGTATGTATACTAGGAAAAAGTTTTCGTAAAACTTTTTTTTTTAACTGCAAATATAATATACAATGCAATGTTTCTGCCAAATATAGCTTTAGTAACTTTTTAATTAGTTTGTCCAATCCGGGGGCAGAAATTGTTATAGCACAAAGTTGAAGCGCTATTTCTTATTAAATCTTTCAAGTTAAATATTTTTATAATCGCGTAAGGAAACATCATTTGGGTTTCACCGACTAAATAATACCCTACCCGAGCTGGGAAAGAAATGAAATGGTGAGTGTATTAAAATTACTTTGTACATAGTGAGCGGACCACGCCCATTTTTGACAATCTACAAAATATTCCTAATAGGATTACATATTCCAAATATTGATACTCTGGTCGACTTACGACAGTAACTATAAGTATATATAAATTACCGCCTCCATGGTGGGCGGACCATGCCCACTTTTGGAGAATCAAAAGGCATTCTTACCAGCAATGAAGTAACTAAATATGAACGCTCTTGTGTATATATTATGGAAGTTATGAGGATTTTCTATTTACCGCCTATATAGTAGGCGGATCACGCCCAGTTTTTCATAGGGCATGTAGAGCTCACATCTGAGCTTGAATACCAAATTTAACTCGTTTAAGTTCATAAAAAGTCAATTTAGAACCATTTTACCGAAAAAAATCTTACATACGACAAACATGGATGTACATTTTTATAAGCTTTATATTAACTTCACTTTCTGTCAGCGGTATGTCGTCAAATCTAGTAATCAATTTTTCACCCACTTCCGACTACTTAGAGATCTGAAATTTCATATGCAGTCGCCTCTTGGATGCGTCGTCCCACTGGTAAAATTTTATGGGCGTAGGATTAGGGGCGTGGCACTTTTTAATGAACTACAGATTTGTGTATAACTTAAGAACTACACATCACACATCAATGAAACTCGGTAGGAACTTACTACATATCCATATCCTTCTACTGAGAGAATAAGACGGGCACTGGATAAGGGGGCGTGGCACCGCCCATACAAACAAAATCGTTTATATAGAATAGCTTTCGAACTAAAGGTCGTGCAGCATTGAAATTCCGTATACAGGCCCCTCTTGGATGCTGGTAAAATTTTATGGGCGGGGACAGGGGGAATGGCACTTTTCAAGCAACTAAACACTTGGGCTTCAGTTTATAATTATAGATACACCACACATCAATGAAAAACGATAGGAACTTACTCGCCGCGCCTTGCAGGCAAAATAGCAACAACTCACCGCGCCAAAGCAACGGGAGTTTTGCGCATGGACCGAGCTCACCGCGCCTTGCAAGCAAAACAACATGGAACTGCTCATCACTATATCGCCGCTTGATTCAATACTTGTTGTATGTCGATTTTTTCACATTTTGAGTTAAGGATGGCATGGGGGGTTCCAAACCCAGATAAATCGATTGGCGTTCTCAGATTTCTTATATCTCCTACCGTTTTCGAGATATGCAGACCCTATTTTGTCGTATGTGGGCTAATTTTCAATTTTTGCGTAAATATTTGTCGTATATGCGAGAAAAGCTAACATACGACAAATTTTTTTCGCAAAAGAGGCAGAAAATAAAATTATATAAAAAAAACTTTTTAAAAATACGCTTTAATTTATTTAATGTACTAAAAAGTAGAAAATAAATTGTTTCCAAGTCACCTGTATCTTACTATCAATAAAAGCTTGGGGCGCTCATGTGTTCAATATTTGTCAACCAGTTACCACAATATTTTATTTAAATAATTTTTTTGCAAATAGATTCTAGTAATGAAAGATATTTTGAATATGGATATTGAGCGCACAAGCTTTTATTAATAGTAAGATACAGGTGACTTGGAAACAATTTATTTTCTACTTTTTAGTACATTAAATAAATTCAAGCTTATTTTTAAAAAGTTTTTTTTTATATAATTTTATTTTCTACTTTTTAGTCTTCCATAAATTCAATTTTAGAGCTGTGAAATTTTTTACAAAAAGAATTTAAAGCTTGCAGAGCAGTACACAATATTTAGGGTATTCACAGTGTTTCCTATCGTCATATGTCATATCCTCAATTTAACAAATAATACGGCTGTGATCGACCCTAATATTCGTGGCATATTTGTGGCGCGATGAGTTGTTGTTGTTTTGCCTGCAAGGCCCGGCGAGTAAGTTCCTATCGTTTTTCATTGATGTGTGGTGTACCTATAATTATAAACTGAAGCCCAAGTGTGTAGTTGCTTGAAAAGTGCCACGCCCCTTATCCTACGCCCTACCAGTGGGACGACACATCCAAGAGGCGACTGCATACGAAATTTCAATGCTGCACGACCTTTAGTTCCAAAGCTAATCGAGATCAAAAATTTTGTTTGTATGGGGGGTGCCACGCCCCCTTATCCTACGCCCATAAACTTTTACCAGTGGGACGACACATCCAAGAGGCGACTGCATACGAAAATTCAATGCTGCACGACCTTTAGTTCCAAAGCTAATCGAGATCAAAAATTTAGTTTGTATGGGGGGTGCCACGCCCCCTTATCCAGTAACCCCCTTATTTTCTCAGTAGAAGGATATGGATATGTAGTAAGTTCCTACCGAGTTTCATTGATGTGTGATGTGTAGTTCTAAAGTTATACACAAATCTGGAGTTGATAAAAAAGTGCCACGCCCCTTATCCTACGCCCATAAAATTTATTGATTCATCTATTGGGCTCGTGTTTAGGCATGTATGCAAAGTTTCAGATCTCTAAGTAGTCGGGAAGTGGGTGAAAAATTGATTACTAGATTTGACGACATACCGCTGACATACCGGATGTGAACCTAATATAAAGCTTATAATAAAGCTTATAATAATAAGGTGCGACAACTGGTAACATCATTTAGCGTAGCGGCTGATTTCTGTAGAGACAAACCATCGCAAACCATCAGTAGCTCACTGATATTTTCTCAATGGGCAAGAACTACATTCGTGCTGCACGCAGGAGTCGTCAGACAATGTGTGTAATAAAACCGCTAACCGAATTTAACCTTTACCTTCTGGCAAAGAAAACAGAGTGCCAAAAAACCCGCTGATGTTTGGCAGTTGGACGAAGTTTTACTTGTATTAGTAGTCAGCCACAGTAACCGTAAGCCAAACACATGTTCCGGCGGCAGAAACAGTTATATATACATACATATATAAATATATGAGCATATATGCATATCCAAAAATAGTCAGGCAAGCATAAGAAACATACACACACACAAACATGTGTACATATGTACATATAGAGACACGTCTATACCACAGGTTTAAGGACGAGCCAGCCAGCCAGACAAACAGGTCAGTTCACAATTGATTGTGTAGAGATGATGTTTTACGAAAGGCCGTGCACATTTGTTTATAGACGCACACACATATGGATGTTGTATACACACACACACACACACACAACTGTGACACAGTTCGAATGTTTCTTTGGCATGGCTGAATGACCAAGCATGGTCACCACATGGTTTCCAGCGTCTGTCATCTGCTCGTACGCCCCCATCAACCCGCCGTTGTTTCGGCCTCTCTCGCGAAAAGTCCTGGAAGCTCGTCCTACGTCCGATTGTACGTCTGTCCATCCATCCTCCATCGCTCTGCTGCTCCTCTACGACCCTCCTTTCGCATACTTCACGCCTATTTCTTCCTTCCCCCCTCCCCTCCTATTGCTCCCTTGCCAGCGACAACAATTGTTTGTTTTGCTTTTTAGCACCTCGCCTCAACTTCGTCGCGTTCACAGCTCTCAGCCACGTTGCCGTTGCTTCTTTGGCCCGACTTCTGCTTACGAGCATTGTTGCCATTTTATTTTATCTTTACGGTCAATAAATGTGTCTATAAGTATGTTCCGGTTTGTTTCGTTTGCTCTTTTTTCATTCCACTTGCCCTTAATAATTTTGGTTTTCTGTTCATGATGTTTACTTTAATATTTGTTTTGGCTAGTTGATGGGGGGAAGGTAACTTATGTTTAAATTATTTGTGCACCCGCGTGTGAGTGTGTGTGTTCCAATGCATTTCCCTAAACAGAATCGTACGAAGAAGTCCTTGAGTCAGGCAAAATTATATACGTGCATTTCCGTTTTTGTGCAATTTCACTACATATATTTTACAAAGGCAGGGTCGACAAAATTTGAACCCGATAGCTGTTGTCGGGGTGGAAATATTCACGAAAACGTATTCTTCCTGTACATAATATCCATTTTCATATCTTAATACTGTCAGTTCTCTTTTTATGCGGTGGATGCGTTACACAATTAACCGCACAAAAGGAAATCGCATAAAAAAATACACTAATGTATAGTAAAACAAGTAAGGAAGTATCAGTCGGGTTTCACCGACAGAGTAATACCCTACACCAAGTAACCGAATAGAGCGATAATCCACTGAAAGAAATGAAATTGTGGGTGCATGTAATTTACAACCTACATAGTGGGCGGATCACGCCCATTTTTGGAAAATAAAAAGGTATTCTTACCAGGAATGAAGTAACCAAATCTGGATGCTCTGGTGTATATATTATGGAAGTTAGGAAGATTTTCCGTTTATCGCCTATATAGTGGGCGGACCACGCCCATTTTCTTGTATGGCATCTAAGACCTATATATCAACTTGGGAACCGAATTTCATTCATTTATATTCGTAACTAGTCAATTGGGAGCCATTTTACCGAAAAAATTTTGCCGGCTATATAGTGGGCGGACCACGCCCATTTTTTCCTGAGATATAGAAGACCTACCTCTTAACTTGAATACCAAGTATTATTCTTTTCCATGAGTAATTACACAAATTATAGCCATTTTACCGAAAAAAATCCGAGGTAGTGGGACTTACAGACCCGTTGTGGGCGTGTCCTTCGGGTAATTTGAATAATTTTAACACTTTACCTAACCCGAGGTTCACTGTAACTGTGTACCAAATTTGGTCAAAATCGGACAACTCCTTCTTTCTTTTTTTTGCATACACGCAGACGGACAGACAGACAGACAGACGGACAGACGGACAACCGGAAATGAAAAGAGAAAGTGTTTCTGATCATTTCTATATACTTATGTCTATACCTAGGACCGCTCCTTTAATGCGTTACAATTTTCGCACAAAGTTATTATACCCTATTACCATAGGTGTAGGGTATAAATAGGGATGTGTTCCATTATTTTCAAAAAGCGTATAAAACCCAAAAATCGCATAGAAAAAGACATTAGTTACATTGTATAATTAGGGATACGTTCCAAAATTTTTAAAAGCTCATAATGAAAGAAAGGTTGGCTGTATTCCCAAACATACTTATGCAAAGCAGTGCTGCGCTCCCAATGCTCTACTGATTTATTTTCTGAGTGCTACTGCGATGCATTGCATAAATCAGGTTGGCAACACTTTTTAGTTTGGGAACGCACTTGATGTTCAACATTGCTTTCACAAAATGGAAATTGTAAAAAACTACATATTCAAAACATTTTTGCATTTGAGTAGCGAATAAATTCCCAGCAACTCTAAATTAATTGTAAAATTGAGAAAAAGGAGGCGAAATTTAATCGCGTCCTAAAAGTTTCAGTGAAGCCGAAAAAACATAACCTAACTAATCACAAAGCATCAACAAAATTTGTGATGAGCAGCTTGCGCATTTGATGCTTATCGACAACTTGGTGCCTGCGTTTAGGAACAGGGTGCACGTGCAAACTTTTTATACCCTACACCTATGGTAATAGGGTATAATAACTTTGTGCCAAAATTGTAACGCATTAAAGGAGCCTTCCTAGTATATAGAAATGATCAGAAACACTTTCTCTTTTCATTTCCGGTTGTCCGTCTGTCCGTCTGTCTGTCCGTCTGTCTGTCTGTCCGTCCGTCTGCGTGTATGCAAAAAAAAGAAAGAAGGAGTTGTCCGATTTGGACCAAATTTGGTACACAATTACAGTGAACCTCGGGTTAGGTAAAGTGTTAAAATTATTCAAATTACCCGAAGGACACGCCCACAACGGGTCTGTAAGTCCCACTACCTCGGATTTTTTTCGGTAAAATGGCTATAATTTGTGTAATTACTCATGGAAAAGAATAATACTTGGTATTCAAGTTAAGAGGTAGGTCTTCTATATCTCAGGAAAAAATGGGCGTGGTCCGCCCACTATATAGCCGGCAAAAATTTTTCGGTAAAATGGCTCCCAATTGACTAGTTACGAATATAAATGAATGAAATTCGGTTCCCAAGTTGATATATAGGTCTTAGATGCCATGCAAGAAAATGGGCGTGGTCCGCCCACTATATAGGCGATAAACGAAAAATCCTCTTAACTTCCATAATATATACACCAGAGAGTCCAGATTTGGTTACTTCGTTCCTGGTAGGAATATCTTTTAATTCTCCAGAAATGGGCGTGGTCCGCCCACCATGGGGGCAGTAAAATAAATATGCCGATAACATCTGTTGTACACCCGCCAGAGCATCAATATTTGGCATGTATAGTCCTATTAGGTATATCTTGTAGTCTGCCAAAAATGGGCGTGGTCCGCCCACTATGTAGGTTGTAAATCAAATGCACCCACAATTTCAGTGAATTATCACCCCACTTGGGAACATGGTGTAGGGTATTACTCTGTCGGTGAAACCCGACTGATACTTCCTTACTTGTTATGTTTGCGTTTAGGAACATACTGCTTTGTACTTATGCAGCGCAACTGACGTTTAGGAATACAGCCGTTGTGTTCAATATGTACACTATAAAAACAAAAGAATTATATGTTATATGTTATGAAAAAAATCAACTTAATAACCCTAAATTCATTTAAGTCTCCCATGATCCTTCCAATAAATTATCCAAATCAATTTCCCACTTTTCTTCTGAAGATAGGTTCTTCAGTTTGGAAAGTTGGCATAATTTAAATTTAAAACTTAATATGAGCAACAATTTTTTCAAGTGCTTCCCATTCCTCAGCTGCACACTTTTTCCATCGAAATCATGCGCAAGACAACAACAGAATCTGCGTAGAAGATAACTGCCGCAAAAGTGTACCAACAAAGCTTAAGAAAGTGTTGTTGCTTTGCGCTCGGGCACCTCACCCATTCAAAATTCAAAGGAAAAAAACGCATAACTTCGAAATATTGAAAAAAAAATCGCATAAAACTCCTATGGAAAAACCGTATAACTTTGAAATCGCATAAAAATAATTCGCATAAAAAGAGAATTGACAGTATATAAAAACGTTGGTGCGTATGTATGTTGCAGCATCACGGCTGAACCACAGAAGCGATCGACCTTATATTCACAACATATGTTCGTGTGGTGCTCTGAATGGTTTTTATACCCTACACCTATGGTAATAGGGTATAATAACTTTGTGCCAAAATTGTAACGCATTAAAGGAGCCTTCCTAGGTATAGACATAAGTATATAGAAATGATCAGAAACACTTTCTCTTTTCATTTCCGGTTGTCCGTCTGTCCGTCTGTCCGTCTGTCTGTCTGTCTGTCTGCGTGTACGCAAAAAAAAGAAAGAAGGAGTTGTCCGATTTGGACCAAATTTGGTACACAGTGACAGTGAACCTCGGGTTAGGTAAAGTGTTAAAATTATTCAAATCGGTCGAAGGATACGCCACCAATGGACCTTTAAGTCCCTCTACCTCGGGTTTTTTGCGACCAAATTGCTGTAATTTGTCTAATTACTCATTGAAAAGAATAATACTTGGTATTCAAGTTAAGGGGGCGGTCATCTATGTCATACGAAAAAATGGGCGTGGTCCGCCCACTATATAGGCGGAAAAATTTTTCCGGTAAAATGGCTCCCCATTGACTAGTTACGAATATAAATGAATGAAATTCGGTTCCCAAGTTGATATATAGGTCTTAGATGCCATAGAAGAAAATGGGCGTGGTGCGCCCACTATATAGGCGATAAACGAAAAATCCTCTTAACTTCCATAATATATAGGTACACCAGAGCATCTAGATTTGGTTACTTCGTTCCTGGTAAGAATATCTTTTAATTCTCCAAAAATGGGCATGGTCCGCCCACCATGGGGGCAGTAAAATAAATATGCCGATAACATCTGTTGTACACCTGTCAGAGCATCAATATTTGGCATGTATAGTCCTATTAGGTATATCTTGTAGTCTGATAAAAATGGGCGTGGTCCGCCCACTATGTGGGTTGTAAATCAAATGCACCCACAATTTCAGTGATAATTCACCCTACTTGGGAACATGGTGTAGGGTATTACTCTGTCGGTGAAACCCGACTGATACTTCCTTACTTGTTATACCCTACACCTATGGTAATAGGGTATAATAACTTTGTGCCAGAATTGTAACGCATTAAAGGAGCCTTCCTAGGTATAGACATAAGTATATAGAAATGGTCAGAAACACTTTCTCACTTTTGATTTCCGGTTGTCCGTCTGTCTGTCTGTCTGTCTGTCTGTCTG
Organism: Neria commutata; assembly: GCA_963457695.1. NCBI lineage: Eukaryota > Metazoa > Arthropoda > Insecta > Diptera > Micropezidae > Neria > Neria commutata. The sequence continues at coordinate 1,751,139 of OY735250.1, forward strand.
TCTGTCTGTCTGTCTGCGTGTCCGGAAAAAATAGAAAGAAGGAGTTGTCCGATTTCGACTAAATTTGGTACACAGTTACAGTGAGCCTTGGGTTAGATAAAGTGTTAAAATTAGTCAAATCGGTAGAAAGGACACGCCTACAATGGGCCTGTAAGTCCTACTACCTCGGATTTTTTGCGATCAATTTGCTGTAATTTGTCTAATTACTCATTTAAAAGAATAATACTTGGTATTCAAGTTCAACTCCCGGTCCGGTAACATCTAATAAAAAAGAAAATTTTTTTCAAATTGTTTCTTTGCGCGGCGCCACTTCTCGCGGTGAATTGGCAATTCTCCGAGAATAATCTTTGCCATGAAAAGCTTTGCAAACCCGTTCGGATTCGGTAAAGTAGGGCCCGCTAACTTGTGCAAAAATATAACAAGCACACATAAGTTAATGCGAGAAAGCTAGGCCTAAGCCTCGTTCGCGGGCGGTTGTGCCAGTTATTTATTTATTTTTTTATTCAAGTTAAAGGGTTGGTCATCTATGTCATACGGAACAAGTAAGGAAGTATCAGTCGGGTTTCACCGACAGAGTAATACCCTACACCATGTTCCCAAGTGCGGTGATAATTCACTGAAATTGTGGGTGCATTTGATTTACAACCCACATAGTGGGCGGACCACGCCCATTTTTGGCAGACTGCAAGATATACCTAATAGGACTATACATGCCAAATATTGATGCTCTGACAGGTGAAGAACAGATGTAATCAGCATATTTATTTTACTGCCCCCATGGTGGGCGGACCACGCCCATTTCTGGAGAATTAAAAGATATTCCTACCACGAACGAAGTAACCAAATCTGGACGCTCTGGTGTTTAAATTATGGAAGTTAAGAAGATTTTTTGTTTATCGCCTATATAGTGGGCGGACCACGCCCATTTTCTTGTATGGCATCTAAGACCTATATATCAACTTGGGAACCGAATTTCATTCATTTATATTCGTAACTAGTCAATTGGTAACCATTTTACCGGAAAAACTTAGCCGCCTATATAGTGGGCGGACCATGCCCATTTTTTCGTATGACATAGATGACCGACCCCTTAACTTGAATTCCAAGTATTATTCCTTTTAATGAGTAATTAGACAAATTACAGCAATTTGATCGCAAAAAACCCGAGGTAGAGGGACTTAAAGGCCCATTGGGGGCGTATCCTTCGACCGATTTGAATAATTTTAACACTTTACCTAACCCGAGGTTCACTGTGACTGAGTACCAAATTTGGTCCAAATCGGACAACTCCTTCTTTCTCTTTTTTGCGTACACGCAGACAGACAGACAGACGGACGGACAGACGGACAGACGGACAGACGGACAACCGGAAATGAAAAGAGAAAGTGTTTCTGATCATTTCTATATACTTATGTCTATACCTAGGACCGCTCCTTTAATGCGTTACAATTTTCGCACAAAGTTATTATACCCTATTACCATAGGTGTAGGGTATAAAAATGGGCGTGGTCCGCCCACTATATAGGCGGAAAAATTTTTCTGGTAAAATGGCTCCCAATTGACTAGTTACAAATATAAATGAATGAAATTCGGTTCCCAAGTTGATATATAGGTCTTAGATACCATATAAGAAAATGGGCGTAGTCCGCCCACTATATAGGCGATAAACGATAAATCCTCTTAACTTCCATAATATATACACCAGAGCGTCGGATATATATATACACCACGATGCCGATAACATCTTTTGTACACCTGTCAGAGCATCAATATTTGGCATATATAGTCCTATTAGTTATTTCTTGTAGTCTGCCAAAAATGGGCGTGGTCCGCCCACTATGTAGATTGTAAATCAAATGCAGCCACAATTTCAGTGAATTATCACCCTACTTGGGAACATGATGAAGGGTATTACTCTGTCGGTGAAACCCGACTGATACTTCCTTACTTGTTTTTATGTTAGACCTTCCTAAGTGGCGCTGCGGCGGCGTTTTTTCGAAAATTCCTGCCATATTTGAAATACATTCAAAAACAAATCTTGGAATCAAAAAATATTTTTAGGCAGAACAACGTTTACCGAGACAGCTAGTATTATTGAAATTTTCTCAAAATTGGCTATCTGAAAAAATTTTTTTAGTTTTGCAGCTTAATTGTCTTTAAAAAATTTTAAGTTCCATTGCGGAACCCCATTTGCATGAGCATGACTCGGACTTGAATGGTTTTTTGTTCTGTTTGTATTGTGATTGTGAAAAAAAAGGTTTTGAGTAATGACCGAATTTAATTGGAATATTTATATTCAAAGAGTAATATTTTAGTCCCACCTGTTCAGGTTGCAATTACAATTTTCGGAGTCAGACGTGGTGAGAACAGGCCACCTCAGTTTCTTGCCACCATCTAAAATCCTCCGCTTTGCAAAAAGATTAGGAAGATTTCACTAGAAGGGCGTTATTTATCTATACAATGGACAAATGCCTGTCTGCGTGCTGGTAAATTTTCTTGTATTCCAGGTATCAGTATGAAAAACAAAGCGAATTGAGTTCATATATGTAATTTTTATTTCTCAATGTAGTCCCCCATAACCTCAACACATTTGTTATATCTCGAAATAATATTTTAAATGCCAAGGTACCTGCCATAGAACTTATATCTTAGATTTGGTATATCTTTAAAACTACAGGTCATACGACATTAAAATTCTGTATTCTCTTAGTATTTAGTCGTGCATTCCAACAAGAAAAAATTTGTATGTATAGGACCAAGGGGGCGTGGTACCTCCGATACAATTAGAATTGTGTATATAGTAAGTGGAGCTGCTTATCCTGCTGCTGTGCGTGGTTTTGCGTTGTGTAATTAATAAACAAATTTGATATATGGACCACCGAAACAGCGAAATTTTAATGCATATGTCGTAAAAGCGGTAATTAGGTAATCTGCTAGTAAGAAATAAAAAATACATGAATTCAATTCGCTGTGATTTTCACATTAATACCGAGAATGCATTTAACATTCAACGTACGAGGTGTATGCTTTAGTAGAATTGGATGAACTCAGCTCAATCAGCGAAAAAGTCACAACTCAAAGTAGTGCTTCACTGAAGTAGTGAGCTATAAATTTTAGAAAATATAAACTAAAAATAATACTTGCTAACAGTATGGTGGGCATTAGGGTAACCGCTAAAATCTATGTCGGAATTTCGTCTACGGGAACCCCACAAAATGATCAGACTTGGCAGATTTTAAGGTAGCCAAAGTTTGAGCACGATTGGAGTATTTTAACCCATGCCTCAAGGCGATCCAAGTTTCAAAAAACTCGATTTTTGGCTGACTAGCGACGTTTTTGGCCCGTATCTCCGGAACTCATTTTCCCATGAAAAATGTCTCAAATTAAAGGCATTATTATTCTACATATAAATACAAAATATAACTACATAATTTATATTCTATACATATTTTGTGATACTTGTAGCCGAACCGAGCTATAACAGCTTTTGTTGCCAAAAACATGACTAGGAATTTTGAAATATTTTACAAAGGATGAAAATAGTTCTAATGGAAAAAGAGACAGATTGTTTTTTTACAATTTTCAATGTACATATTTTAATACATTGGAAAAAAGAAAAGAGTTTCCTTGTATTGTTTGCCATCTTTACTAAGGGAACAATAAAGATAAAGGTTTTGTAAAAGTTCTTTTTGAACAATCAGGATAAAGCTTTCGGCATTTGCTTACTTCTTGTAAAACATATTATCCCAACTCACAATATTGTGCAAATGGTCTGGTATTGTTGCAATTGCAAATTTTGTAGCATATATTTGCTCTACACTAAAAAATTTATAGAGATGCAATTGCAAAATCTTTGCAAAAAAGAACACCTAAAACCCGTAGTTTATATTTGCTATGCGATTGCAACCCTGAATTGCAATCTGACAGCAGATACAGAAAATTTAAAAATAAACAGAAAATCAGCTAAAATGGAAACAAAAGGAATAAAGCGGCGCATGAGAAAAGCCAAACAAAAAGTGGACTGAGCATGACGTTGGTGAAAAAAAATTGTTATTGAATGAAATTTTGAACAGAAATTATTCTTACCTTCGTTGAATAAAATTTCTTCAGCAACTTTCATCTATCAAAGAGTCCACTAATTGTTCTTTAAAACTTGCTTTATGCATAACTCTTATTGAAATAAAAAATTTCAGTAGAAAATAATTTTAGTTTTCGCGAATCAGCTTTTTTTGTGACAATCAGCGGTGAGTTTCGTGTTTTGCAAGAAGTGATGCAAGCTAAACGTAAAAACACTGCTCACAATTGACGGAAAATGTTTGCTATTGCACAAATTTGCAATCTCAAATGCACTAGATGTGAAGTGGGCTATGGTTTCTGCTCCTAATCTTTGGTGAAAAGGCCATTGAAGTCAGTAATTAATTTCACCCCTCGTTTTGCCATGTCATTGACGACCTTTAGTGACTTCACAATCTCCAATCCTTCCTTAAAATGAATATTTTCAGGCCAGCTACTGGGGAGTTCTCTGAGAAAATCTGCGTTAATCTGAAAACGATCAAAGAAATGCATGGTCTCCTTGGTAATTAAATCAGATAACCCTGCATTAATTGGCTACCTTAAAATCTGCTAAAGCTGATTATTTTGTGGGGTTCAGAAAAAAAATTTTCCCCGTATCAATTGCTGAAAATTTACTTTTTGTGCTAGATTAAAAAAAAATAAAATTTCTAAAAAATTTTTTAGCAAACTTGTTAAGTTTTGTGACAATTCCGTTGCCCTTACACTATCAATGCAAACGACAGCGACACGCTTTATCGGCCTCTCTATTTCTCTCGCTCTGTCGTTATTGTTGTCTCCCCATTAATTGTTGCAGTATACTTCTTGTCGGCACGCGGGCCAAATATTAATTATGCGTTGGTGATGCCACCCTCCGCCGCCAAGAAAGAGGCACAAATAACGCCTTGGAGCGGCGTAGCGATTCGTTGCATTTCGTTGCGGCTCGGTTGCTTCGGCCGCTTGTATTGGCAATTACAAAAATTGCCAGCATTGCGGGCGTGACCGTGGCAGCAAGTGAGGGTGAAGCGGGCGAAGCTGCGAATACTGTACATCATTACCACGCCCACAGCAGCCCTATGAGTTATTTTGCATGCGCGTATGTATGTGTGCGTATTAAATAAAATGTTATAAAATGTACAAAATCTTTACACACATTTTTTACCCTTTAAATGTCCACAACAACAAATGATTTAAAATAAGCAACAAAAGTTGTAGTTGCACCACTCAACACAGTGCTAAACAAGCAAGAGTGAAATGGCAGCGTTCGTCCGACGCTCCCGTACGATGCTCAGTAGAATACAGCATCACAACAAAAAGAAACTGTAAAGAACGAGCAGCAGCAGCAACCATCGAGCTTCAGGTGAGGCCCATTAAGCACAACGCAAACCATTAAACAACACACACAAACACAGAGTGCCACCATACAGCAGAGGTGTACCGGCAGTAAACAGAACATGCTTTCGCTCACTCAAACGCTCGCAGCTAGTGTTGCCAGGCAAACTTTTCGAACTAACACCCGCGATTTGTTCCATAAATTAACCCGGATGCATCGCTGTGTATTAATTTGATCTACAATACAATGATTAAAAAATTATATTTTGGCATTAAAATATTATATAGAATTTTCCTGGAAGCACGCTTGATCAAAAGGCATGTTAAAACCGTTGTTTTTTTTTTTAGCATGAGCAAAATAGTTCATCAGTTTTTGTCAAGTACCTACTTACTTTTTTTTGCTCAATCCCAAAAATGTTTATGGATTTTATAGTTTTAGTTAAATTAATCACACAATCTGGCAACAGCGTGTGTGATTTTATTCTAAAATTTCCGTTTGTATGCTGCGACCAGCGTTGCCAGAACCAGGGATTTCGCCCATATTTCGGAATTTTCGCACCTTTAAAGGGCGCGCGGGATTTTGAGTCTAAAAATGTGATTTTTGAGACAATACCTATCTTTTATACTTTTTTTGTTTATTATTTTTAATTTATTAATAACTGTAAATATTTTATTGTTAGCACTGAATTTAAGTGTAATCTTCAGCGTTGTGCTTTAAACAACAATTTTTATGTTCATTATGTTGCTAAAAAAATATATATGTATGTATATGTATTTATGAATTGTTATCGAAAAACACGTTTTTTAATCAATATTTGTAAATAGGATTTTTTTCCGGGATTTCAGATTTTTTAAATGGGATAAAGAGGGCGTTTTGAATAAGTAAGTGCGATTTTTGGAGCTAGATCTCTGGCAACACTGGCTGCGACCCCACCTGTCATGTTCCGATAGTCGACCATTCACTCTCTCTCACTCAGCCATTTGTTCATTACTCCAACACATACGAGTTTCACTCATTTCTCCACTCACAATCTGTGCTGCTAGAATCCACTCAAACTAAAATAGCAGATTTATGTATATTTATCAAACATTTCCGTTGATTTTTGTCTTCAAAGCCTATATGAATTCTCTTAGAATAAGATTTTGCTGCAAAATCCTCATATTGCAGTTTTTGCATGCATATGGTCGTGGATATGACAAAAATCACTCTATCGTCCACTCACTCATTCACTCGCATGCGCACTGTGCACTCCCACAAGCAGAGTTGCCAAGTATAAGGATTTGTGCGAAGACTACGGATTTCAACATCGAATAAAAGCAAAATATAGGTCTAAAAATTTTATTGCAAAAACACAGACGCTTAGGAAATTTATATACTTCAACGAGACATATGTACATAAATGATTACATTTGCGGTGTATGTACATATGTATGTATAAGCGATCATTAATGTACAGCCAGCCTTATGATAATTTCTAAGCATGTGCATCTCTGCAAATATTTTTGAATAATTTGAAAACGATTAAGGCAACTCTTTTCCGTTGCAGACTTTTAAACACTTTGCCCAATAAAATTTAGAACGAAATTTATTTACAAAAAAAAAAAAAAATTTTTTTTTTCATTATTCCCAGGAGTAATGTCAACCGCCGAGGTGGCTCAGTTGATTAAGTGATTAAGTATAGTTAAATCTAAATGAAGGAATAAAATGAAAAAATTAAAATATTAATCGGCAGAATCCGAAGCATTACAGCTCTATTCCTGCGACCGTCACAATACTCATTTCGTCACAATAGAGCATTTCGTCACAATTTTTACTTTTCCTTATTCGGATCAGAAATCAAAAGCTCGAAACGTATCAATTGTGACACAATTGTAATCCGCTTTCTTGTTACGAGCTTTCTGCAACCCTGTGTTAGAGTAATAATTCTACTTTCGACTCGTCGAAAAAGAAAACGAGAATTAGAAATCCAAATAAAGTGCACGAATAGAAAATTAGCATGTTGCGGTCACGGCATGTATCAAGTACCACTGGCAGAAGGTATGCGTACCACTGGCAGAGAATGGGATCCACAGCACCTAGCTCGCTACAGCCCGCTATTTGTATGACCGACTCTTCGAAAAAGAAAACGAGAATTATAGATCCAAACTGCGATGCTATTTCAATCTCAGAAAAGTGCAAATGCTTGGTCGCTGATGCGGAATCGCTTCGGTTCAACTCTCAGCCGGGGCACATAACATCTAATACAAAGAGCATTTCTTTTCACATTGTTTCTTTGCGCGGCACCACTTCTTGCGATGATTTGACAAATCTCCGAGAATATTCTTTGCCATAAAAAGCTTCTTAACCCGTTCGGGTTCGGTTAATTTAGTTCCCGTTAACTTGTGTAAAATATAACAAGCACACACAAGTTAATGCGAGAAAGCTAGGCATAAGCCCACACGGGTTCTTGTGCCCATCAATTATTAGTATTATTATTCACGTTAACAGTAAAAGAAAATGTATATATTTACACTGCGCAAAGAAAAATCTCTATATTTAAACAGTCCATATTCTATTGATTGTGAATATATATAATTTCATATATGCATAATTTCTGCTTTTAATGTTTTTCGTATTTTCACTTGCACTTCGTGTACGCTGAAGAAGTTTGATATGTTATGATCGAAAATAACTAACGGCCCTATTCTTGCATTCCGTCACAATTGGTTGTGACAGAATTGTGATCCGCTTTCTTGTGACGAGCTTTCTGCAACCCTATTCCTTGCCAACCGTATCACGAAAAAAGCTTTGCGAAGTTCTTTGCTGTGAAAACAGCTGTTTGTGCTTCCTCTTCTTCAGAAAAATAAGAAAAATGGAAACCAAAAAAGCGGAAAGTGAGTATTTTTTGGAAATTTTCAAAAATTTGGTGTTTTATCTTATTTCTTTTAATTTCTAGACATCGTATATTTAACAGGAGGACGTAGGAGCAGCTGCAGCATTTCACTCAAAGTTGCAAACAGCACACAGAGCAGCAAGCCGGGAAAACAGCCCGATAGCGCTGCGAGCAGTGCAAAATTTGTGGGAGCAGTGGCAGAGGACCTCGAACTCCCGATATAAAGGAGTTTTAGCATCAGGCCATACATGTGTTGTGATTTTAAAATTGTGTAACTTCCTTTAAATTGCAATAAAAAAAATTTTGCTTTTTTGCTTCAAAATTCACGATTTGCAACAGTTGTTTTCGCTTGTGATCTCCTAATTCGACCGTCACAATTTTTGTCACAATTGATACGTTTCGAGCTTTTGATTCCTGTTCCGAATAAGGAAAAGTAAAAATTGTGACGAAATGCTCTATTGTGACGAAATGATATTTAATTAAAAAAAGCCTTTCCTCAGAACAAACTATATTTCCCACATTGCGTGTATGTAAAGATTTTCTATTTTTTGCCTCTACAAGCACACAAGTTGAATTACGATTATTTCTTGGATCTTACATCCTATTTGAGAGTGGCCAACTAGAAAATGTGAAAACCCGATTTCGAAAATAATTAGATACGCCCTTTACATACTAGGCCGCCAACGATATGTACTTTAAATATTATATTTTATTTTATTTTGATTTTTAATAGCCAACTGTCGCTATGAGCTCCTGCATGCAAAATATGATAACCCTGCTAGAAAAACAAAATTACTGGCAACACTGCTTGCGATGCGCGCCAACAAAGCAAATGATAATGACACCGCCTACTTCGCGAGCTGCGCATTTTTTGTGAACGTATTGTATTGTGCTAAACTTGTTACGGGCTGCACTCATACACATAGTATGTAGCGGTGCATAGCAAAAGCGAAATGTATGAGCATATGGAATAAGCCCCCATCTACAGCAGCAGAGCAGCAGCAAAGCTTATACACATAAAGAGTCGACACTTATGCATACATAGCAAGAAAGTGACGATTGGTAGAAGTGCTTAATTAAAATAACAAAAACAAAAATAACGTCGTGCCGTACTCTAATACGAGTAATCAACGCGAGCGAGTGAGCAATAACGAAGCAACAGCAAACGTGCGTATGCGCGAACGAGCAACAACGTGCGCGCCCCAACAACAATCATAACCCTGTTGAAAGGCACGAACAACAAATCAATGCACACGATGATGACGGTGAGAAAGGCAACGAAGCTACATATATGCGAGGAGAGTACAAACGTGAGGAACGACTCAACAGCAACAACGAAGACGGCTGAGTTGGCGGCAAGAGCGTTGTATGCACAGCAGTAAATAGCCTCATACGCGAACAAAAATGCGCCAGTAAAAACGAAAACTTGAGAGGGAAAGACAAAAATAAGAGAAGAAAATAAAACAACAGCAGCAAGAGGCAAGCCCATACATGTTGCAATGATTTGCAAAATTTTTACATAATTTTACTGTTTAGGAGAAAATAATTTTTAATAAAAGCTTATAAAAAATACGGAATGTCCGTCCAGATTAATACGATGCACTATTTAAGCAAGTGGGACGATAGGCCACTGAAACTATTTGGCAAATTTAAAAAAAATCTTAACAACAGTACAGAGGTGAAACATGGACGCTCTGGTGAATATAATGTACGTTCGTAAATGCAGTAAATTCGTACAGTGACAGTAGCAGTGCAGCCAACTTTAGTTGCCACTGCCCGATCAGCTGATATCGTTTGCAGGTTGGCTGCAGAAACTTTTGTTGCATTAACGAAAGCGATTCAGGATGGAAATTTTGGTTAACGCATTAATTGATAGTTGTGAAACTCGAAGTGAGAGTCTTTTAATAAATTTCAATAAAGAAAGAGTAAAACGAGTGAAAAAAAAGATATGTCGTGATAAAAACCTTGTTGAAAAAGAGAATTAGATCCATCCCGAAAGTAAATAATTACTACTTTAAAACAATAAAAACGTATCCAGATGATGTATTCCATCTTTATACATGATAACAAACAAATTTTGATCCATTTATAATAAATTTTCTACGTTTCCATTTCGTGTTCTGTAACCGGCAACAGTAGGATAATGACTGCAAAAATTGCAGAAATTTGTCACTGCGGTGCCAAGCCGTTGCATTAACGAACGCGCTGCACGCGGCAGTATTGCGCCATTTTGCTTTTACGAACGCGTTGCTTTGCAGTGCAACCGCTGGGTTGCATTTACGAACGTACCTATACATACACACTTATACTGGATGTTATGAGCATATTCCGTTTACCGCATCCATGGTAGGCGGATCACGCCCATTTTCCATAAGACAGAGGCTAAATACCTAAACTTGTATATCACATTGCTTTCGTTTAAAGAATATTTACATATGTACATAAATGAAATCTATTTTACTGACAAAATTCCGAGGTATAAATACTATGGACTAATTGTGGGCATGTACTTAAACCGAAATTGATCACCTCGGTACTTGAACTAGGAGAAGGCTCAATGTTACTATGTACTATATTTGGTTTAAATCGGATAACTAGTTCTTTCTCTGCTACGGTCACGACCGACATATGTATGTATGGCTGTATTCCGTACGTACTTATGCAAAGCAGTGTTGCGCCCCCAATGCTCTACTGATTTGTTTTCTGAGTGCTACTGCGATACAGTGCATAAATCAGGTTGGCAACACTTTTTAGTTTGGAAACGCACTTGATGCTAAACATTGCTTTCACAAAATGGAAATTGTAAAAAACTACATATTCAAAACATTTTTGCATTTGAGTAGCGAATAAATTCCCAGCAACTCGAAATTAATTATAAAGTTGAGAAAAAGGAGGCGAAATTTAATCGCGTCCTAAAAGTTTCCGTGCAGCCAAAAAACATAACCTAACTAATCACAAAGCATCAACAAAATTTGTGATGAGCAGTTTGCTCATTTGATGCTTATTGCCAACTTGATGCCTGCGTTTAGGAACAGGGTGCACGTGCAAACCTTTTTTATTTGCGTTTAGGAATATACTGCTTTGTACTTATGCAGCGCAACTGACGTTTAGGAATACAGCCTATGTATGTACGAGCAACCGGAATTGAAGACCGAAAGTTATCCTGATCATTTCTCTACATATAAGAACTTATGGCTAGGACGGCTCCTTTTATGTGTTTCAGTATTTATTAAATATTGGAACAATAGTACAACAAGAAACAATTTTCGTTAAAGTTATTTATTAGTTGATATGAGTCGGCTGGTATTTGAACCACCGACTCCACTCATCAGCGAGCACGACCATTTACTCACTGAGCCACGGCTGCGCCCATTAGTGTAAACTAATATACTACATACAGAAACACGGGCGAAAGCAGGATTTTAAGAAGGGGGTCGGTGACCAGTTACTGCGAGAAATTAAATTTAAGACTAAGAAAAATATCGATAATATGTATACAAAATTTCGTAATTCATTGCATTTTTTTTTAGTTTTTCCAACAATCGATTATGATTGATTCATCATAAGTATTGTTGTTGCATAATTACGTATATAATATTTTTACACTAGGTTTTAGTAGTCTACTTGAGTTGTACTCTAATTGATGAATTCGAAATAAATAAATAAATGAACAAATAATTTTTGCATTGCCATCTGACGTATTACTTCCGCACCTGGAACTCCGGCACAGATACGAAGTTCTTTTCCTGAACGCGAAAGTTGGCTTTCGTCAGCTGAGTCAGGCACGGAGTGTAGTAAAATCTTTACAGACGGCTCCAGAACTGACGAAGATTCAGATTCAACTTCACTTTCGATTGCATCCGTCTTTTAGGCGGAAGTCTTGCAATCCTAAAAGCCAGAAGCGTGGCACCGCCCATACAAACAAACTCGTTTATATAGAATAGCTTTGGAACTAAAGGTCGTGAAGCATTGAAATTTCGTAGGCAGTCGCCTCTTGGATGTGTCGTCCCACTGGTAAAATTTTATGGGCGTAGGATAAGGGGCGTGGCACTTTTTTATCAACTCCAGATTTGTGTATAACTTTAGAACTACACATCACACATCAATGTAACTTGGTAGGAACTTATTACATATCCATATCCTTCCACTGGGAAAATAAGACGGGCAGTGGACAAGTGGGCGTGGCACCGCCCATACAAACCAAATCGTTTATATTGAATAGCTTTGGAACTAAAAGTCGTGCAGCATTGAAATTCCGTATACAGGCCCCTCTTGGATGCTTCGTCCCACTGGTAAAATTTTATGGGCGTAGGACAAGGGGCGTGGCACTTTTCAAGCAATTACACACGGGCTTCAGTTTATAATTATAGGTACACCACACATCAATGAAAAACGATAGGAACTTACTCGCCGCGCCTTGAAGCAAAACAACAACAACTCATCGCGCCACAAATATGCCACGAATATTAGGGTCGATCACAGCCGTATTATTTGTTAAATTGAGGATATGACATATGACGATAGGAAACACTGTGAATACCCTAAATATTGTGTACTGCTCTGCAAGTTTTAAATTCTTTTTGTGAAAAATTTCACAGCTCTAAAATTGAATTTATGGAACACTAAAAATTGGAAAATAAAATTTTATAAAAAAAACTTTTTAAAAATAAGCTTTAATTTATTTAATGTACTAAAAAGTAGAAAATAAATTATTTCCAAGTCACCTGTATCTTACTATTAATAAAAGCTTGTGCGCTCAATATCCATATTCAAAATATCTTTCATTACTAGAATCTATTAGCAAAAAATTATTTAAATAAAATATTGTATCAATTGGTTGACAAATTTTGAACAAATGAGCGTCCCAAGCTTTTATTAATAGTAAGATAAGGTGACTTGGAAACAATTTATTTTCTACTTTTTAGTACATTAAATTATCTTGATTATCTATTGTATTTATGCGACATGCAAAAGACGAATGTCTTAAATGTTAACACCTTAGAATAAATAAATTGAAAATTGAAATCAAATAAATTAAAGCTTATTTTTAAAAAGTTTTTTTTATATTTTTTTAGTAGCGCATGTAAGGCCAATACCTTAACTTGAGTAATAAATGGGACGGTAAGTAGATTATGTCCATAAAATTTATCCCGGATTATTTGGATATGCAGAAAGATGGGGGGCTAAATTGTATGAATTGAAATCGTAAAAATGAGTCGGAATACATATTTTAATAAAAAAAATTCTTTTTAACTGAGGCTTTTACTTTGATACACTATAGTGGGTGTGTTTATAAGCCGATTTAAAATAGGAGTGAAAATATTACATATACAAATAAACATATGTATGTATAATCAGTTGAAGTTTCACCTCAATATATCTGGCAGTTAGTTAGGGGTTGTGTTTGCGGAAAGGTGTTTTTGACAAAACATAATGGTGTATTAACATTCTTGCCAAATTTCATAAAAATGCTTTTACAGTACTTTTCGCTTGTAAAAAACTTCAAGGGACTGGGCAAAACGGTTCGTTTTAAACGAAGTCCGCTTTAAATGAAGTCGTTCCTTTCATAGTTATCCAGCGCATACTTTTGGAATTAGTTCGTTTTAGGCGAAAGTTCACTTTAACCGGGTTCGTTATAAGCGAAAAGTACTGTATTTATATCTGGGATATGGTCATGGTTAAAGAATGACAGAAATATGAACGGGCATGGCTAAATCAATTCAGATTACATTCCTAAACATTTGTATATTCCTATTTCTATATCTATAACGTCTCCTTCTGGGCGTTATAAACATCCGCACTAACCTAATATGCACTCACGTAGTGTAGTGCATAAAAACGCGAACACACATACCCTTATGCTGACATACAAAAAATAATTATTGATTTTTTAGTCGTTGTGCTGTTCGTATGCTCAGCGAAGGTAGGCAAAACCGTAGCATAGTCACCCAGGACATACAACTTTTTTGACTGTGTGGTTGCATCCACACCACCGTCTAAATTTACATTTCTATTACCACAGTTCAAAAAATTTTTACAATACATTTTGTTGGCATACTTATCTTTGCTGCAGTAAAAAATCAAATTTTAATTCCTTCACACAACAAACGCCGTCTAGAAAGTACCTGACGTAGTGTTCTGAGCCCACGGCAACAGCGAGACTTGCATGTTTCTACAAAATGTCTCATACCTTTGCTCAATTTCAATATTTCGACTAAGCGCCCTTAGATTCTATTTGGAATAGGTATCTTGTCTCCATCTAAATACAGATCCTCAAGGAAACGCAGCAATACATACATATGTCTAAAATATACTGCCTATAAATTTGCTAGCTGACCAGGCAAACGTGGTTCTGCCTAAAATAATTATTATATCCTAAAATTTGTTTTGAAATGTATTTCAATTATGCCAAAAATTGTTTTTAATAAGAATGAAATTAAATTCATTATGTTATTTAAAATCAAAATTTTTTTCGATTTAATTAATTCAATTTCAGCCGTGTTGGTGAGACATACATACATACATACACACCAAATAGAAAATTATATACAAACTACATTTTCGTAAATATATAGCGCCTATTAAAAGATACTTTGAATTATGGTTTCCTCGTCTTTATTGTTTTTAAATAAATATTTAACAAAAAGCAGAAGTTTAGATAAGAAGGATGCCGCTGAATTTTCTCGAAGTGCTGTCGCCGATAGTTCGAAACCAAGAGAGAAAATAAAATTATATAAAAAAAAACTTTTTAAAAATAAGCTTTAATGTACTAAAAAGTAGAAAATAAGTTGTTTCCAAGTCACCTGTATCTTACTATCCCTAAAAGCTTGGGGCGCTCATGTGTTCAATATTTGTCAAACAGTTACCACAATATTTTATTTAAATAATTTTTTGCAAATAGATTCTAGTAATGAAAGATATTTTGAATATGGATATTGAGCGCACAAGCTTTTATTAATAGTAAGATACATGTGACTTGGAAACAACTTATTTTCTACTTTTTAGTACATTAAAGCTTATTTTTAAAAAGTTTTTTTTTATATAATTTTATTTTCTACTTTTTAGCCTTCCATAAATTCAATTTTAGAGCTCTGAAATTTTTCACAAAAAGAATTTAAAACTTGCAGAGCAGTACACAATATTTAGGGTATTCACAGTGTTTCCTATCGTCATATGTCATATCCTCAATTTAACAAATAATACGGCAGTGATCGACCCTAATATTCGTGGCATATTTGTGACGCGGTGAGTTGTTGCTATTTTGTCAGCAGGGCGCGGCAAGTAAGTTCCTATCGTTTTTCATTCATGTGTGGTGTACCTATAATTATAAACTGAAGCCCAAGTGTGTAGTTGCTTGAAAAGTGCCACGCCCCTTGTCCTACGCCCATAAAATTTTACCAGTGGGACGAAGCATCCAAGAGGGGCCTGTATACGGAATTTCAATGCTGCACGACTTTTAGTTCCAGGATATGGATATGTAGTAAGTTCCTACCGAGTTTCATTGATGTGTGATGTGTAGTTCTAAAGTTATACACAAATCTGGAGTTTATAAAAAAGTGCCACGCCCCTCGTCCTACGCCCATAAAATTTATTGATTCGTGTATTGGGCTCTAGATTAGGCATGTATGCAAAGTTTCAGATCTCTAAGTAGTCGGGAAGTGGGTGAAAAATTTATTACTAGATTTGACGACATACTGACATACCGCGGACATACCGACAGAAAGTGAAGTTAATATAAAGCTTATAATAAGTTGGCTGCGGTTGTGGTTGTAACAGCTGTTTTTAACTTCCACTGACCGTGTGAGGACACTGCGGTTGATAGCAGGGTCCACAAATATCTCCACCCCAGTGCCACCTATCGGGTCAAAATTTTGTGAAAGACTTTCCTTTAATTCAAATATTATACCACACACTAAATACAAAAGAGTCTAGATAAAACCGTTATGTCTGTTTTTATATTAATATGCTCAAGAACAACTGATTTTTTTTTAGGGATATATTATTTTGATTAGTGCTTCTTTTATTGAAAACAAGTAAGGAAGCATCAGTCTGGTTTCACCGACAGAGTAATACCCTACACCAAGTAACCGTTTGGCGCGATAATCAACTGAAAGAAATGAAATTGTGGGTGCATTCAATATACCACCTACATAATGGGCGGACCACGCCCATTTTTGGCGGACTACAATATACAGTGAGTCACAGTGAAAGTGAGCCACCTTATGTTCCTTGCAAACTTATTTCAAAATGTATTGAAAAGCGACCCAGATCAAAAAACCTTTGTATAATTTTATTGTTTAGATATTAGACTTCAGTAATTCACTACGCTTTTCAATTAATTCATTTGATTAGTATAATAAAAGTAATGAAAACCAAAAAACTCAAAAATATAGCTCACAGTGAAATTGAGCCACTTAGAATAAAAATTAATTAAATAAGTTATTAATATTTTGTTGGACAACTTTTTGTAGGAATTAGTCCTTATTTAAAAGGTACTTATTTAATTAATTTACACTCTGACTGTCTTAGAGGTGGTGATTGGGTTGAAGAAGGCCATAAGTACAGCCTAACTGTCACTACAGACGCAAATACTCTTGCCAGAGCATCCACTATCCATGACGAAGTCCATAGCCTTTAGGATTGCAAAGACCTCCGCCTGAAAGACGGATGCATGCTTTCCCAATGGATAGTGAAGTGAATGGAAGGTTTAGGGCATTAGGGTTTATCCCGTGACTTTCGATATGAAATTTTTTTAATTTGCATATTACAAAAATTTATCGATTAAGATATTTATTTACTTACGTGTCTAATAACATTCTGTCGCATTAATCGAGATGCTTGCTTTCTCCGCTTTTGATACAGAATCAACCAAAGCATGCGGTCACCGAGGGCAAAACGAAGTACATAATATGTATGTAATTTTCACAGGCAGGGAGAATCGGCGTCATGATTTATCTTGGAACTGCCATTACAACCACATGCGATGCCAGCTTGGAGATAAAGCGGAATAACTCTTGCCAATAGTTGGTACTATGGACTCGGTAAGCGATTGAGTAGTAGAGTTTCTCTCGTCTGACAAGACTAACACCAAAGAGTATGTTAATTAACATACTCTTTCCTAAAACTCTACAAAACGCTCATTATCTCGATATTTCTTTATGGCGCTAAAGCATGGCTGACTTCGCAGACTAATGTAGCTTCTTTTGGAGTGTTCTTTGGAAGGAGCCCCAGCGATAAAGGTATTTGAAGCGGCAGTTGGAGGATGGAGAAAGAAGACAGAAAGAAACCAGAACGCTGGATCGTATCATGAATTGTTCAGTGAACTCAAGGGAAGAAGATACAGCTGCAACAGAAGAAGAGATGACGAGACGCTCTTCCAGGAAATGAAAGGTATTATTTTTTTTTAGAAAATGTACTACATTTTTTGTGCGAATCAATACAATTCTACTGAACGCTATTCGCAGCTCTGCCTGGGCCCGATCATAGCTAATCACAAGTCGTGCAGTTCCGAAAGCGAATCTGGAGCCGAAAACAGCCGAGTCGAGCACAAAAAAAACGAAAAGAGCACAACGAACTAAAATGAAAGCTTTGCGAGGGCCAATTGTAACGTTTTACTAAATATGTACTAGCGTGCCCAGACCTTCCAATCTGTAACCAGCTCCATTACTTGCTTTCCTGCCGCTTTATCTGGTTGCCAATATACTTACATACTTAGTTTGTGTGCCTGTATATGTGTGCTCGTGATTCCATTTCTGTTTTAGTAGTTGTTGTTGCTGCCTGTACAGCTAATTAACTTTAACTGTCGTGGGTATTATCCGAGGCCGATGTGTTTTGGTGTTCGCGCTTTGCTTTGTCATTGGCGCGCTAATTAAGTCACACCAATTACAGCAAAGCTTCTACATACATACATACGTACATATGTACTTATACTTTCATAGATGTACGCTCGCACGCTACGAATAACGCCGACCACGCGAAGTCGGTAACAGCAGAAGAATGGAAATAGCAGCAGTTGTGAAAATCACTCATTAAAGAAATGCAGTGGCACAACCACAGAAAAAATTGGTGGGGTAATTTTTAGTTTGTGAGAAATATCATTAATCTCTTCGGGATGATTCCATGAAAAGCAACTATCGATTGGGGTTGATTTAGGCTTAGTTAGTAGAATTAATATACATAAACAAATGCGAAAGTAACAAAAAACTTGGAACGGTCAGAAAAACCTTGGAAAAGTCATGACAAACTCGACAATTTCGAATTAAAAAATGAGAAGGGAAACTGAATTTTTCTGAGGCAAATCACGAAAGCTGCATCCTGATTGTTCAAAAAGATCTTTGACAAAACCTTAATCCTTATTGTATCCTTATTAAAGATGGCAAACAATACAAAGAAACTCTTTTCTTTATTTCAATGTATTAAAATACATTGAAATATGTAAAAAAACAATTTATTTTTTTTCCCATTAGAATTATTTTCATCCTTTGAAAAATATTAAAAAATTCCTAGTCATGTTTTTGGTAACAAAAGCTGTTATAGCTCAGTTCGGCTACAAGTAGCAAAAAATATGTATAGGATATAAATTAGTTAAAATAATATTGACTTTAATTTGAGATATTAGTCATGGGAAAATAGTGAATAGTTCCGGAGATACGGTCAAAAACGTCGCTAGTCAGCCAAAAAATCGCGTTTTTTCACTTTGAGCGCCTTGCGGCACGGGTTAACATGCTCCTATCGTGCTCAAACTTTGGTCACCCTAATGTACATACATACATAACATCGGTGAAAGAAAAGTGTTGAGTGGGTTTTTGTAATATTTTATAATTTAGTAATATATAACAGGTGCATTGTTATATATTACTAAATTATAAAATATTACAAAAACCCACTCAACACTTTTCTTTCACCGATTGTCGCATTTTTCGATTGCACTAAAAATACAAATTTTGTATGTTTATCACTACTTTTCGAAAGTTTTTCCTCCTGCCCACTAATGGAATACGCATCAGCCAAACCCGGATATTTTGTCCGGGTGATGAGTATACATACATATGTACATATTTATGAAAATACATACGTACATGAATGTATATGTATGCATACCTGAAAATTCTGTTTTTAAGGATTCCGTTCTCCTAAAGGAAAAAAGCAGTCAAGTGCGAGTCGGGCTCGCTCACTGAGGGTTCCGTACCAGAAATACCCTTTTTAGCGTTCGAATTTAGTTTCTCTTTGCCCGTCTGGCCACACAATTTTCGACATTTTGGCCTACATCTTCGAAACCAATTCACCTAAAATATAAAAAAAACATTTTAGTAATCCACGGACGTAGCCCTTTCTAACGAGACCCCACAATATGTAAACAACAAAAATTTTTCGCTAAGGAAATTTTTTACTATGGCTATCTTAAATAATATTAAAAAAATAGAAAAACAAATAAATCGAAAAAAGCTGCAGTTTTCCAGTAATCTATGACTAAAGACCTACTAACTCTGATTTTATCAAAATTTTAGCTTAAGAAATGTAGAAAGCCATATGGTCATATTTTCGACATTTTGTGCTACATCTTTGAAACCACTTCACAGAAAATTATAAAAATACCTTTGGAATCCATGGACGTAGCCCTTTCTAATGATACCCCACTCGATATAAACAACAAAAATTTTTTTCTGAAGGGGGTCATCTTAAATTTAAAAAAATTAAAAAAATAAAAAATTCGAAAAAAGGGGCAGCCATTCAGTCATGCGTGATCAAATACCTAGTAAGCCTGATTTTATCAAAATTTTCGGTTGAGAAATGGCGTGGGAAGATGGGATCATGTGGGGACAGGTCGGTTTTTTTCACCTTTTTAACTATATCTTTCTAACTCGTTTACATAAAATTAAAAAAAAATACATTTTGTAATCTATGGATGTAGCCCTTTCTAACGATACCCCACACGATACGATTTAAAAATATTTTTATTTTTTTTGTCCGACCCGAAAACATTTCAAAATTATAAAAAAATATTTCCAAAAATATTTCTTAACTTTTTATAGTGAAAATGTGTTAAGGTTATGAAGACCTAACATCGTGCCAAATTTCAGGTTTCTACGAATAAAAAAAGGTCGTTTTATATACACACTCCCAAAACAAAAGTGACATAAACATACCTTTTATTTCAACGTAGAAACCTGAAATTTGGCATATATACATATTTATTTATTTAAAAGAGAATTACAATTATAAATAATTATAAAACTACGGAAGCAGCACTAGCTACAGGGGCTTTCGGCTTACATTTAAGTGTTACTTTTTATCTGAGAGATTCATAAAGCTACTTGTTGGCATAATGTTAGGCCTTCTTAACGTAAAAATATAAAAATACGAATTTTGGAAATATTTCTAGAAATATTTTTATTTCATTTTCAAAGGGGACTGGGCCAACAAAAAAACATATTTTTGTATCGAATTGTGTGGGGTATCGTTAGAAACGGCTAGATTCGAAAAATATTAGAAAATTTTTTTTATTAATTTCTTTCAGAGCACCCAGCGTCCCACGACTTACTAGGTGTAAGGTACTATTCTGTCGGGCTAACCCGACGGATGCTTCCTTACTTGTTTTGTATTCAAAACGGAGAGAACTTTCCATGTATTAATTTTTCTTCATCTTTATGAGTACTTCAAATTAAACCAATCTGCATTGACATTATTGGTTATTAAAATATTTGAGCGAACATAATATGCATATTACATACCTATGCATATGTATGAATTGGAATATGTAGTATGTATTTGTGTTTATCTTCTAAATAAAATATACCTATGTGTTTAAGCCAACGCGTAGGGTACACCGATTCGGTTGTAGCGAGGTGGCAAGTTTATGCCAAGTTTCGCTTGCACCCGAGTGCTGTGAGCCGGTGGCGGCAAACTGCGCTTGGGCACTTGCGATCCAACCTCCTACCCGAAAGGTAAGCTAGCTCTCCTCCATATGAGGATTCTTACATATAACACAAAAAACATATACAGTCCACTAACTATTAATTATAGAAAAATAAAAACCTAAGTTTTATAACGTTTAGACGAAAACTTGCGCTGCCTTTTTCTTACATATTTATTTATCTATTTCTCTGTGCACGACAAACCGCTGCTGCGACGCCGGGCCACGGACTCGCCCCATTTTGCTCGTTTGCGGAAATATCCTGCAAACCCCGGCGCGTCGCGTCTTTATTGGTCCTTCAAGCCGCGGATCTCGGCATCTGGAAAGCGGCCGCCGTGCACCAGATAAATTCAACACCAAAGTACACAAACAACCAAGATAACCCACTGCAGCACAACTATAACAAATTTCCACAAATTGCAAATCACCGGCAATAACAAGAACAACAAAACATAATCAACTTTAAAATTGCAACAATTTGTGCAACTACCGCCACAACATATAAAATCACTGGGAAACAATTTACGCCAATACCGAAATCGGAAAGGAAACACAGGTGCGTAAAATTATTGGTGATAGCTTAAGAGGGCGCTTAGGTTGTTTGAAGTTAAATAAATATAAAATATTAAAAAATTTGTTGAAAATATTCAATTTAAATCCGTCTACCCGCTTTGCGTATATGGGAAACGAAGTGCAAGATTCCAATTGCAATTCGTTTCCATATTTCATAAGTTACGGTCATCGAACCCTACCTAGTCTCTGAGTAAAAGTACATAGGAATCATATGTTCCAATGTTCTCCGCCTAATACAGCATATCTGTTTAGGCAAGTCTCACTTTTACTCAAGCATTCTGAAAAAGAAAATAACCTCTCTCCCACTTGTAGCGTAATATACCTACCGAATTTTGAAACTCACTTACTCATTGCTACTTGCATTGTCGAACAAAAACAGTGCAAGGGAAATCAATGCGTGCCGTTTTCATTTTGTTTTCCGTGCTCGCTTGCATACTGTTCCCACTTACATATATTGCAATTCGCAACTGAGAGCGATTCCCTTTCCGATCGATGCTGAGCAACGCAAGTGCGGTGCTTACATGCTGATCGATCGTAACAGTGCAAGAGCAACAGGCCTCCTCCACTACCCCTCATTCTCACAAACTAATTTGCTGAGCTACGCACTCATCGCGTTAAATGCTCACCCGCGATTCTCAGCTTCTGCACTTACTTATGACCATTCGCAACTAGCATTGCAAGTTTTTATTCCCTCATACCGCCACCCGCACACTCTGAGCTTCGCACTTATTGCGGTAAGCGCTCTTGCTGTGTTCTCCATTGCTGCGCTCACTTGCTTATTGCAACTATTGCCAAGAGCGGGAGAACCCAAAAACATATAAAGGTGGTTCCCAACTGGTGGGCAGTGTTTGCGAATATTATTTTTTATATACCAATTTCAAGTCTTTCACTAGTTGCCAAACGAGGTTGCTTTGGCTATATAAACGGTATATAGCCCAAAACGAGGGATTCCAAAATTTTTGGGAATTATAGAATTCTGAATTTGAATTTGACCAACTTTTTTAGGTTTTTTCCGCACTTTTTGCACGCGAGCTTTGACTTTTCCGACTCTAGAACTTTTTTCCCGTTTTTGTTTGCAGCTTTTGAAGTTTTCGGTATTTTTGATTTTATTGCACCTTGCAAAGTTAAATTTTTCTTTATTTTTGGGCCTTAATTTTGAGTAAATTTTAAAATTTTCATTTTCAATTCCTTTAAACTCAATTTTTAATTCAAAGCTTTTCGGTGCACATTTAGATATTATTTGGATTAAAGGTTCTGTTCGTAATATATTATATTTCCGGTACGGTTTAGTTTCAGTTCTGCGCAAGCTTTTGGCATAGCTTCATAAGTTGGGCGGATTTGATTGTTGTATCTGTTCGTCCAAAAAATATTCACGCACACGTCGAATATGGCTCAAGTGAAAGTGTTTATGCGCGTAGCTGAAGACCTACTTGAATTCGGGAATGAATTCAATGACTCGATAGATCAACATTCCGTGTTCTCTATCGAGGTGCAACGTGAGGAGTTGAACGCCATATGGCAGTCCGTCAAGACTGCGTATGCAGCCTGCTTTCCAGCGGCGCAAGCATCTGTGAATAGCACAGAAATGGGGTTGGATGTAATTAAGTCCATTTATAAAAATTGTTACGCTGCATATGTAACTTGCGCAGCTTTGATGGGCGAATTTGCCCATAATCTTTCGACTGTCCAACCAGCAAGCACTACCAAGTTGGCAGAGGAAATGCCTGTGGAGGCACCTGCCAATTTCCACGTAAATCTTCCGCCGTGTGATACACAGCTATTTTACGGGGACTACACGACATGGCCATCTTTCAGAGATTTGTTCACGGCCATTTACATTAACAATTCTCGGTTGAGCCCTGTGGAGAAACTATTCTATCTCATCCAGAAGACTCGTGGGGAAGCTAACGAAATCGTTAGGAAATCTCCCCTTACCCATGAAGGTTTTACGACCGCATGGAAGAATCTTGTTGACCGGTATGAGAATCGTCGGATTCTCGTAAATACCCAACTGAAGATTTTGTTTAATCTTGAGACAGTTTCCTCTGAGTCTGGGGCAGGACTTAAAAAATTGCAGAGAGAAATCAATAACTGCATTTCAGCTTTGGAGCTGCATGGCGTAGATATGCGCAATTGGGATGCGATATTTACGTATCTATGTTCGACTAGGTTGCCAGAAACGACCTTGACACTATGGGAACAAACCATAGTCCGCAAGACAGAGATCCCAAAGTGGGAAGACCTAGATCGGTTTTTGACCAGCAGGTTTCAAACTCTGGAAACGGTGGCAGATATCCGTAGCGGCGCGCCATCGAGCGGCCTTCCGACGAGCAATTCTCGATCTCATCTATGCTCAGCAGAGGGAGCGCCAAATAATTTTCGGGCTCACCATGCGAACATCGGAGAGGCCCTCAACAAGTTCAGGTGCCCAGTATGTTCGTCGAGGCAACATGTGGTGCGGAATTGTGCACGGTTCCTAGAACTGAATCCCAAGCAGAGATTGGGTGCCGTGAGGAAGCATCATCTCTGCATCAACTGCCTGGCCATTTCCCATGAAATACGGGATTGCAGGAGCAATTTTTCGTGCAGCACCTGCAAGAAAAGGCACCACACTCTGCTGCATCGAACAGAGTCAAATGAAGCGGGCGCTAGTACCTCCGGAACTAGCCCAGATAATGCCCCCGTACCTTACCTGCCATCCCACACTAGAAATCCTTCATCCAGCCCCAGTTGCGAGCCCTCGACAAGTCGAGTCCACTCTGGGTTCGAAGCTGTTAGTTTAGAGCCACAGACATATTCTGTGAATTATAATCGCGTCACTTTAGACCAGTCTTGCGATGGGGAACGGGAGAAGTATGCAAAACGAAGTTTTTTGTCGGGGGAGGGGCAGTTCTGCCAGAATTTAAGCCAAGGACCTACTCGCCGTCAGAAGAACGACAGGAACGCCATCCACGAAGGAGCTCGTCGATTCCAGCTCCCACTACGACAAGAAACGTCGCGCAGATCGCGACAGGTGATAGGCGGCACGCAAAATATGCGTAGCTGCAAAGTCGACCTGCCTCACGCTGGAGCTCGTCCTCGTCCGTCGGGCCCACGTGCTGAGCAGCGTCGCAGAATGGAGCCCGTTACCGCCGGAGCTCGTTCTCGTCCGTCGCGGCCAAGGAGCCAAGACGGTGGTGCAGTGGCGATACAGCAAGCGACTTGTCCGATGAGGACAGAGATGGACCTCGACCTCGTCCGTCGGGGCTATCGATCGCGCTCATGGACAGCGACGACACAGCCGAAGCTCGACCTCGTCCGTCGGGCACGGCTTCCAACTGCGCTCGCCCGCTCCTGCGCCACAAGAGAACCCAGGAAGCCACCAGCCAACTGAAACAGATGGAGATAGCGATGGACCTCGACCTCGTCCGTCGGGGCCATCGCTCCAGCTAGTTAAAAACGATGATGCGGCCGAAGCTCAACCTCGTCCGTTGGGCACGGCTCCGAAGCATGCTCATCGTCCCCTACACCACAGAGGAGCATACGCATCGTCGAACACGCACCGCTTTTTATGGAGCGGCATTACCCCATTTCCCGGATATTTCGCGCCGGCCTTACTACCGGAAGTGCGCGACAGCTCACCCAAAACACTATTTTAGCTGGTCGATATATGGCAACTGCCCCCTCTAAACTCCCCGTTTTTTTAATTCTATTTACCTATCACCAGTAATTTTCGCACTTTTGAATTTTTTATGAATTATAACTAGTTTTAAGATGAATTTTTAATAATTTTTTCGCATTTGTTCATCTTATATTATTATATTACAGTATTTTGCAGTGGTGCTGCAAGGCGGGCGGCATGTTTAAGCCAACGCGTAGGGTACACCGATTCGGTTGTAGCGAGGTGGCAAGTTTATGCCAAGTTTCGCTTGCACCCGAGTGCTGTGAGCCGGTGGCGGCAAACTGCGCTTGGGCACTTGCGATCCAACCTCCTACCCGAAAGGTAAGCTAGCTCTCCTCCATATGAGGATTCTTACATATAACACAAAAAACATATACAGTCCACTAACTATTAATTATAGAAAAATAAAAACCTAAGTTTTATAACGTTTAGACGAAAACTTGCGCTGCCTTTTTCTTACATATTTATTTATCTATTTCTCTGTGCACGACAAACCGCTGCTGCGACGCCGGGCCACGGACTCGCCCCATTTTGCTCGTTTGCGGAAATATCCTGCAAACCCCGGCGCGTCGCGTCTTTACTATGTATGTAGCCAGTTACCATTAAAACAATATGAGTTCGGGCCCCCAAGGTGCACCACTGGTGAAATTAAATTTTCTCTTGTCCAATATTGACCAATTAAGTACGGTTTTGCTAATATTGCTTGCACTACTCACCATTTTTGGTTAGTTACCTGATGCGCAGTCTGCAAATGCGACATTTTATCACCACAAACTTTTTGCTCTGTATGTAATACATACTAACTACGTATGCAGCCTTCCATAATCATGATGCTGGCTGCTTGCTCGTTTTCGGTTGGTGGAGCAGCACAGCAGAAGAACAACAACAAACGGAAAGAGAATTAGAAGTACATAGCTCAGCGAACGAGCTTTGAGCAATGTGACTGCACTTAATACCGTTGGTATACATATGTATGTGAGCATTCATATGTATTTATATATGTACCTACATATGTGCATGCAAAAACACCATGTGTCTATGTGTTTGTGTGCGAAAAGTATACAAATACCCTTTTTTGTGTAGTGCTGATCTACTTCTACTTAAAACAGCAGCGGTCACATTTAATTAGTGTTTGGCCAAAAGCGCAACAGCAATAAACAATGGAGAGAAACAACAACAACAATAACACACATAAAGGAGCGCCAGTAATTAAACAAACAAATCTCACGAAGGCACGAGCGAACGCGAGTGAGCAGATCAAGTGGGACAGCGAAGAGAGACAGACAGCGAGTATGTGCGGTAGCCAGCCAAGCCAACAGCAATTAAAAGTAGCTGCCAATAGCTTCCCATGCTGCTGCCGCTTCCCTCCTTCTATCCAGCCCCACACACATACACACACACACCATGCATACACACCCAAATACGAACCCACAGCAGCGACAAGCCGAGCGCTCAGATAGCATGAAGGGCGTGCAAAGTGGGCGTCAATACAATGCCAAAAGCAGCGGGAGCAGCCGGAGAAAAAACATTGGCTGTGGGCATAGCCATAAGGGATCCTCCGACCCCCGTCCATTGTATGTGAGCCACAGCAGCGCAAAAGCGAAAAAGCATCATCATTAGCGCAAAATCACAACAACAAACAACCAGAAAAAGAGGTTCAAACAGCAGCCAAGACCAATTAAAACAAAGCACACAGAAAACTACAGAGTGGGGCTGAAGAGTACAGTAGCAAGGGCGTTGACAGCAACGCTTTTTAGTTTCTTTTAACTGTTTTAATTTATATTTAAGTGGTCTTTCCTTTGGGGAAAAAATTTTCTCAATCGAATCACTGATTAATTTGCTATAAGCATTTTATAAAAATGTCGTAATGGTAACTATTTTTATGTTTGATGAGATGCAGCTTTTGATATCCAAGGGCATTCAGAGCGAGCCAGTCTTGTTTCCATTTATTATAAATTTATGGAGTGCATGTCGACCACACATGAAACAAGAATCATCATAAAAGAAAGTAAGAAGAACAATTCAAGACCGGAATAATCCAGAAATAAATTTTTAGTTATAATTTTGAGAAATGTCCTGTGTACCTTGCGAGTACATACCTATATATAGAATGTTTCCAGGCTTCGTGCACAGTTCAGACTTGAATTACGATCTACCTACCTGGAAACGTTTTACCGTTGGTTAGTGTTAAAAAAACCGTCTACAGCGCAGTAATCACTTGCAATGACGGCACTTTGTGGCATCGTTATAGACTTATAGTGTTAGCAAAATATAACAGCAACATATTGTAAACTAATTGTAATAAAAATTTTAAATTTCAATTACCGACAGTAAATGTTAGTTTCAATAAAGGAAATTTTTGTGATACAGCAACGTACATATAAACCTAAATCCAATTGAATTTTATCTTTGATCGAATAAAAAGGCATCACAGATTACTGATTTAGCTTGATGAAAATAAAGCCAAAATCAATGATTGAATTTTATTTTACAACTAAAAAGAACGATCAATACGTGATTTTTTGTTTTGTCCACAAAAATAAATTTCTGCGATAAAATACTGTTTGAAAAATAATATATTTGTTATGACGTGACTCTATTATAAAAATATAAATTGATTTATCGTGGAATGCATGCAACTTCTTACGAATATTGGTCTCAGCTATTTACATACATATATAAAATTCTGCGCGATGTGATAACATAAACTAGTTTTTAAGAGGTTTTTGTTACAACTTACCTTATATATTTGATATCTTTTGCCGATGCCACTGTCCATTGTTTTACATAAAATTTATTGTTCGTTGAAATTTTTTCTTCAAAAATATAGTACAAATTTGCATATTTCCTATATTTCTTTTGTGATGTTCTGCTTTATACACGTTATTTGTGTTTCTTTTTTCTGTGCATTTGTATTTTTGTTTTTCTTGTTGTGTTTGCTTTTATAGAAACTTCGTCATGTTTGTCGAATTCGCTTTGGCGCACAATTTCCCTCTCACTCTCTCACTATTGCTCTTGCTCTTTAGTGAGCGCACTTTCTTTTTCACTGCAATTTTTTTGCAGCATCAATACTTAAATATGCATTTTTCTAATTTTATTTCTTGCATATATTTTTGATTGCTTTTTTTTAATTTTAATTTGATTTTTGTACTGTTTTAATAAAGAGAAAATTTTCTTTAAAAATTGGTTTTAGTTTTTGTCTCAATTTTAGTTTTAAAACTTTGTCAATTAATATAAATAGGAACTTTGATTTTGTTGTTTTATTGTTTACTGCCAGACACTTTGTAGAATTAATTTTTTTTTGTTATGTATGCTTGAGCGCTGTAGTTATAAAAAAAATGCTGCGAAATAGAAAATAGAGCATATAAGATACTACTTTGTAAATTCATAAAGATTTAACTTCTTAACGCCAAAAATTTGTCCAACTTTTTATACCCTACACCTATGGTAAAAATAGGGTATAATAACTTTGTGCGAAAATTATAACGCATTAAAGGAGCCGTCCTAGGTATAGACATAAGTATATAGAAATGATCAGAAACACTTTCTCTTTTTATTTCCGGTTGCCCGTCTGTCAGTCTGTCCGTCTGTCCGAATAAAAGAAGTTGTCCTATTTGGACCAACTTTGGTACACAGTCACAGTGAACCTCGTGTTAGATAAAGTGTTAAAATTAGCCAATTCGGTTGAAGGACACGCCTACAATAGGCGTGTAAGTCCCACTACCTCGGAACTTTTTCAGTAAAATGGCTTTAATTTGTTTAATTACACATTTAATGCAATGATTCTTGATATTTAAGGTGACGTGTGGGCCCTCTAGGACATACCAAAAAATGGGCGTGGTCCGCCCACTATATAGACGGAAAAATTTTTTCCTGTAAAATGGCTCTCGATTAACTATTTATGAATTTAAACGAATGAAATTTGGTTCTTAAGTTCAGATATCAACTCTACATGCTATAAAAAAAAATGGGCGTGGTCCGCCCACTCAGTTATTTGGTGTAGGGTATTATTCTGTCGGTGAAACCCGACTGATGCTTCCTTACTTGTTAAAATAGATTTTAAACATATGTTTAGAATTGCCTAAAAATGTATATACATACATATGTATATGTATATGTATATACATATGTAAGTATGTATAAATATATACTATGTATATCATGTTTCGTGCACTGCAACACTATAAACTATGTATATTTTGCAAAATTATTTTTGGGAATGTAAATTGTTTCTTTGCGCGGTGCCTCTTCTCGCGATGAATTGGCTATTCTCCGAGAGTATTCTTTACCGTGAAAAGCTTCTCAACCTGTTCGGATTCAGTTACATATTTGCAGGTCCCGTTAATTTGTGAAAAACCATCAAGTGCTTTGCATGAAACGGAAGTATGCCGAGATGGTTCGCTTAGAACAACACTTTGTTTTATATAAACGAAATCATATTTGAATAACATGTTTCAGTTTATATTTTTTATGTCAAGTTTTTGCAGGTATTAAGGTTATTAACAATTGCCATTAATGCTAAGCGCGTTTATTAAATTTCATAAATTCTGCCTTGTGAACCGAGTCGACTGCGAAAGATTGTCACCTCACAATTACACTGTAAAATTTGTTTATGGGGTATTACTGGGAGCACGATTTAAGGTTACAAAAAACACCATGCTCACGTAACGGAATAAGTGCGCTACTCGATTCGAGCATCACCAGCATGTTGTTGTTTTCTTACGCGCGACGATCTCGTAGAATTGATGCATACGCCGAGCAGCACTCGCATACGAGAGACTGACTTCAGGAAATGGTTGTTGTTTGCTTGTGTGCGATCAGGTGACGAGCTTCAGTGGTCATCGTTAGTATACGAGCGCTCAACCTTGATGAATTGATGTTGCTTGCGGTGCATTGATGCGCCTTTGTATTGATGCTACTTGAGCATATGCTGTGTTTTAGTTTTTTTGTAATTCGCGGGTATTAAAATTGTGTATTGCTCGTATTTGTATGGGAGCATGGGCAACATAAGCTTGTTCTAGCTTGGGCAACACAGATTTACTCGAACCAGATTAGTTTTTCATTCGTACACCAGTCCAAGTGTCTTTAAGAAGCGACACCCTGAATGCACAAATGGATGATGACATATCATTTTGTCACAAAATGTTGACCATTAACCATTTGGTAAACTGGCATTTTCTGAACTAATCATCAACAGTATTATTAACTTGTGTATGCACGTTTGACTTTACCACAAGTTAATTTGTCGTACATATTTATTCTATAACCGTGTCCTAACGGAAAGCTTTACTCATATTTTTTATGAAAGGCCTTATAACATGGCAAAGAGTTAAAGAGAGGACCCTTACATTTTCGGCATTCACATTTTCTAAATAAATATTTTTTTCCCAAATTAGTTGCTAATATGTAAAATTTTTTTAATTAATTTTTCACTGAAATTTCATTAAAAAAATCGAAAAATGATTTCAGTACTGTTTCAAGTAAAAATAAGTGAATAATTTTAAGCAAATAACGGGCTTATTACAAGACTAATTCAAGTTCAAAGGAAATTCCTATTTTGTTGAGATGCAAAGTTCCTTAATAATGTTTAATACACTTAGAATACCAAAAGCAATGGCGTTAGAATGAACTGTTGAAATTTTAAGAAAATTGTTGAGAGTCGATGAAACAAACAAAATTGATGAGAGACGATTTATTTTAAATGTTTTAGAATTCATAGCTTCCTATGCTATAGCAAACTGAATACTTACAACTGTTTTTATCATACTTTGGTTGAAAGGAAAACGCCTTGTTAGTAAAATATTATTTTCAAGATTAATACAATTTACCTACTCAAATTATTTAAAAAAATCATTGCATCTCAAACCTTGATGAAAATTAGTGAACTAATCTAAATACATATTAATCAATAATATTTCCTTTCCAAATGCATCAAATTCCTTGTACAATTTCAAAGCAATTATTTGTTTCTACTTCGAACTGCCTGTTAATTAAACAGGACATACAAATGTATTCTTTATTCCTCTCCGAACAGGTTTTTACAGGCTTTCACATAGACAAAGAATACTCTCTGAGAATTTGGAATGCATCTCGCGAGAGATCACGCCGCACAAAGAAACAATTTCAAACAAATTCTCTTTTTTTAGATTGTATTGTATTTGTCCTGCCCGGCATTAAACACGGTACCCCTCGGATCGGCAAGCGAACGCATATCCATAGAGTGGAACAGAGGGCTAACTCTTTTTTCGCTCAGAGAATTTGCACATTTTTATGCATTTGCAATTTTTTGTGCTGTGAGTTCACCACGGCACCACGGCATTGTTTTTGTTTCGTCGTGTAGCCGAGCATCTTGAAAGAGTTGGCCCTATATTATACACTATGGGCAATGTTGCCATATTTACAGATTTAACTGTAAATTACAGTTTTTTAGACAGTCTTACAGTTTTTAAAATTACCTCCTAGTACAAAATACAGTTTATTTTAAATTTCAGAATTGAAAAATGAAATTGAATTTTTTTAAAACAAAATGAAAATGTGATTTAAATCGTAGTACTATCGTATTTAAGCTTGTTATTTTATATAAAATGAATTTTTTCGTGCTATTTTTGTTTAATAAAATCTAAAAAACCGTAATTTCACAAAAATCTTTTCGTTTTTGAAGGTTACAGTTTTTGGTTGAAAATACAGTTTTATTTGCGAATTTACAGTTTTATAAAAAAAAAATCTGGCAACGTTGACTATGCCACATATGTATGTACATAAACCACTTTCTGAGCGTTCTGTTTTTCTCTCCTCAAAAGTACTCACTAGAGATGCCAGGTCGCGAGAAATTTTCAGATATGGGAAAACAGTATTTTAGGAATCGATAATTCTCTATAACGCGTGAATAGGGATGAGTAAAACACTTGATGTGGTTTTTATACAGTTATTATATTATAAGATTTATATTAACTTCACTTTCTGTCCGCGGTATGTCAGCGGTATGTATGTCGTCAAATCTAGTAATCAATTTTCCATCCACTTCCCGACTACCTAGAGATCTGAAACTTTGCATACATGCGTAAACAGGAGCACAATACATGAATCAATATTTTATGGGCGTAGGATAAGGGGCGTGGCACTTTTTTATCAACTACAGATTTGTGTATAACTTTAAAACTACACATCACACATCAATGAAACTCGGTAGGAACTTACTACATATCCATATCCTTCTACTGGGAAAATAAGACGGGCGGTGGACAAGTGGGCGTGGCACCGCCCATACAAACAAAATCGTTTATATAGAATAGCTTTGGAACTAAAGGTCGTGCAGCATTGAAATTTCGTATACAGGCCCCTCTTGGATGCTTCGTCCCACTGGTACAATTTTATGGGCGTAGGACAGGGGGCGTGGCACTTTTCAACCAACTACACACTTGGGCTTCAGTTTATAATTATAAGTACACCACATATCAATGAAAGACGATAGGAACTTACTCGCCGCGCCTTGCAGGCAAAATAGCAACAACTCATCGCGCCACAAATATGCCACGAATATTAGGGTCGATCACAGCCGTATTATTTGTTAAATTGAGGATATGACATATGACGATAGGAAACACTGTGAATACCCTAAATATTGTGTACTGCTCTGCAAGTTTTAAATTATTTTTGCGAAAAATTTCAGAGCTCTAAAATTTAATTTATGGGAGACTAAAAAGTAGAAAATAATATTATATAAACAAAACTTTTTAAAAATAAGCTTTAATGTACTAAAAAGTAGAAAATAAATTGTTTCCAAGTCACCTGTATCTTACTATTAATAAAAGCTTGGGGCGCTCATGTGTTCAATATTTGTCAACCAGTTACCACAATATTTTATTTAAATAATTTTTTTGCAAATAGATTCTAGTAATGAAAGATATTCTGAATATGGATATTGAGCGCACAAGCTTTTATTAATAGTAAGATACAGGTGACTTGGAAACAATTTATTTTCTACTTTTTAGTACATTAAATAAATTAAAGCTTATTTTTAAAAAGTTTTTTTTTATATAATTTTATTTTCTACTTTTTAGTCTTCAATAAATTCAATTTTAGAGCTCTGAAATTTTTCACAAAAAGAATTTAAAACTTGCAGAGCAGTAAACAATATTTAGGGTATTCACAGTGTTTCCTATCGTCATATGTCATATCCTCAATTTAACAAATAATACGGCTGTGATCGACCCTAATATTCGTGGCATATTTGTGGCGCGATGAGTTGTTGTTGTTTTGCTTGCAAGGCGCGGCGAATAAGTTCCTATCGTTTTTCATTGATGTGTGGTGTACCTATAATTATAAACTGAAGCCCAAGTGAGTAGTTGCTTGAAAAGTGCCACGCCCCCTGTCCTACGCCCATAAAATTTTACCAGTGGGACGAAGCATCCAAGAGGGGCCTGTATACGGAATTTCAATGCTGCACGACTTTTAGTTCAAAAGCTATTCTATATAAACGATTTTGTTTGTATGGGCGGTGCCACGCCCCCTTATCCAGTGTCCGCCTTATTTTCTCAGTAGAAGGATATGGATATGTAGTAAGTTCCTACCGAGTTTCATTGATGTGTGATGTATAGTTCTAAAGTTATACACAAATCTGGAGTTGATAAAAAAAGTGCCACGCCCCTTGTCCTACGCCCATAAAATTTTACCAGTGGGACGACACATCAAAGAGGCGACTGCATACGAAATTTTAATGCTACACGACTTTTAGTTCCAAAGCTAATCGAGATCAAAAATTTTGTTTGTATGGGCGGTGCCACGCCCCCTTATCCAGTTCCCCCCCTTTTTTCTCAGTAGAAGGATATGGATATGTAGTAAGTTCCTACCGAGTTTCATTGATGTGTGATGTGTAGTTCTTAAGTTATACACAAATCTGGAGTTGATAAAAAAAAGTGCCACGCCCCTTATCCTACGCCCATAAAATTTATTGATTCATGTATCGTGCTCCTGTTTACGCATGTATGCAAAGTTTCAGATCTCTAGGTAGTCGGGAAGTGGGTGAAAAGTTTATTACTAGATTTGACGACATACATACCGCGGACATACCGCGGACAGAAAGTGAAGTTAATATAAAGCTTATAAAAAGATACATATGTAGAGAAAGAAGTTCCAATAAATGAAATGTAATCTTTTCCTAAGCATTAAGTAAAATATAGTTTTGAAGCAGAAATTTAGAATGCCAAACGTATCATTGTCGCATTTGTTAACGACTGTTTCCATCGCCACATACTTGAGAATTTTATCTGTCTCTAACAAGCCGAAAACAAGCCGAAACGTTTAATTTTTCAGTGTTAACTTGAAAATTTATTCCGCTATCTAATAATAATAATCATACAACATAATTTTTCTGATTTTGCCTAATTTCCTGCTTGGTTTTTATTAGTTTTGTAGGCCGAATCGGAGAATGTGAAAAAAAATTATCTGGCATCCCTATACTCACAATAATTGGCAGCACTCGACGTTCGCTTCCACCCCGCTGCGCTTGATAGTGTTTGTCTACTCCATGGGTCGGCAACCTTTTGTTGTAAAAGGGCCAAATATTTTTCATGTGGATCAGTGCGGGCCGCACTTGCAGTAGGTATACATACAATATTTATGTACAAATATTTTAGTTTTAAAAATAAAACGGTAAGTGTATATTTTAACGACATTTATTGTATTTAATAAAATCAATGAGATTTTTGTGATTGCATTTGACTTGCAAGTTTTTTAATATCAGCTTGCATTTTTGAAGTAGAGACGCGTAGTATTGCGTCTAAATGTGAATTCGATAACCGAGAACAGTGTTTGTTTTTTCGATAATTCAGAATTGAAAAAGTTTGTTCACAAATATATGTACTACCAAACATAGTAATTATTTGCTGAGCAAACCTTTTTAAATCCTTGTAGTTTTCAGAAGGCAAACTCCCATAGAAATCCACCAAATTAGTTTTTTCGTTAAAAGCCATTTTAAGTGTGTTATCACTTTGCAAATCTATCACGTTGATTTGCAAATCGCTTGGTACATTACCGATATCTACTGCAAAGGGGTTTTCGAAAATCTCCATCTTACGTGAGATCTTTTTAAAATCAGCAAACCGGTTTTCAAACTCAGTTTGTAGTTGCATTAATGCACTTTTCATTTTAGTATTTTGCCAAACAAAATTTATTCCAGCTTCTTCTACTGCTTTCTTGCAATTTGGAAAATGATCGAGTTTCCTTTCATCGATATGCTTGATAAATAATGTTAGGTTCATTTCAAATGATTTAACATCTGAATACATATTGCATATCAATTTATTTTTCCCCTGTAAACGTGTATTGAGTATATTCAGTTCGGCAGTCAAATCAGTTAAAAACACAAGATCTACAACCCTTTCTCGCTTCCTTTCACTCGATTGTGTATAATATCGTCCGTCATGTGCGTTGCGGCGAGAATCTCGCGGGCCGCACCAAGATGTCTCGCGGGCCGCATGCGGCCCACGGGCCGCAGGTTGCCGACCCATGGTCTACTCTATGGTGTTTGCCACGTTTTTCTACCTGTCTCACACACGCACACACTACTTTCAAGAACACACAACCTCTCAATTTGAGTAAAGTCAGCCTGCATTATCCAGCTGGAAAGCAAGGAAGGTGTTTTAAACATGAAAACCTGCAATGCTTGGTAATGCAGCCTGGAATGCCTGCATAAGGAGAAATTTGTTCTTTGTGGTGCTAAGAACAAACTACATATGTATGTATGTACATATGTATTTCAACATAATGCAGGCAGGTTTTATGAATTTATGTATACTCAACGGTTTTTATGACAACATTTCTATTTCAATGGAAACAAAACTTTGTAACTGAACTTAATTCTAATGGAACCTTTTCAAGATCTTCCTAATTCGAATAGTACTATGTATTGTTAGTATATTTTCATGTTTTATTCTAAAAATTAATACGAAGCGCTTGTCAAGAGAACAACGAGTAACACAAGGAGGTGCACAAAGCTTTTAAACAGGATAAGGCCACCGTTTTTTCAAACAGCTCGAAATATTAAAAATTATAAAAAATAGCGCGTTTTTATTAACTTTTTACATTCAACTACTACTACAAACAAAATTTTGTCGTTTAACTTTCACGCGCACGGCTATGAATGCTCTGACAGAGACAAAAGCTTGAGATAGATACATACATACTACATGCCGAACATAATAAGGGTATTCATTTAAGCAGATAAATCTGCACATTGCTCAAATTTATCAATTTATCAAGTGTGTTAAATGAACGCACTTGGCAAAGTGTTTGTGCAAATGGTGTTTGGCTGTCAAAAAGAAAAAATTAAAATGCCGAGAATCAGTGAAAAAGTAAATATTATTGTTGGAGCTGTTTGGAAAAAATTACTGTAACCCTTTTGCGTTTATTTTGATTGTTCAATACTAAACTTTTATCATAATATTAAATACAAGTGGGGCCACCTGTCGTGTGTGCCTGTATACACGCCAGCTAGTAAAACAATTAGCAACAATAAAAGGCAAAGCAAAGTAAAAAATAAAAAAAAATAAAAAAAATTGAAAACTGTAGGATTCGAACCCATGACCTGCCGAGTGCAAGCGCGCGGCTCTACCCACTGGGCTACACAGGGCACTGATTGCGTTCGTCTAAAGTGGTAGAAGAAAGAAAGTGGACAGGCTGCATCAGACACTTTTTAGTCACTCTGCGTTTTATATATAAGATCATAGCTAAGCAGGGTTGCATTCGTTGCCGTCTAAGTTTACAAACATCGTTTTCACAGCGAAATCATTGGGCAAATTTATCACATTTGTGCAAATGAGCTTTCATACAAAATTTGACAGTTCGTTTATAAGGTGAAAAATTTGTCACGTTATCAGGCATTTGCGCGTTTAAATGAATACCCCTAATGGTAGATAACTTTTGAAATAAAGTGATGTCCCATTGGTAAAATCGTACTTCAAATGTTAATTTAAAAACTTTAGATTTATAAGAATTAATAAGATCGTACGACTATTGCAATGGCAAGAAAGCGAAGTGTATTGTAAGAGATATACTCTTTAGTAAGGTATGACTTCGCTTAACGTCTATCAATGTATGTATGTATGTATATATTTTAAAGAGGCCGAATTGGCGTATATCACACTTTTTCCATTCTATGGTAGTGTTGCAAAAGCATACATTTGTTTCAGAATATTCCAGAACTGAGCTAAAACACACTTTACCGACTGGGTAGTTTGTCTGGTTGTACGCACACACACGTATACGTAAGCAAGCCACTCGCAACTGCATTCACAACCGAGCTCAGCAGACGCTACCATCAGTGATGCCATATTAGTTTTTTTCCCCACTAAAAACAGTGCATTCTTAACGTTTTATCGCGAAACACTATCTTTTTATTTGGATGTGGCTTGTAGTGGTTTTGATAGCGCTTTTTTGGGAAAGGGAAATGCCAAATTTGCGAACATAATGAAATTTTTTATGATTCTCGTTATATAGAATGGAGTCTGATATGGAATAGATAATACCGCCTGAAGAACCTGAAAGCTATATACTATATTTAAAGAAAAAACTTATATTTCATTTTATTTTTCATGTGCAATAAGTAAAATATGTTTGCTTGCTACACGTGGCTTTAATGCTAGTATGTATGTACATATATTGCATTTATGTACATTGTACATATTCATATATATTTAGGACCACCGTGGCTCAGTGGATAAGTGAAATGTACCTGATACGTACAGTCGCTGGTTCAGACCCCAGCCGACTCATATCATTTAATAAAATAAGAAACTCTGCAATTGACGCAGTCTCTCGCGAGCTAGTTGGAAACTCTCCGACAGTATTCTTCACCATAAAAACCAAAGGCTTTTCAAGTCCGTTCGGATATGGCTGTATAATAAACTTGTAGGTCCCGTTACTAGTGGCGCCGCGGTGGCTCAGTGGTCTAAGGGCGCTTGGACGCTGACGACCTGGGTTCAACTCCCGGTCCGGTAACATCTAATAAAAAGAAAATTTGTTTTCAAATTGTTTCTTTGCGCGGCGCCACTTCTCGCGGTGAATTGGCAATTCTCCGAGAATTATCTTTGCCATGAAAAACTCCTCAAACCCGTTCGGATTCGGTAAAGTAGGTCCCGTTAACTTGTGCAAAAATATAACAAGCACACATAAGTTAATGTGAGAATACTAGGCCTAAGCCCACACGGGCTGTTGTGCCAGTCAATTAATTATTAATTATTTTAGGTTCCGTTACTTGTGCTAAGATGGATACATAGTTAATGGAAGAAAACTAGGCCTAAACTTCGGCTACACAGGTTGTTTCAGCAATTATAAACATACGTATAAAAATATCTCGACTTTTATTTGGAAATCATGCGCTGTTTTCATGAAAGTTCG
The DNA here is from genome assembly GCA_963457695.1 of Neria commutata. Taxonomy (NCBI): domain Eukaryota; kingdom Metazoa; phylum Arthropoda; class Insecta; order Diptera; family Micropezidae; genus Neria; species Neria commutata. The sequence continues at coordinate 1,789,936 of OY735250.1, forward strand.
AAATCGATTAAGGTCAGCAACAAAATTTTCTGTTTTTTTATAAGTTTGTAACTAGATCTTTATGATTGCCATCCAAAATTCTTACAAAGCTTGAGAAAGAATATATTCATACGTTTTAAAGACGTCGGGATTACGAGTATCATACAGAAATACTCTTATCAGAAGAATGTAAAAAAAACGCAAAAAAGAACGCACTTTGTCAAGCCACCAAATTTCGAAATAAGAAACGGCAACACTGGCCAGCAGCCGATTGTGCGACATGCGCTCACTTTTTTTGAAATATACGAGGGTACTGCTGCGTTCGGCTGCGTGAGGGACGGCGAACGCACGGCTGTGAATGTGGCTGCGCGACTCTACTCTCCAACTCTGTGTCAACAGTGCATTCCTGCTTAATTGTTGTTGTTGCTGTTGCGATTTCTCGCCTGTGCTATTAATAAAAACCGCCACACGCTTTTCAGCCGCGTTGTGTATGCATTTTTCGCGGCTTGCTTGCTTGCCTGTTTTCATATCTTTTGGTCGTGCGTCCGTCCGTCTGCAGTGTATTTTACGGTCTTGCGGGCCGTGCTCCATACTGGCACTTTATGGCTTATGCGGCGAAGTGGCAGTGAACGCGGCGGTTGTTGGTTGCTACCCTAGCATTGCAGACAGAGCGGAGACTGCTTGTCTCCGACGGTTGTCGCTCCTAAGCCGTCTTACGGACGTTACCTGGCGTGCGGTTTCTGACGCCTTCACTGTCCACACACACACATACATACATACATTGTTTATGACGCCTGTCGCATGCACTTCCCTAAATTACTAATACTAATTAGCTAGCATTCTTTCGAGTGTCTAGTTGCAAACACCGTCGTGATTTTTTCATCCCTCCCCTAACAATTTGAATTTCGAATTGCGCCTGGCTGTATTTTGCTGTTGTATTAGGTACGTTGTTGTTGATACGATTTTCAATTATTCGACCTTTCCAAAAAACCGCTCACCAAGTAGTGCTACTATTCTTCAATTTCACACCGGTGATATATGTATGTACATACGTATACCAAAAATTTAAGTTTTAGGGCCAGTTTCTCAGTGGATGTTTAAACTCTGATTGCAGTTTAAATAGGGAATTTCAGTTTCACAGTGGGAAGTTAAATACAATTTAAATGCCCGGTTGTGGGCATTTAAGTACGGCACAGAGTTGCAATCGAAAACAAATAAACAGCTGATTTCGGATGAGCAAGCAAGCTGCGTCGACAATATTGCAATTTATAAGCGGCCAAATTAAACATACAACTGCATGGTGTAGCACATATAAATGATCCCGTAGTATTATAAATAATATAATATAATATAATAAGGGCCCTTAGGGCCCTTAGGGCCAGTTTCTCAGTGGATGTTTAAATCTAATTTGCGAATTGAGTTTAAATCTAGTTTAACTTTTCTTGAGTTTCACAGTGCATTTATTTAAATACGGAATAATGAATGGCAACTTCGAATATTTGACAATTTAACACAGCACAACTTGCCAAAAACATATGTTCAATTGTTCAATTATGGAGGCAGCGCGAGCTAAAAATTTTTCGTCGGCCGAAAGAAGTGAATTATTGGATATTCTTCAAAGAATCCACAGTTTATATTATTTATAATACTACGGGATCATTTATATGCGCTACACCATGCAGTTGTATGTTTAATTTGGCCGCTTATAAATTGCAATATTGTCGACGCAGCTTGCCTGCACATCCGAAATCAGCTGTTTATTTGTTTTCGATTGCAACTCTGTGCCGTACTTAAATGCCCACAACCGGGCATTTAAATTGTATTTAACTTCCCACTGTGAAACTGAAATTCCCTATTTAAACTGCAATCAGAGTTTAAACATCCACTGTGAAACTGGCCCTTAGTGGCTCAAAATTATTATACTTATTTCCAAAATTTTTATATTCATACGATTTATAGAGTATTAAAATTTCAGTTAGTCAAATTAATTTAACAATCAATTCAAAATATTAAACCAAATATTACTTACATCTATGATAACGGGGCATAATAAGATTGTGCTAAAATTGTCCTAGAGCATTTAGTGGAAAAAAATTATTTCCGATGCCGACAGAGCCATTGTCCAGTTATACCTCACCTAGTTCAAGTCCTGATATTGGTCAATTAAGGCAGCAGCCAATTTATGCATTTAACCGTGATATTTAACTTAAGCTATCAGCCTGTCATATGAAAAACGGGGGCGCGTTCCGGCCCCTATATAGGCGGTAGATGCATTGCTCACCACATTCCTAATAAATCCAACCAGAACATCCACATTTCGTAATTTCTTTGCTGTTAAGGTGTTATTTTAAATGGACGTGGTCGGCCAGGAGCTAAATGTATAAATTTATGAATAATTTATATTGTACATCTGCATCAGCACAATTATTTACATAGCTGTCAAAAATTGACGTGGTATCTCCACCATGGGGCTGTAAATATGAAATACGCATAATATATGTTGTACATCTGCTAGAGCATCAATATTCGACATATTTCTAATAGGATTTTCTTTCGATTTGTTAAAGATGGGCATAACCCCCCACCATATTAAATTAAATTTTGATTAAATTAATTTAAAAAACATTTAAAAGAGACAACTGTTATATTTTATCTGGCAGAAAGAGTGTGAAATAAAAATTCCAAACACTTCACCATACATTTTACTGATATTAGTATGTATTAACATTACCATGAATCCTATGAGTTTCTTAACTCTTTTCAAAATACATACAACAAAAGGAGCTGTATCCTTTCTTAAAACGAAGCTATAAAATTGGAAGCCTGCTAGACTCTTGCAGTCTAGACTCATGGTAGCCATATGCTTCATTACCCTGCAGTTCACGGTCAAGAACCCTGTGGATCTAATCGAATATGGGTATATTTTGCTGGCATGCATTTGAGCCAGTCGTCGTCGACACTTCATGAATTACAGCCTTTTATTAAGTTATGTGTTCCATTTTTTATTAGGGAGCACTGACTAGACTACTATATGAATGTTTCTAAGCCTACTAATTGCGGGACATTCACTTGAGATGTACACAGTCGGCACATATCAGTTTCGTATAATCCTATCTTCGTTAGGTGGTGTCTAAGGTCTAAGGCAGCTTGCTTTCCGTGAGATAACCTGCGACGATGCGAAGGTCCTCTCTATCTAACTTAATGCAATTTTTTTTATATTGATTTGTTTGGCTTCAGGATGCTCCTTCTCAACTGCCGTTCCAGTAGGAAGTGAATTATACATAAATGAAACTAAAATCAGATTAGATTTATTTAAACTTTGGTGTAGAGTTATTCCTTACGAATATGAGTATTTAAAGGCAGGGAATAGGCATGCAAACTCGCAATTATAAGTAAGTATGATGCTTAATAAAGAAATGTATTTTTTAACATAGAAAATACAAAATCAAAGCTTACGTTATGTTAGTGGAAAGGGAGGGATTGTCAACAGTCAAGTTCGTTTTATAATTAATCGACGCTAAAAACTAGTCTCTGTCAAATTGCTTGTTAAAAGTAATAAGAGCAAACAAACTAACTACAGTTACTGTGATACACCCCCGTGTTCATAAAGCAGTGGTCTCCAAAGTGAGATACGCGTAACCTGAGGGGTACACAGTAATTTCAATGCTGTACTCCACATTTCTAGTCAAATCACTTTGTCCTCTCGCGCGCAAAAAATTATAAATAAAATTATATATTAAAAATAAATTTCTGCATTTTACATACTATATTCATGTGTATAATTAGGGTGTAAAATTTGTGATTGTTTTCGTTTTAAGGGTACGTGGTCAAAGAAGTTTAGAGATCACTGCCATAGATCATGCACTTATAGACGCTTATTTTCCGTGAAGAGCGTGACTTATCTGCACTGTATTACTGCACTGTCTCTTTTCTCAAGTTACTGCAAATCTGACCATGTTGCTTTTAAATCATATACACAAATATTTCATAACTAGTTTTTGAAAGGCGCCCACTGACTCAATAACGCCAGTAGATGGATATGGATATGTAGTAAGTTCCTATCGAGTTTCATTGATGTGTGTGCCACGCCCCTTATCCTACGCCCATAAAATTTTACCAGTGGGACGACGCATCCAAGAGGCGACTGCATACGAAATTCCAATGCTGCACGACTGACTTTTAATTCCAAAGCTATTCGATATAAACAATTTGAAACTAAAAACTACTGTGCGTTAGTGAGTCAGCGACGAGGACTTTTATTATATATATATTGTTTAATCACATTTTACACTTTTTATTTTTATTTGACATTTCAAATTGTGCACTTTTGTCACAAAATTTATACAACAAAAGCAGTTTTACACTTTTTTATTGGCAATATTCTGTTTTTTATACTTCAATTTCCGCAGCGAAATAAAGTTTTTCTTAACAGCATTTTTCAAATATGTAGGACTTCTATTGTAGAGGCTTTTTTAATTTTTTTAAACTTCAACCAAATTCCTTTTCACGCATAAAATTTTGAAGCGCAACCAAATTGTTGTTAAAAATTTAGTTATTTTTACATTTAACGAATTTTGCCTTTGTCATAAAATATTTTTTTTTTCATTTTTTTACAATTTTAACTTGTTAGTTTTTACATATTATTGTCTTTTAAATTAATTTGCCTTTAGCAACCATTTTCAAAGAATTAACACCCAAATTAAAATTTCTTTAAATATAGTTTTTACCACATTTTCAATTTTGAATTTTTAAATTACAGTACCACAAATTTTTATAGCTTGTCACTTAATACACATAACTATTCATATTTTAAAATACTGTGGCTTTTAAGCATTTGTTATTTCAAATCAAACATAACTCCAGTTGTTCACTTCGATTTGATTTGCTTTAAAATATATGACGCAATTTTGCACTTTGATGAACGTTTATTAAAACAATTTTTACATTTTGAGCTCAATTATATTACGTATTTCTGTTGCACTTTAAACAAATTTTGAAGTTTTTGCATTTATGGTAATTTATTTGAGCGCAATTTAATTTTGAAACAATTAAACCTAATTGATGCTAGTGTTCTCCTGCAAAAGTATTCGTACGTCACGTTGCATTCAAGTCAAATGTCCAAAGCCAATACTCCGCTTGCCCCCATCCACTAATCCTTTCCAAACCAACAAGTAAATGCATGTACATATAGGAGGCATGCCGTGATTGTTGGTTTAAATAAAAAAAAAATACGATTTTTTTCGAAACGCTGTCTTCAATTAAAGGTTCTCTTTAACTGATTTCTGACTATGCCATAATTTGGCACAAAAGACAGAACAATAAAATAATGTGCACAATTTTGCTTCATTTTGATAGGCCATTATAAACAGGACAATACAGTACAAATTTCCGGCAGATTTTTTTGCACTAATGAGCGTTAATCTTAGTTCAGGTTTAATTGTACATTTTTTAAGTGAAATTTCTTTGCGGACGGGCTAAACCAAAACTTGGCGTTACGGAGGATGAAACACTCTGCCGCGAACTGAAGCCAAAAACAAAACAAGAATTAAATATAACTGTTCAAAAGCAATTTCACTTCAGCCACATGGTTTTTAATTTTAAAAGTTAACATGCTTGTTAAAGTTTCCATGCATTGTCTAGCATGCAAATAATTTTTTAAAATTAAAATTCTTGTAAATATGTTCCATATGCCACAGTTTAACTAATTCGTGATGTTAAGCAAAATATTGGACCGTTTTTATCAAAATGTCACATTATGCTAGCGAGAAGTAGCTGCCGGCAGTAACTTAGCAGCAGTAGTAGCTCCATTAACGAGTACTTTCTTATGAACTTAAATTTTTTGAAAGGCGGCAGAAACGAGCACACTTTTTTATTTTATAGGAATTTCGTCGGACGTAAGAACACTTTATTTAAAATATATCTTTTTAAATTTTAACGGGCAGCATTTTACCGCATGGGCATTTTTTTAAAATGATTTATATTTATTCCAGGCGGCATCAAAAGCAAGTATTATTTATATATTAATTTTTATGCTTTGTTGATGGGCGACAGGCAACTGGCAATTTCGCGATATCAGCGCGTTTCAGGTGCGGCATGCGACCGCCTCAAATTCGATTGTTGGCGCGAGTGCAGCTGTGCGGAATTTCGGCGGCATAAGAGTTATGAGCAGTGCAAGCGACACGCCGGCACTGCCGGTTTTCTGCTGTTGTTGCGTGGGTGAGGGGGCAACACTTGCGGCAATCAGCACTGCCTTAAAGTGTGAGTGTTGAAGGAAGAGAGCAGAACTAATACTACGCCGCACAATTAGCGCTGCTTTGAGTGCGACTGGGTTCATTGCGCGTAGGACAGGCATGACGCTGAGCCCAGCGAGCAAAGGCGCTTGTCACAGATGCGCGCTGCTCGTAAGCGTTGCCGACGTTAATTACGCGGGCGCATTTGCAACTACATATTCATGTGTAGCTAGATACACACATAAGTAGATATTGAGATGTACAGGTATTACTGGCGGCGCTGCTCTGAGACATTTCCGAATATGTTCCAACTGATGTGAAATAGCGGACCTGGCAAAAACAAAGCAATGCTTACAACAAGAACAACCAAAGCAATGCAGCAATGTAACAAAAGCAGCAGCACAAGTGAATACATACATATTTCCATGTATTGTATGTGCGTGCGTGTGTGTGTGGGGTTGAAGCATTTTCGCACGTTTCGTTGCCTACGGCTGTTTGAGTGCAGCAGTGTACTTGAAAAAACGCATACGCAAAAAAGTATCGATATTAAATAGTATCGATATTATAATATTCGATATGCGATGAGCACTTTGTATGCTTTTGGGCTGACTTCTTGATTTAAGAACGAAAGCAATGCGAGATTACAAGAAAATAGATATTGAGTAAGGACTTCAGCAATGCAAAACATGATATCAGTCAGCCTGATCGCGATCATATATCGCAGTTGCGATGATCGTAGAGCTACGATATACATATGTAAGTATGAATGTATGTACATACATATGTATGTAATTGAACTCGAATACAGAGACACAAGCAGTAAAGTTACATAGTGGCATTACTGAATTCACATTCAAAACATCAAATCGTAGTTTTGTTGTTGTTGTTGTAGGAGAAAAGCGCACATGAATTCTGTAATTCCACATTCATATTCACAGTGATGGGAGTGATTGTCATTGCTGATCAATCAGCTGCTCAAGAAAATAACGAAAATAGAAAAAATGCATAGAAAATCGTTTTTTGTTCAAAAAGGTCGTTAAAAATTGCGTGGAATTTGTTTCACAAACGCTGAACATTGCAAGACTTGTCTTGCTGCGCAGATTCGATTCGATCTCGGTATCACAACATATGAGAAAAGATATGTCTACTCTAAGTATTTGAGTACCGATTTAGTTTTTGTCGATTGGTAAATTTTTTTCGGTATCGCATCCGTTCAAGTGAGGATTATACACAAACGCGCTTAAATGACAGCGGCAGCATACCAACGACACTAGTTGCTAACAGCAAAAAAACAACAGCTGGCAATAACACAACAACAACACAGCAGCAGCAATATGGCGAAAAAAACGCCGGCCAGATTGCAACAGCCGACGGTAAAGCGATGCCGGAGCCGCTTACGACAAACGTAGCGGCATTTTGAAACAATTTCGTATTAAGTTTGGCATTGTTATTATGCTTCTTTATATAAATGATGATTATTACTTCTTCATTTATTTATGCATTTCGTTTTGCTGTTAAATAAGTTTATATATTATAACATAATTTTAAATTGAATTCAACAAGAACTATTTAATAGCAAAAGAGAGAGAGGGAAAAACGAGAAAACTTTAATTTATTAAAATTATTATATTATTTTGAATAAAATTATTGCATAATTTATTTTTTTATAATAGGCACATAATGAAATTATTACTATAAGAACGATTTTTAAGAGCGTCGGTTAAAAGGCTAAACGGATAAAATCTCTGAATTGTATATACAATTAAATTGCTATTTATTAATACAGTAATAAAAGCCATATATTGTATTCCAATTAGTACAATATAACTGTCGCGACTGTTCATTTATAAATGTTGATGTCGTATACCCGGCATAGCGTTATATGCGAGATGCGCCAACCCGTACTGAGCTGTGGTACAACTCTATAACATTAAAATAATAATAAAAAGTAGCTTGTAATTACATTTCATTTAACAGCAATAAAATTTAAATTATTATTATTATAAAATTAAACTATGTATGTATATTAAAAATGTTACTATGTAATTAATTATTTTGTTCCAGATTTCTTTTTTTGTAAATTTGTTTCTTGTTATGCGTGCTGTTGCAAATTTTTACAACAATTGGAAATCTTCTGGCAGTATGCTACGAAAGGGGTAGAATTTTAAACGTGAAATTGAACGAAATCTGCGTCGTAGAGTTGCACCAACCAACCAACGAATGCACCCACGAACAAACGAACGAACGAATAACGAACCGCGAAGAACTACTAACGCACAAAGTGAGCTGCGGCTGCGGAACGGTGTGTGCTATACGTTGAACTACTACTACGACACGATGAACGCGACGACTCCTCGCGCGCACGAATAAACGAAGTACGGCGGCGACGACGGCAAGCGAACGAGCGAGCAATGACGTTGTTAAATCGTTCACCGTCAATTTGTTACTATTTTGCGTATGAATTCACAAAAATCTTTTTGTCACAATTAAAAATACGCACACACCTAAACACCACTCTACAAAAACAACGCTATAGCGCGCGCTCACTTCAATTTACACAAGCGCTCTAGCAGCAGTGGCAACAAATCCACTCAATCTCAGTGTTGCCATCAGAATAAAAATTATTATAGCTGCCGCACAGTGGGGCAGAATAGGGGTAAACACGGAATACATTAATAGCGAATAAACGGCGAGAGCTAGAAAGATGATTTTTGGTACACTCGTTTTCACCAACAATAGGCTTAATTGGGTGCAATTTCAGAAAAATATTTTTTATGGATCGAAAGTTATATCGATTTTAAAAAATTGCCAAAACTGGGTTTATTCAACTTAAAAATTATCTCTAAATTAAGTCAATTGAGTCTACAAGCTCTTCTTTGGTACACCCATTCCTACTAATATTAGCAATTAATATGCGAGATTTCATAATGATATCTCTTATGGATCGAAAGATATAGCGAGCTTATGAATGTACTCTCAATACGCCAAAACTTGCTCCATTTTATTAAAAATGGATTCTACGCGAAGTAAGTTGGACCCATAATCCCTTCCTTGGTATACTCATTCTGATTGATAATATACATAACTAGGTGAAATTTCAGAAGAATATCTTTTATGGATCAAAAGTTATATTGATTTTAAAAGATTTCCAAAATTGGGTTTATTCAATAAAAAATCTCCTATAAATTAAGTCAGTTGTATCCACAAGCTCTTTTTCCGTACACTTATTCCTACAGATACTAGGACTAAATATGCGAAATTTCATAACGATATTAATAATAGATCGATATATAGAGCGATTTTATCAATAAACTTTCAGTTGGCAAAAAATTAGGTTCTTATCTGCATTCATGTCGCTTTGGTCATCAACGGGTTAATATTTTTTGGAAATTTTTCAATACTGTTTTAGGCGTTGACATTTGCCATATTTGTAATCAAAGAAAACTTGAAAAAAGTCCCGTTATCTTCAAATAAATTGCAAATTTTAAGCAAAAGCTTTCACATGTAGGTACATAAAACTCGTTATTACTCCCAAAATGCAAAAAATCCGCAGACTTTTTTTTTCGATATTATATCTGAAATAGTCACTAATTAATATAAAGTGATCAAATCAGCCCGACCTAGCCAGGCTCTTTAAAGTTTTTAACTTTGAAAAAAAAAAAAATTTTCAATTTCCGTAATAAAAGATCACTACATATAAAGATTTTTAGAAAATAACTAATGATCAAAATACAAAAACCCGCTGTGCGATCGTCTTTATAATTACCAGATGTTGATGGCTCCATCATTATATAAATAGATTTGCTCTTTGTTTTTTTTTTTTTAATTTTAAACTCTTGACACTGATCGCGAAAACGAAAAGCTAAACTTTTTACGTGAAAAATTCTTTCTCTTTGAGGAGGGGTGAGGGGAAGAGAGATGTAAATTACGTCTAAAACCGGTTTGAATCTGATTGGTGGGATAATAGAGATTAAGAAACAATAACAAAAAAGTGTCTACAACCATTTTCAAAAATTGAATTAATTCCGACTTTTCCTATCATCTGCCCCATAGTGTGCGGTTCGCAACTTATTATGTTAAATGACATATGCATATGTTTTATAAAAATCAACATAGTTTTATGCTTAAACATAATTTTCTATTAAACAGAAACAGGTTATAGCAAATATCCTTCGAATATACATGACTGAAAAGCAGTTTTGTTTTTTTTCAATTTCATTATAAAAAGTAATAGCTACGAACTTTTTACAAGTTACGGCGCATAGTAGTAATCAGAAAATAAGGTATGTGGTTCAACCCACATTTTTAAAATCTCTGTAAAAAATGTACCTTTCTTTTTCGTCTACTACAGACAGAAAGTACTTTTTTTAAGTAAACAAATAACAGCATTACTTACTGCTAATGTCCTACAACTCCAAATTAACTCGTTTTTTTGTTATTAAATACAGACTTTAGCACAATTCAGTATGAATGTACTAAAAAATTGTACAGTTGATTTGAAAACGTTTCTGTTTGTATCAATATGGCTAATTTACAGAAAGCGCCACTGTGGGCAAGAGCTTGGTCTATGATGCGAGAGGTCACCTTTTTCAAACCCAGTAGAATCATACCATCTAAAAAAATGTTTTCCTCAATATAAAGACGATGCATTTCAAGGTACCGTTAACTTGTGCTAACACATTTAATTCAAGAAAGATAGACCTAAGCTTAGCTCATACTGGCTGTAGCGTTTGTGTATGTACGAGTATACTATGTAAACAAATTTTCAAATTTCTTTTCGACTACCGTAGAAATTCTAAGAGATATACATATGCATGCATGTATAAAAATAAACGTAAACAGCAAAGATAACAAATTCTCATTACATATCTCATAACTTTTTTTCCCAAAAACCTTCCACTTATAAATTAATAATATGATTTTGCTTGCAGCAAAATTTGAGCGAAATTCTACAGTCTGACAGCACTGTGTCAGTTTCGACTTCATCGTAAGCAACAACAGAATGCATCACGTTTATGAGCAGGGTGCAGAGAGCAATTCGAGTGCAAATGCCGAGCGAGTGAGAGTTCGGCAGTAGGCAACGGGAAGCCAACAGCGTTGCCGTTTGGTTCCAATTTGATTGTTCTATTAAAAAAAAATTTATTAAATTTGATAGGCTAGCTTCAGTTTTGGTACCTTTTTAATAAAGCTGAAATAACATTATTGAAAACATTTTTATAGAAAGCACATATTATTTAATATTTATAATTTGACAAGAGCCCTACAGCTCCTTTTGCAGTTGAAATTTAAAAACTTACATCCAGATGATTATACCCACGGTGACCAACCGTACTATATTATATAGAACAGTACTCTATTTTAAGCCGATGTTCTATATGATATATTTTGTTATAAAAAACATGGAAATGTTCTCTATTTTAAAATGTTTTCTATATTTGTTCTATATTTGATACAAAACTTTTAAAATGGAACAGCGATATATCATTGAATATCTTAAAGGCACCACCCTGTATACAGTTTACAGGGTAAACTTTTTTTTTTTATTATAATTATAAGTAGAGCTCGACCGAACGCACGGTCTCGGTTTTGGTTACCGAACAGTTTGGCCAAAAGGTTCGGGTTCGGTCTCGGCTCCTAACAGGCCGAGTATTTAGCCGAACAGTTGAGAAAAAAATCGTATAGTTTTACACAAAAATTTTAATTTTGTAATACAAATTTTTATTGATTTTTCTTAAATCAGATGTTTAATGTAGATATTTATACCTCGAATGAACTAAAAATTTATGCATTTGTTTTCATTTAACACACATTTCATGTATTTCTAAAGGTTCGGTATCAGTCTCGGTCTCGGCCGAACATTAAAAAAGAAGCCGAAGTTCGGTGTCGATCTCGGTCTCGGCCAAAATTTCGGGTTCGGTCGGGCTCTAATTATAAGTTAATTGCAACATGATCTCATATGTTTGAATAAAAAATACATTTTTAAAACATTTGCCATTTTGAAATTTTTAGCAAAAAAAAGGTATGTTGGTGGTGTGTACTCTATTTTTATTTAAAAAATATGGTCACCGTAGCTATACCATGCAGTTTTATGTTTAATTTCATCTCTAATAAATTGCAATATTGTCCACGCAGCTTGCTTGCAAATCCGAAATCAGCTGTTTATTTGTTTTCGATTGCAACTCTGTGCCGTACTTAAATATCCACAATCGGCTATTTAAATCGTATTTAACTTCCAACTGTGAAACTGAAATTCCCTATTTAAACTGCAATCAGAGTTTAAATATCCACTGTGAAACTGGCCCTAAATAACAAGTTTGCACATGCAAAACTTTAAAGCTTTTGATATGTTTTTCCAAAAATTTGGTATGAAGAATTGTTCTGTAATGGCAACACTGTCAGTTAGTTCAAATAGTGAGAGAGTGCACTGCAGAGTTGCCAAACAACCTCTTGGAAGGGAACAACTTTTCAGCCGCTGCACAGTGTGTGCTTTTGGCAATCCTGCGGAGCTTACTTCAAATTTAAAAAAATTTTTTGTCGAATGGCGCCTTATTATTTGTCAATGATTTTAAATAAAAATAATATATTTTTGTTTGTTTTACCTTTGTTTTATTTTTTTATTTAAACGTTACATAAAATATATAAAATAAAATGGTGCTGAAAAGAATTTCAATATCCCGTTGCAATGTTGTACATTTAATTTTATTCCATAATCCACCCGCGGTGGCACATTGGACTAAGTGCTTGGTCGCTGATGCGGGAAGGCCTGTGCTCAACTCTCAGTCCGGCAAATAACATCTAATACAAATAAAATTTGTTTTCAAATTGTTTCTTTGCGCGGCGCCACTTCTCGCGATGAATTGGCAAATCTCCGAGAATATTCTTTGCCATGAAAAGCTTTTCAACCCGTTCGGATTGGGTTAATGTAGGTCCCGGTAATTTGTGAAAAATATGACACTTTTTTTTTTTAATACTTAATCAGCCTGAATTTTGTCGAAGAATAAAGTTTTTTATTATCAAATATAGTATTTAGTATTTTCGCATTGACTAGCTTGATTATATTTCAATTGCCTGTAATAAACACCACAAAATGAACTGCGCGGTAAACTCTATTTTTTATGAAAGTTTTTTTATTCAATATATTATTATTGAAAACTTGCAAAATTTGATTTGAGCGAAAAAATTTAGGCTCTCAAAAATTGCGAAGAAAAAGCAAGTTTCAAAACTGCTGCTGCGCAATAAAAGTAATCTGCGTTTGACAACCGTTATCATTTTACCATTGCTTTCCCACTTTGTTTTGTGCAGTTTTCGTAATATTTAATAAATTTTAAATAACATTCGAAAATCATTTAATTTTAAAATATATTTTGCCAAAAGCACACACTGTGCGCTGCATCGCAAAAATATGCCGATTTTCGACCAATAGACCTATAGATCGCAATGATATGGCATATGTATGGATCTCTTACTGATAAAGGAATTGTATGGGCACAGGATAAATATAAAGTCTGAGCAAATGGCATATACAATAAAATTCGCTTAGCTGCATCGCACTTAAGAGCATATGTAAGATAGCTGCATAATAAAATTATATAAAAAAAAACTTTTTAAAAATAAGCTTTAATTTATTAAATGTACTAAAAAGTAGAAAATAAATTTTTTCCAAGTCACCTGTATCTTACTATTAATAAAAGCTTGGGGCGCTCATTTGTTCAAAATTTGTCAACCAATTGATACAATATTTAATTTAATTTATTTTTTGTAAATATATTCTAGTAATGAAAGAAGTGTGAATATAGGTTTTAAGCGCACAAGCTTTTATTAATAGTAGGATACAGGTGACTTGGAAACAATTTATTTTCTACATTTTAGTACATTAAATAAATTAAAGCTTATTTTAAAAAAGTTTTTTTTAAAAAAGTTTTTTTTTATATAATTTTATTTTCTAATTTTTAGTCTTCCATAAATTCAATTTTAGAGCTCTGAAATTTTTCGCAAAAAGAATTTAAGCAGAGCAGTACACAATATTTAGGGTATTCACAGTGTTTCCTATCGTCATATGTCATATCCTAAATTTAACAAATAATACGGCTGTGATCGACCCTAATATTCGTGGCATATTTGTGGCGCGATGATTTGTTGTTGTTTTGCTTACAAGGCGCGGCGAGCTCGGCCCATGCGCAAAACCTCCGTTGCTTTGGCGCGGTGAGTTGTTGCTATTTTGCGTGCAAGGCGCGGCGAGTAAATTCCTATCGTGTTTCATTGATGTGTGGTGTACCTATAATTACAAACTGAAGCCCAAGTGTGTAGTTGCTTGAAAAGTTCCACGCCCCTTGTCCTACGCACATAAAATTTTACCAGTGGGACGAAGCATCCAAGAGGGGCCTGTATACGGAATTTCAATGCTGCACGACCTTTAGTTCCAAAGCTAATCGGGATCAAAAACTTTGTTTGTATGGGGGGTGCCACGCCCCCTTATCCAATGCCCGTCTTATTTTCTCAGTAGAAGGATATGTAGTAAGTTCTTACCGAGTTTCATTGATGTGTGATGTGTAGTTCTAAAGTTATACACAAATCTGAAGTTGATAAAAAAGTACCACGCCCCTTATCCTACGGCCATAAAATTTTACCAGTGAGACGACACATCCAAGAGGCGACTGTACACGAAATTTCAATGCTGCACGACCTTTAGTTCCAAAGCTAATCCTTAACCTTATCCAGTGTCCGCCTTATCTTCTCAGTAGAAGGATATGGATATGTAGTAAGTTCCTACCGAGTTTCATTGATGTGTGATGTGTAGTTCTAAAGTTATACACAAATCTGGAGTTGATAAAAAAGTGCCACGCCCCTTATCCTAATTTTACCAGTGGGATGACACATCCAAGAGGCGACTGCATACGAAATTTCAATGCTGCACGACCTGTAGTTCCAAAGCTAATCGAGATCAAAAATTTTGTTTATATGGGCGGTGCCACGCCCCCTTATCCAGTGTCCGCCTTATTTTCTCAGTAGAAGGATATGGATATGTAGTAAGTTCCTACCGAGTTTCATTGATGTGTGATGTGTAGTTCTAAAGTTATACACAAATCTGGAGTTGATAAAAAAGTGCCACGCCCCCTATCCTACGCCCATAATGATTCATGCATTGTCATGGTGTTTACGCATGTATGCAAAGTTTCAGATCTCTAAGTAGTCGGGAAGTGGGTGAAAAATTGATTACTAGATTTGACGACATACAAACATACATACCTGATTTGAACATAATATAAAGCTTATAAAAACATGCTACCGCTGATTTTTTTGTGAATTGGTATGCAAATTTATCTTTTTGCTGCATTTCACTTCGCTTTAGTAGCCTCTAGTTTTTGGCTTTTTAATTCAAATTTCATATAGCAGCCCTGTAGAAAATTCGTCTCTTGAAATATGTATATCTGTTTTTATTTATCTTAAGAAAATATTTCTGCACTTTTTTTTGTATACAGGAATGAATTGTTAAGATTTGTACTCTTTCTTAAACGTTTATTTTTATAATTGCCAAAAATGTTAATAGGTATGCGTTTTCCTCTCTTACACTTCTAAGCGCCTAACAATAAGGCAGCTAATAATGTGCGGTTAAGTGCATTTTTCGCCTGTGCCCAAAATTTCTGGAATTTAATTGAATGCAGCTAAGCGAATTTTACTGTAACACTTATACTTTTCAGACAGAAATACATGACAGGAACAGCAAAACATTGGCAGAAATCATAAAAATCAAGGGAAAGATACATACATAGCTATACTACCGGGCAGTAAAGCGGATTTTATTGCGCTTAACTTAAGTCAGGTCAAAATTTAACTGGTAAATTTAAGCCTGCGAAATAGCTATTCGTCACCATTTCTGTCCGTTAACTTACCCTACAGAGCAACTTTGATATATTATTATGAAACTGAAAACTTCAAAAGTCCTCAGTAAAGACATTCAATATAAAAAAAATTTACTAATCTGGTTGCCAAAGTTTTCCAGATCTATGAAGCAGGCTAATCGCAATACGATATGAAACAAGCTGCAAGAGGGTTAACTTAAACCTATGTTCAGTTCTAACACCTTCTTCATGTAAGAGAGTTTAGTCGTATTCCGGCTCACCATAAACAAACAAAAGGATATAAGTATGTATAGTGATGGATTACATAATCTGTGTAAAGTTCATATGTACATATATAAGGCTGAGGTAACGCCGTTCTGAACCACTTGAAAGTATTCGAAGGTTGCGGCTTGCGGGAGGATCGGGTCACCGTCTTCGGTCGTATAAACAGTAGCAATTTCGGAGCAGTTTGGCAAATTATAACGCTTAGGGCGGGTTTCACAGTGGCTATTTAAATCTAATTTGCAAATTGAGTTTAAATCTAGTTTAACTTTCCTTGGGTTTCACAATGCATTTATTTAAATATGGAATATTTGACATTTAAAGGTTGGCACAACTTGCCAAAAACATATGTTCAATTGTTCAATTATGGAGGCAGCGCGAACTAAAAATTTTTCGTCGGCCGAAAGAAGTGAATTATTGGATATTGTGCAAAGAATCCACAGTTTATATTATTTATGATACTACGGGATCATTTATATGTGCTATACCATGCAGTTTTATGTTTAATTTGATCTCTTATAAATTGCAATATTGTCGACGCAGCTTGCTTGCACATCCGAAATCAGCTGTTTATTTGTTTTCGATTGCAACTCTGTGCCGTACTTAAATATCCACAATCGGCTATTTAAATCGTATTTAACTTCCAACTGTGAAACTGAAATTCCCTATTTAAACTGCAATCAGAGTTTAATATCCACTGTGAAACTGGCCCTTATTGTGATTGTCACTAAATAATACCATGCTCACTTGATGAGGTAAACGATTTTCATCTGTGGAACCAAATCAATAACGTATTTCATTATTATACATACATATGTAAATCATATGGAACCAAAACTTGTATTAAGATTACCAAGCCGTGATTAGTTAAGTCCTTTGCCTGAAAAAATGTTATCTACTATAGGGGGGAGGATTGGAAACGGAACACGCAGTTGGTTTTAGTTGCTCAAAACACCATGCTACTGGTAAGCAGGAGTAGACTTTTGCAGGTTTCCCCACCAACCAAGCAAAAAACAAGAGCAAAACCCACACACACACACACGCACACAATGGATGGTATATGAGCATCGGAAGTAACGGGGTAAAGCCGAGCACAATTGGTGCAAAACTTGGCTGGAAATGTCGAAGTGGTTTTGTCGCCGCCGCATCCACCGCCAATGCTGTTACGACTAAGTAACAACAACAATAACACGTTGAGGAGGTAATGAGGGGCTGTTACATAGGGTGGCAGATAACGCTGAGGAATTGTAAGTGTGTGTGACTAAATATGTGCATGCTGGGCCAGGCAGGAATCATCAAGAGCGAAAAGCTCGATGCTGCAAAACAGGAAAGGAAATTTCGCGTCTGCGTTTTTAACGCGCTTTTAAAAATCAAATGAATGAAAATAAATAACATACCGAAAAAAGCGAGTGCAATTCCGGTATTGCCGCAATTTACGTGAATCCCAATTGAAATTCTGGAAATTACATCTCATGATATACTTCGTCAACCAATAAAATGAGTAAGAGAAAGATATTTTAACATAGTAAATATTTAATAAATTTTGACAAATGTCACAATTTTCAAACCGTCTTCAGTCGATTCGCTTCAAAATTCAATGTATAAACATCTGGCTCGAAAGCGTATCGAGTCAAAGCGAATCGACTGGGACTGTCGTATAAACATGGTGTATGTCAGGGGTCGGCAACCCTTTGAGACGGAAGAGCCAAAATTTACAATTTACAAAATTTCCCAGTTTTTAAAGAGCCACTAATATTTTTGTTTCAATATTATGGTATTTGATTAGGACTATGCATATAAATTTTATTTTTGATTAAAAATAATAAGCTTTAAATGTGAGACCCGGTGCGAATATAAATGCAAAAATTTGCATTTTTATAATCGGGAACGACCGATTGCGAAATCCTTGCAAATGCTTTTGTCAAACAGCTGTTTTATTTGAGAGTTTAACCAAATGCCACGAAGGAGCGAAAAACAACAATTTTGCGACTTCTTAATCGAAAACGAAGCTAGTGAAATCATGGGTAAATATTTAAAACACCATTTTATAAGCTTTTCACTTTCCGCGGTAGGTATGTCAGCGGTATGTGGGTCGTCAAATATAGTAATCAATTTTTCACCCACTTCCCGACTACTTAGAGATCTGAAACTTTGCATACATGCGTAAACACCAAGACAATGCATGAATCAATAAATTTTATGGGCGTAGGATAAGGGGCGTGGCACTTTTTTATCAACTCCAGATTTGTGTATAACTTTAGAACTACACATCACACATCAATGAAACTCGGTAGGAACTTACTACATATCCATATCCTTCTACTGAGAAGACGGGCACTGGATAAGGGGGCATGGCACCGCCCATACAAACAAAATTTTTGATCTCAATTAGCTTTGGAACTAAAGGTCGTGCAGCATTGAAATTCCGTATACAGGCCCCTCTTGGATGCTTCGTCCCACTGGTAAAATTTTATGGGCGTAGGACAGGGGGCGTGGCACTTTTCAAGCAACTACACACTTGGGCTTCAGTTTATAGTTATAGGTACACCACACATCAATGAAAAACGATAGGAACTTATTCGCCGCGCCTTGCAAGCAAAACAACAACAACTCATCGCGCCACAAATATGCCACGAATATTAGGGTCGATCACAGCCGTATTATTTGTTAAATTGAGGATATGACATATGACGATAGGAAACACTGTGAATACCCTAAATATTGTGTACTGCTCTGCAAGTTTTAAATTCTTTTTGCGAAAAATTTCAGAGCTCTAAAATTTAATTTATGGAAGACTAAAAAGTAGAAAATAAAATTATATAAAAAATTTTTTTTAAAAATAAGCTTTAATTTATTTAATGTACTAAAAAGTAGAAAATAAATTGTTTCCAAGTCACCTGTATCTTACTATTAATAAAAGCTTGTGCGCTCAATATCCATATTCAAAATATCTTTAATTACTAGAATCTATTTGCAAAAAATTATTTAAATAAAATATTGTGGTAACTGGTTGACAAATATTGAACACATGAGCGCCCCAAGCTTTTATTGATAGTAAGATACAGGTGACTTGGAAACAATTTATTTTCTACTTTTTAGTACATTAAACAAATTAAAGCTTATTTTTAAAAAGTTTTTTTTTATATAATTTTATTTAGAAATAAAGAGTGTTAATGCTCCTTGTTGCCAACTTAGATCAACAATAAGTGCGACTTTTCAAGCTGGCAACTATGGTCATAGGTTTGCATCAAATATTTTGCACTAAATGCAATGGATTTTGGTCTAGGAAACTAGTGACTTTAATGCAAATGCAAACCAGTGTGTTTTGTTGTTGTGTATACAAAAGGTGAAAAAATATTTTTCATTCGCTCTTTTGCATGACCATTTGCACCAGATGGGGAATACTCCTATTAAAGAATTTTAGCTAAATCTGCCAGAAGAATACGCATCAATATGAGCGTTTGGCTTTCATGCCTTTTGAAAGTTTTGTTAAATATTGCTCAGTTTTCGAACTGACCAAATAAGTCTCCCCACCTTGGTTAATATAACCAAGCTCAGGGAGATCGCCAGCACTTCAACTCGCGACATTTCTTTTAGAGCTGTCCACTTGTGCAGCGTGACGTGCAGGCTTTTCTGGACCCCAAACTCTTCTAACTTGCCACTCCACAAATGTTCGGTTTTCAAATCCAGCAATTGAGATTGAAGCAATAATTCCAAATGACTGAATGTTTTAATCTCATTTGTATTTTTGTTGAGATTTAATACTATGCTCAAATCTCTCAGCGAATCCATCCTTCAATTTGTTTATAGCCATGTAATTCGGTAATTGGTAGTAGTGACTAGTGACGGCGGCAGCCGGTAGTGACAGACATGGAGTCCTCGCCACGAGGCTGGCCACAGCACGGCCTGATGCCCAAAATGTAGTAAATTTTTTGTATAATATTTGTTTATGAGATATGGAAATAAAATAATATAATTTTTAATATTTCCATATGGAACTAGAGAGCCGCATCTTGACAGGAAAGAGCCGCAGGTTGCCGACCCCTGGTATATGTGAACAAAAACAAGTAAGGAAGTCAGTCGGTTTTCACCGACAGAATAATGCCCTAAACCATGGTGGATTTACGACAGAAATTATCGGTATATTTAATTTACCGCCACCTAGGTGGGCGGACCACGCCCATTTTTGAAAAATTTTATATATATATTTACAAGCAATAGTTACCAATTATGACCGCTCTGGTGTATATATTATGGAAGTTATGAGAATTTTTCGTTTATCGTCTATATAGAGGGCGAACCACGCCCATTTTTTGTATGGTATGTAGGCCCGATATTTGAACTTGGGAACCAAATTTCTTTCGTTTAAGTTGATAAACAGTAAATTGAGAGCCATTTTACGGAAACAAATTTTTCCTCCTATATAATGGGCGGACCACGCGAGTGATATAGAAGACCAACCCCTTACCTAGAATACCAAGTATTTTTCTTATCAATGAGTAATTAGACAAATTATAGCAATTTACCGAAAACATTGTGGGCGTCTCCTTCGACCGCTTTTGATAATCTCAGAACTGAAACTAAGTTAAGGTTAACACTCACTGTGTACGAAATTCGGCCCAAACAGGACAACACCTTCTTTCTCTCCTGCGGTCACGGACAGACAGACAGACGGACAACCGGAAATCAACACAGAAAGTGATTCTAAGCATTTCTATATACTTATGTCGATACCTAGGACGGCTCCTTTAATGCGTCACAATTTTCACACAGAGCTATTGTAGCCTACTACAATAAGTTTAGGGTATAAAAATGCCGTATGACTCAAAGGAATAAAAAAATCGCTGCATAGTTTCCGGCTTATGTTTCCTATAACAGAGAAAACTTTTACATATGTATGTATGTAGCTTCAAGCTTAAGCTTAAAGTACGACTTTAGCGTTACCGACTCACATGCTGGAGAGTTACCTTACGTCAGGTCGTAGCCCGGGACCGGGTTGTTACTGAACAATCAAGAAGAAGAAAAAGACTAACATACTAAGCAAATTATTATACAAAGAAAAAACTACAACCAAAATCGAATGCATGTGAAAGAAGATTTGCTCAAAGTGTTAGTCTATAGTTTTTTTTCTACAAAAAATTTGCTATTAAAGTTCTTTAGTTAAATTGAACAAGAAATTAAAGTCGGTTCATACTACTCTTAGCAATGCACTACGACCTTAAACGCAAAAAGGCAGTTTTCGAGCCACGCCTCTTTCAGTATGTTGTTGATGCATGTCATTTACAGTATTGGCGCCGTATTGGAGACGAGTTTTGTAGTAAAAATTACAAAATAAATACATATGTTGCAGATACAGGAGTCATCAGTCAAAGTTTTAGCGCAATCGTCCCGGCAGTTTATGTAGATGTAATATATGTACATATACTAGTTTTTGAAAGGCACCCGTGGCGCCCACTGACTCAATTTTGGACAATTTTTATTTTTTGAGATATTCGGGTCATGTTTGGTCCCACTCCATAGACTTGGGATCACTCCAATGCCTGTCTCATTTTCCGAGTTGCTTGCTCATTTTCGCTTAAGACTAATTTTCTTTATATTTCATGAAATTTTGAATATTTTTGACAATTTTTATTTTTTGAAACTAAAAAATACTGTGCGTTGTGGTCAACTCAGAAACTAAAAACTTGGCCCTTCCATTACTTAATTAATACCGAAAAAAGTCGAAGACTCTGCCCACAGCAGGGATCGAACTCATGCACTTTCGGTTTCTGCGCCAGCGCCTTACTCACTGTGCTATCACCACTCTTGCTTGCTTAAGTTCTAAACTTTTATAAGAAGCCGTTCGCGTTAGTGAATCAGTGAGTCAGTGGCGAGGATATATATGTATGTATATAATATATATTGCGAATTGTGGCGCCACGGTGGCTTAGTGTGCTTGGTCGCTGATGCGGTAGGGCCTGGGTTCAAGGCCGGCCTTAAACCATCTAATAAAAAAAGAATAATTTGTTTTTCAAATTGATCCTTTTCGCGGTGCCACTTCTCGCGATGAAATGGTATTTCTCCGAGAATATTCTTTGCCATGAAAAAGCTTCTCGACCCGTTTGGCTTTATTCGGGTATGAATAAATCTTTGCAATCATAGCTTATTTACGTAACGAAACATTCCTGCCAAATTTTATTGAGATATCTTTATATCTCTTTTGTGGTTCTCAGTCTATCTTGATAATGTGCATTAAATTTATGATCATTTAAATTTTTTACGTTTGTAATGTGTTGGAAACTTGTGAGACGAGGCTGATTTTGACTTCGGTCAGTAAAATAGAAATTTACCTTAACAAATACAAAATTTAAAATTTAATTTTCGCTTCATTTGAAGTTAGTTAGTTAGTCATTTAATTTGTTCACTATGTTTTTTTTATAAATTAGTTAAATATGTATAATGTATTTTCACTGCTGGACGAAATAATTGGTATATATAATATAATAATATTTGTATATATTTTTTTTTAAAACTCCCAAAAGTATTTGATTGACTGGACAATGAATGAGTTCGATTTCATGTTGGAATTATTTACTTATTGCATAAAAAGCTGCCATTTTTTGCTGAAAAATTTAATAACTGAGTTTCGGCATGCTGGAATTTGACTCCCTAATACACAAATACAACATGCATGTATAAATATGCACACACGCATGCATATAGATATATGTATATATAAATATCTGCATGCTTATGAGATGATTACGAGGGCGAGAGTTGGCGCATAAAAAGTATTTATAATGTCGCGCATGTACACAGACACAAACAAGTACAGAAATTTGCACATGGCAGTAGCGTATACACGCCCATCACAGTGGAACCCATTAAGTTTCTTAAATATATATACAACTTTTATTAAATATTTAATACATAAGTACATACTACAAAATGTACTGTTAAATGAAGGAAAAACAACATCTGGCCCACAACGCTTGATGAGTTAAATAATTGAAGCGCCCTCTAAGGGATTATATGTACCCAACAGCATTCCTTAAAAAATTTAAATATGCACTATTAAAGAAAGTACAACATTTCAATATTTTCTGAATCAAATAACAATTTAATGCCACAAAAATTGAAGAAGTTATACGAAGCCATTTGAAAAATTAGCTGTATTCTAAGAGCAATGCTTTTAAATTGCTTTGACAGTTTCTATTCGAGAAACATTCAAGCAATTTACTGCTGCGTGCTTACGGTATAAGTACGGTGACCAACCGTACTATATTATATAGGATAGTACTCTATTTTAAGCCGATGTTCTATATGATATATTTTGTTATTAAAAACATGGAAATGTTCTCTATTTTAAAATGTGTTCTATACTTGTTCTATATTTGATACAAAACGAATTAATATCGTATAAAAAAATAAATACCAAACATGAAATACGAGCTCATGTAAACTGAGATTTTTAATCACTTTGACAAAAAAGTATACCTTGTAAAAATTGTGGAATTCAGTCTTTGATTACCAGGGTCAAATGCTCCTACAAAAAGGGTTTCCTCTCTTATGAACAACATTTAGACTGCGGAAAAATCAAATTAACACAATTAAATCCATTTTAATTACAAAATGCAATTATGAACTTTCTTGCTTGTAATTTAAGGAGTACTTAGAGGAAAACCACAATTTGATAAAAAATTCATTCTACAGAAAAATATCAAAGCAATTAGAGCTAAAACGTCTTGTATGTTATGTTAAGAATTTATGTTATACAGTGTGTTTTTTTTGTTATAAATTTAAGTTATTTTGCAACACAATCTCATATGTTTGAATAAAAAATACATTTTTAAAAAGGACATTTGCCATTTTTAAATTTTTAGCAAAAAAATGTATGTTGGTGGGTGTGTTCTCTATTTTCATTAAAAAAATATGGTCACCGTAGGTATAAGACGCCTTTTTGCTCAATAAATTTCGTACTAAATTTCAATACAAAATATTTTATTATCATGCTACGTAAAAAGTTCTGGCAAGTAATCAAGTTTTAAAAAATTTCGCTCAAGCAAAACGTTTTGATTCTGAATAAAAATTCATTGTGCAGTTTGGTCTTCCGAAAAGGAAATGGCTTCATTGAGTGAGAAGAGGTCATCCGAATAAAATTTTGGTCGAACAAGAGCGCCAGGTTAGATTGATAAAATTGGGTTTGATTCCAAAAGTTTGAATTCCTTTCATTTGTCATAACCGAATTGCAATTTCTTGTAATAGAAAAGGATATACATACCTACATAGGTGTAGCAACTTGTTAGTTAAATAAGAATATAAATTATAATGCTCATTGATCATTTAATCTAATGAGTAAGTGAAGCCCTAGTGAATCAGTCTACTTACCCTTCGCAGTTTATGATCTTTGGACAGTTCTTGTATGGCTTGAAAAAATTATTTGTGTACCGCGTGCGGTTCAATGCTGTCTTCTGCTTATTGCCTGCCTGTAAAAATGAAAGGTCAATAAAATACCATATAATTTTGAAGCAATGAACTGAACATTTAAGTGCTACGAGAGATATCCTCTTCTTATGCTTTAATCCTTTCTCTGCTTTCAACTTATGACATATTTGTTGCGTGTGTAAAAACGCTGTTCTAAAAATGTAGTAGTAGATAAAAATTACTTTTAAAATAAAGATAGTAAATTTTTGATAGAAAACCAATAGATTAAGGAACAAGTAAGGAAGCATCAGTCGGGTTTCACCGACAAAGCAATACCCTACACCATGTAACTGAGTGGGGTGATAATCCGTTGAAAAAATGAAATTGTTGGTGTATTAAATTTACCGCCTGATTTCTGACAAACTACAAGGTTAACATTACTAGGACTATATAAGCCAAATATTGATTCTCTAAAGGGACTACAGAAATGATTGGTATATTTCATGTAGCGCCCCCATGGTGGGCGGACTATGCCCATTTTTTTGTATGACGTAGAGGGCCCACACCTTTAAATACAGAATATCATTACTTTAAGTGAGTAATTAAACAAATTAAAGCCATTTTACTGAAGAAATTTAGAGGTAGTGGTACTTACATCGTGGGCGTGTCAACCGATTTGGCTTATCTCAGAACTTGAACTAAGCGAAGATTCACTGTGACTGTGTACCTAATTTGGTCCAAATCGGAAAACTGTTTTTTCCTCTCCTGCGACCACGGATGGGCAGACGTACAACCGGAAATCAAGATAGAAAGTAATTTGACCATTTCTCTATACATACATATGTATGTACTAATTTCTATGCCTTGGACAGCTCCTTTAATGCGTTACAATGCGTATAAAAATCGAAAAATCGTTGAAATTGGCTTAAGAGGTCGCCTGACTCTAGTATACTCGTAGACGATAATTTTGTACTTGTATTGATAATTTACACTACTTTTTTTTCTCTTCTACGTTTGTTTGTTCCTGCTGCTGGTAGAGTTTGAAATTGTCCGATTTGGTGGGAGGAAGAGACGTACGTTTTTGTAAGTAAAATTAGCACCTCATTTTCGACACAACTGTTGATCACGCACCAACAACACAAACAACGAAAGACATCGACTTATTATTGTTAGATATAATTAGTAAATTCGGGGAATTAGTGAATTGCATTTTTTACTAAGCATTTCGAGTATATACTACATACATACATAGATACACACATATAATCGGCATTTAAACTGTGAATATTTTGTATGCATGCCTTTGCTCGGTGGCTGTCTGTGTATTTGTGTTAGCCCAAGTATTTTGTATGTATATTTTCGTGCCTATACGCTGTCTCCTTCTGTATATGTATTTCTTTTTGTCAACTACCAATTTGCTTTTCCTTTTGTCTGCAAACATGGCTTATAGGTACGGTGACCAACCGTACTATATTATATAGGACAGTACTTTATTTTAAGCCGATGTTCTATATGATATATTTTGTTATTAAAAACATGGAAATGTTCTCTATTTTAAAATGTGTTCTATATTTGTTCTATATTTGATACAAAACGAATTAATATCGTATAAAAAAATAAATACCAAACATGAAATACGAGCTCATGTAAACTGAGATTTTTAATCACTTTGACAAAAAAGTATACCTTGTAAAAATTGTGGAATTCAGTCTTTGCTTACCAGGGTCAAATGCTCCTACAAAAAGGGTTTTCTCTCTTATGAACAACATTTAGACTGCGGAAAAATCAAATTAACACAATTAAATCCATATTAATTACAAAATGCAATTATGAACTTTCTTGCTTGTAATTTAAGGAGTACTTAGAGGAAAACCACAATTTGATAAAAAAATTCATTCTACAGAAAAATATCAAAGCAATTAGAGTTAAAACGTCTTGTATGTTATGTTAAGAATTTATGTTATACAGTGTGGTTTTTTGTTGTTATAAATTTAAGTTATTTTGCAACACGATCTCATATGTTTGAATAAAAAATACATTTTTAAAACGGACATTTGCCATTTAAAATTTTTAGCAAAAAAAGGTATGTTGGTGGGTGTTTTCTCTATTTTCATTAAAAAAATATGGTCCCCGTACTTATAGGTCATTAGATGCGTTCCATACCTTCAACTTCTTATTACTGTGCTGTGAGAACCATTTTTAGCATTTCACTTTTGGTCAAAATTGAAAAATGTAGGAAGTGCTTTGAAAGAAATTTTTAAGTTGGAAAAAGAAAATGATGCAGAAATAGCGGAACACATTGTGCTAATTTGTCAACAAAACTAACTATACCATGTTCGATTCAACAAAAACATTGTTATGAAAAATAACTTTTTAGTTAACATAACTACTTACGTATATTTGTCATTGAAGTGACAGGTAACTCCGTGTATAATGTGTACTGTATATGTATATATTGACTATATATTACTACTGTTTTTTGATTCCTTGCCTCACTTAAACTTTTTTTCTCAATGTCGTTTTCTACGTAGGGCAACAGTATCGCTGCGGTCCTCACATAGTGTTGCACTATTTTATTGGTTGCTTGCGTAGATCGTTGATCTGGTTGTTGTTGTGGTTGTGTTTTCCAAGCGCAAACAATTTGTATAAAAGCCAAACACTAATTTGAATGAAACTGCTCTTACAAACCAAATTATAATGCTTATCTATAGCATGGATAGGGATAATGGGCATCGGTGTGTATTTCTGAGTGTGCGTACATATGTATGTCTCACACCATTGATTAGCATGAGTGACTGAGTTCGCCTCTCCGTCTTTGCCTGTCGGCCCGTGTGCCCGTCTGTCGATCGATGGTGTGGTCTTTGAGCGTGCATTCGACTTTTATTCGACAGCAGTGGCCTAAGCCAGGGGAGCTCGCCGCAGAAGCAGACCCCAACACGACGATCCCTGTCCATATTTAACATCAAGCAATCACCGGCAGGTTTTTGCAACTTACGGCATTTTACATTGTTGACAGACTAATACCTGGAACAATGAGAGTAGTAGAGAGTAGAGATTCCAATGAACCGCTTTCGGGACAATTATTTAACATGACAGCTTTTGCGATTCCAATGAACAGGTTTAGAGACAATTTGTTTTAAATCAAATACTCTTCTTTAAATTGAAGCATTTCATAATATATTTCTGTAACCCTCTAAAAAAAATTTCTGATTACTTCACTCTTGAATAGTTTTAAATATTGATATGGTGTGGCAAAGGTAATTAAATCCAAACAAATTTATTTGATTTCTGGAATCTTCGTGATGCGCGTGGACATTGTTGTAGTCTGCTTGGTTGTGTAGGCTTATATGGTTAGTTTTGTTGGTTCTTCTTACTGAGATTTCTTTGGTGTATGTTCGTCCGTTCGTTGCCTTGCTTCTTTATTTTGGTGTGTGTTTCTTATGCGTTTCTAGTGTTGCAGATAATGATGATTGGTGAGACACCAACAACATTTTGAAAAGCATAAACATCGCTGCGTTTTTATATATGTAGGTAGGTATGTGTGTATAGGCATATTTCCTTTGTTAAAGAACAGTGGTATAGAAACAATCACGACGGTCTAGGCTGGATATTGTTGTCTAAATACGATCATCATCGTTTTAATGACGATAATCATTGCATTGAAGCGAACGAAGTTGAGGCGAAAGATTGGAGCAAAGACAAAATAACAGACAGATAGACCGATAGACAGACAGACAGACAGATAGACAGACAGACAGACAGACAGACAGACAGACAGACAGACAGACAGACAGACAGACAGACAGACAGACAGACAGACAGACAGACAGACAGACAGACAGACAGATAGACAGACAGACAGACAGACAGACAGACAGACAGACAGACAGACAGACAGACAGACAGACAGACAGACAGACAGAAAGACAAAATGTTATATAAAAAAAACTTTTTAAAAATAAGCTTTTATTCATTTAATGTACTAAAAAGTAGAAAATAAATTGTTTCCAAGTCACCTGTATCTTACTATCCATAAAAGATTGGGCCGCTCATGTGTTCAAAATTTGTCAACCAATTGATACAATATTTTATTTAAATTATTTTTTGCAAATTGATTCTAGTAATGAAAGATAAGTGTGAATATAGGTTTCGAGCACCCAAGCTTTTATTGATAGTGAGATACAGGTGACTTGGAAACAATTTATTTTCCACTTTATGGTACATTAAATGAACAAAAGCTTATTTACAAAAAGAATTTTTTATATAATATTATTTTCTACTTTTTAGTCTCCCATAAATTAAATTTTAGAGCTCTGAAATTTTTCGCAAGAAGAATTTAAAACTTGCAGAGCAGTAGGTACACAATATTTTATTGGTATTCACAAAAATGTACTGAAATTAGGTGATATTGTACTGCGGTAATTTTCAAACTTAAATAGTATGTACAGGTAACCCTCCTACAAAGTGGATTCCTATAACGCTTTTTCGCTACAACGCGGTTCCCAAAATGCGGAACTTTTCCTACAACGCACCTCCTACAACACGATTTAAAAACAAGTAAGGAAGAATCAGTCGGGTTTCACCGACAGAGTAATACCCCAGACCAAGTTCCCAAGTGGGGTGATAATCCAAAGAAATTGTGGGTACATTTAATTTACCGCCTACATAGTGGGCGGACCACGCCCATTTTTAGCAGACTACAATATATCCCTAATAGGAGTATTTATGCCAAAAGTTTATGCTCTGGAAGGTGTACAAACGAAATGATTGATATATTTAATTTACCGCCCCATAGTGGGCGGGCCACGCCCATTTTTGGAGAATTAAAAGGTATTCTTACTAGAAATGAAGTGACCAAATATGGACGCTCTGGTGTATATCTTACTGAAGTTATGAGGATTTTTAGCTTACCGACTATATAGTGGGTGGACCACGCCCATTTTTTCGTGGGACATAGGAAACCAAACCCTTAACTTGAATACCAAGTACAATTCTTTTCCATGAGTAATTAGACAAAATATAGCTATTTTTCCGAAAAAAATCCGGGGTATTGGGACTTACAGGCCTATAGTGGGCGTGTTCTTTGACCGATTTGGCTAATCTCGGAACTTGAAGTAGTGGAAGGTTCACTGCGATTATGTGCCAAATTTGGTATAAATCGGACAACTCCTTCTTTCTCTCCTGTGCGCACGGACACCAAGACAGACAGACAGACAGACAGACAGACAGACGGACAGACGGACAGACGGACAACCGGAAATAAAGACAGAAAGTGATTCTAAGCATTTCCATATACTTATGTCTATACCTAGGACGTCTCCTTTAATGCGTTACAATTTTCGCACAAAGTTATTATACCCTATTACCATAGGTGTAGGGTATAAAAATGTTCTATGTAACGGAATTTTTTAAAAATATTTACTATTTATACGAGTTTATGTTTATTCGGCAGCTTGAATGTTAGAAAGAATAGTTTTTATTCGGACTGACTTGCCAAAGAGAAATGACAATACTTAGTTGTCTATTTCTGTTCTGAAACAAAGCAATTTTAAGTGTACAACAACAAAGAATTAGAATTATTGCTCACATGGGCAGGTCATATAGCTATTTCGGTTTTTGCCAGAAAACCTCATCAGTGACTTTTAATGTGAATTCTAATAATTTCTAAACGACTAATTACTCGAAATAGAAGCATTAATGGTAAAGTCTGTGAAACGTAGGAGTTGAACCATGAACCTATGACGTAGTAAGCGAATGCGCTAACCATCACACCATCGGACTGGACGACCCTGCGCTGGCAAACATCACAGTTACCTGCTGTCTATATCAAACGCATAGTGTTTGTTGTTATTGTACACTGTCTAATGCAATTGTTTTTGCCTTACTTGAGAGCTCCATCGGAGCACATACTTGAGGCAAATGAATGTATCAGTTTTTGTTTCTGTAAGAACATTTCTTCGCTTTTACATTATGTTTACTTTCTGATTTGGGTGTGTCCTCCCTATCATATTATACGAGTTTATGTTTATTCGGCAGCTTGAATGTTAGAAAGAATAGTTTTTCTTCGGACTGACTTGCCAAAGAGAAATGACAATACTTAGTTGTCTATTTCTGTTCTGAAACAAATTGAAACTGAAACTATTCTTTCTAATATTTACTATTTTTATTTAAAAAAGATTTTCTTCCCTAAATACAATTCTTTGCAGTATGTACATACATACTTTGATACATATTGTTTTTTGTAACACTGCCCTCTTACATTTGAGTAGGTATGTGTTTACAAATTTACAATCAAATACGTATGTATTCCCTTGTTCCACATCTTAAAAGCTGTCCAATTATGTTCCACAACGAATTAAAATTAAATCTAATTGAACTTTTCACTAAAAAGTATCGAACAAGTTTTAAATATGACAGGAAGAATACATTTTAGAGAACGATCCTCTAAGGGATAGAGCAGAAATCTTTTAACGAAATCTTCAAAATAACTTACCTCCTTATCAAGAAATTTATAAAGATTTACGAAATAAGAGCAAACAAACTTCATTAAAAGTTTTTTTCAAACCAATAATCGTCCACAGGATCTGATAGCGGATCAAGCTCAGATTTTGAACTTTGTAGTACGAACAAAACGTTCGAGAGAAATCCTACTAAGTGATGAGGAGAAGTAGAAAGTTATGCTTCTATTTTGGTTTTAATTTATTCAACCGTCCAACTTGAATATGTTTCGTAGAATGGAAATTTTATATTTGTTTTGTTTTGTTTTTGTTTAAATAAATGAAGTGTTATCAAATTACATAATATGTTGTTATGGCTCAATAAATAAATACACAAAAATATATTAAGTATGTACATACATACATATGTATATACTATACAAAACCCAATTTTTCTGTTTGGAACCAAACTCTGATTTTCGTATGTTCATATCTCCTATAACGCGATTTCTTACAACGCGGCATTTTAGGAACCCATCTCCCGCGTTGTAAATGCAAAATTATATGACGCGCACAGAGCAAAAACGCTTCGAGTGTCAATTTTCGCCTCATTGCGCACATGCGCTGTGCAGGTATAAAAGTCATTTTTGCTCTGGGTGCGTCATATATAATGCGATTAAACAGCTGCTGGCCCGTCTGTCCATACGTGCTTCTTCTTCTGTCTGTGCTCTTATTGGCTATTGCAGTTTCGCTAATAACTTTGTTTAAAGAAAAATTTTTAATATTTTTATGATTGATTCATGTATTGTCAGCGTGTTTACGCATGTATGCAAAGTTTCAGAACTCTAAGTAGTCGGGAAGTGGTTGAAAAATTTATTACTAAATTTGACTACATACATACAAACCTAAAGGCAAGTTAATATAAAGCCTATAAAAAGGCAAACCAACCTGGACATACAGATGCACGGATAAGTAGTCAACGGGATATTGGGCTCTAGTTTCTATTAGGTACCCATAAAAGGTGTAGGACAAGAGGTAAAATATAACTAAAGATAATGAATGAGGCAGTTTGACGAAATCGTAATCGCACAGGAGAAGGGAAAAATACACACAAAGCAGCCATTAATAAGTAGGGAGCGGAAGAGTACGATGCACAGTGGTTAATCTTCATACAAATTGTGGTCAAAATTAGAATAAGTGGTATTGAAACTTGGCATTTATCGGTCTTCTCTTCAAGCAAAATTAGGGATTTTTGAAAATTGCCCAAATCAGTGTGTGGCCACGCCCATATCTTATATGTATATATAAAAAAATTAAAAACTTATCCTAGAGCATTGAAACATCGTACATAATTCCAATTACTAATGATGAAAGTCCAACGCGTTCATATACATACATATGTACATACATATATCAGCTAGGTATGAAACACCATTATATTGTAAATTATTGCAGTAGACGAATTTGAAAGCGCCGGAATTCGACCCCCACCTAAATGCTGCTTGACTAGTGGAAGTGTTAAAATTATTGATACCCACCCGCACTGCCCTTCCTCTTTTTCCCCTCACAGCTTATAGACCGCTCTTCTGTCAATCCGTTGGTTCTTCTGTCCTGTCTACCTGCCTGTAAAGGCCTGATTATTATCGTTTGACTGTTGTTTTAATTTCATTGAACATCTTTTATGGTATTTCGTTGCCGCTGCGCTCTCTGCTCTCTGCGACAAGTAGACAGGTCACCACTGCAAGCCGGAGACAGGTCGGTTCGTTTTGGTGTGGTCTACGTCGTCTCGCAGCTGTAGAGTTACCAGCAGGTTTCTTCTCGCTTCGAAATCGTCAAAAACTGAATTAGATTCATTCATTATTAATATTATAAGAAGCAGTTATCGATTTAGAAAAGGATTCGGATCCATTTCACTTTCTCACAAATCTAGATATAATTGCCCTTATAACGTCAAAAAACTCTTATTATAACAACGGCAAAATCGTTGAAACGTCATTTTCTTAAAAATAATCTTGGTCAAAGTATAATAGCATCGTGCATCTGGTAACTCTGGCCAGCTTGTGTCTTTCTGCCGCTACCTATTCTCTTTCCCCTCTCTCTATCCCAGCCATCGCGTAAGTGTCCGCAGCAAAATGGTGTTAATAACATAACTATGAAATTATTTAAGCGCGTGTTTTACTAGGGCTGGCAAATCTGGCCGGCAGCCCGAAGTATTTTCCTATGCCGAAATATTCTGAAATTTTATTCAGAACAAAAGCTTATCAGAGACATGTTTAATTTTTTTGGTGTTTTTGGTAATCATTGGTTTTAAAAAAATTATTTCTTGAGGGTATAAATAAAAGAAAAATAATAGGGGTATTCATTTAAACGCGCAAAAGCCTGATAAACTTGATAAATTGATCACCTGATAAACTAACTGTCAAAATTTTTATGAAAGTTCATTTGCACAAATGTGATAAATTTTCCCAATGACTTCGCTGTACAAACGATGTTTGTAAACTTAGACGAATGCAACACTGCTTAGCTATGATCTATAACATTATGATAAAAGTGTAGTATTGAACAATAAAAATAAACACAAAAAAACGTAATTTTTTCCAAACAGATCCAACGTTAGTTTTTACTTTTTCACAGATTCTCGGCATTTTAGTTTATTGTTTTCGACAGCCAAACACCATTTGCACAAAAACTTTGTCAAGCGCGTTCATGTAACACACTTCGTAAATGTAAAAATTTGCACAATGTGCAAACTTTTATTCTTAAATGAATACCCTTAATAGAATTTAAATCTCTTAGGTTTTGTATCGACATGGTGTCACCGTTGCTCATTGTTTGGTCCTTGATGCGTGGAGTTCCTGGATAGAAAATGAGACTTCGTTTCTCTGCGCTTGGCGCCATCTCTCGTGGGTATATAAGACTTTATAGAGGCTTCTCATCAACAGGGTTTTTCGAAATTTCGGGAACTATCAACACGTGTTTTACAATTTGGCATATGTAACAGACGAGCATTGTGAAATGATTGAAAGCAAAAGATCCCAGCGTTGGTAGAATACTGCTGAAGTGTATTGCCGGAACCCGAAGCCGTAACCGGATAACGGATTGTTTTGGCCAATTAATTAATTAATTTTATTCTTTTTTTCATTTACTGGGCAAATTGCCCTCACAGATATAATACATTTAAGGTATTCACAGTTTCCATCTAAATTTACCATTTGGCAACTTCAGCACTATAGTAAAATAAAACTGTGAGCGCCCCTGTTTTGTGGACCATTCTTAATTTGCCACAATCGCATTATAAGTGTTTTCTAAAGCTATTATTAAGGGTTTCTTACTCTCTCGAAAAGAAATATTCAATCAAAATGTAAGTAGCGTGTGATTATTCTCTGAAAATCCACGAGTTTAGATGTTAGATGCCAGCTTATCACGAAAGAAAAACAAGAGCCAACGCATGGCACCTTTCGCAACTAGTGGTATTTCTTGTTTGCGTGCAAAGCAACAACAAATATACATAGTTGCCAGATGGCAAAATGCTTCTAAATTGCCAGGCGGCAAGGTAAGCACACTAGATAACTCTGAACACCCCAATTAAACTTATACTAAAATTCTAACTATAGATAACAAATTATTAACAGTTCCCTAAATATTTCTCTGGTTACACAAAAATATAGATGACTAGCAACAGAGTTGCAAAGAGCTAAACATTTAAAGATAACCCCATTTTTGCTGAGATTAGTTCCATGGGGAAAAATATATATATATCTTATCTTTGCATATAGTGGGATAAGTTCCAACAATTCCGGACATTGGATCATGCCGTCTAAAATGTCATAGATAAATAATATCGAAGGACTTTTTCTTCTCTGCTCCAAAGATTGAATTCCCAGTAGTTTGCAGCGAATATCATGTGGAGGAATGTCCGGATGTGAGTACCTACAAGTAACGCAAAGCGAAGCGAGATATTAAGAAGAAGAAGAAATGATGATGAATATAACTATCATATATGTATGTACATAGTTTAGTGAACAAACCAAGTGGTTAACAACCAGCAGCGCGAAAGAGCTGCCGCACTACAAAAATGCTCAATCTACCTGAAGGCCCCTGCTAAAACGCGTACAGTGGAACTGTATGACGCCAAACAAAGGGAGCTGGAGCTGGAACTGAACTATGGAGAATGCTCAACCATCCAGACATTAACATTTTATCGCGGTATTGCATATTTCATATACCAACAATCGCGACATAGGCTTAAAACCCTGCCGTTATGGACAGCCCTTGTGTGTACAACATGCGCTTATTTCCGTTGGCCAGTTTAGATCTTGTCTCCAGCCTAGCCCATAAACATAGCTTTTAACGGTTATACATACATACATACATCGTACATACGTACATATTTAAAAAAAAATATTCATCTTGTAGTAAACCAGGGCTGCCATGGCACAATGTCTAAGGCGGTAATTTATTATTATCATTTTTTGTTGCGTGCGTTTTCTTCACCTTCCATTCATTTGTTTACCCACAGCAAAAAATTTTGAATAAAAAAGTCATTGAGCTGAATCGAAGATTCAGCTTATTCATTCAAAACTTTGTTGTTGGCTTGTGTCTGTATACTCTTTCTAGCTCTTGTTGTTTTCTTTATATGTTTCGTATGTTTTGGTTGTGTCATAGATCTTCTTTGTTTTTATATCGTTTTCATTCAAGAAATTTTAAACACACACTCACACACGCACAAAATAATTCAAAATGTAAATTTTGTGCCATAAAATGTCAAACGTTATTCATTTTTGAAATTTGGTATATTGAAATGGAATAAAAATTGCATTATTTGGATGTACTGTTCAATCGGTTAACTAACCATGGTAATTTGGCATCTGTTGACTTATATAAACACTCATAAAACCAACTCATAACTTTTGTTATGAAAACACCTTATATTTTTCGATTCGATCCGTGTTGGGGACGACTACCGCATCCAAATGAACCACGAACTGTACGAGCTTATACTTATACACCGATATTGACAAAGCCAGTCGCATCACCACCCAGCAGCTTCACTGGCTGGGTCATGTCGTGCGTATGCTCCAGCGAGCTCGAGGAGACAGTTGGAGGATATCTTCAACGCCAATCTACACTTTATATTCCAATTAAACATACATAAATATATAGCAAGTACATCAATAATAATTTTGGCGTTTTTTCAGTGATCTCTAAAATATTACATTTCATACGAATAATAACTAGTGCCCGACCGATTAATCGGTTTCGGCATAGGCTTCGGCCGGTATCGGCCGAAATTTAAAAATGGGCTTCGGTTCGGCTTCGGCCAAAAAACGGGTATCGGTCGGGCACTATTAATAACATTACATGAACAATATTAACCATTGTATAAATTCATTCATGAATGAATATTGGTGTTAAGGAAAAAGTTAGTATAGATAATAAAGTAGAAAATGTAACAAATGTTTGACAAATTTTGAAGCTTTTATTGATAGGTGACTTGGAAATAAGTTTCCACTTTTTAGTACACTAAGGGCCGTTCTCTCAATGTCTGGTTAGTTTCACTCTTAACCAGCAGATAACTAACCGACGGATAGCAGTTTACTTGGCGGTTAAGAATTTTCGTTTCCACCATGTGCTGGTTAACATTGTGTCGGTTAAAGGAAAAAGGTAAAAGATTTGACGCTTGTTCTAGTACATTTGTTGTCAATATAAATCAAAAAAAAAATTTCAAAATAATTTTCTGTGAAAAAATGTTTAGCAAAGAAGAAAAGAGATGCTGGACAAACGGTTAGCGTCCATTGGAAAAAGAGCACTGATCCAATAGTGGAGAGGCTTGGCGCACTCATAGGTTCCTTCTCTTTTCCATTTCCTCTCTTATAATTATTCCTTTTTATACCCTACACCTATGGTAATAGGGTATAATAACTTTGTGCGAAAATTGTAACGCATGAAAGGAGCCGTCCTGGGTATAGACATAAGTATATAGAAATGCTTAGAATCACTTTCTGTGTTGATTTCCGGTTGTCCGTCTGTCCGTCTGTCTGTCTGTCTGTCTGTCTGTCTGTCTGTCCGTCTGCGTGTTCGGAAAAAATAGAAAATTTGGCACACAGTCGCAGTGACCCTTCCACTACTTCAAGTTCCGAGCCAAATCGGTTAAAGGACACGCCCACAATGGGTCTGTAAGCCCCACTACCCCGGAATATTTCCAGTAAAATTGCTTAAATTTGTGTAATTATTCATTAAAAGGAATGGTATTAGGTATTTACTGTAAGGTGTGGAACCTCTATGTCATACAAAAAAATGGGCGTGGTCCGCCCCCTATATAGACGGTAAGCGGAAAATCCTTATAACTTCCATAATATATACACCAGTCTGTCCATATTTGGTCACTTCATTTCTGGTAAGAACACCTCTTAATTCTCCAAAAATGGACGTGGTCCGCCCACTCAGTTACTTGGTGTAGGGTATTACTCTGTCGGTGAAACCCGACTGATGCTTCCTTACTTGTTTCACTTGTAAAATGCGTAAAAAAGCAGTTTTCTCTATTTTCTGCATTAAAAATATAGCAATATTAGACGTCAGTTGAAAACGTCACTTTTATTGGCTGTCAAACGGTGTGCTGGTTAAGTTAACCGACAGAAGCGGCGCCGGTTAGCTTAACCGACAGAGCAATTTTGACCAAATGCTGTGAAATCGGAAAATTCAAAAGTCGCCGGTAAATGTGCTGGTTATCGCTTAACCAAACATTGAGAGAACGGCCCTAACTGAATAAAAGCTTGTTTTCAAAATGACTTTTTTTATATATATAATACTAGCTGTCCCGGCAAACTTTGTTCTGCCCAAAATAATTATTTTATTCCAAGATTTGTTTTGAAATGTGTTTCAATGTATTTCAGGAAGAATATGCTTTCCTGAATATTTCTACCCCGACAACAGCTATTGGTTTAAATTTTGTCGACCACTTTCTGTCAACTTTAGTATTATATGGTGTGAATCTGAGCCAAATCGGTCCATAAATAAGAATTTTCGAAAAACCGCCACCGTGGCAACACTTAAGAAGGTCTAACATGAAAACAAACCATTCAGAGCACCACACGAACATATGTTGTGAGTATAAGGTCGATCGCTTCTGTGGTTCAGACGTGATGCTGCGACATACATACGCACAAACGTTTTTTATAAGCTTTATATTAGGTTCACATCCGGTATGTATGTCGTCAAATCTAGTAATCAATTTTTCACCCACTTCCCGACTACTTAGAGATCTGAAACTTTGCATACATGCCTAATCTAGAGCCCAATACATGAATCAATAAATTTTATGGGCGTAGGATAAGGGGCGTGGCACTTTTTTATAAACTCCAGATTTGTGTATAACTTAAGAACTACACATCACACATCAATGAAACTCGGTAGGAACTTACTACATATCCCTATCCTTCTACTGAGAAAATAAGGGGAGCACTGGATAAGGGGGCGTGGCACCCCCCATACAAACAAAATTTTTGATCTCGATTAGCTTTGGAACTAAATGTCGTGCAGCATTGAAATTTCGTATGCAGTCGCCTCTTGGACGTGTTGTCCCACTGGTAAAATTTTATGGGCGTAGGATGAAAGGGCGTGGCACCCCCCATACAAACAAAATTTTTGATCTCGATTAGCTTTGGAACTAAAGGTCGTGCAGCATTGAAATTTCGTATGCAGTCGCCTCTTGGATGTGTTGTCCCACTGGTAAAATTTTATGGGCGTAGGATGAGGGGGCGTGGCACCCCCCATACAAACAAAATTTTTGATCTCGATTAGCTTTGGAACTAAAGGTCGTGCAGCATTGAAATTTCGTATGCAGTCGCCTCTTGGATGTGTTGTCCCACTGGTAAAATTTTATGGGCGTAGGATGAGGGGGCGTGGCACCCTCCATACAAACAAAATTTTTGATCTCGATTAGCTTTGGAACTAAAGGTCGTGCAGTATTGAAATTTCGTATGCAGTCGCCTCTTGGATGTGTTGTCCCACTGGTAAAATTGTATGGGCGTAGGATAAGGGGGCGTGGCACCCCCCATACAAACAACATTTTTGATCTCGATTAGCTTTGGAACTAAAGGTCGTGCAGCATTGAAATTTCGTATGCAGTCGCCTCTTGGATGTGTCGTCCCACTGGTAAAATTTTATGGGCGTAGGATAAGGGGCGTGTGTATAACTTTAGAACTACAAATCACACATCAATGAAACTCGGTAGGAACTTACTACATATCCATATCCTTCTACTGAGAAAATAAGGCGGGCACTGGATAAGGGGGCGTGGCACCGCCCATACAAACAAAATCGTTTATATAGAATAGCTTTGGAACTAAAGGTCGTGCAGCATTGAAATTTCGTATGCAGTCGCCTCTTGGATGTGTCGTTCCACTGGAAAAATTTATGGGCGTAGGACAAGGGGCGTGGCACTTTTCAAGCAACTACACACTTGGGCTTCAGTTTATAATTATAGGTACACCACACATCAATGAAAAACGATAGGAACTTACTTGCCGCGCCCTGCTGGCAAAATAGCAACAACTCACCGCGTCACAAATATGCCACGAATATTAGGGTCGATCACAGCCGTATTATTTGTTAAATTGAGGATATGACGATAGGAGACACTGTGAATACCCTAAATATTGTGTACTGCTCCGCAAGTTTTAAATTCTTTTTGTGAAAAATTTCAGAGCTCTAAAATTGAATTTATGGAAGACTAAAAAGTAGAAAATAAAATTATATAAAAAAAAACTTTTTAAAAATAAGCTTTAATTTATTTAATGTACTAAAAAGTAGAAAATAAATGGTTTTTAAGTCACCTGTATCTTACTATCAATAAAAGCTTGTGCGCTCAATATCCATATTCAAAATATCTTTCATTACTAGAATCTATTTGCAAAAAAT
The DNA here is from genome assembly GCA_963457695.1 of Neria commutata. NCBI lineage: Eukaryota > Metazoa > Arthropoda > Insecta > Diptera > Micropezidae > Neria > Neria commutata. Next base: position 1,830,025 of record OY735250.1, read on the forward strand.
TATTTAAATAAAATATTGTGGTAACTGTTTGACAAATATTGAACACATGAGCGCCCCAAGCTTTTATGGATAGTAAGATACAGGTGACTTAAAAACCATTTATTTTCTACTTTTTAGTACATTAAATAAATTAAAGCTTATTTTTAAAAAGTTTTTTTTTATATAATTTTATTATATATTAAGATATGAAAATGAAAATTATGTACGGGAAGAATACGTTTTCGTGAATATTTCCACTTCGACAACAGCTATCGGGTTCAAATTTTGTCGACCACTTTCTGTCAACTTTAGTATTATATGGTGTGAATCTGAGCCAAATCGGTCCATAAATAAGAATTTTCGAAAAACCGCCACCGTGGCAACACTTAGGAAGGTCTACCATGAAAAAAAACCATTCAGAGCACCACACGAACATATGTTGTGAGTATAAGGTCGATCGCTTCTGTGGTTCAGCCGTGATGCTGCGACATACATACGCACAAACGATTTTATATATTAAGATATGAAAATGAAAATTATGTACGGGAAGAATACGTTTTCGTGAATATTTCCACTTCGACAACAGCTATCGGGTTCAAATTTTGTCGACCACTTTCTGTCAACTTTAGTATTATATGGTGTGAATCTGAGCCAAATCGGTCCATAAATAAGAATTTTCGAAAAACCGCCACCGTGGCAACACTTAGGAAGGTCTACCATGAAAAAAAAACCATTCAGAGCACCACACGAACATATGTTGTGAGTATAAGGTCGATCGCTTCTGTGGTTCAGCCGTGATGCTGCGACATACAAGTTAACACGCGCAATATTTATTTTTCTTTTTTTTTCACCTCTTTTATTACACTCTTTCACAATAATGTCAAATTGCAAATTTAGCAATATTTCCCAATAATATAGACTGAGCCTCAGCAAAGTGTACTCTTTCACAATAATGTCAAATTGCAATTTTAGCAATATTTCCCAATAATATAGAATGAGACTCAGCAGTGTGCCGGAAATATAGAGTAAGCATTTATTTTAAAGTAGGTTTCTTTTTATCAACAATGTTAGCATAAGTTTAGTTCTAGTGGAGAGTTCAATAAAGTAAGAGCTAAAAGCTCAAGTCTTTTTTAAAAACCCAATTTAGCATTTAAATTAAAAACTGGCGCCCGAGCAGGGACCAGCGCGTCGCGACTAAAACAAAAGGACACTATAGCCCCCTGAAGTAGTGGGAGTGTTCCTTCGCGTGTGAATAAGTAAAGTGAACAAGAGTCGTAAACAAAAAACCGACTATCACCCGCTATCACGAAAATCGCAAGTTTTAAGTACACAGGAAGCAAGCTGAAGCTTCCCAACGCGACGTTGCTGGTCTCGAAAGAAAGCTGTTCTCCAAAGGAATCTGGCCTCTAATAAAATCCGGCCACAAAGGAATCTGGTCTTCAAGAAATCCAGCCTGAAAAAGAACCTGACATCGAGGATCCAGCCCAAGGAATCAGCAAAATTATATAAGACTCTGTAGTGTCCGTCCGCAGAGCGCTTCGCGAAAAGGTGCTGTAAGGATCCGGAGTAGGAGTTATCACCAAAAGGGAGCAATCTAAGCAGCCAGCGAAGGACGGCTAGACGCAATGCTAGCCCTAGTAATGTAAGCTATCGTAAAACATTTTTTAGAAAAAATTAAGTAAGAAACAAAAGTTATAATATTAAGAAAATTTTAAAAAGAAACCAAGCAAATTTTAAAGGAATATTATCGTAAAGCATTTTTTTGAAAAGAAATTAAGTAAGAAACAAAAGTTATAATATTAAGAAATTTTAAAAAGAAACCAAGCAAATTTTAAAGGAATAGTGAAAAATTTTAAATTTGATTTTGTAGAAAATGATTAAGAAAGAAAAATTTTGAAAAGTGAAAAATTTATTTAAAAAAGAAACGTGAAAGTGAATTCTAATAAATTTTTATAGGAAAATAAGACATCATACAAAAAGGAATATTTTAAAAAAAGTGGAAAATTGTGAAAAATTAAATTTGTATAGGTAAATAAGACTTCATTAGAGATAGGAAAACTTTAAATAGTGAAATAGATTTAAAAATTTCAAGCGTTAAAAGAAATTTTCCTAAAATCTTAGGAAAAGAAAATCTGTTGTACCCTCATAAATAAGTAAACATGAGTAACCCAAACAACCTTCTAAGACCTTCAGTCCTCAATGTCCAAAGTCCTCAAGTAAATTCCCCACCTAACGAAGACAATAGGGATATTAACAGACAGGTGACGGAGATTGTTAACAGAATTTTGAACGAACGTTTAGCTGCTAGGAATGTTGTGGAGGTAGATGAGCAGGTAAACACAGGAGCAGCTAATGGCATAGGAGAATTGGATAAAATACCTGATGTAGTTCGTTGCTTACGAGATTTTTCCGGAGATCCAGGCGAATTTGGATCATGGAAAAAAAGCGTGGAAAGGATACTTCAAATGTATGAACCCATACGAGGTTCCCACAAATATTTCGGAATATTGAGTGTTATTAGGAATAAAATTACAGGGCACGCGGACATCGTGTTGGAATCTTACAACACTCCCTTGAACTGGTCCGCAATTTCTCGTTGCCTTACCACCCATTATGGCGACAAACGCGATTTAGGTACTCTTGAGTACCAAATGTCCTCCTTAATTCAGGGAAATTCGTCAATCCATGAGTTCTATCAAAAGGTTTATTCAAATCTTTCGTTGATATTGAATAAAATCTCTTGCATGGATGCAGGAATGGAGTCGCGTAGCTTGTTGATATCCACCTATAGAAATAAGGCCCTTGACACTTTCATAAGAGGTCTTAATGGAGATTTACCTAGAATATTAGGAATCCGAGAGCCTTCTGATCTCCCTGAAGCACTGCAGTTGTGCCTTAAACTCGAAAATCAAACTTATAGAGCAAATGCTGCTTTCCATAATTCGCGAAAAGTTCATCACGCACCAGCACCACCGCCACGTAGGAATTTTCAACAACAAACATTCTATCCCCATCTAATTCATTGGAATCAACCAATACAGGGACATAGGCCCCAATTCACCCATTATCCACCCTTACCCAATCAACAATGGCAACAACATCGAAATTTTAACCCACAACCACAAACTTCCAATCAACAGTGGCAACATCAAAGAAGTTTTAACCCACAACCACAAACTTCTAATCAACAATGGCAAACAGTTCCACCTCGTCCTTTCGCCCCCAAACCATTGCCAAGACCACAACCGATGGATGTTGACCAAAGCATCCAAACACGCAGAGTAAATTATATAAACCGTCCAGCACAAAATCAATTTGTAGGAAAGCGCCCACAGAATCCTTTTCAGCAATCTCAAAGACCCAATAAATTTCAAAGAAATTTTCACATCGATTCTGAAATATACCCAAACGAAACTCCAGACCAAATGGTAGAGGAAAACGATAATTATTGCAACCAAACTATTCAGGAATACATTGATATACAGGACAAATACGACCAACAGAAAACGGACGACAACATAATTGACGATCTTTCAGACATACATTTTTTAGAATAGCGAGCTCCTCTTTGCCTTATTTTGAGTGCAAAACAAGGAGCGGTCAAATTCTCAAAATCCTTATCGACACAGGGTCTAACAAAAATTACATTCAACCTTCCATAGTACCAAAGCCCATTCCAAATGACCAAATCTTCTTAGCAAACTCTATAGGCGGTAATGTTAAAATTACACATCATACAAAAGTAAATCTTTTCGGAATACCAAATCTAGAAATAAAATTCTTCCTTCTCCCTTCCTTAAAGTCTTTTCATGGAATTTTAGGAAACGATAGTTTAAAGGATCTTTCGGCAATTATCCACACAAAGCATGACTATATGACGATTCAAAACAGAGTAAAAATTCCAATAAAACAACACATTACACAGTCAATTAACAAAATAGACATACGAACTGACCATATGACACAATCTCAAAAGGACAACATTAAAAGACTGACAGCTGACTACAAAACACTTTTTAGCGACCCCGACGAAAAACTTACTTTTGCCACGACAGTAGTAGGTGAAATTCGAACCACAAACAATAGCCCCATTTATACAAAATGTTATCCATATCCAATGTGCCTCAAAGATCAAGTAGAAAAGCAAATCAATGAATATCTTCGCGACGGTATCATTCGACCATCAAGATCACCATACAATTCGCCTGTATGGATAGTACCAAAAAAACTAGATGCGTCTGGAGAGAAAAAATACAGAATGGTGATAGATTACAGGAAATTAAATTCAGTGACAATAGCCGACAAATATCCTATTCCCGAAATAAATGGAGTACTATCACAACTTGGAAGAAATAAATTTTTTTCAGTACTTGATTTAAAAAGCGGCTTCCATCAGATTTCTTTAAAGGAATCAGACATTGAGAAAACAGCTTTTTCGGTGAATAATGGTAAATATGAATTCACTCGATTACCCTTTGGTCTCAAGAATGCTCCTTCAATTTTTCAAAGAGCTCTTGATGACATTTTACGCGATCACATAGGGAAAAGATGTTACGTCTATATTGACGACATTATCATATTTAGTAAAGATCAGGAAACTCATTTTAACGATATTAAACAAATATTTGACACATTGGAAAGAGCAAATTTAAAAATACAGCTAGATAAGTGCGAATTCTTGAAAACAGAAGTCGAGTTTTTAGGATTCATAATATCTGAAAATGGCCTTAAAACAAACCCACAGAAAGTAGATGCAATAGTAAAATTCCCAGTTCCTCAAACCCTAAAAGATCTTCGTTCCTTTTTAGGACTTTCAGGCTATTATCGCCGCTTCATAAAAGATTACGCAAAACTAGCGAAACCCCTTACAGTCCTTTTAAGAGGGGAAGATGGACGAGTGTCCAAAAATATTTCAAAAAAAGTTAAAGTTTCACTCAACAAAGAAGCAATGAACGCATTCGAAAAACTTAAACGTTCGCTTACTGGAAAAGATGTAATGCTCACATATCCTGACTACTCTAAAGAATTTCAACTAACAACAGATGCCTCCAATTATGCGATTGGAGCTGTACTTTCCCAGAATGACAAACCAATAACCTTCATTTCGAGAACTCTTTCAAAAGCCGAGGAACATTACGCTGCAAACGAAAAGGAGATGCTAGCCATAATTTGGTCCCTAGACTCCTTGAGAAATTACCTCTACGGTTCTGCCAAAGTTAAAATTTTTACAGATCACCAACCACTTACCTTTGCCCTCAGCAATAGAAATCACAACAGCAAAATGAAAAGATGGAAAGCTAGATTAGAAGAGTACAATTATGAATTAATCTATAAACCACGACGCACTCTCAAGACCACCACAAATATCTCAAATTAATTCATTGACAGGCACTCAACATAGTGATGAGAGCTCTGCACATCAACTTATTCCAGCAATAGAAGCACCAATAAACGCTTTTAAAAATCAAATTTGGCTCCTAGTTGGCGAAGCAAACAGTTACCAATTTAAAATTCCATTTCCCACGTACCATAGGCACATTTTTATTCGACGAAGAAAATATAATTTCCATTTTCAAGCGATACTTAAATCCATCAGTAATAAATGGACTTTTTACATCTGAGCCCATCATGGGAAAAATTCAACAAGTATACCCGCTTCATTTCTCTAAATTTAAAGTCCGTTTCACTCAATCACAAGTCGAAGATTTGCCAGATGAAGCTAAACAGGAAACAGAAATCCTAAATGAACACAAACGTGCACATAGAAATGCACAGGAAAACAAGACCCAAATATTGCAAAAATTTTACTTCCCAAAAATGAGTTCCAAAATAGAAAATATAGTTAAACAGTGTAGAATTTGCAAGGAGTATAAATACGATCGCCATCCACGAAAGCCACAATTACTCGAAACCCCCATTCCACAGTATCCTGGAGAAATAGTCCATATCGATATCTACAACACAGAAAAAAACAGTTCTCACAGCTGTTGACAAATTTTCTAAATATGCTCAAGTCAGACTAATAGAAACAAAGGCAGCAGAAGATATTAGAGAGCCTTTAAGGCAAATAATTTTCGCCTTTGGCGTACCGAAATTCATAGTAGTAGATAACGAAAAAGCCATGAATTCAGCCTCCATATGTTTTATGCTTGAAGATCAACTCGGAATACAAATCTATAAAACACCACCGTATGCAAGTAAAGTAAATGGACAAGTAGAAAGATTTCATTCAACCCTTTCAGAGATTATGCGCTGTTTAAAAGCAGAGCACATCCATAGATCCTTCCCTGAACTATTAGATAGATCGGTATACGAATATAACTACACAGTACACTCAACCACAGGAAAGAAGCCTATAGAAGTATTCTTTGGAAGGAGAGTATCCACAAATCCTGATCAATACGAAAATGCTCGGCAGGAAAACATTGAAGCACTTAGAAAAAAACAAGCAAAAGACCTAGAGTTGCATAACCAGAAAAGGACTCCTATGAAAGTATATTCTGCAGGCGATGTTATTTACGTTCGGATCAACAAAAGATTAGGTTCAAAACTCACTCCTAGATACAAAAAAGAAATAGTAAAAGAAGACAAATCTAGTGTAGTTATTACGGAAAAGGGACGAACAGTACATAAAAGCAATATAAGGACCTAAAAGACATTTCATTACTTCTAGACTACTCCTACCATTTACCAATGGTGAATTTAGAATTCTCGACTATACAAACTCACGGGTGGCTACCTTTAACACAGGATGGTCAAAGATACAAACAGGAACTTACAGAATCATTCATAAAATGGACATAGACGAATACCAAAGGACTTTAGATGGACTGAATAACACGATTAGTTTTAAAGTTACCTCCAACAATCCTTTACTCCCCTTCCTCCGAAATGAAATAACACAGATACAAAATCTTTTGAATAGACTTAAGCCTAGAGTTAATAAAAGATCAATAAATGAGCTAGGATCTGCTTGGAAATGGCTGGCTGGAAGTCCAGACCACGAAGATTTTGAAATATTAGAAAAGCACATAAATAATGTACTCGAAAATAACAATTATCAATTAATTATAAATCAAGCAATGAGGGAAAAAATAAATAATATAACAGAGGTTTCTAATCAAATATTTACACTACTAAAAAGTCATGAAAATATTCAGCATGATGTTGCTGTAAACATAAAGTATAAATTACAATTGATAAAAGATGAAATTGTAAACATAAATTATGCAATACATTGGGCCAAGGTTGGCATAGTTAATTCCTACATTTTTTCAAATATTGAAATTAATTTAATAAAAGAAGTTTTTGATAAAGATAACATTCCATTTAATAATGTAGAAGAATCCTTTGAATTTGCAAATATTAAAATAGCTTCTAATAATTCTATAATTTTATACTTGATTGATATCCCAATAACAGATGAAAATGTATGCGAATCTCTGTTAATTAAAGCATTAAAGAAAGGGAATAAAATATTGAAAATACCATTTGAAAAAATTTTGATATGTAAAAATAAGATTTTCGGCACCAAAAATAACTGTGAAAAACATAACGAATTAAAAATTTGTACAAAGAGAAATATCGTAGACATCAATAACTCCTCCTGCATACCGCGCCTACTTAAGAGCCTCCCGCCTACTTGCGTCATGTTAAACAATCAGCATATTCCAACCGTTGAAGAAATTCTCCCCGGCATAATACTTTTAAATCAATACGATGGTATAATTCATATCGACGGAGAAGAAGTCAATTTGACTGGTTCCTACGCCATACAATATCACAATTCTACAATCGCAATAGACAATCAAATATTTCAGTCTAATGAAATTTCTGGCAGTAAACCCCTTCCTGCTATTCTGCAACCGAATTCTACGCTAACAGCCGAAGAAGAGATCTTGAGCCTCGAAATGATGAAGGAACTACACCTGAAAAATATAAACTACATTGAAAAATTAAAAACTAAAGGCCTTGCAGCATCATTAACCAATTTCGGAATGTCAGGCATTACTCTAATTCTGATTGCAGTTCTGGCCATTAAATTGATGTCAAAAAGAAGACCAACATTGACTGGCAAATACTTGCCCAATAAAAAGGACGACATTTCACTACATGAAGTAACTGTTGCCGAAACCGAACAGCCACAGCCATCCCCACGAACGGACCAAACAACGTCATATTATCCTACTCAGACGAACGAGGGCGTTCGTTTTTAAAGGCGGAGGAGTTAACACGCGCAATATTTATTTTTCTTTTTTTTTCACCTCTTTTATTACACTCTTTCACAATAATGTCAAATTGCAAATTTAGCAATATTTCCCAATAATATAGACTGAGCCTCAGCAAAGTGTACTCTTTCACAATAATGTCAAATTGCAATTTTAGCAATATTTCCCAATAATATAGAATGAGACTCAGCAGTGTGCCAGAAATATAGAGTAAGCATTTATTTTAAAGTAGGTTTCTTTTTATCAACAATGTTAGCATAAGTTTAGTTCTAGTGGAGAGTTCAATAAAGTAAGAGCTAAAAGCTCAAGTCTTTTTTAAAAACCCAATTTAGCATTTAAATTAAAAACTTACATACGCACAAATATTTTATATATTAAGATTATTTAAATTTATTTTAACTATTCTGTACTGGATTTTCTTTTTTAAAATGTTGCACATTTTACCTTCGATTAAAGTTGATTAGAGTATGAATCAAATTTTCATTGCAAAAAATTTCTATGCCGATCGAAAGTGAAATGTGAAATGTATATAAATTTTCAATGGCAGGTACAACAGGCATCTAAACGCTGTGCAAGCTCTAGTAGTGGCATGCTTGATTGCCTGCTTGCTTATTGCCCTCTTTTGCTGCTCCCACCAGGAACACCAGTTCGTGTGAAAATCTGCAGTTTATATGTATGTATGTGCCAAAGTTTCCGTTGATGATCAACATGGCTGAACGACGGACGTATGCTTTGATTTGATTTTTTTTTCCCCATTTCACATCTTAAATCAAGGAAATAATTTCCACAATTAAAAGATAACATAAAGTACACAACAACAACAACAATAGCAATAATATAAACAAAACGCTAAGAAAGTCACCAAATCCCACAATTAAGATTTCTATCTGCACTTGCCGCCTCTTCTCATCTTCCTCAGCTCTGGAAGAGACTCATTAAACGACGCTCGACAGCGGAAAAGTGAGGGTCATACTGTACGGCTGTACGGCATGCAGCAAAGGCGGAAGCAGTAGCGTTGATGGGGGAAGAAGCTGCCTTTCGATTGGTCGGCTGAAGCTGTTGTGTATGCTGTTGTCCCAGGCGCAACAATTGATAGAAATTTAAAATCTGAGAAAATTTTCACAGATTTACGAAGAATCAAATTAATTAATTAATTATGCTGTCGCATTAGCGGAGGAGGCGACTCTGCTGGTGACTCTGCTGACGGGCTTGCTGTTAGTGCTGCTATTGCTACTGATGCTAGGGGCGGCGGTTGTTGTTGTTGTTAATGTTGACAGTCTCAAAAATGCAAAATAAGCAAATGGGAAACAATCAAAGAAGCGGGCAACAATCATGCTGGCAATTGTGGCGAGCCGGCGCATAGACGGACAAACGAACAAAAGTGAACGCATGGTGGAACGATGGTTGAACGCACCACTAACACCAAGTGGATTAATGTGCCCAAAGTAGCTATTATAGTGTGATGTTAGCGACATAAATAAGCCAGAGTGCAGTGTAGCTAGAAATTTCAAAAAATTCTTGCAAATTTCAGCAACATCACGCAGTGGTGACTAAATCATAACTTATGTAGGTCCAGCTCCTTAATAGAAACTACATATTTGTTATAATAATATATGTATTATGATTATTTTATCAATCAAAAGTACCGTTCGAATGCGGCTATATGTAGAATAAATTTTGTTGGTAGCGTTAACAAGTCCAAAAACTTTTAAACATTGTAGTGAATATTATACGAGTTTATGTTTATTCGGCAGCTTGAATGTTAGAAAGAATAGTTTTTATTCGGACTGACTTGCCAAAGAGAAATGACAATACTTAGTTGTCTATTTAGCACAATGCTTTAAATTTTCAAAATGTTTAATGTTCGCTGATGACGTCAAGGTCTTTAAAATAATTTCGCAACTACAGGATTGTCATAACCTCCAATATGATCTAGTATTATTTCTTGAATGGTGCGATTTAAACATGCTTCAATTAAACATAAATAAATGCTGTGTTATCTCTTACACTAAAAGCAAGCAATCAATTGTTTTTGATTATACAATAAATAATCAAAAGCTGTCGCGTAAACAAGAGATGAAAGATTTAGGCGTGATCTTCAGCTCAAATTTTAGCTTTAATAATCATTTCGATTACATTATTGCAAAATCAAACTCAATGATTGGTTTCATTAAGAGGAATACCCAGAATTTTAAAGATCCCATGACAATAAAAGCAATTTACTTGTCGTTGGTTCGAAGCATTGTCGAATATTGCTCTATTATCTGGAGCCCTTTTTACGATGAGCATTCCAATCGCATTGAAAGAGTCCAACGAGCATTGACGAAATATGCGCTTAAAAAGATGTACTGGCCTGATGGTCTGCCTTCCTATGATGCCAGGCGGAAGCTTTTAGGTCTGCAGTCATTGAAAGAAAGAAGAACGCTTAACTCTATTTTGTTTGTTTATCAAATTTTATCCGGCAAAATTTGCTGTGATGAATTATCAAGATATTTTTCTTTATACGAGCCGCCTATTAATCTTAGGAACTCACGATTTTTAGTAGAGGAACTCCATAGAACAAACTATGCATTCAATGAACCGATTAATAGGTGTATAAATCTATGTAACTCTTATAAACCATTTTTAGATTTCGATGTAAACGAGCACCGCTTTAGGCTAAGCCTTTTTAGTATATTTAATTAAGTAATCGAATTTACACTGTTATAGTCTGTAAGATTTGTTATCCGTAGACTGAATTAAATAAATAAATAAATAAATAAATAAATTTCTGTTCTGAAACAAAGCAATTTTAAGTGTACAACAACAAAGAATTAGAATTATTGCTCACATGGGCAGGTCATATAGCTATTTCGGTTTTTGCCAGAAAACATTGTAGTGAATTTTATTTAATTCCAAAAAGATTGCTAGGGATGAAAATAATAAAGATAAAATTTTCATCTAAGTCGGTTGGAATAGATTGTAAGTATATTGTATTTGGAGCAGGGATGCAATCTCCAAGTCACTGCTTTGTGGGAAAAGGCGGTACGGAGTGTTAACGATTGGATTATTGTAGATATCGGGGTAAAACTCGAATAAGTGAAAATTTTAAATGATTGTTGGAATAGGCATGAGTTGAATGCGGCAAATATAGAGGCTGTTTACAAAGATTCTAGAGCGCTCTCAGAGAGGGCAAGAGGCAGTGCAATAAATGTCCCTCGAATAATTTTTTTCATATCTCTCTCCATTTGTGCATTATTAAGGAAAATGAGTTTTTGTCAAGCACAATATCGAGTTTTTTAACATTGCTTTGTAGAAGTGAATGGTGGGCGAACCACGCCCATTTTTATACCCTACACCTATGGTAATAGGGTATAATAACTTTGTGCGAAAATTGTAACGCATTAAAGGAGCCGTCCTAGGTATAGACATAAGTATTTAGAAATGATCAGAAACACTTTCTCTTTTGATTTCTGGTTGTCCGTCTGTCCGTCTGTCTGTCTGTCTGTCTGTCTGTCTGTCTGTCTGTCTGTCCGTCTGCGTGTTCGGAAAAAATAGAAAGAAGGAGTTGTCCGATTTGAACCAAATTTGGTACACAATCACAGTGAACCTCGGGTTAGGTAAAGTTTTAAAATTTAGTTAAATCGGTCGAAGGACACGCCTACAATGGGCCTGTAAGTCCCACTACCTCGGGTTTTTTTCGATTAAATTGCTATAAATTGTCTAATTACTCATTCAAAAGAAAAATACTTGGTATTTAAGGTGAGGTGTGAACCCTCTGCAAAATACCTAAAAATGGGCGTGGTCCGCCCACCGTATAGGCGGCAACAATTTTCCGGTGAAATGGCTCCCAATTGACAAGTTACGAATATAAATGAATGAAATTCTGTTCCCAAGTTGATATATAGGTCTTAGATGCCATACAAGAAAATGGGCGTGGTCCGCCTACTATATAGGCGATAAACGAAAAATCCTCTTAACTTCCATAATATATACACCAGAGCGTCCAGAATTGGTTACTTCGTTCCTGGTATGAATATGTTTTAATTCTCCAGAAATGGGCGTGGTCTGCCCACCATGAGGGCAGTAAAATAAATATGCCGATAACATATGTTGTACACCTGCCAGAGCATCAATATTTGGCATGTATAGTCCTATTAGATATATATTGTAGTCTTCAAAAATGGGCGTGGCCCGCCCACTCTGTAGGTTGTAAATCAAATGTACCCACAATTTCAGTGAAATCACCCCACTTGGGAACTTGGTGTAGGGTATTACTCTGTCGGTGAAACCCGACTGATACTTCCTTACTTGTTAGAATATAAAGAAATTCCCACCTGCAATGAAGTGACTAAATACGGATGCTCTGGTGTGTATATTACAGAAGTAATGAGGATTTTAATTTTACCGCCTATATAGAGGGCGGACCACGCCCATTTTCTTATATGTCATGTAGGACCTATATCTAAACTTTGGAGCGAAATTTCATTCATTTAAATGCATACGTTGTCAATTGAGAGCCATTTTACCAGAAAATTGTTGCCGACTATACAGTGGGCAGACCACGCCCTTTCTGGTATTTTGCAGAGGGTCCACACCTCACCTTAAATACCAAGTATTATTCTTTTGAATGAGTAATTAGACAAATTATAGTAATTTAATAAAAAAAAAACCCGACGTAGCGGGACTTACAGGCCCATTGTGGACGAGTCCTTCAACCGACAGACAGACAGACAGACAGACAGACAGACAGACAGACAGACAGACAGACAGACAGACAGACAGACAAACGGACGGACAGACGGACAACCGGAAATCAAAAGAGAAAGTGTTTCTGATCATTTCTATATACTTATGTCTATACCTAGGAAGGCTCCTTTAATGCGTTACAATTTTGGCACAAAGTTATTATACCCTATTACCATAGCTGTAGGGTATATAAAATTGTCAATTCTTCACGAGAGATAGCGAGAGACAAACCGCTCTTTTCTATGAGCTTGTAATTAACTATCAATATTTTTGTTGCAATAAATAAATAACTAAAATTTTTTTTGTTATTATGAAAACTCCCTGTTTTTGTCTGTTCTAAACTTCACGAAGTTTACGCTTTTCCTAACTGGAAGTACCTGACCTAAAGCAATATGCGCCCAATATTCCAACTTGTTCATAACTTCATATGGTATTTGCTTATATTTTTCCCCAACCAAGCTGAAGTCAATATCACAGCATGTAAACAACAAAAGCAACCACTTTACAATAGTCTTGCGGTATACAGCAGGTCGTATTTCGTTGTTATAAATCCGCTATTTTGCCCCCTGTTCGTCATAACCGTCGCGGCTGTTGTTGCTGTTACTGTTCTACGCGGTGATTATCGTATTATCCTTGTTATGCCCCTGCCTAGTTGTGGTTGGCCGCCCATTGTATTAATTAATGCAAAAAACGCAATTTAATTGTTTAATTGCCGCGACAATTTTGAAAGAGCTTGTCTCCTGCTACACCCTCCCCCCGTCAGCGTATCCTCTTGTTGCATTGCCGCCAAGTCGCCAACTTCCAATTAACATGCTGTTATGATGCGCCCTTCTCCTTCAATCTCGTGCATTTGCTCTGCCACCGTCTGGCGACCGGTCAATAAGGGTGACTTTTGTGCTTGTTTTCTGTTGGGCCCAACAACAACAAGTTGATCTGTCAGCAGCCCCATGTCGTCCGTCTCGTACCCGCATCCCCCATCGTACTTTCCTCACTGTAAGCTCAGTTATTTAATCAATTTAGCTATCATGAAAATTCACGCTTCCTTTGGTTTTAATTGATGCGAGTAAATCTGGTTTTTACAGTTAACACCAGCAAATGGCAACTTAATGAACAAATAAAACAACACCACAACAACAACAATCTGAGCTGAATGCGGAACGAAAAACGTTAATTGAAAACCAGTAAGATTTTGGAGCACTGTGTAACAAAATCAAATTTTTGTTTCTCATCCATACAATATTCGAACACGGCTATAGAGCAAATTTGTAATTCCCGTTAAATTGTTCTAAAATAAAACGAGAACACACAAGTTAATGTGAGAACGCTAGGCCTAAGTCCGGTCCTATTTAGGCCAAACGAAATAGAATATAGCTTTTTATTTTTACCCTCTCACATAAAGAGAGCTCAGGAGTTGGCTGTGTTGTAGATGCACTCGCTTTTCGTTGTATTGAGAGCTCGATCGATCTCCTTGGTTGCTCTACAAGATTTTCACTTGTGGATAGAAGCTAGCAGAATACTAGTCAATATCATTATTGCTGAGAAACGCCGCTAAATAAAACTCATATATAACCAAATTGGCGCCGCGGTGGTTCAGTTGACAAGTGCTTGGTCGCTGATGGTGCAGGCCTGAGTTCAAGACCGGCCTAAGACAATTTAATAAAAGAAAATTTTTTTTTTAATTTGTTGCTTTGCGCGGTGCCACTTCTCGAGATGGATTGGCAATTCCCCGAGAGTATTCTTTGACATGAAAAGCTTCTCAATCCGTTCGGACACGCCTATTTGTAGGACCCGTAATTTTGTGCGAAAAATAACAAACAGGCATAAGTAAAGAAAAGAAAAGGCTTCTGTCATGCAAGGACTGATTGCAGAACTAGCAATTTTGTATCTGTATTGTACTTTTAAGTTGATATTTTAGGTCAGGAACCTATCTACTATTTTTCCATATAGCCAGTATCTTTTTTACTTGCATTTTTTCTACCCGATTTTATTGGTGTCTACGCCGGGCCACCCTGCACTGTGGGGCCAAGAGCTTTTGCCCCTTTTTGGAACGTATCTATCGTGCAAAAAGAGAATTAGGTGCACATATTTTATACTAGTGCAGGTGTCATATTAAGGAGCAATATTCAAGTCGACTTCTTTCTAAAGAACCTAAGTGTTTGGGTCATCTTTAAAATTTTCAGTTCCGATCATGGCAAACAACACTTTTTTCATCGGCGTCAAAGCACTTCTCTATTTTGTGACGTCTTTGCTTGGCATAGCATCACTGTGCGTGCGCCCTTGTCTAATTGTCGCCCTGTTCGGAGTCAGCGGCTGTGGAAGCGTCGCTTCAGCTGGATCAGATGCGCAGCTATAAGTTTTGTAAAATTCGTACGAATTCGTACACCACACATCAATGAAAAACGATAGGAACTTACTCGCCGCGCCTTGCAAGCAAAACAACAACAACTCATCGCGCCACAAATATGCAACGAATATTAGCGTCGATCACAGCCGTATTATTTGTTAAATTGAGGATATGACATATGACGATAGGAAACACTGTGAATACCCTAAATATTGTGTACTGCTCTGCAAGTTTTCAATTCTTTTTGCGAAAAATTTCAGAGCTCTAAAATTGAATTTATGGAAGACTAAATAGTCGAAAATAAAATTATATAAAAAAAACTTAATAAAAGCTTGTGCGCTCAATATCCATATTCAAAATATCTTTCATTACTAGAATCTATTTGCAAAAAAATTATTTAAATAAAATATTGTGGTAACTGGTTGACAAATATTGAACACATGAGCGCCCCAAGCTTTTATAGATAGTAAGATACTGGTGACTTGGAAACAATTTATTTTCTACTTTTTAGTACATTAAATAAATTAAAGCTTATTTTTAAAAAGTTTTTTTTTATATAATTTTATTTTTGAAGTAAAACTTCTTTGCGGAGGCTAAACTCAAAATTTTTGTTACGGATAAAGCTTTCGACATAGCAGCAAGAAAGCTTAAACCTGTTGTCTTTCTTGCCAAATTAAAATAAAGCATACTTTTAGGACCCAAAATTCTGGGTACGGATAAATTTTTCGACATAGCAAGTTTCGAACAGGTGGTGATATTAGGTAAGCTAATATCTTTTCTGTCTTGCCAAATTAAATTATGGCATACTTTTAGGACCCGATACTCGGATAACATTTCATACTTGTGCTGTAAAATTGCAAGTAGGTAAAAAAGTTGCCAGAGTTTATAAAAAGCTGCGCCTGGTGTGTGCACAGGATGGACCTTTGCGTAACAAACAAGTTGCGAACAGGTGGTAATATTAGGTAACGTAAATAATAGAGAAGGTGCATCTCGTAAATAGAATCTATTAGGCACAAAATTATCAAGCAGGCGAATTCGGCCGTCCAGTCGCTCTCCTGATTGTTTCGTGAGCGAGAGAGCGCAAATATGAGAAAGCGTGTTGCCGCTCAGCACAGAAAAAGCCAAATAAAGGCAAAATTCCATTTGTTTTGATTTGTTCGATTTCTGTTGCCGACCGAAATTCAAGTGCCAAGAATGGAATGGCAAATGAATCGTAATCGTTGCTAAATTTAAACGCAGCAATGTTCGAGGTGGAGGTGTTGCAATCTATGCTAATATTAATAACACCAACATAGTAGCTTCAAATATGAATATATTTTTACGCAATCTAAGTGAAATTGGAGATATCTGTGCTGCAAACTGCGTTTTAGAAGATGGGACAAATTTAATAATGGGTGCAGTTAACATTTCTCCCAATAATACTGTGCAAAATATTATCAGCTTCTTACACAGAAGAATCCTCGTATATGGTTTAGTAGGCTCACAAGAATTGGGAAGGAACTATCACACAATGCCATTAATTTAAGCTGGAGGTTTCAACCTTAATTTCGCGTCGGAAGAATCCCAACCTTTTATCCAATTCCTGCATGATGCATTACAACTACGAATGAGCAACAATCCCAATGAGTCTACAACATTGCAGTTTTCTCGCGGTATCTTGAAAATTTAAGTTCTTAGACGTATCATAAGCCGATTGTTTCTACGCTAGAAACATATATCGCAATTTCTGAAGTTACTGATGGAAATAATATTACTGAGTTAAATAAATAAAATTTCTACCACTAAAAGTGTTGAATTCATTTAAGAAATCTAAACAATATAACATAGATAATGATTATCTATCAAGCAAAAATAAAATAAAAACATCCAAAAAAAGTTTTACTTCAGCCGTGTGGTCTAAGCGCACGTGTTTTTTTATATAATTTTATTATATCTTTGCGTCTGTATCGTACACACACTCACAACACACACAGATTCACTACGCATGCGTAATTGTGCTTTGGTCACTCACATGAAGAACAGCGAAAAATTCTCATGAATTTTTTCCTCCATATAAATCATTGCTAATAAATTTGAAATAATGTACGCTTGACGAGCGACCGATCGGCATGAGGTACTCTGGCAAAGGCCGGGAGCTACTACCAAGAGTCTGATATGAGGGGGGCGACGGGTACGATCAGAAGGTTTGCCGTGTCTTCTACGTACGACAGAAGAATGTCGTCCCCAATCAACACCAACGCACACATTCTAAGGATCACAATTTCCTTTTTTGCTGAACCGGATTATCGAATAGCCGGCTTTTGCAAAAAACAAGCAACCCATCTTATGCTGATATAAATTAATTTCATGAGATTGAGCGTGTGGTATCCAGCTGCAATATGTTTCCTTCTGTGATCAGAGATGGGGTGGGGCGGTCGTTTTTCACATTTTTAAATATATCTATGCAACCAATGCACCAACAGTTTTGTAAAAATATGTTTGGAATCCTTGGAAGTAGTAGTAGAGAGTCAAAATATAGTTTATGCAACCGTCAGTGTAACCGCGTCATATGTATGTAGGTCTAGCTTTCTTAAATTTTCTTGACTGTGCTCGATCTATTTTAGTTCAAGTTAATGGGACCTACAATTGCACTTACGAATGGCACTGATATGGAAATCTATGTTATAGTCTGTTATATTATATTTACCCTTTTAACATAATTTATTTAAAAAGCATTTTAAATAATCTCAAGAGAGAGACATTAGAATATAGCCCAAAAAAGGATAACTGCATTTCTTTCAATCTCTTCACAGCACCATAACATTTTTCAAATTATAACATATTATACGAGTTTATGTTTATTCGGCAGCTTGAATGTTAGAAAGAATAGTTTTTATTCGGACTGACTTGCCAAAGAGAAATGACAATACTTAGTTGTCTATTTCTGTTCTGAAACAAAGCAATTTTTAAGTGTACAACAACAAAGAATTAGAATTATTGCTCACATGGGCAGGTCATATAGCTATTTCGGTTTTTGCCAGAAAACCTCATCAGTGACTTTTAATGTGAATTCTAATAATTTCTAAACGACTAATTACTCGAAATAGAAGCATTAATGGTAAAGTCTGTGAAACGTAGGAGTTGAACCATGAACATATGACGTAGTAAGCGAATGCGCTAACCATCACACCATCGGACTGGACGACTCTGCGCTGGCAAACATCCCAGTTACCTGCTGTCTATATCAAACGCATAGTGTTTGTTGTTATTGTACACTGTCACATTGTCATTTCTCTTTGGCAAGTCAGTCCGAATAAAAACTATTCTTTCTAACATTCAAGCTGCCGAATAAACATAAACTCGTATAATATGATAGGGAGGACACACCCAAATCAGAAAGTAAACATAATGTAAAAACGAAGAAATGTTCTTACAGAAACAAAAACTGATACATTCATTTGCCTCAAGTATGTGTTCCGATGGAGCTCTCAAGTAAGGCAAAAACAATTGCATTAGACAGTGTACAATAACAACAAACACTATGCGTTTGATATAGACAGAAGGTAACTGGGATGTTTGCCAGCGCAGAGTCGTCCAGTCCGATGGTGTGATGGTTAGCGCATTCGCTTACTACGTCATATGTTCATGGTTCAACTCCTACGTTTCACAGACTTTACCATTAATGCTTCTATTTCGAGTAATTAGTCGTTTAGAAATTATTAGAATTCACATTAAAAGTCACTGATGAGGTTTTCTGGCAAAAACCGAAATAGCTATATGACCTGCCCATGTGAGCAATAATTCTAATTCTTTGTTGTTGTACACTTAAAAAATTGCTTTGTTTCAGAACAGAAATAGACAACTAAGTATTGTCATTTCTCTTTGGCAAGTCAGTCCGAATAAAAACTATTCATTATAACATATTTATATAATAGTTCCACATATAGCAGTTAAAACAAATTACTACAAATCCATATCCTTCTACTGAGAAAATAAGACGGGCACTGGACAAGGGTGCGTGGCACCCCCCCATACAAACAAAATTTTTGATCTCGATTAGCTTTGGAACTGAAGGTCGTGCAGCATTGAAATTTTGTATGCAGTCGCCTCTTGGATGTGTCGTCCCACTGGTAAAATTTTATGGGCGTAGGATAAGGGGCGTGGCACTTTTTTATCTACTCCAGATTTGTGTATAACTTTAGAACTACACATCACACATCAATGAAACTCGGTAGGAACTTACTACATATCCATATCCTTCTACTGGGAAAATAAGACGGGCGGTGGACAAGTGGGCGTGGCACCGCCCATACAAACAAAATCGTTTATATAGAATAGCTTTGGAACTAAAGGTCGTGCAGCATTGAAATTCCGTATACAGGCCCCTCTTGGATGCTTCGTCCCACTGGTAAAATTTTATGGGCGTAGGACAGGGGGCGTGGCACTTTTTAAGCAACTACACACTAGGGCTTCAGTTTATAATTATAGGTACACCACACATCAATGAAAAACGATAGGAACTTACTCGCCGCGCCTTGCAGGCAAAACAACAACAACTCATCGCGCCACAAATATGCCACGAATATTAGGGTCGATCACAGCCGTATTATTTGTCAAATTGAGGATATGACATATGACGATAGGAAACACTGTGAATACCCTAAATATTGTGTACTGCTCTGCAAGTTTTAAATTCTTTTTGCGAAAAATTTCAGAGCTCTAAAATTGAATTTATGGAAGACTAAAGAGTAGAAAATAAAATTATATAAAGAAAAATTTTTTTTAAATAAGCTTTAATTTATTTAATGTACTAAAAAGTATAAAATAAATTGTTTCCAAGTCACCTGTATCTTACTATTAATAAAAGCTTGTGCGCTCAATATCCATATTCAAAAGATCTTTCATTACTAGAATCTATTTGCAAAAAATTATTTAAATAAAATATTGTGGTAACTGGTTGACAAATATTGAACACATGAGCGCCCCAAGCTTATATGGATAGTAAGATACAGGTGGCTTGGAAACAATTTATTTTATACTTTTTAGTACCTTAAATAAATTGAAGCTTATTTTTAAAAAGTTTTTTTTTATATAATTTTATTATGTAGTCCTTTAGGTATAGTGTGTAGTTTTTCAGCAATGAAACCCACAAATTACTTCGGGACTCACATCCCCAATCAAGGTATTAACGACCTACACAAGATAGATGTTGCCTCTGTGTATAAAAAATTTCAATAACAAATTGTTAATGAACTTTTTTGTGATGCAGAAAAAGTATTTTTCAGATACTGACTTTGTTCATGGTGGTATTGAACATATTCTTTCTAAACTTGGCAAGCATCTTCTTTAAGTAGTTCTTTAAGTATAATGTGTAGTTTTTCAGCAACGAAACCCACAAATTTCTTCGAGACACATCCCCCAATCATAGTGTAAAAATTTTTTTATGCTGAATATCCGAATTTGACCACAGTTAAACCGATCATTTAGTGACATCCCTAGCGAATGCGTCTTGAAATGTCATTATCTATGGATGACTGGCTCAGCTGAGCTTTTGGTTGCTTTGCTTTTGTTGTTTTATGCTTAGCTGCAGCTTCATTGGCTGCTTCTTTCATCGTCTGTGCGGTTGGTTGGCTGGCTGGTTGATTGCTTGGTGGCACACGGTTACGCCTGCGTTAGCTTAGGCTCGGCTAGTCACTGCGTGCTCTCAGCACTGTCACACAGCTTAACGAGAATATCTCTCAGCTGGCGGGGAAGCAAGCATAAAAATGCAAAAATTAATGAACATCAGCACTAGGATTGCCAGAAAGAAGGAGAGGGCTGCGCCAGTCGTACCGAATATTTTTGGGCAAGAATTCTGCGGTAGCATAATTATGCAATGAAGGGTTAAGGGGGTGCTAAAGGAACACTGCAAAAAATCACGTTTGTTAGAAAAAGTACTACAAAAGTATAAATTTTTTTCAGTAAAATAAAGATTTGGTGAAAAAAAATGTTGATTGAATATCTACTAAACCGCATGTCCTTTCATGTCAACCGCAACCGCATGTCATATAGAAAAAGTATAGCCTTATTGTAAAAAAGCATATTAATTGTTGATTTTTTTCATTTAAAATTCTGTAATTGAACCCTTTGTACGTAAAAAGTGCTTGTTCTTATAGTAGTACTAATTTTGTTATTAATAATAAATTGAAATTGAATTTAATAAACCTTCACGTTCGGACATGGCTATGGAATAAATGTGTAGGTACCGATAATTGGCGCTTAAAATAGCACGAGCACCATAAAGATATTGTCAGAAAGCTAGACCTGCCTAAGCCTCCTTCAGTTATGCCCATAATTTATGTATACATATTTTTTTTTAGTTGGATTTCCTACAGGCTTACATATGTTGACTTTCTAAGGATTATTCCATGCTCAAGTTGTTGCTTACTAAATGAGAACCAGATCATATCAAATCAGAAGATCCAAGCAAGGATCGATTCGGACCGTCATGGCACAACACGTGAGATTGCAGAAAAGCCCCATGTATTAAAACCGCGACATATGGGTTCCTCATGATCTTAATTAAATGCACCTAACACAACGCCTTAACATCTGCGATTCGTTGATGAAAAGTAAGGAATAAGAGTGATTTTTGAAACGATTGATAAGTAAGATTACCGAATAATCGTCTAGTTTGAATAAGGTGTTGGCACATCCACCATATAGTCCTGATATTGCACCATCAGTTTCCTTTTTATTTGGTTAAGGCGATGATAAAAACCAGAAGTTATACGAGCGTGGAATTGTGACGATGGCCAAAAGTCATTGATAACAATTGAATACAAAAAATTCTTCTTCTTTTTTTCGTAAAGACTTAAGCGCCAATCAGTCACCGCGTATCGTATTTAATCGTATCGTAAATGTCTGAGAGAGACCTATTTCTATGAGAATTTCTGCGTTACGATCCGAATAAATACGTCATGAGCGAACGCATGTATAGAGCTCGGGTAAAACAGGTTTTGTCTGCGATACGATTAAATACGATACGCGGTGACTGATTGGCGCTTAAGCATTTACTTAGTTGTCAAACCAATAGCATTAAACGCCCCACAAATGATGTTACCCTTTCAGCTAAATTTTCGGCTACGTGTTTCCATATGGTAACACACTCTTTATCCTTGCTTCTAGCTCAATGCCAACAACATATATATAACAACAACAATATCGGCACTATCAGCGGCGGCAGCAGCACCTTGGAGTTTTGTATTGTCGCTTGCTTTGCTGTTGTTGTTGTTGTTGTTGATTTAAAAAAGTACAATGACAGACAAGCCTCAAAAGCGACTGTTCCACGCAGAAATCAACAGGACACCACCGACCGCAGTCAATTGTTTATTGTCTTAGCCTGCCGTTCGATCGATCGCTCTGTTTGTCTTTCTGTCTGATTTTTTTGTTGCAGCTTTAAGTTGCAATTCTCGTTTATGTTGTTAATCTGAACATCTTGGTATGTATGTATATATGTGTGTGTCTGTGCCTCAGCCCACTTTACAGTTCTATGTTTTAGCGCAGAGAACAAAGACAAAATATTCCCATTGTCTCTGCTGGCCGCATTTATTAAAAAGGCTCCGGCTTCTCTTCGCCCCTCGCCGTAGCGACTTTATATATGTATGTACATTCCCATACAAAATTCTCATTTTCTCAGAAAAATGCACAGTGCTAAGCGAAAGTTTTGCCACTGCTGCAATTATGAAACAAGTAAGGAAGCATCAGTCGGGTTTCACCGACGGAGTAATACCCTACACCAAGTAACTGAGTGGGCGGACCACGCCCATTTTTGGAGAATTAAAAGGTGTTCTTACCAGCAATGAAGTGACCAAATATGGACAGACTGGTGTACATATATATTATGGAAGTTATAAGGATTTTCCGCTTACCGTCTATATAGTGGGCGGACCACGCCCATTTTTTTGTATGGCGTAGAGGGCCCACACCTTACCTTAAATACCGAATACCATTACTTTTAATGAATATTTGAACAAATTTAAGCAATTTTACTGTACATTTTCCGGGGTTGTGGGACTTACAGGCCCGTTGTGGGCGTTTCCTTCGACCGATTGCTAATCTCGGAACTTGAAGTAGTGGAAGGTTCACTGCGACTGTGTGCCAAATTTGGTCCAAATCGGACAACTCCTTCTTTCTCTCCTGTGGCCACGGGCACCCAGACAGACAGACAGACAGACAGACGGACAACCGGAAATCAACACAGAAAGTGATTCTAAGCATTTCAATATACATAAGACGGGCACTATAGGATGTCTATATCTAGGATGGCTCCTTTAATGCGTTACAATTTTCGCACAAAGTTATTATACCCTATTACCATAGGTGTAGGGTATAAAAAGGAACAACGAATAAGTCCATGGGCGTACGCAGCTGAGGCCGTGCATGGCTGCTGCTCCCCATAGAGCAGAAACTATGAATATTGAAAATAAGAATTTGAAAATGTTAAAAATTATACAAGTTTATGTTTTTCGGCAGATTTAATGTTAGAAATAATAGTTTTTATTCGGACTGACTTTCCAAAGAGAGTTGTTCTAGTGTTGTTTATTTCTGTTCTGAAACAAAGCGATTTTAAGTGTACAACAACAAATAGTCAGAACAACATATTTGCTCACATGGGCAGATCATATAGCTATTTCGATTTTTGTCAGAAAACCTCATCAGAGACTTTCAATGTGAATTCTAATAATTTCTAAATGAACTAGCTTAGCTGTCCCGGCGAACGTTGTTATGCCTAAAATAATTATTTTATTCCAAGATTTGTTTTGAAATGTATTTCAATTATGGTAGGAATTTTTTTGATAATATGAAAATTATGTACAGGAAGAATAGGTTTTCTTGAATATTTCCACCCCGACAACAGCTATCGGGCTCATTTTTGTCGACCACTTTCTGTTAACTTTAGTATTATATGGTGTGAATTTGAGCCAGATCGGTCCATAAATAAGAATTTTCGAAAAACCGCCACCGTGGCAACACTTAGGAAGGTCTAACATGAAATAATATTATATAAAAAAAAACTTTTTAAAAATAAGCTTTAATTTATTTAATGTACCTACTAAAAAGTAGAAAATAAATTGTTTCCAAGTCACCTGTATCTTACTATCAATAAAAGCTTGTGCGCTCAATATCTATTTGCAAAAAATTATTTAAATAAAATATTGTGGTAACTGGTTGACAAATATTGAACACATGAGCGCCCCAAGCTTTTATTAATAGTAAGATCAGGTGACTTGGAAACAATTTATTTTCTACTTCTTAGTACATTAAATAAATTAAAGCTTATTTTTAAAAAGTTTTTTTTTATATAATTTTATTATATATTAAGACTATCAATATGATCAACCGACTCCACGCATCAGCGACCGAGCAATTGACGGCGTCTTTGATTACAATTTTCCCATGAAGTTAATATATACCCTATTACCATAGATGTAGGGTATAAAAAGGTGGGAGAAATTACATGCTTTTGCTCTTTGCTGTTTTAAGCATTTTCAGATTTTTTGAATGGCTTTTTCATTAGTTCTGGCATAAATTTCAACAACATCTACAGATGTACATATATTGATTTTTCGCTTTCTTTTGAATATGTATTGTACACAAATATTTTTAATGCCGGTAAAATGCTTTGTAGATGTAGGTATACGGAAAAATTCCGATTGCGAAATTGACGGCATGGCAAGAAAGTTTAAGATATTTAAGACATTGATTTAGGATGGTAACAAAACCATTTTAATACATTAAATGTCATGCACATGGATATGTGTCATTCTTCCTCCCATACCCACCCCCTCCACGGCTTAACCTATGGACCAACAGACATTAATGTTTTCTTTACAGCTTAGACTACTACACTTATAATGTATTCGGTTAAATTTGCGGCATCATCTTAATCTAATTAATTTCGTTACAGTTGCAAGTAAATTTTATTGTGTGTCCCGGCAGTCCCATACACACATGCATACAAAGGCACACAAACACATGCATACACAGGCACATGCTCATTAAATAATAGCAATAAGAAATCAAAAGGAAATACATACAAACAAATATTCCATCTTTCATTAGCAGAATTATTGCATAAATTGTGACCAAAGAGCGCCCACCAACAACAAACTTCACGGCGTACAGTGGGCTGTCAAAGTCAGACAAAACAATTTTTTCAAAGTTAATGCGAATACTCCATTGCATCTTCTAACTCCGACTCCATCAAAAATGTCAGCTGTATATATAATGAGCTATATATAATGAATTGAAAGGCGTGAAAAATGAGCCAGAGAATGTGTAAGCTTCAAGGTATTCCATCATTGAGGCTGTTACATGGATATACTTTAGTGTGCGTGTTTCTAAAACTATTTGAAACTTAACTGAATATGTCACATCTCAATTCAATTCCTCTGTAAATTTTTTATGTTTACCATAGTGTACAGTTTTCAAAACATAATCGGGAGTTTCGGGCGTGCCGGTATTATGATATGAATCAATCTTTACGCTGTTATCTGAAATATCTTTATTAGTTTCCGAGAAGAGCATTTGATAAAATTTGACGGACAGATGGACGGACAGATGGA
The DNA here is from genome assembly GCA_963457695.1 of Neria commutata. NCBI lineage: Eukaryota > Metazoa > Arthropoda > Insecta > Diptera > Micropezidae > Neria > Neria commutata. The sequence continues at coordinate 1,855,890 of OY735250.1, forward strand.
CATGGCCAAATTGATTCAGATGATATTCTTGATAATTTCCTTATATGTAAGTACTAATATTTAACAAGGCTTCCCCTAGGCCTTACAAATACCTGTACAATTTCTAACCATTAAAGCCATTAAAGCAAGAATTCTAGAAATGAGTAGGAGAGTATTCCTATAAGTTATACGAAGGTTAAAAAAAAATGTGTCAAACTGATAAAGAGAAAAGTGAAAAATCATATAAACCAATACAAATTAAATTGCATAAACGAGCATGAAAAATTAGCATGAATTATTATAAATTAAATTGAAAAATTTCAAATATCTCAATAAGAATATAAAACACATATTTGTGCGCCACACTACCTGGCGCCGCGGTAACTGAGTGGACCAGTGCCTGGTCGATGATGCGGCTTGGGTTTAATCCTCAGTTCGAGCCAATAACATCTAATAACAAGTAAGGAGGCATCAGTCGGGTTTCACCGACAGAGTAATACCCTACACCAAGAAACCGAGTGGGGCGATAATCCACTGAAAGAAATGAAATTGTGGGTGCATGTAATTTACAACCTACACAGTGGGCGGACCACGCCCATTTTTGGCACCCTACAACATATACCTAATAGAACTGTATATGCCAAATATTGATGCTCTGACAGGTGTACAACAGAAATGATCGGTATATTTAGTTTACTGCTCTTATGGATCTTATGGATCCTTATATATGTATGTATGTACTATGTATATTATTAAAGTTATAAAGATTTACCATTTGCGGCCTATATAGTGGGCAGACCACGCCCATTTTTCGTATGACATAGATGACCGACCCCTGAACTTGAATACCAAGTATTATTCTTTACAATGAGTAATTAGACAGACAGACAGACGGACAACCGGAAATCAACACAGAAAGCAATTCTCAGCATTTCTATATAGTACCTATGACGGCTCCTTTAATGTGTTACTATTTTCGCACAAAGTTATTATACCCTATTACCATAGGTGCAGGGTATAAAAAGGGACTTTCTTAAAATTGTTTCTTTGCGCGGCGCGGCTTCTCGCGATGAATTATCAATTCTCCGAGGGAATTCTTTGCCATGAAAAGCTTTTCCACCCGTTCGGATACGGTTATTTGTAGCTTTCGTTAATTTGTGCTAGAATATAACAAGAATATTCAAGTTAATGCGAGAAAACTAGGTCTAGGCGCACACGGGCTGGTTCGTCAATATTTTTTTATATTTGGAAAGTCTTCAATATAAGTTGAATCTTTCTGAAGTATGCATAGTATGTGCTTGTATATGTACAAGCAAAGCACTAAATCTGTCTTGAACTTAATCATTAAGTTTCTAAGTTTGAGGGCGGGTTTCACAGTGGCTATTTAAATCTAATTTGCAAACTGAGTTTAAATCTAGTTTAACTTTCCTTGAGTTTCACAGTGCATGTATTTAAATACGGAATATTTGACATTTGAAGATTGGCACAACTTGCCAAAAACATATGTTCAATTGTTCAATTATGGAGGCAGCGCGAACTAAAAATTTTTCGTCGGCCGAAAGAAGTGAATTATTGGATATTGTGCAAAGAATCCACAGTTTATATTATTTATGATACTACGGGATCATTTATATGTGCTATAACATGCAGTTTTAGGTTTAATTTGATCTCTTATAAATTGCAATATTGTCCACGCAGCTTGCTTGCACATCCGAAATCAGCTGTTTATTTGTTTTCGATTGCAACTCTGTGCCGTACTTAAATATCCACAATCGGCTATTTAAATCGTATTTAACTTCCAACTATGAAACTGAAATTCCCTATTTAAACTGCAATCAGAGTTTAAATATCCGCGGTGAAACTGGCCCTGAGTATAAGTTTTTACGATTAACAGACGTATTCTGACGTCGTAGTTACAATTGATTTCTAGAAACAAAACCTTGACCTCTGACTTTAATGCCTTTCGGCAGAATAAGACTTGATTATACAGAAAAACTAACTTTTGTTCGGTTTTGAGCATTAATTACTCCACTGTGCAGGGGACGGGGGAGGAGGGGGGGGGGGACGGGGGGGGGGGGGGGGGAGAACAGGCGTTAACATGTACAATATTCTCAGCCGCTCGGCAGAAGAAACGGAAATATTACGGTACCTTAGTACGAAATGGTCACTCTTTCCTGCCTCATGCCACCTCATTACATGCAAAATGCATAATTATTGTCAACGTATAAACGCACGTTACGGCAGCGTCCTGCGGAATTGTGCTTCACTTGTATGCCGGCAAAGGAGTCAAATGGCGCTGTTGCGGCAATTACCTCTTCAAGGCAGCCTTTGTGCGTGTGTGCATAAGTGGCATGAGGCAAAAGACACAGGACATGCGGCAACGTGAACTGACGCGGCGGAGGTATAATCATGATGGGCGCCGGAATGACTACTAAATGACTTCATGATAGCGCTCTCAAATCATGCGTCGCCAGCAAGCAGGAGCGTTTGCGGCTGGACGTATGTATGTACATACAACAGAGCATCAGTAGAAGCATCTAAAATAAACCTTTCTTCGAAAACTGTTCAACTTAGAGATCAAACTTAAAATAAAATTTTATAAAAAAAAACTTGTTAAAAATAAGCTTTAATTTATTGAATGTACTAAAAAGTAGAAAATAAATTGTTTCCAAGTCACCTGTATCTTATCTTACTATTAATTAAAGCTTGGGGCGCTTATGTGTTCAAAATTTGTCAACCAATTGATACAATATTTTATTTAATTTATTTTTTGTAAATAGATTGCAGTAATGAAAGGTAAGTGTGAATATAGATTTTGAGCGCCCAAGCTTTTATTAATAGTAAGATACAGGTGACTTGGAAACAATTTATTTTCTACTTTTTAGTACATTCAATAAATTAAAGCTTATTTTTAAAAAGTTTTTTTTATATAATTTTATTTTCAACTTTTTAGTTTTCCCATAAATTCAATTTTAGAGCTCTGAAATTTTTCGCAAAAAGAATTTAAACCTTGCAGAAATGCCCTTTTTGAGGTTAGAACTCAAGCAAAAGAAACAACGAAGAGTAAAAATCAGATAACCTCTTTGCCTGGTTCAACTTTTAGTTCCAAAACTATTCGATATCAATGAGAGTTTCTTTGTATGGGCGGTGCCACGCCCCTTGTCCAATGCCCGTTCCATTTTGCGAGTTGAAGGACACGGATATGTAGTAAGTTCCTATCGTGTTTCGTTGATGTGTGGTGTACCTATAATTATAAACTTAAGCCGAAGTTTGTAGTTGCTTGAAAAGTGCCACGCCCCTTGTCCTACGCCCAAAAAATACCAGTGGGACGAAGCATCCAAGAGGGGCCTGTATACGGAATTTCAATACTGCACGACTTTTAGTTCCAAAGCTATTCAATATAAACGATTTTGTTTGTACGGGCGGTGCCACGCCTCCTTATCCAGTGCCCGTCTTACTTTTTCAGTAGAAGGATATGGATATATAGTAAGTTCCTACCGAGTTTCATGGATGTGTGATGTGTAGTTCTAAAGTTATACACAGATCTGGAGCTGATAATAATATGCCACGCCCCTTATCCTACGCCCATATTGATTCATGTATTTCGCTCCTGTTTACTCATGTATGCAAAGTTTCAGATCTCTAAGTAGTCGGGAAGTGGGTGAAAAATTGATTACTAGATTTGACGACAGACATACCGCTGACATACCTGATGTGAACGTAATATAAAGCTTATAAAATACACGTGCGCTTAGACCACACGGCTGAAGTAAAACTTTGTGTGTGTTATATTGCTTAGGTTTCTTTAATGAATTCAACACTTCTAGTGGTAAAAATTTAATTTATTTAATTCAATAATATCATTTTCATCAGTTACATCAAAAATTGCGATTTTTGATTCTAAAGTAGGAACGATCGGCTGATGGTATGAAAAATATGAAACATATGTCTTCGGACTTAAATTTTCAAAATACCGCGAGAAAACTGAATTGGGATTGTTATTCGTTCGTAATTGTAATTTATCATGCAGGAATTGGATAAAGAATAGGGATTCTTCTAACGCGAAATTGATGTTGAAATCTTCAGCTAAAATTTTTGCTGAATTGTTCATGCGCATTCTTATTTTTTCCGCATAACAATAGAATTATTCAAAAGTGATTGATTGTTGCTATTATCATTGATCTCAACATTTATTTCCTCATGAAATACAAAAATAATTTATTAAAAATCGAGATATGCATCTAAATAAATAAATAATTGGCCCTACAGCGCGAGTGAATTTAGAGATTTACAATTTAAATCACTTTGTTAGAAATATTTGTAGTATTCGCATCTTGCAGTTTAATTGTCTTCCGTTTCGATATTTCACGTACACTTGTTTTTCGAAAATGAATTGTCACCCAGTGCCAGCGGCTACTAATAACTGTTTCTCGCCAACAGTTGTCGAATTTCGAAAGATTCTCGTTCGCACTCCTCTTGATGATGCTAATAGAATCCATAAAGGCCCCGTCACATAGAATCCGTTGCGCCCGTGAGAGCGAAGTTTGCAACTGACGGCGACGGGCTGCCGAAGAGGGTCGGCACAATGAATACGCTGGCAGCGCATAGAACATCAGCTGCTTCGTCTTCTGTATTAAAACATTTATATTGTTGCGCCAACGCAAGCATTTTCCTTCAGAAGCTTGTTGCGGTACACCTGAGCCGATTTGTCATAAAGGCAAACATACTTGTACTGCTTCTATTAATGGTTTTTCGAAACAATTGCAAATACAGAAAATTTCAATGAAATATAAAAAATTTCGCCCAAAATCACAAGCACAGGCAAAACAATAAAACAATCACCTGATATCTGTTAACGTTCTGCCAGACGGCAAAAGTTGAAAGTTATTCAACTTTTTGCGTTGCTTCGACGCATCCGTTGCTTATGGGCCATACCTCATTAGATTGCATACATTTAAACTTTGATGTCAGTTGAAAATTCGCTCTCACGGATGCAACGGATTCTATGTGACGACCGCTTTAAGTTTCGAACATTTGTTCGAAAGCTCTTTTCACTTATTCATATTATTCATATTCATATATGTATATTCTTCACAATATGGCGGAGATGCTGTTTCTCGATGATGCTAGTGGAATGCAATAAGAATCCAATAAGAAAATTCGGATTTCTGTTGCACAAAATTTTTGTTTACCCTCCGTAAAGAAGTTGTACTTCCATAACCTCGTGATATATGTACATCAACTGTATATAATTCCTTGAGATGTGAGTCGAGAACGCTTTGAAGAATAAAGACCTCCAGAAACTGTTGCATAGTTTCTGACTTGTACTTATACTCAAAAAGCACCTGCAAAGATGCGATGCAAATGTTGTAGAATGTAAGCTTTAGTTTAAAAATATGCTTAGAAATATATGTATGTGTACATAGTATATCAGCTGACTCATAATCCCGCTCCCTGTGCCCGACTTGCCCGCGGGGCCCAAAATTACCAATGAAAACTTGCAATCGTTTACAATCACTAAACGGCTCCTGACCCAAACTGATTGTTAGCTTTGCCACTCTGGGGTGGTGTGGGGTAGCGCTCCCTTCGTTTTTCCACAAATCATGCCGCCGTTGCGTGCGTTCCTCATTTGCAGTTTCCCTTCCGATATCATCAATTAAATATGTATGGATAATCTGAATGTAAAAATCTCGTTTAATTGTAACGTGCAACGGCGTCGCGGATGCCACACCCGATTCTCCCTGCGCCCGCCAGTGTTTCGTACGGCTGCGTCTAGTGCTGGGGAGTGAACAGCCTGGGCAGCGAGTTCAATCATAAATGTAAAAATGAACACACACGTACTAACATAATATATGCATGCATAAATGCATGAATCTCTTATAGACAGGATACAACATTCACAATATGCTTCGATGTCGCATATCTCAGAACTTTTCTACATATTGAGTGTTTCCAAACAAAAACATCTATTTGTGCAAAAAACATCAGTAGAACGAAGCGAAATAATATTATATAAGAAAAAAACTTTTTAAAAATAAGCTTTAATTCATTTAATGTACTAAAAAGTAGAAAATAAATTGTTTCGAAGTCACCAGTATCTTACTATCCATAAAAGCTTGGGGCGATCATGTGTTCAATATTTGTCAACCAGTTACCACAATATTTTATTTAAATTATTTTTTGCAAATAGATTCTAGTATTGAAAGAAATTTTGAATATGGATATTGAGCGCACAAGCTTTTCTTAATAGTAAGATACAGGTGACTTGGAAACAATTTATTTTCTACTTTTTAGTACATTAAATAAATTAAAGCTTATTTTTAAAAAGTTTTTTTTTATATAATTTTATTTTCTACTTTTTAGTCTTCCATAAATTCAATTTTAGAGCTCTGAAAATTTTCGCAAAAAGAATTTAAAACTTGCAGAGCAGTACACAATATTTAGGGTATTCACAGTGTTTCCTATCGTCATATGTCATATCCTCAAATTAACAAATAATACGGCTGTGATCGACCCTAATATTCGTGGCATATTTGTTGCTATTTTGCCTGCAAGGCGCGGCGAGTAAGTTCCTATCGTTTTTCATTGAAGTGTGATGTGTAGTTCTAAAGTTATACACAAATCTGGAGTTGATAAAAAAGTGCCACGCCCCTTATCCTACACCCATAAAATTTTACCAGTGAAGCGACGCATCCAAGAGGCGACTGCATACGAAATTTCAATGCTGCACGACTTTTAGTTCCAAAGCTATTCTATATAAACGATTTTGTTTGTATGGGCGGTGCCACGCCCACTTGTCCACTGCCCGTCTTATTTTCCCAGCAGAAGGTTATGGATATGTAGTAACTTCCTGCCGAGTTTCATTGATGTTTGATGTGTAGTTCTAAAGTTATACACAAATCTGGAGTTGATTAAAAGTGCCACGTCCCTTATCCTACGCCCATAAAATTTTACCAGGGGGAAGACGCATCCAAGAGGCGACTGCATACGAAATTTCAACGCTTCACGACTTTTAGTTCCAAAGCTAATCGAGATCAATATAAAGCTTATAAAAATTTTGCTTTTTGGGCCGTGCCACGCACTCGTCCAATCCGATATTCTATGATTAATTCATGTATTGTCTTGGTGTTTACGCATGTATGCAAAGTTTCAGATCTCTAGGTAGTCAAGAAGTGGGTGAAAAATTGATTACTAGATTTGACGACATACATACATAGATAGATACCTGATGTGAAGTTAATATAAAGCTTATAAAATGTTCTGTGACCAGCGTATATATTGAGGAAGGAACAGCACGAAACTTTACTTTCTATTTGGACAGCATCCTTCTTTTCTATCCTTCTTTTAGTTGGAGGCTGGTGCTATCCCAAAGGCTATGAAATTTGTTACGAAACGTAGCTTTGCGTTGGAAATAATATTTGCGTCTGTAGTGACAGTTAGGCTACAGTTAAAGCTTTTTTCAACCCAATCACTGCCTCCACAGCAGTTAAAGAATATAAAGCTTAGCTTAACAGCATAGGCTTCCACAACTCATTCACTCTGCTTTGGGTACCCGTGGCTTCATGTCCGTTCGAAGGTTCTAAAGGCCGCTTTCTGGGCCCGGAGTCTTCCCTTAGCTTGCTATAATCTACGCTGAAAGCGTCTATCAACGACTGATTTGTTTCTCAACACGGTATTAGATGTGCGCGGTCTAACTACCAAGGAACTTTTTCCGCACGTGTTGCATACAAATCATTTTTTTATGACACTCAAAGGATATTGAGTTAATATTGAGGCATAAGGCGCAGCTATAGAACACACCTTTTAATGTAATTAACAATGGAACAGTTGTGTGAAATTTGAGTATATACCAGCCAATTGTATATCTAATCTTTTTTACATATACATACCTACTTCAGATATTCCATTCGCAATTCAGAAAATTACAAAGGTACGTCCGTACTGTTTCCAATCATTTTCAGAAATTTGCAATCGGTTGATGTCCTTTAGAAGAATGTGTGCTCGTTTTCACATAAAGAACAAAGTTATTGTTACTTCACAGAAATATTATCGTTTGAACTCCTTTTACAGTTAAACTGTAATGAAATTATATTATATTATTTCATAGTTTGTTTTTTTTTAAATTACTTGTATATATCCATTTTTATTCAAGTCAAAGTCACATCATTGTTAAACTTTTGAAATTGTAGAAGAGTGCTTTTCTATATTTTTATGCTAAAATTTAGTCATTCTACAATTCGGCACAAGTAGAAATATGATATTTTCTCAAATATTTCAAACAATTTTAGAAACCTTTTTTAAAATTTCTTTAAAATTAGATTAATTCAAATTTGAAGCATACAAAATATCTTCTACTTCTCTAACAAATGAATTTCTTTCGATACTGCTTCCTAAGGAAAGCCAAATCCCTTTAAAATCGCCATGTATTTGGTATCGGTTAATTCGAAAAGTACAATTCGGCTTTGTCTACGGGAAAAATTTTGACTGAATAAATGTTAAACAAGTATGGAAGCATTAGTCGGGTTTCACCAACAGAGTAATACCCTACACTAAGTAAACGAGTAGGGCGATAATCCACTGAAAGAAATTAAATTGTGGGTGCATGTAACTTACAACCTACATAGTGGGCGCACCACGCCCATTTTTGACTGACTTCAAGATATATCTGAAGGGACTATATATGCCAAATATTGATGCTCTGACAGGGGTACAACAGAAATGATCGGTATATTTATTTCACTGCTCTCATGGTGGGCAGACCACGCCCATTTCCTTGTATTGCATCTAGGACCTATATATCAAATTGGGAACCAAATTTTATTAATTTAAATTCGTAAATAATACTTTGGGAGCAATTTTATCGGAAAAATTTGTCCGCCTATATAGTGGGCGGACCCCGCCCATTTTTTCCTATGATATAGATGACCGACCCCTTAACTTGAATACCAAGTATTATTCTCAGGGCCAGTTTCACAGTGGATGTTTAAACTCTGATTGCAGTTTAAATAGGGAATTTCAGTTTCACAGTGGGAAGTAAAATACAATTTAAATGGCCGGTTGTGGGTATTTAAGTACGACACAGAGTTGCAATCGAAAAGAAATAAACAGCTGATTTCGGATGTGCAAGCAAGCTGCGTCGACAATATTGCAATTTATAAGAGATCAAATTAAACATAAAACTGCATGGTATAGCACATATAAATGATTCCGTAGTATTATAAATAATATAAACTGTGGATTCTTTGCACAATATCCAATAATTCACTTCTTTCGGCCGACGAAAAATTTTTAGCTCGCGCTGCCTCCATAATTGAACAATTGAACATATGTTTTTGGGAAGTTGTGTCAACCTTCAATTGTCAAATATTCGAAGTTGCCATTCATTATTCCGTTTTTAAATAAATGCACTGTGAAACTCAAGAAAAGTTAAACTAGATTTAAACTCAATTCGCAAATTAGATTTAAACATCCACTGTGAAACTGGCCCTCAATGAGTAATTAGACAAATTACAGCAATTTGATCGCAAAAAGCCCGAGGTAGTGGGACTTACAGGTTATTATGGGTGTGTCCTTTGGCCGATTCGACTCATCTCGGAACTTAAACTAAGTTAAGGTTCACTCTAACTGTGTACCAAATTTGGTCCAAATCGGAAAACTCCTTCTTTCTCTCCTGCGCTCACAGACGGCCAGACAGACAGACGGACAGACGGACAACCGGAAATCAACACAGAACGTGATTCTAAGCAATTCTATATACTTATGTCTATACCTAGGACGGCTCCTTTAATGCGTTACAATTTTCCCACAAAGTTATTATACCCTATTACCATAGATGTAGGGTATAAACAGTGCTTTTCCTTTCCCGTCTGTATTTTATAAGTTACTAGCTGATCCACCCGGCTTCACCCGAGTGCCACATCATACGGGGAATCTGTGTATGTAGATATTCACGAAAACGTAGTATTCTTCCTGTACATAATTTTCATATTATCAAAAAAATTCCTACCATAATTCAAATACATTTAAAAACAAATCTTGGAATAAAATAATTATTTTAGGCAGAACAACGTTTGCCGGGACAGCTAGTACATATATAAAACCCAAATTATGTAAAAATGTTTACGTGAATGCATGACTAAATACTAACAGAATAAAAAATTTTAATGTTGTATGACATGTAGTTTTAAAGGTATACCAAATCAAATATTTAAGTTGTATGAGGGGTGCCACGCCTCGTGTCCAATGCTCATCCCATTTTCCGAGTTGAAGGATACGGACATGTAGTAAGTTCGTAACGTGTTTCATTTATGTGTGCTGTATAGTTCTAAAGTTATACCCAAATGTGCCACGCCCCTTCTCCTACGCCCATAAAATTTTACCCGTGGGACGAAGCATCTAAGAGGGGCCTGCATACGGAATTTCAATGCTGCGTGACTTGTAGTTTTAAAGATATGCCAAATCAAATATTTAAGTTGTATAGGGAGTGCCACTCCCCCTTGTCCCACTCCCCTAAATTTTTTTAAGCAAGAGGGCACGACTAAATACTAACAGAATACAAAATTTTAACGTTGTATGACATGTAGTTTTAAAGGTATACCAAATCAAATATTTAAGTTGTATGAGGGGTGCCACGCCCCTTGCCCAATGCCCGTCCCATTTTCCGAGTTGAAGGATACGGACATGTAGTAAGTTCGTATCGTGTTTCATTTATGTGTGCTGTATAGTTCTAAAGTTATACCCAAATGTGCCACGCCCCTTCTCCTACACCCATAAAATTTTACCCGTGGGACGAAGCATCTAAGAGGGGCCTGTATACGGAATTTCAATGCTGCGTGACTTGTAGTTTTAAAGATATGCCAAATCAAATATTTAAGTTGTATAGGGAGTGCCACTCCCCCTTGTCCCACTCCCCTAAATTTTTTTAAGCAAGAGGGCACGACTAAATACTAACAGAATACAAAATTTTAACGTTGTATGACATGTGGTTTTAAAGATATACCAAATCAAATATTTAAGTTGTATGGGAGGTGCCACGCCCTCTTGATGAATCGAAAAATTGTATATACAGTCGCCTTCCTTTGGTCTTCAACAATATTGGTATAAAGTTTGGCTGAAATCGGTCAACGCGTGTAGCTTTGTATAGCCGGACAGACAGACAGACAGACAGACAGACAGACAGACAGACAGACAGACAAACAAACATTCATTTTTATATATTAGATAAGCTTTATATTAACTTGCCTTCAGGTATCTTTGTAGTGGAATCTAGTAATCAATTTTTCACCCACTTCCCGACTACATAGAGATCTGAAACTTTGCATACATGCGTAAACACGATGACAATACATGAATCAATCAACAAAAAAATTAAAGTTTTTACTTTAAACACAGTTATTACCGAATCTGCAATAGCCAATCAGAGCACAGACAGGGAAGAAGAAGCACGTAGGGACAGACGGGCTAGGACCTTTTTTTAATCGCATTATATATAATTTTGGCGCATTTATAGAATACGAAGTGTGTAATGACCTAGATTTATGCCTAATTTAGGCCCCTACCAATATATAGGCATCACAACCAATATTATACAGATATACATAAATCACATCAAATACATCAACTCATGTTCCGGGACAGACGGGCAAGGAAAAGCGCTGCTATCCAACCGAAAACCAAGACAAGGGCACACGGGCAAGGAAAAGTACCCCTATAAATTAAATACAATTAATTTCAGCAGCAGCCAATCATAGCACAGACAGAGAAGAAGAAGCACTGCTGTATATAAACAGCATATCACGCTTTGCTCTGTTGCTTTCAGTTATTCGCTGCGAACGCACGTGCATTGGAACTCTTACTTTTGAGAATTTTGATTTGATTTTAATTTAAAATTTCAGAGCTCTACAATTGAATTTATGGGAGACTAAAAGTAGAAAATAATATTACATAAAATAAATAAAATTATATAAAATTATAATATTATATGTAAACAAGTACGGAAGTATCAGTCGGATTTCACCGACAGAGTAATACCCTACACCATGTTCCCAAGTGGGGTGGTAATTCACTGAAATTGTGGGTGCATTTGCTTTACAACCTACATAGTGGGCGGACCACGCCCATTTTTGCCAGACTACAAGATATACTATATATAGGACTATATACGTCAAATATTGATGTTCTGACAGGTTTACAACAGATGTGATCGGCATATTTATTTTACTGCCCCCATAATGGGCGGACCACGCGCATTTCTGAAGAATTGAAAGGTATTCCTCCCAGGAAGGACGTAACCAAATCTGGACGCTCTGGTTTATATATTATGGAAGTTAAGAGGAATTTTATTGTATGGCATCTAAGACCTATATTTCAACCTGGGATCCGAATTTCATTTATTTATATTCGTAACTAGTCAATTGGTAGCCATTTTACCCGAAAAATTTTGCCGCCTATATAGCGGGCGGACCACGCCCATTTTTTCGTATGAAATAGATGACCGACCGCTTAACTTGAATACCAAGTTTTATTCTTTTCAATGAGTAATTAGACAAATTACAGCAATTTGATCGCAAAAAACCCGAGGTAGTGGGACCTACAGGCCTATAATGGGCGTGTCCTTCGACCGATTTGGCTAATCTCGGAATTTAAACTAAGTTAAGGTTCACTCTGTGTACCAAATTTGGTCAAAATCGGACACCTCCTTCTTTCTATCCTGAGCGGACAGACAGACGGACAACCGGAAATCAACACAGAAAGTATTTCTAAGAATTTCTATATACTTATGTCTATACCTAAGACGGCGCCTTTAATGCGTTACAATTTTCGCACAAAGTTATTATACCCTATTACCATAGGTGTAGGGTATAAATAAAATTATATAAAAAAAAACTTTTTAAAAATAAGCTTTAATTTATTTAATGTACTAAAAAGTAGAAAATAAATTGTTTTTAAGTCACCTGTATCTTACCATCAATAAAAGCTTGGGGCGCTCATGTGTTCAATATTTGTCAAACAGTTACCACAATATTTTATTTAAATAATTTTTTGCAAAGTAATGAAAGATATTTTGAATATGGATATTGAGCGCACAAGCTTTTATTGATAGTAAGATACAGGTGACTTAAAAACAATTTATTTTCTACTTTTTAGTACATTAAATAAATTAAAGCTTATTTTTAAAAAGTTTTTTTTTATATAATTTTATTTTCTACTTTTTAGTCTTCCATAAATTCAATTTTAGAGCTCTGAAATTTTTCACAAAAAGAATTTAAAACTTGCAGAGCAGTACACAATATTTAGGGTATTCACAGTGTTTCCTATCGTCATATGTCATATCCTCAATTTAACAAATAATACGTGGCATATTTGTGACGCGGTGAGTTGTTGCTATTTTGCCAGCAGGGCGCGGCGAGTAAGTTCCTATCGTTTTTCATTGATGTGTGATGTGTAGTTCTAAAGTTATACACAAATTTGGAGTTGATAAAAAAGTGCCACGTCCCTTATCTTACGCCGATAAAATTTTACCAGTGGGACGACACATCCAAGAGGCGACTGCATACGAAATTTCAATGCTGCACGACCTTAGTTCCAAAGCTAATCGAGATCAAAAATTTTGTTTGTATGGGGGGTGCCACGCCCCCTTATCCAGTGCCCGCCTTATTTTCTCAGTAGAAGGATATGGATATGTAGTAAGTTCCTACCGAGTTTCATTGATGTGTGATGTGTAGTTCTAAAGTTATACACAAATCTGGACACACGCCCTCTATCCTACGCCCATAAAATTTTACCAGTGGGACGACACATCCAAGAGGCGACTGCATACGAAATTTCAATGCTGCACGACCTTTAGCTCCAAAGCAAATCGAGATCAAAAATTTTGTTTGTATGGGGGGTGCCACGCCCCCTTATCTTACGCCGATAAAATTTTACCAGTGGGACGACACATCCAAGAGGCGACTGCATACGAAATTTCAATGCTGCACGACCTTAGTTCCAAAGCTAATCGAGATCAAAAATTTTGTTTGAATGGGGGGTGCCACGCCCCCTTATCAAGTGCCCGCCTTATTTTCTCAGTAGAAGGATATGGATATGTAGTAAGTTCCTACCGAGTTTCATTGATGTGTGATGTGTAGTTCTAAAGTTATACACAAATCTGGACACACGCCCTCTATCCTACGCCCATAAAATTTTACCAGTGGGACGACACATCCAAGAGGCGACTGCATACGAAATTTCAATGCTGCACGACCTTTAGTTCCAAAGCAAATCGAGATCAAAAATTTTGTTTGTATGGGGGGTGCCACGCCCCCTTATCCTACGCCCATAAAATTTTACCAGTGGGACGACACATCCAAGAGGCGACTGCTTACGAAATTTCAATGCTGCACGACCTTTAGTTCCAAAGCTAATCGAGATCAAAAATTTTGTTTGTATGGGGGGTGCCACGCCCCCTTATCCAGTGCCCGTCTTATTTTCTCAGTAGAAGGATATGTATATGTAGTAAGTTCCTACCGAGTTTCATTGATGTGTGATGTGTAGTTCTAAAGTTATACACGAATCTGGAGTTGATAAAAAAGTGCCACGCCCCTTATCCTACGCCCATAAAATTTTACCAGTGGGACGACACATCCAAGAGGCGACTGCATACGAAATTTCAATGCTGCACGACCTTTAGTTCCAAAGCAAATCGAAATCAAAAATCTTGTTTGTATGGGGGGTGCCACGCCCCCTTATCCTACGCCCATAAAATTTTACCAGTGGGACGACACATCCAAGAGACGACTGCTTACGAAATTTCAATGCTGCACGACCTTTAGTTCCAAAGCTAATCGAGATCAAAAATTTTGTTTGTATGGGGGGTGCCACGCCCCCTTATCCAGTGCCCGCCTTATTTTCTCAGTAGAAGGATATGGATATGTAGTAAGTTCCTACCGAGTTTCATTGATGTGTGATGTGTAGTTCTAAAGTTATACACAAATCTGGAGTTTATAAAAAAGTGCCACGCCCCTTATCCTACGCCCATAAAATATTGATTCATGTATTGGGCTCTAAATTAGGCATGTATGCAAAGTTTCAGATCTCTAAGTAGTCGGGAAGTGGGTGAAAAATTGATTACTAGATTTGACGACATACAAACATACATACCTGATTTGAACCTAATATAAAGCTTATAAAATAATATATAATATTATTTCTTGGTTTTGCTTGTTTTCTATTGAACAGCGACGCTTCTCCTTGCTGATGCCTATATATTTGTATATAGCACATGTGGTGTAGTTGATATTTTCTGATACGAAGCAGTATACGATTGACCGTCGCCGAGGACAGTTGCTAACGCGAACGTTGCTAACGTGGACGCTGCTAACGTGGACGTTGCTCATATATATCTTTTATAGTTACCGAAGTATTCATTTTCTATAATTTGTTAAATTCATTGTTTCATCGATTAATTACAACGATTCATTTTCTGAATATTTATTGTTTTATAAATAAACTTTCACTGCTTAAATTTAAAATCCCACATACATACATTCATACATAATTTGAATTTCAAATACATATATATATTTCTGCATACAATTCAATTTAGCGCTTTCCAAGGTAGCGGGAATTATGTCTATGATATTCAGCTTCATCTTCGGCCTCAAAATAAATTATTCGACATTACTCAAAAAATTCTAGTATTCGTCTTTTGTCATAAAAGCAATTATTCCTCTTCATTCATTCATTCATAGTCCTCAATAAATACAAAATACAAATACACTATTCAATCATAAAGCCTCCTTGTTAATTTCGATTTCCCAATATTTTAAGCCCAGCTATCTGCAAATAACCAGATTTCATCAAAATCGGCGTCCGACGCTCGCAGTTCTTTCCTTGATAGCATAGATTGACAAAAAATCCAAAGTAGTGCAATTCATAAACATCTAATTGTAGAATTTTGTAATTAGTTCACAACGAGATTTAAAATAATTGTTCGTTGTTTTCTAAGATAAAGTTTTGAATGCATTTGTTTTTCACAAAAAAAAGTTGCTAAATTCGAACTATTTCAAAGTTGACGGTTAATTCCTCTATTGACTTTAATTTATTAATTGAAAAATTTTTTTACAAATATCCTAGTTAACGCTACTATTTCAGTATAATAATTTTTTTCATATAGATCCATAACATAAGCAATAGATTTGTTGATTCATTTTAATCTACCTGATAAGCTATCATATCTCGCTAGTGAGTAAGTATTACTGACTTATTTCTGTAAGTGTAATTGCTGCTTCCATTTCTCCATATAACTGCAACAACTCCCCATTAGCAATGACTTTTTCATTAATATTTACGAGCTCATAAGTTGCAATCGCAGCGCTGATTTATGCACGCACTCCATTAGACCTACCTATACACATGCATACATACATATACACATTCATCCATCTGTGTAATATTATAATGACACAGTTAGCTGTGTATCAATGCATCTATGCCTCTAGTACAGTGATCTCCAAGCGCCTTTATGACAAAAAGAATCATAAATTGTACCCCTAACCTGCCCAACCTGGCAACCAAAGATGATAGAATGATAGAATCCTTCTAACATCTCTGCTGGCAACACTATCAGGCAGGTTCCAGAATTCGAGTGAAAGTGAAATCGAAAGTGAATTTGAAATCGAGTGAAAATGTTTTTGGTGTTCTAGAAACCGAATGATTTCAATTCCACATGTTCATTTTGAACTCGCTGTAATTTGTCTACTCGCTGAATTTCCGATCAGCTGATCGTTGTATGGTAAAATAAAAATCAAAACAGAAATTGTTTATATTGTTGAAAATTTGTGCATTAATTGCATATTCTATTAAATTTAATGTAAATAATCAGGAAAAAATAAATAAAAAGATTTTTTGGATGTGGTGCCTTTTATTTTCATCATTTCTGTCAATAAGAGCTTTGTTTCTTCGTGGAATTGTATACTTCCTTAATTGGTTCCGTATTTGTTTTGTGTAGTTAAGATTTTCTTTGCCTTCTTGCAGTATTTTCCTCATTTGCTGCGCAATTGTTGCCATTGAACTTGTTTGCTCCTTAATATATTTTGTTATAGAATCGGCAACCTTAGGCTCGTGTCCACGTTTTCGTGAGTCTCCATTACCAGCAGAGCTAGCGTTACTAGTACGTAGTAGCAGAAGCGTCTGCAGCAGCGGAAGCATAATCAAGGGAAGCACAAGCAGCAGGGAGCAGCCTCTCTGGAAGTGGAGGTCTGGTCCTGAGTGGAATCTTCAGTGACATCTTTGACTGAAGTTACACAAAATTCCAAAGTGCCTGCTATACCCTCATTAACTGTGTAAATTCCACATATTTGAGCAATAGACTCTTCTGTGGAAGTGAGGATGTGCTTGTTGAATGGCCCGCCGCCGGTCGCTCTGGATCCGGAATTTTTTTTTCGGATGGCAGCCTTCCAAACCACCCACACCTGTTGATGTACATTCGTTGGTGGTAAAAATGCAAAAAATAAATCCATAATCAACTCTTTCCAGAGCGCCTCCACTTTAACCTTGTCACCCTTAACAAATCCCTTAGCAATGTCGTGGTGCTCCTCCATAAATTTAAGAAGTTTCGCATCCTGCGTGTAGTTCTTATGCTTTCCCCTTAAAAATCCCCTTCGAAAGTGAAATCTGGAACCTGCCTGTATATGAAAAATATTATCTTTGTAAAAAAGCTGAGGAGCCGTCATATATGATCGGAAGTGGTCGTGAACCTGCTTCTTACAGTAGTCGCTACTTTTGAATTTTATTTTCAGTTAAAATTTTTTGCGCGTGAAAATACATAAAGTATTTTGAATAGAAATGTGGAGTACCCTCTGGAATTTTTTGTGTAAAAATCGGAGCAGGCGTAATTTAGCTTGGAGGCAAATGCTCTAATGTAAGCATCCAATCGTGAGATGGTTGCATTTTTATAAGTTTTATATTAGGTTCACATCAGGTATGTATGTATGTATGTATGTAGGTTTGTATGTATGTCGTAAAATCTAGTAATCAATTTTTCACCCATTTCCCGACTACTTAGAGATCTGAAACTTTGCATACATTCCTAAACACGAGCACAATACATGAATCAATAAATTTTCTTGGCGTAGAATAAGGGGCGTGGCACTTTTTTATCAACTACAGATTTGTGTATAACTTTAGAACTACACATCACACATCAATGAAACTCGGTAGGAACTTACTACATATCCTTCTACTGAGAAAATAAGGCGGGCACTGGATAAGGGGGCGTGGCACCGCCCATACAAACAAATTTTATGGGCGTAGGATAAGGGGCGTGGCACTTTTTTATCAACTACAGATTTGTGTATAACTTTTGAACTACACATCACACATCAATGAAACTCGGTAGGAACTTACTACATATCCACATCCTTCTACTGAGAAAATAAGGCGGGCACTGGATAAGGGGGCGTGGCACCGCCCATACAAACGAAATTTTTGATCTCGATTAGCTTTGGACCTAAAGGTCGTGCAGCATTGAAATTTCGTATGCAGTCGCCTCTTGGATGCATCGTCCCACTGGTAAAATTTTATGGGCGTAGGATAAGGGGCGTGGCGCTTTTCAAACATATGATACTCATTGGGATATGCTGTCATTATGCAAATATGCATGCTTCCCATCGAATCAATGTGAACTGTGGTACAAGACTGACGAATCGAACACAGGTCAGTTAAGGAATCCCGATTTCGAGGTGAATGAGGAGATAGATAATAAGGCTTTGTTTTTGCTCGAAGATATGTGTTACCTCAAGTGCACCGGTAATCAAGTTAGGAATGCCAACGCCATGTCGTGGAATAAACGGCTGTTTCAATCGAGAATTGAAACGTGAGCATGAATACGATCGAGATGCATTGAACCAGTTAGTTTTAACGAATGTACCACTGCTGAACCCCCAACAGAAGGAAGTGAATGCAATTGCTAATGGAAGTGGTGCCTTCTTTTTCCTTTGAGAATTTTGATTTGATTTAAGATTTCAGAGCTCTTAATTTGAATATATGGGAGACTAAAAAGTAGAAAATAATATTATATAAAAACAAGTAAGGAAGTATCAGTCGGGTTTCACCGACAGAGTAATACCCTACACCATGTTCCCAAGTAGGGTGATGATTCACTGAAATTGTGGGTGCATTTGATTTACAACCCACGTAGTGGGCGGACCACGCCCATTTTTGGCAGACTACAAGATATACTTAATAGGACTATACACGCCAAATATTGATGCTCTGACAGGTGTACAACAGATGTTATCGGCATATTTATTTTACTGCCCCCATGGTGGGCGGACCATGCCCATTTTTGCAGAATTAAAAGATATTCTTACCAGGAATGAAGTAACCAAATCTAGACGCTCTGGTGTATATATTATGGAAGTTAAGAGGATTTTTCGTATTTGTATTTGTATTTGTATTTATTATTAATTTTTATACCAGTGCAACAAGGTAGGAACCTTATGGTTACTGCGCTGGCATCATGCGATTGAAGTGAACAATTTAATGAATAATAATTGAATATATAATTTAAAATATCTTAGTGAGTAATAACAATTTAATTAAAATTTTTGGATAAATATTTTAGACAAAAGGAAATGACAGAAGTAATTTTAAAGAAGAGATCGATAATTAACATAAACGTTAGGATAAAATAACATTTAAATAGGAGTTAAGCTATTGCAACGAAGATAGATGAGTGGATAAATATTTTTTGAATTGCACTGCGTTTTCAATAAATCTCAAGGAGGGGGGTAACGAGTTCCAAAGACGAATTGCGAATATATAAAATTGCCTTTCGGACGTCAAACAGAAGTGTCGTAGTTGTATAAGCAAATTGGACCGATTAGAACGTGCAACAGTGATACGATCGTGCAAGTAAGACGGCTCTCCAGTGTATAACAACTTATGTAGTAGGAGTAAAGTACGAAATTGTAGTATGTTATCAAAAGTCATGTTGTAGATTTTTATTGCATAGTGAGACACATGATCAGATCGCTTTAGGCCAAAGACATATCTAGCTATATTGTTGAATGCTACATTGAGTTTTTGCTTGCTTACAGAGTCGCAATTGGCAAAAATTTCACACCCATAAAGAAGAGTGGGGAGAATGTAAGCTTTTACGATTAAGAGTCTAATTTGAAGTGGTGTAAAGTGCTGTGAGACCCTTAGTACCCTAAGCATGCCATAAACCCTGCCGATTGCACTGCCAATGTGTGTCACCCAAGTTAATGTTCTGTTAAAGATCACACCAAGGTTTTTAGCTGAATCAGCAAAATCAATTGCGGTGTTGTTCAAAATAATTTTTGGAAATTCAGAAACATCAATAATTTTTTTGGAGATAACGATACACTTCGACTTTTTTGGGTTAAGACATAGACCATTTTTACCTGCCCATGTTGCTATACTCACAAGGTCATTGTTGATTGATGATACACAGTTAAAAATATGATCAAAGCTTACAGCTTATATACAACTGGACATCGTCAGCGTACATGTGGACATTGCAATTTTGAAGAACCTTGGGCAAGTCATTAACATAGATTGAAAACAGGAGAGGTCCAAGAACAGAACCTTGAGGGACTCCCCTGTTAACCGTCAAAAACTCTGATGTCATGTTATTGGCGGAAACAGCTTGAGATCTATTGGAGAGATAAGACTGCAAGAGGCTAGCCGCTGTGGAGGAGAAATTAAACATATTAATCAGTTTGGTGTGGAGGATACCGTGATCGACTGTATCGAAGGCCTTTGAATGATCGAGAAGAATTAAGAAGCTTATTTTGTTATCATCTATCCCTTTCCTAATCTCTTCACTTACATCTATTAGTGCAGTAACACAACTCCTCTGTTCCCTAAACCCAGACTGCCTATCAGTAAGTAGCTTATTGTCATATAAAAATTTGCTGCACTGACGTTGTATGATTACTTCGAAGGCCTTAGCCATGTACGGTAAAATGGCAATAGGTCGATATTCACTGCCTGATTTAGGTATTGGAATTATTTTGGCAAGTTTCCAGCATTTTGGAAAGATAGAAGTAGTAAGAATTGTGTTGAAGATGTAGGTTATGTATGGAAGCACAACAGGTAATAAGATTTTAAGAAATAGCGGATGGATATCATCGAAACCTACGGCGTTTGATTTTATTGACAAAAGGCTAGACAGTACCTCACTCTGATCAACGCATCGGAAGGAAAAAGTAATATCTGGACAAGAGGCGAAGGAGGGGGAACCACATACATTTGCATAAGCATTTTCATCAACTGTAGGCATTGGAATATTAATAAAGTTTTTGTTTAGGTCATTCACATCGGAATCACATACCGCAGAGAGGCTTTTACCTACTCCAATGTCTCGAATTTCTTTCCACACCTTCTTTGATTCAATTGCGTTTTTGTATTTTTTACTATAATAATATCTCTTCGATGCTGTTATTTCATTGTTTACCTTTTTCCGCATTTCTTTAAATTCATCGTATAGCTCCGGGGTTTTGAATTGCTTCCAACGATTGTAAGAGGCGTTCCGTTTTCCTATCAGCTTTTTAATCGAACTGTTAAACCACGGTTTCTGCTGAGTTCTAACATTTTTAGTTTTTATAGGTACGAATTCATTGTAGAGGTTAATAATGTTTAGCTGCAAGTACCTAACCTGATTTTCAATCAATGGCATGCCATAGATGACTTTCCAATTAATTTTTCGAGTTTCTAGGTCCAGGTGGTAATAATCAATGTGCTTGAAGTCGCGAAAGCTGAAAGAGTACGGCTTATTTTCCACGTGAAAATCAAAAACAAGGTAGATAAGATCATGTTTGGAAAAATTTGGTACAGATAGTTGATCATAGAGAATAACTTTGCTGAGGTCATTTACAAAGAAGAGGTCCAAAAGAGTATTGGTTGAAGTTGTGAAATGAGTAGGGGAAGAAGTATTAACTGAGAAAAGTCCTAAATCGCGCATGTCATTAGTTAATTGTTTTTCTATAATTATGTTGCTGTTAAAGTCTCCTGCAATTACAATGTGCGAGAAAGATAAAGATAAGTTTTCAATAACGCTTATGAAAGATGAAGTATCTACATTACGATTAGGACGGTAGGCAGTGCCAACGAGAATTTTGTTGGGACCATTTGAGGCCGAAATAAACACATATTCAATTGCGCTGTCTGTAGCAGATTTTTGTACAAGTCTGCAGGGAATATTGTTTCGCACATAAATAGCCGCACCTCCAGCATGCTTCTGTCTATCGGATCGAAATATTTTAAAACCATTTAGCATAAACAACGTATTTGGCATTTCGGCATTGAACCATGTCTCAGAAACACAAATGATATCCACATCAGAATCCTCAAAAATAATGCGTTTATCTCATATATAGTGGGCGGACCACGCCCATTTTCTTCTATGGCATCTAAGACCTATATATCAACTTGGGAACCGAATTTCATTAATTTATATTCGTAACTAGTCAATTGGGAGCCATTTTACCGGAAAAATGCTGCCGCCTATATAGTGGGTGGACCACGCCCATTTTTTCATATGACATAGATGACCGCCCCCTTAACTTGAATACCAAGTATTATTCTTTTCAATGAGTAATTAGACAAATTACAGCAATTTGATCGCAAAAAACCCGAGGTAGAGAGACTTATAGGTCCATTGGGGGCGTATCCTTCGACCGATTTGAATAATTTTAACATTTTACCTAACCCGAGGTTCACTGTGACTGTGTACCAAATTTGATCCAAATCGGACAACTCCTTCTTTCTTTTTTTTGCGTACACGCAGACAGACGGACGGACAGACAGACGGACAACCGGAAATGAAAAGAGAAAGTGTTTCTGATCATTTCTATATACTTATGTCTATACCTAGGAAGGCTCCTTTAATGCGTTACAATTTTGGCACAAAGTTATTATACCCTATTACCATAGGTGTAGGGTATAACAAGTAAGGAAGTATCAGTCGGGTTTCACCGACAGAGTAATACCCTACACCA
This sequence comes from Neria commutata, assembly GCA_963457695.1. Lineage (NCBI taxonomy): Eukaryota > Metazoa > Arthropoda > Insecta > Diptera > Micropezidae > Neria > Neria commutata. The sequence continues at coordinate 1,878,875 of OY735250.1, forward strand.
TGATCCCAAGTGGGGTGATAATTCACTGAAATTGTGGGTGCATTTGATTTACAACCTACATAGTGGGCGGCCCACGCCCATTTTTGGCAGACTACAAGATATACATAATAGGACTATATATGACAAATATTGATGCTCTGACAGGTGTACAACAGATGTTATCGGCATATTTATTTTACTGCCCCCATGGTGGGCGGACCACGCCCATTTCTGGAGAATTAAAAGATATTAATACCAGGAACGAAGTAACCAAATCTGGACTCTCTGGTGTATATATTATGGAAGTTAAGAGGATTTTTTGTTTGTCGCCTATATAGTGGGCGGACCACCCCCATTTTCTTGTATGGCATCTAAGAGCTATATATCAACTTGGGAATCGAATTTCATTCATTTATATTCGTAACTAGTCAATTGGGAGCCATTTTACCGACAAAATTTTGCCGCCTATATAGTGGGCGGACCACGCCCATTTTTTCGTGAGATATAGAAGACCTACCTCTTAACTTTAATACCAAGTATTATTCTTTTCCATGAGTAATTACACAAATTATAGCAATTTAATCGAAAAAAAACCCGAGGTAGTGGGACTTACAGGCCCATTGTGGTCGTGTCCTTTAACCGATATGACTAATTTTAACACTTTACCTAACCCGAGGTTCACTGTGACTGTGTACCAAATTTGGTCAAAATCGGACAACTCCTTCTTTCTTTTTTTGCGTACACGCAGACGGACGGACAGACAGACAGACAGACGGACAGACAGACGGACAGACGGACAACCGGAAATCAAAAGAGAAAGTGATTCTGATCATTTCTATATACTTATGTCTATACCTAGGAAGGCTCCTTTAATGCGTTACAATTTTGGCACAAAGTTATTATACCCTATTACCATAGGTGTAGGGTATAAAAAGCTTTTTAAAAATAAGCTTTAATTTATTTAATGCACTAAAAAGTAGAAAATAAATTATTTCGAAGTCGCCAGTATCTTACTATTAATAAAAGCTTGTGCGCTCAATATCCATATTGAAAATATCTTTCATTACTAGAATCTATTTGCAAAAAATAATTTAAATAAATTATTGTGGTAACTGGTTGACAAATATTGAACACATGAGCGCCCCAAGCTTTTATGGATAGTAAGATACTGGTGACTTAAAAACAATTTATTTTCTACTTTTTAGTACATTAAATAAATTAAAGCTTATTTTTAAAAAGTTTTTTTTTATATAATTTTATTTATACCCTACACCTATGGTAATAGGGTATAATAACTTTGTGCGAAAATTGTAACGCATTAAAGGAGCGGTCCTAGGTATAGCCATAAGTATATAGAAATGCTTATAATCACTTTCAGTGTTGATTTCCGGTTGTCCGTCTGTCCGTCTGTCTGTCTGTCTGGCCGTCTGTGAGCACAGGAGAGAAAGAAGGAGTTGTCCGATTTTGACCAAATTTGGTACACAGTTAGATTGAACCTTAACTTAGTTTATGTTCTAAGATTAGCCAAATCGGTCGAAGGACACGCCCATAATGGGCCTGTAAGTCCCACTACCTCGGGTTTTTAGCGATCAAATTGCTGTAATTTGTCTAATTACTCATTGAAAAGGATAATACTTGGTATTCAAGTTAAGAGGTCGGTCATCTATGTCATACGAAAAGATGGGCGTGGTCCAGCCACTATATAGGCGGAAAATTTTTTCCGGTAAAATAGCTCCCAATTAACTATTTACGAATTTAAATGAATTAAATTTGGTTCCCAAGTTGATATATAGGTCTTAGATGCCATACGAGAAAATGGGCGTGATCCGCCCACTATATAGGTGATAAACAGAAAATCCTAACTTCCATGATATATACACCAGAGCATCCAGATTTGGTTACTTCATTCCTGGTAGGAATACCTTTTTATTCTCAAAAAATGGGCGTGGTCCGCCGACTATATAGGCAGCAAATTTAAAACACCCACTATTTCATTTCTTTCAGTGTATTATCACCACACTCGGTTATTTGGTGTAGGGTATTACTCTGTCGGTGAAACCCGACTGATGCTTCCTTACTTGTTTATCTTAATATATAAAAACGTTTGTGCGTATGTATGTTGCAGCATCACGGCTGAACCACAGGAGCGATCGACCTTATACTCACAACATATGTTCGTGAGGTGCTCTGAATGGTTTGTTTTCATGATAGACCTTCCTAAGTGTTGCCACGGTGGCGTTTTTTCGAAAATTCTTATTTATGGACCGATTTAGCTCAAATTCACACCATATAATACTAAAGTTGACAGAAAGTCGTTGACAAAATTTGAACCCGATAGCTGTTGTCGAAGTGGAAATATTCACGAAAACGTATTCTTCCTGTACATAATTTTCATTTTCATCTTAATATATAAAAACGTTTATGCGTATGTATGTCGCAGCATCACGGCTGAACCACAGAAGCGATCGACCTTATACTCACAACACAAGTGTTGCCACGGTGGCGTTTTTTCGAAAATTCTTATTTATGGACCGATTTAGCTCAAATTCACACCATATAATACTAAAGTTGACAGAAAGCCGCTGACAAAATTTGAACCCGATAGCTATAGTCGAAGTGGAAATATTCACGAAAACCTATTCTTCCTGTGCAAAATTTTCATATTTTAAAGAAAATTCCTACCATAATTGATATACTTTCAAAACAAATCTTAGAATAAAATAATTATTTTAGGCAGAACAACGTTTGCCGGGACAGCTAGTATATAATATTATTTCTTCACTTCTTCATTGTAGCATGTGCAAGTTCCTGCTCTACAATCTACTGTGTGTTTCCTGAATCGTGCATCATTTCCACTGGGAATAAATCTGAGGAAGACATTTCGTATAAAAGATCTTGTAAAAGTGTATCCACTGTGCAGTTAATCGATATTATGTTGACAGTTGCTTTTAAAAAGTAGCTATGTCTATACATGGAACTGCTCCATGATTGCGTTCGAATTTTCGCTAAAAGTTAATATACCCTACTATGCTAAGTGTAGGGTATAAACAAACGATCTTGTTCGAAAAGAAATTTCAACAGTTTTGCATGCTTTAAGCAAAATGCTACATAAGTCAATATGTATGTATTTCATTAAAAAAGAAGAAAATAATTTTTCTCCTCTTTTTTACATCATTGCGACTAAATAGCCATGTATGGGGGTATGTAATTTAGCAGCAAATAACGACAAATACAACAACAAGGGAAACAACAACAACAAGAACAAATCGTATACATACACAGAACAAACATACTTAATCTGGAAAATGTTCACACTTCCGCGTGGTGGCACGTGAACAAAGTGCTACATTTACGGGTTCTTCCCATACTACGAGTATATGCCGTACCGTGGCACCTTCGGCTAATGTGCGCGCCACTGTGGCGGGTGCCGTGTGAGATATGGGCATATGATATGGGGGGTAGTGGTGTTAGGGTGGCCAACCACGACTCGTCTTTTACGCACAAGACTTCAAGAACTAAAAAATTTTAATTTGGATTTTCATTAAAACTGATATACTAAAATTTCATTTATCAATTTAAAAATTCCTCAACGGTCACAGTCCGCACCCATTGCTAGAAAGCTGAAACGACATGCTAGAGCACAAAACAGAGTTAGTCTTGATGAGCAGTCGCAAGAAAGTAGAGACAATCACCATCAGATTTGGCGACCGCACTGCCTGTAGTGTGTTCATGTACCTGAAAACGCTGAACATGTGCTGATGAACTGCGTTAGATTCCAAGAAGACAAGCACTTACTCGAGCGACGAATGGGTAGAAGACCTGTAAGCCTTTAAGGCATCATCCAATACGTGTAAAAAGCTCACAAGAGGTATGGAACTACATCCTAACGAACCGAATCTGGACCTCCTCCGTCCAGGCCAGTAACAAATTGAACGAAGATATGAATAATCATCTAATATATAAAAATTAATGTTTGTCTGTTTGTCTGTCCGGCTATACTAAGCTACACGCGTTAACCGATTTCAGCCAAACTTTATACCAATATTGTTGAAGACCAAAGGAAGGCGACTGTATATAAAATTTTTCGATACATCAAGAGGGCGTGGCACCTCCCATACAACTTAAATATTTGATTTTGCATATCTTTAAAACTACATGCCATACAACATTAAAATTCTGCATTCTGTTAGTATTAGTCGTGTCCTCTTGCTTAAAAAAAATTAAGGGCGTGGGACAAGGGGGAGTGGCACCCCTCATACAAATTAAATATTTGATTTGGTATACATTTAAAATTACATGTCATCATACAACATTAAAATTTTGTATTCTGTTAGTATTTAGTCATGGATTCACGTAAACATTTTTACATAATTTGGGTTTTATATATGTATGTATATAGATTTAGGGTCATGGAACAAGATGGCACACCTCAAATGTATATAAAAAATTTGGGGTCCATGAGGAGTGAAGGGGGTCGTTACTTTAATTTTGGCCTTCCACCAAAGGAGTAATCTACATACACAGATAGTTCTGTAAGGACCTACATTTATGATTTCCCCGATTTAAACAAAACTTCACAAGCAAATAGAAAAGTCCTAAGCAAGGTCACTCAATATATCTCATTCCTTAAAACCATCGTGACAAAACACCTTTTACCATTTTTTTTATTTTTTTTTTTGTCGGAATATGAAAAACCTACCAGCACGCAGACAAGTATTTGTCCATTGTACTGGTAAGCTAATTCCTTTTACTGAAATCTTCCTGAGCTTTTAATAAAGCGGAGGATTTTCGATGGTGGCAAGGAACTTAGTTGATCGGTTCTCACCACGTCTGACTCTAGCAGCTGCAATCGCGACTTGGAAAAGGCGGGACACTCGCATAAGAAGTGGGTAGCGGTATCCTCGTCCTCCAGACAGCTCTCACAGACGCTGTCGTCGGCCAGACCCATTGCACTCAGGTGTTTTGCACAGGAGGTATGACCGGTCAGGACGCCCACAAGAAGTCTACAATCCTTACGGTTTAGAGACCTAAGAAAAGAGGACTTACCTTTGTCGACGGTTGGAAGCAGGAGCTTCGTCTGTCTGCATCCAGCTAGCCCGGCCCATCTTTGACCGTGTTGAGAAACAACCCAGTCGTTTATGGACGCTTTGACCATGGAAGAAGGGCAGGTTCAGGGCCCAGAAAGTGGTCTTCAGAACCTGATCTTGCAAGTTCATCGGACACTTCATTTCCGGACACGCCGAAGTGCCCCGGTACCCAAAAGAGGGCGAGTGAGTTGTGAAAGCCTACGCTGTTAAGCTTGGCCTTACACTCTTTGACTGTCTTGGAGGTGGTGATTGGGTTGAGCAAGGCCATAAGTGCAGCCTGACTGTCACTACAGACCTTTTACCATACCACTAACAATAATGTGGCTTTTAGTAACATTTTTAAATTCCAATTTAGTTGTTATTCCCCGTATGATGTGGCACTCGGGTAAAGCCGGGTAAATAAGCTAGTATTGTATAAAAAAACCTTTTAAAAAATAAGTTTTTATTCATGAAATGTACTAAAAAGTAGAAAATAAATTGTTTCCAAGTCACCTGTATCTTACGATCAATAAAAGCTTGGGGCGCTCATGTATTCAAAATTTGTCAACCAGTTATTGTTATTGTTAGAAGGGGTCGGCAACCCTTTGAGACGGAAGAGCCAAAATTTACAATTTACAAAATTTCCCAGAGCCACTAATATTTTTGTTTCAATATTATGGTATTTGATTAGGACTATGCATATAAATATTAATTTTGATTAAAAATAATAAGCTTTAAATGTGAGACCCGGTGCGAATGCAAATGCAAAATATTGCATTTTTATAATCGGGAACGACCGATTGCGAAATCCTTGCAAATGCTTTTGTCAAACAGCTGTTTTATTTGAGAGTTTAACCAAATGCCACGATGGAGCGAAAAACAAAAATTTTGCGACTTCTTAATCGAAAACGAAGCAAGTGAAATCATGGTTAAATATTTAAAACACCATTTATAGAAAAAAAAAAGTGAAATAAAAATCAAAATGATTAACTGGTCGCTGTTATTGCTCCTTGTTGCCAACTTAGATCATCAATAAGTGCGACTTTTCAAGCTGGCAACTATGGTCATAGGTTAGGTTAGGTTAATCTGGCTGCCTAAGAAGGCCACGCATAGACCCTGTTGGGTCCTTAGCGATACCAGTTCCGTTTAGGAATTGTCAAAGTAGTGATCTGTCAGAATTTTGGTGTTTTTCACAAATTTCCAAAGAGGCTTAATGCCTAGTTCCGAGATCTGTTCGAGCCCTGAAAAGAATGGCGCTCCTAAACAAGTCAGACGAGTTCTAGCGATGGTGGGGCAGGAACACAGTATATGTGCCAAGGTTTCCCTGCTGCCAGCTTCTTTGCATTTCCTGCAGCTTTCGTCGTTCGTTATACCTATCCTATGTGCATGCGCTGCTACAAGGCAGTGTCCTGTTAGTGCATTCTATTCTTGGGAGAGTCAGTATAAACCTAGTATACTTTTCGTCATAGGACTTTAGCATGGTTTTGGAGGTCGCACATGTGCTTAGGTTATTCCACCTGGCCCTCGTTTTTCTTCTCATGCATTCCTCTATTTGACTGTAGAACGCTTGCAGAGGCATCAGTACGCTGCTGATATGCTCATCTGAAAGGCAGACACCCTGTTTGGCAATAATATCCACTTCTTCATTTCCCTCTATGCCTTTATGCCCTGGTACCCAGTAGATGTGTAGCCTGCGGTTCGCAGCTAACCTTTCTAGAGCCACCCGGCATTGCAGGACATTTTGGATGATAGACTATGGGATGTTATTGCCTTAATAGCTGCCTGACTGTCTACGTAGAGGTTTATCATTGAGTTTGTGGTGATGCTAGTGCAAGCCAGTTCCGCAGCTTTCTTGACGGCGAACACCTCGGCTTGAAAAACGGTACAGTGATTGGGTAGACGAAACGATTGCTTGATATCTAGATCTGATAACTATGGTCATAAGTTTGCATCAAATATTTTGCACTAAATGCAATGGATTTTGGTATAGGAAACTAGTGACTTTAATGCAAATGTAAACCAGTGTGTTTTGTTGTTGTGTATACAAAAGGTGAAAAAATATTTTGCATTCGCTCTTTTGCATGACCATTTGCACCGGATGGGGAATACTCCTATTAAAGAATTTTAGCTAGCTCTGCCAGACTAATACGCATCAATATGAGCGTTTGGCTTGCATGCATTTTGAAAGTTTTGTTAAATATTGCTCATAACTTGTTCTTTTCAGTTTCAAGCACGCCTCTGTTTTTTTATACCCTACACCTATGGTAATAGGGTATAATAACTTTGTGAGAAAATTGTAACGCATTAAAGGAGCCGTCCTAGGTATAGACATAAGTATCTAGAAATGATCAGAATCACTTCCTGTGTTGATTTCCGGTTGTCCGTCTGTCCGTCTGTCTGTCTTGGTGTCCGTGGCCACAGGAGAGAAAGAAGGAGTTGTCCGATTTAGACCAAATTTGGCACACAGTCGCAGTGAACCTTCCACTACTTCAAGTTCCGTGATTAACCAAATCGGTTGAAGAACACGCCCACTATATGCCTGTAAGTCCCACTACCCCGGATTTTTTTCGGTAAAAAGCTATATTTTGTGTAATTACCCATGGAAAAGAATTGTACTTGGTATTCAAGTTAAGGGTTTCGTTTTCTATGTCCCACGAAAAAATGGGCGTGGTCTGCCCACTATATAGGCGGTAAGCTAAAAATCCTCATAACTTCAGTAAGATATACACCAGAGCGTCCATATTTGGTCACTTTATTGCTGGTAAGAATACCTTTTAATTCTCCAAAAATGGGCGTGGCCCAATTAAATGCACCCACAATTTCTGTGGATTATAACTTGGTGTATGGTATTACTCTGTCGGTGAAACCCGACAGATTCTTCCTTACTTGTTATTTGTTAGTTGGCTTCTTACTTTACTTTTGATTATATTCATGGAAGATAACAATATGAAGCTTGCTCGCACGAATATGTTGACCCGAAGATCCTCAGCACCTCAACTCGCGACATTTCTTTTAGAGCTCTCCACTTGTGCAGCGTGACGTGCAGGCTTTTCTGGACCCCAAACTCTTCTAACTTGTTCGTGAGTCCTGTGAACTTGCCACTCCACAAATGTTCGGTTTTCAAATCCAGAAATTGATTTTGAAGCAATAATTCCAAATGACTCAATGTTTTGATCTCTTTTGTATTTTTGTTGAGAGGAATTACTATGAACACCAGAGTAGGTACTTGCTCAAATCTCTCAGCGAATCCATCCTTCAATTTGTTTATAGCCATGCTGAAGTAATTCAGTAATTGGTAATAGTGACTAGTGACGGCGGCAGTCGTTAGTGGCAGACATGGAGTCCTCGCCACGAGGTTGGCCACACCACGGCCTGCTGCCCAAAATGTAGTAATTTTTTTTTGCAGTACATATAATATTTTTTTATGAGTTATGGAAATAATAAAATTATATAAAAAAAACTTTTTAAAAATAAGCTTTAATTTATTTAATGTACTAAAAAGTAGAAAATGAATTGTTTCCAAGTCACCTGTATCTTACTATCAATAAAAGCTTGGGGCGCTCATGTGTTCAATATTTGTCAACCAGTTACCACAATATTTTATTTAAATAATTTTTTTGCAAATAGATTCTAGTAATGAAAGATATTCTGAATATGGATATTGAGCGCACAAGCTCTTATTAATAGTAAGATACAGGTGACTTGGAAACAATTTATTTTCTACTTTTTAGTACATTAAATAAATTAAAGCTTATTTTTAAAAAGTTTTTTTTTATATAATTTTATTTTCTACTTTTTAGTCTTCCATAAATTAAATTTTAGAGCTCTGAAATTTTTCGCAAAAAGAATTTAAAACTTGCAGAGCAGTACACAATATTTAGGGTATTCACAGTGTTTCCTATCGTCATATGTCATATCCTTAATTTAACAAATAATACGGCTGTGATCGACCCTAATATTCGTGGCATATTTGTGGCGCGATGAGTTGTTGTTGTTTTGCCTGCAAGGCGCGGCGAGTAAGTTCCTATCGTTTTTCATTGATGCGTGGTGTACCTGGTGTACCTATAATTATAAACTGAAACCCAAGTGTGTAGTTGCTTGAAAAGTGCCACGCCCCCTGTCCTACGCCCATAAAATTTTACCAGTGGGACGAAGCATCCAAGAGGGAATACGGAATTTCAATGCTGCACGACTTTTAGTTCCAAAGCTATTCTATATAAACGATTTTGTTTGTATGGGCGGTGCCACGCCCACTTGTCCACCGCCCGTCTTATTTTCCCAGTAGAAGGATATGGATATGTAGTAAGTTCCTACCAAGTTACATTGATGTGTGATGTGTAGTTCTAAAGTTATACACAAATCTGGAGTTGATAAAAAAGTGCCACGCCCCTTATCCTACGCCCATACAATTTTACCAGTGGGACGACACATCCAAGAGGCGACTGCATACGAAATTTCAATGCTGCACGACCTTTAGTTCCAAAGCTAATCGAGATCAAAAATTTTGTTTGTATGGGGGGTGCCACGCCCCCTTATCCAGTGCCCGTCTTATTTTCTCAGTAGAAGGATATGTATATGTAGTAAGTTCCTACCGAGTTTCATTGATGTGTGATGTGTAGTTCTAAAGTTATACACAAATCTAGAGTTGATAAAAAAGTGCCACGCCCCTTATCCTACGCCCATAAAATTTATTGATTCATGCATTGTCATTGTGGTTACGCATGTATGCAAAGTTTCAGATCTCTAAGTAGTCGGGAAGTGGGTGAAAAATTGATTACTAGATTCCACTACATACATACATACATACATACATACATACATACATACCTGATGTGAACCTAATATAAAGCTTATAAGGAAGCTTATAATAATATAATAAAATAATATAGTTTTTAATATTTGCACATGGAACTAGAGAGCCGCATCTTGACAGGAAAGAGCCGAATGCGGCTCGCGAGCTCCAGGTTGCCGACCCCTGGCCTAGATGGATGCTTCTTAGCCTACTAATTGCTGTCAACCAGTTAATACAATATGTATTTAATTAAAATAATTTTTTGCAAATAGATGCTAGTAATGAAAGATAAGTGAGAATAGAGGTTTTGATTTCCTTTCTTCAGATTGTAGTGGGATATACGGGTGGTATCAAGTTGGGGTTGATGAATTTGTAGTGGTGGTTTATTATGGAGAAGTTTCGGTTTTCTTGTAGGTGCAGTCTTTGAATTTCCTTTTTTATGTCTTGTTGGTTGTATGTGTTTTGCGAGTGTAGAGGCGAAGACGCTGCAAGTTTGGCAATTTCATCCGCTTTGTTGTTACTAGAAATTCCTATCTGACTTGGGACCCAGCATTTTTTTTTCCGCTTAAACCAACACTCAGGGGATGCCTCCTATACATGCAAAGCACTTGTTAATTTAGAAAGGATCATAGGTTAGTGGGTGGGGGGAAATTCATATTTTGACTTCGTTGTTTGTAATTAGAATATCACGTATTTGCGCAATTTGGTACTTGATGTTACTTGTGTTTTGTATTGCATTTATCGTTGAAAGTGAGTCGGTGAAGATAATGAACTTGCCTTTGTTTCGGTTTGCAAATTGTGATGCATAGAGGATCGCTTCCGCCTCAGCAGTATATATGCTTGTGTGTAGTGGTAGACGTATTGCTCGAATAGTTTTCTCGTCTTCCGCTATTACTCTATATGCAGTGGAAATGTCGTTTTTTGATCCATCTGTGTAGAGAGCTTTCCATTCTTTATATTTTTCGCGAACTTCAGTGAAGAGTTGAGTGTAAATTCTTGGGTTGGTATATTCTTTATATATATAAGATATAAGAAAATTTCCTTTCCTGTTAGAACCAAATATCTCGTTGTCGCCTCTTAAAGCGAAGCCTCTTGACGTCAGGGCCTTCACAGCCACTACAAGTCTAGTTAAATCGTTTCTCCAATAGTATTTGTCTAATTGTAAAGTTAGCATACTGCCAACACGGTTAAGAGAAATTCCTCTTTCTTTTAGAGTAATAATAGCAGATTTGTGTATTGGGGAATATTCGTGTTTACATGCACGACTTTCTCCATTTTTTCATTCATTAAAACCATCTGTCGTCAAATTGTGATCGTTCTTTAGTGTTTATCTGGTAAATAAACTTTTGAATAAATTGCCAAACTGGCGTCCCTGGAAAATTTGCCGCTCTAGGCTGCAGCCTGCTTAGCCATATAGTTAATCCGACGCTGGATACGAGTACATGCGAATATTCTAGACACCCTACCCCTAGCCCTACATAAGGAAGAGCTGCTCCGTGTATCAAAATTAAGTCTCATTTGCTCGCTGCAAATGAAATAAAGGCAATTAAATCGTTTTTAATGTCCTTTAACGCCTGCTAATGGCCACCGGAAATAAAGGAAATATGCGCTTGGACTCTGTTTTCGGCTAAATTGAATTTGGGGGCTTGTGCCAGAGCACGTGCTCCGGCATGCTCACGTGCTAGGGGATGCACACGAGTGATACACTCGGAAAAAATTTGGATATTTTCATTTAGAAATTGCATTGATCTAATAGTTTTTATACCCTACACCTATGGTAATAGGGTATAATAACTTTGTGCCAAAATTGTAACGCATTAAAGGAGCCTTCCTAGGTATAGACATAAGTATATAGAAATGATCAGAAACACTTTCTCTTTTCATTTCCGGTTGTCCGTCTGTCCGTCTGTCCGTCTGTCCGTCCGTCTGTCTGTCTGTCTGCGTGTACGCAAAAAAAAGAAAGAAGGAGTTGTTCGATTTGGACCAAATTTGGTACACAGTCACAGTGAACCTCGGGTTAGGTAAAGTGTTAAAATTAGTTAAATCGGTCGAAGGACATGCCTACAATGGGCCTGTAAGTCCCACTACCTCGGGTTTTTTTCGATTAAATTGCTATAAATTGTCTAATTACTCATTCAAAAGAATAATACTTGGTATTTATGATTAGGTGTGGAGCCTCTGCAAAATACCAAAAAATGGGCGTGGTCCGCCCACTGTATAGGCGGCAACAATTTTCCGGTAAAATGGCTCCCAATTGACTAGTTACGAATATAAATGAATGAAATTCGGTTCCCAAGTTGATGTACAGGTCTTAGATGCCATACAAGAAAATGGGCGTGGTCCGCCCACTATATAGGCGATAAACGAAAAATCCTCTTAACTTCCATAATATATACACCAGAGCGTCCAGAATTGGTTACTTCGTTCCTGGTAGGAATATCTTTTAATTCTCCAGAAATGGGCGTTGTCCGCCCACCATGGGGGCAGTAAAATAAATATGCCGATAACATCTGTTGTACACCTGTCAGAGCATCAATATTTGGCATGTATAGTCCTATTAGATATATGTTGTAGTCTGCCAAAAATGGGCGTGGTCCGCCCACTCTGTAGGTTGTAAATCAAATGTACCCACAATTTCAGTGAAATCACACCACTTGGGAACTTGGTGTAGGGTATTACTCTGTCGGTGAAACCCGACTGATACTTCCTTACTTGTTTATTTATAAAAATAGATCGTACATGAAAATCAATTTGACATATGTATATGAATTAAACTTGTACGTGTGTTAAACCAATATAATAATAAATTTCAGCTGAATTGAAACATTTATAAAATTTATTCAAATATTCAGAAATAAATTTTTTATTCAGAGCTAAATTTTATAATTTTAGGGTTCCGTTCCCTTAAAAGGGAAAAAACGGGAACACTTATAAGGTCACTTTTGTTTTGGGAGTGTGTATATAAAACGACAATTTTTTCATCGTAGAGACCTGAAATTTGGCACAATGTTAGATCTTAATAACCTAAACACATATTCACTATAAAAAGTTAAGAAATATTTTTAGAAGTATTTTTTAATAATTTTTAAATGTTTTCGGGTCGGACAAAAAAAATTAAAATATTTTTAAAACGTACCGTGTGGGGTATTGTTAGAGAGAGCTACGTTCATAGATTATAAAATGTATTTTATTTTTATTTTATGTAAACGGGTTAGAAAGATATAGTTAAAAAGGTGAAAAAAACAGACCTGTCCCCACATGATCCCATCTGCGCACGCCATTTCTGAACCGAAAATTTTGATCAAATCAGGCTTACTAGGTATTTGATCACACATGACTGAATGGCTGCCCCTTTTTTCGAATTTAAAATTTTTTTTTAAATTTAAGATGACCCTCTCAGAAAAAGGGTGTTTGTTGTTTATGTCGAGTGGGGTATCATTAGAAAGGGCTACGCGCATGGATTACAAACATATTTTTTTTATAATTTTCGGTGAAGTGGTTTCGAAGATATAGGACAAAATGTCGAAAAAATGACCATACCCCCTTGCCTTTCTACATTTCTTAAGCTAAAATTTTGATAAAATCAGAGTTAGTAGGTCTTTAGTCATAGATTACTGGAAAACTGCAACCTTTTTCGACAAATTTGGTTTTCTATTTTTTTAAATTTTATTTAAGATTACCATAGTAAAAAATTTCCTCAGCGAAAAATTTTTGTTGTTTACATATTGTGGGGTATCGTTAGAAAGGGCTACGTCCGTGGATTCCTAAAATGTTTTTTTCATATTTTTAGGTGAATTGGTTTCGAAGATGTAGGCCAAAATGTCGAAAATTGTGTGGCCAGACGGGCAAAGAGAAACTAAATTCGAAGGCAAAAAGGGTATTTCTGGTACGGAACCCTCAGTGAGCGAGTCTGACTCGCACTTGACTGCTTTTTTGAATTCAATTTGTCCATTTCTTAAATGAGCTGGACCATTTCACAAATCGGTTTTACAAATTCAAATTTTATTTGTCCGTTTCTGAAAAGTTTTACTAATTTTAATTCGATTTGTTTTTCGATAAAGTTATTCTATAGCCATATACGGACAAGATTGAAAAGCTCTTTTTCATGCCAAAGATTACTATCGGAGAGTTTCCGATTCATCGTGAGAGATGGCGCCGCATATCCCATGTTATTGACTTTAAAAACGGTGTGAAAATTGTGTCGGGTTTTAATTTCTGTGTGCTCTAAAAAGTATTATTTATATTTATGTATGTATATAGATTATATATATACATGATTTTTGGAACGTAGTTGCAACTAGATTTCAACTAAAATTTAAAAAATAAACTACAAAACAAAATCAACAAAATTTTTGTTACAATTGACACATTTACAAGAAAAATATAGGGGAGAGGGGGGTGCCGTCGTCCTTGAGGCACATTCGTCATAGGCGATTTCGGTATGAAGGAGTCATCGGACATCACTGTTTATTAGTAAAAACTAACCCATCACTAGCATAAATACCCCTCACAAAGTTTCTATCTGAACAGCTGACAAAGTTACATTTGATTTTGTGTTTTCGTGCTTCGTTGCCGAATTTTCAGGTCGGTAACGTAAGAAGTTTGTGGTGTACATATATCATTATTTCAATCTAAAGTGTATTAGTATTATGTGAAAATAAAACACTGAAATTAGGAGTAAAAAAATAAAAAGAAAAAAAAGTGACACCAGGTTGGACTCGTCTTTTTTTCATGGGGCACATTCGTCAATATAACTTCACAGGTACTAAAAATCGAAATCGAGTTGAGGCTTCCAAGACCCTCGAACCTGGCTTAAACCTCCCGTAACCACACAAAATTAATATTAGGGTCGATCTCAGCACTTTAAACTTTATATATAAAAAAAAATTTTACAATAACTACCTTTTTTCGAAGCTCTTAAACATGATTTTTTTATATTTTTTTAATGCTAATTATAATAAAAACGTGTTATGTAACCAAAAACATGTCTTATCTAGTCTAAACAATATTCTGTATTACCTTATGGTACCTTCAAGTGTGAATGCCGAAAGTGCCCCGCCAAATGGCGAAGCTACCCTGGCATGGGGGCACATTCAGCGAAATGACTTTTTTTACTAATCATGAAAAAATAATACAAACGGAACATTTTAAAGAAATTTTAGTATAACATTTTATTGTTAAATAATGAGGTATTGCAACAGTCTAATCGGTTTTTAAATATTTTCATTACCTTCTGAAATATAGGCCTCCAAAAAAAAGTAGACGAAGGCACCCCCCTCTCCCCTACATACATAGTTTGTTATCAAAGAGATAATTTGTTTCCATTTCCAGAGCACAAATTATTTAAATCGAACAAAATTACTGACAATTTTCTTTATTATAACTCAGCTATAAGAAGGGCCATCTACAAATGCAGAAGAGTTTGGTATTGCCGGTGGAAGTCGACAATTTTCTGAACACTAGTTCCCGGATTCGGTCTTGCAAGCAGAGTTCGCAATAAGAAGAAGCTCAACAAATTGCATGAAAACAGGAGTAAAGCATGAGATAATGGTGTGCCACGATTCCCGTATGCACCGAAATGTTTTATTAGTAAAAGCTTAAAGTTCATAAGTAAACTCACTTCTGCAAAATGGCGTAAATATAAATGTATATGTATACGTATGTACATATATACAAGTACCACAGAATGATAGTTTAATTCAGTTGATCTATCCTGCTTGATCGCAGAAATGTAAGTGGCCGACCAGCAGGATATACTAACAGCTCGGTCCTAATTCTTTTCATGTTTATCTTGCCTCGCATTCGGCTTTCCGCTAATTCAGCACTAAGCACAAAGGAACTATGGCCGTCAGGTCCAAGCAATGGATTTAGAGCATATTTTTGCCGTTTCCATATAATTTTTATACCTTTACACTTTTTGTCACTTTACTTTTACCTTAATGTTTCCCATTTGGATTCACTTTGTGAATAGTGAAACTTCATTATCTAAAACTATCAATGTCAACAGCTGATCACTACTAACCAGCTTTCGTATTTGTAGACAAAGTTTAAGGTCAATGCCTGCGCTCCTTTGTTAGAAATGTGGTAATTTGACTGCATATAAACGTATATTAAGGGGCATGGCATTAGGCCAAACTGATTGCATGTTGGGTATTGAAACGTGCTATTTTATAGAATTATTTTTATATGTTTGCGAGATAGCGACTTTATGCATAAAGTGACAGATAGACAAACGGCAATAGCTAAATCTGTTCAGATTTCGTTGCTGAATTATTATTATTCATTATATAACTTTTATTGTATAGCTATTATTACTATATATAGCATGTCTGCTGCTTAATGAAATACGCATATAGTACCTATATACTTATGTATTTTAGTGCATAATGATTTCTTCCAATATACCAACAATGCCACCCACTCAATACACCCACCGCTCTCCCACCAGCACTTACAGCCTAACCGCGGCATACTATCACCTCCCACCGCTATACCCAGCCATCATAATTTCACTACCCACACTTGCACAACCCTCAGGCTCCACTCCACTGTGCCTGATTTTAATAACCCTCGAAAGAAACAAAGCAAATGCAAGTAAGTCGCAGCTAAAGTATATCGAAGAAATTCAAATGCGGATGGATATTTTCTTCCTCTTTGGATATCAGCATTTTTTGAATGCTGCCACACCACCGAGACGACGGCAATAACGACGCCGCAGTTTGTGCCCGGCGCACAACGATGGCAAGACAAAAAGTCACCCCCTGCGTGTGTGTTTGCTACCCCACGTAAGACGGTTTTCAATTACCCCGCCGCGACCCGCACGAGGACATTCCACCACCTTCCTACTTGCTCCTGCTTTTTAATGCTGATTATTCCCTTTATATGCTATTTTCCTAAATTTCTGCTCTCTCTCTCTGGGCTGAAGTGTCACTCTCGCAGCGCGGAAAAAAACGCTAAAAAATTCATCAAATATCTATAAGCAAAAAAATCTAACGACAAAATTTACATACATACTTACGTATTTATATATATGGACATACATACATATATGTATATATGTACATGCACACAGGTACAAACACAGTCAATTGCATGCATACAAGTTAAGCCAATTTTTTTTATTTCAAAGAAAATAAGAATCTTTTTGGGTATTTTGAATATAACAAAATAATATTAGATAAAACTTTTATCTTTAATAATAAAGAATAAAGGCGCCAATTTCTCGATGTCTAAAGTGGTAACCAGCACTTTTATCAGGGGTTCATAAAATGTTCGGTTTGTTACGTTATGGTCAATGTTGCTACATCGGATAATATGCTGGTTAAATTTACGGACAGATACAGGTGACTTTGAAACAATTTATTTTCTACGTTTTAGTACATTAAATGAATAAGAGCTTATTTTTAAATAGTTTTTTTTATATCATATTATTTTCTACATTTTAGTCTCCCATAAATTAAATTTTAGAGCTCTGAAATTTTTCGAAAGAAGAATTTAAAACTTGCAGAGCAGTACATAATATTTTATTGGTATTCACAAAAGGGTACTGAAATTAAGTGATATGGTACTGCGGTAATTTGGAAACTTAAATAGTATGTACTGAATTTTGCATGTTGTTCCTATACGTTTCTATAATTTAACCCCACAGGTACTAATGAGAGCAGGCGTCCTAACGCCATCTGAAATTATATATTTAAACAAGTAAGGAAGCAGCAGTCGGGTTTCACCGACAGACTAATACCCTACACCAAGTAACCGAGTGAGATGATAATACACTAATAGAAATGAAATTGTGGGTGTATTGAATTTACTGCCAATATAGTGTGTGGATCCCGCCCATTTTTTACAAACTACAAGATATTCCTAATAGGATTATATATGCCAAGTATTGAGGCTCTGGAGGGTGCAAAACAGAAATTGTCGATATTTTTAATTTACCACTCCTATGGAGGTCGGACTAGCCCATTTTTGGAGCATTTAAAGGTATTATTACCGGCAGTGAAGTGCCCACATATGGACGGACTGATGTATATATTATGGAAGTTATAAGGATCCGCTTACCGTCCATATAGTGGGCGGACCACACCCATTTTTGTGTATGACGTAGATGGCCCAGACCTCTTAATACCAAATACCATTCCTTTAAATGAGTAATTAAACAAATTTCAGCAATTTTACTAGAAATATTCCGGGATAGTGGGACTTACTGGCCCGTTGGGGGCGTGTCCTTCAGCCGATTATGCTAATCTCGGAACTTGAAGTAGTGGAAGGTTCACTGCGACTGTGTGCCAAATTTGGTCCAAATCGGACAACTCCTTCTTTCTCTCCTGTGGCCACGTACAGCAAGACAGACGGACAACCGGAAATCAACACTGAAAGTGATTCTAAGCATTTCTATATACTTATGTCGATACCTAGGACGGCTTCTTTAATGCGTTACAATCTTCGCACAAAGTTATTATTACCGTAGGTGTAGGGCATAAAAATAACCTAGATTTTGTGATTAGTGTGTGGGTATAATACGTGGAATGTATTTGGGGATGGGAAAGCGATTTTGAAGAGTGAAGAGTTCTCCAAGAAAAAAAACACAATTTCTTAGAAAAAATGGAATATTCAATTATTCTGTTATATTATTCTTACAGAATGGGTTCCTGTTCTAGCGGTGGTATATGGAGATATGACCACCGATAGGTCATCACGCCGTAAGGAATCTCGGGTTCGGAGGTTTGCAAGCATGTAGACTAAATGAAATCTTCCGCCACCCGCAAAGCTATCTTTTTGCATAAAAAGTGGCTTATAATGTAGTCTAACACAAACTGGAATGTTGACAGCCTATAATCAGGCTCTTCACAAGAATAAATAAACTCTATGAGCATTTAAAGCGTTTCGAGTTGTCGTGCAGAAAGTATAGAAAAAGCATGATTTGGTACAAAATACATTTAAAATTTTCGAACGGGCACTTTCAGTCTCATTATACCGTACACCTATGTATGATAATAGGGTATATTAATTTTGTGCGTAAATTTATACACATTATAGGAGCCGTCCGAGATATAGACATAACGCAAAAATCGTCAGAATTACTTTCTGTCTTGATATCCAGACCGTAGTTTAAAGAAACGTTTTTATGCAAATTCTGAAGGTGAGAGTACAAAGCTTTTTTATTGCAACCGATTTTCCTAGCTTTGCATTGTTATATGTTTTTCTCAAGCAGCTGAGAGTTATAATATTTGCTGCTTATTTGGTATATACAATATATGTGTGTGTGTGTATGTGTGGGCGTCATATGTGTGTGTATTTGTGTGTGCCTGTCATATGAGTATGTATGTATATTACTAACCCAGTTGGAAATGCCAAGCAGTCAACTACCGCCAATGTTGCATGCATGACGAGTCGATGACCAGCCCCTATACTTACTACCACACTTTTCTGGCATATCCCTGCAATTGTTGCTGCCGTCGTCGATGACAATCATCAGATTGATTTATAACGTGGCAGCCATGACTTTACTGCTGACAGTGACAGTCTCAATGTGTGCGCCGATGGAAGAAGGAAATATCAGCAAAGAAGTGTAGAGGTTGATCATCGAGGTGTCATACAAATAGAGCGATGTCAGGAATCTACTTTGCTCATCTGTGGTCCGCGATCGCCTGATGAAATTACTTCGGTGACAACATGTTGTGGTTTTTATTTAGGAATAAATACATATACGAGTTTACATAACGGATTAATAAAGCTCTGGTTGTTTGTACGAGTAGCATCTATAAATCGTTCTCTGTATATTAATTTATTGACGATTGGCCGCATTGGTAGCTGGGAACAAACGCTTGCCGTACACACACACACTACACCGAAACAACAAACAAGCCAAGAGCAGAGCAGAGAATAAAATCTAAAGTATAGGAAAAGCGGCTGAGCGGCAAAGAAACTTAAACTCTTTGTTGTCCTCTACCACGCAAGCAGCGACGAATTTAAGCTACCCAGAAGGCTTGGCCCCCTGCCCACCACTTCCCCGAACCCGGCAAGCACACAGTCGCTACAGAACAACTCTGCCAGTCGTTCACACATATATTCATACCCACCAACTTGCCACCCTGCGCCCCAGATATATCCTTGCAAAGACATATCCTGGCTGGCATAAGCAAAAAACCGTAAAGAAACAGCAGAAAAAAAAGCACACCCACAAAAATATTTTACACTCGTCTGCATATAAATCTTTCAACATTAAAAAAAAAAAAAAGAAGGCAATGCTGTTTGTGTGTATGTGTGTGTATTTGTGCGCAATAGGGATGTGCCGCATATAGTTAAATCAGTAGCAACGCAATTAGAATAATGAAACCGAAGCGAGTATTCGGCAAAACGAAAACGCATGCGAACACGAAGTATTTTACTACGGCCACGGTGGGGCGAACGTTCAACATTCACGCAAAAACGGTTTGCGCAAAATTCACAGATTTGAACGGTATCGCGATTCTTTTTGCACGCGCAAAATTAGAAAAACACAGTTATGAGCAGGACTCGGTTTTTAATGTAACAAAACTTAACTAAACAAACAACAAGTTTCTCTAAACCACAGACAAAATGTACCTTAAAATTTTACTAAACGACAGTAGTACTATATCTTCAGATAGTAAATAAACTCGCCATTCTTTTATATTTCAAAATATGTATAAGCCCTGGGTTTCAGCACTCAAAAAAGAAATAATATTATATAAAAAAAACTTTTTAAAAATAAGCTTTAATTCATTAAATGTACTAAAAAGTAGAAAATAAATTGTTTCGAAGTCTTCTGTATCTTACTATCAATAAAAGCTTGGGGCGCTCATGTGTTCAAAATTTGTCAACCAATTAATACAATATGTATTTTATTTAAATTATTTTTTGCAAATAGATTCTAGTAATGAAAGATAAGTGTGAATAGAGGTTTTGAGCACCCAAGCTTTTATGGATAGTAAGATACAGGTGACTTCGAAACAATTTATTTTCTACTTTTTAGTACATTTAATGAATAAAAGCTTATTTATAAAAAGTTTCTTTTTATATAATATTATTTTCTATTTTTTAATCTCCCGTAAATTCAATTTTAGAGCTCTGAAATTTTAAATCAAATTAAAATTCTCAAAAGTAAGAGCTCCAATGTATGTACCTACGTTCGCAACGAATAACAGAAAGCATTAGAGCAAAGCGTACTTCTGTGCTGCTTATATACAGCAGTGCTTCTTCTTCCCTGTTTGGCTCTGATTGGCTGTTGCTCAATTTAATTCTACTTAATTTAATAGGAGTACTTTTCCTTGGCCGTCTGCCCTTATTTGGTTTTCGTGGTTTTCGGTTGAAAAGCAGCGCTTCTCCTTGCCCGTCTGTCCCGGAACATTAGTTGATGTATTTGATGTGATTTAATGAAATATCTAAATCATATTATTTGCAGGGGCCTAATTCAGACATAAATCTAGGTCAATACAGATTTCGTATTCTATAAATACGGCAAAATTATTAAAATGCGATTAAACAGCTCCTGGTCCGTCTGTCCCTACGTGCTTCTTCTTCTGTCTGTGCTCTGATTGGCTATTGCAGTTTCGCTAATAACTTTCTTTAAAGTAAAAAATTTCAATATTTTTATGATTGATTCATGTATTGTCAGCGTGTTTAGAACAGTGTGCCTTGGTTGTACAGGAGCATTCCCTACCACCACAGGCTCTGTATTTAACGTGGTACTCAACATTCCACCCCTTGACACTTTCATCAGAGGTGAGAGGCTGCCAAGGCTTGCTTCAGATTGAAACGAGGGCTCTGGTTTGAACCGCATCGGGGGTGCAATAAAAACTCTGCCGTAGTTGCACCACAAGGAGGAGTTCTCTCTCCGCTTTTCTGGCTCTTGGTGGTCAACAGGATTCTTAAGTACTTCGAAGGTAAGGCACCGAAGTTAGTAGCATATGCAGACGACATTGCTATAGTCATAACAAGTAAGTGCATTTCTACTCTCAGTGATCTTATGAACGCTACCCTAAAAACAATTCACGAATGGGCGACCAAAGCCGGCTTGGGATAAACGCGGATAAAACGGACATGGTACTCTTTACCAGGAGATACAAACTTCCACCGTGGACACCACCAAAGCTCAAAGGTACCAACCTTACTCTCAAATCACAGGCCAAATACCTAGGAATAATGTTTGATAACAAATTGCTATGGAAGCCCAATTTGGGGAAAAGGGTGAAAAAAGCCAGTAATGCCCTATACACATGCAAAAAGATGCTAGGCAGGACTTGGGACATATCTCCCTCTCTTACGCACTGGTGTTTCACAGCAATTGTAACACCAATATTACTCTACGGTGTTCTGGTGTGGTGGAACGCGACCAAGAAATCTACCTACTGTAGGCTTTTGGAGAAGGTACAGCGTCTCGCCGGGCTTTACATAATGGGAGCCATCAAAACCACTCCAACAGCAGCACTCTACTCCAAACATAACTTACCATCCATCGACCTTTTCTCAGAAAATCTAACGGCTAAGTCCGCAGGTAGACTGAGGGCTTTTCAAAAGCGTCGATCCTTATGTTCGGAAATAGGATAAAGGTCACAATCGAGAAAGGAGGGTGGCGCTAGAAAAGTTAGCCGCGAACCGCAGGCTACGCATCTACTGGGTACCAGGGCATAAATGCATAGAGGGAAATGAGGAAGTGGATGTTATTGCCAAACAGGGTGTCTGCCTTTCAGATGAGCATATCAACCAATGTTGCCAGATTTTTTTTCCAAAAAACTGTAAATTCCTTAAAGAAAAACTGTGTTTTCAACCAAAAAACTGTAACCTTCAAAACCGAAAAGATTTTTGTGAAAATACGGTTTTTTAAATTTTATTAAACAAAAATAACACAAAAAAATTCATTTTAAATAAAATAACAAGCTTAAATACGAAAGTACTACGATTTAAATCACATTTTCATTTTGTTTTAGACATTTTAATTTATTCTTTCAAATCTGAAATTAAAAAAAACTGTAATTTGTACTAGGAGGTAAATTTAAAAACTGTGAGCTTGTCTAAAAAACTGTAATTTACAGTTAAAACTGTGAATATGGCAACATTGATATCAACAGTGTACTAATGCCTCTGCAAGCGTTCTACAGTCAAATAGAGGAATGCATGAAAAGAAAAACGAGGGCCAGGTGGAGTAACCTAAGCACCTGTGCGACCTACAAAACCATGCTAAGTTCCTATGACGAAAAGTATACTAGGTTT
Organism: Neria commutata; assembly: GCA_963457695.1. NCBI lineage: Eukaryota > Metazoa > Arthropoda > Insecta > Diptera > Micropezidae > Neria > Neria commutata. Next base: position 1,901,945 of record OY735250.1, read on the forward strand.
ATACTGACTCTTTCAAGAATAAAATGTAAAGCTATCACAGGTGCACTAGCAGGACACTGCCTTGTAGCAGCGCATGCACATAGGATCGGTATAACGAACGACGAAAGCTGCATGAAATGCAAAGAAGCTGGTAGCTGGGAGACCTTGGAAAACATACTGTGCTCCTGCCCCGCCATCGCTTGAACTCTTTTGACTTGTTTAGGAGCCCCATTCTTTTCAGGGCTCGAACAGATTTCGAAACTAGGTATCAAGCCTCTTTGGAAATTTGTGAAATACACCTAAATTCTGACAGATATTGATAACTCCTAAACGGAACTCCAACTGGTATCGCTAAGGACCTAAAAGCGTCTATGCGTGGCCTTCTTCTTAGGTAGCCAGATTAACCTAACCTAACCTACAGTAGGGCAATCTATTGCAGAAATTTCAATAACTTAAATAAATTTCGCTAATTTCATAAGAAATTTTAGAAAATTGCCGAAAGCTATGCCATCAAATGTTTTATGAAATCGAAAAAGTGTTCTGCAACTGCAACAAATATCATAAAAGCATTTTCATGAAAGCAGAAGTTGCACGTGCATACCGGAGGCTAGTCAAATCAGCATGCCAAAACGCAGCACAACAGTTTTATGAATTTGCAAACACTAGATAAGGCGTGACCCACTGTGCGAACAAGCTAAAAAGTAATAATTTCAATGCGAATACGACGACGAATATTGAAAAGGTTGAGTACTCAGCTAAGCAAGCGCTAGTATTCGGCACAGCGGCGCTTGTGTGCAGCAGCATGTGTGCCGTTATGGCGCGGAAGGTGGGTGGATGGTGCCACTGCTGCTTTATATATCACTCCGCTGTATTTTTTATGCGCATTGTCGGCTGGGGTAGTAAAAAAAATGAACAAAATAGATGCGCATGTTGCAGTGTGTGTGTGTGTGGGTGTGTGTGTGTGTGTTCAATGCCAAACATTTCAAACGTAGTCGTCGGTACACAGTAATGAGCAAATACGACCGCATTAAAGCATACGAGGACGCAGGGGAAAGTATTCGTGAGTGGGAAGCGCTGATGAGAAAAAAATCATAAAGAATCTAAACAACTCAAAAACAACAAATACAAACACATTTCATAGCGCTCAAGTGTGTAGGTATGCATGAGTGTAAAAGAAAATAAAATTATATAAAAAAAACTTTTTAAAAATAAGCCTTAATTTATTTAATGTACTAAAAAGTAGAAAATAAATTGTTTCCAAGTCACCTGTATCTTACTATTAATAAAAGCTTGGGGCGCTCATTTCTTCAAAATTTGTCAACCAATTGATACAATATTTTATTTTATTTATTTTTTGTAAATAGATTCTAGTAATGAAAGATAAGTGTGAATATAGGTTTTGAGCGCACAAGCTTTTATTAATAGTAAGATACAGGTGACTTGGAAAAAATTTATTTTCTACTTTTTAGTACATTTAATAAATTAAAGCTTATTTTTAAAAAGTTTTTTTTTATATAATTTTATTTTCTACTTTTTAGTCTTTCATAAATTAAATTTTAGAGCTCTGAAATTTTTCACAAAAAGAATTTTAAACTTGCAGAGCAGTAAACAATATTGAGGGTATTCACAGTGTCTCCTATCGTCATATGTCATATCCTCAAGTTAACAAATAATACGGCTGTGATCGACCCTAATATTCGTGTCATATTTGTGGTGCGATGAGTTGTTGTTGTTTTGATGCAAGGCGCGGCGAACTCGGTCGATGCGCATAACTCCCGTTGCTTTGGCGCGGTGAGTTGTTGCTATTTTGCGTGCAAGGCGCGGCGAGTAAGTTCCTATCGTGTTTCATTGATGTGTGGTGTGCCTATAATTATAAACTTAATCCCAAGTGTGTAGTTGCTTGAAAATTGCCACGCCCCTTGTCCTACGCCATAAAATTTTACCAGTGGGACGAAGCATCCAAGAGGGACCTGTATACGAAATTTCAATGCTGAACGACTTTTGTTCCAAAGCTTTTCGATATAAACAATTTGGTTTGTATGGGCGGTGCCACGCCCCCTTATCCAGTGCCCGTCTTATTTTCTCAGTAGAAGGATATGGATATGTAGTAAGTTCCTACCGAGTTTCATTGATGTGTGATTTATAGTTCTAAAGTTATACACAAATCTGGAGTTGATAAAAAGTGCCACGATCCTTATCCTACGCCCATAAAATTTTACCAGTGGGACGAAGCATCCAAGAGGGGCCTGTATACGAAATTTCAATGCTGCACGACTTTTGTTCCAAAAGCTTTTCGATATAAACAATTTGGTTTGTATGGGCGGTGCCACGCCCCCTTATCCAGTGCCTGCCTTATTTTCTCAGTAGAAGGATATGGATATGTAGTAAGTTCCTACCGAGTTTCATTGATGTGTGATGTGTAGTTCTAAAGTTATACACAAACCTGGAGTTGATAAAAAAGTGCCACGGCCCTTTAATGTGTAATTCAGTGAAGTTCTCTTTCCCTCGAGCTCGGCGGTGTTTTCGTCGCGCTTTGTGGCAGTCGGATCGCAGTTTGGCTATGTCAGCATTCCCCCAGTACATTGTATACATATCTGTGGTCAAACACAATTACCGACTATATCGTAAATGTCTGAGAGAGACCAATTTCTATGAGAATTTCTGCGTTACGATCCGAATAAATACGTCAAGAGCGAACGCATGTATAGACCTCGGGTAAAACATGTTTTGCCTTCGATACGAATAAATACGATACGTCATCACTAACTGAGCCTTAAGTGGACTGGAGACACAGTTAAGCAATGTGTAGCAACATATTCCTCTCAGAGCATTGCATATTTGGTAAAATAGGGGTATTCTATACTGTTAAAACCAAGTTGATCCAAAAAGCATATTCTCTTATGTAATGGCGAACACGTGTGATAATCGCTTAAATACGTTTTTTATAAAAAACTAGCTGTCCCGGCAAACGTTGTTCTGCCTAAAACAATTATTTTATTCCAAGATTAGTTTTGAAATGTATCTCAATTATGGTAGAATTTTTTTTAATAATATGTCCACTTTAGTATTATGGTGTGAATTTGAGCCAGATCGGTCCATAAATAAGAATTTTCGAAAAAACGCCACCGTGGCAACACTTAGGATGGTCTAACATGAAAACAAACCATTCAGAGCACCTCACGAAGATTTGTTGTGAGTATAAGGTCGATCGCTTCTGTGGTTCAGCCGTGATGCTGCGACATACATACGCACAAACGTTTTTATATATTAAGATATGAAAATGAAAATAAAATTATATAAACAAAACTTTTTAAAAATAAGCTTTAATTTATATAATGTACTAAAAAGTAGAAAATAAATTGTTTCCAAGTCACCTGTATCTTACTATTAATAAAAGCTTGGGGCGCTCACGTGTTCAAAATTTGTCATCCAGTTAACAATTTATTTTCTTCTTTTTAGTACATTAAATAAATTAAAGCTTATTTTTAAATAGTTTTTTTTATATAATTTTATTTTCTACTTTTTCGTCTTCCATAAATTCAATTTTAGAGCTCTGAAAATTTTCACAAAAAGAATTTAAAACTTGCAGAGCAGTACACAATATTTAGGGTATTCAACGACCCACAAACGATACCACCTGTCACGAACGATAAAGTTCTCATAGCCGCGCATGGTATTAAGAACCACAAATCGCCTGGCCTGAACGGCATCCCAAACGTGGTGGCAATGATGATAAAAGCAGACATTTTCAGCGCACTTTACACAACGTGCCTAATGGAAGGAGTATTTCCAAGAATCTGGAAACGCCAACGACTTGTGCTCATCCCTAAAGCGCCAATCAGTCACCGCGTATCGTATTTAATCGGATCGCAGACAAAACCTACCCTACCCGAGCTCATACATGCGTTCGCTCATCGCGTATTTATTCGGAGCGTAAAGCGCCAATCAGTCACCGCGTATCGTACTTAATCGGATCGCAGACAAAACCTACCCTACCCGAGCTCATACATGCGTTCGCTCATCGCGTATTTATTCGGAGCGTAACGCAGAAATTATAATCCAAATTGGTATTTCTCACACGTTTACGTCTGCTCTGATGCTCAGAGAGGATGAGAGAATGACATTGCTTTGTACTAAAAACAGTGCTGCCACTGCTCTTCGATTTTAATTTAGAACTAAAACCGGATTATTATTGCTATAATTAATTCTTAAAAGTAAACCACAATAAATATATCTAAAAATTTAGATAATTCTGTGTCATAGATTTTATAAAGAATGTAAAATTTAACCTCAAAAGCAAAATGAACAGCGTGCTTACTTTGTGCACGAAACTATATGGCAGCACGGCAGCAATAACCAAGACAGAAACCTGCAAAAGAGCGATAGCTGCGATACGATTTTCACTGAACGACCCAAATTTTGCCGTTACGATTAATTACGCTTAAAAAAGATACGTGGTGACTGATTGGCGCTTAAGGGTAATAAGCCGTCAGGAGAACCGTCATCGTACCGGCCCCTATGTATGCTGGATACAGCTGAAAAACCTTCGGAAAAATAATCTGTTCCCGACTTGAAAAATACACGGAGAGCACCACCGGGCTATCGAAATGGCAGTATGGATTCCGGAAGAAGCGAAGCACAGCGGACGCTGTTACTGCTGTCTACGGAAAGCACTAGAAGGCACGCGCTGGAAGGGAGGAAAAAAGCAGTACTGTGCAGTGGTCACACTAGACGTGAAGAACGCATTCAACTCAGCCAGTTGGAGCCAAATACTCGACGCATTGAGCAGTTTTAATGTTTCAATGTACATACTTGACAAAAATGGTTTCAAACTACTTTAGCCAGAGACTGCTACTGTACGACACTGAAGAGGGCCCAAAAGCACACGAAGTTACACGAGGAGTTCCGCAAGGGTCGGTTCTTGGACCACTCCTATGGAATGTAATGTGCAACGGAGTGTTACAGATCCAAAAGCCAGAAGGAGTAGAAGTCGTTGGCTATGCCGACGACATTGTTGTAGTGGTAGTTGCAAAAACGCTGGAGGAAGTGACGCATCGCTGCAACACAACGATTGCAAATATTAAGGTGTGGCTGCATGATGCAAATCTTGCGCTTGCAGACCACAAGACGGAATCAGTCTTGATGAGCATCCGGAAGAGGGTGGAGAGCATAGCAATACGCGTAGGCAACCACATTATACAGTCGGATCCGCACATAACATACCTGGGCGTGCTTCTGGACCACAGAAAAAATTTCAATGATCTGCAATACACAAGCGCAAAAGTCGCACGAGCAGGCGCCGCACTCAGCCGACTAATGCCTAACATCGGAAGCCTACGGCAACCTACGAGGATGCTTCTAGCTGCAGTAAGCAAATCGGTACTTATGTACGCTGCAAAGGTCTGGGCGGATGCCACAGCAAACAATTCGTATGTACGGATAATGAAGTCGGAACATAGGCGAATAAACTTGCGAGTATGCTCCGCGTTCAGAACCGTCTCGGAGGAAGCTGCAGGAGTCATAACAGTACGCATGCCAATTGATCTGGCTGCCAGGGAAGCTGCTGCGCTATGAAGGACCACAGACGAGGATCCAGCAAGGGTACGGCAAAAAAGAATCGACAGCTGGCATGAAACATAGCGTAACTCCAATAAAGGTAGGTGGACCCATAAGCTCATCCCATTGATTCAACCGTGGGTGCAAAGAAAGCATGGCGATGTCAACTTCCACGTTACCCAATTTCTACTACTGCGTCGATAGCATGGAGAATGCAGAACATGTTCTTCTGAACTGCGTAAGATTCGCAGATACGAGGCGAGCCATAGAGAACTACGCCGGAAGGCCAAATAACCCGACAGAGCTAGTGAACAAAATGATTGAATCGCGAGAAGCGTGAGACGCAATAACCTTTGCAATTACAACCATCTTACAACGCATGCGCCAAGACGAGCAATAGACGAGAGTGACCGGCGAACTACTGGCCCGTAAGACTTAGCTGACAACAGAGCCTTGTGAAGTAAGACCTTAACTGATAGTGCCATAAGGACCCACAGGCTAGCGGCGGATAGGGAGGTGTTTTTAGTACGTTGGCGCGAGGCGTCGAAAAAAACACGCGAATCGTGCATGCTGGTAGCTCCGGGCTATCAGTACTTTTGAAGATTTTCACCTCCCTGCGCATCGAAAAAAAAAATATACTAAAATTTCACTTTTTGAAATTATTCAAATAAATTTAAATAAAAAGCAACATCTTCACTAAAGCCGTCACGCTTGCAAAAATCTTTCTTTAAAGTGGCAAAATCCTAAATACTCCGTCAAACAAAGTCGGTTTTCTTTACTAACGGAAAAAAATTCTGGATTTTCTGAGAAATGTATGCCTCAAAAAATCGAACAATCTTTGCTTTGCACTACCTTGGGATCAGGGACTGTATCTAAGTATGTAGCTGGAAATGTATACCATATCTTCAAACGGCAACTAAACTATTTCTGTAGAATCAACCTGGATGCGGCGCACAGTGGCTCGATTTGTCTTCTCACGTTGCAAAAATCATAACTTTTGAACGGATAAAGATATCGGAATAATTTTTTTTGCATTCTACAGAAAATTGTTCTACAGCTTTATTGACGCCGAAATTTGTTTGTGTGGATATACAGGGTGTGACGGAATCTGTTGTTAGGGTGCGCCTTTTTGCAGGTGGAAGAAATCGCACATTTTATATAACAAATTATGCGGAAATATTTCAAATTTAGAAAGATTTTGCATTTATAATGGCAAAACTATATACAGGGTGTCATATGGTTAACATATAATGTAGAGAAGTGAAGTTCTTAAGATCGTAGAAAATCTTGATTATTTACGAGATGTCAAAAATTCAAAAGGGATCAAGTAAGTTAAACTATTTTAGGGTTCCGTTCCCCTAAAAGGGAAAAAACGGGAACACTTATAAGGTCACTTTTGTTTTGGGAGTGTGTATATAAAACGACCTTTTTTTCATCGTAGAAACCTGAAATTTGGCACGGTGTTAGGTCTTAATAATCTTAACATATTTTCTAAAAATATTTTTTATAATTTTTAAAGGTTTTCGGGTCGGACAAAAAAAATCAAAAATATTTTTAAATCGTATCGTGTGGGGTATCGTTAGAAAGGGCTACATCCATAGATTATAGAATGTATTTTTTTTCAATTTTATGTAAACGGGTTAGGAAGATATAAGAGAAAAACCGACCTGTCCCCACATGATCCAATACGCTCAGGACATTTCTCAAGCTAAAATTTTGATAAAATCGGAGTAACTAGGTATTTTATCACGCATTACCGTAAGGGTGCAGCTTTTTTCGATTTTTTTATTTTTTTTTGTTTATATCGAGTGGGATATCATTAGAAAGGGCTACGTCCATGGATTCCAAATATATTTTTTTTATAATTTTCTGTGAAGTGGTTTCGAAGATATAGCACAAAATGTCGAAAAAATTACCATACCCCCTGGCTTTCTACATTTCTTACGCTAAAATTTTGATAAAATCAGAGTTAGTAGGTCTTTAGTCATAGATTACTGGAAAACTGCAGCTTTTTTCGATTTATTTGTTTTTCTATTTTTTTTAATTTTATTTAAGATTACCATAGTAAAAAATTTCCTTAGCGAAAAATTTTTGTTGTTTACATATTGTGGGGTCTCGTTAGAAAGGGCTACGTCCGTGGATTCCTAAAATGTTTTTTTTATAATTTTAGGTGAATTGGTTTCGAAGATGTAGGTCAAAATGTAAAAAATTTTATGGCCATACGGGCAAGGGGAAACTAATTTCGAACGATAAAAAGGGTATTTCTGCTACAGAACTCTCAGTGAGCGAGCCCGACTCGCACTTGACTGCTTTTTAAATATTTTAATAAAAGTTTTAAAAATTTATTTGATAAAATCCCTCCTAGTATCTTAATAATAACATTATTAAAGATTTTTTTTGACAGAATACAAGCATTAATAATGCTTCAAAAATATACATAAACCGTAATTTTCTTGAAAACAGTCATCAATATCGGAGTAATTATCTAAAAGACAAAATTTCTGGAGAGTAACATTTTTATAAGCTTTATATTAACTTCACTTTCCGCGGTATGTCTGTCAGCGGTATGTACATATGTCGTCAAATCTAGTAATCAATTTTTTCCCGACTACTTAGAGATCTGAAACTTTGCATACATGCGTAAACACCAAGACAATGCATGAATCAATCAATTTTATGGGCGTAGGATGAGGAGTGTGGCACTTTTTTATCAACTCCAGATTTGTGTATAACTTTAGAACTACACATCACACATCAATGAAACTCGGTAGGAACTTACTACATATCCATATCCTTCTACTGAGAAAATAAGACGGGCACTGGATAAGGGGGCGTGGCACCCCCCATACAAACAAAATTTTTGATCTCGATTAGCTTTGGAACTAAAGGTCGTGCAGCACTGAAATTCCGTATACAGTCGCCTCTTGGATGTATCGTCCCACTGGTAAAATTTTATGATCTTTATAAGCTTTATATTAACTTCACTTCAGGTATCTATCTATGTATGTATGTATGTCGTCAAATCTAGTAATAAATTTTTCACCCACTTCCCGACTACCTAGAGATCTGAAACTTTGCATACATGCGTAAACACCAAGACAATGCATGAATCAATCAATTTTATGGGCGTAGGATGAGGAGTGTGGCACTTTTTTATCAACTCCAGATTTGTGTATAACTTCAGAACTACACATCACATATCAATGAAACGAAATCGTTTATATAGAATAGCTTTGGATTTAAAAGTCGTGCAGCATTGAAATTTCGTATGCAGTCGCCTCTTGGATGCGTCGTCCCACTGGAAAAATTGTATGGGCGAAGGACAAGGGACGTGGCACTTTTCAAGCAACTACACACTTGGGCTTCAGTTTATAATTATAGGTACACCACACATCAATGAAACACGATAGGAACTTACTACATATCCGTGTCCTTCAACTCGCAAAATGGAACGGGCATTGGACAACGCCTATATAGTGGGCGGACCACGCCCATTTTCTTCTATGGCATCTAAGACCTATATATCAACTTGGGAACCGAATTTCATTCATTTATATTCGTAACTAGTCAATTGGGAGCCATTTTACCGGAAAAATTTTGCCGCCTATATAGCGGGCGGACCACGCCCATTTTTTCGTATGACATATATGACCGCCCCCTTAACTTGAATACCAAGTATTATTCTTTTCAATGCGTAATTAGACAAATTACAGAAATTTGATCGCAAAAAACCCGAGGTAGAGGGACTTATAGGTCCATTGGAGGCGTATCCTTCGACCGATTTGAATAATTTTAACACTTTCCCTAACCCGAGGTTCACTGTAACTGTGTACCAAATTTGGTCCAAATCGGACAACTCCTTCTTTCTTTTTTTGCGTACACGCAGACAGACAGACAGACAGACGGACGGACAGACGGACAACCGGAAATGGAAAGAGAAAGTGTTTCTGATCATTTCTATATACTTATGTCTATACCTAGGAAGGCTCCTTTAATGCGTTACAATTTTGGCACAAAGTTATTATACCCTATTACCATAGGTGTAGGGTATAAAAATAATACAAAATCTAAATTCACACTTACCTTTCATTATTGCAATCTATTTACAAAAAATAAATAAAACAAGTAAGGAAGTATCAGTCGGGTTTCACCGACAGAGTAATACCCTACACCATGTTCCCAAGGTGGGTGATAATTCACTGAAATTGTGGGTGCATTTGATTTAAAACCCACATAGTTGGCGAACCAGGCCCATTTTTGGCAGACTACAAGATATACCTAATAGGAATATACAAGCCAAATATTGATGCTCTGACAGGTGTACAACAGATGTTATCGGAATATTTATTTTACTGCCCCCATGGTGGGCGGACCATGCCCATTTTTGGAGAATTAGAAGATATTCATACCAGGAACGAAGTAACCTAATCTAGACGCTCTGGTGTATATATTATGGAAGTTAAGAGGATTTTTCGTTTATCGCTTATATAGTGGGCGGACCACGCCCATTTTCTTCTATGGTATCTAAGACCTATATATCAACTTGGGAACCGAATTTCATTCATTTATATTCGTAACTAGTCAATTGGGAGCCATTTTACCGGGAAAATTTTGCCGCCTATATAGTGGGCGGACCACGCCCATTTTTTCGTATAACATATATGACCGCCTCCTTAACTTGAATACCAAGTATTATTCTTTTCAATAGGTAATTAGACAAATTATAGCAATTTAATCGAAAAAAACCCGAGGTAGTGGGACTTACAGGCCCATTGTGGGCGTGTCCTTTAACCGATTTAACTAATTTTAACACTTTACCTAACCCGAGGTTCACTGTGACTGTTTACCAAATTTGGTCCAAATCGGACAACTCCTTCTTTCTCTTTTTTGCGTACACGCAGACGGACGGACAGACAGACAGACGGACAGACAGACGGACAGACGGACAACCGGAAATGAAAAGAGAAAGGGTTTCTGATCATTTCTATATACTTATGTATATACCTAGGAAGGCTCCTTTAATGCGTTACAATTTTGGCACAAAGTTATTATACCCTATTACCATAGGTGTAGCGTATAAAAACGAGATAATGTGATTTTTTTTAAAGTGGGCGTGGCAGGAGGCTGATTCAAAAAAGTTGTAATTGTTAACTATAACGACATGAATGGAAGTCGTACACCAAATTTCAACTTTCTAGCTCAAAATTTAAGGTTCAATTTTTGTTAAATGCAGTCGGACGGACATAGCTGATCTATAGATCTCTCGATAGAAATCGCTCTAGCTCAAAAATAGGAAATATTCTTAGAAATAATCAGTATTTAGTCTCCTGGTAAGCATAGTCTGAAGAAATTTGAAGTTTTTTTTAAACTCAACGCAAAGTTCAAAATCAATGGTAACAAGTAAGGAAGTATCAGTCGGGTTTCACCGACAGAGTAATACCCTACACCATGTTCCCAAGGTGGGTGATAATTCACTGAAATTGTGGGTGCATTTGATTTACAACCTACATAGTGGGCGGACCACGCCCATTTTTGGCAAACTACAAGATATACCTAATAGGACTATACATGCCAAATATTGATGCTCTGGCGGGTGTACAACAGATGTTATCGGCATATTTATTTTACTGCCCCCATGGTGGGCGGACCACACCCATTTCTGGAGAATTAAAAGATATTAATACCAGGAACGAAGTAACCAAATCTGGACTCTCTGGTGTATATATTATGGAAGTTAAGAGGATTTTTTGTTTATCGCCTATATAGTGGGCGGACCACGCCCATTTTTTCGTGAGATATAGAAGACCTTTCTCTTAACTTTAATACCAAGTATTATTCTTTTCCATGAGTAATTACACAAATTATAGCAATTTAATCGAAAAAAAACCCGAGGTAGTGGGACTTACAGGCTTATTGTGGGCGTGTCCTTTAACCGATATGACTAATTTTAACACTTTACCTAACCCGAGGTTCACTGTAACTGTGTACCAAATTTGGTCCAAATCGGACAACTCCTTCTTTCTTTTTTTTTGCGTACACGCAGACGGACGGACAGACAGACAGACGGACAGACAGACGGACAGACGGACAACCGGAAATGAAAAGAGAAAGTGTTTCTGATCATTTCTATATACTTATGTCTATACCTAGGAAGGCTCCTTTAATGCGTTACAATTTTGGCACAAAGTTATTATACCCTATTACCATAGGTGTAGGGTATAAAAAGGAGGTTATGAAAAATGCCATTTATAAACAAAAACAAAAATTTTTTTTTGATATATTAGGGGTATTCCCGATCCGGTGCAATTGGTCATGCAAAAGAGCGAATGCAAAATATTTTTCCACCTTTTGCATACACAACAACAAAACACACTGGTTTGCTTTTGCATTAAAGTCACAATTTTCCTAGACCAGAACCCATTGCGTTTAGTGGAAAATATTTGATGCAAAATATGAGCATAGTTGCCAGCTTGAAAAGTCCCACTTATCGGTGACCTAAGTTGCCAACAACGAGTATTAACAGCGACCAGCTGATCATTTTGATTTTGATTTCACTTTTTATTTCCAAAAATGGTGTCTTTAATATTTACGGGTGATTTCATTTGCTGCACTTTCAAATAAGAAGTCGCAAAATTGTTGTTTTTCGCTGTTTCGTATCATTTTATTAAACTCTCAAGTAAAACAGCTGTTTGACAAAAGCATCGGGAATACCCCTATTGTATTTGTTGAAATTGATGAATTTATTTAATTCTATTTCATAAATCTATTTTTTGTGCAGCAGTATCACAGTTTTTTTAACTCAAACATGAAATTATTTTCCCAAATTTCGTTTTTTTTTATGTGTTTGAAAAATCAGTCAACTTTAACCATCTCTACAGACCAAACTACTCATGCAAATAAGTTGAAATTTTCACTTTCTTAAAGTACAATCAATTTCCTATCCGATGCATGTAATAGTTTTGTTAAACCTTTCAACAAAAAAATTTATTTTTGCTATTTTTGCCACGTGATTCGGCCAAACGAGCCAGTGTGCGGCGTAGGGCCAGAATCGTAACTATCCCAATCAAATATGTACACATAATGTTTGTTTCCCTTAGCTACATAATTAGACAAGCAGGAACCATTAAACCGCTAAAATTCCGATTCATATATGCTTAGAGAAGGTTTGTAGGTGTGTCCTTCAACCGATTTGAATAATCTTGGCGCTTGATCTATGAAAAGAAACTGTCTAGGTAATAAATTTGGTTCAAATTGGACAATTGATTTATTCGCTGCTGCGGCACAGGCAGACTGAGATACAAATTGTTAAAAAAATAGTCATATCGATGTCATATTTGTAAAATAGATTTAAGAAATTTTAATATTGAATTCAAATGTGCAAAATTGGTTTTAGAAAGGTGCAATATGAATTCAGAATTCAGCTATTAATTTTCGGGAATAGTAAGTTTAGAAACAAGGAACTACAGGAGTTTTATTCTGGATTCAATTTAACAGTTTCTCAAAGATTGCCTATTTATAAAAACAGCAGTTTCTGATATCAATCTGAAAATATTGTAAGAATTTGTGTGCACATAATTTCATAAAACATAGGACAGCCGAATTGCCTCTTCTATGCGGGGGTGCTGCACTATCAAACCCCAATTTTGTCTTATTTGCAACCCTATTTGCTCATTTCTTTACTCCATGTTTTCCAACGATTCTGGCTCATGCTCACTTTCTAATGTGTATTTGTATTAAAATTTGCTGGAAACATTTCATAAACAACATAAAAATCCAGAAAACAGCAAAACAGGCAAAAAATGCTAACGCTTGAAGGAAACGGCAAAAAGGGTGCGAGAGCGAGACTCACAATTAAAAATCGATTTTCGATATATCATTTTTCATTTCGTGCATTTTTCCACTTTTCCGCATATTTTTGCTCAAGCTCGTTCGATCTTTCATTGGTTTTTTCTCGTTTCCTTCTTTGGCCAAACATCCCTCTAATATTTAAATTGCCAAAATATAAAAAATGACGATGATGAACGTTTTTTTCGTTGGTGTTGTTTTGCTTTGGATTTCCTTTTGATCGTTTTGCTGCTGCTGGCTGCTTCGGGAGAAGCTTCTCCCCCTATGCCTTAGTCTTAGCCTGCCTTGTTGCAGGACGAAATGCACTTTTTTATTTCATTTCAGTTTTTAATTTTTGTATGTCGATTTGTGTGTGCGCGCCGCTGCTGATGTGCTAAGGTTACGGTGTGGTGTGGTGCTGTGCGGTGCTGCAGCAGACTGTTAAAAAAAACAGCAACCCTAAAAAATTATAATATGTAATGTGCTCGTGTGGGGTGCTGCTGCTGGGGTGGTGTGTTATTGCACAGGGGGCACACGAGGCACCCAGCGAAAGCGCGCGCGTGTGTGAAGTAGTGTCACCAACACCGTCAACGCTGGCGTCACCACAACAACCCCTAAAAATAGGAAAATGGAAAAATAAAAATGCTGTAAAAAAGCAAAACGCAAAAAAAAACAAATTTCAAAAAAATCTTACAAGTGAACGAACGACTTGAATTCGTACGCCTCGGCCGTGTCTAATGTCAATCGTGCTCTTATTCGTGTGCGCTCACACAAACGCAAACACACACACTGGTGCAGGTGCAAAAGCGTGGCTAGGTACGCTTCTTCTTCTCTTCGGCAAGCGACTTATGCGCGATTAAAAGCATAAATTGATGTCGAAACTTTCTTTTTTATAGCCAAATAGACATCAGTCTATTGTGTCTTTTTTACTGAAATCTTTTCGATAGAGCTGCATTTTCGTCAGTCGGAGAGAGCTTATCTTAACCCTTTCATGCGCCAAACTTGTACAGGGCAGTTAGATTTTTTTAAGCACTTGTTTCTGACTTTATTGGGGTCAAATAAAAGAAAAAAAATTTTTTGGTAAAAATTTAATCGCTCCTACTAGTTTAAAAAAAATGTTGTACTCATACAACATGGTGCATTAACGAAGTAAAAAGAACATACTTTTTTGTGAAATGAAAACAGAACTTAGTTTTATTTAGTAAGCAATAAATGTAACAATATCTTTCAAATTATAATAGAATTGTATTATTTTACATGATAATCAGTAAAACAATTTATTTTAGGGGTAAAACATAGGGATAATTTACATTTAGTGCATATTACAGTTGTGAAACCAATTTTACAAAGTTTGTAACGCGACTGCGTTGCTTGTAAGATGGAAAACGGCCAATTCCATCGTACTGGACATCTTCAATTTGAATTGTATAAAGTACTCTACGCTTTGAAGATGTTGGAGTAGTTTGTGGAGAACTTGATGGACGGACACGTTTCCCTAGACTAAAAGTGTTTGTATGAATTAATCCAATCGCAATTTGTTTATAAAACTGTATTAGAGTTAGCGTTTCTTTTTCATTGACTTTAGTAAGCTCACAATGCCGTCTATATATAAGCCAGCTATTCGTAACTGAGGAGTAAAGCACCCAAAAGAAAATATAATATATTTTCGGGATCGATGGTTCTATAGGATACAACTCACAGAGCATATCTACTAAGTGCGCTCCTCCCATAAAGCGATTGTATTGTTGAACAATGTTTGACAATGATACTTCAATAAACTTTTTATCCTTTTGACTCCATCGGCGACACGAAGATAGTGGTTTAATACCATAATCCGTCGACAAAAGTTTTAATTTGTTTTCATACCATTTTTCAGCTATTAGGTCATAATTTGAATTTTTTTGTTAATTTCGATAGAATAATTTTATTCAGACTGACTTCCGAAAGAGACATGACAATAGCTGTCTATTTCTGTTCTGAAACAAAGCGATTTCAAGTGTACAACAACAAATAATTAGAATTGTTGCTCCCATGGGCAGTTCATATAGCTATTCCGGTTTTTGCCAGAAAACGTAATCAGTGACTTTTAATGTGAATTTTAATAGTTAACAAGTAAGGAAGTATCAGTCGGGTTTCACCGACAGAGTAATACCCTACACCATGTTCCCAAGTAGGGTGATAATTCACTGAAATTGTGGGTGCATTTGATTTACAACCCACATAGTGGGCGGACCACGCCCATTTTTGGCAGACTTCAAGATATACCTAATAGGACTATACATGCCAAATATTGATGCTCTGACGGGTGTACAATAGATGTTATCGGCATATATATTTTACTGCCCCCATGGTGGGCGGACCACGCCCATTTCTGGAGAATTAGAAGACATTCCTACCAGGAACGAAGTAACACAAGTAAGGAAGTATCAGTCGGGTTTCACCGACAGAGTAATACCCTACACCATGTTCCCAAGTAGGGTGATAATTCACTGAAATTGTGGGTGCATTTGATTTACAACCTACATAGTGGGCGGACCACGCCCATTTTTGGCAGACTACAAGATGTAATAGGACTATATATGCCAAATATTGATGCTCTGACGGGTGTACAATAGATGTTATCGGCATATATATTTTACTGCCCCCATGGTGGGCGGACCACGCCCATTTCTGGAGAATTAGAAGACATTCCTACCAGGAACGAAGTAACACAAGTAAGGAAGTATCAGTCGGGTTTCACCGACAGAGTAATACCCTACACCATGTTCCCAAGTGGGGTGATAATTCACTGAAATTGTGGGTGCATTTGATTTACAACCTACATAGTGGGCGGACCACGCCCATTTTTGGCAGACTACAAGATATACCTAATAGGACTATACATGACAAATATTGATGCTCTGGCAGGTGTACAACAGATGTTATCGGTATATTTATTTTACTGCCCCCATGGTGGGTGGACCATGCCCATTTTTGGAGAATTAAAAGATATTCTTACCAGGAACGAAGTAACCAAATCTAGACGCTCTGGTGTATATATTATGGAAGTTAAGAGGGTTTTTCGTTTATCGCCTATATAGTGGGCGCACCACGCCCATTTTCTTGTATGGCATCTAAGACCTATATATCAACTTGGGAACCGAATTTCATTCATTTATATTCGTAACTAGTCAATTGGTAACCATTTTACCGAAAAAATTTTGCCGGCTATATAGTGGGCGGATCACGCCCATTTTTTCCTGAGATATAGAAGACCTACCTCTTAACTTGAATACCAAGTATTAATCTTTTCCATGAGTAATTACACAAATTATAGCCATTTTACCGAAAAAAACCCGAGGTAGTGGGACTTACAGGCCCATTGTGGGCGTGTCCTTTAACCGATTTGACTAATTTTAACACTTTACCTAACCCGAGGTTCACTGTAAGTGTGTACCAAATTTGGTCCAAATCGGACAACTCCTTCTCTCTTTTTTTTGCATACACGCAGACGGACAGACGGACAGACAGACGGACAGACGGACAGACGGACAACCGGAAATGAAAAGAGAAAGTGTTTCTGATCATTTCTATATACTTATGTCTATACCTAGGAAGGCTCCTTTAATGCGTTACAATTTTGGCACAAAGTTATTATACCCTATTACCATAGGTGTAGGGTATAAAAATGGGCGTGGTCCGCCCACTATATAGACGGTAAGAGGAAAATCCTTATAACTTCCATAATATATACACCAGTCTGTCCATATTTGGTCACTTCATTGCTGGTAAGAACACCTTTTAATTCTCCGCCCACTCAGTTCCTTGGTGTAGGGTATTCCTCTGTCGGTGAAACCCGACTTACTTACTTGTTTCATATGACATAGAAGACCAAACCCTCAACTTGAACACTAAGTATTATTATTTTTTCCAATGAGTAATTAAAACAAGTAAGGAAGTATCAGTCGGGTTTCACCGACAGAGTAATACCCTACACCATGTTCCCAAGTAGGGTGATAATTCACTGAAATTGTGGGTGCATTTGATTTAAAACCCACATAGTGGGCGGACCACGCCCATTTTTGGCAGACTACAAGATATACCTAATAGGACTATACAAGCCAAATATTCATGTTCTGACAGGTGTACAACAGATGTTATCGGCATATTTATTTTACTGCCCCCATGGTGGGCGGACCATGCCCATTTTTGGAGAATTAGAAGATATTCATACCAGGAACGAAGCAACCAAATCTAGACGCTCTGGTGTATATATTATGGAAGTTAAGAGGATTTTTCGTTTATCGCTTATATAGTGGGCGGACCACGCCCATTTTCTTCTATGGTATCTAAGACCTATATATCAACTTGGGAACCGAATTTCATTCATTTATATTCGTAACTAGTCAATTGGGAGCCATATTACCGGAAAAATTTTGCCACCTATATAGTGGGCGGACCACGCCCATTTTTTCGTATAACATATATGACCGCCCCCTTAACTTGAATACCAAGTATTATTCTTTTCAATAGGTAATTAGACAAATTATAGCAATTTAATCGAAAAAAACCCGAGGTAGTGGGACTTACAGGCCCATTGTGGGCGTGTCTTTTAACCGATTTGACTAATTTTAACAGTTTACCTAACCCGAGGTTCACTGTGACTGTGTACCAAATTTGGTCCAAATCGGACAACTCCTTCTTTCTCTTTTTTGCGTACACGCAGACGGACGGACAGACGGACAACCGGAAATCAAAAGAGAAAGTGATTCTGATCATTTCTATATACTTATGTCTATACCTAGGACCGCTCCTTTAATGCGTTACAATTTTGGCACAAAGTTATTATACCCTATTACCATAGGTGTAGGGTATAAAAACCCGAGGTAGTGGGACTTACAGGCCCATTCCGGGCTTGTCTTTTGACCGATTTGTATCTTGGACTGTATAAGTTAACACATGACTCCCTTCGTCGTCACGATGCCACAGAGCAGACGCTGGCTTAGCTTGAAGAGCGCGAGAACTGTCCACGGTACCGCTTTTCGGCGCTACAACAAAATTAACTGCGAGCTTACGGCAAGCGCTGAAGCAAGATCAATTGCGGACTTACAGGCAAGCGCTACAACAACAACAACAGCAACTGCAAGCGCTGAAACAAAAGCAATTGCAGACTTACCGGTGAGCGCTACAACAACAACAACTGCGAGCTTACGGGAAGCGCTGAAACAAGATCAATTGCGGACTTACAGGCAAGCGGTACAACAACAGCAACTGCAACTGCAAGCGTACCGGCGAGCGCTACAAGAACAGCAACTGCAACTGCAAGCGTACCGACAAGCGCTGAATCGAGAGCAACTGCATATTTACCGGTAAGCGCGAGCTGCAGCAACAGCAACAACACTGCCAGCAAATTGTGCCAAGCTTAGGGACCAACGTAGGTAGAGTTAAGTAGTTTTTCAGTTGGAATCAAGACATTGAATAAAAAACAGCGCATCGCGCTTAATTCAACTATAAAACAAAAGCACATAGTGCTAATCTTATAATTTATACCATGTTAGCTTCAAATCGAATCTTTTTCTCTTGCGACCAGGGACAGACAGACAACCGGAAATCAACACAGAAAGTGATTCTAAGCATTTCTATATACTTATGTCTATACCTAGGACGGCTCCTTTAATGCGTTACAATTTTCGCACAAAGTTATTATACCCTATTACCATAGGTGTAAGGCAGGTGTCGGCAACCCTTTGAGACAGAAGAGCCAAAATTTACAATTTACAAAATTTCCAAGTTTTTAAGAGCCACTAATATTTTTGTTTCAATATTATGGTATTTGATTAGGACTATGCATATAAATTTTATTTTTGTTTAAAAATAATAAGCTTTAAATGTGAGACCCGGTGCGAATGCAAATGCAAAATTTTACATTTTTATAATCGGGAACGACCGATTGCGAAATCCTTGCAAATGCTTTTGTCAAACAGCTGTTTTATTTGAGAGTTTAACCAAATGCCACGAAGGAGCGAAAAACAACAATTTTGCGATTTCTTAATCGAAAACGAAGCAAGTGAAATCATGGTTAAATATTTAAAACACCATTTTTAGAAATAAAAATAAAAATTATTAGCTGGTCGCTGTTAATGCTCCCAGTTGCCAACTTAGATCACCAATATATGGTCATAAGTTTGCATCAAATATTTTGCACTAAATGCAATGGATTTTGGTATAGGAAACTAGTGACTTTAATGCAAATGCAAACCAGTGTGTTTTGTTGTTCTGTATACAAAAGGTGAAAAAATATTTTGCATTTGCTCTTTTGCATGACCATTTGCACCGGATGGGAATAGTCCTATAAAAGAATTTTAGCTTGCTCTGCCAGAATAATACGCATAAATATGAGCGTTTGGCTTGCATGCCTTTTGAAAGTTTTGTTAAATATTACTCATAACTTGTTCTTTTCAGTTTCAAGCACGCCTCTGTATTTTTATTTGTTAGTTGGCTTCTTACTTTACTTTTGATTATATTCATGGAAGATAACAATATAACGCTTGCTCTTACGAATATGTTGATCCGAAGATCGTCAGCACCTTAACTCGTGACATTTCTTTTAGACCGGTCCTCTGGTGCAGCGTGACGTGCAGGCTTTTCTGGACCCCAAACTCTTCTAACTTGCTCGTAAGTCCTGTGAACTTGCCACTCCACAAATGTTCGGTTTTCAAATCCAGCAATTGATTTTGAAGCAATAATTCCAAATGACTCAATGTTTTGATGAGAGGAATTACTATGCTCAAATCTCTCAGCGAATCCATCCTTCAATTTGTTTATAGCCATGCTGAAGTAATTCAGTAATTGGTAGTAGTGACTAGTGACGGCGGCAGTCAGTAGTGGCAGACATGGAGTGCTCGCCACGAGGCTGGCCACAGCACGGCTTGATGCCCTAAATGTAGTAAATTTTTTTTGCAGTATAATATTTGTTTATGAGCTATGGAAATAAAATAAAATAATATAATTTTTAATATATGCACATGGAACTGGAGAGCCGCATTTTGACAGGAAAGAGCCGCATGCTGCTCGCGAGCCGCAGGTTGCCGACCCCTGGTGTAGGGTATAAAAAGTACTTCGCTCAAAACGGCAGCACTGAGCGCATCATGTGGGTTCTAGTAGTGCTTGCTCTCTTTTAAATGAGAGCGATGAGCTTTCTTTAGTTATTAAGTCTCCCTCTGTTATATCTCGTATGTTTTGCTGTTTGAGTCATAAATGCAATGTGAAAGGCAAAAGCGACACCCTTAGATTTTTTGCTGCTACATATTTACGCTAAAAAGTAAGAAGCAGCAGCATTGAAAGAGGCTGTGAATGAAAGAAGAGATTTTGCAGAGCACCACACTTTGTCGTATAAACAAAAAAAAATAAAAGAATAATACAAAAAAATTCTGATATAAAATGGAAAGAGAACGCGCGACGTACGAGAATAATAATTTATTTCATTTTGAGGCCCAACCAGGAGCACATCAGGAAGTTTGAGTGGAATAAGGCTTACAGACACACATGCGCATACATACACATAGATACGCACTACTCTAAGGTAAACACGAACATGCATGCATGCTTGATATAAAGCGCATAAAGAAGAAGCTGCAGATGGGAGAGGATGTGGGCAGTTATAAGGAAATTGCATATGTACATCTTCCCCTTCCGAAATAACAAGCACACAAAATCTTGACATTATTTTAGTATATTCTTGACAAGTCATCAATTGCACTATTGAATTAATTTTGTAAATAGCGGGTTTTTGGAACAGCAATTCATAGTGCCGGAATTCTTCGGAATAACGTCATCTACGTATAGCTGGCAATATATGTACATATATGCATACATCCATACTTACATATGTACATCCG
Source organism: Neria commutata (assembly GCA_963457695.1). Taxonomy (NCBI): domain Eukaryota; kingdom Metazoa; phylum Arthropoda; class Insecta; order Diptera; family Micropezidae; genus Neria; species Neria commutata. Next base: position 1,923,181 of record OY735250.1, read on the forward strand.
TAATTACTCATTTGCGTATATGACTATTACAACATATTGCAGGTCTCGGCCTACATACGTATAAGATTTGCCCTGATTTAAACACGCCTTTTTCAGTCCCGCTGGTTCTAAGGTTAGCTAGGGTTTCTTCCACTTTTTCCTTCTGCCGGAGATTTTCCCTTCCTCTCTTGTGGCGGGCCTCAACTTTGGCATTGTCGTTCACATGCTGGACGTGTTCGAGCAAGCGGAGCCGCTGGTTTTGGACATACAGCTCGTGCTTCGTTCTAATACGATAGTCGCCGCCAATGCGAATTGTGCCAAAGATCTTTCCTCTCGAACACCCCAAGAGCAGCTTTATCGGCTTGTGTTAGTGTTCTTGCTTTGGGGCCAGAGAAAAGCACGGGCAGGATGAAAGCCTAGTAAATTGTAAATTATGTCGACAATACAATTAAAAATAACTAAATAACTGGATGGCATGAGCATGCTGTCTGGTATCTTAGTTGCGCACCTCGAACTCCGGCGCAGATATGAAGTTTTCTTTCCTATAACTATGTAATACCTGGTAGATATGTATGTAGGCTCGGGAGCCGGCGTATATGTTAAGGAGAACAGCATAAGACTTCACTTTCCATTAGAATATCACGCATCTGTATTTCAGGCGGAGGTTTTTGCTATCCTAAAGGCCATGGACTTTGCATGCCATCATCCGAACGGGATTGATAAGTTTTATTTTCATGGCAAAGAATAGTCTCGGAGAGTTGCCATTTCCTCGGGAAAGATGGCGCCGCGCGAAGAAACAATATGAAAAGAAAAAATTTTTCATTTAAATGGTATGCGTCTGCTGGGTTTCGAACGAGCGACCTCTCGCATCAGAAACCAAGCAATTATCCACTATCATTTGGTTCGTGACACGTGATAGTGCTTAGTGCTTAATCAGAACTTCTTACGTTTCTTTGTTCAGATCAGCGACATAATTTTTCGACAGCTAACAAATAACAGAAAGGGTTAGTTGAAAATATTGCTTCTTTTACGACTCTTTTCTTTTATGCCAGGAATCCCGCATCGAAAGAGTATACAAATTCTTTAAAATACTAAAAATAAATTGATATACATATGTATTAATTAACAGTTTGTCTGAAAAATTACAGTTTGTCTAAAAAACTGAACAAAGCGAACAACGTAAAATGTATGTAGATATTACCATTGCAGATAATATCGAAACTTTTCCGAATCTTCAAAACACGATATATACTGGCTTATAAATTTTCAATCCCGAAAATCCATTAATTAGAATCCCTATTACGTGGACATTCTATTGCAGTTACATATTTATAAGTGGAATAGGAAATAAGCATATCGCTTCGCTGATTCAATTGGAAATTGAATTTTTTATGAAATACATTTTATGACAATCAATAAAAAAAAAGGTCCGTAGTCTCCGCCTTCAACAAATTTTAGAAAATGCGTTTCCTTTAATAAACATTTTATAAGCTTTATATTAGGTTCACTTCAGGTATGTCAGCGGTATGTCGTCAAATCTAGTAATCAATTTTTCACCCACTTCCAGACTACTTAGAGATCTGAAACTTTGCATACATGCGTAAACAGGAGCACAATACATGAATCAATCAATTTTATGGGCCTAGGATAAGGGGCGTGGCACTTTTTTATCAACTCCAGATTTGTGTATAACTTTAGAACTACGCATCACACATCAATGAAACTCGGTAGAAACTTACTACATATCCATATCCTTCCACTGAGAAAATAAGACGGGCAGTGGACAAGTGGGCATGGCACCGCCAATACAAACAAAATGGTTTATATAGAATAGCTTTGGAACTAAAAGCCGTGAAGCATTGAAATTTCGTATGCAGTCGCCTCTTGGATGTGTCGTCCTACTGGTAAAATTTTATGGGCGTAGGATAAGGGGCGTGGCGCTTTTCAAACATCTGATACTCATCGGGACATGCTGTCATTATGCAAATATGCATGCTTCCCATCGAATCAATATGAACTGTGATACAAGACTGACAAATCAAACACAGGTCAGTTAAGGAATCCCGATTTCGAGGTGAATGAGGAGATAGATAATCAGGCTTTGTTTTTGCTCGAAGATATGTGTTACCTCTTGTGCACCAGTAATCAAGTTAGGAATGCCAACGCCATGTCGTGGAATGAACGGCGGTTTCAATCGAGAATTGAAACGTGAGCGTGAATACGATCGAGATGCATTGAACCAGTTAGTTTTAACGAATGTACCACTGCTGAACCCCCAACAGAAGGAAGTGAATGCAATTGCTGATGGAAATGGTGCCTTTTTTTCCTTTGAGAATTCTGATTTGATTTAAGATTCCAGAGCTTAAATTTGAATTTATGGGAGACTAAAAAGTAGAAAATAATATTATATAAAAAAAAAACTTTTTAAAATTAGCTTTAATTCATTTAATGTACTAAAAAGTAGAAAATAAATTGTTTCGAAGTCACCAGTATCTTACTATCAATAAAAGCTTGTGCGCTCAATATCCATATTCACACTTATCTTTCATTACTAGAATCTATTTGCAAAACTTAATTTAAATAAAATATTGTGGTAACTGGTTGACAAATATTGAACACATGAGCGCCCCAAGCTTTTATGGATAGTAAGATACTGGTGACTTCGAAACAATTTTTTTTCTACTTTTTAGTGCATTAAATGAATTAAAGCTTATTTTTAAAAAGTTTTTTTTTTATATAATATTACATATTTATTAAGAGCCCAATACAACTGGGTTAAATATGAGCCAGCACAATAGATCCAATCAGCGGTCGCGGTGCGCTTTTGTGCTTCTGAATTTTTAAGAAGAACACCGGAAGTAAACAATTTATCGTATATTGAAAATATTCAGCTAAATATGTTTGTTGGGTAGCTTATGCTTATGTGTGTGTGTGTATTTTTGCGCGGGATTGTGCCGTTTGTTTGGGTGGTCTGGTCAGGTCAGTCCCGTCAACCTGTCATTGCGCTGCTGTTGGCACACTGTGTTACGGCGGTTATCGCCTTTTCCGCACACGCGTTAGCAAATGTCCAGCCTCCACCCACTCAGAATGCTCAGCTGTCTGCCACTTGGTTGCACTGCCCGTCCGTTCGCCCGCCGACATAACATTGTTTGCTTGTCTGGCTGTGTGTCCGTTATGTATGTTAGTGCATGTGTGTGCGTGCCATATTAAGGCTTTCAAGTCCGGCATGTTGTGCCGTTTTTTCGTCCGTATTATCGGGGTTAAACTAAAGAGGAAACGGTTTATCCAATTCGAACAAAAAGAGCCATTGCACAGATAAATTGAGAACTCCTCTAGTGAACTCATGTTCTAAGATGCTGTATCCCTATAAAATACATACAAGCAGGCACACATGGAATATGTTTCTTAAGTTGAGGTGTCGCAAATTATTTTCTTTAAGTTTCAGCAGAGTATTAATATTTAATTTCTAAATAAACATATATGTATGTATGTTCATACCTATATAGAATATACTCCGAGAGTATTCTTGGCCATCAAAACAATGCTTCTCAACCCCGTTCGATTACGGCCACAGAATGTACACCCAACTCTCTTTTTACACGGAGGATGCGTTCCTTAGAAAAGCGTGCAAATGAAAATCGTGTAAAAAAATACATGCGACACATAGTAAATTTGGGGATATGTTCCACAAATTTTAAAAATCGTGTAAAATGGAAAATCTGTATATATTTTCCAAGAAAACCGTGCATAAAAAGATATAATGAAATCCAGAACAAAACACAAAACAATTAATTTTTATTTAAAAAAATTACTATGCAGTGATAAGTTCAACATATAAAAACTAAAATTAAAATTAGAAAAGAAAATCGATTTCGTAGCTATTCATCGCTACTTGATAACAAGCGTGCACGTTTATTACAAGCTGGACCAAAATTTCTTTCATCAGAAGATATATCAGATGCTTGCACAACTGTCGGGTTTGTTTCAAATGAAGAATTTCGTTCGTTATTAAAGGCCGTTGTGCATCTTTTTGTTGTCATAAAGTCTGTTATTAGCTTCTGTTTTTTTGGTTCTTTAAGCTCCTTATATAACTCTTGATATCCAGCTACACAAAACTGAAGATTGCGTTGAAATTTTAATTTTTTTTCTAAGATGGGATTTCGACTATAAGAGGTTGTTTTGGAACTGAGCGTAGATCCAGAAATTATTGATTGTCGAATGGAATCCTAATTTTTTCTGATTGTCCTTATAGTCGCTTCGTTCAAGCCAAAGGTTTTGCCAACAGTTGTGGGACCTTCACCTTTCTTTAGACAGTCTAAGATTTTTATTTTAGTTTCCAGAGAAATTGTTTGTCTCTTTGGAATGTTTTGTTTAGACATCTTTTTTATCGGGTTGTGTATAAACGAATTAATATTAAAATTACTTATAGAACTTTTCTATTCCGGATATTTAACAGGAATAATAATTTCTACTTCCATCAATCTGAACACTTAAACAAACAATGAAATGCTTTGTCCAATTTGAAGAACAAAGAGATAAAGAAAAACGTAAAGAGCAAAACTCGGGTATTCCCCCCAATTGTATTTTGTTTTCGTATACATTTACGAATTTGCTGCAAAAAAAGCTTAAAAAGTTTTTCGTTTGAATTCGTGCAACTTCAAAAAATGCGTGTAAAAAAAATTTTTTTCTTTGATTTGTAAACCGTGTTATTTCAAAATCGTGTAAAAAAAGACCGTGCAAAACGAGAGTTGAGTGTATATACATACATACGTACATATATGTATTCCAACGGGATTGACAAGCATTATTTTGATGATCAAGAATACTCTCGGAGAGTTGTCAACTACCTCACGAGAGATGGCGACGCTCGCAAAGAAACGAAGATGATATAATTCGATTGGAATTTGAACCAGCAACTCCACACATCAGGGACCTAGCACTTAACCTGACAACGGAAAATAATTGCATATACTTAGTGTTATTATGCATATTGTCAAATATGAACGTGCTATATTACACGCTGAACATGTTCATTGCCTGAAATATAGACACTTTATTTGCCAAACTATTTTCAAAAAGACTTAAATTATTTTGAATAGTTCAATAAGTGCACATATTAAGAAAGGGACACATTTACGGTATATGGAAGCAAATACGGAACGTTTGCGATTTTTAGTGTGCTTTTTTGAACAAAAGCCACTTTCCGGAATTCAGAATGTTGGCATTGAAGCCCTTTGAAAGTGGAATGTACGTGTAGTGTGCAGGTAAAGTGCTGGTCAATACGATTTGTGTCAAGGTTATGTTGGCCGTTGTCGGTACTTATAGCAAGAATAGCCGGCCAATTGGTGGCCGAAGTACGTAGTATATGTTCAAATACATACTAATATCACACTAAACAGACAGGCATATCCCAGCAAGCCGAAAGTTCAAATGTCTGTATGTAACAGCAGCATTCACAACTATTGCAAAACCAATTCTCACTTATGCGGCTCTAGCATGATGGCCAAAGGTGAAACAGAGAGCAGCCTTGTATGTGTGGGCATCACAGGTGCAATGAAGTCCTGCCCAACTGATGCGGAAGGGGTTCTAGTAGGCATCCCACCTCATACGAGTCTTATTAAAAGAGAGGCATGCCTCAGCGCCCTGAGAATACAAGGCATCACTGACTTTAAATGCGGTGATTTAAAGGGCCACAAGGTTCTCGCAATTTTATAAAAGACCCGATACTGAAAGTATCCGATACAATGCAATCGAAAATCAAGGACCTCCGCATCCTCGCAGTCTTTCTCACAGGGCAATGAAGCTGGGTTCATCCGACACGGATATGTGCCGACTATGCGAAACAGGGACTGAAACGTCTGAGCAGCATCTTATGTGATTGTCCCGCATCTGTAGGCTCAGATACATCCATCTAGGAGGCTACTCGGTGCCCCACGGAAAATATGGAACACCAAACCCAGTAAAGTGCAATATTTTATTAAGAGCCTAACACAACTGGGTTAAATACAGGCCTTCTAACAATATCAATATGTAACAGCAGCATCTGCTAATATCAAAGTTATGTACATATGTACATATATGAATTTCAGATCGAGCAGTTTTGTACGTTAATCTGCGCAGCTGGCAGCAATCATTTCATGAAATTGAAATTTTACAACTTATGAAATAAGAGCCAGTGTGCTTGGTCGCTGATGCGGGAAGCCTGGGTTCAAATCTCAGCCCGGGCACATAGCATCTAACACAAAGAGAATTTGTTTTCCGAATTTTTTCTTTGAGCGGCACCGCTTCACGCAATGAATTGGCAATTCTCCGAGAATATTATTTGCCATGAAAAGCTTCTCAACCTGTTCGGATTCAGCTATATGTGTGGGTCCCATTAATTTGTACCCACTAAACTATGATCCTTTCTTAACCAACAAGTGCTCTACATGTATAGGGGGCATCCCCTGACTGTCGGTTTATTAAAAAAAAAATAAAACAAGCACACACAAGTTAATGCGAGAAAGCTAGGCCTAACCCTATTTAAATATAAACATACAATCTATATCTCTATATCTTATATATAAATAAAATTATATAAAAAAAGACTTTTTAAAAATAAGCTTTAATTTATTTAATGTACTAAAAAGTAGAAAATAAATTGTTTCCAAGTCACCTGTATCCTACTATTAATAAAAGCTTTGGGCGCTCATGTGTTTAATATTTGTCAACCAGTCACCACAATATTTTATTTAAATTATTTTTTGCAAATAGATTCTAGTAATGAAAGATATTTTATTTATTTATTTAGGGCAACTGTGCCATATTACACCGATGTTTAAGAGTTTATGGTTTATGCTAATATCTAATTTAAGATTATTTACATTGATTAAAATTTACAAAGAGTTGAGTGAGTTTTATAAAGGTTTTGTGATGCTTAGATATCGTGTGTTAAATTTTGTTTGCTAATTGCTTCGTTAATTATTTTGATGGTATCCTTTTTCTGGCAGTCCAGCATGGAAGTAAGTGGATCGCTGCATTTTGAAACAGGGCAGTCCAACAACATGTGGCCAACTGTTAGGGGTATCGAACATAATGGGCATTGCAATGGGTCCGTTTTGTTGAAATAGTGCTTGGTGCTGAATATAGTAGTACCAAGCCGAATTCTGACTAGAGTGATGCATTGTTCTCTCGTAAAATTCGTATTGTAATTGGGCCTTGTTGGTTGTGAATTATGGGTCCTCAAGAAGCAATTTGAAGATCCCCAACATTCCGAAGTCTCCCTTTTCTTGATAGCCGCAAAGTGACATAGAATAATTGTGTCTATGCATGGGGTTTCAGCAACTAAGGGTAGGGATAACGCCTGCTTAGCAGCATTGTCCGCTAGTTCATTGCCAGGTATACCAGTGTGCCCCGGTATCCACATGATTTTTATTAGATTCTCAGCATTCAGGCCTCCATATATGTAGTTGTACGCGCTACCAGTGCCACTGGCCAAGGCCTTGAGGACACTAAGACTCTCTGAGCATATAAGGGTCTTCTTTTTCTGCATGGCTGCAAATTGAACCGCAAAATGTATTGCAGCTAACTCAGCATGAAATACCCCAGAGTGAAACGGCAATAGACCTTGCCTCAAAGTGGAGAAAGTTGTAGTTGTATGTTGACGAACAACTGCATACGAAGTTGCACCATCCAGATAGGAGCCATCAGTATAGAGTGTGATTTCTGGAGAAAATTTACAAGATGTTTCAGCATGGAGTTTCCTGAATACTACAGGATTTGTTGATTTTTTCATATGTTTGCACAGATTACAATATTGCAAGCAGGCGGATTGTTGTGTGACTGTATAGGTTTTACAGGGATCGGGATGTTATTTGCCCGCAAGAAGTTTATTGTTTTTCTGATTCCACAGCAGATCCTATCCGCCATGGGATTATTTACAGTGTCTTGTAAGTTTTGCCAGAAATCATCATGAAGTCCATGACTCGAAATTGTGAGTGATTTTGCACTTAGCCGGACTGAGCTTTTCTCTACCAACCATTTGAAGTCGTGTAGGCGAGCTTCAACTTGTAGGGCATCCTTAGGCGTTGCTGTGAGGATACCAGTCGCTGTTCTGAAACATTTTCTCATAGCCACATTCAATTTCTCAACATTGGTTGCCGTTGTCCATCCGTATATTGTTACGCAATGCTGAATTGTACCATAGGTTAGGGCTCTGCAGATACCAATGGCTGTATCAATATGTGGGCCCTTTTTCCTGGTGCAAATAACTTTCAAAATATTATTTATTTTTTTTAGTTTGCTAACTAAATATTTTGTTTGCTCATTCCACAGTAGAGTTTTGGTAAATATGACTCCTAAGATGCGCATTTGATTTTTAATGGGCATATTGTTTTCTCTTATATGAAGGGTAGTAGGGCAGCAGTGATGTTTTCTGCAGACATGTAGGACTTCCGCATTGTTAATGGGTGTGCTTGCTCCTCTGCTAATTGCCAATTGATTGATTTTTTTATCCAATGCGCGTAGATTGTTTGTGACTTGTAATGTTGAACCCGACGCAACCGCAAAAATGTTGTCAGCGTAGATGCTGAAAAAGTCAATACCCTTAGAATTTCTAAGGACTCTCACGAGAGAATTACAATATACGTTGAAGAGTACCACTGATAAAGGTGACCCTTGAGGCAAACCATTATCGAGGGGAAGTTTTTGTGATAGATGACCATCAACTCTAATGGTAATATGCCTGTTGGTAAGAAAGGACAAGATAATTTTGAGCAGTGCTTTTGGTAAACCCCAATCATGTAGCTCTTTTATGACATAGGTAGCAACCACCCTGTCAAACGCTTTCTCTAGATCTTCAGATAAAACCATGCTATGAGACCTTTTGCCAAGATTTTCTTTCAGATGGGATTCTAGCTGATGACATAAAGTGTGTGCTCCATGATTAGGTAGGAATGCGTGTTGTTCTGGTAGAAACTGATTTTTTGATGACATCCATATTCGTTTGGCTATGATTTTCTCCAAAATTTTTGAAAGAACTGGGAGTAGAGTTATGGGACGGTACGATTCGAGAAGATTTGGATTTTTGCTAGGTTTAAGGATCGGCAATAAAGTTCCACTTTTCCAATCATGGGGATAAATGCCAGTCGTTAGTATTGTGCTGTAGAGTTTGCAAAGTCGTGTTTTTAGCTGACCGGATGCATTTTTCACCATCGAGTTGGTGATTTTATCCGACGATGGACTGGTTCCTTTAGCATCTTGAAGAAGATCGTCTAATTCTAGTACCGTAACCTCATTGGTAAGTGTTGTAATTACCGGTGTAACATCAGGCAATGCATCAACGTCAATAATCAGTTTTTCGGATATAATGCTTTGGCAAAATGAGTTATTAGATCCAATGGAACTCCAAAATTTAGCAAAATTGTCAGCGATGTCTTTGGGATGGGTGATTACGTCGCTTTGTATAAATATAGCTAGAAAGTTTGTGGTTTTAGCCATTCTAATTTTATTGACTTTATTCCACAATAGCCTGTTGTCCATCCTGGGGTCTAAAGAGTTTAGAAAATTTTTCAAAGTATTGCGTTTAGCTTCTCTACACTCCCTCTTTACTTTAGCGCAAATATTTCTGTAGTGGAAGCAGGCGATCTGACTACGATCTCTCCTGAATATATTCCAAGCTTGATTTTTTTGACGAATAAGCTTTCCAATATCTGAATTAAACCATGCTGGACTGCTACGGTCTTGGAGATTTTTGGTTAGGGGCATAGACTCATTGGCGGATTTTCTTATAATACGTTTTATTTGAGCAGCCTCTTTATTTATATTAGTTGATTGGGTGAGCTCACTGCATAAGGCTAAAGTTTTCTCACAATATAATTGCCAATTGGCCTTATGGTCGTTGAATCTTGGAATTAATATTTTTTTATTTGTTGTCATACGATTGTAAATCAAAATAGGGAAATGATCGCAAGTTTCGGGCTGAGGAAGGCAGGACCATGTTAAGGTTGCCGCAAGGTCAGTAGTTGCAAGGGAGACGTCCACCACAGTAAAGGTGTTCCTTGTGCTGAGGAGTGTTGCCGAACCATCATTTAAAATTGCTAAATTTCGCTCATCTGCAAAATTCTCCCAAATAACCCCACTACGTGAGGTTGCATTGGAACCCCATAATGTATTTTGGGAATTTAGGTCGCCTAGAATGAGATGGTGTCCAGTGCTAAAAACGTGGAGGTCAGTAACGAGTTCAGGGGTCAGGTATACATCTCCTTCTTTGTAAACATTAGTGATATGTAGATCAGTTTTTCCTTTTATGCATATAGATTGGAATAAAAGGTTGTTTATAGATGTTATATGTTGTGTGACGTTTATATTGTTTTTAACCAACAAAGCGATTCCGGACTTGGCATAACTAAAATCCTTGTTATGTTGAAAAATATTATAAGAAGGTAGGTGCAATAAGTTCATATTTTTATTAACCATGTGTGTCTCCTGGATTGCAATAATGTCAGGTTTGTGTTTATAGACAAGATTTTCGAGGGCAAATTTATTGTTTATAAATCCCTGTATGTTCCATTGCAAAACCGTTAAATCTAGTCCGATATCCATAGTTGTATATATTATCAATAATTATATTATTTTATGTGGAACTGTTAGATGATTGGGCTTGAAACTTAACTTGTTTAATGTTTTTATTGTTCATGTCTTGAGAAGGTGGTGTTTTTTTTAAGTGTTGGCCGTCATGCGGACATTTAATTCCGGAGAATTCTCATACCTTTGAGTGTAGGATGAATTTTCTTTGCCGCTATCAGTCGAGGAAGATCTTATTTGCGAAGTAAATGCGATATCCATTTGATCCATTGTATTTGATTGCATTTCTGGAGTTTTGGGTTTTTCGGCTTCTTTTCGAAGGATTTCTGAATTTTTGGTAATTTTTGATGAGGATGTGTGGGTATTTTTTGTGATTTCTTTTTTTTGTACTGAAGTAATTTTTGGTTTAGACGCTGTAGTACTTATAAAATTGTTGTTGTATTCTTGATGTTTTTTGCTGATTGATTTGATGGTGGGGGTAAGCTGACCAGCTACCTGTTGAGTCGTATGTTTTTCTTCTAGAGTGGACGATGTTGTTGTATTTGTTGAGTTAGCTACAATTTGCGCCATAGTTGGTGTTGTCACAATTTTACGGAAGGGTTCAATCTTATAAGTTGCAGGGTTATTATTGTAGATTTCCCAGGCTTTACGAGCTGTGCATCTATATTCAATTTTTACTTTGTTGACTGCCTTGTGCTTAAGAAAGCTGGGACAAGCTGCATCAGATGATGTGTGTGAATCATTGTCACAGTTCACGCAAAAATTACGAATACATGTTTCATGAGAAGGTGTTAAAGCGCATGTTTTGCATAGTTCAATGTTGCGACACCAATTTTTGGTGTGTCCCAGCTTCTGACAATTGACACATCGCATTGGGTTCGGAATGGATTCTTATACAGTCACTCTTTCCCAGCCTAATTTGAGGTGTTCGGGGCGGCGATTAAGATCAAACGTAATAATTGCAGCGCCTGTAGGCACCAGCTTATCATCAACTTTTTTCATGATTTTTTTGATACCTATTACTTTTTGGGTGACTAGGGCCTGGAGTAGCTCCTCCTCTGGGATGTCGATAATTTTCCGCGAAAATATTCTGCCTTGTGTTGAGTTAAGGCTTGCATGGGATGTTATTTTAACAGGGACAGAGTCCACGTAGCTTACTTTGGTAAATTTCTCAACAGCTTTAGCATTTAGTGTTTTTAACAGCAGATCGCCCGATCTTAGCTCGGTGACTTCAGTGTAATCCCGTGAGATGTAATTTAGGCCTTTTTCTATTTGAAAACAAGTAAGGAAGTATCAGTCGGGTTTCACCGACAGAGTAATACCCTACACCATGTTCCCAAGTGGGGTGATAATTCACTGAAATTGTGGGTGCATTTGATTTACAACCTACATAGTGGGCGGACCACGCCCATTTTTGGCAGACTACAAGATATACCTAATAGGACTATACATGCCAAATATTGATGCTCTGACAGGTGTACACCAGATGTTATCGGCATATTTATTTTACTGCCCCCATGGTGGGCGGACCACGCCCATTTCTGGAGAATTAAAAGATATTCCTACCAGGAACGAAGTAACCAAATCTGGACTCTCTGGTGTATATATTATGGAAGAAAAGTTGTTTTTTTGTTTATCGCCTATATAGTGGGCGGACCACGCCCATTTTCTTGCATGGCATCTAAGACCTATATATCAACTTGGGAACAGAATTTCATTCATTTATATTCGTAACTAGTCAATTGGGAGCCATTTTATCGAAAAAATTTTGCCGGCTATATAGTGGGCGGACCACGCCCATTTTTTCGTATAACATATATGACCGCCCCCTTAACTTGAATACCAAGTATTATTCTTTTCAACGAGTAATTAGACAAATTACAGCAATTTAATCGCAAAAAACCCGAGGTAGTGGGACTTACAGACCCGTTGTGGGCGTGTCCTTCGACCGATTTGAATAATTTTAACACTTTACCTAACCCGAGGTTCACTGTAACTGTGTACCAAATTTGGTCCAAATCGGACAACTCCTTCTTTCTTTTTTTTGCGTACACGCAGACAGACAGACAGACGGACGGACAGACGGACAGACGGACAACCGGAAATGAAAAGAGAAAGTGTTTCTGATCATTTCTATATACTTATGTCTATACCTAGGAAGGCTCCTTTAATGCGTTACAATTTTGGCACAAAGTTATTATACCCTATTACCATAGGTGTAGGGTATAAACATTGTACGATGCAATAGGACGAACGCTTTCCTCAGATGAGTTTGATACAGCAGAAATAACGAGGTATCGTGGGATGTGATCATCATTTTGTTGGAGTTCAGGGAGCGGCACAAAGTCTCCAGCTCTGAAACGTTTTGCTTTTGTTTTTTGACTGTTGAGGCACTGATCCGGGTTTAGGTCCTTGAACCTGAACGGGGGTTAACCCCGTTCATTTTTGGCGGTTTTGCTGCGCCCAGCCAAATTTGATATGACCGAGTTCCTTAAGTTCTTTTTGATAACTTTTAGTTTGTAGAGGGTGAAATCAAAGCTTTATTCATTGCTTTATACAGTGAGAGGGTACACCTCGATCAAAAGAAAAAAAAGAATAATAAATTTAATTTAATTTTATTGAATTCTTTTGTAAATTTATTGTCTGGAAACAACCTGCCTGCTTGATGAAAAAAGCGAACTGAAAGATATTTTGAATATGGATATTGAGCGCACAAGCTTTTATTAATAGTAAGATACAGGTGACTTGGAGACAATTTATTTTCTACTTTTTAGTACATTAAATAAATTAAAGCTTATTTTTAAAAAGTTTTTTTTATATAATTTTATTTTCTACTTTTTAGTCTTCCATAAATTCAATTTTAGAGCTCTGAAATTTTTCGCAAAAAGAATTTAAAACTTGCAGTACACAATATTTAGGGTATTCACAGTGTTTCCTATCATCATATGTCATATCCTTAATTTAACAAATAATACGGCTGTGATCGACCCTAATATTCGTGGCATATTTGTGGCGCGATGAGTTGTTGTTGTTTTGCTTGCAAGGCGCGGCGAGTAAGTTCCTATCGTTTTTCATTGATGTGTGGTGTACCTATAATTATAAACTGAAACCCAAGTGTGTAGTTGCTTGAAAAGTGCCACGCCCCTTGTCCTACGCCCATACAATTTTACCAGTGGGACGACACATCCAAGAGGCGACTGCATACGAAATTTCAATGCTGCACGACCTTTAGTTCCAAAGCTAATCGAGATCAAAAATTTTGTTTGTTTGGGGGGTGCCACGCCCCCTTATCCTGTGCCCGTCTTATTTTCTCAGTAGAAGGATATGGATATGTTGTAAGTTCCTACCGAACTGTTCGAACAGTTCGGACTGACTTACCAAAGAGAAATGACAATACTTAGTTGTCTATTTCTGTTCTGAAACAAAGCAATTTTAAGTGCACAACAACAAAGAATTCGAATTATTGCTCACATGGGCAGGTCATATAGCTATTTCGGTTTTTGCCAGAAAACCTCATCAGTGACTTTTAATGTGAATTCTAATCATTTCTAAACGACTAATTACTCGAAATAGAAGCATTAATGGTAAAGTCTGTGAAACGTAGGAGTTGAACCATGAACCTATCACGTAGTAAGCGAATGTGCTAACCATCACACCATCGGACTGGACGACTCTGCGCTGACAAACATCACAGTTACCTGCTGTCTATATCAAACGCATAGTGTTTGTTGTTATTGTACACTGTCTAATGCAATTGTTTTTGCCTTACTTGAGAGCTCCGTCGGAGCACATACTTGAGGCAATTGAATGTATCAGTTTTTGTTTCTGTAAGAACATTTCTTCGTTTTTACATTATGTTTACTTTCTGATTTGGGTGTGTCCTCCCTATCATATTATACAAGTTTATGTTTATTCGGCAGCTTGAATGTTAGAAAGAATAGTTTTTATTTGGACTGACTTGCCAAAGAGAAATGACAATACTTAGTTGTCTATTTCTGTTCTGAAACAAAGCAATTTTAAGTGTACAACAACAAAGAATTAGAATTATTGCTCACATGGGCAGGTCATAATAGCTATATGATAATAGCCATAATAGCTATATGATAATAGCTATATGACCTGCCCATGTTAGCAATAATTCTAATTCTTTGTTGTTGTACACTTAAAATTGCTTTGTTTCAGAACAGAAATAGACAACTAAGTATTGTCATTTCTCTTTGGCAAGTCAGTCCGAATAAAAACTATTCAATATAGCTTATATTTATGACCGTTTTATTTCAAATGTTTTGAAGTAAAACTTTTTTTTAAATAAAACTTACTATGGACTAATCATCATTTTTTTACGCTGTAACAGGCAAGCCCGCCTAAAGGCGGGGTACAACTTTCTGCACCTGGAGGGATACCTATTGATTTTTTTTTAATCGGACTTCATATTCTTGTTTCTCACATATTAATTAGTATATGGTAATTTTTTCATCAAAAACAAAAATTGGCCGGTTAGAGGGTTAAGTTGAAAGAAAGTAGTTTACAAAATTTGAACCTAATAGCTGTTGTTAGAGTGCAAATATTCACGGAAACGTATTCTCTCTGTACTCAATTTTCATATTATTAAAAATATTCCTACCATTATTGAAATACATTTCAAAACAAATTTTGGAATTAAATAATTATTTTAGGCAGAACAACGTTTGCCGGGACAGCTAGTAATATATATATAATATAACATATTATGTATGTATATAAAACTACATAGCTGATCCAGCTAACGTTGTTCTGCCTAAAATAATTATTTTAATTACGAATTGTTGTAATAAGAATGAAATAAATCTCATTAAGATTTTCCGAAATAAAGCGACCCCAGGACGACCTAGCAAAAATAATCCGGAGCACCACACGAACATATGAGCCCAATTCACAATCTTGTGCAAATGGTCAGGGATTTTTGCAATTGCACATTTTGTAGCATAATTTTACTCTACACTAACAAAATATACAGATTTGCAATTGTGCAATCGTTGCAAAAAAACAACACCTAAAACCCGTAGTTTATATTTGCTCTGCGATTGCAACCCTGGCAGCAGATACAGAAAATTAAAAAATAAACGCAAAATCAGCAAAAATTGAAATCAAGGGAATAAAGCGGCACATAAAAAGAGAAAAGCCAAACAAAAAGTGGACTGAGCATGACGTTGGTGAAAAAATTGTTATTGAGTGAATTTTTGAACAGAAATTTTTCTTACCTTCGTTGAATAAAATTTTTTCAGCAGCTTGGTCTATTAAAGAGTCCACTAATTGTTCTTTAAAACTTGCTTTATGCATAACTCTTATGGAAGTCAACAATTTCAGTGGAATATAATTTTAGTTTTTGCGAATCAGCTGTTTTTGTGACAATCAGCTGTGAATTTTGTGTTTTGCAAAAAGTGATGCTAGCTAAACATAAAAACACTGTTCACTATTGACGGCAAATGTTTGCTATTGAGCACATTTGCAATCTGAAATGCACAAGATTGTGAATTGGGCTATGGTGTTAATATAAGGAGGATAACTTCAGTGGTACAGCCGTGATTGTCCGACATACTACATATCCATCTACGTTTTTATATTTTAAGATTATGAATCGAAGACCCATTTGGCGTGGTTCGCTCATTATATGTATAAGCGCCAAAATTTGTTTCCGGTAAAATGGCTCAATGCACTCATAATTTCATTTCTTTCAGTGGATTATCGCCCCACTCGGCTACTTGGTGTAAGGTATTACTCTGTCGGTGACATCAGACTTATGCTTCCTTAGTTGTTTACGTTTGCAAGACCGTGCTCAATTGAAATGTGCTCCTCGATGAGGAGCGTGCTCTCTGCTCCTGCTCCTGCGATGAAAATGGTCCACCTCATCAAGTGAACATGGTACTATTTGGTGACAATAACAATAGGCGTTATAATTTACCAAACTGCTCCGAAATTGTTTCTGTTTTTACGCGAGCGAGCCGTAGTTCAAAAAGGCGGTGCCTCACTCAAACTTTACACAGATTGTATGGCCCGTTAGTATCCCGAATATTCACTTTTATTTCCTAATGGGGAGCCGGGATACGGCGAATCTCTCTTACACCAAGAGGGTGTTAGAACTGAATATAGGTTGAAGTTAACACTCTTACAGATTGCTTCATATCGTATGGCAATTCGACATGTGTTCAGCCTGCTTCATAGATCTGGACAACATTGGCATCAATATTTAGTAGATTTAATTAAATTGTATTCAAAGCTGTGTCATAGGATGAAATTCGAGGGTTATTACTAGTTGACATCAATTTACTTCGGTTTTTGGGCAAGATGACATTTTGAATTTGGCTAATTTGGTATATCGATGGAATCGATGTGCGGCATGCCTAAAATGCGAATGGGTACTTATAAAAGATAACAGGCAACTACTTTCTGGAATGCGATCTTAAAGAACATGTGGACTTAACATGCTTAACTGTACCTCACAACTTAAAGGAAGTTAAGTTTTTGTCGAAGGATTCAAATGCATCAAATATTTGCGCTTACTGACAGGAGATGGTGTTAATTTTTTTATATAGGGTTTAGTTGTTGTTGCTGCTTGTTTGAAGTTTAATGCCACAGCAGCTACCACCACTACTTTTTTATCTGTTTCTCTCTGTGGCTCTTATGCGCAAAAGGGTTGCTACACTAAAATCCAACAACAACAAAGGGGTTACAAAATTGCACGATTTCACATTTTTCAAATTAGAAATTCCAAATTTCTAATCGCAATTCTCGATTACAACAACAACAACAAAAGCAATCTAAATGAAAGCACACTAGCATCGCATACATACCAAAAAGGAAGCAGCAGCACAAAGCCCGCACACATCCCTCCCTGCTGGAGGGCAGCAGCCCGACAACAACACGAGTGCAGAGAGGTAAAGCCGCTTTGGCTACCACCCTAGAGCTTGGCAAAAGGTTTGAGATACGTTACAAATCAATATGGAAATCAATATGCGATAGAGCGTAAAATAACAGCAACAAAATATAAATTAGAAAATGAACTTTGTGTGTTTGTGTGTATTTATGTAAGTATTGAGCAGGTTTGCCCCTGCAGGAAAAGTGTTAGTTCCTGAACTAGTTTTGGAAGTATGTAGTGTGTCTTGAGCAGTGAGTATTAGTTCCAGCTCCTCTGTGAAACACGCTAGTCACTTAAACACATACAGTCGAACTTCCATAACTCGAATTACTATTATAAAATAATATTATATAAAAAAAACTTTTTAAAAATAAGCTTTAATGTACTAAAAAGTAAAAAATTTATTTTTTCGAAGTCACCAGTATCTTACTATCAATAAAAGCTTGGGGCGCTCATGTGTTCAATATTTGTCAACCAGTTACCACAATATTTTATTTAAATTATGTTTTGCAAATAGATTCTAGTAATGAAAGATAAGTGTGAATATGGAATTGTTGTTGTTTTGCTTGCAAGGCGCGGCGAGCTCGGTCCATGCGCAAAACTCCCGTTGCTTTGGCGCGGTGAGTTGTTGCTATTTTGCCTGCAAGGCGCGGCGAGTAGGTTCCTATCGTTTTTCATTGATGTATGATGTGTAGTTCTAAAGTTATACACAAATCTGAAGTTGACAAAAAAAAAGTGCCACGGCCCTTATCCTACGCCCATACAATTTTACCAGTGGGACGACACATCCAAGAGGCGACTGCATACGGAATTTCAATGCTGCACGACTTTTAGTTCCAAAGCTATTCTGTATAAACGATTTTGTTTGTATGGGCGGTGCCACGCCGACTTGTCCACCGCCCGTCTTATTTTCCCAGTAGAAGGATATGGATATGTAGTAAGTTCCTACCGAGTTTCATTGATGTGTGATGTGTAGTTATAAAGTTATACATAAATCTGGAGTTCATGAAAAAGTGCTACGCCCCTTATCCTACGCCCATAAAATTTTACCAGTGGTACGACGCATCCAAGTGGCGACTGCATACGAAATTTCAATGCTGCACGACTTTTAGTTCCAGAGCTATTGTATATAAACGATTTTGTTTGTATGGACGGTGCCACGCCCACTTGTCCACTGCCCGTCTTATTTTCGCAGCAGAAGGATATGGATATGTAGTAAGTTCCTACCGAGTTTCATTGGTGTGTGATGTGTAGTTCTAAAGTTATACACAAATCTGGAGTTGATAAAAAAGTGCCACGCCCCTTATCCTACACCCATTAAATTTTACCAGTGGTACGACGCATCCAAGAGGCGACTGAATACGAAATTTCAATGCTGCACGAGCTTTAGTTCCAAAGCTAATCGAGATCAAAAATTTGGTTTGTATGGGCGGTGCCACGCCCCCTTATCCAGTTCCCGCCTTATTTTCTCAGTAGAAAGATATGGATATGTAGTAAGTTCCTACCGAGTTTCATTGATGTGTGATGTGTAGTTCTAAAGTTATACACAAATCTGGAGTTGATAAAAAAGTGCCACGCCCCTTATCCTACACCCATAAAATTTTACCAGTGGTACGACGCATCCAAGAGGCGACTGAATACGAAATTTCAATGCTGCACGAGCTTTAGTTCCAAAGCTAATCGAGATCAAAAATTTGGTTTGTATGGGCGGTGCCACGCCCCCTTATCCAGTGCCCGCCTTATTTTCTCAGTAGAAAGATATGGATATGTAGTAAGTTCCTACCGAGTTTCATTGATGTGTGATGTGTAGTTCTAAAGCCACGCCCCTTATCCTACGCCCATAAAATTTTACCAGTATGCCGACACATCCAAGAGGCGACTGCATACGAAATTTCAATGCTGCACGACCTTTAGTTCCAAAGCTAATCGAGATCAAAAATTTTTTTTGTATGGGGGGTGCCACGCCCCCTTATCCAGTGCCCGCCTTATTTTCTCAGTAGAATGATCTGGATATGTAGTAAGTTCCTACCGAGTTTCATTGATGTGTGATGTGTAGTTCTAAAGTTATACACGAATCTGGAGTTGATAAAAAAGTGCCACGCCCCTTATCCTACGCCCATAAAATTTTAACAGTGGGACGACACATCCAAGAGGCGACTGCATACGAAATTTCAATGCTGCACGACCTTTAGTTCCAAAGCAAATCGAGATCTAAAATTTTGTTTGTATGGGGGGTGCCACGCCCCTTATCCTACACCCATAAAATTTTACCAGTGGGACGACACATCCAAGAGGCGACTGCATACGAAATTTCAATGCTGCACGACCTTTAGTTCCAAAGCAAATCGAGATCAAAAATTTTGTTTGTATGGGGGGTGCCACTCCCCCTTATCCTACGCCCATAAAATTTTACCAGTGGGACGACACATCCAAGAGGCGACTGCATACGAAATTTCAATGCTGCACGACCTTTAGTTCCAAAGCAAATCGAGATCTAAAATTTTGTTTGTATGGGGGGTGCCACGCCCCTTATCCTACACCCATAAAATTTTACCAGTGGGACGACACATCCAAGAGGCGACTTTTTTTTTTTTTTTTTTTTTTTCATATTTATTATTGAATCTTCTAAATCTATAACTTAGAACTAACAATAAATGTTCATAGGTTTTACTCAAATACACAGTTATATACATAAATTTCCTAGAAACTCAATGCCATAGCCTTGAGTTTATATTGGTGTTAGCGAAGATAAAACTTAAAATCTAAATGGCTTTTAATTGCAGCACGTCCTTCCTCTTCAGGCGGGTGTGTCCTTGATGTTGTAATAGGCGCCTCGCTAGAGCATTGGGGTGCTTTTCTAACTTTGCTAAGTAAGATTCAGCAAGTCGAGAAACTTCTTCAGTTACATACGGGATATGTAAATCTCTGTGGATGTTAGCGTTTTTGATGTACCAAGGAGCACTGGTAATCATTCGCAGGATTTTTGACTGGGCTCTTTGCAGCTTTTCTACATTCGAGGGTGAAGCGGTACCCCAGAGTTGGATACCGTAGGTCCATATGGGCTTGATAATGACCTTGTAGAGTAAAGCCTTATAGTCCAGTTTGAGCTTGGACTGCCTGTTCAAAAGCCAATTTAGCTCGTTTATTTTGAGTTTGATCTGAATGATTTTTGCATTTATATGCTTTGCCCAAGTAAGTCTGCGATCTAAATGCATTCCGAGATATTTAGTTTCTGAAGCTTGAGGGATCGGCTTAGAGTTAATTTGCACGGGAGGACAAGAGCTCCTGCATAGAGTAAATGTGACGTGAACACATTTAGACTCATTGACTTTAATTCTCCAGCGGTCAAGCCATTCCTGAAGCATGTTGATATGTATTTGGAGAAGTTTTGACGCCTCTTTCGGATTTTTGTGAGTACATAATAAGGCTGTATCATCGGCAAAAGTATAGGTGACTGTGTTGGCGTCGGTTGGCATATCTGCAGTGAACAACGTGTAGAGAAGGGGGCCTAATACGCTACCTTGCGGTACTCCAGCTTTAATAGGGTATTCGGCTGAGATGAAGCCTTTATGTTTTACCACAAAGCGCCTACCTGAGAGATAGCTTTCGAGCAATGTGTAGATGTTAAAAGGTAACATACTTTTCAGTTTGTGCAAGATTCCTTCGTGCCAGACCTTATCAAACGCCTGAGTGATATCGAGAAAGACTGCGGAACAGTATTGCTTCTTTTCGAACGTTTCTTGTATAGTGTTTACAATGCGATGAACTTGTTCGATGGTGCTGTGTTTTTTTCTAAAACCAAACTGATGATTTGGTATGACATCATTGTGTTTAACGACGTTTTTAATACGCTTTATTAGCAAAATTTCAAAGAGTTTTGAAAATATTGATAGCAGGCTAATTGGTCTGTAGGAAGAGACGTTTGTTGGGTCCTTTCCAGGTTTCGGAATCATTGTAATTTGGGAAATTTTCCATGAGTGGGGAAAGTAGCCAAAGCGCATTATAGCATTAAAGATATGCAAGAGATGCATTACTGCTATAGATGGTAGCTCTTTTATCATTTGGCCTGTAATCAAATCACGCCCTGGAGATTTTTTGGCGTTGAGGTCTTTGATAGCGTTTATCAATTCCTTTTTGACAATCGATATACCATTGGCACTAGGGATAGGATCAACTGATGGTAGTGAACGTTCAGAACTGGCAAAATTTGGGGTGAAAACTTGCTCCAAATGATTTGCGAATGCTATTCCCTTATCTGCATCATTTCTTGCCCAGTCGCCGTTGGGAAGGCGTATTGGGGACTCCATTGGAATGGGTTTTTTCGAGTTTTTGGCCGTTCGCCATAGAGAATAGCTTGAGGCTTCTGTAGGACAGAGGGTCTCTACAAACTCGTGAAGCTCGGAGGTTTCCTTTTCCTTTAGGAGGTGTCGCAAATTTTTAGCACATTCGTTCAGTTTCTTCTTCAGAGAAGGCGATCTCTGCATTTGCCATTCTCTCCTGAGAGACCTTTTTTCGGAGAGCAGCTTTAGAATGTCTTTGGGAGTACGCTCTTGTCGGGTTTGAACTTTAGAAAGTGGTGTAGCAATTTTTACTGCTTGGGAAAGCAGTTGCGTGAGGTTGAATATAGCGGAGTTTATTTCCTGCTCAGACTTTAGGGAAGTCTTTATTTCAAGATGAGAGCTTATGAACATTTTATACTTGACCCAGTCTGTTCTCTTGTAGTCGAGATTACCTCCATAAGTTTTCTGATAAGAGTTTTCAGAGAAGATAGTAATTATAGTGGGAGTGTGATCAGAGGACAACTCCAGAGAGGAATGCACGAGAGATTGTACATTATTTAGACCTTTAGTGACGGCGAAGTCAATAAGATCTGGAATCTTTCGTCTGTCGGATGGCCAATATGTAGGCTTACCATTGGACAAGACGCTAAGTCCAAGAGCATTTATCACTGAGAAGAGCTTTCTGCCTTTGGGAGTAATCAAACGTGATCCCCAATGAGTATGTTTCGAATTAAAGTCTCCAGCAGCAATAAACTTAGCGTCGAGAGTACTAAAGAATTGTTTGTATTGCCACTCATCTATATTAAACCTGGGTGGGCAATAGATGGCTGAGACTGTCAAACCTTTTACATATTCTTCGAGCTGAATAGTCGTCGCCTGCAGATAATCGGTACAGTAGCCTTGCATTGGGAAATGCTTTATCCTATTCTTGATCAGAATGGCTGTACCACCACGTGCTTTGCCACCAGGGTGTTTGGTGTCATAAACTTTGTAACCATCTATCTTAAAACAGTTTTTCTGAGTAAGGTGAGTTTCAGAAATTAGCATCAAATCTATTGAGTTATCGTTGAGAAATAGTTTGAGCTCATTTTTGTGCTGACTTATGCCATTTGCATTCCAGTGACCGATTTTAAGTGCGTTCATGGTTTTGCTAAAAGAGATTGCAAAAGCAAGTTTTGATTTCGTATCATGTCTTGCATCATACTTTGCATTGAGCACATAAATTGAGTCATATTTGCGATAAACACTTGTAGTGTCTTTTCAAGAGTACTATCATCAGTTTTAGGGTTAACCGGGGGGGTACCTTTGAGAATATTTGCGTAGGACATATTTGAAGAGTGTGCTTCGTTAGCAGAGAATTCACGGGGAACTGTTGCGGGAGAAGCAGTTTCAACTTGTTTTGGCTGAGGCGCAAGTTTCTTTTTTAGATGCGAGTATACAGAGCAGCCTCTGTAATTTGCAGTGTGCTTTTCTCCACAGTTGCTGCATTTTTTTACACTGGAGTCGTCTTTGGGCTTCGTGCAGTTTTGTGACTCGTGGAGATCACCACAAACGACACATACACTGGGAAGTGTGCAGTATTTTCTAGTGTGCCCGAATTCTTGGCAGTTCAGGCATTGAACTGGTCCCATTCGCTTGCGGGGTTCTTCTACGGAGATTTTTCTATGTAGAAGATAGCGAAGGTTGTAAATTGGGTGAGATTCACCTTTTCTCAGAGTTGAGTCGACTGGCTGTAGCTCAACACGAAAGAGCGGCAGAGGAATTTTGTCTTTGTTGCGTATGTTGTACACAGTGTTTGTAGCAAATCCCTCTTGAGATAGGGCTTCTCTTATTTCGTTGACGTCAACGTTAGCTTCCATTCCTCTAAGGACAACAACAATGCCTTTGCTGCTTTTGAGCTGGTAGGTATAATAACTTTTTTTGTGAGTGTCAAAGAGCTCAACCACTTTACGATAGCTTGATTCGCTATATATTTGAATTTTAGTTTCATGTATTTTGCCTTTTAGTATTGGGCCAACATGGAAACTTTTATCGCCAATTAGAGAAGTCAGCGTTTTTAAAAGAGCGTCAGAGTTGCGCTCCCTTAAGTAAATGGGTGGGGGCTTTACCTGTTTAATAGCCTTCTGGGTAGAATTATCTTCGAAATTTGCAAGAGGTGCAAACCTGTTTGAAGAAAGTGGATTCTTCTCAGGAGCAGGATTATTCGACTTAATCTGCTTTGCCGATTTTTGCGTTGGTTTTTGGGGACTCAACTTACGCTTAACAACAATATAGCGATCCATTCCAGTTTGGATTGCCGAACCTTTTTCTTGGCTGACTGTATCATGCATGTTTTTTTCGCTGCCCACAACTCCACGCTTATTGTTGGAAGCTTGTGTAAGTACGGGAGAGCTGCACTGCATGCTCCACGGTAATGTGTTTACCGACCTAGAGTCAGCACTTATTGTACTCACGTTTTTGCGGCAGTTGTTACTTACTGTAACGGGATCAAGCTGAGAGACAGCGTCGGCAGAGCCAGAGAGGGAGAGCAGTTTATCTGGGTAGTCCGACAGTGAGAAACTGCGCTGCCTACCACTGCTGTCGAATCGCGATATTAAACTATGTTTATCACTTTGCGAGGGATCGCAACTGTTTTTCTTTATGTTCGCACTGTTATTATTGTTTTGCTGTGTTTGCGCATCGGGAAGCGCCTTCGTAGTTGTTGCTGCACTAGCTGAACGCGAGGTTGGCGACCGCAACATGTACTTCCACTTCTTTCCTCCTTTCTTTGTTATTTATGTTTTCGCAACTTTTCTTGTCTTGTTCCCAAAGTTATTTTAGTACTATTTCGTCGCTAAACGGAGAGCCGCGGAGAACACGTCTGCTCTGCGTGCGCGCACAATGCGAATATCGAAATTTCAATGCTGCATGACCTTTCGTTCCAAAGCTAATCGAGATCAAAAATTTTGTTTGTATGGGTGGTGCCACGCCCCCTTATCCAGTGCCCCCTTATTTTCTCAGTAGAAGGATATGGATATGTAGTAAGTTCCTACCGAGTTTCATTGATGTGTGATGTGTAGTTCTAAAGTTATACACAAATCTGGAGTTTTTAAAAAAGTGCCACGCCCCTTATCCTACGCCCATAAAATTGATTCATGTATTGGGCTCTAGATTAGGCATGTATGCAAAGTTTCAGATCTCTAAGTAGTCGGGAAGTGTGTGAAAAATTTATTACTAGATTCGACGACATACCGCGCAAAGTGAAGTTAATAGAAAGCTTATAAAAAGTACAAAAAATGAAAATACTAGCACTGCGGTTGAGGGTCGAAATCACAAAAAAAAAAGAAAAGTATCGTGCTAGTCAAATGCTTTAACCACTAGGCTATGGAAGGTATGCAATGGACGCTGCCAATTTTGTGTGTTTTGTATTTGGCTGATAAATTTAGAAAAATACAACTCTTTTTCGTAAGAACGTGACAGCTCATGTGGATCCCGGCGTTGGCTTCGTGTTCGCGTTGCGTTTGATCACGGGGATTTATACGGTAAGGCCCTTAATCAACTGTTGATTTTGCTGATACTCGCGTTATGAGCTTCTTTTTGTAACATTTTTCCAACATGTTTGCTAATTTAAATAAATGTAAAAATTCAAAAAAAAATAAGTTGAAACACTGCGGGGGCTCGAACCCACGGCCTATAAAGCTCGGTAAGCTCGAGCCTCTACCCCTCTACCCACTCAGCCACGAAATGAATTATTTTTCGTTCGATAGAATCGCACTTAAACGATCTCCCTATACACTAAAATCGCTGAAATCATGGTTTAACGGCCTTACCGTATAAATCACCGTGATCGAACGCAACGCGAACACGAAGCCAACGCCGGGATCAAAAAACGGCATTTTGTAAATCACGGCGTAATTGCGTTCGTTGTCTTACGGCATCACTTGAGCTGTCAAGTTCTTACGAAAAAGAGTTGTATTTTATAAGCTTTATATTAGGTTCACATCCGGTATGTATGTCGTCAAATCTAGTAATCAATTTTTCACCCACTTCCCGACTACTTAGAGATCTGAATCTTTGCATACATGCCTAATCTAGAGCCCAATACATGAATCAATAAATTTTATGGGCGTAGGATAAGGGGCGTGGCACTTTTTTATAAACTCCAGATTTGTGTATAACTTTAGAACTACACATCACACATCAATGAAACTCGGTAGGAACTTACTACATATCCCTATCCTTCTACTGAGAAAATAAGGGGAGCACTGGATAAGGGGGCGTGGCACCCCCCATACAAACAAAATTTTTGATCTCGATTAGCTTTGGAACTAAATGTCGTGCAGCATTGAAATTTCGTATGCAGTCGCCTCTTGGACGTGTTGTCCCACTGGTAAAATTTTATGGGCGTAGGATGAAAGGGCGTGGCACCCCCCATACAAACAAAATTTTTGATCTCGATTAGCTTTGGAACTAAAGGTCGTGCAGCATTGAAATTTCGTATGCAGTCGCCTCTTGGATGTGTTGTCCCACTGGTAAAATTTTATGGGCGTAGGATGAGGGGGCGTGGCACCCCCCATACAAACAAAATTTTTGATCTCGATTAGCTTTGGAACTAAAGGTCGTGCAGCATTGAAATTTCGTATGCAGTCGCCTCTTGGATGTGTTGTCCCACTGGTAAAATTTTATGGGCGTAGGATAAGGGGCGTGGCACTTTTTTATCAACTCCAGATTTGTGTATAACTTTAGAACTAAAAATCACACATCAATGAAACTCGGTAGGAACTTACTACATATCCATATCCTTCTACTGAGAAAATAAGGGGGCACTGGATAAGGGGGCGTGGCACCCCCATACAAACAAAATTTTTGATCTCGATTAGCTTTGGAACTAAAGGTCGTGCAGTATTGAAATTTCGTATGCAGTCGCCTCTTGGATGTGTTGTCCCACTGGTAAAATTTTATGGGCGTAGGATAAGGGGGCGTGGCACCCCCCATACAAACAAAATTTTTGATCTCGATTAGCTTTGGAACTAAAGGTCGTGCAGCATTGAAATTTCGTATGCAGTCGCCTCTTGGATGTGTTGTCCCACTGGTAAAATTTTATGGGCGTAGGATAAGGGGCGTGTGTATAACTTTAGAACTACAAATCACACATCAATGAAACTCGGTAGGAACTTACTACATATCCATATCCTTCTACTGAGAAAATAAGGCGGGCACTGGATAAGGGGGCGTGGCACCGCCCATACAAACAAAATCGTTTATATAGAATAGCTTTGGAACTAAAGGTCGTGCAGCATTGAAATTTCGTATGCAGTCGCCTCTTGGATGTGTCGTTCCACTGGAAAAATTTATGGGCGTAGGACAAGGGGCGTGGCACTTTTCAAGCAACTACACACTTGGGCTTCAGTTTATAATTATAGGTACACCACACATCAATGAAAAACGATAGGAACTTACTTGCCGCGCCCTGCTGGCAAAATAGCAACAACTCACCGCGTCACAAATATGCCACGAATATTAGGGTCGATCACAGCCGTATTATTTGTTAAATTGAGGATATGACGATAGGAGACACTGTGAATACCCTAAATATTGTGTACTGCTCTGCAAGTTTTAAATTCTTTTTGTGAAAAATTTCAGAGCTCTAAAATTGAATTTATGGAAGACTAAAAAGTAGAAAATAAAATTATATAAAAAAAAACTTTTTAAAAATAAGCTTTAATTTATTTAATGTACTAAAAAGTAGAAAATAAATGGTTTTTAAGTCACCTGTATCTTACTATCAATGAAAGCTTGTGCGCTCAATATCCATATTCAAAATATCTTTCATTACTAGAATCTATTTGCAAAAAATTATTTAAATAAAATATTGTGGTAACTGTTTGACAAATATTGAACACATGAGCGCCCCAAGCTTTTATGGATAGTAAGATACAGGTGACTTAAAAACCATTTATTTTCTACTTTTTAGTACATTAAATAAATTAAAGCTTATTTTTAAAAAGTTTTTTTTTATATAATTTTATTTCTTAATTTATCAGCCAAATACAAAACACACAAAATTTGCTGCATCCATTGCATACCTCCCATAGCCTATTGGTTAGAGCGTTCGGCTAGCACGCGAGAAGTTGCGAGTTCAACCCTCAACCGCGATGCATTTCTTTTTTTTTTTGTGATTTCGATCCTCAACTGCAGTGCTAGTATTTTCTTTTTTTTGTACTTTTTTCTTTAGTATTTGTCTTTAAGAAGTACTGCAATACTTATTATTTGCTTCTGCAGATTACCACAAATCAATTTTCACTCGAAATTACCAAAAATTTTGCGTTTAAAAAACTGAACGCGAGCACAAACCCAAGTGAACGATTTGACAGTTCAAGTGAGTGAATGCGCCGCGTTGCGTTTTACGCGGTACCGATTTTCATATGAAACTACGTAAGACAACGCGAGCAGTCACCGAGTGAGGTGATGCGTTTTAGAAAATACCAAATTAGTGAACGCAGGGTGAAGTGAGGCGTTGGGATTTACAAAATAAGCACCTAAAAGTTTCAGATGTCTAAGTAGTCGGGAAGTGGTGTAACGAGACGTTTCCCTCGTCGAGTCTCCGCACTGTGGCGGACGACAATTAAAGCCGGGGTATCCTCACCGGCTGTCCAGGGTTCGCTACAAAACAATTTATATTTGGAAAAAAAAGGAAAAGACCGGGCCTACTTTGCTCCGAGAATATTAGATTTATTCATAAAGTTTACTTAGCTTAATTTAATACAAGAATCAATACTTAAACACTAGGCTCTTGAAAACATGGGATATCCATCCGGGTGCGGGGTTTTCGTCAAGGAAGTCTGGCAAGGATAACTCGCCCAAAGAAGGTAACGCCCTGCTCGAAACCACAAAGCAGGCCTCCTGAAGATGGCAAAGTCTCGCCGCTCGAAACCACTAAGTGGGAGATTGCCCAAAGAAGTCTGGCAAGGATAACTTGCACAAAGAAGGTAACGCTCTGCTCGAAACCACAAAGCAGGTGTCCTGAAGATGGCAAAGTCTCGCCGCTCGAAACCACAAAGCGGGAGATTGCCCAAAGAAGTCTGGCAAGGATAACTTGCCCAAAGAAAGCAACGCTCTGCTCGAAACCACAAAGCAGACGTCCCGAAGATGGCAAAGTCTCGCCGCTCGAAACCACAAAGCGGGAGAATGCCCAAAGAAATCTGGCAAGTATAACTTGTCCACGGAGGGTGACGCTCTGCTCGAAACCACAAAGCAGACGTCCCGAAGATGGCACTGGCTCACAGCTCGAAACCACAAAGCGTGAGGATGCCCAAGGGATCTGGCAAGGATTGCCCAAGGAAGGTGACGCTCTGCTCGAAACCAAAAAGCAGACGTCCCGAAGATGGCACTGGCTCACAGCTCAAAACCACAAAGCGTGAGGATACCCAAGGGATCTGGCAAGGATTGCCCAAGGAAGGTGACGCTCTGCTCGAAACCAAAAAGCAGACGTCCCGAAGATGGCACTGGCTCACAGCTCAAAACCACAAAGCGTGAAGATACCCAAGGGATCTGGCAAGGATTGCCCAAGGAAGGTGACGCTCTGCTCGAAACCACAAAGCAGACGTCCCGAAGATGGCAAAGTCTCGCCGCTCGAAACCACAAAGCGGGAGAATGCCCAAAGAAATCTGGCAAGTATAACTTGTCCACGGAGGGTGACGCTCTGCTCGAAACCACAAAGCAGACGTCCCGAAGATGGCACTGGCTCACAGCTCGAAACCACAAAGCGTGAGGATGCCCAAGGGATCTGGCAAGGATTGCCCAAGGAAGGTGACGCTCTGCTCGAAACCAAAAAGCAGACGTCCCGAAGATGGCACTGGCTCACAGCTCAAAACCACAAAGCGTGAGGGTACCCAAGGGATCTGGCAAGGATTGCCCGAGGAAGGTGACGCTCTGCTCGAAACCACAAAGCAGACGTCCCGAAGATGGCACTGGCTCAAAGCTCAAAACCACAAAGCGTGAGGATACCCAAGGGATTCTGGCAAAAATTGCCCAAGGAAGGTGACGCTCTGCTCGAAACCACAAAGCAGACGTCCCGAAGATGGCACTGGCTCACAGCTCGAAACCACAAAGCGTGAGGATGCCCAAGGGATCTGGCAAGGATTGCCCAAGGAAGGTGACGCTCTGCTCGAAACCAAAAAGCAGACGTCCCGAAGATGGCACTGGCTCACAGCTCAAAACCACAAAGCGTGAGGATACCCAAGGGATCTGGCAAGGATTGCCCAAGGAAGGTGACGCTCTGCTCGAAACCAAAAAGCAGACGTCCCGAAGATGGCAAAGTCTCGCCGCTCGAAACCACAAAGCGGGAGAATGCCCAAAGAAATCTGGCAAGTATAACTTGTCCACGGAGGGTGACGCTCTGCTCGAAACCACAAAGCAGACGTCCCGAAGATGGCACTGGCTCACAGCTCGAAACCACAAAGCGTGAGGATGCCCAAGGGATCTGGCAAGGATTGCCCAAGGAAGGTGACGCTCTGCTCGAAACCAAAAAGCAGACGTCCCGAAGATGGCACTGGCTCACAGCTCAAAACCACAAAGCGTGAGGGTACCCAAGGGATCTGGCAAGGATTGCCCGAGGAAGGTGACGCTCTGCTCGAAACCACAAAGCAGACGTCCCGAAGATGGCACTGGCTCAAAGCTCAAAACCACAAAGCGTGAGGATACCCAAGGGATTCTGGCAAAAATTGCCCAAGGAAGGTGACGCTCTGCTCGAAACCACAAAGCAGACGTCCCGAAGATGGCACTGGCTCACAGCTCGAAACCACAAAGCGTGAGGATGCCCAAGGGATCTGGCAAGGATTGCCCAAGGAAGGTGACGCTCTGCTCGAAACCAAAAAGCAGACGTCCCGAAGATGGCACTGGCTCACAGCTCAAAACCACAAAGCGTGAGGATACCCAAGGGATCTGGCAAGGATTGCCCAAGGAAGGTGACGCTCTGCTCGAAACCAAAAAGCAGACGTCCCGAAGATGGCACTGGCTCACAGCTCAAAACCACAAAGCGTGAAGATACCCAAGGGATCTGGCAAGGATTGCCCAAGGAAGGTGACGCTCTGCTCGAAACCACAAAGCAGACGTCCCGAAGATGGCAAAGTCTCGCCGCTCGAAACCACAAAGCGGGAGAATGCCCAAAGAAATCTGGCAAGTATAACTTGTCCACGGAGGGTGACGCTCTGCTCGAAACCACAAAGCAGACGTCCCGAAGATGGCAAAGTCTCGCCGCTCGAAACCACAAAGCGGGAGAATGCCCAAAGAAATCTGGCAAGTATAACTTGTCCACGGAGGGTGACGCTCTGCTCGAAACCACAAAGCAGACGTCCCGAAGATGGCACTGGCTCACAGCTCGAAACCACAAAGCGTGAGGATGCCCAAGGGATCTGGCAAGGATTGCCCAAGGAAGGTGACGCTCTGCTCGAAACCAAAAAGCAGACGTCCCGAAGATGGCACTGGCTCACAGCTCAAAACCACAAAGCGTGAGGATACCCAAGGGATCTGGCAAGGATTGCCCGAGGAAGGTGACGCTCTGCTCGAAACCACAAAGCAGACGTCCCGAAGATGGCACTGGCTCACAGCTCGAAACCACAAAGCGTGAGGATGCCCAAGGGATCTGGCAAGGATTGCCCAAGGAAGGTGACGCTCTGCTCGAAACCAAAAAGCAGACGTCCCGAAGATGGCACTGGCTCACAGCTCAAAACCACAAAGCGTGAGGATACCCAAGGGATCTGGCAAGGATTGCCCAAGGAAGGTGACGCTCTGCTCGAAACCAAAAAGCAGACGTCCCGAAGATGGCACTGGCTCACAGCTCAAAACCACAAAGCGTGAGGATACCCAAGGGATCTGGCAAGGATTGCCCGAGGAAGGTGACGCTCTGCTCGAAACCACAAAGCAGACGTCCCGAAGATGGCACTGGCTCACAGCTCGAAACCACAAAGCGTGAGGATGCCCAAGGGATCTGGCAAGGATTGCCCAAGGAAGGTGACGCTCTGCTCGAAACCAAAAAGCAGACGTCCCGAAGATGGCACTGGCTCACAGCTCAAAACCACAAAGCGTGAGGATACCCAAGGGATCTGGCAAGGATTGCCCAAGGAAGGTGACGCTCTGCTCGAAACCAAAAAGCAGACGTCCCGAAGATGGCACTGGCTCACAGCTCAAAACCACAAAGCGTGAAGATACCCAAGGGATCTGGCAAGGATTGCCCAAGGAAGGTGACGCTCTGCTCGAAACCACAAAGCAGACGTCCCGAAGATGGCAAAGTCTCGCCGCTCGAAACCACAAAGCGGGAGAATGCCCAAAGAAATCTGGCAAGTATAACTTGTCCACGGAGGGTGACGCTCTGCTCGAAACCACAAAGCAGACGTCCCGAAGATGGCAAAGTCTCGCCGCTCGAAACCACAAAGCGGGAGAATGCCCAAAGAAATCTGGCAAGTATAACTTGTCCACGGAGGGTGACGCTCTGCTCGAAACCACAAAGCAGACGTCCCGAAGATGGCACTGGCTCACAGCTCGAAACCACAAAGCGTGAGGATGCCCAAGGGATCTGGCAAGGATTGCCCAAGGAAGGTGACGCTCTGCTCGAAACCAAAAAGCAGACGTCCCGAAGATGGCACTGGCTCACAGCTCAAAACCACAAAGCGTGAGGATACCCAAGGGATCTGGCAAGGATTGCCCAAGGAAGGTGACGCTCTGCTCGAAACCACAAAGCAGACGTCCCGAAGATGGCACTGGCTCACAGCTCGAAACCACAAAGCGTCAGGATGCCCAAGACTTAAGCGCTGATCAGTCACCGCGTATCTTTTGTGAGCGGAATTAATCGCAACGGCAAAATTCGGGCCGTTCAGTGAAAATCGTATCGCAGCTGTGGCTCTTTTGCAGGTTTCTGTCTTGGTTATTGCTGCCGTGCTGCCATATAGTTTCGTGCACAAAGTAAGCACGCTGTTCATTTTGCTTTTGAGGTTAAATTTTAAATTTTTTATAAAATCTATGACACAGAATTATCTAAATTTTTAGATATATTTATTGTGGTCTACTTTTATGAATTAATGTTAACAATAATAATCCGGTTTTTGTTCTAAATTTAAATCGAAGAGCAGTGGCAGCACTGCTTTTAGTACAAAGCAATGTCATTCTCTCATCCTCTCTGAGCATCAGAGCAGACGTAAACGTGTGAGAAAAACCAATTTGGGTTATAATTTCTGCGTTACGCGCCGATTAAATACGCGATGAGCGAACGCTTGTATGAGCTCGGGTAGGGTAGGTTTTGTCTGCGCTCCGATTAAATACGATACGCGGTGACTGATCAGCGCTTAATTGGTTACTTACCAGGAGATTGGTTCCCTGCTGCTGATGTTGCCTGGTCCGCGGCCCGCGATCGACTGTCCGTTGGCTTGGGCTCCTCCCAAGTATGCTGGCTCGCGACCAGCGGACGACTGTCCAGAGTGAGCTTGCGCTCCCCTTTTATAGGCCGGCTCGGCTCGGCCGCCCTTGCACTAACGTCGTGCAATGTCCGCGGCGTAGGGCTTGCTTGCACGTTTACCGCGGTGTGCCCTGTGCACTCCCATGCTTTACGCCTCTGATGCCACTGCGCGCGACCTAACGGTTCTTTCGCCGGCGCGAGTGATTATGCGTAGTGCTGGCGCAAGCGACCGGCCATCTGGTGATGTGTGTCCATTGTGGTTGTTATTCTTCATCTGTGCAAACTATTGTTCTTTGCTTGTGGCGTGATACTTGTTTATTGTTTTCTTGCTTTGTCACTGCTACGGCGCTGGCTGCAGGGCTGATACAGGGAAGAATGATCGCGGCTTGTTGTTGTACGACCAGAATTTGGCGTGTCAAATTTGGTCGTTACAGTGGGTCAAAAATTTATTACAAGATTTGACTACAAACAGAAAGTGAAATTAAATAAACAGGCAGGTTCCAGATTTCACTTTCGAGTGAAAATGACTCGAAATCGAATCGAATTCGCCTTTTGGTGTTCTGTATTTCACTTTTTACTTTTCAAATTCGACTCGTTTTTGAAAATGAATTATTTCGACTGATTTTTCAGGTTTTAGAAACCGAATCCGACAAAAAAAATGTGAATTGAAATCACTTCAGCAGCAGAAAGTGAAATTAAAAGTAGTTGTATGAAAATTTAAGTAAATTAAAGAAAATTGAAGTAAAATTAATTGAAATATGCACTATTAATTGGAAAATAAAATTTTTGAAGGGAAAGGACGCGCGACCTTATGGCCTTCCTCGTTGAGAAACGGAATCAGTCCATTCAAAAACTTGGTGAAAGCAAGGTCGTTGCATTGGATATCTCCAAAGCTTTTGATAGAGTTTGGCATGAAGCACTAGTTGGTAAACTAGTTGCTTACGGTAGATAACGAGCTTCCTGAGCGGCCGTTCTATTCGAGTTGTGATAGATGGTATCGCTTCTAACGAGTACTCCTCTTTACCTTGTCATTGACTAAGAATCCTATATAATCCTTACTCTCCAAGCTGACATCATTATTGGTGGTAATGGCGGTGCCAAGATATGTAAACTCCTTGACACCGGCTGATCTCGCACTGTTTAAACCACTATCGACTTCTTTATATAAAAAGAAACGCACGGGTTTTTTAGGGTTTTCGGCAAACGTCCACCACCACTACTCCACATTCCCCCCACCCACTAACCTATGATCCTTTTAAACCAACAAGTGCTTTGCATGTATGTATGCAATGAATGCACTCATTTTTCACAATATAAACAACAAGTGGGGGCCACCTGTCGTGTGTGCCTGTATACACGACAGCTAGTAAACCAATTAAAGGCAAAGCAAAGTAAAAAATAAAAAAAATTAAAAAGACAAATTTTAAAACCTGCGGAGCTGGAATTCGAACCCATGACCTGCCGAGTTACCGAATGCAAGCGCGCGCCTCTACCCACTGGGCTACACAACGAACTGATTTGGCTCGTCTAAAGTCGTAAAAGGCATAAAGTGGACAGCAGGCTGCAGCAGGCTGCAGGCAAACGCTTTTTAGTCAGTCTGCGTTTTATATATAAGATTTCTGTTTTAGTTTTTATTTTGTTTGACAACGATCAGCTGATCGGAAATTCAGCGAGAAGAAAAATTATATCGAGTTGAAAATGAACATGTGAAATTTAAATCGTTCGGTTTCTAGAACACCAAAAACATTTTCACTCGATTTGAAAATCACTTTCGATTTCACTTTCACTCGAATTCTGGAACCTGCCTGAAAATCTTATAACCCTTTGAAACAAAAACGAAATTAACCGAGCACAATATTTGAGATTTCCTTTAAAAATTCGACTTATAAATTGCATGTGCCAATATTTTTATTCGAGTTATGCAGAAATTCGAGTTATGGAAGTTCGAGTTACGGAAGGAAAATTGTACGGAATTCGCTTCCTAACCGCTGTTGTCACCCGATTTAGTTCGAGTTATAGAAAATTCGAGTTATGGAAGTTCGACTGGAACTGTTGAATGTTATGAGAGGATGTCCCATTAGTTTGTACCAAATATTCTTTGGTATTATTGGCATCCTTTCTTAATTGTGTCGTAGGCTAAAAATATTTGTCCACAGAATTTCCGCCAATTGAGTATGCAATAAGAATGCTTAAGGTATTAATGACACATAATTTCACTGCGGCGGTGTTGCTCTTGAGAGCAAAAATTTTTCCAAAAATAACGAGAATATAGTCACAACGAATTCCGAGAGCTCAACCAAAGTGGCTTATGCTGTCAGTCTGGTTGCGCATGTTGGGAAACACTTTAATCTATAGTTCTTAAATAAAATATACTGAATCTTTGTATTACAACATTTAGGAACTCAGCCATACATTACTTTTGAAGTAAATCTTCTTTGCGGAGGGTAAGCCAAATTTTAGTGCAACGGAAGTACTAATTTTCGTATTGGATTCTTATTGGATTCGACTAGCATCAGCGCCTCTGCCGGAAAATTGTAGTGATTTTAGTAAAAGTGCCATCCTGTGCACCAATCAACCAACCAAATAGCTTATGTCAACACCATTAGTTCGAAGTTTGGTTGTTATTGGAATCCGAAAATAATGTTTAATCAAGTAAAAAAGTATGAAAAATGCTTGATCAAACCATAATTCAGGAAAATTGTATTGGGTTAAATGATAAAGTTTAAAGACAAGCATACTTTTCAGTAATAGCAAAAAGGACTGAAATTAATCAAAAATAATAACTACTCCGCATACGACGCGTATAAAGACATTGTCGTCATGACCAATTTAACGTCGACTTTTCACTCAAATTAAGAATGAATGAAATAAAATTATTAAAAATTTTGGTAGGAAATAAGCAAATGAAAAATGACAGAAAAGTTGACAAGTGTAAAGAAGCAATAAATAGTAAATCCTGAAAAACAAGGAGAAAATTGTCAAATGAAAAGCAAATTTGCTACAAGCTAAGAGCCTGCAAATCTGTGAAAATGTTCAATAAAGGATATTTGTACGCAGCTGCAGCGGCGCAGCTTTGATTCCCTTCGAATATGCAAAGGCAATTCAAAGGAATTCGAAGCCAGCCAGAGAGACTGTCTGTCCGTTCGCAGGCAGACTGAAATATGAAACTCCGCCACATTGTGAAGAATATGAATAAATGAAATGAGCTTTCGAACAAATGTTCAACTAGAATCATCGAAATGAAAGTGAGCGAGAAGCTCTAGAAGTTCGGCAGCTGCTTGCGAGAAGGAGTAATGGTAGAATTACTCTAGCGGTAAGGTTAGAAATCGTGTCAGCTGACACAATCTATCTTACCCGAACACAATGTTCGCTATTACTCTGACCGGATTGAGTAGTAGAAATTTC
Organism: Neria commutata; assembly: GCA_963457695.1. Taxonomy (NCBI): domain Eukaryota; kingdom Metazoa; phylum Arthropoda; class Insecta; order Diptera; family Micropezidae; genus Neria; species Neria commutata. The sequence continues at coordinate 1,959,731 of OY735250.1, forward strand.
TGCGTCGATTAGAAAACTACTACAAAAGACGTGTCAGCTGTGAAAAGAATGTTGCCACCCAAAAAATTCATTGAAAATTGAAATAGAATTAATGCTTTTCCTATGCAAGAGGTAATATGGCAACACTGATTAAAACAAGCGAATATTTATTGGAAATACAATCCACCTGCGCTTTCGTTTGCTTTTAATTTGTACACATCGTACATTTTACACAACACTCAACACATTGAGTCAATTATTTCGTCGTTTGAATTAATTTTTCACGAAATATTTTGCTTGTGAACTTTGTTGCAGAAAAGTGTGGCCAGTGACCTTCGATTTTAGTTCAACAAAAGAAGTGATTGTTTTTGCCGAAATTAGTTAAAAAAAGTACTACACAATATAGAAATGTAACAACTATGATAATTCTGTGCCATAAATTTAATAAAGAATGTAAAATTTCATCTCAGAAGAAAATAAACAGCGTTCTTCTTTTGTGCACAAAACTATACGGCAGCACTAGCAAAAAGAATAGACTGACAGCTGCAATCCGTTTAGCTGTTAGAGTAACTGGGCAAATTGCTATCCGGCACGATTGAATTCGACACCGCTGGACTAATTAGACCATAAGAGCTATAAAAAGTCGCCGGCGGCACTGCATAATCAATCAGTTTTCGAATATCAAGTGAACTTCGTGAAATATTGAAATGGAAGATAATTCAACTGCAACTTGCAGTCTGCAGGATGCTGAATAGGACAAATAATTGTAGCAGTGATTTGAATTGTAAATCTCTAAATTCACTCGCGCTGTAGGGCCATTTATTTATTTATTTAAATACATATATATATTTTTTATTAAATTTTCTCAGTAACTTTAAGCCGGTTGATGTGTTTCAAGTTCAAATAAATGCTGCGATCAATAAAAATAGCAACAATCAATCACTTTCGAAGAATTCTATTGTCAACGCCAATTACGATGTTATGCGTTAAAAGACATACATATGTTTCATAATTTTCAAACTATTGTTGCTACTTAAGAATCAAATATCACAACTTCTAATGCAACTGATGAAAATTATATTACTGAATTAAGTAAATAAAATTTCTACCATTAGAAGTGTTGAATTTATTTACATAAGAAACCTAAAGAATATAACATACATATATAATGATTATCAATTAAGCAAAGCACGAATTTAATTTAATTGTCCAAAAAGGTTTTACTTCAGCCGTGTGGTCTAAGCGCACGTGTTTTTTTTATTGTTTTTATGTTTTTTATTATAATTATTTTTAATGAAAATGTGACTGCAGTGCCAATTGCCATGGCGGAATTTTTAAGAATTTGGGGGACTTGGCTTTGATTGAGTAGGAACCGCTGGTCGAGCCAATAAATCGCTTCGTTTTTTCATTTCTTGTGCTCAATTTCAAATATGGTAAAGGAGAATTTTTTGCGCCCGATTTTCGTATTCCTGCTGGTGTTATGTATGTCGTGTGCTTGTACTCTTCGACATATCGGCAGCTAAGCCAACAACAAATTGAAGGAATCAGAGTCGCGCTCGTCTAGCCGCCTAAATCTATTTTTCAAGTTTTTCAAAAGAGCAGTTTAAAATCTAAAATTTTCAATACAGTATATGTGAGACCTATTAGGTTTTGATGGATGATTTCCGTCCTACAGAAAGAAAAACAAGACAATTTTAAAGCACATACATACTAGAGCCCTGCATGAATATATTCGTTTTGGCAAGAACAATACTGCACTTGCTGTACGGGTACTCAGTATTCGAAGAATGTAAACAACGAAACGAATAGAAACGAGAACCAGCGAGCGTAGGCTCTCGGTTTTACTCGTATTCGTTTCTCACGGCTACTCTGCACCAGTGTTGCCAGAGACCTAGCTCCGAAAATCCCATTCACTTATGCAAAACGCCCTCTTTATCCCATTTAAAAAATCAAAAATCCCGGAAAAAATCCCATTCACAAATATTAATTAAAAAACGTGTTTTTCAATAACAATTCATAAATACATATACATATATTTTTTTAAACAAATATAAAGAACAAAAAATTGTTGCTTAAAGCACAACGCTGAAGATTACACTTAAATTCGATGCTAATAATAAAATATTTACAGTTACAGTAGTAACTCGATTCTTGCAGATACTCGGTACTTCCCCACCTCGATACTTGTGCCACAAAATTTTTTTTTCATTACGTACTCAGTACTTGCGAAGTTAAAAAATTTTGACCTCAATACATTGCAACATTTTTTGTTTTGTCTTTGAATAACATTCGGGGAAGTACCGAAAATGTATCAGTTTCGAGCTCAAAATATTTAGGGAAGTACCCACGAATTCATATGCTGACGAAATCTCTGTTCTTATTTAACTTTTGCATGGAAGCAGTGCAGTACTGAACAAGCAAGTTTGCACAAAATAAACCAAAATCCAAAATTTCTTTAGTTTCACTTAAAATGTATCATTATACAAGCGTATTGAATTAAAATATAAAATGTAACAAACTTAGATTCTTTACAAGGAAAGTACCCCTTATAATTTACAAATATGGGACAAAAATTACTTGGTACTTGCGACAATCTCGAAACTTGCACCGAGCCTGGTTTTCATTACGTGCAAGAATCGAGTTCCTACTGTATTAATAAATAAACAAACGAAGTATAAAAGATAGGTATCGGCTCAAAAATCCCATTTTTAGAATCAAAATCCCGCGCGCCCTTTAAAGGTACAAAAATCCCGAAATATGGGCGAAATCCCTGGTTCTGGCAACACTGCTCTGCACATTCGTATTCGGTGGGCAGAGAACACTGCTCGGTTTCTATTCAGTTCTCGAGAACTTTGCAAAGTATTCGAAGACTAACTGTTTACTCGAATATTTCGGCTATTATTCGGAATATTTATTTTATTTTAAATTATTTATAATGAAGATTTTAAATAAATCAATTATTAAGTTGTCTATATATTGTTTCCATTGTTAATTTTACAACAATGTTCAACAATTCCACTTGTTTAATAATGCGCAAAAGCAACTTAATTCTTTCTGTTCAATGAAATGAATATATTCGGAATATTCAAACAGTGTGCTGGTATTCGAAACCTGTTGTTCCCGTTTTCCCGCTTCGACCGAATATGAATAAACAGTGTACGTCTACTCTCTTCTCTTCGAAACTTCTTGTACTCTAAGAGAGCAGTTCTCGGTTTTATTCGGACCGGTTTTCCAAGAGGAAGTGAAGTAATCCATTCAAAAGCATGTGAATGTTTTCGAATAGCAAAAACGCATGCTTGTGCAGGAGTCTAATACATACATTAAGATACGCTGAACACGATGGCATTAATTATTCAATTTCGCCCTAATTCGACTTATGGTCTAATTAGTCCAGCGGTGTCGAATTCAATCGTGCCGGATAGCAATTTGCCCAGTTACTCTAACAGCTAAACGGATTGCAGCTGTCAGTCGATTCTTTTTGCTAGTGCTGCCGTATAGTTTTGTGCACAAAAGAAGAACGCTGTTTATTTACTTCTGAGATGAAATTTTACATTCTTTATTAAATTTATGGCACAGAATTATCATAGTTGTTACATCTCTATATTGTGTACTACTTTTTTTAACTAATTTCGGCAAAAACAATCACTTCTTTTGTTGAACTAAAATCGAAGGTCACTGGCCACACTTTTCTGCAACAAAGTTCACAAGCAAAATATTTCGTGAAAAATTAATTCAAACGACGAAATAATTGACTCAATGTGTTGAGTGTTGTGTAAAATGTACGATGTGTACAAATTAAAAGCAAACGAAAGCGCAGGTGGATTGTATTTCCAATAAATATTCGCTTGTTTTAATCAGTGTTGCCATATTACCTCTTGCATAGGAAAAGCATTAATTCTATTTCAATTTTCAACGAATTTTTTGGGTGGCAACATTCTTTTCACAGCTGACACGACTTTTGCAGTAGTTTTCTAATCGACGCAGAAATTTCTACTACTCAATCCGGTCAGAGTAATAGCGATCATTGTGTTCGGGTAAGATAGATTGTGTCAGCTGACACGATTTCTAACCTTACCGCTAGAGTAATTCTACCATTAGGCGGTTATGGTTTCTGACCACAATTATTACCATTGTAGAAAAATGCAATTTTTATATTTCCTCACTTGTGCGCTCATTTGAGCATGCACGAAAAGCCAAATCAATGGCGGCCAACGAAATGCCCACGGTTGAGTGGTTTTTGTGTTCCTTTGCGACTGATTTTTGAAAAGTGGCTTCGATTTGTCGAAAATTTTCTATTATATTAACATACGTTTGATGCAACTCTTGGAAAAACGAAAATACCCGCACTCGCCCTTCTCTCCATCCATACAATTTTGTGTATACAAGCCATCGTTCCTTTCAAACAAAAAAGGAATGATCCAAATCTGCAGTGCCTGCACTTCTATTTATGTGTATATATGATGTAAAGATACGTATATGTATAGAAAAGTTAAATCCTGAATATTTTGTGCGTTTCGAAACCGTTACGTAAAAAACATCCAAGCAACATTTTTTTTACCGGTTATCTGGTAACACTGACCGCAAAGCATTTTTGAGAGCACTGTGCTCTTTTCTCTAACTACATCCACAATGACGCTCAAACTGTAACCAGAGTTTTAAACCGTAGCAGTCGGCTTGCGGCAAATAGATACAGCAGCATTTACATACTACATACATACATATCTCTGGCAAAATGCACAATGGCCCTACCAATAAAGTTTCTAAAATTTTACAGGAAAAGCAAAAAACATTATAAAATTTCATTGCATGAGCTCTAAGACTCTAATTTTTTGTGCGAAGGTGTATTTGAATATTGGCTACCAGAAACTGCAAAAAACGTATTTCGTACAAAATTGTGATTAAAGCCATTGCGCATTTTGTCAGCGACATACGTTCTCTCGCCAAGCTTTCTCGCATGTGCTTGTTATATGAATTTAAGCGTAAGTTAACGGTACCTACACATCTCTTCTATAGCCCTACACGAACGGGCTTGAGAATCCATTTACACCTAATTCTCTTTATACACGATAAATACGTTCCCAATAAAAGCGTGTTTAAAAATTCGTGTAAAAAAACATACTGGCTATATGGAAAAATAGTAGATTGGTTCCAGACCTAAAAAAGCAACTTAAAAGTACAATATACAAAATTTTTAAAATTTTGTTAGAGTTCATTTAAGAATTTATTTTCCGCGCTTCACATTTTAATACCTTAAAATTATTATAAAATATTATATAAAAAAAAACTTTTTAAAAATAAGCTTTAATTCGTTTAATGTACTAAAAAGTAGAAAATAAATTGTTTCGAAGTCACCAGTATCTTACTATCCATAAAAGCTTGGGGCGCTCATGTGTTCAATATTTGTCAACCAGTTACCACAATATTTTATGTAAATTAAGTTTTGCAAATAGATTCTAGTAATGAAAGATAAGTGTGAATATGGATATTGAGCGCACAAGCTTTTATTGATAGTAAGATACTGGTGACTTCGAAACAATTTATTTTCTACTTTTTATAAGCTTTATTTTAGGTTTACATCAGGTATGTATGTTTGTATGTCGTCAAATCTAGTAATAAATTTTTCACCCACTTCCCGACTACTTAGAGATCTCAAACTTTGCATACATGCCTAAACTAGAGCCCAATACATGAATCAATAAATTTTATGGGCGTAGGATAAGGGGCCTGGCACTTTTTTATAAACTCCAGATTTGTGTATAACTTTAGAACTACACATCACACATCCATGAAACTCGGTAGGAACTTACTGCATATCGATATCCTTCTACTGAGAAAATAAGGGGGCACTGGATAAGGGGGCGTGGGACCCCCCATACAAACAAAATTTTTGATCTCGATTAGCTTTGGAACTAAAGGTCGTGCAGCATTGAAATTTCGTATGCAGTCGCCTCTTGGATGTGTCGTCCCACTGGTAAAATTTTATGGGCGTAGGACAAGGGGCGTGGCACTTTTCAAGCAACTACACACTTGGGCTTCAGTTTATAATTATAGGTACACCAGGTACACCACACATCAATGAAAAACGATAGGAACTTACTCGCCGCGCCTTGCAAGCAAAACAACAACAACTCATCGCGCCACAAATATGCCACGAATATTGGGGTCGATCACAGCCGTATTATTTGTTTAATTGAGGATATGACATATGACGATAGGAAACACTGTGAATACCCTAAATATTGTGTACTGCTCTGTAAGTTTTAAATTCTTTTTGCGAAAAATTTCAGAGCTCTAAAATTGAATTTATGGAAGACTGAAAAGTAGAAAATAAAATTATATAAAAAAAACTTTTTAAAAATAAGCTTTCATTTATTTAATGTACTAAAAAGTAGAAAATGAATTGTTGCCAAGTCACCTGTATCTTACTATTAATAAAAGCTTGTGCGCTCAATATCCATATTCAAAATATCTTTCATTACTAGAATCTATTTGCAAAAAATTATTTAAATTAAATATTGTGGTAACTGGTTGACAAATATTGAACACATGAGCGCCCCAAGCTTTTATTAATAGTAAGATACAGGTGACTTGGAAACAATTTATTTTCTACTTTTTAGTACATTAAATAAATTAAAGCTTATTTTTAAAAAGTTTTTTTTTTATATAACTTTTTAGTACATTAAATGAATTAAAGCTTATTTTTAAAAAGTTTTTTTTTATATAATATTATTTTCTACTATTTAGTCTCCCATAAATTCAATTTTAAGCTCTGAAATCTTAAATCAAATCAAAATTCTCAAAGGAAAAAGAAGGTACCATTTCCATCAGCAATTGCATTCACTTCCTTCTGTTGGGGGTTCAGCAGTGGTACATTCGTTAAAACTAACTGGTTCAATGCATCTCGATCGTATTCACGCTCACGTTTCAATTCTCGATTGAAACTGCCGTTCATTCCACGACATAGCGTTGGCATTCCTACCTTGATTACTGGTGCACATGAGGTAACACATATCTTCGAGCAAAAACAAAGCCTGATTATCTATCTCCTCATTCACCTCTAAATCGGGATTCCTTAACTGACCTGTGTCCGATTTGTCAGTCTTGTACCACAGTTCACATTGATTCGATAGGAAGCATGCATATTTGCATAATGACAGCATATCCCAATGAGTATCAGATGATTGAAAAGCGCCACGCCCCTTATCCTACGCCCATACAATTTTACCAGTGGGACGACACATCCCAGAGGCGACTGAATACGAAATTTCAATGCTGCACGACTTTTAGTTCCAAAGCTATTCTATATAAACGATTTTCTTTGTATGGGCGGTGCCACGCCCACTTGTCAACTGCCCATCTTATTTTCCCAACAGAAGGATATGGATATGTAGTAAGTTCCTACCGAGTTTCATTGATGTGTGATGTGTAGTTCTAAAGTTATACACAAATCTGGAGTTGATAAAAAAGTGCCACGCCCCTTATCCTACGCCCATAAAATTTTACCAGTGGGACGGCGCATCCAAGAGGCGACTGCATACGAAATGCTATATGAATTTTAGTTCCAAAGCTAATCGAGATCAATATAAAGCTTATAAAACTTTTGTTTTATGGGCGGTGCCACGCCCTCTTGTCCAATCCGATATTTTATGATTATTTCATGTATTGTCTTGGTGTTTACGCATGTATGCAAAGTTCCAGATCTCTAGGTAGTCGGGAAGTGGATGAAAAATTGATTACTAGATTTAACGACATATGTACATAGATAGATAGATACCTGAAGTGAAGTTAATATAAAGCTATATGATATTGATAAAAGAGAATAATATTAGAAATTCATTAATATAAAGAAGTATAACATGCTTATTTTATAAATCCCAACGCCTCACCAAAAACATAAAAGGGAAAAGACTTCTCATTGGAACCTAATCGCAGATAGATAAAATTTCTTGACAATTATCTAACTGGGCAAAGGTGGTGCCATCTATGAGCGGGCGGCCGCTCGACGCAACTACAGGCGGACATATGTGCATGCGTGTGTATATACGTGCGTATATTTCAAAGCGAAACTGTTTGAACAGACGCGCAGGCGCTGCGTAAGTAACAATAGCATGTGTGTGTGTATATCTGACGGCTGGCTTTTGTCGATTTGTGAAGATTTTTGGCTCGTGACAAGCCACGGCTGGGTGGATAAGGCAAAAGGGAACAATGCGTGACGTAGATGAGAAAGAGGACAGCATCGCTTTTGCATGTTTATATTTATGGTAGAATTACTCTAGCGGTAAGGTTAGAAATCGTGTCAGCTGACAAAATCTATCTTACCCGAACACAATGTTCGCTATTACTCTGACCGGATTGAGTAGTAGAAATTTCTGCGTCGATTAGAAAACTACCGCAAAAGTCGTGTCAGCTGTGAAAAGAATGTTGCCACCCAAAAAATTCGTTGAAAATTGAAATAGAATTAATGCTTTTCCTATGCAAGAGGTAATATGGCAACACTGATTAAAACAAGCGAATATTTATTGGAAATACAATCCACCTGCGCTTTCGTTTGCTTTTAATTTGTACACATCGTACATTTTACACAACACTCAACACATTGAGTCAATTATTTCGTCGTTTGAATTAATTTTTCACGATATATTTTGCTTGTGAACTTTGTTGCAGAAAAGTGTGGCCAGTGACCTTCGATTTTAGTTCAACAAAAGAAGTGATTGTTTTTGCCGAAATTAGTTAAAAAATGTAGTACACAATATAGAGATGTAACAACTATGATAATTCTGTGCCATAAATTTAATAAAGAAAGTAAAATTTCATCTCAGAAGAAAATAAACAGTGTGTTTCTTTTGTGCACAAAACTATACGGCAGCACTAGCAAAAAGAATAGACTGACAGCTGCAATCCGGTTAGCTGTTAGAGTAACTGGGCAAATTGCTATCCGGCACGATTGAATCCGACACCGCTGGACTAATTAGACCATTACAATTGCAGGCACTTTTTAGGTTCTTTGGTTTCAGCTAATTTGCCTGCCTTATGATATGAGCCCTTTTCTTTTATTTTTCAGCATTTTTACGTATAATTCGTTGTTTATGGCATTTTTGTCAATGAATTTTTTTTTTATTTACATTAAGGTGCTTATTTTGTAAATCCCAACGCCTCACTTCACCCTGCGTTCACTAATTTGGTATTGTGTAAAACGCATCACCTCACTCAGTGACCGCTCGCGTTGTCTTACGTAGTTTCATATGAAAATCGGTACCGCGTAAAACGCAACGCTGCGCATTCACTCACATGAACTGTCAAATCGTTCACTTGGGTTTGTGCTCGCGTTCAGTTTTTTAAACGCAAAATTTTTGGTAATTTCGAGTGAAAATTGATTTGTGGTAATCTGCAGAAGCAAATAATAAGTATTGTAATACTTTTTAAAGGCAAATACTAAAGAAAAAAGTACAAAAAAAAGAAAATACTAGCACTTCGGTTGAGGATCGAAATCACAAAAAAAAAAAGAAATGCATCGCGGTTGAGGATTGAACTCGCACATTCCCGCGTGCTAGTCGAACGCTCTAACCACTAGGCTATGGGAGGTATTCAATGGATGCAGCAAATTTTGTGTGTTTTGTATTTGGCTGATAAATTAAGAAAAATACAACTCTTTTTCGTAAGAACTTGACAGCTCAAGTGATGCCGTAAGACAACGAACGCAATTACGCCGTGATTTACAAAATGCCGTTTTTTTATCCCGGCGTTGGCTTCGTGTTCGCGTTGCGTTCGATCACGGTGATTTATACGGTAAGGCCGTAAAACTTCTATTTACAGGAGCATTTTTTGGAAAAAAAGACTAATTCAAGTTAATTCCACAAAATTCATCATCTATTATTTATTTGAAGACCGGCGCTTAGTTCAGACGATCTAGAGAGGGCTGCATAATAAATTATATATCATTTTAAAGATTTCGAGGAGTACATTTGCACAAAACTATCAAATCGAAGATTGGTCACGTCATTTCTGAAATAATTGCGTTTAAAGATTGCCAATATTCCCTATAGAGCAAAGCATTATTGCATTCAACATGAAATTCTGCGTGCTAGCGGGAAGATGGAGACAAGAGAATTGAAAAATCACACACTCTCTCCTTTCCCACAAATTCGCTCTAAAATGGCAAAAATCACAAGAATTCTCAAACTATGAAGAGCCAAAGTTGTGTTTGCACTGAATTTATTTCAAACTGTAAAGAATGCTACAAATATACAATAGATTTACCAAATTTACCGGAGATCAACTTTTCAGTAACATTAACAGCTCTATTCCTTCGACCGTCTCAATACTAATTTCGTCTCAATAGAGCATTTCGGCACAATTTCTACTTTTCCTTATTCAGAAGAGAAATCAAAAGCTCGAATTGTATCAATTGAGATATTCATTGTGACTGTCGAATTAGGAGGTAACAAGCGAAAACAGCTATTGAAAAACGTCAATTTTGAAGCAAAAAAGCAAAAATTTATTTATTGCAGCAATTTAAAGGAAGTTACACAATTTTAAAAACACAACACATGTATGGCCTGCTGCTAAAACTCCTTTATATCGGGAGTTCGAGGTCCTCTGCCACTGCTCCCACAAATTTTACACTGCTCGCAGCGCTATCGGGCTGTTTTCCCGGCTTGCTGCTCTGGGTGCTGTTTGCAACTTTGAATGAAATGCTGCAGCTGCTCCTACGTCCTCCTGTTGAATATACGATGTCTAGAAATTAAAAGAAATAAGATAAAACACCAAATTAATGAAAATTTCCAAAAAATACTCACTTTTCTGCAGTTTTTGTTTCCATTTTTCGTTTTTTGTGAAGAAGAAGAAGCACAAACAGCTGTTTTCACAGCAAAGAGCTTTAAATGAAACGCCAAAGCTTTTTTCGTGATACGATTGGTAAAGAATAGGGTTGTAGAAAGCCCGGCACAAGAAAGCGGACCAATTGATACTCTCAATCAATTGCGCCGGGAGCGAGCGAATAGGGCTGTAAGTTAGTTATTAATCGCTATTAAATTATTTGAATTTCTTTATTTTTATAAATATAGCGGTTCAAGCAAAGTTTTTTGTGCACATCTGGCAGCGACGTAAAAAAAGATCGTAATGCACGCGTGTGGTAGCATTGTGTTGTCATTTCTTTTGTTTTGGTCTTGCCTTTCGCAAAATATTGTATTATAATATTAGAAGCAAAGTTAACCAGTAAAATAAAATCTTTAATAATATGCCAGGGGGAAGACCTGTAACCAACGTACGTAACAAGCGTAGTCTAACAGGACGGAGGGAGGATGTAATTACTTATAATTAGAATAACAAAATAGAATTGTATAATTTTTCATGGTTTCATTGTGCAGGCCCGTCAACACTTGGGTACTAATAGTCAAAGGATAAACAACTATAAAGCTGCTTTAAATGCTGCAGTTTCTCCAAGATATAGCACACTTGGTAGCATGACAAGTATTTGCTTGCATTGCAAGGCAAAACATTTTAGTTGTGAAAAGGTTTATTTTACTTTTTAATGTTTTTGTATGGGCATACTTAATATTGATTTTCAATTAAACTTTTTAATTAGACAAAAAACCATTTCACTACGTGCTGCCACGCTGGAAAAGTGAAACTTCCACCAATACGTGTCCCAGAATTCCTAGAGTCAGTTATTAAAAACAACATTAACTCTTGGCGTTCAAGCTATTTAGAAAATATTCGACAATTGAATAGCTCTTTTAGTTTTGCATCTTTTGAAACAAAAATTGAAGACCCACCCGACCTTATTGTTTTCGGATCCATGGCTCAATATACCATCGCGTGGGGCCTTTACATGCTGAAAATCCTTCAACATCATCGTATGCCCAACTTTATATACTTGACACAGATCAAGCTACAGCACTTAGATTACAGCGTAATTCTAACTGTAATAGCTCGATAATAAAGTGTATTCATGAAATGCTTACAAACATAAGCCCCTTAGTACGTGAATACAAATTTATGGCACAAGTAGAACGTGAAGAAGAACAGAGAGCAAGAGAGGAAGGCCGCGTACCCCGAGAAGTAAGCATGGTACTTTTTAGCAATAACCTTAATCGGCGTTATAATATGCCAAACTGCTCAGAGATTGCTGCCGTTTTTACAACGCAAGATGGTGACCCACCTGCAAGTCGCAATTTACGAATATTTGCACACAGCTAAACTCACATCACCTCACATTTGTATCAACATTACACAGAATGTGCGATCCTTTAGTTTATCCACTCTTATTTCCATATGGTGAACCAGGGTACGATGAAACTCATCAACATGAGCAAAATTTTAGGTCAGAACACAGGTATAAACTAACACAACTGCAATACGTTGCATACCGAATGGCTATTCGGGAAGATTTCAGCTTGCTTCATGCGTCAGGCAAACTTTCCTAACAGTTTTATGTTGACCAATATGTCAGAATCGAGGGTTCACGATTAGCATTTTTAAGGACCCATCAAAAACAGCTTCGTGTTGAGACATATGCTGGAAAATGCACGCCCAGGCCGAGTTGTCGTTCTGCCTTCCAGTTTTCCAGGCTCACCTAGAAATATGAACATGCATTACCAAGATGCGATGGCCATCGTAAGAAAGCATGGAAAACCCACCCTTTTTATAACTTTCACGTGTAACCCCAAATGGCCAGAAATAATGGAGAACATTGAGAGCTATCAGGGACCAGAAATGCGACCAGAGCTAATAGCGCGCGTTTTTAAACAGAAACTAAAAGAGCTAATGAATGATATTTCGCAAAAGCATGTGTTCGGCAAAATTAAATATTTTCTATATGTCATCGAATTTCAAAAAAGGGGCTTACCACATGCCCATATTTTGGTAGCACTTCATGAAGCCGATGCTATTCGTGAGCCTTCTGAAATTGACATGGCTGTATGCGCTGAGATTCCAGATGAGGAAACAGAGCCCGAACTACATGAAATCGTAAAAAAAAATGCATGGTTCATGGCCCTTGCGGTGTACTGAACTCCTCATCACCCTGTATGTCTAAATCTGGCGTTTGCTCAAAAAAATACCCAAAATCTTTTCAACGGATTTCAATGGCAAGCGTTAACGGTTATCCGCAGTATCGCCGACGCAATGATGGTAGAACAATTTCAATAAGAGTCAACCAAAACCAAGTTGAGCTAGACAACCGATGGATAGTTCCATACAATAAGTATTTGACTAAAAAATATGCTGCACACATCAACGTTGAAATATGCTCTTCGGTAAAAAGTGTCAAATATCTACATAAGTGCATCTATAATGGATTTGATTGTGCAAATATCCAAATTATCGAACATGCTATTGATCGGTCGGCTGATTATGATGAAATATCAACGTTTATTGATGCCAGGTACGTTAGTGCACCAGAGGCATGCTGGAGGCTTTTTGAATTTCCTATGCATGAGAAGTCACATACCGTTAAACCTCTTGCGATACACCTCCCAAATTTTCAAAACATATACTTTCGCGAGGACAATGCAGTTGTAGCAGGTGCTAATGCTGAATTCCGAGACACAACTCTAACAGCATATTTTAAATTGAATACAAACGACTCCTTTGCTAGCGCATTTACATATCACGAAATTCCGGAATATTATACGTGGCAAGAGGGATCCCGCTCATGGCAGAGAAGAAAACGAGCAGCTGTCGCGATAGGAAGGCTTTACACTGTCGACCCAAAAGATCGGGAGCGTTTTGCATTACGTTTACTTTTAATTTCTGTCAAAGGGCCCAAATCTTATGATGATTTATTGACCGCGAATGGAGAAAAATTGTCCTCTTTTTGGGACGCGGCTGTAAGGCGAAAATTATTAGCTGATGATACTGAATGGGTAGCTGTTTTAAACGAAACATCCACATTTAAAATGCCTGTGCAGTTAAGACAAATTTTCGCCATGATTTGCGTTTTTGGAGAGCCTACTTCCCCGCTTGAACTTTGGACACAATTTAAGGAATTTTTTATTGAAGACTTCGTAAGAAATAATTCAGTCGAAAAAAGTGAACAACTCGCATTACGAGAAATTAACAAAACTTTACTTTCCCACAATGTTACTCTCAAAGATTTCGCTTTGCCAGAAGTCATACTTGAAGATAACCTTGATGAATTACAATTTGACATTGACGTCGAATCACTTTGCGCGCAAGCATTAATACCGAGGTTAAATTCCGAGCAGATGGAAGTCTTCACAGCAATAAATGAAACTCTTAATGAAGGAAATGAATCTGCCAAAGCCTTCTTTATTGACGGTCCTGGAGGCCCAGGAAAAACCTTCCTTTACAAAGCCTTAATTCATCACTTTCGAAGTCTTAATGAAAAAATAACCGCCGTTGCTTGAACTGGAATTGCTTCAATTTTATTGCCTGGTGGAAGAACAGCCCATAGTCCGCGTTTAGACAGGGAAACATCTGGAAAGGAAACACTGTATTCGGCGGAGAGGGACGGACGGGGAAAGGAGAGGGGTTTTTGTTTCCCGTACTGGCGACACGCCATTCACACTCATTCCATTCACAATTCCAGTGTTGCCGTTCCAGATGTTTCCCTGTCTAAACGCGGACATAATGATTTTAAGTTTCCTATACCACTAACTGAATCTGCTGTTTCCTTGGTCAAACCAAGCAGTAAAGTTGGACTGGAAATTAAAGCGTGCAAAATAATTATATGGGACGAAGCAAGCATGGTTCCGGGCCATGCGTTGTTATGTTTGGATCGATTGTTGCGCGATATTCACCAAAATGAAACACCATTCGGCGGAAAAATTATTGTTTTAGGCGGTGATTTCAGACAAGTTCTTGCAGTGGTATCTAACAGCGCGCGAGCGGCAATAGTTGGGAATTGCTTAAAACGTTGCTCACTATGGACAGTTTTCAAGCAGTACAAGCTTACAACTAATATGCGCTCCAATGAGCCAGATTATTGTGATTTTCTTTTGCGTGTTGGAGAAGGCCGAGAGCAAGAAACAAATTCTTATATTGAGATACCAACGGATATAATTTTAAAAAACGAAAATCTAATCGATTGGGTCTTTGAGCCGCATTGTGGTGTAATCGATGACAAATATTTAAAGGATCGAGCTATACTATGTCCAAAAAATGAACATTGCAATATAGTCAATAAGGAAGAAATAAATATGCTGCCTGGAGAAGAAAAAGTATATCTCAGCGCTGATTCTATCATTTCTGAGGATCCAGCAGAACAAGTAAAATTTCCCACTGAATTTTTGAATTCCCTTAATTTTAGCGGAGTAGCACCTCACGAATTGCGGCTAAAAGTAGGAACAGTGGTGATGCTTATTCGCAACTTAAATATTTCAGACGGGTTGGTTAACGGTACACGTCTAATTATTAAAGAAGTGCATTCCAATTGCTTGGTCGTTGAGGTTCTGACTGGCGAATCACAAGGGAAGCGAATTTTGTTACCACGAATTAATTTGCAGCCGAGCGATACAACTCTACCATTCACATTAAAACGCCGCCAATTCCCCGTTATTGTAGCGTTTGCTATTACAATTAATAAAGCCCAGGGTCAAACTTTGACAAGAGTCGGCATTTTTTTAAAAGATGAATGCTTTACGCATGGACAGCTCTACGTGGCCCTAAGTCGAGTTCGATCTCGCCACAATATTAAAATTCAACCTACAAACAGAAATAGAACTGCACTTAATGTAGTATTTCCTGAAGTACTTTCATAAATAAATTTTGATAAGAGGAAAAATGTTGTTTTTATATTTATAGCAAATAAGTGGTAAACGATTTACTTATATACAGAATTAGAACATAAGATAGATACACCCGATCTTCGGGGGTTATCACTAGTTTTATTTATTTCAGGTACAATGTTTGCAAATACATATGTACATAATACAAAATTCATCGCAATTTAAAAATTTGTCTTTCGCACCATTTCATTCATTCATAAATGCAGAATGTCTTCGCGCTCTGATTATGCTACGAAATGCCTGCAAGTTCACTTGCAATGTCTTTAAATATTCAGAATCAATTCTTAAGAAATTTATGATTGTAAAAACTACCGGTCAATCCAGGCAATAAGGACAAAATTTAAATTTCCTTAGGTGGAAAAAAGGGGACATGATGCTCGTTTGTGGGTGCAATGCTTTCAGTACCTGCGCCAGCGGAAGCGATCATTTGGCCAGGAATTTTTTTTATGGGCACCAAGAACTTTTCCCATTCATGAGGTTGCCCGTTTTTTCTTCTCCTCTGCTCTATTTTTTTCAACAATTCAGGCAAAAAGGAAAAATTGGATTTTCCCCAAGCTGAAAAAAGGGGCATGCAAATGCACACCCACCTGATGCTCGCTTGTGGGTGCATTGCTTGTGGTTGTAGGCATAGGGATCGCTGTTATGTTAATATTTATTTATTGCATTGCAGCCATATAAGCAAGTTTAACTTTACTTGTTCTTTTACCTAGAAGCAATATGCATGGATGAAATAAAAAAATTTCATTGATCATTACACTTGATGTAGTTTATTTTGAAAACAATTTTTTAAATTTAGTTTAATTTTAGACTATAATAATATTATAAACTATTACATTATGAATAAAACAAAATAACAAAAATTTTATGTTATAACAGATTTTTTTTTATTGCTAGCTTTTTTGCTAATTTTTTTGGCGGGGCGTTTAGTCTTTTAAGCTTATTTTTTTCTTTTCCTGGTTTAAGATTTGTATCCCTCGCGCACTACTCAACGCGTTTTCCAAGAACCATTTAGAGTTCTTATAAAGTAATACTTTTATTAAGAACTTGAGCAAAATCGTCCTATGATTGAAGCATGGATGGTTCGGATCAAACCATGTGGAAAATTACTCATGCTCAAGGGTTCTTTGCAGAATTGTTTTTATGATAAGAGCCCTAATATTATTCTTAAAACAATGTTTCTTAAATATATTTTTATAACTTTTGAAATGGTAAAGACAAATTAAAAAAAAAAAATCACTAGGATTTTGTAAATGTAATTTTAAAGTGTTAGTATTGAAATTTTTCGCACCAATCAGCAGTTCAGAATCCAAGTTTAAAATGTGTTCGTTTTTGTTATATATTGCTCGCATTCATCGCAAGATATTTTTTTCCGCAACACTTGCCGGATCCCATATCCGGCAAAGTATCTTTGGACCAGAAGCTGGGTATCATTGGGGGAATCTTCCTCATCCGACTCCCAATCGTTCAGGCTTGTGTCGAGAACATTTAGCATCAGGCTTGATGTTGCGTCTTCTAAGCCCTGCTCATGCACAGTTCTGCATTCCAGCATTACGTCCGCATCAGTCTCACAATTCTTATTGTTTGCGCCAAGCAAATTACTCTGGAAAACTTTGAGGGATAAAAGCCTTGCAAAAGTAAATTGCAGCTCATGTGCCGATGCATGCGTGTTCATGCTCGACATGGAACGTATTTTGAAAAACAGATTCTCCAACGCATCCTGGCTCATTTTGCCGAAAAGTATGCATGTGATGTCGTCATGTTGGCGAAATATGTCATCAGATAATTCCAACAGAGACCTTATTGACAAAATAAATCCTTTAATACAACTAATATTGCATTGGGGGACTTTGAAGCTTTCGAAGAATTGTATGTATTCCTCCATACGAATACGCTTCTCAGGACAATCGCGGTATAACGGACGTTTTAGAGGATTCGGGTCATTTGTACTTTTGCAATTGAGGTCGTCAAATAGGTTGTTCATTTTTGCAATGAACGTTTCCGTTGTGACCGACAATTCCCTCAAACCAGAATCCTTAAAAACGCCTTTTCCTCTGCATGTTTTTATTCCATCTGCCACTGAATGACTAAAAACTTGTGCAGCTCTGCGAACGCTCATCCTCTGCAAGTTTGTAGGATACACATGCTCGAATTTTAATCTTGGGCACAGCCTAAAATTATTTTTTGAGCTATCGTATTCGAACAATTTTAGAATCACACGAAAGGATGCTACTCCGGACTCAAACGTGATGTCGTACTTCAGCAGAGTGTTGCGAATAGATTTGAGCAGATGGCAGTATGTAGTCAAATGCTGCAAATATCCTTCTACCAGCGAAATCAAAGTATGGTGCCGTTTGCTGCACACCTAGCATGTCGTACATTCTTAGGTTGATAGCTCCCTGGTCGCAAATAATAAGCTTAGGGTCCAGTCCTATTTTCAAAACGCACGCCAGATTCTCCTTCAATGTGGGTTTGAGTTTATCTGTAAATAAAGTTAAACAATTCAACGATGTAAAACATTGGTTCCCATTTACACAACAATAAATTTTTTAATTGCTCATGAAAACTTAAAATCATAAGCATTCAGAAAATGTGGAATAAAATATATTCAAAAAATCATCTTCATATTATAATAAACTTGAAGAGAAATTTGGTTCTGCCCAAATGAAATTACTTACCAGCGGATGTTTCCTTCTGCAAGTAATATGATAACATGTACTTCCAATTCGATCACATCCCCTTCACCATAAATGTCAGGCACTTATTTGCCACTGATGATGTTCTTTCGCTGTTGCCATTGTCCACGAATCCATTAATACGATCCGAAACAGGATCGTATTCCAAGTCGCAGCGAATCATGACTTCGTCAAGTATGATGCAGCACACCTTCTGCTTCTTCGTCATGCTGTTAACTGTGGCCGTAAGACTCGCAATATTTTGCGGATCAAGTCCTGGCAAAATTCGTGTCACAGTCCTCCAACGATAAATACTGGCGGGACTTGGCATACTGAAGTCCAAATCTCCCCGCATGAAACAATACGCACGGCTAGAGATGTGGTGCAAATATTGAAATATTGTTTTTCATCATATTGCTGCTTTTCACGATGGACAATGGTTTTGGCCACATATTACCACAAATCAATTTTCACTCGAATTACCAAAAATTTTGCGTTTAGGTTTACCAATTCTAGAGAGTAAGTTTTAATTGTGAAATTGATCAAGCAGTCTCAACAAGACCGAGAAACCGAATGCACGCGGTTTATTTACTTATATATTAAGGATTATTATGAGGATTTTACCTTTACCCCCTACGTATATATACTTAGAAGAGCTGACCCATAACTTGAATACCAAGTACTAAGCCTTTCAATGAGTAATTAGAGAAATTATAGCTATTTTACCGAAAATAATCCGCAGGTAGCAGGGCTTACAGGCGTATGGGCGTGTCCTTCGGCCGATTTGCATAACCTCGGAACTTAAACTAACTTAAGGTTTACTGTCACAGTTTCTCAAATTTGGGTAAAATCGGGCATCCACAGATGGATGGAAGGACAGTCAGTTGAGAAGCTAGAAAATACTTAAATTTTTTCAACTAGTTTTTATTGAGTTAAAAAATTCCTGAAATATAGATCATTACTTTTAGTTTTCCTGCTTAGGATTGGTTACAAAAAGGCGAATTTAAATAATTTTAATTTTCTTCCCACAAAGCGATGCTGTCCTTTCGAGATGTCATCAGAGAATAAAATTATATAAAAAAAAAACTTTTTAAAAATAAGCTTTAATGTACTAAAAAGTAGAAAATAAGTTGTTTCCAAGTCACCTGTATCTTACTATCCCTAAAAGCTTGGGGCGCTCATGTGTTCAATATTTGTCAAACAGTTACCACAATATTTTATTTAAATAATTTTTTGCAAATAGATTCTAGTAATGAAAGATATTTTGAATATGGATATTGAGCGCACAAGCTTTTATTAATAGTAAGATACAGGTGACTTGGAAACAACTTATTTTCTACTTTTTAGTACATTAAAGCTTATTTTTAAAAAGTTTTTTTTATATAATTTTATTTTCTACTTTTCAGTCTTCCATAAATTCAATTTTAGAGCTCTGAAATTTTTCGCAAAAAGAATTTTAAACTTACAGAGCAGTACACAATATTTAGGGTATTCACAGTGTTCCCTATCGTCATATGTCATATCCTCAATTTAACAAATAATACGGCAGTGATCGACCCTAATATTCGTGGCATATTTGTGACGCGGTGAGTTGTTGCTATTTTGCCAGCAGGGCGCGGCAAGTAAGTTCCTATCGTTTTTCATTCATGTGTGGTGTACCTATAATTATAAACTGAAGCCCAAGTGTGTAGTTGCTTGAAAAGTGCCACGCCCCTTGTCCTACGCCCATAAAATTTTACCAGTGGGACGACACATCCAAGAGGCGACTGCATACGAAATTTCAATGCTGCACGACCTTTAGTTCCAAAGCTAATCGAGATCAAAAATTTGGTTTGTATGGGCGGTGCCACGCCCCCTTATCCAGTGCACGCCTTATTTACTCAGTAGAAGGATATGGATATGTAGTAAGTTCCTATCGAGTTTCATTAATGTGTGATGTGTAGTTCTAAAGTTATACACGAATCTGGAGTTGATAAAAAAGTGCCACGCCCCTTATCCTACGCCCATAAAATTTTACCAGTGGGACGACACATCCAAGAGGCGACTGCATACGAAATTTCAATGCTGTACGACCTTTAGTTCCAAAGCTAATCGAGATCAAAAATTTTGTTTGTATGGGGGTGCCACGCCCCCTTATCCAGTGCCCGCCTTATTTTCTCAGTAGAAGGATATGGATATGTAGTAAGTTCCTACCGAGTTTCATTGATGTGTGATGTGTAGTTCTAAAGTTATACACGAATCTGGAGTTGATAAAAAAGTGCCACGCCCCTTATCCTACGCCCATAAAATTTTACCAGTGGGACGATACATCCAAGAGGCGACTGCATACGAAATTTCAATGCTGCACGACCTTTAGTTCCAAAGCAAATCGAGATCAAAAATTTTGTTTGTATGGGGGGTGCCACGTCCCCTTATCCAGTGCCCGCCTTATTTTCTCAGTAGAAGGATATGGATATGTAGTAAGTTCCTACCGAGTTTCATTGATGTGTGATGTGTAGTTCAAAAGTTATACACGAATCTGGAGTTGATAAAAAAGTGCCACGCCCCTTATCCTACGCCCATAAAATTTTACCAGTGGGACGACACATCCAAGAGGCGACTGCATACGAAATTTCAATGCTGCACGACCTTTAGTTCCAAAGCAAATCGAGATCAAAAATTTTGTTTGTATGGGGGGTGCCACGTCCCCTTATCCAGTGCCCGCCTTATTTTCTCAGTAGAAGGATATGGATATGTAGTAAGTTCCTACCGAGTTTCATTGATGTGTGATGTGTAGTTCAAAAGTTATACACGAATCTGGAGTTGATAAAAAAGTGCCACGCCCCTTATCCTACGCCCATAAAATTTTACCAGTGGGACGACACATCCAAGAGGCGACTGCATACGAAATTTCAATGCTGCACGACCTTTAGTTCCAAAGCTAATCGAGATCAAAAATTTTGTTTGTATGGGGGGTGCCACGCCCCCTTATCCAGTGCCCACTTATTTTCTCAGTAGAAGGATATGGATATGTAGTAAGTTCCTACCGAGTTTCATTGATGTGTGATGTGTAGTTCTAAAGTTATACACAAATCTGGAGTTTATAAAAAAGTGCCACGCCCCTTATCCTACGCCCATAAAATTTATTGATTCGTGTATTGGGCTCTAGATTAGGCATGTATGCAAAGTTTCAGATCTCTAAGTAGTCGGGAAGTGAGTGAAAAATTGATTACTAGATTTGACGACATACCACTGACATACCGACAGAAAGTGAAGTTGATATAAAGCTTATAACAATATACCTCCTCATCGCGGGTGCAGAAATACTTCATTTTGCAATGAAAGTAAATGAAGACTGACTACAGAAATTATCCTTTGAAGTATAGTCTTAACTTGAACACAACAAAGTAGAGTGTAATCACCGGCCAACTATAAACCAAACGAGAATTACAAACCACCATCTGCAATGAAAGTAAATGAAGACTGATTACAGAACTGTATAAAGCAAACGAGAATTACAAACCACCATCTGCAATGAAAGTAAATGAAGACTGACTACAGAACTGTATAAAGCAAACGAGAATTACAAACCACCATCTGCAATGAAAGTAAATGAATACTGACTACAGAACTGTATAAAGCAAACGAGAATTACAAACCACCATCAACCACACAACTACTGTCTGTCCCTACGTGCTGCTTCTTCTTCTATCTGTGCTCTGATTGGCTATTACAATTTCGCTAATTACTTTGTTTAAGGTACAAATTTTTATATTTTTATGATTGATTCATGTATTGTCAGCGTGTTTACGCATGTATGCAAAGTTTCAAATCTCTAAGTAGTCGGGAAGTGGGTGAGAAATTGATTACTAGATTCCACTACATACCTGAAGTGAAGTTAATATAAAGCTTATAAAAAGAGTTGTTTCATGGTTTTCGAACGCAGGGTTGTATCGTGTTCGTAGTAGCAGCGCAGGGCTGCACTAGTTCGATGACGTCGTAACTTTCCCCTCCGTAAGACCCGAAGGGCTTACCTCTTCCGCTGGACTTCTGACGTCAAGGATAGTAACTTTGTGGCTGGTGGCACAAAAATACCTCCAGCCGTTACTGTTTTTTTTTTATTATTGAGGTGAAAACTTCCTGTTGCAAACAGCTTTGCATAACGAAAGAATCCTTCTTGCTAGGTTCAAGTATTCTATTCTTCGCTCTTGGTTTCCCGGGATCTGCCTGCCTCTTTGATAACGACATCTCGCGCGATGGCATTTAGTCCTCAACTCCTTAATCCATTAATAGCCAAGAGCATTTAATATCAAAAATCATTGTTTCTATTGGTTTGATTGTATTGAGAAACACATACGAAACATAAAATAAAATTATATAAAAAAAACTTTTTAAAAATAAGCTTTAATGTACTAAAAAGTAGAAAATAAGTTGTTTCCAAGTCACCTGTATCTTACTATCCCTAAAAGCTTGGGGCGCTCATGTGTTCAATATTTGTCAAACAGTTACCACAATATTTTATTTAAATAATTTTTTGCAAATAGATTCTAGTAATGAAAGATATTTTGAATATGGATATTGAGCGCACAAGCTTTTATTAATAGTAAGATACAGGTGACTTGGAAACAACTTATTTTCTACTTTTTAGTACATTAAAGCTTATTTTTAAAAAGTTTTTTTTATATAATTTTATTTTCTACTTTTCAGTCTTCCATAAATTCAATTTTAGAGCTCTGAAATTTTTCGCAAAAAGAATTTTAAACTTACAGAGCAGTACACAATATTTAGGGTATTCACAGTGTTCCCTATCGTCATATGTCATATCCTCAATTTAACAAATAATACGGCAGTGATCGACCCTAATATTCGTGGCATATTTGTGACGCGGTGAGTTGTTGCTATTTTGCCAGCAGGGCGCGGCAAGTAAGTTCCTATCGTTTTTCATTCATGTGTGGTGTACCTATAATTATAAACTGAAGCCCAAGTGTGTAGTTGCTTGAAAAGTGCCACGCCCCTTGTCCTACGCCCATAAAATTTTACCAGTGGGACGACACATCCAAGAGGCGACTGCATACGAAATTTCAATGCTGCACGACCTTTAGTTCCAAAGCTAATCGAGATCAAAAATTTGGTTTGTATGGGCGGTGCCACGCCCCCTTATCCAGTGCACGCCTTATTTACTCAGTAGAAGGATATGGATATGTAGTAAGTTCCTATCGAGTTTCATTAATGTGTGATGTGTAGTTCTAAAGTTATACACGAATCTGGAGTTGATAAAAAAGTGCCACGCCCCTTATCCTACGCCCATAAAATTTTACCAGTGGGACGACACATCCAAGAGGCGACTGCATACGAAATTTCAATGCTGTACGACCTTTAGTTCCAAAGCTAATCGAGATCAAAAATTTTGTTTGTATGGGGGGTGCCACGCCCCCTTATCCAGTGCCCGCCTTATTTTCTCAGTAGAAGGATATGGATATGTAGTAAGTTCCTACCGAGTTTCATTGATGTGTGATGTGTAGTTCTAAAGTTATACACGAATCTGGAGTTGATAAAAAAGTGCCACGCCCCTTATCCTACGCCCATAAAATTTTACCAGTGGGACGACACATCCAAGAGGCGACTGCATACGAAATTTCAATGCTGCACGACCTTTAGTTCCAAAGCTAATCGAGATCAAAAATTTTGTTTGTATGGGGGGTGCCACGCCCCCTTATCCAGTGCCCCCTTATTTTCTCAGTAGAAGGATATGGATATGTAGTAAGTTCCTACCGAGTTTCATTGATGTGTGATGTGTAGTTCTAAAGTTATACACAAATCTGGAGTTTATAAAAAAGTGCCACGCCCCTTATCCTACGCCCATAAAATTTTACCAGTGGGACGACACATCCAAGAGGCGACTGCATACGAAATTTCAATGCTGCACGACCTTTAGTTCCAAAGCAAATCGAGATCAAAAATTTTGTTTGTATGGGGGGTGCCACGTCCCCTTATCCAGTGCCCGCCTTATTTTCTCAGTAGAAGGATATGGATATGTAGTAAGTTCCTACCGAGTTTCATTGATGTGTGATGTGTAGTTCAAAAGTTATACACGAATCTGGAGTTGATAAAAAAGTGCCACGCCCCTTATCCTACGCCCATAAAATTTTACCAGTGGGACGACACATCCAAGAGGCGACTGCATACGAAATTTCAATGCTGCACGACCTTTAGTTCCAAAGCTAATCGAGATCAAAAATTTTGTTTGTATGGGGGGTGCCACGCCCCCTTATCCAGTGCCCACTTATTTTCTCAGTAGAAGGATATGGATATGTAGTAAGTTCCTACCGAGTTTCATTGATGTGTGATGTGTAGTTCTAAAGTTATACACAAATCTGGAGTTTATAAAAAAGTGCCACGCCCCTTATCCTACGCCCATAAAATTTATTGATTCGTGTATTGGGCTCTAGATTAGGCATGTATGCAAAGTTTCAGATCTCTAAGTAGTCGGGAAGTGAGTGAAAAATTGATTACTAGATTTGACGACATACCACTGACATACCGACAGAAAGTGAAGTTGATATAAAGCTTATAACAATATACCTCCTCATCGCGGGTGCAGAAATACTTCATTTTGCAATGAAAGTAAATGAAGACTGACTACAGAAATTATCCTTTGAAGTATAGTCTTAACTTGAACACAACAAAGTAGAGTGTAATCACCGGCCAACTATAAACCAAACGAGAATTACAAACCACCATCTGCAATGAAAGTAAATGAAGACTGATTACAGAACTGTATAAAGCAAACGAGAATTACAAACCACCATCTGCAATGAAAGTAAATGAAGACTGACTACAGAACTGTATAAAGCAAACGAGAATTACAAACCACCATCTGCAATGAAAGTAAATGAATACTGACTACAGAACTGTATAAAGCAAACGAGAATTACAAACCACCATCAACCACACAACTACTGTCTGTCCCTACGTGCTGCTTCTTCTTCTATCTGTGCTCTGATTGGCTATTACAATTTCGCTAATTACTTTGTTTAAGGTACAAATTTTTATATTTTTATGATTGATTCATGTATTGTCAGCGTGTTTACGCATGTATGCAAAGTTTCAAATCTCTAAGTAGTCGGGAAGTGGGTGAGAAATTGATTACTAGATTCCACTACATACCTGAAGTGAAGTTAATATAAAGCTTATAAAAAGAGTTGTTTCATGGTTTTCGAACGCAGGGTTGTATCGTGTTCGTAGTAGCAGCGCAGGGCTGCACTAGTTCGATGACGTCGTAACTTTCCCCTCCGTAAGACCCGAAGGGCTTACCTCTTCCGCTGGACTTCTGACGTCAAGGATAGTAACTTTGTGGCTGGTGGCACAAAAATACCTCCAGCCGTTACTGTTTTTTTTTTATTATTGAGGTGAAAACTTCCTGTTGCAAACAGCTTTGCATAACGAAAGAATCCTTCTTGCTAGGTTCAAGTATTCTATTCTTCGCTCTTGGTTTCCCGGGATCCCTGCCTCTTTGATAACGACATCTCGCGCGATGGCATTTAGTCCTCAACTCCTTAATCCATTAATAGCCAAGAGCATTTAATATCAAAAATCATTGTTTCTATTGGTGTGATTGTATTGAGAAACACATACGAAACATAAAATAAAATTATATAAAAAAAACTTTTTAAAAATAAGCTTTAATGTACTAAAAAGTAGAAAATAAGTTGTTTCCAAGTCACCTGTATCTTACTATCCCTAAAAGCTTGGGGCGCTCATGTGTTCAATATTTGACAAACAGTTACCACAATATTTTATTTAAATAATTTTTTGCAAATAGATTCTAGTAATGAAAGATATTTTGAATATGGATATTGAGCGCACAAGCTTTTATTAATAGTAAGATACAGGTGACTTGGAAACAACTTATTTTCTACTTTTTAGTACATTAAAGCTTATTTTTAAAAAGTTTTTTTTATATAATTTTATTTTCTACTTTTCAGTCTTCCATAAATTCAATTTTAGAGCTCTGAAATTTTTCGCAAAAAGAATTTTAAACTTACAGAGCAGTACACAATATTTAGGGTATTCACAGTGTTCCCTATCGTCATATGCCATATCCTCAATTTAACAAATAATACGGCAGTGATCGACCCTAATATTCGTGGCATATTTGTGACGCGGTGAGTTGTTGCTATTTTGCCAGCAGGGCGCGGCAAGTAAGTTCCTATCGTTTTTCATTCATGTGTGGTGTACCTATAATTATAAACTGAAGCCCAAGTGTGTAGTTGCTTGAAAAGTGCCACGCCCCTTGTCCTACGCCCATAAAATTTTACCAGTGGGACGACACATCCAAGAGGCGACTGCATACGAAATTTCAATGCTGCACGACCTTTAGTTCCAAAGCTAATCAAGATCAAAAATTTGGTTTGTATGGGCGGTGCCACGCCCCCTTATCCAGTGCACGCCTTATTTACTCAGTAGAAGGATATGGATATGTAGTAAGTTCCTACCGAGTTTCATTAATGTGTGATGTGTAGTTCTAAAGTTATACACGAATCTGGAGTTGATAAAAAAGTGCCACGCCCCTTATCCTACGCCCATACAATTTTACCAGTGGGACGACACATCCAAGAGGCGACTGCATACGAAATTTCAATGCTGTACGACCTTTAGTTCCAAAGCTAATCGAGATCAAAAATTTTGTTTGTATGGGGGGTGCCACGCCCCCTTATCCAGTGCCCGCCTTATTTTCTCAGTAGAAGGATATGGATATGTAGTAAGTTCCTACCGAGTTTCATTGATGTGTGATGTGTAGTTCTAAAGTTATACACGAATCTGGAGTTGATAAAAAAGTGCCACGCCCCTTATCCTACGCCCATAAAATTTTACCAGTGGGACGACACATCCAAGAGGCGACTGCATACGAAATTTCAATGCTGCACGACCTTAAGTTCCAAAGCTAATCGAGATCAAAATTTTGTTTGTATGGGGGTGCCACGCCCCCTTATCCTACGCCCATAAAATTTTACCAATGGGACGACACATCCAAGAGGCGACTGCATACGAAATTTCAATGCTGCACGACCTTTAGTTCCAAAGCTAATCGAGATCAAAAATTTTGTTTGTATGGGGGTGCCACGCCCCCTTATCCAGTGCCCCCCTTATTTTCTCAGTAGAAGGATATGGATATGTAGTAAGTTCCTACCGAGTTTCATTGATGTGTGATTTGTAGTTCTAAAGTTATACACAAATCTGGAGTTGATAAAAAAGTGCCACGCCCCTTATCCTACGCCCATAAAATTTTACCAGTGGGACGACACATCCAAGAGGCGACTGCATACGAAATTTCAATGCTGCACGACCTTTAGTTCCAAAGCTAATCGAGATCAAAAATTTGGTTTGTATGGGCGGTGCCACGCTCCCTTATCCAGTGCACGCCTTATTTTCTCAGTAGAAGGATATGGATATGTAGTAAGTTCCTACCGAGTTTCATTGATGTGTGATGTGTAGGTCTAAAGTTATACACGAATCTGGAGTTGATAAAAAAGTGCCACGCCCCTTATCCTACGCCCATAAAATTTTACCAGTGGGACGACACATCCAAGAGGCGACTGCATACGAAATTTCAATGCTGCACGACCTTTAGTTCCAAAGCAAATCGAGATCAAAAATTTTGTTTGTATGGGGGTGCCACGTCCCCTTATCCTACGCCCATAAAATTTTACCAGTGGGACGACACATCCAAGAGGCGATTGCATACGAAATTTCAATGCTACACGACCTTTAGTTCCAAAGCTAATCGAGATCAAAAATTTTGTTTGTATGGGGGGTGCCACGCCCCCTTATCCAGTGCCCCCCTTATTTTCTCAGTAGAAGGATATGGATATGTAGTAAGTTCCTACCGAGTTTCATTGATGTGTGATATGTAGTTCTAAAGTTATACACAAATCTGGAGTTTATAAAAAAGTGCCACGCCCCTCGTCCTACGCCCATAAAATTTATTGATTCGTGTATTGGGCTCTAGATTAGGCATGTATGCAAAGTTTCAGATCTCTAAGTAGTCGGGAAGTGGGTGAAAAATTGATTACTAGATTTGACGACATACCGCGGACATACCGACAGAAAGTGAAGTTAATATAAAGCTTATAAAAATATGAAAATTTCAACAAACAAAATTTAATAGTAAGTTTTTGAGCCTGTACTCAAGCGAGTACAACGGCATGATATATAGGCATTTTTTTGTAGTATGGAAAATTTTATAGCACTCTTTTTCTACAAATTTTACTATGCCACATTGCTCGCAAGTCCTTCATATTCTGTTGAGTAATTTCCGTCCACGTAATGGGTTTTAAATTCTTTTTGAAAAGTGGTTTCCAGGAGGTATTACTACACTAGAAACTACCGATTACCACTTTCGAAAATTTTTACCATGTTTGAAAGACTTCATTTTGCATTGGAACTATTGAAGTAGTATATTATCTTCACTATCTCTGCTATAGAATACCTCGACTTCCCCTGGAACATCTTGCGGCATGATGTTAGCATAAAGATCCTCAGCGACAACGTCCTCTACATATGGATCTTGTGGAATATAAGCAACGTGGCAGAACTTTCCACGAAGTCCAAAGCATTGCTCAAGATTACAAATCTTCTGTCATAAGAAATTTATGCTTTGATGCCATCAAGGGCGATTTCAATGCGAAAAATATTCTGGGAAAAATGCCTACCTTATTAGCCGTTGTACTCAAGCGGGTACACTCACTTTAAAAGTTACTTAACTAATTTGTTCTAAAAAAATTTTTGATGTTTTTGTTTTCCATTCATTTTATAGATGCATTTCCACAGTTTTGCATAAAAAAAATTTATATAATTTTATGAATAAATTTTGTAGCCAGCCGACAACAAATGGCCTCCACAAAACTAATAAATCGCAAAACATGCCACAACAAATTCATCGGTGATGTACCTACCCGTTTCTAATAATTTTTTTTTCTAAAAGCAATAAATGTGTTGCCAATACGTCATAAGAGGAATAAAAAAAGAAATCACCCATATAGCTTATATAGTTTCGAATTTACAATTATTTTTATAAAATTTTTGTACCCAAGCGGGTACAATGGGAGGGAATGGGTTACAGCTAAGTCACCATTCCCACGATGCAGGTGAATTTTCCGAACTGCACGAGGTGTTGTTGTGCTATTGTTGGGCAAAGCTCTTCTACGATGCAGGTGGATTCGCTGAACTGCACGAGTTGTTGTTGGCTTTTGAAGAGCGAACTGCCTTCCCACCTTCGCTGCAGACTAGTAGCCAGCATATTTACTCGATCAAGTAACAAGATTTTTCATATTTGGTCCTATTAACCCTGTAATTCCCAGGCCTGCCTTTAGGCGGGCTTAACGAAAAGTTCCCTAAAAACAACATAAATAAAAAATTCAGAATAAGTGGATTCCCAAAACTTAAGTAATATATGCAAGCATGTGTTTGTTTGTAGCGCATGGGTATAGCTTATTTCGATTCGCAGAAAATTAATTTCAAAGTCAAATCTGGCAGTGCTCGGACGTAAATAAATATATTCGTTCAAACAATGATTTTCAAAAAAAGAAAAAATAACTATATTTTTTCGTACAGAGTTAAAAAAAATACTGGTGAGTAGGAAATTTAAATATTTATTAAGTGATGTAAGAATATACTGGCATTTAATGAATTAAATATATTAAAATCGCTCCGAAAGTGAAACCGCCTAAAGGCGGGACTGGGCATTCCGCTCAAAATTTTTGATCATTGCGTGCTTTTAAATTTTTGTGTTTTTTCGCCGTTCTTTCGTTTTTTATAGAAATATCGCGTCGAAAAATTAAAAATCTGTCTGAGGAAGAGATTTTAGCAATGATGAAAAAAATTCCAACTGATAACGAAGATATAGAAGGTGAACAAAAAAGTGATTCTGAAGATGACGATGAAGATCACAAAGATCAGCCTGGTTATGATCGATTATTCAAAGTGAGACCACTCATCACTGCCGAAGACATCCTATTTTCCAACTTATGATGTTCGCCACGATCAGATTGGTCTTTGGTGGACCGATATGGCAAAAAAACATGCAAAATGAGCGGATACAAATCTGAAACTCGGCATTTTGTTCAAAATGTAACATTCATTTATGTCATTTAAGTACAAAAAGTTGTTTCTTAGAGTATCACAATCAAAAATAAAGAAGAAAATATGAATCAATATCCAAAACAAGAAATAATGCATCACAAAAAATTTAAGCGGGAATGCCCAATCCTGCCAAAAGGCGGGGTGGGTATTTTCACCTGTATCGGTAAGGGTCTAATTAAAAAACCGACTTCAAATTCATTCATTTTGACCAAAAATTAGTTTAAAATGATTTTATGAGCTCAATGCTCAAGTTCCTACCGAGTTTCATTGATGTGTGATGTGTAGTTCTAAAGTTATACACAAATCCGGAGTTGATAAAAAAATGCCACGCCCCTTATCCAACGCCTATAAAATTTTACCAGTGGGACGACACATCCAAGAGGCGACTGCATACGAAATTTCAATGCTGCACGACCTTTAGTTCCAAAGCAAATCGAGATCAAAAATTTTGTTTGTATGGGCGGTGCCACGCCCCCTTATCCTACGCCCATAAAATTTTACCAGTGGGACGACACATCCAAGAGGCGACTGCATACGAAATTTCAATGCTGCACGACCTTTAGTTCCAAAGCTAATCGAGATCAAAAATTTTGTTTGTATGGGGGTGCCACGCCCCCTTATCCTACGCCCATACAATTTTACCAGTGGGACGACACATCCAAGTGGCGACTGCATACCAAATTTTAATGCTACACGACCTTTAGTTCCAAAGCTAATCGAGATCAAAAATTTTGTTTGTATGGGGGTGCCACGCCCCCTTATCCAGAGTCCCCCTTATTTTCTCAGTAGAAGGATATGGATATGTAGTAAGTTCCTACCGAGTTTCATTGATGTGTGATGTGTAGTTCTAAAGTTATACACAAATCTGGAGTTGGTAAAAAAGTGCCACGCCCCTTATCCTACGCCCATACAATTTTACCAGTGGGACGACACATCCAAGTGGCGACTGCATACGAAATTTTAATGCTGCACGACCTTTAGTTGCAAAGCTAATCGAGATCAAAAATTTTGTTTGTATGGGGGGTGCCACGTCCCCTTATCCAGTGCCCCCCTTATTTTCTCAGTAGAAGGATATGGATATGTAGTAAGTTCCTACCGAGTTTCATTTTTGTGTGATGTGTAGTTCTAAAGTTATACACAAAGCTGGAGTTTATAAAAAAGTGCCACGCCCCTTATCCTACGCCCATAAAATTTATTGATTCATGTATTGGGCTCTAGATTAGGCATGTATGCAAAGTTTCAGATCTCTAAGTAGTCGGGAAGTGGGTGAAAAATTGATTACTAGATTTGACGACATACAAACATACCGGATGTGAACCTAATATAAAGCTTATAAAATGGGGATACTTTAAACATTAAAGTGCGTTTCCCAAAAAGTGAAAAAGTCGACATACGGACAAGTATTGAATCAAGCGGCGATGTGTAAACATTGTAAACATGTGTAAACAGCTCATCGAAATATTCGGGTAAACAGTAACGGCCTTACCGTATAAATCACCGTGATCGAACGCAACGCGAACACGAAGCCAACGCCGGGATCAAAAAACGGCATTTTGTAAATCACGGCGTAATTGCGTTCGTTGTCTTACGGCATCACTTGAGCTGTCACGTTCTTACGAAAAAGAGTTGTATTTTTCTAAATTTATCAGCCAAATACAAAACACACAAAATTGGCAGCGTTCATTGCATACCTTCCATAGCCTAGTGGTTAAAGCGTTCGACTAGCACGCGAGAAGTTGCGAGTTCAATCCTCAACCGCGATACATTTCTTTTTTTTTTGTGATTTCGACCCTCAACCGCAGTGCTAGTGTTTTCTTTTTTTTGTACTTTTTTCTTTAGTATTTGTCTTTAAAAAGTATTACAATACTTATTATTTGCTTCTGCAGATTACCACAAATCAATTTTCACTCGAAATTACCAAAAATTTTGCGTTTAAAAAACTGAACGCGAGCACAAACCCAAGTGAACGATTTGACAGTTCAAGTGAGTGAATGCGCCGCGTTGCGTTTTACGCGGTACCGATTTTCATATGAAACTAGGTAAGCCAACGCGAGCAGTCACTGAGTGAGGTGATGCGTTTTACAAAATACCAAATTAGTGAACACAGGGTGAAGTGAGGCGTTGGGATTTACAAAATAAGCACCTAAGTCTTCGAATACTTTGCAAAGTTCTCGATTACTGAATAGAAACCGAGCAGTGTTCTCTTCTCTCCGAATACGAATGTGCAGAGTAGTCGAGAGAAATGAATACGAATAATACCTACGTTCGCTGGTTCTCGTTTATATTCGTTTCGTTGTTTACATTTTTCGAATACTGAGTACCCGTACTTAGGTGTAGTATTGTTGTTGCCAAAACGAATATATTCATGCAGGGCTCTATTAAGTAGGCCTGCTGTGCCCCACTTATGTTGATAGTGTTGAGATGGTTCCTAATGTGGAGATCAACCAGCCTTTCGAGTGTTTTTAAAAGAAACGATGAGAGGCTGATTGCTCTGAAGTCTTTAGCAGCGACATGGCTTGATTTCTTTGATTTCGGAATGAAAACCACCCTCACTTCTCTCCATTTGTCTGGAATATAACTTCCTGCTATAAAACTTCTGAAAATGTTCGTTAGACAGGGAACAATTATTGGCAATGATTTTTACAGCATGGCCGGGAAGATGCCATCAGGTCCTGCGGATTTGTAGGGTTTGAATGAATCTATTGCCCATGCTACCTTGTCGTTGCTCATATATTCCCCGACAGCTTCACTGGTTTCGGGGATTGAGCCCGTGGATGTGGGCCATCAACGTTCTCAATGTTCTTGCACCCAGGGAAGTGCGTATCCATTAGCAAATCAAGCGTTTCTTGGCTGCATTCTGTGTACGAACCATCAGACCTGCAAATGTATCCAGGGACCGAGGGGTCCTTGGAAAGTAGTTTGCGAAGTCTCGCTGCCTCGTTAGTCCCCTTAAGGGTTTCACAGAAGGTTTCCCATGACTTTCGCTTGTCTGATCTGGTTTCCTTTTTAAGGGTATTTAAGTTGGTTCGATATTCTGCCCAGTCTTCATCGGTTTTGGTTGCTTTTGCCTTATTGAACAAATGTCTCGTTTCCTGCCTTAATTTCTTAAGCTCCGGCGTCCACCAGCATGCGCTGGCTTTCTTTGGTGATCGGCTAAGAGGGCAGAATTTGTGCAAAGCGTTCGTTAGGTGATTGACTGCACAATGGTTATCGAGTAAGAAAGTAAAAGAGCTTCACCCAATGAATTTTTATATTAGATACCCCCATCAGAAAAAATGTTTGTTGATTATATCGTGTGGGGCATCGTTAGAAAGGGCTACGTCCATGGATTCCAAAAATACTTTTTTCATAAATTTAGGCGAATTGGCAATTAAGATAAATTAGCGCGTACTAGATGATACTATCTTTGTTTTATGAACAGACGGGCAAGGAAATATTAAATTTGAATGCTTTAGAGGGTAGTTCTGATGTAGAACCCTGTTTCCGCGTATCCGATTTCCACTTGGTTGCTCTTTCCGTAAACGTTTCGGAGAAACTTTCCGTACATTCCCGTACACTTTATAATAACAGCCTTTTTGTTGTTATATTTTCTCACATTTTATGTATATTTTAGCTAACATATCGCAATTAGTATATATGTATATATTCATGCTCAGTAAATGTTGAGTGTTTTCTTTTACTCATTTGTTTCACAAATCTTCAACTTAAAAAATAATTTATTACATTTTAAATTAAATTGAATTCCTGTGCTTTTTTCTGTTAAATGTTTTCTTTTGCTGTTTCGTGTTTTCTTTAGGATTTATGATTTATTGGTTTTCAGCTATTTTTAACACTTTTCACAAAAAAACTATTTTTACATAAGCTTCTTTAAAAAAATGATAAATTTTATTTATACAGGTACGTACATATGTATGTTTATTATTTACTTATATTTCCACATATTTTTTATTAAATTCAATTAAATTATCGCTTTGGTTGCTTAAAATTTTTAATTGTTGGTTTCTGGAGTTCCTATTAGAATTATTATTATAAAGTTCGTATTTTATTATGTGTATTATGTATTTTAATGTTGCGTACGTTGACAATTTGGTTTTGTTGTTGTTATAGCTAGTAAATTTAGTTACATTGTTGCTATTCGGATATTTTGCATAATTGTTCATATATACTATAACTATGCATGCATTATATGCCGGATGTACATATGTATATGTATAAATTTTTCAATTAGATAAAATTTTTTCATTAGGTGATTTGCATTTAACCGGCTTGCTTGTGATTTTTATCGGTAACATTTTTTGGTACAGACATTAAGACCGAGGATCTGCAGTTAGTCGCCTTTTTCTCATTTAGAGTCACTCTGTACCCTGGCTGAAATTACCGGCCATAACGAACTGAGAATGCAGCACCGAACAGCTGGTACACATGCACGAGTGCACAGCCAATACTCATGCGAGCACTGAAGTAGGGCAGCATAACAGCGCAAATGAAGCACAAGTCAGTGGAATGAGCCCCTGCATATAACAAAATTCTCTCTTTGCAGTCGGCGAAAGAGAGAGATAACGTTGCTGTTCATGTTTCTGTCTCAAGCAAAAAACACTCTCTACGATTTTGTTGTTTTTTTTCGTATAAATCAAGTATACACTGTTACTGAAAGCTATCTTCAATTAACATATCTTTGAAATTAAACTTTTTTATATCTGACGATTCATCAGTTCAGGCTAAGTTACTCCAGACGAATCGTATCGTATCCTGCCAGCTGACACAATATGCTTTACCCGAGCTTTATATATGAGTTCACTGTAAAGCTATATTTACGTATTGTAACGCAGAAAACCTAATGAAATTATCTTTCTCCGATACGTTTACGTAAAAACGTGTCAGCTGATTGCTTTGTTGAAAAAACACGATACATCTGGAGTAACTGAGCCTTTGCACAAATTTTTTTCAAATTTTTGGGCACTAATGAGGCTCATGCGTCGTTGAAAAAATCAAAAGTTTCTGTTATACGAGAAGAAGAGGAGCTGAGATTTGCAAATCCAAGATTTTCAAAAAGCATCTTTAATATCATATCTAATTTATGCTTCAAACGATTTTTTGGTTGTCGGTTGAAGGGATCGTCTTGTAGAGGTAGAGTAGTGGCTCAGTGTATGCTAGTGGTTACATCTAACTTCGGTTCTGAGTAATGCCTGATGCATGAAACAGAATACCGACCAAAACGCAGACCGTTGCGTTATTCCGCATTTTGAAACGAGTAGGCTTATGAGAACGTCAGGAATGGAACAGAATGGCCGACGACCATCGCAAAACGCAGCGACCGACGATAGAACTGGTTCTAATTTCACGCTGCGTCCAATTTAGGGTTGCATTTTCCCAACAGCCGCAGTAATGATTTTATTATATTTCTTAACAGCTGCTTATAGGATTTCTATTTTTAGAAATTTGAGAGACTTCCTCGTTCTGGTTAATTTTAAGCGACCAAAGGAAATGCGACACGTTGGTCAAATGGACAAACGCTTGGCTGCTGAAACGGAAGACCCGAGTTCAAAACTCAGGCGAGGCACATAACATCTAATAGAATAGAGTACAATTATTTTTTTTTTATTATTATTTTTTGCAGACCTGCCGAATCAGCATTGCTGCTACGGCCGTCATTTGGCCGACATGCCGTCCTAGGACATGCCTACAGATAAAAGATACAAATAAGTCAACGGCCGTGTGAGCAGGCTATGATTTGATAATTATACGCCGATTTAATATCAAGGAATGAAAAAGTTTTAGTTTTTATTAATGAAAAGATTTGACGCAGTACAAAAGGAAATTCAAAGAGCAAGTGAACAGAAATTTCTCAAAGTAATTTCTCACATCAGTAGTGATGTCAGATATGCATATTGCTATCATTTAGGCTCAACAGGCCGTTTGCCGAATTTTGTTTACAATGGCGTTCAATTGTATAGAAATTGAACCCATGAAACGGCCTGTTGTGCTTCACCCATGAAACAGAATACCGACCACGTTCGCAGAACTATGCGTTTTTTTGGCCTGCCGCAGTAAACAAACTGCAATCAACGGTCGTCGGCAGTTCAATTTCTATACAATTGAACGCCTCTGTAAACAAAATCCGGCAAACGGCCTGTTGAGCCTAAATGATAGCAATATGCATATCTGACATCACTACTGATGTGAGAAATTACTTTGAGAAATTTCTGTTCACTTGCTCTTTGAATTTCCTTTTGTACTGCGTCAAATCTTTTCATTATAATAAAAAAAAATAATTGTACTCTATTCTATAAGATGTTATGTGCCTCGCCTGAGATTTGAACTCTGGTCTTCCGTTTCAGCAGCCAAGCGTTTGTCCACTTGACCAACGTGTCGCATTTCCTTTGGTTGCTTAAAATTAACCAGAACGAGGAAGTCTCTCAAATTTCTAAAAATAGAAAACTTATAAGCAGCTGTAATGAAATTCAATGAAATCATTACTGCGGCTGTTGGGAAAATGCAACCCTAAATTGGACGCAGCGTGAAATTAGAACCAGTTCTATCGTCGGTCGTTGCGTTTTGCGATAGTCGTCGGCCGTTCTGTTCCATTCCTGACGTTCTCATAAGCCTACTCGTTTCAAAATTCGGAATATCGCAGCGGTCTGCGTTGTGGTCGCAATTGTGTTTCAGGCATAAAGAGGGAAGAATAGAAAGCAACACCCCGAGTAACCGAGGCATAGGGTTATCTTTTTCTCCTTTGCTTTTGTGTGTTTAGAACTATCCAAAGGCTTATTGAACAGCTAAAGAAACAAGCACCTGACTTAACGCTTGAAACTCAAACTGTTTATTTTCCTTACAATTTACCACAAATTTTGCTGGGAGGTTCGTCACCGATTCAATGCCTGGCAAACTCAAGCTGGTAGTATTTCTTTAAAATTAATGGCAATGAGAGTTAGAAAGTATTCTTTGCCTTGAAAAACCATTAAAATTTAGTTCGGGATGGGATATAGAACCAGTTTGTAGGCCCCACTGACTAGTGCTGCACACAAAAGCTAAAGCTGGAAAAGTTTGGCATGAGTCTGATTTCATGGTCTAGTTATGTATATACCAATTATATACATATACATAGGTACGTTCGTAAATGCAGGAAATTCGTGCAGCGGCAGCAGCAGTGCAGCCAACTTTAGTTGCCGCTGCCCGATCAGCTGATTCAACTGCTCTTCTTCTGCAGGTTGGCTGTAGAAACTTATTTTGCATTAACGAACGCGATTCAAGATGGAAGTTTTGGTGAACGCATTTATTGCGAAACTCGAAGTGAGAGTCTTTTAATGAATTTCAATAAAGAAAGAGTAAAACGAGTGAAAAAGAGATATGTCGTGGTAAAAATCTTGTTGAAAGAGAAAAATAAAAAGAGATCGATCCCGAAAGTAAATAATTATGTACTTTGAAACAATGAAAACCTATCCAGATAATAAATTCCATCTTTATACAAGATAAGAAACAAATTTTAATGCATTTATAATGAATTTTCTACGTTTCCATGGTAATTTCCCGCTGCTGTGCCAAGCTGTTCCATTAACGAACGCGATGCTTTGCAGAGCAGCCGCTGGGTTGCATTTACGAACGTACCTTACATACATACATATGTGATTAGGTTGTTGCAAACAAGAGCTTGATGCTACTTTCCATCTCAGAGATTTTCCGCCATTTTAGATCTCGATACATCGATCAATCTACTCTGCTGTAGCAATTCTCCAATTATCGATACACATAACTTCAAGGATAAGCTTGATTTTTGATAAAAGTAATTTTGGAACTCTTTCGTCATTTTTTATCAGTTATCTCTCTAGCCGCCGCACTATGGGGCAGATGATAGGAAAAGTCGGAATTAATTGAATTTTTGAAAATGGTTGTAGACACTTTTTTGTTATTGTTTCTTAATCTCTAATATCCCACCAATCATATTCAAACCGGTTTTAGACGTCATTTACATCTCTCTTCCCCTCACACCTTCTCAAAGAGAAAGAATATTTTGCGCAAAAAGTTTAGGTTGCATTTTCGCGATCAGTGTCAAGAGTTCTAAATTCAAAAAAAAAAAAAAACAAAGAAGAAATCTATTTTTCTAATGATGGAGCCATCAACATCTGCTAATTATAAATACGGTTGCATAGCGGGGTTTTGTATTTTGATCATCAGTGATTTTCTAAAAAATTTTATAGGTAGTGATCTTTTATCACTGGAAAATTTTTTTTTTTTTTTTTTGAAAGTTGAAAACGTTAAAGAGTCTGCCTAGGTCGGGCTGATTTGATCATTTCATATTAATTAGTGCCTATTTCACATATCATATCAAAAAAAAGTCTGCGGATTTTTTGCGTTTTGGGAGTAATTCAGAGTTTTATGTACCTAGTACATGTGAAAGCCTGTGGTTATAGCTTGCAATTTAATTGAAGATAACGGGACTTTTTTAAGTTTTTTTTATTACAAATTTGGCAAATGTCAGGGCGTAAAACAGTGTTAGAAAATTTCCAAAAAAATATTAACCCATTGATGACCAAACCGACATAAATGCATATATGGACCTAATTTTTTAATAGAAATGAGGGGAATATTTGGAGTGGGAAAAAGTTTAACAAAATTAATAACTAGTATTTATTGCTGAGAAGAGAATTTTGCTGTCCGACATGTCAGATGTTGCGCATTTCATGCAGTTGATCATCCATTGAGCTTTCAACTTTTATTCTTGTTTCAGGTGCTAGTCTATTTTCTATTGCACAAAAGAGATCTATTCGAGTGAAGACAGCTACATATGCATATTGATAGCGATATTAACTAACAACAATATTTAAAATTTTTGCATTTTATATCTTATTTTGAATAAATTTTGAGTTTTTTGAATGGGTATATGTTTTTGCCAGTTTTTGCACTGAAAGTTTTTTGATAAAATCGCTCTGTCTTTTGATTCATAATAGATATCGTTATGAAATTTCGCATATTTGTGCTAATATCAGTAGAAATGAGTGTAAGAAAGAAGAGCTTGTGGGTACAACTGGCCTAACTTAAAAAATTTTTTAAAATCGATATAACTTTCGACCCATAAAAGATATTCTTCAGAAATTTTACTCAATTATGTATATTATCAGTCAAAAGGAGTATATGGAAAAACGGCCTATGGGTCCAACTTATTTAGCGTATAATCCATTTTTAATAAAATGGAGCAAGTTTTGGCGTACTGAGAGTACTTTCATAAACTCGCTATATCTTTCGATCCATAAGAGATATCATTATGAAATTTCGCAAATTAATTGCTAATATTAGTAAAAACGAGTGTACCAAAGAAGAGCTTGTAGGCTCCATTGACTTAATTTAGAGATAATTTTAAGTTGAATAAACCCAGTTTTGGTAATTTTTTTAAATCGATATAACTTTCGATCCATGAAAGATATTTTTCTGAAGGTGCACCCAATTAAGCCTATTATTGGTGAAAATTAGTGTACCAAAAATCATCTTTCTAGCTCTCGCCGTTTATTCGCTATTAATTAATTCCGTGTTTACCCCTATTCTGCCCCACTGTGCGCCGACTCACATGCAGAAGCGTGAATTTTTATATGGAATATTCTATGCTGATTAGTCAGTAAGTTGAAACAACAAAAATGTATGCTTTCAAAATTTAAAGTCTCTGCACTTAGCGCCATAATTACCAACTAAATAACCAATTTGCCTTACTAATTTCTTTGTTTCAGTTAAGCGATTTGCTCAGTCGCAGTCGACTTATATCTATTGATTTATAAATGTTAAGATAGCATATGATAAATATGTACATATTTATAATCCCACTGTTAAAAAAATTAATTGATTTATTAAATATATAAATTGTAGTTATTTCATCTTCAGCTCATATTTCATCTTCAGCTCATTTAGTCATGCCGTAATCATAATAATATATTTATTGCTATTAGCATAATTATAGTAATAATTATGATAATAATTATATATACTAGTTATAGCATTGTAAGATATTGTAAGTTAGGTGCCCGTAATTGGTTCTTGGCGTATTTCGGATTTTAGCTTAACAAACTCTTTAGCAACTTCATCGTTATTACGTTGCGACAAAATGCGTAATATTGTCCAACCGGTTTCGTCCATTTGTATGCGTCTTTGTAGAGGCAGCCAGCAAGCAACCGAACCCTGCGAGTTGAAAGAGAGAGCAAATGAGAAAGAGAACCTAACGCGTTGTTCAAAATAGCAACACAAACCTTCTCCGATATGTCTTTTAGCGGTATAACAGCCACGCCCACCAATCGATCGTCACGCGCAAAGCAATAGTCCTTTACACAAATGTGTAGTTCAAAGAAATCCAACTGCTCTTCATTGCCAATGGTGCTGCAAATACGAAATTGTATATTATCGTTGAAATATGCTTGGAATCCGAGCGCTTCTAGAGGAAGTATAGGATCGCATAATGCTAATTTGCGAAAATATCATAGGCGATATCTATATACATATGTATAGCTATGGGAATTGACAGAGTTCGAAAATGACGCAAACTGCACTCTTAATTGCACTTTACACTGTGCAAAACTGAGTTTGTTTTACAAGCGTCGGTATGTAGAAACCTTCGGAAGGCACTTACTGCTGCTCCTTAAGAACAGTGTGGTACTTTTCCACAGCAGAACTCATATATTGGAAATTGCACAAATTATTTGTAGCTGCACTTTTCCATAGGAATTATATGCAAGCGTATACAATACTTACAAACTGAAGGATTCATTGTATTTCGGTGACCAATTGTTCGATTTCGATTTGGTGGCAAATTTTCGTTTCTTATCCTGCAAATGTGGTCCAATCAAATTGATTTCCACAAATGGCCGAAACATGCCCGATGGTATTTGCCATTTCAGATCATTTGCAGCCACAACTGTAGACATTTTTTAAAAAGAAATACAAAATTTGTATTTGAAGCAGGAAGCAGAAATCAGCACAGACATTACCTTTAACATTAACTTTGTGCTCGCCCGTGCCCGGATGTGAGAACAAATCAATTTGCACGGATATTTCACCCACACTATCCTCGTGATTCTCTGGATCGGCTGCATGGAGAACAAAAAAGCACATTAATTTCTCATACATTTTGTGGGTAACATAAGAGTGTCTGCCCCGCACTGACCTTCGTGCACCTGGCTGGAAATAAAAGTCTTTATAAGTGTATCCGTCATTTGCGTGTATAAACTTAACGCGTAGCGTAAACTTTGCAACTCCGCTGATTTCTCCAGAAATGTCTTCTTCAGTCCATTACCGCCAGCATGAAAATATTGCTTTATGGTATCTAAGGCCACATCCAAAACTGCACATTGTTTCGGTGACAAATTCTTTTCCACCTCCTTCGATATATCCATAACGCCGCTCAGCGCACTCTTCACATCCTGCTTGCCAGCCATATGACTCTTGAAGAGGCGACCCATGTCCTCGATTTTGGCATTGGAGGCGAGATTCTTAGCATTATCGGTGATGTGCTTGAACATCATCTAAAATAACGAAAAGAATTAGTACATATGATCATATTTATGTTTTTACAAATATCAAGCTGATGTTTTATGATCAAGAAAAATTGGAAAACTGGAAAACTGGCAGACATGCGCTTAAAATGTTGTTGCGAGAAATTCTCTTATGTTATTTCCAAATTTGTTCCCTTGCGGAAACCATCTCTCCATAATAAACCACCTTGGTTCAATTCGAAGCTATGCCATTTGAAAAATTTGAAAAATAAGGCCAGTAAAAAATTTAAAAAATCGGGATGTGAATCAGATCGTCTTAACTTCCTTCGTTTGAGAAACGAATTCGATTACTTTCACAACTTCTCATTTAAGCAGTATATGTTCAAAGTCGAATCTGATCTAAGATTAAATCCTGCTAGTTTTTGGCAATATATTAACACCAAGCGGAAAACTAATGGATTTCCTACTAGCTTTTACTATGAAAATGATTTTTCCAGTAATGTAACTGACTCCTGCAACTTGTTCTCAAAATTTTTCCAAACAGTTTATGATAAATCTGTAATTACCAGCAGTAACACATTCGAAGAACTTTCAATTCAGCCAATCGTTAGTTTTACGTTTTCGGCCGATGACATCAAATCTGCTATTTCAAATCTTAAGAATAATCACAAAACAGACCATGAAGGTTTCGCACCTCTCTTTTTCAAACTTTTTTCTTCGTTAGTAGCAACGCCTATCGCTATGCTTTTTAATAAATGTGTGGAAAATTCCATCTTCCTCGACCCTTGGAAACTCTGTTCAATTGTTCCAATATATAAATCTGGCGACCGTAGCAATATCTGCAATTACAAGCCCATCGTAAAGCAAAGCGTCTTTGCAAAAATATTTGATAATGTCTTAAAAGAAAAACTTTCTAGCCACGTCAATTCAGCCATATCTGAATTTTAGCATGGCTTTGTTGCATCAAAATCTACATGTACTAACTTGGCATTAATATCTAATAGAATAGTTAATGCCTTCACAAATCAGGCTCAGCTTGATGTTATATACACGGATTTTTCCAAGGCTTTTGACAAAGTTAATCACGCTATTCTTCTTAATAATTTATCTGCCTTTGGTATAAAAGATAATCTTTTGAGATTTTTTTCCAGCTTTCTTTCTGAAAGGAAGCTATTTGTGAAAATAGAACATTCCAAATCGACTCATTTAATAAATGCTTGGTCAGGTATACCTCAAGGGACTCACTGCGGGCCACTTTTATTTTTAATATTTATCAATGATCTGCCGGAAAAATTTAGATTCGCAAAATGCTTAATGTTTGCAGATGATGTAAAGCTATACATGGAAATCCATAATATTGGTGATTGCCTCAGTCTTCAATCTGACCTGAATAATTTTAATGACTGGTGTTCTTTGAATAACCTACATTTAAACGTCAGTAAATGTAGCGTTGTTTCATACTCAAAAAAAGCGAATAATATTGTCTTTGATTATGAACTGGATAGTATCAAGATGTGCCGAAACACGTCAATCAAGGACTTGGGCGTAATCTTTGATTCAAAATTGACGTTTTCGCTACATATTGACTATATTTTGTC
The DNA here is from genome assembly GCA_963457695.1 of Neria commutata. Taxonomy (NCBI): domain Eukaryota; kingdom Metazoa; phylum Arthropoda; class Insecta; order Diptera; family Micropezidae; genus Neria; species Neria commutata. The sequence continues at coordinate 2,003,317 of OY735250.1, forward strand.
CAAATCATTCTCTATGATAGGATTTATTCGTAGAAATAGTGAGGATTTCTCGGATCCAACGACGCTCAAAGCACTTTACATATCCTTAGTGCGTAGTCTTTTAGATTACTGTTGCATAGTTTGGAATCCATTCTATCAGAATTATGAAAGCAAACTAGAAAGAGTCCAAAGAGTATTCACAAAGTTTGCTTTACACAAATTGAGATGGCCGAACGGCCTCCCTAACTACACAGGAAGGCGTAAACTACTCGGTTTACAAAGTTTGGTGGATAGAAGGGTATACTTCTCTATCTTATTTGTATACAATGTTCTTAATCTGAAAATCAATTGCCCTGAAATATCAGCTATGTTCAATAGACATGTCCCGACCCGCGAATTGAGGCGAGTACGGATGTTCCAAGATATGGTACATAAATCTAATTATTCATATAACGAACCTATCGCAAGATGCATTCGGTTGTGTAATAATTACGCAGACAGCCTTAATTTTGCACAAACTTTGTATAGCTTTAAGCTTGATCTGCTAAAATTCATAAACTAATTGTAGTAGTCTGTAAGAATTGTTTCTGTAGACGTAATAATAATAAATAAATAAATAAATTCCTTAAAATTTTTTCCAGCTTTGGTCAAAGGTGAAATCTGTTCCTTTCGTGTCCCCACTATGAAACAAAATGGGTCATTGCATGTTTAGTTTTTTCATTGTGAGAGCAGGTTTATATTCTCTGATGGCAAGGCTCTGCCGACTTGTCAAATGACGAGTTCACAAACGTTAATATACTCGCACATACCGTTTTATCGGTCATTGGCGGCAGCACTATAGTCTTCTCCAGTATGCGCATCACAATTTTCCAGAGTTCTTTGAGTAATCGTTTCAGAACTGTCTTCTCGCAGGATTGCGCATATAGCGTCAATGAACCGTCTAACAGATCCATAAGTGGACGCAACACCTCATCTGCTTCAACAGCAACGGCGTTGCGTTGAGCCGCTTGATTTGCATTCAGATTACCACCACCCTTTATGGCAAGTAAAAGATCACCCAGTTCTCGCACGGATTGCGTAATGCGCGGCTCAAGACTGTAGTTACAAAGAGAGATAAATATATAGGGAGATATGAGCATAGTTGGTAGTAACTTAGCTTCGATCGTACCTGATGGCGAAAAGTGAGGCCAGGTCGTCCAGTGCTGAATTGAGATTCTGTTGAAGTTCTTTGAGTATATTAGCGGCGTCTTCCTCTAGCTTATCGCCGCCCATTGATTCGAACATTTTCTCCAATTGGACCCTGAGTTGCTGTATGTTGTTCATGAGTATGCAAGCCTATAATACAGGCAGCAGTGATTTAGAATAGAACGGAGCGGAACAGAATCGTGAATCATAATATATGGCATATTTACACCATAATTTAACTATAACAGTGTGTTTGGCACATTTACGTCAAATCAAATCTAAATATAACCTATATGTAACATATATCGGTGTGCACTTATAGCTGTATAGTTAGCATACTTACGATGCGCTCATCCTTCATGTGTTCGGGAAATTCCTTTTTGACTATATCGGCATAAGCTATTAGTACCTTTACGATTGTTTTAGCAAAACGTCTCATGTAACGCTTCCATATTTCTGGATCTGGACACTCGAGTTTGCTAACAACATCGAAACATTGTGTCAGTTGCGTGAAGACGTCAACCACCGAATTTGAGAATAAGGCATGTTCACTGCTCTTTTGGAACTATATTTATAAATTTTTTTTTCAAATAAAGATGAAATTCAGGCGAGTAAAAGAAGATGCAGAACAGCGAACGAAAGGAGAGACAAACAGCTTTTGATTAGTCAACAATAGCACGAGGAATAGCTTTTTCATTGCTTTTCATATGCATAAGAAATAATAGAATTCCTTTGCGCTTTTATGCAGAATGTGTGTGTACTGCTTCATGCTGATGCTTACCCCATCCTTTTTATCTCGATTGAAAGCACCATGCAGATACTCGAGCGATACATCGTCGTTCTCGTTGAGCCATTGCATGACAAATGGCTCAAACCAGGCCGGATACTCAGGTACGGCGCCCTTATACGGCGGCACTTCCTTCACATAATTGCTATAAAGCCACTTCACACGGAAGTGCAGGTTCATATAGGCCGAGGATTTGCAAAGGCGATGCTGTTCGTGCTCTTCCAAAGCATATTTCATATCGACAGCGAAGAGACCCCACATTGTGGCTGCCGAAAGCTACAGGAGCACACGAGTGATCGAGGAGTGTGTGTGAGAGAGAGAGGCAGATGATAGCAGAGAAATTCAAAACGAAGATGTCAACTATGCAGGGGATCAATATTATATTTAGGGTATTCACAGTTCCGTGTTATCTAGTGTGCTTTCCTTGCCGCCTGCTAAATTAAAACCACTTTGCCATCTGGCAACATTTTTTGTTGTTGCTTTAAGGACAAAGGCAAGCAAAAAGATTCCTGACCCCAACAAAGGCCGTATCACAAAGGCTTGTTAGGTTGAACAGGGAAGACCTCCGCATCCTCACAGGGTATCTCACAGGCCACTGCAGCCTTCGATACCATCTGATGAAGATGGGATTATCCGATACGGATACGTGCCGACTATGCGAGATAGGGACTGAAACGTCCGAGCACATTTTGTGACTGTCCCGCAATTAGTAGGCTAAGAAGCATCCATCTAGGAGGCTACTCAGTGCCCCCACAGAAAATATGGAACACTAAACCCAGCAAAGTGCTACTGCTCATTAAGAGCCTAACACAACTGGGTTAAATACAGGCCAGCACAAAAGATCCATTCAGCGGTCGCGGTGCGCAACAAAGGCCTCTTTAACAATAATAACAATAATACACGCAAAAAAGAAATGCCGCTAGTTGAAAAAATTGCCATGCATTGGATCATGTTTTTCTTTCGTGATAAGCTGGCATCTCTCATCAGCTGTTCCATTCGGCGAAAATGGAAACAGATATTGAGAAAATTTTATTGAATTCTCAGAGAATAATCACACACTACTTCCATTTGAATGGAATATTGCTTTTTGCGAGAGTAATAAATCCTTAATAATAGCTTTAGAAAACACTTGTAATGCGATTGTGGCAAATTAAGAATGGTCCACGAAACAGGGGCGCTCACAGTTTTATTTTACTATCGTGCTGAAGTTGCCAGTTGGAAAATTTAGAATGAAACTGTGAATACCCTAATTATATAATTTAGTCAGACTTGGCTAAATTTTACAAAAACAACAACAATAAAACAAGAAAATTCGGAATTTCAAATTTTTCCTAATTGCTTGAACGTGGTAGATCAAAATAAAGTACTTACTACATATTCTCTATTAAAATTATTTCACAATAATAAAATAAACTTCCTTTTCTTATATGTTAGAAGTGATCTAACTTTAAAATTCAGAGGTATTCGCAGTTTTGTAGTTATTTAAAAAAAGCCAATACGTGGAACGCGGGTTATACCAGTAATTTTAATTAAAATCATAATTTGCATTGAAAACGAAGAAATGAAAAGATTTGAGAAAAACTGGCAGGCATAAACACGCATAAAATCTTTTAAAGTCTGATTTTAGTATGTATTGCTTTTCTTAGTAAAATTATTAAGAAGAAAGTAGCAAAAATAACTACATATGTTTCAGCTAGAGTGCGTGTCGTATGAGTAAATTGAATTCAGTAAAAATTTGCTTTTTTAACCGATAGAATCATGCGTGCAAACAGAAGAGAAATTTTGTCCCACGGTCTCTTTAATAGGCTATATCTGCAACAGAGAAATTTTTCAGCATAGCCAAAAAAGGAGTAGTTACAGGTATGAACAAACGTATGGATTAAACCAGTGGTGCTCAAGTCCTATACTCTCGATGCTCCTTTGTTTTTGTAAAAATTCTTGGCATAGGCCGAAATTTCTTCACACAGACACAGCTCTTCACGCTAAGCAGTACGAAAAACAGAAACAACAATGTTATTTTCGTTTCATCTGCCAGCTCGCACGCATATGCTTTGTTGGTACACTTTTGCGACAGTAATCTTCAACACAGACGTTGTTGTTGTCCTGCGCATGATTTCGAGCAAAAAAGTGTGCAGCTGCGAAATGAGAAGCACTTGAAAAAATGTTTGCTCATATTAAGTTTTATATTTAAATTCTTCCAACTTCGGAAAATGAAGATCATATCTCTTCAGAAGAGTAGTGGGGAATTGATTTTTTTGACTGGGAAAATGATTTGGATCATTTATTGATAGGATCATGGGAGATTTATATGACTTTTGAGTTATTAAGTTGAATTGTTTTTCATTACATATAACTAAGCAGAATATGAAATTCCTATTTTTTACAGTGTACATATTGAGCAAATTTTTTTCTTCTTTTTTATCATAACAAAGTTTGTATGGATTGGTGTTCACTCTTCCATAAGGAACTTTTGAGCATCACTGGATTAGACAAATGAAGGGCTACAGAAGTACTGAAATATATACATACTACATATAACATTTTTATAAGAAGTTTATAACTGAAGTTCGCGAAAATTATAAATAGAGATTGTTGAAAGTATAAGCACTCTATTTGAAAAGTTGTCAATATTCAAACTATGAATTATGTGAACTTCATAATTCAAGTGTAGTTATAGCATAGCAACAGTAGCAAAATGATCGGACACTATGTCTGACCGGGGCATACAAGAGTTAAGCGTTGATCAGTCACCGCGTATCTTTTGTGAGCGGAATTAATTGTAACGGCAAAATTTGGGCCGTTCAGTGAATATCGTATCGCAGCTGTCGCTCTTTTGCAGGTTTCTGTTTTGGTTATTGCTGCCGTGCTGCCATATAATTTCGTGCACAAAGTAAGCACGCTGTTCATTTTGCTTTTGAGGTTAAATTTTACATTCTTTATAAAATCGATGACACAGAATTATCTAAATTTTTAGATATATTTATTGTGGTCTACTTTTATGAATGAATGTTAACAATAATAATCCGGTTTTTGTACTAAATTAAAATCGAAGAGCAGTGGCAGCGCTGTTTTTAGTACAAAGCAATGCCATTCTCTCATCCTCTCTGAGCATCAGAGCAGACGTAAACGTGTGAGAAAAACCAATTTGGATTATAATTTCTGCGTTACGCGCCGATTAAATACGCAATGAGCGAACGCATGTATGAGCTCGGGTAGGGTAGGTTTTGTCTGCGCTCCGATTAAATACGATACGCGGTGACTGATCAGCGCTTAAGGAGCAAAAATAGAGAGCCTTATATCAACGAGCGTATTTTCTTTTACAGGGCAAAGCCGTGTAGCCGCACATACTTGTCCAATATTGAGCTCTTGTGGGAATTGATTCAGAACCGTGCCATAGCTATTTTTATCTTCATCTATAACTGAGACAATCAGTGCTATTAGCTTATGCCAGAAATCAACACTGTCCAATTTTGGTCCATGGTCGTCAGAATCACGTTTCGCTTCGTTTGGATCCACCTTTAAAGTTAAAGAACGTTATAGATAGAAAAATAATAACATATGTACAAAGGAAAATTGCTGCGTTTTACCTGAAATTCCCGATTGTATAATTCGTAACAATTTTCAAAGAGGAATTGATAGGTGGATCTAAGACACGCTTTGACGCAATCTTTGACCACTGTGCTAGCGCGTGGCGGACTGGAAAGCTCTTGCACCTAACAACAACGAACAAGAGTGAAAAAGGGAGTTGAAATTAGTGACGAGCATTGATTGAACTAACTTCTAATTAAGCTCAGCTAAAGTTGTGCTTCAGAAAATTCTAAAAATTATGCTTGCAAAATTTTTTTTTAGAACAGAACGTGAATTTAATCTGTAATATTCTGAAGGAGATTTAAAGTTTTCTGAATTATAGCTGTAATACTTGAAGTAAATTTTTTATTCTAAAGAACATACATATATAATTTTCTGAAGCTCATTCGAAATTTTTTGTATGTTTGGAATTATCTCAAATACACGTGAAAAGGATGCAGATAATTGAAAAGCAACACACACGGCAAAATCCAAATTTGGAATTGTTTAGTCAGTGGCCTACCTTCATGCGAAAGAATGTAATGCTGGTAAGTAGATCCACCGTCGACTTGAGATCCATTAGCTTCTCTTGGCTGGTCGCCGGAAAATGATTGCGATACATGGACAAGTCGATGCGCAGTGAATTGTGCAATTGGTCCAGCAACTTGACGAATTTCTCTTTCTGTAAAATGTTATGCATAAGAGCGAGATGGCGAGATTGAGAAAGGGAGAAAGAAGAGGTTGCTTAAACTTCATTGCAGCGCACAGTGCTCTGCCTACGCACAAACACCGAGTCAATCTCAACAACATAGGACGCATTTTAAAGATAAAAGTTAAGGCATAAAGGTAATGCAAACTATTAACGCATAAAATTGTGATATTTGAATTGAATTCAATTTTAATTCAAATATAAACATATCGCTTGTAAGTCTTATAAGGGTAAATGTGGAAAAATTACATTTTCGACTTGAAATGAATCTAATTCTCTTTTTACACGATTGATATGTTCCCAATAAAATAGAGTAAAAAAAATTCGTTTAAAATTATATTAGCTAAATTGAAAAAAAAGTAGATTGGTTCCAGACCTAAAAAAAGCGACTTAAAACTACAATAAACAATATTAAAAAATTCGTGTTCACTTGAGATTTTATTCTCCGTGCTTACACATTTTAATACATTTCATATATTATAAAAAAATTATAGTTTGGATAATAGAAAATAATATCAGATTTCCATTCTCAAAACCAGACTGAATTGTGTACAAAATATAATACGTCTTTATGTATAATTTGAGGAATCTCACTCAAAGAGAAAAAACGCATATAATCCACATAACAGGTATGTTTCTTATCGCTATAGTTTTTGTAACATTTCTTTCAAATTTAAATTTGTTCTTATATTTTTATATTAAACAAATTGAAACGAAAACCAAACAGATCCAATCTAAAACGAAGCTAAAATGTTTAATTTGTGAGTAGTGAGAATAAAAGAAGTAGAATATTTAAAATCGTGTTAAAACAAAACAATTCGTGTACAAAAAATTTACTTTTCCACAAATGTTAAATGGAATTCGTGTAAAAATTATTCGTGTAGAAAAAGAATTAGGTGTAATCGGCTTGAAAACATTTAATTAAAGAAATAAACAAGTAAATAAAACTATATTTTTGAAAAAACACATGGCAAAAAAAATGAGAAATCTTGAGTTTTGAGTATAAAAATTTAGTTATATTTAATAAATTTATGTGTAAAATTCAAATTATGTGAAAAGATTGATATAAGAAACTATTAATTTTTGCCTAACTCTTGTGGAAGACGGAGTACTGTGCACAGTAGGCCGTATTGTGATATGAAGTTCAGATAAGTAGAATATGTGTCGGTTGCTTTTGAAGCACTAACCTCGAGAAAGTTAGGGCACGCAAAAATTTTAGAAATGAGCTGAAATAGTTATTTTCTCGTAACTCGAAACTCAATGATCGATTTGGAAGTGATAATGTGACCTCGGAAAGGGTCAGTTTCGACAGCAGCGCACATTGCAGCCAAAAATTCCAACAATACATATATTGCCACTTTAAAGTCGGACAACAAAAAACGAACTATTAGATATAAGTTTTTTATGGGCTGTCCAGAGAAAAAAAATATTTGCGTGTCGGAAATTTTACGAAAGTGAGTGTTTAAAAGCAACTGACGCATGTTCAACTTTTTGTTATGCATATAGCGTGACACGGCCCATTGTCGTGTACTGCGAAAAATATCGGTATATTGCTCCTGATGTATGTACATACGCCGAAATTGCTGGCCGCGAAACGATCGCTGGCCGACACCGCCGACGAAGCCGTCGTATGCGCGTAGTAGGCATTGATGTTGGCCAGCAGAGTGCTCATGACCGCCGGCACGCCCGGACACAGATACTTGGCGGACAGGCAATGAAAGTGTGTCATCGCCTGGTAAATGTTCTCAATGCCGTAACGCATCGCAAACTCGTCCACGATCTCCTCGGGTATCTCATCGAAGTATAACTTCCAAGCGTCGTCGCCCTTCTGCAGTGGCAGTTTCACCTGTACAAGGAACAAAAATGTATCTCAATCAGAGAAATTCAAAAACAATGCTTCAAGCATAAATACTCGGCTATGTGTGGTTGGTGGATCAGAATCAGGGCTAGAATTGTAATGACATGTCAGCTTTTGTGCTACTGCTGCGGCACCGGTTCCTGATGTTCGAGAAACACATACCTATTCAAACTTTTAATGTCCATTCCTTGTAAATTTTAGCCATTCACCTTTCATGTGTGTATTTTCACTTCATGTATTTAGTTGTTATTCCTAATATTTAATAGTTCTTAGTATTAAGCGAATGTTAGTTTTAAGTTTTATTGTTGATAAATCCTTTGTTATAATTAACTTAAATGAAGTACTTAAAAAGACTTAGTCTCATTGTACACCGCAATATTTAATCATAATAATAATAATTTTGGGTACGCGTTTATTTTGGTTATTTTTCGAATATATCACGATTTTTTATGATAAAAAGTTTGCATGTATTTTTGGTAATTTTTTGTTAAGGTTTATCAGGCATTTATAACAATATTTAGTCATCTTTGTGCTGTAGCTCACCTATCGTGGCTTTATTGGCAAATTTTCTGTCATTTTAAGTAGTTTTTAGGGTTCCGTTCCCCTAAAAGGGAAAAAACGGGAACACTTATAAGGTCACTTTTGTTTTGGGAGTGTGTATATAAAACGACCTTTTTTTAATCGTAGAAACCTGAAATTTGGCACGATGTTAGGTCTTAATAACCTTAACACATTTTCACTATAAAAAGTTGAGAAATATTTTTTTATAATTTTTAAAGGTTTTCGGGTCGGAAAAAAAAAATATTTTTAAAACGTATCGTGTGGGATATCGTTAGAAAGGGCTACATCCATAGATTACAAAATGTATTTTTTTAAATTTTATGTAAACGGGTTAGAAAGATATAGTTAAAAATTTGAAAAAACAGACCTCTCCCCACATGATCGCATCTGCACACACACCATTTCTCAACCGAAAATTTGAGTTTGAGAGTTACTGGGTATTTGATCACGCATGACCGAATGGCTGCCCCTTTTTCCGAATTTAAAAAAAATGTATTTTTTTAAATTTAAGATGACCCCATCAGAAATTTTTTGTTGTTGTTTATGTCGAATGGGGTATCATTAGAAAAGGCTACGTCCATGGACTCGAAACATATATTTTTTTAATACGTGGGTCCCTGAGAAAAATTTTGTTGTTGTTAATGTCGAGCGGGGTATCATTAGAAAATGCTACTTCCATGGATTCCAAACATATTTTTTTTAGAATTTTCGGTGAAGCAGTTTCGAAGATATGGCACAAAGTGTCGAAAAAATTACCATACCCCCCTTGCCTTTTACATTTCTTAAGCAAAAATTTTGATTTAATCAGGGTTAGTAGGTTCTTAGTCATATATTACTGGAAAACTGCCCATATTTGTTGGTTTTTTTTTTTTTTTTTTTTAAAAACCCACCTCACTAAATAATAGTTGGTTTTTATACTCTGTGCATCTTACTTAGAAAGGGCTACGTCTGGATTCCAAAAATAATTTTTTCATAATTTTAGGTGAAATACTAGTTCCGAAGATATAGTACAAAATGTCGAAAAATTTTCGCTACCCCCTAACCACTCAGCATTCCTGTTTCTCGTTTGTACAGAAAGTATTTGTCATATCGTATATACAAAATGCTTTCACAGTCAGTTTGTGGTTGTTGCCTCGAATAAAGTTTACGAGTTCCAGAACTAGATGGCGCTACCTTTGATTCATAGACAGACGGTCAAGGAAAAGCACTGTTGCTGACAGGAAGCAATCAAAACCAAGAAAAAACAGACGGACAAAGAGCAATTAAATTCGAACGCTAAAAGGGCTTTTTCTGGTACGGAACCCTCAGTGAGCGAGTCCGACTCGCACTTGACTGCTTTTTTTGTGTGTCGATCGATTCATAGCTATTTTTGGGCTCTCGGTTACTTCAGATGAATCGTAACGCAGAGTAAACGTAGTTTTCCGCTGCTAGATTTTAATTATTTGTGTAAAAAGCTGTGTTTAATAATCAGTTGAAATAGAATAATTAGTGAATTCTGTCATTTCTGGAATTGGTTAAAATTTTTTTTACGTCATTCAAATCCGAGCCCTGATATTGATGCCCGAGTGTACTGCAATGCCAACACTTACCATGCCCACATTTTCTTCGCACAGATAATGAAAAAGATTCTCATGCAAACACGTGTACTGCACATGATACGGCGCCACCTTCTCCTCGCCCTTAATTTCCACTGATATGTGCAGCCGTATGGCGCCTGAAACGGCGGACTTGTCGGTGCGCTTCTCCAGATTATACCACACATCCATTTCGCCGGACAGCGTGCGCACCTCAATAATCGTCTGACCAAGAAAATCATCCGATTCACGCGTGAGCTTTTGGCGTAACTTCGATTTCAGATCATTGTCTTCATCCCAGACGCGCACCTTTATGCGATCCGAGGAATTGTGACACTCACTGCAGGATATTTGTTTTGGATTGGATAAAGGTTTGATAGTACATATATGTATTGTCAGTTGATAATTTGAAGAAAAGAGGATAAATGCAAATTGCAGTGGAAATATTTTGGGAGGGAGCTTTTTCTGTAGAGTGTTATTGTAGAAATTATTTGCATGAGCGGTCTCAGTCATGGGATTGAGGAGAAGCTAGAAAACATTTCCTTTGAAGCGGGCGAAGGTCTGATATTGATAATTGATTTCCTCAAATCGAAAGCCAGAATGTCTATATATGTTTATAGAGCAATACTGCACTCCTTCCAAAAATGTTTTCTAATACAAAATATTGTAATTAATGTGATTAAATGTTATATTCAATATTAATTCTATATATTTTTGTAGGGGCCTAAATTAGGCGTAAATTTAGGTTCTTGCAATTTAAAAACCCGCTGCATTTTAGGCAGTATTTTTGCTGTACTCTAGAAAAGTGTTTGTGAGTGTATAATATTACGGTTAGTGTTCGCGCTTATAAGGTTATGCGCTTACTGTGACACATGTTTATATTTGATATGTTCCAAAGCAATATGCAAAATGTATCAGTCCATTCGATACATGTATGTACATATATACAAAATTTACCTATTTGTAAAAAATTTTTCTTTATTAAACATCCTGAATATGTAAGATTTGAAACCCCGTAGTTTACCGTAGTAAGGTATTTGAAAAATCTAAACAATACAGCAACATTTGAATGAAATCAAAGCAAACAAGTAAGGAAGCATCAGTCGGGTCAGCCCCATGGAAAAGCACCCTACAATGAAATTTTTGACAAACCACAAGACATTCCTCATAGGACTATATATGCCAAATATTGATACTCTGATGCGGATTAACGACAACAATCATCGGAATATTTAATATTTAACCACCTTCATGGTTGGCGGACGACGCCCATTTTTAGGAACATTTAAAGATATTCTTACCAAGGTATTCTTACCAGCAATGAAGTGGTAAAATACACTCTCTGTTGTAAAATTTTTAAATGTTAAGAGGATATTCGGTTCAACGCCTATATAGTGGGACCAAGCCCCTTTTTTTGGATGGCATGTTTGGCCGATATTTGAACTTGGGAACCAAATTTGAATCGTTTAAGTTCAGAAATAGTTAATTGAGTGTAAAGTTACATTTGATTTTGTATTTTCGCGCTTGCTTCTGGATATTCAGGTCGGTAGACATAAGAAGTTTGTGCTGTATATATATCATTATTCCAAACCGAATTGTATTAGTATTACTTTAATACTTTAATACTAATGATTTTGTTAATGAAAGTGTATAAAGTGAAAATAAAGCGCTGAAATTGGAAGAAAAAAAAGTAACACCTGATTCGTCGCTTTTTCATGGGACACATTCGTCAATATAACTTTACAGGTGCTAAAAAGCGAAATCGAGTTGAAGCTTCCAAGACCCTCGAACCCGGCTTAAACCTCCCGTAACCACACAAAATCAATTTTAGGGTCGATCTCAGCACTTGAAACATTATATATAATAAATAATTTTAAAAAAAATTGGACAACCAACTACCTTTTTTTGAAGCTCTTAAATATGATTTTTTTTTAATGCAAAGTATAATAGAAACGTGTTATGTAACCAAAAACATTTCTTATCTAGTCTAAACAAGATTTTGTATCACCTTAGGTACTTCATAGTGTGAATGCCAAAAATGCCCCGTTAAATGCCGAAGCTACCCTGGTATGGGGGCACATTCAGTGGAATTACTTTTTCTACTAATCATGAAAAAAATAATACAAACGGAACTTTCGAAATAAATTTTAGTATAACATTTTATTGCTAAATAATGAGGTATTGTATCAGTCTAATCGGTTTCTAATTATATTGATTACCTTCTGAAATATAAGCCTTAAAAAAAAGAGACGAAGGTACCCCCCTCTCCCCTATACAGTTCTTTTAGGAATATCTTTTAGTTTGACAAAAATGGATGTGCTCCGCCCACTCAGTTACTTGGTGTAGGATATTACTCTGCCGGTGAAACCCGACTGATGCTTCCTTACTTGTTTCGTATGACATAGAAGACCAGCCCCTTAATTTTAATACAAAGTATTATTTTCAATGAGTAATGAGACAGCAATTTGATCAAAAAAGCCCGAGGTGGTGGGACTTACATACCGATTGTGGGCGTGTTCTTCAACGATTTGCCTAATCTCAGAACTTAAACTTAGTTAAGGTTCACTTTAACTGTGTACCACTTTTGGTTCATACCGGACAACTCCTTTTTCTCCTGCGACCACGAACAGACGGACAACCAGAAATGAAAACAGAAAGTGATTCTGATCATTTCTTTATATTTAAGTCATACCTAGGACGGCTTCTTTAATACGTTACAATTTTCGCACAAAGTTATAATACCCTATTACCATGGATGTGGGGTATAAAACAAGTAGTAAGAAAGCATTACTTAGTCGGGTACGGCTGACAGAGTAAAACCTTATAAGAATTAACCGAGTTTGCTCACTTATGTGGGATGTTGATCACGGGGAAGACAGACCATCGAAATTTTTTTTTAATTCAGAGTATACAGATCGCCGCCAAAGAAGAGTAAGGTGAAGAGGTCATAATTCATCAGTCGTCAGTCAGTCGTGAGTCAGTCGTCAGTGTGTCATTATAAGGTCGTCAGTGAGTTATCAGTGAGCCGTCTTCAGCGAGTCGCCAGTTAGAAATGGAAACAGCTGCTTTTTCTAGTTTCAGTTGTTACTGTTACCTTCGATATTTTTCACATTAAATAAACGTTGAAATATACATTTAAATACACTAAGACCTCCCAAAAAATTCGTCGCAAGCGAAACGTCGCAATTCGAATTGCATGGAAGTGTGCTAAAATATTGAAGATGCATACGTCCCAATGCTAAATCCAAAGGTTATTTGATCAAAAACAAAGCAATTTCCAGTTTCTAATAACTTTTTTTATTAATTTTTATTAATACACTTGTTGTACACTTAAAATTGCTTTGTTTCAGAACAGAAATAGACAACTAAGTATTGTCATTTCTCTTTGGCAAGTCAGTCCGAATAAAAACTATTCTTATTAATACAGAAAATTAAAACTTAAGAAATTTACGATGCGATGTGAAATGACGAAAATTTATTCGCCAATTTTTTTCGACGCAATGCGAAACGTCGCTAACCGAAACGTCGCAAAGCGAGGTCTTACTGTATATGTATTTCTACATACATACATACGTATATGAATATTTGTTTCTTTTAAAGCATACGTCACAACGTGCATTTCGTTATTTCGCATATATGTACATATATATATATTGTACTCGTAAGTCCGGGTTTAGACAGGGAAACATCTGGAACGGCAACACTGTATTCGGCGGAGAGGGACGGACGGGGAAAGGAGAGGGGTTTTTGTTTCCCGTACTGGCGACACGCCATTCACACTCATTCCATTCACAATTCCAGTGTTGCCGTTCCAGATGTTTCCCTGTCTAAACCCGGACTTACACTGCATTTGCACTGTATTTCCTTTCTAGCATATATGACGCGCCCAGAGCAAAAACGACTCTTATAATTTCACAGAGCAAAAACGCTTCAAAAAATTACACACCGTACATGTGACACTAACACATATTTGCATGCATGCTCGGTTGCAGAGCTCGGAGCGATCAACGGGGTCACTTGCAGGCGTGTTATGGCTGGTCATTTGTTCGCTCGTTCAAATGACGGTCGCAATAATTTCTAAGCGGTTTTCTTTCTGTATGCTGCTGAACTGAAAGGAAGAAGTGGAATGTAGCGTTCACCTTTTCACTGATGAAACGGAAGTTGTGTCGATTTTATGATGGCAATGTCGACATTCTATGCTCCAAAGAGGCAACTAAACATTTATAAGCATTGTAAAATTGAAGAATTACGTTGAACAATTTTTGCTTCTGACCTTAATTTGATATTACATGAATGGCATAAAAAATTTTGCGAAAATATAAAGAAATGCAATTGCATCAAACTGAATTTTCACTTCTTACCACCCTCATCGCTTTTATCATGAATTCACACCAAATAGTTAATTTATACAATGAAATAGAATCATCCCGATGAGTTACAAATAAATTTGCGACCGTTGATCTTTGCCATTAGAATATTGCTTTGATTTAAAATAGAAAAATCGGTTGCATATTGAAAATAGTACGTTCTCTCATGAAAGCCTTCCTCAATTTCGAATTTATTTATTTTGTTAACTGCTTCTTAAAGATCACAAAGACCGATTTCTTCCACAAGATGTTCACGCTTTATTCTTTCAAAATCTGCAAGCGACCTTTTATAATAGAGAACCCCGCCAAACACCTGCAAGTCTCTAGCCGTCCGCAGTCAAAAGATTGAATGCCTTCAAACAGGTGAAAAATTCGCGGGAAAAACCCACACAAAGCAAAGCAGGATCTCAGGCAAGTTTGTATAAAAAACTTACACAAACGGACGAACAGCTCAAATAATACTGTTGCCGGGTGTGCTGCTTAGAGACTGAAAGACAGCGGCAAATTAGAGGCAGAATTAGGAGATGAAAGGGCTATACATACATATATTGCCGAAACGTCATCAGTTTATATTTGTATTTAATGTGATCTTTAAAAAATTTGATCTGAAAAAAGATTTGACGAAAAGTATCTGTAAAATCTAAAAAAAAGTGATTTATCAAAATATATCAACGCAAATAAAATAAATGAACAAATATTAAAAAAAAAGAAATTTCCAAAAAATTTACATATTGCGTTTAGAAGTGATAAAATTTAAAGGCAAGCAAACATATTTTTTTGGCTAATAGGAAATTGTAATTTTTCAATTTACAGCCTGCTAAACGAAAATTCGACAAGACGGCAAAGCATCAAGAATTTTTCGTTGGTAGCATAGATATTTCTCAAAACCGGATTTTACCACGTGGTAGCGACATACATGTGAACAAGCAGAACAAAACCCACCCTCGGTCTGTTCTGCTTGGCATCAGCAGCGACACTGACGAAACCGACGGTTGCTCCGAGCTCTGCAACCGAGCATGCATGCAAATATGTGTTAGTGTCACATGTACGGTGTGTAATTTTTTGAAGCGTTTTTGCTCTGTGAAATTATAAGAGTCGTTTTTGCTCTGGGCGCGTCATATGCGCAAACTGTAGGCTAGGTTAAAAACTAAGCACGGACAACGTAAAATTTTAAACGCCGCGACATGTGAAGATTACTTATTGAATTAAGTAATCACCTATTTAAAGTAGAGTGCTGCACTCAAAAAGCACTCGCACTTCACTCAACGCTATGATTGTCACAGGCTAAGTTGACAATGAGAAATATTGGGAATTTGAAGATAATCCTCAAACTCATGAAACGTTTAGAAAACGTTTATGCCCTACAAACAATTGAAATACATATTTTCAATATGACATTATAAGTTAGTTAATGTTTTATAAAAACTAATTGTTTTGCTTTTTATAAGTGTATTCACTATTTAAGAGTGGGGCAACAAAGAGGCTCTGCCATGATTTTTAGATTAATTTCTGCAATTCGAACGCCAAAAAGGATATAAGAACTCTGATCATGCGTATGGCAAATTACCAACACTTGTTACGAGCAGACACTGTCAAGATGCTGTGGGTTAGACACGTTCGATGCTTATTCATATTAATTGAATATCATACCAAGCAGTTTATATATGTATGTAATATACATATAAAATTCACATCAAAAATGTTCATCAAATAGTTGGAAATTTCTGACACAATCTGATATTTTTATGCTCTGCACAAATGTGAATACTTCGATATTTAGATTTTATATATGATAATTGCGCATAAAATGGTTTTTTGTTCAAATCTTAAATTTAAGAAAATATATGAACTTCATTATATACTTTTTAATTGAAATTCCATCAAATTGCTGCAAAGTTTGTACTTTCGTTTCTTTAAATATTCAGTGCATGCATATGGGTTTAAGCAAATAATTTGATAGCAGCGAATTATTTGAGTTAAATATTTCTTTTAAATGATCCCAAATAATGCCGAAACATATTTAACTCTTTCGACCCGGCTTCGGCAAGTCATCTAATTTTTGGCTCTTCTTGCGACCATTTCACATGCAAATTAAACTCAGAAATTTGTGAACATGGTGGAACATACTAATGTGCCAACATGGTCGAAAGGGTTAAATTCAAAAGTGCACAAATGCACTTAATTGCCAGCACTGGCTGCAGTGTTAAAGTAACAACATTGCTAGAAGATAGCAGTAGTATCACCAGCGTTGCCGAAGTCTTTTGAAAAAAAATCGTCAACTGCCCAAAAAAATCGTCATTTCAACATAAAAATCGTCAAACATTGTTTATATTTATATTTTTATTAAAAACATATTATAAACAATTCACATGTGTAAATTCATATTAATATGAGATCAAAATATTTTAATGCACACACCATTTTATTTATTTTACTGAGATGGTTTGAAATTTTTATTAATTTCACTTACTATTTTCAAATTGCAGCAGGACCATTTGTTTGACAATAAATAATCTTGCATAAATGATATTGGGTTGTAATATCTAGCCTATTTCTGAACTTAGTTTTATTGAAATTTACTTTTGAATGGATTCTTTCTACGGTTGCACATCAAATGTGAAACAAGCTTAGACAGTGTAAGGAAAGCACACTCTGAGTCTGCACGACTAATTTTGGATATTGTAGCCCAAAAATCCTCGCAGCCAATGTGTTCCAAAGATTCAAAATGTTCATCAAATTTTGAATGGCGCATCTCCTTTAGCTCATCATCTAAATTTTGTGCCTCGCTTATTAAATTTGGAAATTTTTGAACTAAGCTTTGAAGTGAGGATTTGCTTTTATTTATTATTTTGTTGGGATTCATGAAAGAGAGTTACTTTAAAATTAACCTTTTTTTAATTTTTGCGTAGTATGCGAAAACGTTTTTGCAAAAAGCGTTGTCAGCTTCAAACAAAAAACGCTAACATAAGATATAATGTTTTACAAAAGTAGTAGAACAGTAATCAATGAAGTATGTATATTCTTTTTCAACAAAAAAGGCAATGAACGAAAAAAATCGTAATTTTGGGCGAAAAATCTTCATTGCGTGTAAAAAATCGTCAAAATGACGTCCATTCGGCAACGCTGAGTATCACACAAGGAGATAGAAAGAGAGCGTGTTTGAGAGAGAGTAGAAGGAGTAGAAGTAGAGATAAACAGAAATACTCACAAATGAAATTTCTCATTCCACACAGGATTCAACTCCTGCGGCATGGTGCGCGTACGCTTTTTCACCTTGCTAACCTGCACCGTCACATATGGATCACTGGTACCGCTTTTGTCCTTCGCTATCAGGCCTTGAGCACATATCACTATATAGCAGCAGCGTCGGTTCGTTCGATTCATTTAATCGTTTACGCGCGTTACGCGTTACAGTACGTGTAATGGCATATCGGATGACATGGCACCGCATTCAACGGCACAGTTGCAAGTGGCAAAAGGCACGAGGTGCGGGGGAAGATTTCAAAAGTTTTTAGTTTAAATTTGTAATAGGCAAGTTAAGTAAAAAATTTCAATAAATTTTTATGCGTTTTTAATTGTCAATAGTATTTTAGTAGTAGTTGTGTGGTGGTGCAATGTTATTAGTAGCAGGAGCATGTGTGTATCTTTTTCATAGAAGTGTGTGCATATACAAAATAGAGCAAAATGTGCATTGTCGAGTGTGGTGTTCGCAAAGTGTTGGATTTTCAATAAAGCAGAGAGATAAGCAATAAGTTTTTCGTATGCACAGTAGAGCAAATTGCAAGCAGTCCGTGAGAAAATTATGAAATGAAACACCAAAAATTTTTAGCAGTAAAATAAATTTAAATTGAAATAATTCAGCAAATTAAACGGTTTTGATTGAAAAATATTAACGCAAAAAAGGAATTCGTAAATTTCAAACTGAATTCAATTAAAAAAAAAGAAAATTAAAATAAAAATTATTTCAAATTGAAATAAATTAGTGCATGAATAAGATTTGGAAAAAAGTTTACATATTTAATGATTATATTTTTAAATTCATTTCAAATTTATTTTTTTGAAAAAGTTGACATTTAATACTTTTGCCTTTTGCATGCCGCATAAACAAAATAGATAACAACTAAATAAATATATATAATATTTTATGGAAAACAGCAGCTTAGTAAGAAATCATAAAAATAGTAACATTTCAGCAAAATCATGAATTAGTAGTAAATAAAATAATGCAAACATAAATAAAAATAATTTCATTCAAATAGAATTGAATGAAGTGTAAAATATGTTTTTTTAAGCGCATAATTGAATAATTATAATTTTTTTGATCAAGCGTTAGAAAAAGTTTAATATTAAATAAGTTAAAAATTAGCGTTTTTTATTTGTGTGTTAAATTTTGTTGTTTTTGTATGTATTTTAGTGTATTATATTTAATTAATTTTTGAAGCTCACACGCACACACACAAGTACAACAACAATGCCATTTGAACAATTATTGTAAATATTTAATTTTCGCAACAAATTTTACAATTTACACAAAACGAACAGAACCGCGTCTTTTCTTTTTGCACTTTTTTGGTTTTCTTACAGTTTTTCAAGGAAGAAAGAAGAAGAGAAAAAACGGAAGCGTTTTCTTAATTTAAATATTTTTTCTGCGCATTTTTTGGGTGTTTTTCGCAAGAAAAAATATTTTTGTTGTTGTTTATTTTAATGCAGACAACATTTGAAATGACATACCATAAAGCAAGTTATAAGAGAAAGAGAGAGTTATAAAAATTGCACAACAACAACAATGACAAGATAACAGCAATTATCACAAAACATCGAAAGAGTTGCATATTAAATTTATAAACGCAAAACAATAAAAATTATTAAACATTTTTTCTCAAATTAAAAATATTTGGCTTTTGTATTTTAATTGTTAAAATTTCGTATTATTAATTATTAACGAAAATACAACGAAAACACAACTCTACAATTGGTACAACAACAAATGGAACTGAACTGTTGGAAAAGAAAAGTTGGACAACAAACATTTTGTTTGGCCATGACATAACAACAACACAGAAACAAAAAAATAACTTTTTTGGGTAAATTAAAACAGTTATGTACATATACATATGTATGTATGTACACTTGAAAATACAATAAATAGCTAGCAAAAAGTATGTACATATACATACATACAAACAAATTCATATATTCGTTGGCGATTATGTAGTAAACTAAGAAAGTCCCCTTTATTCGCAAACGACTGCCGATTCAAACAATTGATTCAAACTCATTGTGGTGAGCAGAGCCATGAGCAGAGATCTTCACTATATAGGTACTCATTCTAACTATACTACATCTCACCCGTACTCGCTGAAGTATTAGTGAGTTTATAAACATGCTTAATATGTACGTACTAGAGCCCTGCATGAATATATTCGTTTTGGCAACAACAATACTGCACTTGCTGTACGGGTACTCAGTATTCGAAGAATGTAAACAACGAAACGAATAGAAACTAGAACCAGCGAGCGTAGGTTCTCGGTTTTACTCGTATTCATTTCTCACGGCTACTCTGAACATTCGTATTCGGTGAGCAGAGAACACTGCTTGGTTTCTATTCAGTAATCGAGACTTTGCAAAGTATTCGAAGACTAACTGTCGAATATTTCGGCTATTTTTCGGAATATTTATTTTATTTTAAATTATTTATAATGAAGATTTTAAATAAATAAATTATTAAGTTGTCTATATATTGTTTCCATTGTTAATTTTACAACAACGTACAACAATTCCACTTGTTTAATAATGCGCAATAGCAACTTATTTCTTTCTGTTCAACGAAATGAATATACATATTCGGAATATTCAAACAGTGTGCTGGTATTCGAAACCTTTTGTTCCCGTTTTCCCGTTTCGACCGAATATGAATAAACAGTGTACGTCTACTCTCTTCTCTTTGAAACTTCTTGTACTCTAAGAGAGCAGTGCTCGTATTTATTCGGACCGGTTTTCCAAGAGGAAGTGAAGTAATCTATTCAAAAGCATGTGAATGTTTTCGAATAGCAAAAACGCATGCTTGTGCAGGAGTCTAGTACGTACATATCTAGCCTCGTTGCAAGCAGCCATAGTCGCTCTCGCTAAGCTGCGTAAATGTGAATCGAGCGTCTATGCATTGTGCGACTCACAAGGAGAGTGCAACAAAAACATTTATTAGCAATGTTTTCTTTGATTCATGCCACTTATGTATATCTGACATGCATACATATGCTTCATTTATGATGCAGCAGAACGTGTGTGAGTATTTAGTCAGCACAAATGCATGTAAAGAAACTATGCTCATTCCACTCATTGTAAGAGAGTTGTAACGGTAGCTACACTCAGCGTACTGAGCCACATTCTGTTCGGTATGAGCATTCCTGCGAATACTTAAAAACAACTTACATAAGACGACAGAAAGTTGGAAAAAATGTTGCAAAATATTTCAATTTTTGAAACAGACAACAAAAATTAAAGACTAGTGTAAAACTGTCTGATATATTACATAAAATGTGTCTGGCGGTCAACGAGAGCAAGACGAAGTAGTATAAGATTTCTACAAGCAAGGAGACTCGGCGCCGTGTCTACCGTTTGGCAGCTGGAAACTATACCTTTGAAGCTGTCGAGGAGTTACATATCTTGACACCGCCATTACCATCAATAATGATGTCGGCTTGGAGATAAAGCGGAGAATAACTCTTGCCAATAGGTGCTCCTACTGAGTCGGTGACCAATTGAGAAGTACAGCCCTCTCTCGACTGACAAAACTGACACTCTAAAAGACGCTCATCATCCCCGTATTGCTTTATGGCGCTGGAGTATGGACGATTTCGCAAACTTATGGAGCTCCTAGAAGTGTTCGAGAGAACAGTGCTCCGAAGGATTTTCGGACCGATACGCCTTGGCGACGGCTACCGCATCCGAACGAACCACGAACTGTACGAGTCAGGCGCATGACCACCCAGCTGCTTCACTGTCTGGACAAAAGAGCTCCAGAAGAGTAAGAAGGTATTCGAGGCGGCAGTTGGAGGAAACAGACGGCTTGGGAGGCCATGCCTACGATGAAAAATCAAGTAGCGGAGGCACTAGCATAGATTCGAATTTCCATCTGTAGAAGGCGCGCGCGTAGCAGGGGCGCCTGGAGAGAAGCCGTACGCCAGGTTGTAACCCGGTAACAGGTTATTCTGAGCAATAAAAGCTAAATGAGTAAGTAGAGAGTAGATCGCTTCATTTTTTAAAGAGATACAGGTATTTTTGATCTCCTAAAATTATTTTTTCCAGTTAGAGTGTATTATGAGTATAACCTCTCGATAACATATTTTACTAAATTTAAAAATATAATGTTTACAAATAGAAATAGTTCAATTTTGTGTCTGACTATTGACTTTTTTCGACTGCAATCAAATTTTATGTGCCTATCACGACTTTTAGCAAAAATTTTTTTCTACTGACCCCCTGAATTTTGTTCTGCTTTTGTTCATGTCCATTTCACTAACTGCAAAGCAAAATCAGCGCCGTCTGACAATTTATTTCTCGTTACGCCCATGTTAAATCATAATTACCAATCTCTCAACTATATATGTACATATATAAAAATTCGCCAACCGAAAATATATGAATTTGTTTGCTTTCTTTGTTTGTATTTGAAATTCTTCAATTTGGTAAACAAATTTCTCAAATCTTTCATGTTTCATGTACATTGTATTAACTTTCAGTCATATTTATTAAAAAATCGCATTTACTATGATCGGTATGTGAGTGGTATCTTTTGGTGTTGCATTCAACCTCAAACAGTGGGCGGTGTGTGGTGTGTGGGTCGGAGCGGACGATGTATGTACATATACATACATATATGCATCTTACGTATTTAAACAGATTTTGCTTGGATATTTTTAAATAAGTAAAGGTAATTAATGCGGGTACACTTTGTTGCATATAACGGCAAAGAAGGCTAAAGGGGGCTTACAATATATATACATACATATGTACATACGTATAGCTCAGAGAAAGTGAGGAAGGGTACATGTGCAGAGCGAGACAGATAGAGAGCTGCTGTGCAGTCCGTAGTGCTTACAGGTAGAAAGGAATGTTAGATGTGTAGAGGGAGACAGATAGAGAGATGCTGTACATTCTGTAGTGCTTACAGTTAGTGTATAGGGTGAGTGAGTAGTAATCGTATAGACGAGAGAAGGCTAATCGAATCGAAGCCGCGGAATATAACTAAGCATTTTAAATCGGCGGGTTTAAGGGCGGGTTTCACAGTGGCTATTTAAATCTAATTTTCAAATATATTTTAAATCTAGTTTAACTTTCCTAGGGTTTCACAGTGCCTTTATTTAAATACGGAATATTTGACATTTAAAGGTTGGCACAACTTGGCAAAAACATATGATCAATTGTTCAATTATGGAGGCAGCGCGAACTAAAAATTTTTCGTCGACCGAAAGAAGTGAATTATTGGATATTGTGCAAAGTATAAACAGTTTATATTATTTATGTACTACGGTATCATATATATGTTCTATACCATGCAGTTTCATGCTTAATTTGAATCTTATAAATTCCATTACTGCCCACGCAGCTTGCTTGCACATCCGAAATCAGCTGTTCATAAATTCAACTCTGTGCCGTACTTAAATATCCACAATCGGCCAATAAAATTGTATTTAACTTCCAACTGTGAAACTGAAGTTCCCTATTTAAACTGCAATCAGAGTTTAAATATCCACTGTGAAAAAAAGGGTTATCGTTAAAAATTTAAGCAGGAACTTTTATGATAAGTCGCTAGATCGGCAAACCGCTACGATATAGAAGTAATAACCTTTATTTACACAGAAAGATATTACATATTAGATATTACAAAGTAATCACAGGACAAAAAACCGATGTATATCTCACTTTCAGTACTTTACGATTTGACATTTTGAGGAAAATCGCATGAAAAAGTCGTTATACAAACCAAATATGAATTTTTTTCAGTAAACAAATTTTGATCGGGTGTTTAAACATTTTGTTCATTCATTAAATACAAAACAAACATATTATTCAGAAATTTCACATAATAACCTTTTTGACTTTATTTATTTATTTATTGATTTAATAACACTAGAATTAATTCTAACATAATTATATAAAAGGCACTAACTGCAGAGGTTATCGGCCCTTATTGACTTCCTTTCATTATGTCTGCATAAAACTGTGATTTTTAAAGAATTTATTGCGACTTCTGCTAATCTTCTCAAACTTCTTTTTCCCATGGGCGTTGGTTTATAACTATTTTACCAAAGAGTATGTTGAGCTTACTCTGCCTGCTAGACTTCTCAAAAGCGTTTGATTCTGTGGACCATTCATTATTTTGTAAGAAACTCTTTTCTAACTTTGGCTTTTCCAATGCGTCGGTTCGTCTGATGTTTAGCTACTTGAATGGCCGGTCTCAAAGAGTCAGAGTAGGGAATAATTTCTCGCCTTATAAAGGTACCACAAGTGGAGTTCCGCAAGGCTCAGTTTTAGGTCCAATTCTATTTACTATGTTTATAAATGACATCTTTAGTATATGCAAGCATGTAACCATGCATGCTTATGCTGATGACTTGCAGTTGTATATGTTCAGACCCTCTGGCCTCTCTGAAGATTTATGCGCGAGAGTAAACGAGGATTTAAACCTAGTTGCAAATTGGGCTAAAGATAACATGCTAAAGCTGAACCCTCAAAAATCATACGTCTTATCAATCGCGAAAACTTCTTATCTCGACGTTCCCCCAATTTTCCTTAATGGCGCTGAGCTCAAATTTGTAAGCAAAGCCGCTAATCTAGGCTACCAAATAAACTCGTCGCTGTCCTGTGCTGATCATGTTAACTCCTGCGTTAGAAAAACCTACTATGTTCTCAGAAATCTTCGGATGACTGCAGCCTTCGTACCGGTCGAAACCAGAAAGAAGCTTGTTTTACAACTGGTACTGCCAATCCTTTCTTATGCGGAAGTCGTCTATAGCAAACTTGACTCTAGTTCTGCGCACAAAATGCAGGTTGCGTTCAATAATGCTACCCGCTATGTTTACGGCCTTCGGAGATACGATCATATAACACCCTATACTAAACAGTTATTGGGTCGTAACTTGCTCAGCCACCTTGATGCCAGAAATTGCATTTTCCTGCACAAAATTATCCACTCGCGTTGCCCAAGATATCTTTTTGAAAAGATAAAGTTCTGCAGGTCCAGCCGAAGCGTGACCCTGGCTGTTCTGAAGCATAACTTTCAAAACTCTTGCAGATTGTTCTTCGTCAGTGCCATACGCCTATGGAATTCGCTTCCAATTTCCATAAGAACAATTTCAAAAACTGAGCACTTTAAGCGTCTTATTCTTACCCACTTCTCCTAAATCCATTCTTTGATCTCTATTCTCTCTTATCTCTTATCCTCCTCTTAACTGTAATAATCTCTTTTTTCCTCTAAATCTTTTAATTTTAATTAAGTTAAGTTAATTAAGTTAACATGTTAATTTAAGTTAATTTAAGTACGACCAGTTGTTTATCTATTGAATGAATTCATGTATGCATGCAAAAGACTATGTCTTAAATGCCAACAGCCAATAATAAATTGAATAAATTGAATTGAATTGAAATTTAATATAACTATATAATGTTATATTAACATACTCTTTGGTACAATGCTAGTGTGTGTGAGTGGAAGAGAGAGCCATTTGCTTACTGAAGTTCTGCTTGTGCGAAGTAATATATTACCATACTCTTTGGTAAATCTCTATAACACCAAAAGGCCCCTAGTTATTCCGCTGACACATTTCTGTACTTGCACTCACACTCACTTACTCATGCACTAGCACGCCGCACTCATGAAAGTGTACTGCTGCTGCCTTTGCAAACAGCGAGTGAAATTATGGTGCACTGTGTGCGAGTGCAAATGCCATTGAAATGTGGATTGTTTCCGAACGCTACTTAAAAGCGCGTTGTAAATATTTAATTATCTCAAACGAATAATGGTGCCATCCATTGGAAAAGAACGGAACTTCCGGTGACTTCCGGAACTTGCTCGCCCATCTTCTAGAGTGTCACAAATACGCACAAAAACCACCAACAACAAGCTGATTATATCAAAGGTCGAGGGTGCATGCAGCAAAGAGCTGTAAGTTATCTTATATATAAAACGCAGACTGACTAAAAAGCGTTTGCCTGCGGCCTGCAGCCTTCTGTCCGCTTTCTGTCTTTTACGACTTTAGATGAATGAAATCAGTTCGTTGTGTAGCCGCGTGGGTAGAGCCACGCGCTTGCATTCGGTAACTCGGCAGGTCACGGGTTCGAATCCCAGCTCCGCAGGTTTTAAAATTTTTCTTTTTTATCTTTTTTTATGAGCTTATTTATTTTTTACTTTGCTTTGCCTTTAATTGTTGCTAATTGTTTTACTAGCTGTCGTGTATACAGGCACACACGACAGGTGGCCCCACTTGTTCCTCATATGACTCAAGTCGAGCAACGCTCTGACCTCTCTTGACTCGGCAGCATTTCAAAGCAGCGTCTAGGCCAGTGTTCCGCAAAGCGTGTTCCGCGTCACACTGGTGTACCGTGGTCATCAGTTGGTATGCCGCGGAAAAAAGTCAAGGTTTTGTAAAGATAATAAATAATACATTTGTACAGAGGAGCAGCAGCCTTGACGGGAAAAATTAGGGGATTTGTCACCAGGGCTTCTAAAAAAATCCTAATTTTAAAAATTTACATTGTTTTTACACAGGGAAGCACTGATGACGAAGACTCTGCCTATGAATTGTTGTTGGTCCTACAAGAAGTTGTTAAAATTGTCAATTATATAAGTCGCGATCGCTGAACTCTCGTCTTTTTATGGCAGTGTGTGAGGAAATGGGAGCAAATCAACAGTCAATTCTGTTTCATATAGAAGTACGATGGCTTTCTCGCAGAAAAGTGCTATCTCGGATTTAAATGAGACCAGACGTTTTTAGAGGCCCAGGGTTCAGATTTTGCTTCTCTGTTTAAAAAAGAAGAGTGGGTAGTAAAACTTGCATATCTGGCGGAAATATTCGCTCATTTAAATGAGCTCAACAGAAAAATGCAAGGCAGGAATTCTAATATTTTAACGTCTTCTGACAAAATTTAAAGCTTTCGCGCTAAGATGCTGTTATGGATCAGCCACGCTCTCAATGGTAGTAATTAAATGTTTCAAAATGTCATGGCTGCCGATTCAGAAAAAAAATTTCAGGCTTTGATAGTGAAACACTTGGACCTATTAGCAGACAAAATTAACCGTTATTTTCCTATATTTATGTAAAAAAAAACTTTTTAAAAATAAGCTTTAATTTATTTAATGTACTAAAAAGTAGAAAATAAATTGTTTCCAAGTCACCTGTATCTTACTATTAATAAAAGCTTGGGGCGCTCATGTGTTCAAAATTTGTCATCCAGTTAACACAATATTTTATTTAAATTATTTTTTGCAAATAGATTCTAGTAATGAAAGATAAGTGTGAATATGGATGTTGAGCGCACAAGCTTTTATTAATAGTAAGATACAGGTGACTTGGAAACAATTTATTTTCTACTTTTTAGTACATTAAATAAATTAAAGCTTATTTTTAAAAAGTTTTTTTTTATATAATTTTATTTTCTACTTTTTAGTCTTCCATAAATCCAATTTTAGAACTCCGAAATTTTTCACAAAAAGAATTTAAAACTTGCAGAGCAGTACACAATATTTAGGGTATTCACAGTGTTTCCTATCGTCATATGTCATATCCTCAATTTAACAAATAATACGGCTGTGATCGACCCTAATATTCGTGGCATATTTGTGGCGCGATGAGTTGTTGTTGTTTTGCCTGCAAGGCGCGGCGAGTAAGTTCCTGTCGTTTTTCATTGATGTGTGGTGTACCTATAATTATAAACTGAAGCCCAAGTGTGTAGTTGCTTGAAAAGTGCCACGCCCCCTGTCCTACGCCCATAAAGTTTTACCAGTGGGACGAAGCATCCAAGAGGGGCCAGTATACGGAATTTCAATGCTGCACGACCTTTAGTTCCAAAGCTATTCTATATAAGTGATTTTGTTTGTATGGGGGTGCCACGCCCCCTTATCCAGTGTCCGCCTTATTTTCTCAGTAGAAGGATATGGATATGTAGTAAGTTCCTACCGAGTTTCATTGATGTGTGATGTGTAGTTCTAAAGTTATACACAAATCTGGAGTTGATAAAAAAGTGTCACGCCCCTTATCCTACGCCCATAAAATTTTAACAGTGGGACGACACATCCAAGAGGCGACTGCATACGAAATTTCAATGCTGCACGAGCTTTAGTTCCAAAGCTAATCGAAATCAAAAATTTAGTTTGTATGGGGGTGCCACGCCCCCTTATCCTACGCCCATAAAATTTTACCAGTGGGACGACTCATCCAAGAGGCGACTGCATACGAAATTCCAATGCTGCATGACCTTTAGTTCCAAACCTAATTGAGATAAAAAATTTTGTTTGTATGGGGGGTGCCACGCCCCCTTATCCAGTGCCCGCCTTATTTTCTCAGTAGAAGGATATGGATATGTAGTAAGTTCCTACCGAGTTTCATTGATGTGTGATGTGTAGTTCTAAAGTTATACACGAATCTGGAGTTGATAAAAAAAAGTGCCACGCCCCTTATCCTACGCCCATAAAATTTTACCAGTGGGACGACACATCCAAGAGGCGACTGCATACGAAATTTCGATGCTGCACGACCTTTAGTTCCAAAGCTAATCGAGATAAAAATTTTTGTTTGTATGGGGGTGCCACGCCCCCTTATCCTACGCCCATAAAATTTTACCAGTGGGACAACACATCCAAGAGGCGACTGCCTACGAAATTTCAATGCTGCACGACCTTTAGTTCCAAAGCTAATCGAGATCAAAATTTTTGTTTGTATGGGGGTGCCACGCCCCCTTATCCTACGCCCATAAAATTTATTGATTCATGTATTGGGCTCGTGTTTAGGCATGTATGCAAAGTTTCAGATCTCTAAGTAGTCGGGAAGTGGGTGAAAAATTGATTACTAGATTTGACGACATACAAACATACCGGATGTGAACCTAATATAAAGCTTATAAAATGAGTATCCACTGCTTTCAAAGCGTACTGTTGCAATTCTATTACCATTTGCTCAACCTACCTATACTTATGAGAATTGGAATTTTCAACTCTCACTACTGTTAAATCGAAAAAAAGAGAACGTCTGAGGACGATCAATGAAGAGATTAGAGCAGCCTCATCAATGATTGCTCCAAATTTTGATCGCCTGTGCTTAGTTAAACAGGCTCACATTTCTCACTAAACATTTTTTCATATTTGGTATATTTATTTTAGTAATAAATAAATATTAAATAAACATTGCTTTTTCCTTTGGTGTACCTCTAAAATTTCTTGATTACCTTGAACTCAAAAAGTTTGCGGAACACACTTGCGTAGGAATGAGGCAGTTGCCGGTGAAGATGCACTGATGCAGGACTCAGTAGTAAGGTAAGATATAACAAACAAAATAAACAAGCCGTTAGTGCAAGTAGCTGGCGCTATTAGCTTTATTTCAACTTTAATGTATGTAAATAATAATAACAATTAATAATAGAAAGATTAGTTTTATTCAGACTGACTTGCCAAAGAGAAATGACAATAGTTGCCTATTTCAGTTCTGAAACAAAAACCGAATCTGCCAAAAACCGAAATAGCTATATGACCTGCCCATGTGAGCAATAATTCCAATTATTTGTTGTTGTACACTTAATATCGCTTTGTTTCAAAACAGAAATAGACAACTACTGTTATTTCTCTTTGGCAAGTTAATCCGAATAAAACTATTCTTTCTAACATTTACTCTGCCGAAAAACATAAACTTGTATAACAAGTAAGGAAGCACCAGTCGGGTTTCACCGACAGAGTAATACCCTACACCAAGTAACCGAGTGTGATGATAATACACTAAAAGAAATGAAATTGTGGAGTATTAAATTTACTGCCTACATATGTATATAGTGTGCGGACCAAGCCCATTTTTGACAAACTACAAGATATTCCTAATAGGACTTTGTATGCCAAGTATTGAGGCTCTGGAGGGTGAAAAACAGAAATTGTCGATATTTTTAATTTACCACTCCTATGGATGGCGGACCACGCCCATTCTTGGAGCGTTTAAAGGTATTGTTACAAGCCGTGAAGTGACAAAATATGGACGGACTGGTGTATGTATTATGGATGTTATAAGGATTTTCCACTTACCGTCTATATAGTGGGCGAACCACGCCCATTTTTTTGTATGACGTAGAGGGCCCACACCTTACCTTAAATACCAAATAGCATTCCTTTAAATGAGTAATTAAACAAATTTCAGCAATTTCACTGGAAATATTCCGGGGTAGTCTGACTTACTGGCCCGTTGGGGGCGTGTCCTTCGGCCGATTTTGTTAACCTTCGAACTTCGAACAAATTTGGTCCAAATCGGACAACTCCTTCTTTCTCTCCTTTGGCCACGGACAGCAAGACAGACAGATAGACAGACAGACGGACAACCGGAAATCAAGACAGAAAGTAATTCTAAGCATTTCTATATACTTACGTCTATACCTAGGACGGCTCCTTTAATGCGTTACAATTTTCGCACAAAGTTATTATACCCTATTACCATAGGTGTAGGGTATGATAATTATTAATAATAAATCGATTTTACAAGGCAAAAAATGTGCGAAAAGAATTAAAAATATTATTTTCTGATAATTGAAATTTATTATGGACATTTTCTTTCGATGTCTACCCAAATTCCTTATGCAGCACTAAAGCCAGCATTCTTGAGCAGAGATATATGTATATAGTATAAATAGCGAAGCATCAAAGCACCATTTTGTTTGACGCAATGACGGGAACTATAAACCCACTGCCTAGTTGTACATAGGGACAAAAACTTTGCAAGATTCTCATATTTAGAGTGAACGAGAACCACATCCCAACGTCCTCAATACATGGCTGCGATATTTGGAAGTCATTTTTAACGATGGGCGGAATTTACTTCGAGAAACTACTAACTGCGGCTATCGGAATAGCAGGAAAGATCATCATGGCAATGTCGGTGTACCATATGTTCCGTTCAATCGTTGTGCGTGCGAGCTACAGCGCCTATATACGCAGCAGAAGCAAATTCATTAAAGACAAAGACGCAGGCTTCCAGGATTGGTGACTTTCACGTTATGCAGCTGCCATGCTGTTGAAAACAGTACCACCACTATTTCAAGCTCGAGAAGGATATATTTTGCCCGAATTACCCCAATCGGCTTTAAGACGCTCGGCACATTCTACTGGACTGTCCGACTGTTTCTATATTGAGCGAGGAGGAATCACCGAGACTTACGGAAAGGTTTCGAACAGATGTGGCTGAAATACAGCCTAAAATGTGCATAAGAGAGATATCATGACCGGACATTTTAGCGATACAAGTATATAGGTATTTCATCATATTTGGAACAATACTTCAAATATTTATATTAGATTATACATAGAATAGAAAAAGGGTTTTATTTCCTAAAGAGGAAAATGAAGGTGAAAACGTACCTGAGTGGTAACTAGGGAGTAACTAGGAAAAGATACATATGATATGTGAGACATATGTATGTGCAAATAAATACTGATTGCATAGCTACTATATGTTTGAAATCTTAGCGAGTTGGTAAATTGGTAGTGGGCACTTGCTGTGATTCAAGAATAACATTTTCTATGGACAATGCGAAGTTAATGCTCCAAACAAATGTGTAAAATGGCTAAAGAAATACATTATTTACAAGAAAAAATATACATGTAATCAGTAGAATAATGTGTAAGGAAAAATATTTTTTGTTAAGTGTTGCGTGCGAATTTTTCAAATACTTTCTATTTGATTTAAATTAAAGGAATTGGTTAAAAGGTATCAAATTCAGCAAATATCAATATAAGAACATATAAAGCTATAACCAAAGATGGAAAGTGGCATTGAGGTATGGAGATATAATAGTGTTAAGGAATGTGTATATGCCTGAGGTTCGATATGAGTCCACTTTACAGACAGTGCTGTCAAAAATAATAGCAAATGAACTGCACAACAATTTTTATATAGGCTTCAAGTCAACAGTGCTGTAAGTTACTATTACTCTTCTTACAAAGTTGCAAAATTTTTGTGATTTTTCAAAGAACAATATAACAAAATATCATCAAATATACTTTTAAATACATATG
This sequence comes from Neria commutata, assembly GCA_963457695.1. Classification (NCBI taxonomy): domain Eukaryota; kingdom Metazoa; phylum Arthropoda; class Insecta; order Diptera; family Micropezidae; genus Neria; species Neria commutata. Next base: position 2,035,164 of record OY735250.1, read on the forward strand.
TATATGCAAATTGTTGCTATATTTTTTTAACACTGTATGCATTCAAGCTCAAAGCAAAGACGCATACAAAGCTTGTTAATAAGGAATATTTGCTCTAACCTACAATTGTGATTTGCTTAAAAGAAGAGCGAAGAACAGAAAGAGAGAAAGAGAGAGGGAGTGTTTGAAAAGAGTTGTTGGGCGGATAGATAGTTAGTAAGAGAGAAGGGGACTTGAACAAAAATTGTGAGTAAAAGTGTGTCTCTTTTTGTAAATTGGCTGGAATAATATTTCATATATTATACGAGTTTCAATTCGTTGAAAATGTACTTCAAACGAGGGTTAAGGTTAGAGAAACTGCTAGCTAGGTGGTTAGTGGATGGGTGGCTGGTGTTTTGGTGGTGGTGTTGATTGAATTGGTAGTTAGTTTTTTGAAAGTAAAGGAAAGCAGCAAGTTCATTCATAATTCTTTTCAGAAAATGTTTTTTTTTGGTTAAATGCTATTTAAATTGAATGTTTTGACAGATGATTTTTTTTGTGTGTACCTGTAATTGTTAACTTGCATGACCACTTAGATGTGCCCTCAACAGTTGCCCGTTCAGCCTGTTCTAGTGAATCTATGTGTGTATCTGGATCCACACCAAATGTCATCCTTCAAAAATTACATATGCATAGTATAGGTTATAGTAAGTTCAGCACAGAGTGTGTAGTTCTCATATGACTTGTGAATTGTGTGTTGTCTCTGCTTAGTCAATGGCAATAAACTATTAACTGTATTCAAAAAATTTCTGACACTCAGTTACTTTGTAAATAGAATACTTTTTCATTTCATAACAAAAAAAACAAGTTACTCACATTTATAATACAAATGAACATTTTCTTTATAGAAAAAATGTATTGCCCAAACGATTTTGCCGACTACGAAATGACAGTTACTTGTTAACCGTTTTAAAAACAACTAAAATGTTTCCCTAGAAATTATGATAAATTATTTCGTGTAACAAAAATGCAAAACTGTTAGGCAAACATTTAATAGTTTCTGTGAGCATATCTGAAGGCACCAATGCCCAGTTTGTGGCTTAAATAGCAGTTGAGCGCAAAAGAAATACACTGCAACTTATTGAAAAGCACAACATTTGTGCAGCATTTAATTTGGAAACAAAGAACATATATTAAGATAACATTTCGACCCCTCTCACGCTCGAATTACTAATCTGACGAATTATTATTAGCTACACTCGGATAGAACTCAACAAGCTGCCTCAAAGATAACAACCCCCATTGCTTGTAAAAAATTATGCATATACATATATTTATCGTAGCGGTTGCTCTCACAGGACAAAACTCTTATACTCACTTTAATTTCTCTCTTCATACGTCCCGCTCATGGACCATCAACGACGACACTGAAATTTTCAAATTTAAAGCTTCGCTGCGCATTCTTCGAGGGGACTAACAAAAGTTCGCTCAGTTGGCAACGCGGAATATTTTTTGATAAATAAAACAAGTAAGGAAGTATCAGTCAGGTTTCACCGACAGAGTAATACCCTACACCATGTTCCGAAGTAGGGTGATAATTCACTGAAATTGTGGGTGCATTTGATATACAACCTAAATAGTGGGCGGACCACGCCCATTTTTGGCAGACTACAAGATATACCTAATAGGACTATATATGCCGAATATAGATGCTCTGACAGGTGTACAACAGTTATCGGCATATTTATTTTACTGCCCCTATGGTGGGCGGACCACCCACATTTCTGGAGAATAAAAATATATTCCTACCAGGAATGAAGTATCCAAATCTGGACGCTCTGGTGTATATATTATGGAAGTTAAGAAGATTTTTCGTTTATCGCCTATATAGTGGGCGGACCACGCCCATTTTCTTGTATGGCATCTAAGACCTATATATCTACTTGGGAACCGAATTTCATTCATTTATATTCGGTACTAGTCAATTGGGAGCCATTTTACAGGAAAAATTTTCCCGCCTATATAGTGGGCGGACCACGCCAATTTTTTTGTGTGACATATATGACCGACCCCTTAACTTGAATACCAAGTATTATTCTTTTCAATGAGTAATTAGACAAATTACAACAATTTGATCGCAAAAAACCCGAGGTAGTGAGACTTACAGGCCCATTGTAGGCGTGTCCTTCAACCGATTTAACTAATTTTAACACTTTACCTAACCCGAGGTTCACAGTGATAGTGTACCAAATTTGGTCCGAATCGGACAACTCCGGAAATCAAAAGAGAAAGTGTTTCTGATCATTTCTATATACTTATGTCTATACCTAGGAAGGCTCCTTTAATGCGTTACGATTTTCGCACAAAGTTATTATACCCTATTACCATAGGTGTAGGGACAAACTCCACCGCCATCGCAGCGAAAGATTCGGTTTGCCATTATTTACGGATTTTGGCGTAATCTTAAGCAATGATCTTGGAAGACTATTGCACTTGATGATTTTTTGTCGGGTGGCTACAAACAGGGTTTGAAAAACTGCCAGCATAATAGCAACAGTACTAAAAATATGCTGTTTGCTTTGCTTTGCTGCGATAATTTCGAGAGCAAAGCAATAGCACGACAGCAATTCATTTTTCTATTCGTTTTGCTGCCACAGCACGAAAGCAATTCATTTTTCCGTTTGCTGTGCTGCCACAGCACGAAAGCAATTCATTTTTCCGTTTGCTTTGCTGTTGCTGTGGCTGTGTAACTTTTCAAAGCACAGTTACAGCAAAGCATTTCATTTTTGTTCGATTCCATGTGCTATGTGCTTCGGCTGCGCAAAATGACAGTCGCAGCAGCAGCGACAGCAAAAAACAGTCTGCATATTGCTGTTGCTGCTCATATATGTAGGCTGTAAGAAAATTCTGTAGATCAGTATGTAAATGTATTTCACCGCGATCGGGATTTTTTGCTTTTTTGACAATGGCTCCGCGTAAAAACACTGTACCCATATGGGAATATTTTGACAACAAAAATGAGTGTGGGAAGGCGGCGGCAACGGCAAAGCAACTGTCGAAAATTACATTTTTGCTTTTGCTGTCGGCTTTCACAGCAAAACGACAGCATATCTTCGGTTTTTTCGCTATTGCTGTCGGCTTTGCTTCAGCTGCGCACATCGTCACAGCACAGCGGCAGCATATCGTTGGTTTAGTTGCTGTCGGCTTTGCTTCAGCTGCGCACATCGTCACAGCATAGCGGCAGCGTATCGTCGGTTTATTTGCTATTGCTGTTGGCTTTGCTTCCAGCTGCGCACATCGTCACAGCACAGCGGCAGCATAGCTTCGGATTTTTGTTTGATTGCTTTTGCTTCTGCTTTGCTGCTGTAACTGTTCGCAGCAACAGCATAGTCGAAGCAAATGAAATGAAAATATTGAAGCATTTTCAAACCCTGGCTACAAACAACTTCTTTTTGTGAGGCAACCTAAAGTAGGTAGCACGCATGCAAATAGTACCTTTCATCCAATTTTTACGAATTCGAAAATTTTTTTTGGGTCGCAGTAAAAATTTGACACGTTTTCTATCCGTTCCGATCCCCTGAAGGGAAAAATTGGGAGCTCCTATATGGTCACTTTTTTCTGGACTACTGTATATAAACGGGCCCAATTTCAACGTAGAAATCTGAAATTTGCCATGATGTTAGGTCTATAAATCATAAATAAACTTTCAATATAAACAATTTTTTTTTATATTTTTGTTGAATTTTCAAAGAGGGGGTTCGGGCCATATAAAAATATTTGTGTATTGTATCGTGTGGGGTTAGAAAGGCCTATGTTCATGGATTCTAAATATAAATTTTTTCATAATTTTAGGTGAACCGGTTACGAAGATATAGCTAAAAATGTGGAAAAATTACCCCTCCCCACCTTTCAACATATGCCATTTATGTCATATTTTGTGATATCTAGCTCGTATATATCAAAGTACATATCTTGCTTTCCTAAACAGACAGGCAAGGAGCAGCGCTGCTCTTCACAGAAAACAATCAAAACCAAGGAAAGGACAGACGGAGACATTAAATTCCATCGTTAAAGAGGGTGGTTCTGGTACGGAACCCTGTTTGCGAGAGCTCGACTCGCACTTAACTGCTTTTATGTACATATGTAGTTTATACCAAATGGCACCATCCTTTTTGAGCTCTAATTACTTAATTTTTGGTTTTGCTTATGTACATATGTAACTTCAGTGTTATTTAAAAAAAATTGTTTATGACACTTGCTTTTCTTCTTCTTTTAATTTTAAGTTTAAGAACAGCTAAATTATAATTAATTAAATCTAAATAAATTCTATACTTTTCAATTTGTGTTCAGCTGCTAAGAGTGCTGTGTATGTACATACATACATACATGCATTCACATACCGTAAATATGAACACATATGCCTTAACACATACAAAAACATACTTGCAAACACACACACACACACATACAGCATATATAAGAACTAAGGTTTTTTGGCTCGTAACGCAACAACAATTCCAATGCAGCGATTCGAAAATTGTACATTGAATCAATCGGGAAATCGAAAATGTTAATTCAATAAGGCTGAGGGCCATTGCTTTATTGCTATCGATTGGAATGGAATCGAAAAATGTTTTGTTTCTTTGCGCCATCTCCCGCGAGGAATCAACAACTCTACGAGAGTATACTCTGCCACTGAGAATTAAACCGTCTCAATTCTGGTCGAATAAGGCTATGTATAGAATAAATTTGTTAGTCCCGTTAACTTGTGCTAAAAATATAACGAGCACACAGAACGCTTGGCATTTCCAACTGGAGTAGGCGCGCGCGTAGCAAAGGCGCCCGGAGAGAAGCCCTACGGCAGGGCGTAACCCGCTAACGGATTGTTATTGGCCAATCAAGAAGAAGAAGAAGAAGTTTCACTTGCACAGGCTGTTGCGCCAACTATTAATTTTTTCTTTAAATCAATTCCATGCAATAAAAATTTTTACGTTGAAAATTTCGAATACTGTTATAAGGCATACCCACTCGGCACAAGCTTCGCTAATATTCGAAGCACGACTGCCACGAACTTTTCACGACATTTGGTGATATTGGCTCGAATGCTTGTTTTCTGCGGTCTTTAACAATATCGTAAAAGCATTCGAAAAAATTCGAAAAATGAATGTTTCACAATATAAAGATCAAAACTTTATTTTCGCTGAAAAATTAAGATCGAGCAACGGGCCTCGGTCTCGAATCCTTTTTTCATACATATGTACGTACACGACCGTCGGGAATTCCATCGTTCTCAACGTCATAGCGCGACTTTGTGCCGAGTGAGTACAGTAATACCCCGATTTACGTAGAAATTTGTACCAGTACATGACGTAAATCGAGGTATTACTGTACTGGTACAAATTACTACGTAAATCGGGGTACTACTGTACAAAAGCATGCATACATGACACATATGTACATTCATACACAAATGCATACACACATACCTATGCATTTACACTCATACAACAGTTATGCGTATAAAATATGTAGTACCAATTTTTGTGTTATTTACGAGTATTACGTTAGCAACAGAATAATCGTAAGGTCTTTCAAACATACACGCGACACAATATATATATATATATTTAACATACACGTACACATACACATATACATTTATTTATTGACATATTAAAAAAATTAGGATATATTTTAGCGAGCTAGTTAATAGTACGTATATCGTATATATATAGTATCGTATGTGACACGTGTATAGCGATTTTCAGTTTGTTGTTGTTGTAAGGATAAGATTCAAACCTGTTATAGCAATTTTAGCTGACCACTTGCTAGTGCCGTCCAAAACGCTTTGTTTTACCGCTTTCATATGACCAGTATGACTTTTTTCCTCAACGCTGAATACCGCTCTATATATATTAGTTATTTATTTTATATATAGTATATTTTAGTATATTTTTGTTTTAAAAATTTTTATATAGCCAAAAAAGTAGTACATGGCATACATTAGGTACATTTGTGTTGTAGGTATTAAAGCTCAGTTATTCCAGCCGTATCGTATCGTATCCTGTCAGCTGACACAGCCTGCTCTGCCCGAGCTCTATACATGCGTTAGCTCTAAACGAATTTTTACGCATCGTAACGCAGAAAACGTAAAATTAAAGTAGGTTTCTCCGATATGTTTCCGTAAAAACGTGTCAGCTGATTGCTTTTTTTGCACGAAAAAGCTGTTACTTATTTCGCTTTTAGTTCAACAAAAATAGCATATTATTATTTCCAAAAATTTGCATAAAATTGTACGCATTTGTACGCAATAAATAAGTATAAAAACAATAATTCTCTGTCGTGAGTATTATTAAAAATGTAATATTTTAGCTCAAAAGTCAAAGTGCTTATTTTATGCACGAAACTATATGTAGCAATACAGACAAAAAGGATAAACATGCAGAAGACTGACGTCTGCGATACGTTTACGTTGTAGAGTGAACAGCTCAACGTTTACGTAGAAATATAGGAAGATGCAATACGTCTTCGAGTACCTGAGCCTTAATCATGGAAATCTTTTTCCCTTAATTTTTTATTTTTCTAGTGTCTAGACTAGCTAATAGGATTTTTCTCGAGCTAAAAATCACTTAATTTTATGGAAAACATACATACAACTCTTCAATGTAGGAAACAACCTACTAAAAAAACTGTTTTGGGGTTTCTATCTAGTACGTGTCACTATATTGTAAAATGATGCTTGTTCCTGTTTTCTTAGGAGGTTTAAGTAAAGAAATTTAGTTAATCCAAAGTGTACGCAGACTCCTTTTAGCACCATTTGACTTCATATTATTAGATAATTTTAGGAAATTTTCAGCTCTATTCTCTCGTTACAGTCACAACTCGTTGATATTTGTTATATTTGCCGAAAAACGACAGTGGAAAATATCAATTGATTGAAAATGCTATTGAATTGTGACTTATGTATGTGACTCTCGCCAGAATAATGCTGCTTAAAGAGACAATGTGAAAGTATGAAAAGAATATGCTAACTTCAGACATATAAAATCACTGGATTATAATAAAATTTTACTATGCATGTGCATAAATGGTACACTCCAACATTAGCTTAAAGAATTACATTTCAATAAATATTCAGAATCTGTTCTGGGTGATTGAGCTATGGCAGAGCTTTAAAACTATTTAGCGACAGTAGCTTTGCATTACATAAAATATTTCTGCATAATTTTATGAAAACATCTTCATCATCAACATACATACAGTGCCTCACGAAAGTAATCACCATATAAAAATTATAGAATGTAGCTCGCTCGACTTCTTATAATCGAGAAAAGGGCTCTGAATCGAAAATCAAGGGTATGCTTTCAAGGGTACTCTGTCGATTGTCAATTCAAAGAAGCTCGTTTGCATTATGGCACAAATTTGAACTGCCTTCTGTAAACCTATAATTGCTAACAACACTGTGCAACACACGAAAAAAGTGATCGAGTTGTGGCATATTACTATGCGATTAAAGATGTCTATATATGAGGTATTGCTAAAGGATTTTTCACAGTTTCTGCGAGTTTTTTCTTTTGGTGGTTAAAAAATAGCCAAAGCTTGATCACTAGATTTTTCTTTTATTAATGCGCAGTGTAATTTTGTGAAGCATTGTAACTGACGAAAATTTTTTTAGTATGAAAGAACTATCTGCCATATATAATATAATGTAGTGTTTTAAAGACAACATATGGAGATATTTTGGTATACGCCACACTCACCGTATCAGTTCAAAGATTTCAGGTTTCTCACGTTCACGATGCTTCATGCGATCTTTCATGGCGGTGATAATCGAGTTAGCCTTGTCCTCAGCACCATGCTTGGAACTCTTTTCAGCGGCTCCTATATGTACACATATGAGATATTATGCTTAGAAATGCAATATAACATAACTAACTATCGAAAAAAATATCAATGATTGGCACTAATTTGCTACCGAAAACTTGTTGTTGAAATTATTGATGCTGATATTTTATTAAAAAATAACGATAATTTGATAATTTGAGGAAAAAAATAACTATATAATATAATATAAAAATAACAATAATTATATTATGTCTCCTTTGATCTTTAAAAGAATATTCAGAACGATTAATGATCGATTTTTATTTTTAGTCGAAGGTACAATGATTGATTTACACCTTTAACTTAAAAACCTAACGATCAAAATATTATTTTAATGATGAACATAATTGCAACTCTGTTTTAAATAAGTATCCTTTTTGCGTAGCTATAAAACAAAACCATTTGCTTGCTTTAGTACAGAGATCTACAAACATTTTTGAACGCGTACCTTATGGATGGAAATAATCATAAATTGCACTACCTAATTATATATATATATATTATTGTGTGTAAAATAACGGAGAAACCGTCGTATATGATCGCAAGTGATTGTGAACCGACATCTTTCAGTAATCCCTATATTTGAATATTATTCTTTAGTCATAATTTTGCGCATACAAGATTTTGAAGAGAAATGTGGCGTACCCCCTGGAGATTTCTGTGAAGCCATCGGGCAGGCGTACCTCACTTTGGAGAACACTGCCTAAAAATACTCACTTTGCAGACAATCGGCATTCAAGAGGTCCTTGCACTTCTCGTGGCACTTGACGCCGCACTCGGTACAGCGCACACCCTGCCTGGCTATGCCCCACAGCAGACCCTCGCACTCATAGCAGTAAGTCGGTGAAGTGGCCGTCCACAGAACGAAATTGTGCGGCGTTGTCGATGAGATGGGATAAATGAGCGCTTGCAGCGCCTTCTTGTACACGTGCATTTTCTAAACAATGGGCGTTTTTTTTTCAAGTGCATACAAATTCGCAAATGCAAATAGCAGGAAGAGGAAGAACAAAAGGATTTTAGCAGTGTATTTATCGGAATGGATATTAGAGCACGCAGCTAAAGTTTGAGCAAGCAATTGTATAAGTTACCAATTCTTCGTCGTTAAGTGTGGCGCGCGGTACGGCGGAGGTCAGTCCGGCATTTCGTTTGGTGGCAGCCATGGTCTGTAAACGTTTGTGTGCAGATTTTTAGATTTTTCATATATAAACAAATAACAATAATAGTTAAACAAATTGTAATATGCTATACAAAAGGTGCTATGGCAAGCCAAAGAACAATATGACAATAAGCTCTAAAATTTGCAACATTATGGAAAACTAGTCTATGCATATTTCAAAACTGTGTAGTAGTATAAAAAAGTTAACACAAAACCATAACAAACGAAACCATACAGCGCTAATTGTAAAAAAGATGTCAGTCAGTATGTACTGGCTATGGCATATAGTGCCCTTAGAACAACTTTAAATCGGCAAATAGTTTGAAGTGCAAAAAATCGTATGATTGCAATCACATGAATGTTCATCCGTTGGCTTCAAGTGCCCAACAAGTATATTTCTATAGTAGTATATATATATGCTGCAGTATATTTACACAATAGCATATATTTTAGTGTTTTTATACCCTACACCTATGGTAGTAGGGTATAATAACTTTGTGTGAAAATTGTAACGCATTAAAGGAGCCGTCCTACGTATAGACATAAGTATATAGAAATGCTTAGAATCACTTTCTGTGTTGATTTCCGTCTGTCTGTCTGTCTGTCTGTCTGTCTGTCTGTCTGTCTGTCTGTCTGTCTGTCTGTCTGTCCGCTCAGGATAGAAAGAAGGAGTTGTCCGATTTGGACCAAATTTGGTACACAGTTAGAGTGAACCTTATCTTGGTTTAAGTTCTGAGATTAGCCTAATCGGTCGAAGGACACGCCCATTATAGGCCAGTAAGTCCCACTGCCTCGGTTTTTTTTGCGTTCAAATTACTGTAATTTCTCTAATTACTAATTGAAAAGAATAAAACTAGGTATTCAAGTTAAGGGGTCGGTCATCTATGTCATACGAAAAAATGGGCGTGGTCCGCCCACTATATAAGCGGCAATATTTTTTGGGGTAAAATGGCTCCCCATTGACTAGTTACGAATATAAATAAATGAAATTCGGTTCCCAAGTTGATATATATGTCTTAGATGCCATACAAGAAAATGGGCGTGGTCCGTCCACTATATGGGCGATAAACGAAAAATCCTCTTAACTTCCATAATATATACACCAGAGCGTCCGTTTTTCATTCTGCAGAAATGGGCGTGATCCGCCCACCATGGGGGCATAAATATGCCGATCCCATCTGTTATACACCTGTCAGAGCATCAATATTTGGCATACATAGTCCTATTAGGTATATCTTGTCGTCTGCCAAAAATAGGCGTGGTCCGCCCACTATGTAGATTGTAAATAAAATGCACCCACAATTTCAGTGAATTATCACCGCACTTGGGAACATGGTGTAGGGTATTACTCTGTCGGTGAAACCCGACTGATTCTTCCTTACTTGCTGTATAAAGAACCACTGCATTTTATATTTGAGCCCTAGCATTCGGCTTTCTGCAAATTAATTTATTACTAATTAAAGAAATACTCGTCATTGCCCGGGAAACTATTATGTTTCGACTTTAAAAAAGTAGAACAATATCTTAACTATGTTCTTATGTGTAAAGTTTCAAAAACAACATTGTCCATCAAAACTTTGCACACATGACAACATTTCTATGAAATTAATTGATCATGATATAAAATTCTATAAATTTCTTACTACGTAGAAAATAATTTTTGACATAATAAACGAACTATTATGAATAATAATGTAAATAAATTTTTCATGAAAAAGAGGAATCGAATTGATTTACACTCACGTGTTGTAGTGCAAAACGCTCAGACACGGACAGTTTTCTTTAAGTACTACCTTCATAAAAAATAAAAGGTCATCATGGTTGCAAATAAAAGATAAATTTTTTCGGGCGTTGCAATAAATACTATGCCAGCTTAAAAAAATATATATAAAGTATAAAGAGTATAATTTTCCATTCTCAATTAAAACCTGAAAATCGAGCATCATAATACTTAGGGCGGGTTTCACAGTGGCTATTTAAATCTAATTTGCAAATTGAGTTTAAATCTAGTTTAACTTTCCTTGGGTTTCACAGTGCATTTATTTAAATATGGAATATTTGACATTTGAAGGTTGGCACAACTTGCCAAAAACATATGTTCAATTGTTCAATTATGGAGGCAGCGCGAACTAAAGATTTTTCGTCGGCCGAAAGAAGTGAATTATTGGATATTGTGCAAAGAATCCACAATTTATAGTATTTATGATACTACGGGATCATTTATATGTGCTATACCATGCAGTTGTATGTTTAATTTGATCGCTTACAAATTGCAATATTGTCCACGCAGCTTGCTTGCACATCCGAAATCAGCTGTTTATTTGTTTTCGATAGCAACTCTGTTCCGTACTTAAATATCCACAATCGGCTATTTAAATCGTATTTATCTTCCAACTGTGAAACTGAAATTCCCTATTTAAACTGCAATCAGAGTTTAAATAACCACTGTGAAACTGGCCCTTAGTAGCCTAATTCGATGCTTTCGCTTGCCGCCGTGGCGATTAATAAAAAACATCATTATGACCCATTTGTTTTGCTTTTCTGGAATTCTGCTTGCTGCTGAAAAATCTTGAAAAAAGTGTGTGCAAGTGTTGCAAACTACAAATCAAGAAACAATTCAATATACCAGCTATAAGAACAATTTTTTATAAAAAACTTACAAAGCACTAAAAGTTGTACGGAGCTTATTAAATGCTACACTGGCAAAAATTAACTAGTAAATTTTGTGTTTTTGTTTTTGACTAAAAGGAGGCAAAGGAGAAGTATAAAATCAACCAAAAAAGACAACAATGCAAAAATGGCATTTAACATTAAAATGAAGACATTAGCAAAAATATTTCGTTTTGTAAAATATTAAGCACTTGCAATTATACCTTGAGCACCTGTATGCATCCATCATATTTCGTATAATTGTATACATTTTCAAAGAATTTTCGCATATACATATATATTGTTCGAGTTGGAAAAGGCAATTTTTCGCGGTTGTATTAGAGGTAAGTAGAAAACAGAATGTGGAACATGGAAAGACGCAGAAGCAAACTTTGATTTAGAATTATCAATTTTTGCGAAAATTTTTCTTAGAAACACTTATAAGCATAGTGAAAAGTATTTTTGTAGGAGTGCACTATAGGTCAAATGATCACTTTTCCTGTGCGAAATTCAAATTTTACAAATGCCGTTATAAATTTTTAAATGTAAAATGGAATAAATAACAAAGATATTGTTAGTTCATTTCATTTTATTTCATGCTGCGCTTTTTTGCGTTTTGCGAGTAATACCAATTTTTCTAGGTTACTATGCTTTAAAAACAATCAAGTTATTTGTTATTTATTTATTAAATTTCGCTCCCGGAAAGCGCAAAGGAGAAAAGTAGGGGGTTGTTATTAATCCTGTAGTGGAAAATACTGCTGCTACTAAAATACCCGATAGTTAGAAGAACATTCTGAAGGAAAAAGTGAGTCTTTTCTGCAAGTACTTGGCATCAAAATTTAAAAAATTTAGCAGGAAGGTGAAGAAATTTCTATCAGAAAACTACGCCTGGCTTAGTACTTAAATAAATTTTTGGATTAAAAAAAAGCAAGTTGAGAGCAAGTTTTTCGGCTGTTGGAGGTCCACGAGTTCCATTTTGCGACAAATCCGAATATGGAAAAAGAAAAGCAGCAGCAGAGCTTTCAACCACAACAAGTGACGAAACCAACTTAGATATGACTGCAGTTCTTAAAGAAACTTTAGTAAGCGAAACGAGGCCCTCGAAAATAAAAAAAAATATGTTCTTTAAGCTACCAGAATGCAGTTGTATTTTCAGATGAGGCATTCCCTTTTATCTTGGAAAATAATTTCACAAAAGAGCAATGTAATGCAATGTAATGCAATGTCTTTACAAAATGAATTATACTCAACTGATTCAAATGATTAAATCATATATTTTCAAACAAAAAATACTGAAAAATTGTTTTTTTAATTTTTGACCTCAGAAAGAATAATTGGCATGAATATTAATAATATTTAATATTTGTTTGTTTAATTTGTTAGTATTATACTTTCTTTTGCCTTTGCTACAATTTTGGCTTCAAATAGTACATTAGTTTAGCTGCTATTAATTTCGCACAGGAAAAGTGATCATTTGACCCAATGTGGAGTGTGGAAACTTTAAAAAAAAATTTGACATACATTAAAATAAATGAATCCTCTGGAAGAACGAAGAATCTTCGTCGTTGCGACACACATAATTTGCACATTTTTCGCAATGTAATTGATTTGCTAAAAGTAAATAATTATAAGGGAAAAGTGTTTTTTCGCGCTTTCAATATGCTGAAAAAGTTTGTTTCGTGCACCCCATTATCAAACATTTTCCAGACTGTAACAGCATATGTACCGTCCGCTGTGAAAGGGTTAAAACATACAAAAATTTCCGAAATAGCTGCAACGATCAGCGAAGATATGAGGCATATTTTGCATAAAAATCGGTTCAGTTGAAATTGACTTTGTCGATTCGACGAAGATCTTCTTTGACGTACGCAAGTAAAATTTGTTTAGCTCTAAGGGCCAGTTTCACAGTGGATATTTAAACTCTGATTAGTATCTGAAGTATCATAAATAATATAAACTGTGCATTCTTTGCACTTTGCACTTACAATAATTCACTTCTTTCGGCCGACGAAAATTTTTTAGTTCGCGCTGCCTACACAATTGAACAATTGAACATATGTTTTTGGCAAGTTGTGCCAACATTCAAATGTCAAATATTCCGTGTTTAAATAAATGCACTGTGAAACTCAAGGAAAGTTAAACTAGATGTAAACTCAATTCGCAAATTAGATTTAAACATCCACTGTGAAACTGGCCCTTAGTTGGAAGGAACATTTTTCTTTGTCAGCTGCAGAGACAGACCATATTCGGTCAGTAATTAGGTTAATTCTTATTTCGGCAAGATTTGCAGCGTTTTGAAAAAAATTCCCAAATTTAATTTTTATACCCTACACCTATGGTAATAGGGTATAATAACTTAGTGCAAAAATTGTAACGCATTAAAGGAGCCGTCCTAGGTATAGACATTAGTATACAGAAATTATCAGAATCACTTTCTGTGTTGATTTCCGGTTGTCCGTCTGTATGTCTGTCTGTCTGTATGGCTGTCTGTCTGTGAGCACAGGAGAGAAAGAATGAGTTGCCCGATTTAAACCAAACTTCGAACACAGTCGCAGTGCACCTTAACTTATATTAAGTTCTGAGATTAGCCAAATCGGCCGAAGGACACGCCCACAATGGGCCTGTAAGTCTCACCACCTCGGAATTTTTTAAGTTAAATGGCTTTAATTTGTTTAATTACTCATTTAAAGAAATTATATTTGGTATTTAAGGTATGGTATGGGCCCTCTACGTTCTACAAAAAAATGGGCGTGAACCGCCCACCATGTAGGCGGCAATATTTCTTCCGGTAAAATTGCTCTGAACTGACTATTTATAAATTTAAACGAATGAAATTTGGACCCTAAGTTAAAATATTTCTCTTACATGCCGTTCAGAAAAATGGGCGTGGTCCGCCCACTATATAGACGGTAAACCCGAAAATCCTCATAACTTCCATAATATATAGACCAGAGCGTCCATATTTAATTACATCATTGCTGGTAAGAATGTCTTTTGATTCTCAAAAAATGGGCGTGGTCCGCCCACCATGGGGGGTAAATTAAATATACAGATCATTTCTGTTGTAGACCCTTTCGAGTTTTAATATTTGATATATAGTCCTATTAGGAATATCTTGAAGTTTGTGAAAAATGGGCGTGGTTCGCCGACTATGTAGACTGTAATTAGGATTATCGCCTCACTCGGTGACTTAGTGTAGGGTATTACTCTGTCGGTATAACCCGACTTATGCTACCTTACTTGTTTTATATGAATTTTTTATCGCCATGCTACTTTCGATCAAATAAATTCTTACAAAAAATGCAACTAAAGTACAGCGTAGATGCTGCAGTAATATTTTGCAGAAAGTACAGGCTCGAGTATGCCGAATTTTCGGGAAATGGGTTTTTAAAACGGTTCAAATCGCTAGGGCCAAAATATTATAATTTGAAAATGAACCACGATTTATTTTGAGACACAACTTTTTTTCTGTACGGCAATCTAGGGAACAGACAAAAGTACAGTGTTGGAAAAAATAAAAGAAATTATCTGTTGAACATTTCTATTAAAAGCTTAAGGTCATAAGTGTTTTAAATTAGTGCACCTTCTTATAAAATTGTCAATTTCGTGGAATTTGTATACAAAAAATATATTCACCAGTTCATAATAACGAAGACCTATGATAAAAGTATTATATTTTCCAGCCCTATTTCAACACTGAGCGAAAAAACACTTTGTAAGGTAAACACTTTCGTATTTAAGAAATAAGTATTTCTTTCCATATACAAATTTAAATACGCACACATTATAACTTCTTACTCAAATTGTATTGCTTCTAATCAAAGCGTATTGAAAATACTCTATGTTCTATCTGTGTAAGTATTTGATATGCTATACTATAAGACGTTTTTGGCACTCGAACATAAAAAGGTTCGTCACCCCTGTCCTATAGTATGCATTGTATTGTTGATATATAATCATTTAAAAAAAACGTAAAATGTCAATTTGAAAATACTTACAAGTTCCGATACCAATGGAATGGATTTACGACGTGGTCTAATATCGGGCATACTGTCGATATTGCTGTAGAAGGGATTATCGCCGGGATGTCCATTGCCGCGCATGCCAACATCGCCAGTGCCGGTGCCATTCTGCGTATGAGAAAACCAAAAAATCCGCATTTAATTGTGATGCAATTCAGCAAATTTCTGCCTAATCAATCGATACATTAAGTTATAGACTCTGAAGCACAATTACGCAGCACTTATTTAACTTAAATTCGAGTTAACTGAAAAGCTAATGCAACTACGTGCTTCATTTATATGTTCACCTTAATTAATTGATGTACTTATTATTGTACTAAATTTCAAAAGAAAAACGACATGCACATGCCATCGTAACGTCAAAATAACGTCAAAATTTATCCCAAATCATGGCATGGGACCAACTTTAACGTCAGTTTTGCGTAACGATGACATGTACCTACTTGCCGTTTTGGCATGCCGTGTATCCCAGGCTGTATGCTGCCACCAGCCCATGCGAAAATGTAAATTGTTTACTTTCTGAAAGTAAAACACTTGCTGAAAGCGCAATACTCGTATAGTGTGACGGCACCTTTAGCCCTTCCACTACCAGCGGCACATTAGCATATGCCAGCATAAATTAATAAAAAAAAGACAAAGCTTTTCTGCATAAAGACGCAATGTTCGACTTTTTATACCCCTACTGCTGCTGTTTTCATGGTGCCGGCATTTTCGGTATTGAAAATCATACTCTCGGATTAGGAATTGGGTGAAAGAAGTAAGCACAGTAAATATGGCGCTGGTAATCAGGCACAGATCAGCACAGGCAAGTTAAGTTAGCTTACGGCTAAATCATGACCAACCGGACTAACCATTAATTTCTCCAAAAAAATTTATATGTTAATACTTATAACGCTTATGAAAGATCATAAAATTGTTTATCTTGGTCATTAGCAATCATATTATAATATACAATAAAAATTTTGTATTTGCTATAATGGTTATCAGAACCCGACCGAACCCAAAAAAGTATTGTGAAGCAAAAAACAGCAATTATTTTGGGGTGCCGAAAATTTACCTTCTCGCGTTCCTTGGAAGTTTCCTCTTCCTTTGCTTTGTCCTGGTTATTTTGTTCCTCAATTTTGCGCTCCTTCAATGTTTTTAATAGTTTCCACTTGCTGCTGCCCAACGCGGCTCCATTGCCGCCACCAGCTGCAGCTCCAACAATACCAACAGCCTGCGAGCTCTCAACACTCGAATCTTGGCTTATCAATCTAACTGCTGCGGCTGGCTGCATGTTGTTGGTTTGCATGGCAACTGCCTCAGTAGCTGTTGTTGCTGATGTTCCACTGCCAACACTCTCTTTACGCTGATTTTCCTTAAATGCCTCATAATTGGGCACGCTCTTAGAGGCTGTGTGGGCAACGCCACCAACAATCTGCTCTTCTTCAGCGCTTAGTTCAGCCGGTGTGTCCGGCCCCGACGTAGCGCCGGAAGACACACTCAGATTGTCCGATGCCGTTTGCTGCTCCCTCTGCTCATCGGCTGCAACTTTTTTGATGCTTTCAGCGGCGAGCTTGACTGCGCTGCTGCTGCGCTGACTGGGCGGCTTCTTGGCGTCCTTGTACGCATGCCGCGTCTGCTTTTGTTCGTCATCCGATGTGTAGCTTGAACTAGAGTCGACATGTTGCTGTGAGCCATCTGACGTGGCTGCATGCTCAAAGTGTTCCTGCTGCTGATCACTACTGCGTCGAGCTTGTCCGCGCCGTTTCTTGTAGCGCTTCTGCGGCATGGGCCGCGCCTGCTCCTGCAGCTGCTGTTCACGTTGTCGCTGTTCTTGATTGTGACGTACGTTGGACGGCAGTTGGCGCGCTTCTGCTTCCGCTTCGTGCGCTTCATCCACATCGGAAAACTGCGACAGCTGTTGCTGCATGTTATCCTCAGCATTAGGCGCATCCTGCCAGGCGCTATGCATGTCCGGCACCATGTGCGTTACCTTCGCTTTAGAGCTTCGTCGCTGCTGCTCTGGCTGCTGCTGGCCTGCCTTGCTTATGGCATTTATATCTGGCTGCCGCTTCACCACATGCTGCAGCTCAGCCAAAACCTGCGACATGAGCGCCCTTACATGCTCATCCGGCACATAATCGTCGGCGTTCAGCAGCAACATGTTGTTAGCTTCCATGGCCATGTCGCTGCTGCCGTAGTGCGCCAACTGATCAATTTGCGTAAAGAGCTGCTGTTGACTTTTGTGCGCCGAGCCAGAATCCGCTGTTATGTGCGCTTGCTGCTGCTGCTCTTGCTGCAGCTGTTGCTGTTGCTCCAATTCTTCCAACTGTCGCAGCTCGTAGCAGAAATATTCGTCGTCCGTATCGATGCTATCCTCTGTGCTCTGTCGACGCGACGATGACAACGTGCGAAAGGAATGCTGGCTGCGATTATCCTCATCCTCGCGAGATGAGGAGCCACCGCTGCCACCCACATAAGTATTGGTTGGTATGTCAAGAGATTGTTGTTGGTGCTGCTGCTGGAATTGCTGTTGAGCGCTGGTTTTGCTAATATAATTTAGCTTCAAGCCATTAAACGCATCCGTTTCAGCGCCAAACGAAAGCTGCCCCTCTGCGAACTCGGCGGCTTCTGTTGTTGCTTCTGTCGTGCTGGTGACTAACAGCAGAATTTTATTTGGTGCCGCCTCAGCGCTGCGTATTTCCGCTGTCCTTTCGGCAGCGTTGTCACTGTCGCCTGTTGCTGTGTCAGCATCATCATCATTTTCCGGCACGTAGATCGAGTCCGCCTTTTGCAAATGATGCTGGTGTGCGTTCAGCAGTAAACGTGCGCCGTTTGTGCTTGGAATTTTAGTGGTCGCTGCCGCTGCCATTTCTGTTGTTGCTCTTGTTGTCATTATGTTGTTGTTTTTGATTGTGATAGCAGCATCATTTGTATGTAGATTTGCAATTTTCTCTTGCTGCTGTTGATTGGCAGCAGCATTTTTTGTTGTTGGCATCATATGGTCTGCCATGTGCGGCTGCTGCTGGTGAAGTGTCACTACTTCTGTATCTTGCTGCTGTGGCCGCTTAACATTGCCCATAATGGGAAACAGGGAGCTCAAATAGCTGTCAGTGTCCTCATGCTGCTGCTCGTGCAGTGTGTGCTCTTCTTGTACCCCGTTGTATTGCTGTTCCTTCTGGGGCTCCGCATCCTTCACCTCCTCCTGCTGACGCCGCTCCTCTCCTCGGTCGTTTTGCTTTTGCTGTTGTTTGTCAGAAACATTGCAGTGCATCTGTTCAAATAGCAAACCGGATAGCACTTCTTCATTGCGTTCATAATGCTGCACTTCGTCCGCTTCGAACTCAGTCTCGCTGAAGTGCTCTTCGTCGCTTAGCTGCTGCTGCTGCTGCTGTTGCTTTTGTCTGTCAAAGTCTGATGGCATATAACCGCGCAACTTATGCCTCGCTGTTGCCGTTGCATCAAAATCACTTGCCACCGAATCATCATTATCAGATGACGCCATGCCCGGCAGCTCACCGCTTTCCGGATCCGACATGCTAATGCCGTGGCGCAGGCCAAAGCTGTGCCGTCTGTAGCCCGTTTTGGCCTTCTGCATGAAACTGTTCATGGTGGCGGAGAAGGAGCGTTTCTTACGCAGTTTGTGGCTGCTGTCAGCACTGCCCCCTTCACCACCGCCAGCAACAGTTGCCGCAGTGTTGGCACGCTGCAGCAATTGCTTGGGCAGCTTTTGCAAGCGTTTAGACAGCTCAACGCTGCCATTGGCTGAGCGCAAGCGGCCGCCTTGCTGCTCGCCGCGAAGCTTCCGCTGCTGCTGCTGTGTCGACAATGGATACGAACCGGCCTGACCACGCATGTGCATTTTTGATCCATGCTGCTGCTGCTTGCCAGCTGTTTCATACACATCTACCACCTCATCGCCGGGCAATGACTGTGAACGCTGGCAACGTGTGCCGCTGCGTTTGCGCTTGAAATTCTGTGGCAACAAATTGCTCAGCTTGTTCCATACCTTGGGCGACTTTGTGCTGCCGTGAAGCTGTGCGTCTTGCATTACTGGCAGCAAGTGTTGCTGGTGCTGTGCGCTAGCCATATGCAGCGGCTGTGCATTGCCGTGCGCCGTCAGCAACACTTGCCCGTCGCATGCTGCTGCGACGCCAGCGGACATGTAGAATGGTAGCTGTTGCTGCTGCTGGTGCCGCAGCAGCTGTGGCTGCATCTGCATGTGCTTATCCACCTGTTGCTGAGGCTTGCAGCCGTTTAGCTGTCCAAGTCGAAGTGGCGCTGCTGTTGCATATGAGTAAGCAGGCCATGCGCGATTGCCGGCCGCGCGTGCCGCTTGGTGGTCGTAATGCTGCTGCCCTTGCTGCAACAGTTCTGCGCTCACGCCCAAATAGTCCAGATTCCTGCTGCTGTTATAGTCCGCCAAGGCATTCGATGTGGGATAGTAGACGAGGCGATCGATTAGATTGCGTTGGCGCGCCTGCTCTCGCAGCTCAATGCAGTCGATGTCCGTTTCCTCATAGGCACCGCAGGCAGCTGCTGCTTGGCCGCCAGGCGCCTGTGCTCTGGCTGTTGGCACTACCGGCGACTCGCTGGACTGTTGTTCGTAGCACAGCAAGTCGGGTATGCGCCTTTGCAGCTCCTCCCCTTCAGACGACTGTTGCTGTTGGTGCTGTTGCTGCCGCTGCTGCAATAAGGCCATGTTACTTTTAGTTAAATGTCGTTGTTCGTGTGATTGTTGCTTTTGGTTTTGTTGTTGTTTCTGATCCCATTCCAGCATTTCATCGACTGTATTAATTTGCATCTCTTCCTCCTCCTCCTCCGGCTGCTCATCATCATCGAGTGCATTATGCTGGAGAATTCCAAAAATAGATTTATTCTCATAGACCGAGCAAATGGGCATATTCTTGGATAGCTCTCGTATATAATTTAAATTCTCCTCCGAGTATAAATAATCCTTGTGTTTGGAGTTTGTATGCTGCGCCAATGCTGCAATGTTGCTGCTGCCTCCGTCACTCTGTTCAAGCAGCTGCGTCAGCGCGCCATGATGATCGCCAGCCACAAAAGAGTTGCTCAGGCTTTTTACCATACTGGCGCATGTTGTTGTGGGAATGTGAACCAGATCAGCTGAGGGCTTTCCAACGGCAGCTTGTTGTTGTTGCATTTGTAAGTGATTAGCTTGTTGCGTTTGCGACAATTCGCCTATTAACTTCACCATGTTCGATTGCAAATCCTGGTATTTGCCAAGAAACGGATTGCCGGCTGCGCTCAAGCCGTTTGGTGAAATAGGTGACTTGTCCCAGCTGGACAAGCCGCTCATTGATGAGTGGCCCGAATCGGATTTATTTGGTTTCGGTGAGCTGGCTGGCAGGAAGGAGGCGCTACCGCTGCCATGATGCTGCTGTTGATAGTGTTGTGGCGCAACTTGCAGTGCTGTGGCATCAATTAAGTGCTGAAAGGGACTCAGCGCGCTTATATGCTCCACATCAGCCAGCTTATCGTCGCCGTCATCATCATCTTCATCAGCGCACATGCCATCGTTAGGCGCTGGCGGCGGTGGACTTTGCGTGCCGTCAGCGCCCAGCAGCATCTGCTCCACATCTAGCTGTGCGGAGAATGCATCGGGCTGTTGCTGCGCCTGTGGATTTTGCAGATGCAGCAGAAAAAGCATGCTGTTGTGCCGCTCCAGGCTGCGCTTCAGCGATTTGATGTACTCGTCATTGTTGTAGATGTGCGCAGAGGACGATGATGCTTTCCACTTGATGTCGCTCTCGACTGCTGTATGCTGTAGCAGCACGCGCTCCTGCTCCGCATCTATGTGCAGATAATTGGCGGCGTCAAAATAGTAATCAACGTCTCCATCCGCGGACAGCGCATGTTTCTTGCGCCACATTTCGCTTTCCTGGGTGTCCAGTATTTTCAGCTGTTCGTCCAGATTGGAGTTGTGACGCATTAGCTGCGCGCTGTAATCGAAGGGCGATATATTGCGGTATGTTATGCTGGCTTGAATCGCTGCCTCCTGCGCGCTAGCTGCTGCATTATTTACTTGCTCCTCAGTTGCCTTTGTTTGCCCAGCAGTCGCGTTATCTGCGGCATCGTTCAGGCCACCACCGCTGGCATCGTCCTCAAAAGAATTGCCGAGCAACTTCTTCAGCGTTTCAATATTCTTTTCCAGCTTCCTCAGAACCAGCTCGAACTTTTTGCTGTTCTCACTGGCGCCTAGCGCTCGCAGCTCCTCCGCCATGGTCAGCGGATTGAGCAGCAGCAATATTAGATTCTTGTCCACCTGATAAAGTTTCTCGAATAATTGCTGCTCTGCGCGTATGAGCTGACGCAGCTGCAGCAGCTGGACGCAGCTGAGTGCTGGCAGCTCATTGATCTTATTAATTTCCAGCAGCACAGTTTCACTGATGCCGTCCAGCATAATGTTGCTTCTCGACGTGTGATCGTTGACGTAACTGTCTTCCGAGGAGGTAGAAGCGGTGGAGCGACGATTGCAATCGGCAGCAAGCAGCCTGCCGATATTGCTAGTATTGAGTTGACATTGCGTGTCTGTGGATTTCAAGCACTCGCTCAACGCTGTCTGTTGCATGTTGTTGGTTTTGTTGCTGCTGTTGTTGTAGTTGATGCTGGCTGTAGCAGTGGCTGCTTGCGCCAGCGCGCTGCGTAAATTGTTAATCATTTCCATTTCATTTTTGTGATGCTTCTTTTTTTTATGCTTGGACTTGCTGCGGTCCTTTCCCTTAGCTTTTGCCGTAGACAATGTTGCCGACGTCGATGCCGCCGACAAAGTTGTTGACGTCGCGTTCAAATCTGTTGTTACCTGCTGCTGCTGTTGCCAGCCATTGACATTTTCCGCCGTCGCCACATCCTCATTATCTTCATGTATCATGTGCAGAGCACAGTTGGAACGTGCAGTTCCCAACTGCTGTTGCTGTTGTGTTGTTGCTGCTGCTCCAAGCGTTGCCGCTGCCTGCGATTGCTGTAGCAGCCGCTCCATATTCAATATTTCTGCCGTCATATTATTATCCCGATACGCCTCGTTGAGCGTTCTGTAAAATTCCTCATTCATTTCATCATCAGCCGCCAGCATCATCTGCGCACCGCCGCCGCTCAGCATCGTGCCACCTGAGTCGTCTATGGGCGGTGCGCTTGCTTCCCCGCCCTGCCCGGTTTTAGAGGCCGTTTGCCGAAAAAACTGCATCTCCTGCATAAGTTGATCTAGCTCGGAAGTGCTGGTGCCGCCGCCTCCATCCTGCTGCATATTGGTGCCATTGCTGAGCTCATTGAAGAGATGCGTGGCGGAATCGTGCTCTGTACCCATGTACGCCAGTGAGTGCGCCTTTGCCAAACTGCTTCTGTTGTCTGCCATGTCGCCAGCTGTCAAATTGTGCATGCTGCCATGTGGCATGCTGTTGTTGCTGTCGGCGCCAACCGCCGCTGATATGTTTTGCAATACCTGCCGCCCATGCAGGAATTCCTGCAACAGCTGCGTCTTGGCATCATTGGCCAGCAGCGACTGTTGGGCATACAGCAGAACATCCGAATCGGAGTATAGCTTCTGGCGCGTTGCATTGCGCTGCTGTTGCTCGCACGGCAACATCGACATTGATCCGCTCAGTGCGGCAGAGCCGTAACGCAGCTGCTCCAGCTCCCGCTCATTGTTAAGCTGCGTGGCGTAAGACGTCATGAAAGGCGACTTTAGGCGATCTAAAGCGACTGCCACACGTGCTTGGTGCTGTTGCTGCTGCTGCTGAAACAGCTTGCTGAAAGCGTCCAGCTGGCTGTCTATCTTAGCCACTTGCAGCGAGTCCTGCTTCAGGTCCTCCAGTATATGATTGAAGTTCTTGGCTGAGCTGCTGGCAATATCTTCAATTTCAGACGCATCGCCATGCAGCAACATGGCTGCTGTGGACGCCGCAGTTGCGGCCTGCTGTTCCGCCTCCACAGTGTTGGCGGCCAGCAACAGTTGCTCGTCCAGCATGTAAGGCTGTAAGACATCGTCGACTTGCTGCTCCTGCTGCTGTTCCTGCTTGGCGGCTATTAGACCCATCAGATTGCTAACCACCGACTGCTGCTCCAGCGATATATGCTCGAGCTTCTCCAGGCGCGCCCACATTTTGCCATATTCGCCCGAGAGCAAGTCCAGCGCATGCCAGGCGAACTTCAGCTCAGTCTCCAGCATGCTGATGCGTGTTGCTATCTTCTCCATGTAGTCAGATATAATATAGTCGGAGTGTTGCTGTGTGTTATAAAGCGCGCACAACTCTTGCTCGCTGGATAATGTCAGCATGTTGCCCATGCTGTTGCTGTTGATGCCAATGGTGTCAATCCCGCAAGCTTCAGCGACCTGCTCACTGTTAGCACTGTCTAAGCTAAGCGCCGACTTATAGTGTTGTTGTTGCTGTTGTTGTTTAAGTTGCATAACAATTGCATTGCTGTTGAGCACTTTGTTGTTGTGCAAGTGCTGCGGCTGTTGTTGCTGTGACTGTTGTTGTTTTTGCTGCTGCTGCTGCTTCATTAGCTGCTTGAGATTCAAGTGTTGCTGTTGTGCGTTTTTTGGCGTTGCTGCCGCTGTTGTGCTGCTGTTAATGATACTGTTACAATCGCTCTGCGCCTGTTGCTGCTGATAATGTTTGGGTGACTTCACAAATTGTGCTGTCTGCGACAGCGCATCGCCCCTACCTCCCGCTACTCCCACACATGCAACAGATTCCGCAGCTCCGCCATCAGCTGCAGCCCCGCCGCCTATGCCATTGAATACGCCATTGCGAGCTGCTATTGTTAACATATCATAAAAATGTTGGTTACTGTTGTTGTTGTTGTTATAGTGCTGCTGCTGCTTTGGCATTGCCTCTGCTGCAGATGGTGGTACGCTTGCTGGTATGTTTGCTGCTCCTTTTGTTGTCAATGATGACATGCTTTTGAAAAGTTTACACTTTATGGTATGTTGTTTTACTTTTTCCCTTTAAGCTATTCTTTTATAACCCTAAACGGACACAAACACCAATAATTGATCATAAATGTCTGCTATGTTTAATATTTAAATAGAACTACCCGAGCTCAGTGAAGATTCCTCCGCTGACAGCGACGCATCCAGTAACGAATTGGGCAAGAGCTAGCTACTAGTTCAGTCAGCAAGAGTAACATGAAATCGTGTGTATAATAAATACTCAATTGGGGGAGTTCGTGTAAAATATTAAAAAAAATGTGTGCGTCTCGGGACGCTCGACAGAAGTGATAACTTAAACTAATCCAAGTTAAACTATTTAATATTGAAATTTTTTAACTTGAGAAAAGCTTAGGTTATTACTTAAATTTCATGCATGTCAACATGATAATGTGAGGAAAGGTTATTCATCAATAAAATCTTTTATTGATTATAAAATATATTTAATTCTCAGTTACAATTCTTCAATATGTAGGTACATTAGAATTTTGTGTAAGTATATTATTAGTATCATTATTCAATCCTATAAAAGTAACAATTGGCTTATGGTAGCTATAATAAGCAACGAAATTTTTACATTGTATGTCATCTAAAAATCTTGCAAAGAAATCTTCTGCTTGTTTCATCATATTTTTTATAATCACTTTCAAAAACGGTGGTAGCAAAGAGTATGTTAATATAATAGAGTGCGCATCTCATATAAAATTTTGGCTGAGAAAATTTTGCACTTGGGTCATTTTAATAAAGCCCACAGTTCCACTCAGTTTCGCTCAGTCACTCGTCCTCTCAGAGAACCGCTCTGCTACAAGAAATTCCAAACTCAAAGTAAATATAACGAGGGCTGCTTACTGTGAGAAAATTCTCCCATTTTGTGGGAATTCGAACTCTTTTTCTACATATTCTTAACAAAATGCTGTTGTTTTGTATTACAGCATTTTGGAACTCAGCCATACTGTTTTATTTATTGATTTATGTTTTTTACTACCATTATTTTGAATGAAAATGTGGCTGAAGTGCCAATTCCCATGGGAGAATTTTTTAAGCATTTGAGAGAATTGGATTTGACTGAGTTTGCACCCCTGATCGCACGACTCAATGGCTTGGTTCGTTCGGTTTTCGTACTCAAATGAGCCGAACGAGCATTTTTTGCGGCTGATTTTCGTATTTTGCATGGTGTTATGAAAGTCGTGTGCATGTGCTCTTCTTCTGCATGTCGGCAGCTCAGCCAACAAAGTATACGAAGAATCAGAGCAGCGCTCGGCTAGACGATATTCCCGACAGCGCTGCTGTTTGATTCTGTGTTGTTGTTGTTTTCATATGAAAGACAAAAAATTCTTTGGCTCTGCTCTGCCATAAACGAACAAAAGGAACTTCAATATACATACATATGTACATATGCGTATGTCGTATGGTAGCGTCTGTCCGAAAAACAGCTAAGCGCTGTGGGTTAGAGTGAGAGAGGAGGGGCCCGCGTACCGCTGCCGTATGCGTGAGAGAGAGGGAAGCCAGACAGACTGGCACCGTAACGCGTTACGTTACGAAGCGGTTTACCCTCCCATAAAAAGTTATCACTTCAAAAAAACAGAAAAAGTCTGTGCAGTAAAGTAATAAAAACTCGACTTTCATTCTGTTTTGGTCAGTCAAATAATAAAAGTCTTTAAAAATTTCATCGTTGGCACTTTCCTTCCTGTCCTTTTTCCTAACTGAACCCGTAGCCAATCTATTTTCCATTTGTCTGCTGGATGCGCCTCGGTTCGCGAATGTTGGCACTAATGTATGAATTTAACCTCAATATTAGACTTTCGAGGTAAATGCGCATTTTTCTTTCGTGATAAGCTGGCATCTTTCATCAGCTGTTTTATTCGCGAAAATGGAAACAGATATTAAGCATATTTTATTGGGTTCTTAGAGAATAATCACACACTACTTCTATTTTGATGGAATATTGGTTTTTGCGAGTGTAATAAATCCTTAATAATAGCTTTAGAAAACACTTGTAATGCGATTGTGGGAAATTAGGAATGGTCCACGAAACAGGGGCTCTCACAGTTTAATTTTACTATCGTGCTGTAGTTGCCAGATGGGAAATTTAGAAGGAAACTGTTAATACCCTTTATATAGTTCACTCTTAACTCATTGATTTTGAAAAAAATCACAAACGAATATATTTTAAGCATGTCTAAACATGCTTGTGGGTTTAAAATTGTTCTTGCTGTTATTTCCAATTTTTCCTTTAATTATACACTGTATTTGAAACACTTGATTATGTTTTATATGGTTTATTTGTGCATTGTCTTTTCAACACAGTTATTTTGCGTGGTTTTTTTTTGCACGCACCTTTTCGATTACACGTTTTTTTTATTTTATTTGGTTAGACTTTTTTTTAGTGAGTTATATGTATACACTAGCTGATTTACCGGCTTTGCCCGAGTGGCACATCATACGTGGAATAACAACTAAATTGAAATTTAAAAATTTTATCAAAAGCCACATTATTAGTGATTTGGTAAAGGGTGTTTTATCAGGGTGGTTTTAAGGTATGAGATATATTGAGTGACCTTGCTTAGGTCTTTTCTATCTGTTTGTGAAGTTTTGTTTAAATCGGGGAAGTCATATATGTAAGTCCTTACAGAACTATCTGTGTATGTAGATTACTCCTTTGGTGGAAGGCCAAAATTAAAGTAACGACCCCCTTCACTCCGCATGGACCCCCAATTTTTTACGGTACATACATTTGAGGTGTGCCATGCCACCTTGTCCCATGACCCTAAATATATATATATAAAACCCAAATTATGTAAATATGTTTACATGTATGCATGACTAAATACTAACAGAATAAAGAATTTTAATATTGTATGACTTGTAGTTTTAAAGGTATACCAAATCAAATATTTAAGTTGTATGGGAGGTGCCACGCCCTCTTGATGTACGCCCTCCGGACAGACAATCAGACAAACATTCATTTTCATTCTCCAGTGTATGCAGATTTTCAAAATTATTCATTACACGGTGAATGTTTGACTTGCTCGTGATATGGTTAACAAATAAGGCACGTCGCTGGTTGGTTGATACAGTTGACTGGGTTCAAAAATACAAAAAAGTCACATAATTCACAATTGAACAACTATTAAAATAAAATGACCACATGATTTCAACACGTTGTTGTTATCCAATAGGTACTCTCTACGACTGTAAAACGCAAAATTCCAATCGACAAACTAAAATGTCGGCCAAACAAATCAAACTGAAATATAAAACGCACCCTGTATAACATACCAGTAGTTCAATGTTTTTCTATTACAAGTGCTACAAAAAATTGCTCCTGTTAAAGCTAGCAACATATTTGCAATGCTGGCCTACATCATATTTTTGGAATTCATCAAAAATTACAATTTCGTTCCGGCATTATCTGTCGAATTTATCAGAAAGCACAATTTTCAAACATCGATTTGTCTTATTTCAAATGTTTTCTTCGTTCACACCTTCTATCTAGAGACGAGTGTGTGTGGATGTATATGTGATTGTGTATGGAGTTGTGCTACAAGCAACAAGAATCGAAGAGATGCCGACAACTTCGGCTGGCAGATACATATGTTCCTGACACATATACGCTTTAAGGGATATATACATATATATATATACATATACATATGTATGTGCGAGTAATAGCTGTGCGCTAGGGTGGTCAATTCCGGGGTTTTTAATATCACCGGAGGCACATAGCATAGCAAAATTGCAACAGTATGTCGAAAATGTAGAATATGTAATAGCTCCGTAGACAATGTATGGCGTCCATAAGCATAAACCATTTGGACAAGTAGATATGTATATAAGAAAAGTTTAATTTGTACGATATCTGCATGCTTGTCAAACTATTGAAAAATATTACAATATAAGTAAAAAACGCCTAAAATTTTGCAAAACTTAAATATTATAACAAAAACCATTACAACTACAATAGTTTTGTCACATTTTTCCTATTCATTTTTTATTTTAATTGCAATCATTTCCAACCATAATTTGTATATGTACATCTAATATATAAAAATGAATTTTTGTTTGTCTGTTTGTCTGTCCGGCTATACAAAGCTACACGCGTTGACCGATTTCAGCCAAACTTTATACCAATATTGTTGAAGACCAAAGGAAGGCGACTGTATATAAAATTTGTCGATTCATCAAGAGGGCGTGGCACCTCCCATACAACTTAAATATTTGATTTGGCATATCTTTAAAACTACATGTCATACAACATTAAAATTTTGTATTCTGTTAGTAATTAGTCGTGCCCTCTTGCTTAAAAAAATTTAGGGGCATGGGACAAGGGGGAGCGGCACTCCCTATACAACTTAAATATTTGATTTGGCATATCTTTAAAACTACAAGTCAAGCAGCATTGAAATTCCGTATGCAGGCCCCTCTTGGATGCTTCGTCCCACGGGTAAAATTTTATGGGCGTAGGACAAAGGGCGTGGCACTTTTTAATCAACTATAAATTTGGGTATAACTTTAGAACAATACACCACACGTAATGAAACACAATACGAACTTACTTCGTGGCCGTATCCTTCAACTCGGAAAATGGGACGGGCATTGGACAAGGGGCGTGGCACCGCCCATACATCAGAATTTTTGATATCGAATATCTTTTGGCCTAAAAGTCACGGAGCATTGAAATTTCGTATGCAGGCGCCTCTTTGATGCTTTGTCCCACGGGTAAAATTTTACGGGCGTAGGACAAGAGGCGTGGCACTTTTTAATCAACTATACATTTGGGTATAACTTTAGAACAATAAACCACACATAAATGAAACACGGTACGAACTTACTACATGTCCGTATCCTTCAACTCGAAAAATGGGACGGGCATTGGACAAGGGGCGTGGCACCCCTAATACAACTTAAATATTTGATTTGGTATACTTTTAAAACTATATGTCATACAACATTAAAATTTTGTATTCTGTTAGTATTTAGTCATGCATTCACGTAAACATTTTTACATAATTTGGGTTTTATATATGTACCAGCAGTATCGCGCCACTTCGTGGCGACTCTCCTACTTTTCCTTCGCCGATATGGAGAAGTCGTCTTAATTTTTTTGTAATTTTAAAACCAAAATCTTATAAATACGTATTACCTACTATATTTTAAAATGTTAATATTTTAACTCTGTACTCTGTATCCTCGAAGTTAAGAGCAACAGAGAAATGTAGGTTACCCGAACGAACGTAACAAAGCCGTTAGCTCTGCTGTCACCTTTAACCAAAACTTTAAATAAAGGAAGTAAGCTCATTTTGCTGGTTGATAACGTACATACTGCGTTACCTTATTCAATCCGGATAAATAATTAAAGGAGGTAGTAGTAGTGATCCGGGAGGCAATAAATAAAGGAGCAAATATACAATTGTTACTATCAGTATCACAAAATTCGGTGTTTAGTGGAAAATAATAAGTAAAAATTGTGTGAGGCTGGTTTTCCAAAAAGATTTTAATCCGATCTATTTCCCTCCAGATTTTTCTAAAGTTGCAATTTTCATGAAACAGGCGTAATTCCTATAAATATTCTTAGAATTCCACCTTCTAGAATTTCAACTTTTCCTCTGACCTACTGTTCCGCTAAATCAAGGTGTCCTACTCTTCGTCTCGTTGATTTATCTGTTTTTATTCTGCCCTTTATTATTACCCTTTTACAAAATCTTTCTAAAATTATTAATACAACGTCAGTCCCACCTGCTCTTGCTACATATGTACATATATAAAAATGAGGCGTATTTTTATTCCTTTGTAGTTAAGTCACCTATGTGGGAATATATGTACATATATGTCATAAACATTTTGTTTGATTCCCTATCCAAAGTTAGAAAGAAAAATTTATTTCACTAACAGACCAAATACCAAAAAAATAACTTAAACTCGTCTTGTGAAAATAAAAGACTTTCAGACGTAGCCTACTCTTGAAAAGAGTGTCTACATTTACTTATATATATACATACATATGTATGTATGTACATTTGTCAAAATTTGAGTAGCTGCATACATATGTACATACATACATATTAAAAACTTGCTTAGATAATTGAACTTATTTTGATTTCCCATGATCTAGCCGAACACTGAAAATCTCCGGCCATTTACATTGCTTAATGTTCAGATCTGCCAATGTGGCTATTTTTATAAGTTTTGTTTTTTACCCCTGTAATCTTATATTTTTCGCAAACTTCTCTTTCGCTGGAAAAAATTACTATATAGTCCAATTAACGTGGCCATACGGCAAGAAGTTTCAGCGGTAAGCCACCAAAATGTGATACCTTTTACATGAAAGTGGAATGAAAGGCATTACTGTTGTGCAGAGAACAGCACGACAACATTTCAAGTCTATGCTAACATTCTCTCTCACTCTCATCAAATGTTTCCCAAAACAATGCTGTACAAAACCAATGTGCAAAACAATGCTACATTCAATGTAAACAGAGTAACGGTAACTCAAACAAAACATTGCGCACGCAATAGCGTTTTATATAATAGTATGATATGATATAGATTTAGGGTCATGGGACAAGGTGGCGTGGCACACCTCAAATGTATGTAAAAAATTTGAGGTCTATGAAGAGTGAAGGGGGTCGTTACTTTAATTTTCGCCTTCCACCAAAGGAGTAATCTACATATACAGATAGTTCTGTAAGGACCTACATTTATGACTTCCCCTATTTAAACAAAACTTCACAAGCAAATAGAAAAGTACTAAGCAAGGTCACTCAATATATCTTATTCCTTAAAACCACCCTAACAAATTACCCTTTATCATACCACTAACAATAATGTGGATTTCAATACCATTTTTAAATTAAAATTTAGTTGTTATTCCCCGTATGATGCGGCACTCGGGTAAAGCCGGGTAAATCAGCTAGTATTATTAATAAAAATTTGCATACATATTTTAAATGTTCTGTTTTAAGAGCTCTCTATAAAAGGCGACAGCTTAAAATTTAAAAATTTTGAGTTTTTGCTATAAAACGGTTTGAACAATGCACAGTGCACTTGTATACTTCTTTATCTTTTGCTTTAAAATCATGTTTATGGATCTTTTTATTTATACGAGTAGCCTCTTAGTAGCTAAGTAGCTTCATTTTGAATTGGGTTCCTTTTGTAGATAGTGCACGATATGTAGAAAATTCCATAGAACACTGATTCAGTCAAATCTTTCTATTGTATATGAAATGAAATTACTTTTGTCAGTATTTTATATACATATGGATGTATACGTATTTACATATTTTGCATTCTCAATACAGATTTCAAGAGAGAGACCAACGCGTTGAATATCGTGCTTTCGTCGTGGCTTCGCAACATTTCAGTCTTTAATATTTGTTTGATATTTTACATATGCTGCATTTCGCAGCGCTTGCTTCGTGTAAAAAACCGCGCATTCGACACAATACTGTTTAAATTTAAACAGAAAAAATACGTAAAATATGCGGATTTGATCATTTGATTTTGATCGTGGGATTTTGGCGCGCAAAACTGCTGCAGATTGCCGGGGTTGACATCCCTAAAGTACACAATTGATATAGCCACATACATGCATGCATAAAAAGCATACGAGTAGCAGCTAGTAGGCCAGCCAGCAAAGCACGGTTCATTCACGTTCATCACCCGAACACAAAAGGAGCACTTTTGCTTCCATGCTTGCCGGACAGACTACTGCGAAGTCTATGCTTTCAACAGTTAACTGACTGACTGACTGCGTGCCAGCCTGTTTGTCTGTCTGTCGAACTGTTGTTGTTGTTGCCGTTCGGTGTTGTGTCCGCTTCAACGCACTGACTCAACTCGCTCCTTGCTTGCCTGCCTCAAATCTACGAGTATCTATACGAATTTTCTGTATTGCCTGTTTGCAGCTCCTTTTGCTTCCCTTTGCTATTAGCTTTTGCTTTCGAATTTTTCACATTTTTCACTCGGGTTACACTCAGCACTACAGGAAAAAAAACCAACAAAATATATGCTGGAAAAAGGTTGCTCCTTTTCGCGTAATTTGTAGATGTATTTGTAGCTACTTGCTGTTCCACTTAGCCTTTGCTTTTGTAGCAAAGTGTTTATAACTTGTCACTCACACTTACACGCACACTCACTCACGCGCAAATTACACTTTTCGCACTTGCTTTAATTTTTCGCTTCACTTTTATCATATACACATGTGCATGCTCGTGTGTGTGTGTATGCCAACAACAATTACGCTCACAATGATTGCACACAAATTGCTGCTAATTATTTTTCAAAATTTTTCTTTCAAATGTTGTCTTAAATGCGGCGCATTCATTTTCAATTCGAACAAGGAGCGAACGGACGAACGAGTTTAATGACGATGCAAGCGAGCACGCGGCGGCAGCAACCGGACGCACATATCCACACAGTCGAAGTGCCAAAGTGAACGCCAGCAAGTATGCTACAAAAAAATTCGTATATGTTGCGCTATTTGGCTCTTGCGTGTGTGTGTGTGTGCCGTTTTGTTGCACTCCGCGCCAAAGTTTCAACTCTCAACTAATACAGCGCAGCGCATTGCTGTTGTTGTCTTTCAGTGCTTTTACAAGAACGCACATAAATGTGCTTTTAGTCTCGCTCGCTCTCTAACTCGCATCAAGCCTCACAAGCATCATTGCCAAACTAGCTTTCCCGCTAAATTTTGTGCTTTTTGAAAATTAGAACTCGGTAAAAGTAATAGCACTTTGTACTTTACTTAAGTTTTTTGTGATTGTTTACCATATAGATGATAATAGGGTATATTAACTTTGTGCGAAAATTGTAACGCATTAAAAGAAGCCGTCCTAAGCATATAAGTAGCATTCAAAAGCGTCTCGGGCTCGGGCGAACAGATTTCCGTACCAGAAATACCCTCTTTAGAGTTCGATTTTTGCTTGGATTTGGTTGTTTTTTGTGAACATCTCTTTGCCCATCTGTCCGCAAAACAAAGAGAGTAATATTTGATACAAGCTAGATGGCACCCGTCAACTTTGTTCGAAGGAACAACCATACAAACAAAGCAGAAAACGTATCCATATGATCGAGAAGGCAGAGAACGTATGTATATATCCGTATACGGAGAAAACATTTCTCAACATTTGAAGCTATATCTTCGTAACCAATACATATAAAATTATGAAAAAATTATTTTTCGAGTCTATAGACGATGAGCCACAAGAAATAAACAACAATAAAATTTTTCTCACCAACATTAGAAATAGAAAAACAAGTATGTACCTACTATTTTGAAAAGTCCTATGGAGGGTGTACCCTGCCCATTTTTGGAGCGTTTAAAGGAATTATTACCAGCAGTGAAGTGACCAAATATGCACGGACTGGTGTATATATTATGAAAGTTATAAGGATTTTTCGCTTACCGTATAGTGGGCGGACCACGCCCATTTTTTGTGTGACGTAGAGGGCCCACATCTTACCTTAAATACCAACTACCATTCCTTTAAATGAGTAATTAAATAATATTATATAAAAAAAAATTTTTAAATAAGCTTTTGTTCATTTAATGTACTAAAAAGTAGAAAATAAATTTTTTCCAAGCTACCTGTATCTTACTATCCATAAAAGCTTGGGGCGCTCGTGTGTTCAAAATTTGTCAACCAATTGATACAATATTTAATTTAATTTATTTTTTGCAAATAGATTCTAGTAATGAAAGATAAGTGTGAATATAGGTATTGGGCGCCCAAGCATTTATGGATAGTAAGAAACAGGTAGCTTCGAAAAAATGTATTTTCTACTTTTTAGTACATTAAATGAATAAAAGCTTATTTTAAAAAAATTTTTTTTATATAATATTTTTTTCTATTTTTTTGTCTCTCATAAATTCATTCGATCGAACTCACAAAAAGAAAATAATGTACTGCTGCTGAAGGTCGAACTCACAACCATTTGCCTACTATGCCAACGCAGGCAATGAAAGCCTAGTGGAATCAATGTGGGAAATGGTTTATATCAGTGCGTCGTAAGAACAGTCCATATATCACAATAGGGTGAGAGGTTTTCACTCACGCGGTAGCATAATAAGCTCCAGCCAAATTATACACTGACTCATTGTGATCAAATGGTAGTTGAGACAACTGGAAGAAAGAGCGATAATAGCACAACGAGTAGCGCTGGCTTAAGAATCGAAAGGGCATGAGCCGAGACCTGCTGTGGACAGTCTTTTTCTACTTTTTTCTTCTTCTTTAATTAAGTACTGGTAGTACGAATTGGAATTCGCACATAAATGGAAGAGGTGAACACGGGAGTAGGAGGATGTCTTTACAGAAAAACAAATAAAAGGCAAAGAAAAGTAAAATAAAAAAGCTTATAAAAAAAGTTAAAAAAGAAAATCTTAAAACCTGCGAAGCCGGATTCCAACCCATGACCTTCCGAATGCTAGCGCGCGGCTCTACCCACTAAGCTACACAACGAACTGCTTCAATTTGTCTAAAGTCTTGGTTAAACGATCTCGTATATAGGGATATACTAAAATCGCTAATATCATGGGTTATAACACAAATTTTAATATTTTTATGATTATTTCACGTATTGTCAGCGTGTTTACGTATGTATGCAAAGTTTCAGATCTCTAAGTAGTCGGGAGGTGGGTGAAAACTTCATTACTAGATTTGGCTACAAAGCTGAAGCCAAGCTAATAAAAAGCTTATAACAAATTTAAGCAATTTTACTGGATTCCGGGGTAGTGGGACGTACAGGCTCATTGTGGGCGTGTCCTTCAACCGATTTGGCTAATCTCGGAACTTAAACTAAGTTAAGGTCCACTCTCACTGAGTACTAAATTTGGTTTAAATAGGACAACTCTTTTCTCTCCTGCACAGACGGACAACCGGAAATCAACACAGAAAGTGATTCTGATTATTTCTTTATATTTATGTCTATACCTAAGAAGGCTCCTTTAATGCGCTACAATTTTCGCACAAAGTTATTATAATCTATTACCATAGGTGTAGGGTATAATAATCGGTATGTAGGTAATTCATTTTATACACCCACAACTTCATTTCTTTCAGTGGATTTTCAACCCACTCGGATACTTGGTGTAGGCTATTAGCTGTCGGTGAAACCCACTTGATGCTTTCTTACTTGTTTGGTTTAAAAAATTTTGTGAAATACTACTAATGTAATTAATAGACATATTTATTTACCATAAATTTATAGATAATCTTATGTTTTCACAGGCTCTAAATGTTTATGGTTTTCAAATTTTGAAAAGTAACGCTAAATTTTTTAAAACCTCTTGATTCTCATTCAGGGAAAAAAAAGTCAGGTCTCAATGCAGATATTACTACTTCGATGCTTTTCTACTACTTGTCAACTTTTGAAAGGAACATCACTGCCACGACTTCCTTTCGGCTGAGCTTCTTCTGTGCTTTTAACAACGACATAAATGAAAAGCTTCAGCACTTGACTTAACGGCAAGGCTCTCTCGCAAGAGGGAGAGCGCATAATGTACAACGCGGAGCTCATTTTTGCCATATCAACTGCAACTCTGAAAACTTGAAACAAAAGTCCTGCTGTATCTACTAAAAAATATTTTTACTTAGAGAACAAATTTAAGAAAATGTTAAGAAGGAATTCGAGGATTGCAGGTATACACAACAAAAACGTTCATCGATGTAGGAACTAGAACTGCTGCTGCCTTATTGGATTCATAGCTAGACTAATTGGGCAGATGGGACAGAAGCCAATTCTTAATACTCAGGGCCGTATATTCAATTGAGGCGGAGTAAGCAATTGCCACCATCATTATAGGCATGACACATGAAAAGTATCTAATTTTTAGGGTTCCGTTCCCCTAAAGAGAAAAAAGCGAACTCTTATAAGGTAACCTTTGATTCTGTAGGTCTTCGTAACACAAATAAATTTTCACTTTAGGTAAACGGGTTTTAAAGAAACGAGCCCATAATCCAATTGACTCACTACATTTCGCAAGTAAACATTTTTATAAAATCAGGGTTACTAGGTATTTGATCACGCATTCCTGGAAAATTGTTTTTCAAAATAGCACTTGTTTTTCTATTTCTAATGTTGGTGAGAAAAAAAATTTTTTTTTATATCTTGTGGGACATCGTTGGAAAAGGCTACGTCTATAGACTAAAAAAATAATTTTTTCATAATTGTATATGTATTGGTTACGAAGACATAGCCACAAATGTTCTCAAAATGTTGAGAAATTATTCCTCCCCCAAGCCCCTCAGCATTCGTAGGTTTCTCATATTTACAGAACGTTTTCCACCTTCTCTGTGATATGTATACGTTTTTAAGCTTTAATTGTTGCTGCCTCGAAAAAATTTTACGGATGCCATCTAGCACGTACCAAATATTACTATCTTTGTTTCGCGGACAGATGGGCAAAGAGCAGCGCAGAAAAAAATCACAACCAAGCAAAAGACGGACAAGGAGAAATTTAATTCGAACACTAAAGGGAGTAGTTAGTTCCGGTACGGAATCCTGATCGCGCAAGCCCGACTCGCACTTGACTGCTTTTTTTAACAGAAACAATACATATTTTCATTGTTCAGCCGGTGAAGTATGAAGTATAATCTTGCGAAAATGTGACGACCACCATCCCTCTGCCGGCATATTGTAGTGAACATGCAAGTGCCATCCTATGCTCCAACCAACCGGAAGTGCAAATATCTTATATCAACACCATCTGTTCGAAGTTTGTTTATTATTGGATTCGACTAGCATCATCGAGAAACAGCACCTCTCCGCCATATTGTGAGGAGTATGTATAGGCAAAAAAGATGTATTATAATGTAATGTATATGATAAATCTTCTTTGGTATATGAATATAAATAAGTGAAAAGAGCTTTCGACCAGATGTTCGAAACTTGTTTTTTATTGGATTCGACTAGAATTATCGAAAGGAGTATGAGCGGGAAGCTCTAGAATTTCGACAGCTGCTTGCGAGAACGAGTACGAGCTATAAAAGGCCGCCGGCGGCACTGCAGAAGCAATCAGTTTTCGAATACCAATTTTTTAGCTGGAGATTTCAACCTTAATTTCGCTGATGAAAATGATATTACTGAATTAAATAAATAAAATATATACCAATATAAGTGTTGAATTCATTAAAGAAACCTAAACAATATAATATATTGTACATATTATGTAACACACATAATGATTATCAATCAAGCAAAATTAAAAGCATAGCACGAATTTAATGTAACTGTCCAAAATAAAGTTATACTTCAGCCGTGTGGTCCAAGCACACGTGTTTTTTTTTTAAGAAACCAACGGCTGGGTATGCGTACTATACATAAGTACGTGCGAAGCACTTGGTGATTTGAAAAGGAGTAGAGGTACATAAGTGGTATAGGATAATGTGGAGTAGTGATGGTGGAAACTCTTTCTAAGCAACTTAATAACTTGGGCCAACCTGCCATACGGAAACTCTGTATATGCTGTTACTCATGACATAACTCCACTTATAACACTCAGAGGGCCAGTTTCACAGTGGATGTTTAAATCTAATTTGCGAATTGGGTTTAAATCTAGTTTAACTTTTCTTGAGTTTCACAGTGCATTTATTTAAATACGGAATAATGAATGGCAACTTCGAATATTTGACAATTGAAGGTTGACACAACTTGCCAAAAACATATGTTCAATTGTTCAATTATGGAGGCAGCGCGAGCTAAAAATTTTTCGTCGGCCGAAAGAAGTGAATTATTGGATATTGTGCAAAGAATCCACAGTTTATATTATTTATAATACTACGGGATCATTTATATGTGCTATACCATGCAGTTTTATGTTTAATTTGATCTCTTATAAATTGCAATATTGTCGACGCAGCTTGCCTGCACATCCGAAATCAGCTGTTTATTTGTTTTCGATTGCAACTCTGTGCCGTACTTAAATATCCACAATCGGCTATTTAAATCGTATTTAACTTCCAACTGTGAAACTGAAATTCCCTATTTAAACTGCAATCAGAGTTTAAATATCCACTGTGAGACTGGCCCAGAGAGATGCAGCTTTTAGGTTACTGAAGCGCCAATCAGTCACCGCGTATCGTATTTAATCGTATCGTAAATGTTTGAGAGAGACCTATTTCTATGAGAATTTCTGTGTTACGCTCCGAATAAATACGTGATGAGCGAACGCATGTATAGAGCTCGGGTAGGGTAGGTTTTGTCTGCGATACGATTAAATACGATACGCAGTGACTGATTAGCGCTTTATTGGCGCTAAATTATGTCACTACGTCAAAAGAGAGCGTGAGCGGATTGATCTACAGCAAGCAGCGTTGCCACTGCAATTATTTTCAGACTTGAAATAAACTCCATTGAAAACTTCGATATAAAACATGGAAAAAAACGCTGTATAACCAAAAGAACTTTTTATATTTAAAGTAATTTTTCGTCAATTCCGTTATTTCTACCACAAAACCAAATATAATTCCAATGTTTTCAATTGAGTGGACCACAATGGCAACAATGGCTTCAGTCGTCAACAAAAAGTCAAACTGGTGGAAATGGACGACGACGAGGAGCTTAGATTTATATTTGGTTCAATCAAATAGCGAATTGTTTGATAAATTGAACACAAATTATAAGCTGTGAATAGACTAATTAAATTTTAGTTTGAAAAAAGCAGTCAAGTGCGAGTCGGGCTCGCGCACTGAGGGTTCCGTACCAGAAATATCCTTTTTAGAGTTCGAATTTAGTTTCTCCTCGCCCGTCTGTCAGTTGAATTTTTGACATTTTGACCTACATCTTCGAAACCAATTCACCTAAAATTATGAAAAAAACATTTTTGAAATCCACGGACGTAGCCGTTTCTAACGATACCTCACAAGATATATACAACCAAGATTTTTTGCGGTGGAAATTTTTTGCTTAGGTGGTCTTAAATAAAATTTAAAAAAATTAGAAAAACAAATATGTCGAAAAACGTTCCAGTTTTCCAGCAATCTATGACTAAAGACCTACTAATCCTGATTTTATCAAAATTTTAGCTTGAGAAATGTAGAAAGCCAGGGTGTATGGTCATTTTTCCGACATTTTGTGCTTTATCTTCGAAACCACTTCACCGAAAATTATAAAAAAAAATATGTTTGGAATCCGTGGACGGAGCCCTTTCTAACGATACCCCATTCGACATAAACAAAAAAAAGTTTTTTGAAGGGGTCATCTTAAATAAAAAAAAGGAATTTTAAAATATTTGAAAAAAGGGGCAGCCATTCAGTCATGCGCGATCAAATACCTAGTAAGTCTGATTTTATCCAAATTTTTAGTTGAGAAATGGTGTGTCCAGATGGGATCATGTGGGCACACGTCAGCTTTTCTTACATTTTTAACTATATCTTTCTAACCCGTTTACATATAATTAAAAAAAAATACTTTTTGTAATCTATGGATGTAGCTCTTTCTATCGTTACCCCACACGATACGTTATAAAAATATTTTTTCTTCCCCACGACCCGAAAACCTTTAAAAATAAAATAAAATATTTCTAAAAATATTTCTTAACTTTTTACAGTGGAAATATGTTT
The DNA here is from genome assembly GCA_963457695.1 of Neria commutata. NCBI lineage: Eukaryota > Metazoa > Arthropoda > Insecta > Diptera > Micropezidae > Neria > Neria commutata. The sequence goes on from OY735250.1 coordinate 2,075,316, forward strand.
AGGTTATGAAGACTTAACATCGTGCCGAATTTCAGGTTTTTACGATGAAAAGAGGTCGCTTTAGATACACACTCCGAAAACAAAAGTGACCTTATAAGTCTTCCCGTTTTATACCCTACACCTATGGTAATAGGGTATAATAGCTTTGTGCGAAAATTGTAACGCATTAAAGGAGCCGTCCTAGGTATAGACATAAGTACCTACATATATAGAAATGATCAGAAACACTTTCTCTTTTGATTTCCGGTTGTCCGTCTGCGTGTCCGGGAAAAAAGAATAATAGAAGTTGTACGATTTGGACCAAATTTGGTATACAGTCACAGTGAACCTCGGGTTAGGTAAAGTTTTAAAATTGTTCAAATCGGTTGAAGGACACGCCCCCAATGGGCCGGTAAGTCCCAGTACCTCGTAATTGTTTCAGTAAAATTGCTTTAATTGGTTTAATTACTTATTTAAAGGAATGATATTTGGTATTTAAGATGAGGAGTGGGCCCTCTACGACATACCAAAAAATGGACGTGGTCCACCTACCATATAGGTGGAAAAATTTTTCCGGTAAAATGGTTCTCAATTAACTATTTATGAATTTAAACGAATGAAATTTGGTTCTTAAGTTCTGATATCGGCTCTACATTCCATATAAAAAAATAGGCATGCTCCTCATAACTTCCATAATATATTTACCAGAAGGTTCATATTTGGTCACTTCATTGCTGATAAGAGAACCTTTAGATTTTAAAAAATGGGTGTGGTCCGCCCACCATGAAGGCGGTAAATTATATATACCGATATAGACCCCCAGAGCAGTGTCAATATTTGCTTTATACAGTCCTATTAGGAATATGTTTTAGTTTGTCAAAAATGGGCGTGGTCCGCCCACTCGGTTACTTGGTGTAGGGTATTACTCTGTCGGTGAAACCCGACTGATGCTTCCTTACTTGTTTCCCTTTAGAGGGAACGGAACCCTAAAAATGAAGAAATGTGCTGAATGGATTTTTAGTTTAGACAGCATTTCAATAAAATATAATAAATTCAGCTGTCAACACAATAACAGCTGATTTCGAAGTCAAGAGGAATAACTCATGTTTCTACGGAAAATAAGTAAAGTTAAGTTAGGGCTAAATCATAGCTGGACAATTAAAGAGCTGCAGCTTTAAGGTTTCTAAGTAAAGTTTCTACGTCAAAAGGGAGCGTGAGCGGATTGCTCTACAAAAAGCAGCGTTGCCATTGTAATTGTTCAAATTTAAATCGAATGAAGTTTATGAAAACGAAAAAAAAAAATTATAGATGAAGATTATGTACAAGTTATTATTTTATCTTGTGAGTTGTATTTACCTGTTAAAACAACCACACACATTGTAATATAAGACCATTGATTGTAAGTGAGTAAATCGAAGTGGTTACTTTCGTATACACGAATTGTCAATACAGAGACAGCTGATTTCTAAGCAATCGCTTCTAACTTTCTACGGAAACTAAGTCAAGGCAATTAAACATGACTAACTGGACTTTATTCGTATACACTGAGTTACGTATGACAGGTCGGGCTACCTTAAAACTGTCAAGTGCAGAGTCTTCCCTAACTGGACCATTAACACGAGTAACGGGACCTACAAATTTATTTTATGTTCTCTATTCTATATCACTATGCTCACTTTACACTTACATGTCCGATAGCATTGGAACGCGGCTGATATTTGAGGAGCGTGCTCAGCTTACGCGTACGTTCTGCGGCTGACAAGCTTCGGTACCTGGTGTATGAACCGCTGCGACTGTTGCTGCTGTCAGTGCTACCACTGCTGTAATATGTTGTTTCAGCTGTTGCATTTGACTGCTGAGATTTCGAACGGTCAGCGGCAGTTGCGGTCAGCGATTTATTGCGATTGTAGAACATATAGAACAGATTCATGACACGTTGCGTTTCTCGTCGCACGCTTAAGGACTATAAACACACATATACACTACTAATATAAAATTCGCCAGAATTCCAACTGAAGCTGAGTTCGTAGTTGTCCAGGAAACGAGCTAGCGCCAACTATCGCTACGCCACTTTAGAGTTTTGTTACAATCATTGTTGGTGGCTAACATTTCCTATCGTGCTGGTGGCAGCGGCAACAATGGGGCGACACACCGCACAGTAAAACGACTTCGTGCAAATAGCAGTCAAAAATATAAGCATAGAGAATAGAAGCAAATAACAAATAGAAGCATACTAGATAATTTCAACTGGGCGGCATATCAATTCCGGCATTTCGAATGCCGAAATTTCGAGGTTTTTGTAGTGCCGATTATTTTAACATAAGACATTCAAAATTACAGAATTATCGCTTAAAACAAGTAAGGAAGCATCAGTCGGGTTAGCCCGACAGAATAGTACCCTACACCTAGTAAGGCGTGGGACGCTGGGTGCTCTGAAAGAAATGAAATTGTGAGTATTTTAAATGTACCACCTATGTATATAGTGTGCGGACCACGCCCAATATTGACAAACTGCGAGATGTTCCTAATAAGACGATATATTCCAAATATTGATGTTCTGACAGCTGTACAACAGAAATGATCGGTATATTAAATTTACCGCCCCCATAATAGGCGGACCACGCCCATTTTTGTAAAATATAAAGGTATTCTCACCTGTAATGAAATGACCAAATATGGATGCTCTGGTGTGTATATTACAGAAGTTATGAGGATTTTAAGCTTACCGCCTATATAGTGGGCGGACCACGCCCATTTTCTTATATGGCATGTAGGACCTATATGTAAACTTGGGAACCAAATTTTATTCGTTTAAATGCATAAGTAGTCAATTGAGAGCCATTTTACCGGAACATTTTTGCCGCCTATACAGTGGGCGGACCACGCCCATTTTTTAGTATGCCCTAGAGGGCCCACACCTCACATTAAATACCAAGTTTTATTCTTTTAAATGAGTAATTAGACAAATTATAGCAATTTAATCGAAAAAAAAACCCGAGATAGTGGCACTTACAGGCCCATTGGGGCGTGTCCTTCAACCAATTTGAACAATTTGAACACTTTACCTAATCCGAGGTTCACTGTGACTGTGCACCAAATTTGGTCCAAATCGGACAACTCCTTCTTTCTTTTTTTCCGGACACGCAGACAGACGGACAGACGGACAACCGAAAATCAACACAGAAAGTGATTCTAAGCATTTCTATATACTTATGTATATACCAAGGACGGCTCCTTTAATGCGGTACAATTTTCGCACAAAGTTATTATACCCTATTACCATAGGTGTAGGGTATAAAAATTGCGAGCGGAATTTTTTTTAAACTTAATTTTTTATGGAACCTTCATAAATATGAACTAACTAATAAGTAGGAAAATCTTAAAACTAATATAAATTTGTAATTCTCACCATTGTGGGAATTAACGCCTTTTTAAACGAGAGAAGTTTGCAGAGCAAAGCAGATTTTTCGCCAGGTGATTGGGATGACGTGATAGTCGGTTGTTGTATTTAAGGCATAGCGCATATAGTTTACTTTTTACCAGTGGGATGCTGAGATCTATGTGGATGTCATTGTTGCGCATGAACTATGAAATGGTGATAGTACGAACAATTTTTGATTGTGATCGCTGTATAATTTCGACGTTGGAGGAACTCGCTCTGCCCCAAAGCTGTGCTCCATATGCCTAAATTGATTTAGTAGTGGCCTTATACAGAAGTACCTACTGTATGGGCGAGTCGAAGTCTTGACTTTTTGTTGAGCAGCCATTTTATTTTTTGACTTTTAACTTAATTTGTATCCTTTTTGCCTCTATGTCTTTTCGTCAAGTCAGCGAGGGGGATTCGAGAGTAGCTTAAAAGAGTCCCAATGATAAACTCATAAACTGGTTACGTCCATGGGTTTTAAACTCATTCTTATTTGTGTCGTAAGTTAAATCAAATTGGAACTTTTTTGGTTTTATATTCGTAGGGCAAACAAGTTTATGTGTAAGAAAAATTTCGATCCTAAAATGCCAGCTTTGAAATTTTAGATCGCGTAAATTTCGGAATTACAAAAAGTGGCAATTGACAGACCTAATAACTGAATTTTTAAACATTTCTACTGACCTTCCTCCACCTTTTTTTTTATATGTACCAGCTAAGTTGAACTTCATAAAGAGAGTTGTGTCAGTTTGAAAAGTAGTGTTTCGAATATGACACGTAAACATGGAGAAATGCGCTAGGAAAAAAATTTAAGTGCGCTTAGGGCCAGTTTCACAGTGGATGTTTAAATCTAATTTGCGAATTGAGTTTAAATCTAGTTTAAATTTTCTTGAGTTTCACAGTGCATTTATTTAAATACGGAATAATGAATGGCAACTTCGAATATTTGACAATTGAAGGTTAGCACAACTTGCCAAAAACATATGTTCAATTGTTCAATTATGGAGGCAGCGCGAGCTAAAAATTTTTCGTCGGCCGAAAGAAGTGAATTATTGGATATTGTGCAAAGAATCCACAGTTTATATTATTTATAATACTACGGGATCATTTATATGTGCTATACCATGCAGTTTTATGTTTAATTTGATCTTTTATAAATTGCAATATTGTCGACGCAGCTTGCTTGCACATCCGAAATCAGCTGTTTATTTGTTTTCGATTGCAACTCTGTGCCGTACTTAAATATCCACAGTCGGCTATTTAAATCGTATTTAACTTCCAACTGTGAAACTGAAATTCCCTTTAGAGGGAACGGAACCCTAAAAATGAAGAAATGTGCTGAATGGATTTTTAGTTTAGACAGCATTTCAATAAAATATAATAAATTCAGCTGTCAACACAATAACAGCTGATTTCGAAGTCAAGAGGAATAACTCATGTTTCTACGGAAAATAAGTAAAGTTAAGTTAGGGCTAAATCATAGCTGGACAATTAAAGAGCTGCAGCTTTAAGGTTTCTAAGTAAAGTTTCTACGTCAAAAGGGAGCGTGAGCGGATTGCTCTACAAAAAGCAGCGTTGCCATTGTAATTGTTCAAATTTAAATCGAATGAAGTTTATGAAAACGAAAAAAAAAAATTATAGATGAAGATTATGTACAAGTTATTATTTTATCTTGTGAGTTGTATTTACCTGTTAAAACAACCACACACATTGTAATATAAGACCATTGATTGTAAGTGAGTAAATCGAAGTGGTTACTTTCGTATACACGAATTGTCAATACAGAGACAGCTGATTTCTAAGCAATCGCTTCTAACTTTCTACGGAAACTAAGTCAAGGCAATTAAACATGACTAACTGGACTTTATTCGTATACACTGAGTTACGTATGACAGGTCGGGCTACCTTAAAACTGTCAAGTGCAGAGTCTTCCCTAACTGGACCATTAACACGAGTAACGGGACCTACAAATTTATTTTATGTTCTCTATTCTATATCACTATGCTCACTTTACACTTACATGTCCGATAGCATTGGAACGCGGCTGATATTTGAGGAGCGTGCTCAGCTTACGCGTACGTTCTGCGGCTGACAAGCTTCGGTACCTGGTGTATGAACCGCTGCGACTGTTGCTGCTGTCAGTGCTACCACTGCTGTAATATGTTGTTTCAGCTGTTGCATTTGACTGCTGAGATTTCGAACGGTCAGCGGCAGTTGCGGTCAGCGATTTATTGCGATTGTAGAACATATAGAACAGATTCATGACACGTTGCGTTTCTCGTCGCACGCTTAAGGACTATAAACACACATATACACTACTAATATAAAATTCGCCAGAATTCCAACTGAAGCTGAGTTCGTAGTTGTCCAGGAAACGAGCTAGCGCCAACTATCGCTACGCCACTTTAGAGTTTTGTTACAATCATTGTTGGTGGCTAACATTTCCTATCGTGCTGGTGGCAGCGGCAACAATGGGGCGACACACCGCACAGTAAAACGACTTCGTGCAAATAGCAGTCAAAAATATAAGCATAGAGAATAGAAGCAAATAACAAATAGAAGCATACTAGATAATTTCAACTGGGCGGCATATCAATTCCGGCATTTCGAATGCCGAAATTTCGAGGTTTTTGTAGTGCCGATTATTTTAACATAAGACATTCAAAATTACAGAATTATCGCTTAAAACAAGTAAGGAAGCATCAGTCGGGTTAGCCCGACAGAATAGTACCCTACACCTAGTAAGGCGTGGGACGCTGGGTGCTCTGAAAGAAATGAAATTGTGAGTATTTTAAATGTACCACCTATGTATATAGTGTGCGGACCACGCCCAATATTGACAAACTGCGAGATGTTCCTAATAAGACGATATATTCCAAATATTGATGTTCTGACAGCTGTACAACAGAAATGATCGGTATATTAAATTTACCGCCCCCATAATAGGCGGACCACGCCCATTTTTGTAAAATATAAAGGTATTCTCACCTGTAATGAAATGACCAAATATGGATGCTCTGGTGTGTATATTACAGAAGTTATGAGGATTTTAAGCTTACCGCCTATATAGTGGGCGGACCACGCCCATTTTCTTATATGGCATGTAGGACCTATATGTAAACTTGGGAACCAAATTTTATTCGTTTAAATGCATAAGTAGTCAATTGAGAGCCATTTTACCGGAACATTTTTGCCGCCTATACAGTGGGCGGACCACGCCCATTTTTTAGTATGCCCTAGAGGGCCCACACCTCACATTAAATACCAAGTTTTATTCTTTTAAATGAGTAATTAGACAAATTATAGCAATTTAATCGAAAAAAAAACCCGAGATAGTGGCACTTACAGGCCCATTGGGGCGTGTCCTTCAACCAATTTGAACAATTTGAACACTTTACCTAATCCGAGGTTCACTGTGACTGTGCACCAAATTTGGTCCAAATCGGACAACTCCTTCTTTCTTTTTTTCCGGACACGCAGACAGACGGACAGACGGACAACCGAAAATCAACACAGAAAGTGATTCTAAGCATTTCTATATACTTATGTATATACCAAGGACGGCTCCTTTAATGCGGTACAATTTTCGCACAAAGTTATTATACCCTATTACCATAGGTGTAGGGTATAAAAATTGCGAGCGGAATTTTTTTTAAACTTAATTTTTTATGGAACCTTCATAAATATGAACTAACTAATAAGTAGGAAAATCTTAAAACTAATATAAATTTGTAATTCTCACCATTGTGGGAATTAACGCCTTTTTAAACGAGAGAAGTTTGCAGAGCAAAGCAGATTTTTCGCCAGGTGATTGGGATGACGTGATAGTCGGTTGTTGTATTTAAGGCATAGCGCATATAGTTTACTTTTTACCAGTGGGATGCTGAGATCTATGTGGATGTCATTGTTGCGCATGAACTATGAAATGGTGATAGTACGAACAATTTTTGATTGTGATCGCTGTATAATTTCGACGTTGGAGGAACTCGCTCTGCCCCAAAGCTGTGCTCCATATGCCTAAATTGATTTAGTAGTGGCCTTATACAGAAGTACCTACTGTATGGGCGAGTCGAAGTCTTGACTTTTTGTTGAGCAGCCATTTTATTTTTTGACTTTTAACTTAATTTGTATCCTTTTTGCCTCTATGTCTTTTCGTCAAGTCAGCGAGGGGGATTCGAGAGTAGCTTAAAAGAGTCCCAATGATAAACTCATAAACTGGTTACGTCCATGGGTTTTAAACTCATTCTTATTTGTGTCGTAAGTTAAATCAAATTGGAACTTTTTTGGTTTTATATTCGTAGGGCAAACAAGTTTATGTGTAAGAAAAATTTCGATCCTAAAATGCCAGCTTTGAAATTTTAGATCGCGTAAATTTCGGAATTACAAAAAGTGGCAATTGACAGACCTAATAACTGAATTTTTAAACATTTCTACTGACCTTCCTCCACCTTTTTTTTTATATGTACCAGCTAAGTTGAACTTCATAAAGAGAGTTGTGTCAGTTTGAAAAGTAGTGTTTCGAATATGACACGTAAACATGGAGAAATGCGCTAGGAAAAAAATTTAAGTGCGCTTAGGGCCAGTAATTTGCGAATTGAGTTTAAATCTAGTTTAAATTTTCTTGAGTTTCACAGTGCATTTATTTAAATACGGAATAATGAATGGCAACTTCGAATATTTGACAATTGAAGGTTAGCACAACTTGCCAAAAACATATGTTCAATTGTTCAATTATGGAGGCAGCGCGAGCTAAAAATTTTTCGTCGGCCGAAAGAAGTGAATTATTGGATATTGTGCAAAGAATCCACAGTTTATATTATTTATAATACTACGGGATCATTTATATGTGCTATACCATGCAGTTTTATGTTTAATTTGATCTTTTATAAATTGCAATATTGTCGACGCAGCTTGCTTGCACATCCGAAATCAGCTGTTTATTTGTTTTCGATTGCAACTCTGTGCCGTACTTAAATATCCACAGTCGGCTATTTAAATCGTATTTAACTTCCAACTGTGAAACTGAAATTCCCTATTTAAACTGCAATCAGAGTTTAAATATCCACTGTGAAACTGGCCCTTAAAGCTTTAGTTCTAGAATTAATTATTGAGACACATAACCTGCTTGAAATATGAATCGGAATATGTGCACTACGGTTACTCATTTCATTGCACTCGGCGCACGAGTGAACCATTTGAATGGGTGAAACACTCACAAAACCTCTCATTAGCAAAACAAATACCCACTCGTGCCGTTATTTTCAAAGAGAGTATGAGTAGCATTTGTTATCTTGCTCTATTTGCTACAATCAAAGCAAACAAAACGAATGTAACAAAGTAACGGTATAGTATAGTGAGTGAAGTGGATAAAGTGGGTGCAGTGAATGGTAAGCTGGATAATTTTGGCGAATCCGCTGCGCGCCGGTTAGTAATGCATCGTCCGAAAGAGTCTTTTTCTTCGGCAAATAATGTTTAAAATGACCACAATATGCATAGAAATTATAATTAATACACTAAAACGTCTTTCCATCAGAAATTCTTTAACAATAAGCTCAGCCTCTTAATTGTGTATAGCCCCTTAAATACTAGTGGGTAGTCGGCTTGTGAGTAATGTGCTTGCGCTTACAATTTACGCAATAGTTTTGCTCTCTCACTCAAGCGCTGATCAGTCACCGCGTATCGTATTTAATCGGAGCGCAGACAAAACCTACCCTACCCGAGCTCATACATGCGTTCGCTCATTGCGTATTTAATCGGCGCGTAACGCAGAAATTATAATTCTAATTGGTTTTTCTCACACGTTTACGTCTGCTCTGATGCTCAGAGAGGATGAGAGAATGGCATTGCTTTGTACTAAAAACAGCGCTGCCACTGCTCTTCGATTTTAATTTAGTACAAAAACCGGATTATTATTGTTAGCATTAATTCATAAAAGTAGACCACAATAAATATATCTAAAAATTTTGATAATTCTGTGTCATAGATTTTATAAAGAATGTAAAATTTAACCTCAAAAGCAAAATGAACAGCGTGCTTACTTTGTGCACGAAACTATATGGCAGCACGGCAGCAATAACCAAAACAGAAACTTGCAAAAGAGCCACAGCTGCGATACGATTTTCACTGAACGGCCCAAATTTTGCCGTTACGATTAATTCCGCTCACAAAAGATACGCGGTGACTGATCAGCGCTTCACTCTTAAGGCATATGTGCCTATTCAACACGTGTTTGGAAATAAGTGCACATGCGAGTGAATGATTCAAACCCGAATGAATGTCTTGATCGCTCTTTCAAATGCATTCATGCAGACCTCTATTCTGTTTCACTGTATCAAAAGATGTATGTATAATTTTGAGCGATGAAAAACGATTCTGAGCCACTGTGCCGCGCGGCCATGCACTTATCAATAAATTAACATGGCCTCTGCACGTTCTGGCGGTTTATCGCTTAACATAGTCGGCTGCTTTCAAGCTGCACAGCGGGTATAAAAAGCTTAGCTAATTTCTGCATTTTGGCGTGTGTAGGGCATTGCGTCAGCGCGGGGCCCGGTGGGGTCAGAGAGCAAAGCATGATGGCTACAGTTTGTTGCGGTGTGTCTACACAACTAGATAACCTTACGGTAGGCCATGATAGAAACGATAGCCCCCCAATAGAGTGAATTTTTGTTCCGAGCGCATAGGCGTACCTGGGTAGGAGGTGCGCGGGCAGGGTTGCACCTACAAACCTTTTCATAAGCAACTGCTTCTTCTTCTTATTGACTGGTCAGTAATGCGGCCCCGAGACGGTCAAATGGTTTGAGTCAAACATGTGTCCGTGTAAACTGATGTTTATCCCTTACACAAAACAAACATTGCCATCAAATCTTCATAATTTCCGACTCTTTGTGGTGTGCAGACATACTATGAATGACACGGACGATTGTATCGCATATTTTGCACTGGCAAAGTGTGTTAAAAAGTGAAAAAATAAAGAGAAGTGCACTCGGATTAAACAGTGCTTAAGAAAAAGAAGTCAGTTATCGCATAAATTTCGCGACAAAAATTGTTTTTCCGCGTCGCTTGTTTGGTTTGCCGACATGCGCACGATGTTAACATCACGACGAACAAAACGAAATGGCAATTTTGCTTTGGCCCCTGCAGTGCATAACAAATATCTAAACCACTTTGATATTTGGTCAAACATTGTCTGTGTTACCATACATACAAATATTCTCCAACACATGCTCACATTTGACTCAAACCATTTGACCGTCTCGGGGCCGCATAACAATCGGATAGCGGGTTACGACCTGACGTGGGGCTTTCCTTCATTTTCCATCTGGAAATGGCAAGATTAACTGAAATGCTGGATTAACGCTTCAAATTTTGTCCATCGCCTAAAATTTTCTCTTTTATAATCTTAATATATGTATAATAAAATTATATAAAAAAAACTTTTTAAAAATAAGCTTTAATTTATTTAATGTACTAAAAAGTAGAAAATAAATTGTTTCCAAGTCACCAGTATCTTACAATCCATAAAAGCTTGGGGCGCTCATGTGTTCAATATTTGTCAACCAGTTACCACAATATTTTATTTAAATAATTTTTTTGCAAATAGATTCTAGTAATGAAAAATATTTTGAATATGGATATTGAGCGCACCAGCTTTTATTAATAGTAAGATACAGGTGACTTGGAAACAATTTATTTCCTACTTGTTAGTACATTAAATAAATTAAAGCTTATTTTTAAAAAGTTTTTTTTATATAATTTTATTTTCTACTTTTTAGTTTCCATAAATTCAATTTTAGAGCTCTGAAATTTTTCGCAAAAAGAATTTAAAACTTGCAGAGCAGTACACAATATTTAGGGTATTCACAGTGTTTCCTATCGTCATATGTCATATCCTCAATTTAACAAATAATACGGCTGTGATCGACCCTAATATTCGTGGCATATTTGTGGCGCGGTGAGTTGTTGCTATTTTGCGTGCAAGGCGCGGCGAGTAAGTTCCTATCGTGTTTCATTGATGTGTTGTGTACCTATAATTATAAGATGAAGCCCAAGTGTGTAGTTGCTTGAAAAGTGCCACGCCCCTTGTCCTACGCCCATAAAATTTTACCAGTGGGACGAAGCATCCAAGAGGGGCCTGTATACGGAATTTCAATGCTGCACGATCTTTAGTTCCAAAGCTATTCTATATAAACGATTTTGTTTGTATGGGCGGTGCCACGCCCACTTGTCCACTGCCCGTCTTATTTTCTCAGTAGAAGAATATGGATATGTAGTAAGTTCCTACCGAGTTTCATTGATGTGCGATTTGTAGTTCTAAAGTTATACACAAATCTGGAGTTTATAAAAAAGTGCCACGCCCCTTATCCTACGCCCATAAAATTTATTGATTCATGTATCGGGCTCGTGTTTAGGCATGTATGCAAAGTTTCAGATCTCTAAGTTGTCGGGAAGTGGGTGAAAAATTGATTACTAGATTTGACGACATACAAACATACCGGATGTGAACCTAATATAAAGCTAATAATATAAAAACGTCTGTGCGTATGTATTAGAGCCCTGAGAATATATTCGTTTTGGCAACAACAATACTGCACTTGCTGTACGGGTACTCAGTATTCGAAGAATGTAAACAACGAAACGAATAGAAACGAGAACCAGCGAGCGTAGGTATTCATTTCTCACGGTTACTCTGCACATTCGTATTCGGTGGGCAGAGAACACTGCTCGGTTTCTATTCAGTTCTCGAGAACTTTGCAAAGCATTCGAAGACTAATTGTTTACTCGAATATTTCGGATATTATTCGGAATATTTATTTTATTTTAAATTATTTATAATTAAGATTTTAAATAAATAAATTATTAAGTTGTCTATATATTGTTTCCATTGTTAATTTTACAACAACGTTCAACAATTCCACTTGTTTAATAATGCGCAATAGCAACTTAATTCTTTCTGTTCAATTAAATGAATATATTCGGAATATTCAAACAGTGTGCTGGTATTCGAAACCTTTTGTTCCCGTTTTCCCGCTTCGACCGAATATAAATAAACAGTGTACGTCTACTCTCTTCTCTTCGAAACTTCTTGTACTCTAAGAGAGCAGTGCTCGTATTTATTTGGACCGGTTTTCCAAGAGGAAGTGATGTAATCTATTCAAAAGCATGTGAATGTTTTCGAATAGCAAAAACGCATGCTTGTGCAGGAGTCTAGTATGTATGTCGCAGCATCACGGCTGAACCACAGAAGCGATCGTCCTTATACTCACAACATATGTTCGTGAGGTGCTCTGAATGGTTTTTTTTTCATGTTAGACCTTCCTAAGTGTTGCCACGGTGGCGGTTTTTCGAAAATTCTTATTTATGGACCGATTTGGCTCAGATTCACACCATATAATATTAAAGTTGACAGAAAGTCGTTGATTTAAAATTTTTTTATTTTTTTTAAATTTAAGATGACCCCCTCAGAAAAAAATTTTTGTTGTTTATATCGAGTGGGGTATCATTAGAAAGGGCTACATCCAGGGATTCCAAACATATTATTTTTATAATTTTCGGTGAAGTGGTTTCGAAGATATAGGACAAAATGTCGAAAAAATGACCATACCCCCCTTGCCTTTCTACATTTCTTAAGCTAAAATTTTGATAAAATCAGAGTTAGTAGGTCTTTTGTCATAGATTACTGGAAAACTGCAACCTTTCCGACAAATTTGTTTTTCTATTTTTTTAAATTTTATTAAGATTACCATAGTAAAAAATTTTCTCAGCGAAAAATTTTTGTTGTTTACATATTGTGGGGTATCGTTAGAAAGGGCTACGTCCGTGATTTCAAAAAATGTTTTTTTCATAATTTTAGGTGAATTGGTTTCGAATATGTAGGTCAAAATGTCAAAAATTGTATGGCCAGACGGGCAAAGAGAAACTAAATTCTAGCGCTAAAAAGGGTATTTCTGGTACGGAACCCTCAGTTAGCGAGCCCGACTCGCACTTGACTGCTTTTTTTCAAGTGGAATTTCGCGTATTGAAATAGTTTTAAGAGGTACAAAACCTTTTATTTTCGGCTTTTGGGCATTTTAAGAACCCGTGTCAGGCATACATTCCTGAAAATCTGGCAGGAATGCTTGGGTGAACTTTTTCGAACTGGCAATTTGGGAATTTATACCCTGGAAAATGGGATAGATTATAGAGAACCACTTGACCTGGGAATGTTTATAATTGGACAAAATTTTGGTTGCACATTCGTAACTTTAAATGCGTACGGCAATTGGGCCATGTTAAATTAACTAAACTGCAGAAAATCAGACATAAAAGGTCATAATCGCCTAATATTGTATAAATGTATATTGCATTACATATTACGTTTATTAAATATGCATATGTATGTATATTCCATCAAGAGCGTTGTACTTACATTCAATTGCATAATGATTTTGTTGTATGCCCAATGCCAGCGTTGCTTCGCCGTAACCTCCGGCTTCCTTAGCATATGCTGCATGTGACCGCCGACAACTTCCTCCGTTTCGCCGCGTGTGAGCATCTTCCGCTTGCTCGTCGGTGCTATGGCCGAACGCAGCTCCGACAATTTGTATTCATCATCTTTCGACAACGTGCTGCTGGAGCTTTTTGCCTTTGTGGGCGACAACAACGAAGCGTCTGCCTCGTGTAATGCGCCTAACTCATGCTCGTCCTCCTCCAGAATAATGCTATCTTGTTTCTTTATTTGGCTAGCATGATGCCCAGCAATCGCCGGCTCTGCTGCTGTTGTTTTACTGTTGTCTGCAGCTATTGTTGGCAGCGATGTTGTTGTGTTAGCTGTTGCTATTGTCTTGTTGCCAGCAATACCACCAACCATACCAACACTGCTACTTGAACTTTCATCTAGATAATTGGCACTATCCTCGCTGGGATAGTTATCATCAATATAATCGTCGATGTGTCTGCTGCTGTTGCCAACACCAACAGCGGCAGCATGTTGCTGCATGTAGTCGCTATTATGTTTTTGCTGCTGCTGCTGATACAACATTTGTTGTTGTTGTTGCTGCTGCTGGGCCTTCAGTTGCTCTTCCTGCTCATACTTATACTCATCTTCTTCGTCAAAGTAATCATCTCGATAATCATAACCACCGCTGCCAGCAACGACAGCAGCGCCATTGGACAGGCTATGTTGCTGTTGTTCATAATAACCATTAGGAGCTGTTGCTACTGCTGTTGTCGTCGTTGCACTTGCCATTTTAGCTACTGTGGGATCCAGAAAGTAATCATGCTGGTCACGATCATTGCGATAATTCGGTATTTGATTGCCGTGCAACAATTTATCATCGACAATATCATTCTCATCCTCATCTAGCAATTCATCATCATCTAGCGCCAGCTGATCATCTTCCTCATCGTCATCATCATAAATTTCCGTCGGCTGTTGCTTGATGAGGAAACCCGATTTACCATTGATTGTGGGCAGTTTTTTGCCGGTGGATCCCCCAACAACCGCTGGCGGCAGCGTCGGCAGCAATTTCTGTTGCTGCTGCTGCTGTTGGTATTGCAGCATATGTTGCTGGTTCCCGTGACTATCATGCGAATAGTAATTGTTTGTATACAGCGGCTGTTTGTCGTCACTGCGTTGCGAAATTGTTGTTGTCATATTGCTATTCGAAAAATCGTCAACAGCAACTAATTCTGGTGTTGTTGATGCTTTGTATTGTCGCTGCTGCTGGTTATTGTAAACATTGTTGAGCAACATGTGCTCATCATTAACAACATAGTCTGCGTTTTTGTTGGCAAGTGTTGTAGTGTTAGCTGTTGTTGCTGAAACTGGTAGCTTCTGTTGCACCGCCGCAGTCGCCGCTGATGCGGCTTGTGTAGCCGATTGCACTGCGGCAGCTGCTTTGCCAAGGAAAGAACCGAACATGCCGCCACCGCTGCTAGCCGCCTTCGTCGTCGTTGTACTGGTTGCAGTGGTTGATGCTGCTGATAATGTGTTGCTGCTGCTGGCGGCGCTTGTATGCACCGCATGTGCTGACAGCAATGTTGAGCCCCCAACGTGCAGTTGACTGGTTGTTGTTGTCGCTGTTGACTCAATAATGTAGTCATCAGCAACAACATCGCTCGAAGCATCGTAATCACCAACAATATAAGCATAATCATCAGCATCATCAACGTAACCGTATTGCTGTAAGTGCTGTTGCTGCTGCTGCAGCAGCTGTTGCGGCGGAAAATACATATCATCGCTGTCGCTGGCAGCGCCATACATCAGCATGGGACCCGCATTGCTCATAGTGGTCAGCATGTTGTCAGCATGCAGCAGCAGCTTTTGTTGCGAAGCAGCGCTGTAGCCGGTGGCTGACATATTGTATTCATTGGTGGGCGTTGGTGTGGCTGTGGTTACTGCCGACGAGTTGCCAGTTTGCAAGTAATCAAGCTCAGCATATGATGTTATTGTTGCCGCCATTGTCTTTGGCAGTACAGTAGTTGGCGGCTTGCTAGCAGCTGATGTGGCCGCCGATAGTAAACTACCAACGTTTTGGCCCAATTTCGAGGCCAAACCAAAGCCGAATCCCTTCTTTTGCTGTTGCTGCTGCTGCTGCGGCTGCTTTTGCTGTTGCTTATTCGCAGCAGTAGCAGCATCCGTTGTTGTTGCAGCAGCACTCATACCACTCAAAACACCATCCAAGCCTCCCTTAAGGCCCTTCGATAGGCCGCCAAGCATGCCGACAGCCTTTGTAGCGGTTTTTTGTGTAACTGTTGTTGCTGGTTCTGTGCCGCTTAACTTAATGCTGCTGGAACTGCTGCTGCTTGCTGGCTTGTAGTACCCACCCATGCTGCTGCTGCTAACAGCGGCAGCTGCAGCTGAAGTGCTGTTGATTGAGTTTAAACTTGATGAATTTGAGGTAGTCAATTGTTTCAGTTTTTCTTGTTGTTGCTGCTGGTGCTGCAGCTCACTCGAAATTGTGGTTGCTGCCACCTGACTGTAGACATACTGCTGCGCTGTTTCTGTGTTCCAAAAGTTATGCTGCATATTGTCTGTATATGCAGACATATAATCGTTGATGCTGCCATCAACGGCTTTTGTAATTGCTGTTGTTGTTGCTGCTGCTGTTGCTGCTGTTGCTGCTGTTGTCACAGCTGTTGTTTGCGTTAACTTATTCAAATCAACATTAAAACTATCATAGAAGTTATCATCATAAAAACTATCACTTGCTGTTGTTGCAGCTTCCAGCAACAGCGGTTCGGGAGCAAGCGCCGCCTCAGTTCCAGCTGCTGTTGTTGCTTTTGTTAGCGCTGTTGTTGGCGCAAAGCTAACGGCATATGCTGACAAATAGTCGTTGTCATTAGTTGTTGACTCAACGATTGCTGACTCGTCGTCAGTTTTTGTTGCTGTAACAGCTGTGTCCAACTCGACAGCAGTTGTCGTTGACGCTGACTTGTCGTAATCATAAAATGGCGTATACTCTGATGTGTAGACATTGCTTAGAAAATCGGTAATATATGTTGGCAATTCTGTTGTTGCTGTGCAGCTGCTGCTACTGTTACTCTTAATGCCAAGTCTTTTAAGGAAGTCATCGGTTGTTGTTGCTGCTGCTGTGGCTAACAGCGGCGACGTGCTGCTGGCATTGCTTTTGCTGCAAGTTGTTGCTGTTTCAGTTCTTGTTATTTCTGTTGCTGCTACTGTTACTGCTGTTGTAAAGAGCTGTGGGTATGTATCAGCAACCCTTGTTGTTATTGTTGTTGCTGCTTTTGTTGGCGTGCTGACTGTGGTTGTGATTGTGCCCAGAGATATGTTTGATATAGTTGTTGCTACTACTCCTGGTGCAGGCGATACGCTCAAAATGCTATGCAAATATGTTGGCGAAGAAGAGCAAGTGTATGTAGGTAAGCAGGTTTCTGTTGCTGGCAACATTGCATTGGCATTTGTGGTTTCTGCAATTGTTTCAGCGCGACTTGCAGCTGCCGTTTCTTTAGCAGCCATCAACTCAGCGATATATGTTGAGGAGGCATGCAGATAATCCGTTGAAGCTGCGTAGCTAGCTACTGTTGTTGTTGTGATTGGTGATAATGTTTGTGTTGGTGTTGTTGTTGTTGTTTTTGTTGCTTTTGCAGTGAAATTATCAGACACTGGCGCATAATTAATACTACTGGCTTTTTCATTAATATTGCTAAGACTAAAATTTACTAAACTACTACTATTTCTACTACTATTGTTGCTGACGGCAACAGCAGATGTTGTTGTTGCCGTTGCTGTCGACAATAATGATAATGATTTGGGTGTGCTTGATGAATTTATCCAAAATGAAGATGGAGGTAATGTTGGCAATGCTTTTGTTGCTGTGCTAGTTTCTGTAAGATAGTTGCCACTGATATATGTTGCTGGCGCACTTGTTGTTGTTGTTGCGGGCAATACATCTGCCATTGTATCATACGCACTAATGATGTCGCTGTTAAGCATGCTGTTGCTGCTCGCATAGTTTGACAGCGTGTAAGGCTTCAAGTAATCCGGCATGTCAGCAATATACGATAAGGGTGTTTCTGTTGCTGATCCGGTTGTTGTTGGCGCAGTTCCTTTCATTGTATCCAATGTATCGAAAAATGTTGCTGCAGTTGCTGCTGTTGTTGTTGATAACGTTATAACGGCTGTTGCAACTGGTGTTATTTTGTTGTATGCTGCAATGGACGTGTGTAAATTTGCGCCAACAACTACATTATTGTTGTTGCTACTACTACTTTTACTATCACTATGATGGCTACTATTATTGTTTTTGTTGTTGTTCTTATTATTGTTGTTAAAGTTGTTGCTAAAATCCTGATTGTTATTATGACTATCGTAAATATTTGAGCAGCTTATTGAAGCTGTTGTTGTTTTGGTTGTTGTTGCCGTTGCTGTTGTAGCAACATCTAAATATGTATCTAATAAATTCATTATTTCTAATTCAGTTATTGCTGCTGTGGTTGTTGTTGGTGTAGGTGTTGTTACTGCAGATACTTTTGTAACGGCGGCTGTTATTATTTCTGGCGGTATTGCGCTTGTTTCGCTGCTTATGGCAGCAATAGCTGTAGTTGCTGTTGTGTCTGTTGCAGGCAATGAATGTAATGAATTCAATGTTGATGATGCTGTTGATGTTGTTGATTTATATGGCGATGCTGTTGATGATACTAATGCGGATGTTGTTGTTGTTGTTAATGTCGGTCTTGTGGATATTGTTGTTGCTGGCCCTTCTATTGTTTGCTGTTGCTGCGTTGGCAATTTCGGCAATTGTTTGCCGTTTGCATGCTTCGCTTTTGGTGTTGGCAAGCGTTTGGGCAATTTTCTAGTTGTTGTTGCTGTTGTGGATGGCGTCGTCGTCATTGCGCTGCTAACGCTGCCGTTTGTTGCAGTGGGCAGCGGCAACATTGACGCCGTCGACAACATATCCGAAGGTTTGCATGGCGTAGTTGCAGTGTTGGTATTATTGCTGTTGGTATTGCTTATTGCCAACTCATAGAGGTAGTCAGCAACAGCTGCATTAGCATTGTGCAGTTGCCGTTTGGAAGGCTCATGCTCAGCGGCGGCTGTTGCTGTTGTTGGCAACATATTGCGGCTGTTGTAGTTGCTGTAGCTGCTAGCGGTGCTTTTGCTGCTGCTATTTAGCGCGCTGCTGTATTCAGTTAACGCTGCTGCTGACGGCCGCTTGGGCGGTCCGCGGGTCTCGCCGGATGCAATCACAGACGCCGTTGTCATAGCCAACATGATGGATTGCTTGCGTTGCTGTTGTAGCTGCAATTTGTGCAACTGCGTCTGTTGCTGTGACAGGCTAGCTGTTGCTGTATAGGCGGGTGTATCGCTATAAGTGCTCAGGTTGTCCAGATTGTTGTAATACGAAGACGTGTAGTAGTCATCGTCCCCGTAGCCGCCATAGTCCAGCGAGGTGTGCGGTCGCTGCTGCTGCTGATAGCTATAGCCGTCAAAACCACCGGCAGAACTGCTGTTGGCATGCTGCGACTGAAACAGTTGCTGCGTGGGTGATGTTGTTGCCGATGTGGTGTATAATATGCGACGCGTGCTGTTGTTGTGATTGTTTATTATCATGCTGTCGCCACCTAGATATGAAGAGCAACGTTTATTAAATTGCTGTTGTTGTTGTTTTCGGTGACGCTGCTGCAGCACCGCGGCATGTGGCAGCGCACGCAGTGCTGCGGTCGTAGCAACAGCAACATAACCGTTCAGCTGCTGTTGAAAATTATTTGCCGCTTGCGGCAGCATGCGGCTGCCTTTGCCGCACGTTGCTGTGGCTGCCGCTTGTCTATGACCATTGTTAGCAACACAACGCTGCTGCTGCTGTTGCTTGTTGTACATACCTTCCAGCGTACTGCTGTGTTTGGGCGGCAGCATCGGCAGCACTTTCTGGCCGACAGGTGCTGCTGCTGGGTGACGAGACGAGCCTGTCGTGCCGTTGCATGCTGCTGCTGACGATGACAACATATCGTAATTGTGCCAGTAATCGACGTTGCAACTGGCTCTGCCACCCGCGTCGTTATCCGCCAACGCAAATTGAGTCGTCGACATAGCATCGTATGCAGTGGCTGCTGCTGGCTCTCGGTAATACGACACATTATCATTTGTTGTTGTGTTTGTTGTTGATGCTGCATAATAATTTCTCTCGTGCATTGTTGTCGCTGTCACGCTGCTACTGCCAAAGCGAAAATCAGCAGTAGCCTCCGGCAGCTCCATGCCCCCGGCATTTCCGTAGCTATCGTATAGCAGTATGTCGCCGGCGTCCTTGTTGCCAGCAATATCGTCATTGTGGCGTCTATTCGTGGCCTCACTATTTATAAATCTACAACTGTTCGCACCACTACTACTACTATTTTGCGGCATAGTACTAGTAGCCATGTTCTTACTAATTGGTCGGCTATTGCAGGATAATAAGGCATCATTTTCATCAGTGTTTAAATTTTTATAATACGGATACGTCACTGTCGAGTAGTCCGTGTTTTGCGTGAAAGACTGTAAGAAGGAAATAATATAAATGTACATATGTACATATAAATAAATACATATGTATGTATAAAAAATGTATATTGATGCAATGATGAATAGCTGTATTGCTGTATTGTGATAACCCCTCCCGTAAGTAGCTGAAATAATTTTAGCTCATTTCTTCTATGCAGCGAAATAATTTTATTCAGTAACTAGCTGTTACCCGCGGGTTCCACCCCACGCTTTTATAAAAACACGTAATGTGAATGATGCAGTATTTAATTGTATTTACTTTAATAGCAGTGCTTGCCAGTCTTTTTTCTTGGTTTTTGTTGTTTTCTGTTGAACAGCAGCGCTCCACCTTGTAGGGGAAGTCATAAATGTAGGTCCTTACAGAACTATTTGTGTATGTAGATTGGTGGAAGGCCAAAATTAAAGTCACGACCCACTTTCACTCCTCATGGATACCAAATTTTTTACGGTACATACATTTGAGGTGTGCGACGCCACCTTGTCCCATGCCCCTAAATCTATAAATATCATCATATACATATATCATAATTCAACGCTCGTAAAACATCTTGTTTTTATCATCAAACAAGTAAGGAAGCATCAGTCGGGTTTCACCGACAGAATAATACCCTACACCAAGTAATTGAGTGTGATGATAATACACTAACCCTTTCACTACCCACTTTTTGTTTGTGGACGAATAATTTTTTTGACCTCAGATTCGAGCTTAGGGCTCTCAAAATAGCAGATTTTATAAAAAAAAATTTCCCCACCCCCTCCATCCATATTTTCTTTTAAAAAAAACATTACAACAACAACAAAAACAACAAAAACCTAAATTTTCACTTAGCCCTCCCACCTTTGATTGAAGACATTAAGAAAATTGTTTGCACGTTCAATGTTTGTTTTACAAGACTATACAAAAAATGACTGCAGAAAAACACAAGGAAAATGTTCAAATTAGCACCCGTTGACTACTCATGTACACTACAGTGACACTCACTTCAACAAATTGCCCTATCCTTAGCGTTGATCAAATTTTTGTGGTAAAAACATAAGATCATTGATTGAACCTTTAGTAACTAAGAAAAAATTAGTTGGTGTTAAAAAAAGTTCAGTTGTTGTTGTTGTTGCAGCTTATAGGCACGAAAGTCGCTGCTAAGGCAAAAAACACCACCTTCGCTCACAAAAACCGCGACTACAATGAAATGGTTTGAAAAATCTTCATAACAAAAATAGTAGTAGCATGACATGACCTCAATTAATATGATTGTTAAAGAAAAAACGGAAATATTTTGTTCTGTCATATTTTAAATATTTTTTAAAGATGTGTACACTGTAGTGTACAAGCGTAGTGAAAGGGCTAAAAAAAAATGAAATTGTGGGTGTATTAAATTTACTGCCTTTATAGTGTGCGGACCACGCCCATTTTTTACAAACTACAAGATATTCCTAAAAGGACTATATATGCCTAGTATTGAGGCTCTGGAGGGTGCAAAACAGAAATGGTCGATATTTTATAAGCTTTATATCTGTGGTCATATGCAATAACGACTTAAGTCGAAAACAACTGTTTCGAGAAAATGCAATTCGAAATTTGAAATGCACATAAGTGCATGTACATAAGTGCATGTGTTTTTTTTGAATAACTTTTTTTCTGAGATGGGTACAGATACCGGGGTGAGAACAAAATATGCGCATCAACGTCAGGAATACAGTGGTAACGTCAACTCAATTTCGTCTTAAGTCGACTTAAGTCGTTATTGCTTTTGACCACAGATATTAGGTTCACATCCGGTATGTCAGCGGTATGTCGTCAAATCTAGTAATCAATTTTTCACCCACTTCCCGACTACTTAGAGATCTGAAACTTTGCAAACATGCGTAAACATCAAGACAATGCATGAATCAATAAATTTTATGGGCGTAGGATAAGGGGCGTGGCAATTTTTTATCAGCTCCAGATTTGTGTATAACTTTAGAACTACACATCACACATCAATGAAACTCGGTAGGAACTTACTACATATCCATATCTTTCTACTGAGAAAATAAGGCGGACACTGGATAAGGGGGCGTGGCACCGCCCATACAAACAAAATCGTTTATATAGAATAGCTTTGGAACTAAAGGTCGTGCAGCATTGAAATTTCGTATGCAGTCGCCTCTTGGGTGTGTCGTCCCACTGGTAAAATTTTATGGGCGTAGGATAAGGGACGTGGCACTTTTCAAGCAACTACACACTTGGGCTTCAGTTTATAATTATAGGTACACCACACATCAATGAAAAACGATAGGAACTTACTCGCCGCGCCTTGCAGGCAAAACAACAACAACTCATCGCGCCACAAATATGCCACGAATATTAGGGTCGATCACAGCCGTATTATTTGTTAAATTGAGGATATGACATATGACGATAAGAAACACTGTGAATACCCTAAATATTGTGTACTGCTCTGCAAGTTTTAAATTCTTTTTGTGAAAAATTTCAGAGCTCTAAAATTTAATTTATGGAAGACTAAAAAGTAGAAAATAAAATTATATAAAAAAAAACTTTTTAAATATAAGCTTTAATTTATTTAATGTACTAAAAAGTAGAAAATAAATTGTTTCCAAGTCACCTATATCTTACTATTAATAAATGCTTGTGCGCTCAATATCCATATTCAAAATATCTTTCATTACTAGAATCTATTTGCAAAAAATTATTTAAATAAAATATTGTGGTAACTGGTTGACAAATATTGAACACATGAGCGCCCCAAGCTTTTAATCACAGAAAGTGATTCTAAGCATTTCTATATACTTATGTTTATACCTAGGTCGGCTCCTTTAATGCGTTACAATTTTCGCACAAAGTTATTATTATACCCTATTACCATAGGTGTAGGGTATAAAAACTGAACCAAGTGCGATTTGACATTATCATCATTATTGAGATTTTTACCATTCAAGAAGTTTTGCAAAGAATGAAATAAAAGGTTGTAACGCCACTTTTTTGTGGTCGAGTCTCCTCACAGGGACGGACGGACTGACACTCTATAAGACGCTCATCATCCCCGTATTGCTGTATGGCGCTGAAGCATGGGTGATCTCGCAGACTGATGCAGCTTCACTTGGAGTGTTCGAGAGAAAAGTGTTCCGCAAGATCTTCGGCCCAATCCGCGTTGGCGAGAACTACCGCATCCGAACGAACAACGAACTGTTCTAGGCCATGCCTACGATGGAAAGACCAAGTGGAGGAGACGCTGGCTATGCTTGGAATTTCCAACTGAAGGAGACGCGCGTGTAGCAGGGGCGACTGGAGAGAGGTAATCCGGCAGGTCGTAACCAGGGAACGGGTTGTTATGACCACCTATGTATGTATGTGTATCCTCAGCTACTGTCCAAGGTCGGGTTACAAAATTATTTATTTGTTTTAGGGACGGAAAAAAGATAAGGATGCACTTTCTGACTGTAACAGGTTATATGCAATTCATTATTATTTGTTTATTTCTTTAATTCATCAACAACTAAACCGAAAATTTAACTTAAAGAAAACTAGTCAAACCCCGCTCTGTTCGCAGAGTCTGCGCACTTACACGGCCGCATTTTAACTTGCTGGTAAAACTTGTTCGAATCCCAGAGTCGCACTCCGACAGTTTACTGGGTTTGGGATAATTCCGTAGGAGCGATGGACACGGGGCGATGTGGTGACCTCACTCGAACGAATACTAGACTCGGAGTGGAAACCCATGGGATGATGTGGTGACCTCACTTGAACGAATACTATACTCGGAGTGGAAGCCCACGGAATGATGTGGTGAACTCACTCGAGCGAATCCTCGACTCGGATTAGAAACCCACCGATCGTATGATAACCTCACTCAGGCGACTTCTCACCTAGAATTGAACCCACCGGACAGCGGACCTATGGATGTTCTACTCGAACGACTTCTCATCCAGAGTTGAAACCATCTGGCACGCGTGGCAACCTCACTCAGGCGACTGGTAAAATGGTATCCCACTGGACAACGGGTGGTAACCTCACTCGGGTCACTTGACGTGTGACGGTTCTATTCCTTAGTTGCCAACCAAATAATTGCCGCAACAGTTTGAAGAGGCTTAGAACGAGTTTGCTGCATCTGCTTGTTCTTAAGATATGTTTCTTTTATAAAAATCATAAACGGTTGAACTTATTGCTTAATTAGTGATGGATTGAATGATTTTAAGGGATTGAAAATTTCAACTTACAGTCATGCTTATTTGTTAGATTATACGAGATATATAGTGAAGTATATATGTATATATGCATCTACATATGTATAGTATTAAACGATTTGTTGGTGTCGTTTCGTTTCTTCGCTTTTGTTTTGGGCCCAACGCGAAAGTACAGTTCTATCTAGTACGTAACATATGTCTATTTTACAGTTGTGGTTGTAGTTTTTGTCCTCTGCCAAGTTGTCAACAATTTGCTCCTTTTTTACAGTAATCCTTATCGATTTTGTTGTTCTTTTGCATTTTATAACTAGTATATATATTACACGATATATATATACATATTACACGAAATATATATTCTGAGCATGTATTCGGCAAATTTCAGCTCGTAATTCCCGTGAGTGTCTCGAGTCGTTCGAGTAAAGCTGAAAAAAGTTAAGAGAAAAAAATATGTAGATCAAGGTAATTTAGTGGGGTTAAAAACTAGACTTGGGACTTCCGGTTTACCTCCGGCATACAGAGTTGCCATAAACATGCGATTTCAATCACCCCGGCATCAGTCATTAGTAATCATTAAGATTTGTCATTTCACATCGAAAATTGTTCTTAATTCGATATATGTACATATAATCAAAGTAATTTTCCGTGTACCCCTCGTATTACCTTGGAGACAACTGGGTTAGATGCAGCGAGAAACTTTGTTGTTGAAACCAAAATATTATGAGGCCCCTAAAAAGTTGTTGCATTGAGTTATAACGAAAGATTTTAAAGTGCTCTTAATCGTGTATTTAGTTTTGACTAATTCAAAATGAACTGTCGCCAGCATTTTGGCAGAGTGAGTAGTTAGTTGGCCTTAGTATGAAATTGTCTCGTTGATTTTCGGGCAAAGGTCTTGGGCCTTAAAATAAATTATTCGGCTTTAAACTTAAAAGAAATTCTGCCCCTTCAGCCAAAAAAGCTTCCGCCTCTTTGGATTCACCCGAAAATCGATATTCATGGCGCTCTTTCATCGCGCCCAGTTGTTTCTTGTTTTTTGTTGTGTGTTGTTTCTGTGTGCGCGTTAATAGTGCAGTTGCATGCTTCCGAATAGCAAGAGCAACAGCGTCTCTAAGCTAACATTTCGACATTGACTGCATTTTTGACAGCTCCAAATTATAGACATCAATTTTTTTTACAATGCATGGAACAACAACAACAATTTTTATAAATTGTTTTATTATGACGGCGCATGTCATTAATTTTTAAAGTATTTTGAAGAACTGCTTTGCACTTATTTTGCTATAGAAAAGACAACAACAGTCTTTGCCTGTCCTATTCTGTCCTATTCCGGTGTTATTTTAGTACTTTGGAGCAGCCCGGGATCATCTAACTAAGGTTTTGCTGAACTTTGATTTGGTCGAATATCAACGAGGCGAAAAGGAAACCAAAACTCAGAGAAGTCTTATTTCTTATATCGTATGTTGTATATATACTGTGAGTAGAGTTTAGTCAGTAGCTAACTAACTTTGGTAAGCTCGGCTGTAAAGACCTGCACTGCAACATCTCCAACACCCCCCACCACCCCCATATCCGCAAAAATGCGAAAGAATTAAAGATACAACAATGAAATTCGAAATTCTTCCAACACGTTTTGTTGATAGATGTTTGCATCTCCATTGTTGTTGCTGTTATTGTTATTATTTGTGCAAGTATGCAGTTTTTTATGCGTGCGCGCTTTTGTTGTTATTTTTGTACAACAATATTTTTAGCAGCAAGCCGCAATGCTGCTGGCGTTCTTTCCGAAAGGATTTGCTTTTTTTGAAATGGCAGTTAAGGTTTTAACACACACACACACACACACACACACACGCACACACACACGCACACACACACGCACATACACCCACGCACATGCAGTCAACAACGCTTACACACAGTCACAAGAACACTTAAAAAGTTTCCTAGCAGCCTTACTTTGTAGAGCAGTTTTCTTCTGGTTGTTGTTTTTTGTTGTACTATTTTTAATACTGCTAAGTATTTAAGTATTTTGACTCTAGCATCCCCCCCTTCCAGCAGCCTGGCCAGCTCTGTCAAAGGCAAGCATTAACGCATACTCCGCTGCTTGTTCCACTGCCCTTTCTGTCAGGCCTCCCCCTACGCTTTACAGCACTGGACTGTGCCTATGCATGCTGCCTGGCTCTTTTGACAATAATTTTTATGCTTATTCTATACACACACACACACACACACGAACGCACTTGCGTTTCATATGACTACTTGTGAGCTCAGCTCAGGGCAGCTCATAGCAAGTCCTGGCTGCGAACAATATTTACACTATTGCCACACAATTTGCTTGCAGGCTCCTTTTTTATCAGAAGAATGAATGCTAAAAGACTGCAAATTTCTTACACATTTTTTCCGTGCGGTTAAGCTGTGCGAATGCTGCTGATTAGAAACCAACACGAAATCTGCTTTTCAGTTTATTTCACAACTTCATTTTTTTGTTTAATGCAAATGGCACATGAATTCTTCTTTCTTTCGCCAGCGTGCACAATAGAATTCTTTGTTTGATTTCATTTTTACTATTTTTCTTTCTTTTTTTGTTACGCTTTTATTGTATAATACACAACGCGAGCGTATAAGCGAGAGCTTGTTTGTATGTATTTGCACGTGTGTGTACAAAAGAAAGCTTTAAGACCAGCTGACGCAAGGTACCCTGCTGACTTGCCTGCGTGTGTAGGTGTGAGCGCAACATGCGCGCGCATGCCTCTCCACGCAACTAAGTACTACTACTTTTACTTGACTGCTCTGTAACAGCTCTACTTGCTGGTTTATCTGTCAGCATGCAACGCTGTCGCGCAAAAAGGATGCATATATACAGGCGCGAGCACGAACAGCACCTGCATATTGGCACAGCATTGCCAGCTGTAGCGCTACAGTTATTGAAAGCCATATCGGTTGCATGTAAGGCAAATGAGATTATTTTTTGTCATTAAAAATCTAGCTAGTACCTAGTGACGTGTTATCCTCTTTAAAAAACCGTTGCATAGTTTCAGGCTTTAATTTGTCTTTTTTTTTATAATTATTAATCTTACAAAATACATATAACATTTATATCAATACACTTACGGAAATAAACAATAAAAGATTAATAAATACTGCATTCAGTTGTACAAAATGGACAAGTGGTGAATGCAGATATACTTAGTATAATAACACAGTATTTAAGTAGATGTATTGTAATCTAGTCTTCCACTGTCCAACATGGTTTTCTTATTACCGCCAGGCGATGAAGGATTGCTTACCATTAATTGTTGGAGACCGTTCTCCATACATTGTGTACCATCGACTGTAATTTCACGAGTTTGACAGCTCTTTTTATAAGCTCTTTATAAGGTATGTATGTCGTCAAATCTAGTAATCAATTTTTCACCCACTTCCCGACTACTTAGAGATCTGAAACTTTGCATACATGCCTAATCTAGAGCCCAATACATGAATCAATAAATTTTATGGGCGTAGGATAAGGGGCGTGGCACTTTTTTATAAACTCCAGATTTGTGTATAACTTTAGAACTACACATCACACATCAATGAAACTCGGTAGGAACTTACTACATATCCCTATCCTTCTACTGAGAAAATAAGGGGAGCACTGGATAAGGGGGCGTGGCACCCCCCATACAAACAAAATTTTTGATCTCGATTAGCTTTGGAACTAAAGGTCGTGCAGCATTGAAATTTCGTATGCAGTCGCCTCTTGGATGTGTCGTCCAACTGGTAAAATTTTATGGGCGTAGGATGAGGGGGGCGTGGCACCCCCCATACAAACAAAATTTTTGATCTCGATTAGCTTTGGAACTAAAGGTCGTGCAGCATTGAAATTTCGTATGCAGTCGCCTCTTGGATGTGTTGTCCCACTGGTAAAATTTTATGGGCGTAGGATAAGGGGCGTGGCACTTTTTTATCAACTCCAGATTTGTGTATAACTTTAGAACTAAAAATCACACATCAATGAAACTCGGTAGGAACTTACTACATATCCATATCCTTCTACTGAGAAAATAAGGGGGCACTGGATAAGGGGGCGTGGCACCCCCCATACAAACAAAATTTTTGATCTCGATTAGCTTTGGAACTAAAGGTCGTACAGTATTGAAATTTCGTATGCAGTCGCCTCTTGGATGTGTTGTCCCACTGGTAAAATTTTATGGGCGTAGGATAAGGGGGCGTGGCACCCCCCATACAAACAAAATTTTTGATCTCGATTAGCTTTGGAACTAAAGGTCGTGCAGCATTGAAATTTCGTATGCAGTCGCCTCTTGGATGTGTCGTCCCACTGGTAAAATTTTATGGGCGTAGGACAAGGGGCGTGGCACTTTTCAAGCAACTACACACTTGGGCTTCAGTTTATAATTATAGGTACACCACACATCAATGAAAAACGATAGGAACTTACTTGCCGCGCCCTGCTGGCAAAATAGCAACAACTCACCGCGTCACAAATATGCCACGAATATTAGGGTCGATCACAGCCGTATTATTTGTTAAATTGAGGATATGACGATAGGAGACACTGTGAATACCCTAAATATTGTGTACTGCTCTGCAAGTTTTAAATTCTTTTTGTGAAAAATTTCAGAGCTCTAAAATTGAATTTATGGAAGACTAAAAAGTAGAAAATAAAATTATATAAAAAAAACTTTTTAAAAATAAGCTTTAATTTATTTAATGTACTAAAAAGTAGAAAATAAATGGTTTTTAAGTCACCTGTATCTTACTATTAATAAAAGCTTGTGCGCTCAATATCCATATTCAAAATATCTTTCATTACTAGAATCTATTTGCAAAAAATTATTTAAATAAAATATTGTGGTAACTGTTTGACAAATATTGAACACATGAGCGCCCCAAGCTTTTATTGATAGTAAGATACAGGTGACTTAAAAACCATTTATTTTCTACTTTTTAGTACATTAAATAAATTAAAGCTTATTTTTAAAAAGTTTTTTTTATATAATTTTATTTCACTTCTGGCGGCAACCCCTCCCCAAGCGAAAAATTTAGAGCAGCAATAAGGAAAACAAGTAAGGAAGTATCAGTCAGGTTTCACCGACAGAGTAATACCCTACACCATGTTCCCAAGTAGGGTAATAATTCACTGAAATTCTGGGTGCATTTGATTTACAACCTACATAGTGGGCGGACCACGACCAGGCAGACTACAAGATATACCTAATAGGACTATACATGCCATATATTGATGCTCTGACAGGTGTACAACAGATGTTATCGGCATATTTATTTTACTACCCACAGGGTGGGCGGACCACGCCCATTTCTGGTGAATTAAAAGATATTCCTACCAGGAATGAAGTAACCAAATCTGGACACTCTGGTGTATATATTATGGAAGTTAAGAGGATTTTTCGTTTATCGCCTATCTAGTGCGCGAACCACGCCCATTTTCTTGTATGGTATCTAAGACCTATTTATCAACTTGGGAACCGAATTTCATTCATTTATATTCGTAACTAGTCAATTAGGAGCCATTTTACCGGAAAAATTTTGCCGCCTATATAATGGGCGGCCCACGCCCATTTTTTCGTACGACATAGATGACCGACCCTTTAACTTGAATACCAAGTATTATTCTTTTCAATGAGTAATTAGACAAATTACAGCAATTTTATTGCAAAAAACCCGAAGTAGTGGGACTTACAGGCCCATTGTAGGCGTGTCCTTCGACCGCTTTGACTAATTTTAACACTTTAACTACCACGAGGTTCACTGTAACTGTGTACCAAATTTGGTCCAAATCGGACAACTCCTTCTTCCTTTTTTTTCTGGACACGCAAACAGACAGACAGACAGACAGACAGACAGACAGACGGACAACCGGAAATCAAGAGAGAAAGTGTTTCTGATCATTTCTATATACTTATGTCTATACCTGGGACGGCTCCTTTAATGCGTTACAAATTTCGCACAGAGTTATTATACCCTATTACCATAGGTGTAGCGTATAATATACCCTATTACCATAGGTGTGGTGTAGGGTATATTGAAAATGGAGTGAATTTTTCTAAATTTTTAAGTACTACTGTACAATTTGAGTGTCTTTGGAACTACAATAGAAACGAGTTTGAATAACATATTTATCATATTTTAAATGATATTGCATAATATTAAAATACTCAAACGAAAAATTTGTTCGTTGCCAGAAATGGAATTTAGCAGATGACAGGCAACAGTTCATTGCCTATCGAGACGTTGGGTAAGGCAGCATTGGCATTGAGATATTGTAATATTACCCTTATAAAAAATCTTTAATTTTAGGCTTGAACTTATTTCCTCTGTCCAAGATGGTTTTATTTAAGGAAAAATCTACCACTTCGAACCTACTGAAAATTAGTAACTGTACATTAAAGACTCTCTCGTATATTCTTCAGCTAGATGTTTGACTAAAAAAAGTTTCTGTGCAAATTGAAGTAGTGCGATTTGATATAGTTTTTAAGTCCGGGTAGTGGAGGTTAGGAGTCACGAAGCAAGGGTGTCGGGTTGCATTTTAGGCAATTGAATCCGCAAATTCGGTTCCGGGAATTTGTACGTGACCTGGTGTCCATATTAGCATAATATTTGGGTATTTAGAGGTGAGTTTTTGTCTAATTTGTGTTGGATAATAGTCGTTGTTGTCGAGAGTGAGTCGGAGCATATTGCAAATTTTCCCGGTCTTATTGCACAGAATTCGATGACGTTTTGGTTGGACGTTATGCTACAGGTCACGAGTTCGTTCGTTTTTGATCCATCTGTATATATTTTTACATAATCTGCGGTTTTGTCATAAATTTGGGGAAAAATTACTACGGAAGATGTCAGCTGGGGTAGATAATTTGCTTAATTTTGTAAGAGATAAATTAAGAGAGTTTGGCGGAATATTCAGTGGGTACTGAGTCTGTGGATCATTATAGAATGGTTGGAAAGGAAGTTAGAGTTGTTGGCATAGTGAGGTAGCTCTTGCTATGGCTGATTGGGAATTTTTTGGGTTTTCATTTTTGCTGATTTTGGACAGAAGACTGGTTATTGGAGTATCGTTTGCATTAAGAAAGATTTTGCACAGGTTTGCTGTTTTTAACTCCCTTCTAATTTCTATAGGCATGATGTTTGCTTCGAATAGCAAATTGTTGATAGGGTTGAGCGAAAGGCGCCTAGGGCAAGACTTACTGCTGCATTGAGTAATGTTTTTGGCTTATTTAGTATATGCTTTGGAGCGTATCCATAAAGGAATAGGCCGTAATCAATTTTTGACACTATAAGAGCGCTTATACACTCAGGGAATAAACGCTTTAACTTCATGAATAACCGTTCGAAATCAAGCCCAAACATTAACGAAAGTCTGATAAGCTCGAAAACCAAGCGCGAAAATCTTAAATTAGTACTAAACTTTAATAAGCAGAAAATTCTTGTTATAAGATTGTTTTATGCTAATTTTAAGAACATAAAATCTTGATTCAAGATGGCGCGTTCTTAATATAAAATCGAAACAGAGTGGTGCTAGTGGGGGTCTGACAGTTTCCAGCCAGTCCTCGACCTTTGATGGCATGGACATTGTTTCATCGTCAATGGCAAACAAAGAACAAAAATTTTAATTACTTGCAGAAACTTGGAGACCTAAGTTTGAATTTTACCACGATAATATTGTGCCTTTCATTTCTTCCACGCGAACAACTCTTCCCGGAACTGCATGCTGAGCCCTAGAGGTAGTAGAACTGCTTCCTTAAGATCTTCCTTTTGCATGTATTGCAACCAGACCTGTAAAAGATTCAAATCAAAATCGATTTACAAATCAACTGATTTAAATTTTTGATTTAAAAATCAACTCCACCAATCGATTTAAATTTCTTATTTTCCAATCAGGCACCACCAGTCATATTGATTTGAATCAAAAAACTCAAATCAGTGATTTGCCCTTGTCTGATTCAAATCATCAATTAAAAAAGTTTATTTTGATTTAAAATCAAAAAGGACCAATCGATTTGCCGCTGGACTGTTTCAAATCAATTTTGGTCAAATCACCACATTAAGTAAGCTACAAAGAGCTGCATTTTTCTGTATTAGAAGGAAAGTTGTGGATTTGAGTAGCAGCTATAAGATGCTACAAAATAGTATACACAAGAAATAAACAACAATTTATGTTTTTTTTATTTCAAAATATATGAATGTATAGGAGGAGTATATGTATGTAAATACATTACTTTGTTCTTTTGCTGAAACCATCAAATTTTAGCCAATGCATATGTATATATTTCACATATTATATGTAAATTATACTTAACACGTTATGCTTCCTGGGACAGCAGGTAGAAATTCATTACACTTTTGTGGCGGCAGTGGTTTGCACAAAAGCCTACCTCTTTTGTGCGGGTGCTAAGAACGGATGCGAGACAGTGATGCCTATACTTCTTTCAAACCTCTAAAAAGTAATGCGATTCACTCAGGTTAATTTCACAGAACGCAAACTGCTTCGGACTAATAATAGTGCCTTCAAAATAAACAAACAATGGCACTAAAATAGATATCAGACGATAAATGCATTTTCATAAACGTATCAGCTTTAAAAATACACAAAATCTGATACGAATTTCACAACGTTGACATCACAGATGGAAGTGTCATATGAAACAGGGTTGCTTTTTTCCTCCCAAAGAAATACTTTTCTTGCAATTTTCGGTGAAGAAATCTGAACGAATAATTACAAATTTCACTATCATTTCAATAAAATAAATGTATTACTTTAAGTTGTTTTTATTTACATATGATTTGTTCACGATTTCAAGTAATTATTCTTATTTTTATAAGCTTTATATTAACTTGCCTTCCAGTATGTATGTAGTGGAATCTAGTATCTGAAACTTTGCATACATGCGTAAGCACGATGACAATACATGAATCAATCAATTTTATGGGCGTAGGATAAGGGGCGCGGCACTTTTTTATCAACTCCAGATTTGTGTATAACTTTAGAACTACACATCACACATCAATGAAACTCGGTAGGAACTTACTACATGTCCATATCCTTCTACTGAGAAAAAAAGGGGGCACTGGATAAGGAGGCGTGGCACCCCCATACAAACAAAATTTTTGATCTCGATTAGCTTTGCAACTAAAGGTCGTGCAGCATTGAACTTTCGTATGCAGTCGTCTCTTGGATGTATCGTCCCACGGGTAAAATTTTATGGGCGTAGGATAAGGGGCGTGGCACTTTCTTATCAACTCCAGATTTGTGTATATCTTTAGAACTACACATCACACATCAATGAAACTCGGTAGGAACTTACTACATATCCATATACTTCTACTGAGAAAATAAGGGGGCACTAGATAAGGGGGCGTGGCACCCCCATACAAACAAAATTTTGATCTCGATTAGCTTTGGAACTAAAGGTCGTGCAGCATTGAAATTTCGTATGCAGTCGCCTCTTGGATGTGTCGTCCCACTGGTAAAATTTATGGGCGTAGGATAAGGGGGCGTGGCACCCCCATACAAACAAAATTTTTGATCTCGATTAGCTTTGGAACTAAAGGTCGTGCAGCATTGAAATTTCGTATGCAGTCGCCTCTTGGATGCGTCGTTCCACTGGTAAAATTTTATGGGCGTAGAATAAGGGGCGTGGCACTTTTTTATCGACTCTAGATTTGTGTATATATGGTGTGAATTAGAGCCAAATCGGTCCAAAAATAAGAATTTTCGAACAACCGCCGCCGCAGCGCCACTTAGGAAAGTCTAACATAAATAAAAACCATTTAGAGCACCACACGAACATATGTTGTGAGTATAAGGTCGATCACTTCAGTGGTTCAGCCGTGATGCTGCAACATACATACGCACAAACGTTTTTATATTATATATTAAGATATGAAAATGAAAATAAAATTATATAAAAAAAAACTTTTTAAAAATAAGCTTTAATTTATTTAATGTACTAAAAAGTTGAAAATAAATTGTTTTTAAGTCACCTGTATCTTACTATCCATAAAAGCTTGGGGCGCTCATGTGTTCAATATTTGTCAAACAGTTACCACAATATTTTATTTAAATAATTTTTTGCAAATAGATTCTAGTTGTAATGAAATGTGGCAAGAGTTTTTGCCACTTTCAAGCGAATAAAAAAAACGCAGTTTCAAAACGTTATAAACTATTTATTGTAGAGAAATTTGCTGAGCTGTGCAGCACGAACGAAAACCAGAAGATATATCTAAGTGTCAAAAATAAAGTAGTGATGCCAGATGGGCGCAAGATAATTTTAGTTAGCAGTGGTGCCAGATGGGCACAAGCTTTTTGGGTTTCGCAATGGTGCCAGATAGGCGCAGGCCTTTTGGGCCTTACTGCTCCGAACATCCTCCCCCCGTTGGAGGGGTTGAGCCTCCAATAACTTCATCATCTATTGGCAGGATACAAAGCTTCCGTACAGCACGCTTGCAGTCACCACTGCGGGTCCGCACAGTCGCCACACGAACGACTCCGTCATCTCCAGGTGTAACCGCAATAACTCTACCAAGAGGCCATTTTAGAGACGGGAGGTTCTCGTCTTCCAGCAATACCATCGTTCCAATCTGCAAGTTCGGTACTGATGCTTGCCACTTGCCTCGTTGCTGAAGCAGCGTCAGGTACTCCGCAGTCCACTTCGACCAGAATAACTGCTGCATCAAGCAAACGCGCTGCCATCTTCCAAGGCGATTTATATTCAGCATAGACATCGAAGGTTCCACAACTGATGTGAATGGAGCGCCAATCAAAAAATGCGCTGGCGTCAGCACCTCTAGATCATCGGGATTTTCTGTAATTGGAGAAAGAGGACGAGAATTTATAATCGCTGCGATTTGGCATACCAAGGTTCTCAGCTCATCGAAAGTCAAATGTGAAAACCCAGCTGCACGATAAAAATGATGTTTCGCAGCCTTGATCGATGCCTCCCACAGACCCCCAAAGTGGGGAGATCTGGGAGGAATAAACTTCCAATCGATGCTATCTTGAACACATGCTTGTTGAACAGCGACCGTATGCTCCTGCGATAGAAACAAGCGCTTCAGCTCGGCTAGCTCATTTCTTGCACCAACAAAATTCGTTGCATTATCTGACCAAATAACTTGGGGCCGTCCGCGTGTGCAAATAAATCGCTTCAATGCAGCAAAAAACGCCGACGTAGACAAGTCCTTCACAAGCTCCATATGCACGGCCTTTGTTGCGAAGCAGATGAAGAGGTTGATATAGCACTTGATGCCCGGACGATTCCGAACTTCCGACTGATAGTAAAAAGGTCCACAATAGTCGATACCAGTCACTAAAAACGCCCTGTTTGGCGTCACGCGATCTGATGGCAAACTTCCCATAATGTGTTCGATCACCTTAGGCCTCATACGAAAGCACCTAACGCATTTGTTGAGAACACGAGCCACTTCTTTGCGGCCTCCAATAGGCCAATATTGAAGCCTGATTGACGCTAGCAGAGCCTGAGGTCCAGCGTATAAAAGTTTGATGTGATAGCATCTGATCAGCGAATCCGTGACTGGATGCTGCTTTGCTAATATGACAGGATGCTTTGAATCGAAATTCATCATCGATTTTTGCAAACGACCTCCGACCCGTATCAAACCAAAATCGTCCAGAAACGGATTGAGTGAGTAGATTCTGCTGGACGATTCCACGGGTTTCTTGTTTTCCAATGCTCTATATTCGGCATATAACTGCGCGCGCTGAAGCATCCTAATTAACAAACGAGTGCCATGTTGAATTTCCTGTACTGTGAGAGGGCCTCGATTGGCCTCGCAATCTTTTTCCTTGACTATACACAGGAACCTGTATATGTATGCGTAGATTCTTTGCATTTTATTAAATGAATTTCGAAATTTGCAATGTAGAGTGTAATCCAATGTTTTTGCTTCAACTATAAAAACCTTCCTGCGAATTTCAGGCAGCTCGTCAGCAAGTGCAGGGCATTTGGGCCAATGTGAACGACCAAGTTTGAGAAATGCTGGACCTTCTTGCCATAACGACGTGTTGAGTATCTCCTCAGGCGACGCTCCCCTTGAGAGAGGGTCAGCTGGATTTAAATTAGTAGGAATATGATGCCACTCCATTCCATTGGTCAGACTCTGTATGCTGCTGATGCGATTAGACACGAAAACATTAAAATTTGATGGCTCATTTCGCAGCCACGAAAGTACTATAGTAGAATCTGACCACAAATGAAAATTACCAACGAAAAGCTCCAACTTAGAGATTGCGCTGACCAGCTCCGCCATTAGAGCAGCTGCGCATAGCTCCAACTTCGGAATAGTGATTGTTTTTAGCGGCGCTACACGCGACTTCGAGCAGAGAAGATTGGTTGTAATTATGCAGCCCTTGTCAGCCCTGATGTAGACACACGCTTCATACGCTAATAAGCTAGCATCACAAAATGCATGTATCTCGACCTTAGAGCTGGGCAACAAGACGCAACGAGGAAATCGAAAGTTTCTACTAAAGTGAATCTCATCATACAATTTACTCCAGTAAGATTGCAGTGCCTGGGGCAAACTCTCATCCCAGTCAAGCCGATGCTTCCAAATTTGCTGAAGAAAAATCTTTGACTTTGCGACTATAGGACCAATCAGGCCGAGTGGGTCGTAGATCCGAGCAATTACAGAGAGTATGATGCGTTTTGTGCCATCATTTTCGGCTGGCAGGCCTTGCCCAATCGAAAACAAAAACTGATCAGTGGCTGGATCCCAAGTTAACCCTAGAGCTTTGGTCACATCGCTTCCATCGTGGAATTTTAAAAACTTCTCCTTGTCGCAATCTGGTACCGCCTTTAGAACTTCGGGATTATTTGAGCACCATTTTCTTAAGTTGAAGTTTCCCTTGCTAAGTAGCGCTGCAGTTTCTCGCATGACCTCTAAGACTTGCTCGACTGTATCTCCACCAGATATTAGATCATCAACGTAAAAGTCCCTGCGAACGATTTTCGAGCCAATAGGATAGGAGCTTTCCTCATCTATAGCGAGTTGCTGCATAGATCGAATTGCTAGAAACGCTGCTGGCTTAGTGCCATACGTCACAGTGTTCAATTTGTAAATGGATATCGGTTGATCACGATGGTCTCTCCATAAGATGCATTGCAGAAAAGAATCTGGCTCAGCCATTCTCACACAGCGATACATTTTGCAAATGTCTCCTGTCAATGCAATTTGAAAGGAGCGAAATCGAATAAGTATATCAAATAACTTGGGCTGAATGGTAGGCCCAGCTAGTAAAATGTCATTGAGAGCGTAACCGCTTGTGGTCACAGCCGATCCGTCGAAGACAACTCTGAGCTTTGTCGTTGTGCTCTCAGCCTTGAGCACGCAATGATGCGGCAAGAAATATGTTGGAATATTTGGTGGTAGATTCGAAACGAGAGACATATGTTTAAGGTCAACATATTCCTGCATGAACGATCTATACTGCTGCTGTAGGTCTACGTTGCGAAGCAGTTTTTTCTCTAAATTATAAAAACGACGAAGAGCTAAAGTTTGCGAATCGCCCAGCTGTGTGGAGCTCAACTTAGTAGGTAGACGAACAGAATATTCGCCCGTAGACAAACGAGAATAATTTTCGAAAAAAAGGCCTTTCGCACTGCCGCTCTAACTCTGTATTTGAAACAGTAGCGCTTGTGTCTGGTAAATCCTCTGCTTCCCAAAACTGACAAACCAGCTCATCAAGCGAACGCCTTGATTTAAAATTTGACGACATGGTTTTTTCAGCAACAGCCAAGCACGACGAACTTTGCTGGTGATGAGGCCGCCCTCCTGACACTATCCAGCCCAAGCGAGTCTTCTGAATAACTGGTAGATTTCCTCCTAACATAATTTGGCCAACACAAAGCAACTCGAAGAAGAGACCAGCACCTATAAGTACATCCACGCGCTGTGATTTGAAGAAAAGCGGATCTGCAAGCTGCAAGTTAGCTGGGATGTTCCAGTCACTAATGTCAAGCGTATGATTTGGTTGATTGTCAGTAATAGAAGACACGACCACCGCTTCAACATCACAGCTGTACTCGCCCGTTCGAGATTGCATGAAGATATCGACCAAACCATCGGCAGCGAAATCATTTTGTCCTATGCCAGAGATGAGCGTGGATGACGATCGCTTTTTCAGCTGCAACTGATTAACCATACGGTTTGTGATGAAGTGAAGCTGCGAAGCTGAGTCTAACAAAGCTCGGCAAGGAATAAGCGAACCAGCTTTGCCTTGAACGAAAATGACTGCCGTAGCTAGAAATACGAAGTTTTCAGGCAAGGGTCGAGAGCCTTCAGCTTGCGAGTTTTCGAATGTTGACGAGACGAGTGCGCTCTGAGAAGAAGACGCAACTGGCGCAACGTTTGGTACGGCTTGGGTACCGTCAGCCTGTGGAACTACAGAAGGCTGAGGTGGCGGAGGCGGAGGCAAGTTGATGTGAAGAAACGAGTGGTGCTTCGAAGAGCAAGTGCGACAGGGGCTGGCCTTGCATGATCTTAGCATGTGGCCGGGCTTCAAACAATTGATGCATAACCTAAGCCTTTTCGCTTCAGCGTAGCGTTTATCCGGTGGCAAGTTAAGGAATTTTTGGCATCGATAAATATTGTGCTCACTTGAGCCACAAGAAACGCAGTTCGTGCCACTACTGGCAGACAAAAATACTTGGCGATAGTTTGTACAGTTTGAGTTTTGTTTTCGGCCCACCTGCTTGCTGGGTGTAATAGTTACCGCAGCATTTTCCACATTTTCCAGCGTTTGGCATCTTCTTTCCAAAAACTCCTCCATTAATTCCCACGTCGGAATTTCCCGCGATGGGGTGCGCTCCTCCCACTTCGCTCTTGAAGCCAAATCCAACTTGAAGGTAACAAGGTGTATGAGCAGGCAGTCCGCGATCTGCTCCTTGGATCCCATTGCAAGCAAAGCACGTAAATGTGCGTTAACCTTGTCGCATAGCTCTCGCATCTTTGCAACACCACCTGATTCTGCGCTGCAAAGCTCGAACAAATCTTTAATGTGCGCCTGAAAATTAAGCCTTTTATTATCAAATCTTTTAATTAAAATTTCAAGAGCCTTGTCATAATTCGCCTCGCTTATCTCAAGCGACGAAATTGCATCCAACGCAGGCCCGTGCAAGCAGGAACGAAGATGCTGAAACTTTTCTATTTTTGTCAGCTCAACTTCGTTTGCGACGACACTCCGAAACATGGCATAAAAATCCGGCCATTCCGTGTAAATTCCACCGAATTTTGGAATACGGAGCTCCGGCAGGCGCGACTTCGCCTGGGCAATGACAAACGATGGGTGCGGGTCATCCGTAGAACTGCGCCTAATTGTCGATGAATGGGCAGCCTGCTGCGGACGTCGCGCACTTAATTCCTGCAGCAGAGTGGTTTTTACAGCTATGTATTGCTCTTCGAAATTAGCCCGTGCGTTGGAATCGAACTCCTCAGGAACCTCTTCCTCCAAGCGATTTTGTGCACGATCAAATTCATTTTGGTAGCGCTCAACCAAACTAAGACGCACTCAGACCGGATTTCTTGCAAGACGTAGTACTTGATTGAATACCGAAGACGATTTCCTTTTCAAATATTCAATCCTTTTAGCACGATCGATGGGACTAGCTTCACATTCGTCTCGTGAAGCCATGATCATGCAACGCAAACGAAATTTTATTACTATTTATAATTATTAATTAATAATTTGATTTATAGTTAGCTAAAATTTAAAGTTTGAGTAAGTCTTTGCGCTGTTCGGACGTGTTTCTCTAAGCTCTCTCTGTTTACATAATCAAGCCAAAGATAAAATATTTTGTTTGAGCGATAGTATTCGATACGTTGTGTGCGTCGATCGGTTACTGGGACTCTATTATAATGCCTTGTATTTGCGCTCTAAAGGTTGACCGTAGTCAACCAAAAGTTCAATGTGCTAGCTGCAGTGAAATTTTTCATTTGATCTGCGTGAATCTTTCGGAGGTTGATCTCGATTTTATGCAAAATAACAACAAACTGTATATTTGCGAAAAATGCTCAAAAACGCGCCGAAATTCTCTTCATCTGCCGATTCGCCCCCTTACTCCATCAAAGGTGGGTGACGCGACTTCCCACATGACAGAATTGTCTGCTTCTCAGCAAGAGAATAAAACGCCTCAGCAAGAGAATAAAGAGCCAGAAATTACACTGCAAATAATTTTTAATGAGCTTTCAACTCTTCGAACTGAGAATGCGCAGGCGCGCTCTCTAATAAACAGTCTGCAAGATGATAAAAAACTTCTTCTCGCAAAAATCGAAGATATGCAGCTGGAACTGCAAGCTGTTCATCGCAAATTGTGTGAGTCCGACCTTGCTGCTACAGTTTCTGATCTTGTCAAGGAAGTTAAAGACCTGCGTCATAATTTTCCACTGCCCGCACAAAATTCAGCAACAAAAACTTCTATTGCAAAGACAGGCTCTCTGGCTGCGCGCTCTCAAAAGGTGTGTGCTCGGGATGACGTTTTGCAAAGTAATGGTAGAATTACTCTAGCGGTAAGGTTAGAAATCGTGTCAGCTGACAAAATCTATCTTACCCGAACACAATGTTCGCTATTACTCTGACCGGATTGAGTAGTAGAAATTTCTGCGTCGATTAGAAAACTACCGCAAAAGTCGTGTCAGCTGTGAAAAGAATGTTGCCACCCAAAAAATTCGTTGAAAATTGAAATAGAATTAATGCTTTTCCTATGCAAGAGGTAATATGGCAACACTGATTAAAACGAGGGAATATTTATTGAAAATACAATCCACCTGCGCTTTCGTTTGCTTTTAATTTGTACACATCGTACATTTTACACAACACTCAACACATTGAGTCAATTATTTCGTCGTTTGAATTAATTTTTCACGATATATTTTGCTTGTGAACTTTGTTGCAGAAAAGTGTGGCCAGTGACCTTCGATTTTAGTTCAACAAAAGAAGTGATTGTTTTTGCCGAAATTAGTTAAAAAAAGTAGTACACAATATAAAGAAGTAACAATTATGATAATTCTGTGCCATAAATTTAATAAAGAATGTAAAATTTCATCTCAGAAGAAAATAAACAGTGTGTTTCTTTTGTGCACAAAACTATACGGCAGCACTAGCAAAAAGAATAGACTGACAGCTGCAATCCGGTTAGCTGTTAGAGTAACTGGGCAAATTGCTATCCGACACGATTGAATCCGACACCGCTGGACTAATTAGACCATAACCAAAGAGTATGTTAATATAATAGAGTGCGCATCTCATATAAAATTTTAGCTGCAAAAATTTTGCACCGCGGGTCTAGATCCTGACCCGCCGTTCACTCAAATTTTGAGCTTTTTACTCTCCGGCATTCATCCTCTCAGAGAACCGCTCTGCAACATGAAATTCCAAACTCAAAGTAACTACATACAGGGCTGTCAACCGAGGGAAAATTTCACGATTTTATGGGAATTCGAACTCTTCTTTTACATATTCTTCACAAAATGCTGATGCTTTTATATTACAGCATTTAGGAACTCAGCCATACTATTTTATTTATTGTTTTATGTTTTTACTACCATTATTTTGAATGAAAATGTGGCTGAAGTGCCAATTCCCATGGGAGAATTTTTTAAGCATTTGAGAGAATTGGCTTTGACTGAGTTTGCACCCCTGATCGCACGACTCAATGGCTTGGTTCGTTCGGTTTTCGTACTCAAATGAGGCGAACGAGCATTTTTTGCGGCTGATTTTCGTATTTTGCATGGTGTTATGAAAGTCGTGTGCATGTGCCCTTCTTCTGCATGTCGGCAGCTCAGCCAACAAAATATACGAAGAATTAGAGCGGCGCTCGTATAGACGATATTCCCGACAGCGCTGCTGTTTGATTCTGTGTTGTTGTTGTTTTTCATATGAAAGACAAACAAATTCTTTGGCTCTGCTCTGCCCTAAACGAACACAAGGAACTTCAATATACATACATATGTAAATAAGCATACATATGTCGAATTTCCTGGCATTTGCGTATGCTGTGTTATGAATGAAATCTGCTTGCAGCTTCCAACTCGTTTTGAAATATCAAATCGAAGTTAGAATTTGTTGAAATATCGCAAAAATTTTTCAAATGTGCGACATTTCCAGAGATAATACTAAAATTTAAAAGGCTTTTTATAGAATATTTTATACCTTTTAATAAATAATGAAATATACACATATATTAATATTAGATATTTTTTGCCAATATCACCTTAATAAAAGTGATGTTGGCAAATAAATAACTTTTTAATATAGTCATTGCCCTATAATAAGATCAGCAGAGGGATATTGAAATAAAGTTTAAATCGCCAAAATTAGCATTTGCTATGAACAAGAAATACACAACAACAACAACACAGAAACAACCAATATCGTCTAGAGTCTAGACTCTAGAGTCTAGACGTTGGTGGCTGAGCAGAGCAGCTGCAAATACATACATATACACATCCACAAGACATACTAACATTCTGGAAAAATGCCTTTTTCGTGCTTTGAGCATACCCGAAATGCCAAATCAACGACTGTCAACGAAATTCTCTGAGCGGTTGAGTAGTTTTTGTGTCCCCCTTTGCCGCGACCGAAATATGAAAAATTGCCCTCACTTCGATTTGCCGAAAATTTGAGTGATGCGCACTCTATTATATTAACATACTCTTTGCCATAACGCTTCTTCTTCATCGCTCACTTTCGCTGCTGTTTTGAAATCGCCGCCATCTGATGGTGCTGTTCCTG
The DNA here is from genome assembly GCA_963457695.1 of Neria commutata. NCBI lineage: Eukaryota > Metazoa > Arthropoda > Insecta > Diptera > Micropezidae > Neria > Neria commutata. The sequence continues at coordinate 2,118,639 of OY735250.1, forward strand.
CTGCTGCCTCTCGCAATGTTGATCTACCTGCTGGTTCTGATGTTGTTGTTGCTGACGCTCCTCGCTCTTCTGTTACTCGCTCTTCTGCTGCTGCAGGCCTGCATACTGCTGACATCGCCTCTCCAGCTGCTATAGCCAATGCACCGCAACGCGTCTCTCGCTCTGCTGTAACACCCAAGCAGTCTGAGTGGACGGAGGTGCGAAAGAAGAATAGCAATAATATGCAAGATGTTATTGTTGGTAAAAATGACAACAATGAGCTTGATGCTATTCCTATATCAAAATTGAAGTGGGTACATCTCTCCTCGTTCAGAAGCTCAGTAACTGTGGAAAAAATTATTGGGTATGTTACTAAGCATACCAATATTGAAGCGCAACATCTAATATGCCACAAACTCGTCAAAAAAGATGCTGTTATGGAGAACCTGAAGAGTGTGTCGTTCAAGCTGGGAGTTTCGGCTCGCTTTTACGATGAGATTTATAACTCGTCATTATGGGGAAGCGATACTAAAGTTCGGCCCTTTCGTTTTTTTCCAAGGCAAGGAGTGAGCAGTGCGATCATCTGAGTGAAACTGATCTACTTGCTTCTCCACATCCATCTTCACGTATCTCATCAAATTCTAATGCAAATCGCACTCTGAATATCTATTATCAGAATATGTCGGGTATGCGAACCAAAGCAAGCACTATATTTGCTGCGTCCTCACATTGTGACTATGACATATTTGTCTTGGTTGAAACATGGTTAAATGCCGATTTTTTCGCTGAGGAGTTCTTCGACCGTAATCTCTATCAATCTTTTCGTAAAGATAGAGATGCAGTCAAAACTGGTTGTGTTCGTGGTGGAGGTGTTCTCATTGCTGTTAGAAATACTCTTCGAGCCTCTGTGGTATGTCTTCATGAACAAGACTCGCTTCTGTATCAATTGTGCGTTTCCGTATCTGGTGCCAGTGGTGTTTTATACATCTGTGCATCCTACATACCGCCTAATAGTAAGGATAGTCTATATGCGGAGCATGTAAACAATGTACTGCATTTGCCGCCGGCTGATGACAATACTCAACTTTGTATTCTCGGGGATTTTAATCTAAATAGGCTCATTTGGACGTTTTTGTCTAGTGATAATATGCTCATTCCATCTAATGTAAATCAATCTCATGAAATTAACCTAGTTGATAGCTTTTATAGTTTAGATCTATTTCAAGTTAATCACTTTGTTAATAAATTGAATAGAATTCTAGATCTAATATTTATAAGTAATAATTTAAAATATGTTATATCCCAATGTGATTTCCCAATTTGCGCTACTGATATGCATCACTTACCTTTACTTTTAAAGCTTGAATTTTATGAATATTTAAATAGTTCTCCCAACGATAGTCTCATTAAATTTAATTACAATATGTGTGATTTTAGCATTTTAAATAACTTAATTTCTAACATTGATTGGATCTCAGTTTTTAATAGTTCTAGCTTAGCTGATAATTTTGGCCTTTTCAAAGATATAATCTTAGAGATTTCAAACCAAAATATTCCTCGACTCCCAAAGAAAATTCATAAACTACCATGGTATACAAAAAGCTTAAAGAGATTAAAAAATTTGAGAAATAAATTTTATAAGCTCTTTAATGAAACACATAATTTAGAGTATAAAGAAAAATATTTGCATTACATGAAAGAATTTAACTGCCTTGATAAATTTCTCTATAGTCAATATCTCTCACGTTTTGAAAATAATATAAAAACAAACCCCAAGACGTTTTGGAACTTCATCCAATCCAAACGCGCCTCGTCATCTTTTCCTAGTTCTATGTTTTATAATGGCTCTATATCAAACTCAGCTCAAGATACCGTAAACCTTTTTGCAGATTTCTTCAAATCTAATTTTGTTGAAGATTGTTGCTGGAATGATGAAGAAAGCCTAAACAACATTCGTTCCTCAATAGATTTTGGATCTTTCACTTTGTCTGAAGATGATATTTTAATGGGTATCCGTGACCTAAAAAATTCACAACAAACAGATATCCACGGTCTCTCTTCGTTTTTTCTTAAAAAATGCATGTCCTCTTTCGCTGAGCCAATATTACTGCTTTTTAATATGTCTTTGCGATCCGGTATCTTTCTTGACGATTGGAAAGTAAGTTTTATAACTCCAATTTTTAAGAGCGGCAACAAAAGTGATATATCGAACTACAGGCCAATATCTAAGCTTCCTAACATTTCTAAATTGTTTGAGAAAGTAGTGAAAAATAAGTTGTTTTTTGCCGTTAAACAACTTATCTGTCCCTTTCAGCATGGTTTTGTCCCGGGCCGGTCTACAGTGACAAACCTTGCCGTTTTTACTAATTATTGCGTCTCATCGTTTGTTAGTGGGTGCCAAGTTGATGCGATTTATACCGACATTACCAAAGCATTTGACCGGGTCTCACACAGCGCTCTGCTGTCTAAATTGGAAAAAATGGAGTTTCATTCCACCTTTTTGTTGTGGGTAAAATCTTATTTGTCCAAAAGACTAAATTTCGTTGTTGTTGATAACGCGTGTTTTAATTCGTACGTTGCTACGTCGAGAGTTCCTCAAGGGAGTATTTTAGGTCCTCTCTTTTTTGTACTCTTTATAAATGACGTCAGTAGCTGCTTTAGTAAGTGCAACTATCTCTTATATGCTGATGATCTAAAAATTTTCTTAAAAATAAATAGTATACTTGATGTTAACATCCTACAAGCTGAACTAAGTAATTTCTATGACTGGTGTTGTCGTAACTGTTTGTCTGTCAACATTAAAAAGTGTAACTCTATTTCCTTCTTCAAATCTCGTAATAAATGTCTAACTTCATACTCTATCTCTAACCGTGCTCTGAAGTGTTTGGATGAAGTTCTAGACCTGGGAGTGTTATTCGATTCAGGTTTCACGTTTGTGAGTCATTTGAATTACATAATTCCAAAAGCTTATTCCTCTTTAGCCTTTATCAAGAGACATAGTTCCAACTTTAAGGATCCATACACTAGGAAGCTACTCTTTAGTTCCTTTGTAAGGTCTAAATTGGAATATGCGTCACTTATATGGAATCCCTACTACAATGTGCATAATATACGACTGGAACGCGTTCAAAAAAGATTTCTAAAATTTGCATTGGGTCATTTGAATTTTGAGTTGCCTTTACCTCCATACATTAATCGTTATAAGCTTATTGCCATGGTACGAAACGCGAAGAAAGGTGTCTTCAATTTGCTTTATTTATGATGTGATCTGTGGATATATGGATTGCCCTGATTTGCTGAAGCTTATAAATTTCAATGTTCCGTTGAAATCTCTTAGACGTTCTAAAATTTTCTATACTGATGCCTTTAAGTCAAACTATGCTTTGAATGAGCCAATTACAAGATCTCTTTTAGAAATAAATAATTTAAGCGTTAGATTTAATATTGATTTTTCAATGTCTAGAAATGAATTTAAATCTGCTGTATTATCATTCCTTTCCTAGATAATAGTTTATCTTTACAAGTTTTACTTATTTTATATCTAGTCTGTAAGGTTTACTGTAAACCATAGACTTAATAAATGAAATGAAATGAGATATTACGCAACAAAATCCAAGTTGCAATTACGTAATAACCACGCGGGTTATGCCAAATATCACGATAGATATTAGAAATGTTGCGACGTTGGATATCACGATAGATATCACGTCGGGGTCACCAGAAAATGTAATGAAATGTGGCAAGAGTTTTTGCCACTTTCAAGCGAATAAAAAAAACGCAAAGTTTCAAAACGTTATAAACTATTTATTGTAGAGAAATTTGCTGAGCTGTGCAGCACGAACGAAAACCAGAAGATATATCTAAGTGTCAAAAATAAAGTAGTGATGCCAGATGGGCGCAAGATAATTTTAGTTAGCAGTGGTGCCAGATGGGCACAAGCTTTTTGGGTTTCGCAATGGTGCCAGATAGGCGCAGGCCTTTTGGGCCTTACTGCTCCGAACACTAGTAATGAAAGATATTTTGAATATGAATATTGAGCGCACAAGCATTTATTAATAGTAAGATATAGGTGACTTGGAAACAATTTATTTTCTACTTTTTAGTACATTAAATAAATTAAAGCTTATATTTAAAAAGTTTTTTTTTATATAATTTTATTTTCTACTTTTTAGTCTTCCATAAATTAAATTTTAGAGCTCTGAAATTTTTCACAAAAAGAATTTAAAACTTGCAGAGCAGTACACAATATTTAGGGTATTCACAGTGTTTCCTATCGTCATATGTCATATCCTCAATTTAACAAATAATACGGCAGTGATCGACCCTAATATTCGTGGCATACTTGTGACGCGGTGAGTTGTTGCTATTTTGCCAGCAGGGCGCGGCAAGTAAGTTCCTATCGTTTTTCATTGATGTGTGGTGTACCTATAATTATAAACTGAAGCCCAAGTGTGTAGTTGCTTGAAAAGTGCCACGCCCCTTGTCCTACGCCCATAAAATTTTACCAGTGGGACGAAGCATCCAAGAGGGGCCTGTATACGGAACTTCAATGCTGCACGACCTTTAGTTCCAAAGCTATTCTATATAAACGATTTTGTTTCTATATGCGGTGCCACGCCCACTTGTCCACAGCCCGTCTTATTTTCCCAGTAGAAGGATATGGATATGTAGTAAGTTCCTACCGAGTTTCATTGATGTGTGATGTGTAGTTCTAAAGTTATACACAAATCTGGAGTTGATAAAAAAGTGCCACGCCCCTTCTCCTACGCCCATAAAATTTTACCAGTGGAACGACACATCCAAGAGACGACTGCATACGAAATTTCAATGCTGCACGAGCTTTAGTTCCAAAGCTAATCCTAAATTTGGTTTGTATGGGCGGTGCCACGCCCCCTTATCCAGTGCCCGCCTTATTTTCTCAGTAGAAAGATATGGATATGTAGTAAGTTCCTACCGAGTTTCATTGATGTGTGATGTGTAGTTCTAAAGTTATACACAAATCTGGAGTAGATAAAAAAAGTGCCACGCCCCTTATCCTACGCCCATACAATTTTACCAGTGGGACGACACATCCAAGAGGCGACTGCATACGAAATTTCAATGCTTCACGACCTTTAGTTCCAAAGATAATCGAGATCAAAAATTTGGTTTGTATGGGCGGTGCCACGCCCCCTTATCCAGTGCCCGCCTTATTTTCTCAGTAGAAGGATATGGATATGTAGTAAGTTCCTACCGAGTTTCATTGATGTGTGATGTGTAGTTCTAAAGTTATACACGAATCTGGAGTTGATAAAAAAGTGCCACGCCCCTTATCCTACGCCCATAAATTTTTAAAAGTGGGACGACACATCCAAGAGGCGACTGCATACGAAATTTCAATGCTGCACGACCTTTAGTTCCAAAGCTAATCGAGATCAAAAATTTTGTTTGTCTGGGGGTGCCACGCCCCCTTATCCTACGCCCATAAAATTTTACCAGTGGGACGACACATCCAAGAGGCGACTGCATACGAATTTCAATGCTGCACGACCTTTAGTTCCAAAGCTAATCGAAATCAAAAATTTTGTTTGTATGGGGGGTGCCACGCCCCCTTATCATCCTACGCCCATAAAATTTATTGATTCATGTATTGGGCTCGTGTTTAGGCATGTATGCAAAGTTTCAGATCTCTATGTAGTCGGGAAGTGGGTGAAAAATTGCTGACTAGATTTGACGACATACTGACATACCGCGCAAAGTGAAGTTAATAGAAAGCTTATAATTATGTACAGGAAGAATACGTTTTCGTGAATATTTCCACCCCGACAACAGCTATCGGGTTCAAATTTAGTTGACCACTTTCTGTCAACTTTAGTATTATATGGTGTGAATTTGAGCCATCGGTCCATAAATAAGAATTTTCGAAAAACCGCCGCCGCAGCGCCACTTAGGAAAGTCTAACATAAATAAAAACCATTTAGAGCACCACACGAACATATGTTGTGAGTATAAGGTCGATCACTTCAGTGATTCAGCCGTGATGCTGCAACATACATACGCCCAAACGTTTTTATATATTAAGATTTTTCCGTAAGCCGGACATTTGCCTTTTATATGCGTATTTCCACAAAATGAACAATTCAAATTTTCTTTCTTCACATTTTTATAAAAACTATTTTTACCAAGACTTCTATTATGTTGGCTATAACCTTTACTTATATCTTCTAAATTTTTACGAACCATATCCACATGTGTTTCGCCATTTGCTGGTTCGACACCTCTGCCGAACGCGCCAAGTCTATCGCCATCTCCATTGTTAATTTCGGCATGTCCCACAACTTCTTTTGTAAGCTTTTATCGCTCGTTCCCAGCAAGATTCGATCTCGTACCATCCGATTCTCGTTCCCGAATCCACACCGCCGCACCATCTTTTCTATCTCCATCAGAAAATTGTCAAAAGGCTCGCCATGTGTCTGACTCCGATTATGAAATACGAAGCTTTCATACACTTCGTTACATTTTGGCTTGCAGAATTCTTCAAACGCCGAGTAGCTTCTCCATAGCTCTACTTGCTTTCTTCGCTGAGATTTAGTGCGTTGAACACTTCCACTGCTTCTGACCCGATGGCATTCAGAAATATTGCCACTTTTACTGGCTCCTGTTTCTTTTCCGGTCCAATGGCCACCGCAAAAATTTGGAAGTTTTGCCAGAATATTCTCCAATTCTCGGCCAGATTGCCACTCAGCTTCAGCTCGTCCACTTTCTTCACGTACTCCATGTTTTCTTTGTAGTACACGTAGCGTATATTTTTTGGGGCCTTCCACGTGGTTTTTCCCGTATGCTTTTACTTAAGCTGGCTCTTCCCATAAATTATTCGGCTCGGCTCTTATTCTTTTTCGGCTGCGCCATGTAAAAACCGGATGTGTGCGTCGTGCCGACGCTCTTTATTTTATGTCGAGTTCTCCTGTTGATCAGTGCAGGCAACCTCTGCACGACATGCTTGAACTTATATGTACATACTAGGGTTGCACGCAGACAACCTATTTTACAGAGTGTTCTACTACTTATTGCTACACATTACATATAACTAAGCAGAATATGCAATTCATTTTTTTACAGTGTACATATTGAACTAATTTTTTTTCCTTTTTTTTATTGGTGTTTACCCTTCCAAAAGGAACTTTTGGGCATCACTGGTTTAAGCCTACTCTAAAGACTGTCAGATTTCATGCGTAAATGTATCTGCCAAAATTCAAGATATTACGTGCGATCTTTAGTATTGTACTTAGCCCAGTTAGCATATTCTGGCGCATGTGCCGTATTACAATATGCAGAATATAGTGAAAATACATATGTATGTACATATATGTATATATCAATGAATTTTGGACGGCATGCTGCTAGCCGCCCTGCTCTGTGCGCTATCTGCATGCGAGTATCCGTATCTCTGCTGTCGTCTGTACACGTCTATCTTTTTGATGACAATGAGTTGCCATCGCGCTCACTCTCTCTCTCTCTGCTGAGCTCTTCCAAATTAGACTACAGGCTGTATGTCTGTGAAAAAAATTCTGAAAACCACAAATATGCATACATTTGAAAAGCGTATCGCATATTGTGGCTACAATATATGTATGTACATACGTATATGCAAGTCTTTATTTTTTTCCAATCGAATTTGTTGCGTGAACGTAAGCATACGAAACATCAGTTTGCTCTTCGGCAGTTTTCTTGTGTAAGTAATAAAGTTACTAAAAACCACGGCTATTAATAACGCAATTTCGTAAACTCTACACAATTTTCCATTCAGTTCAGATAAGTTTTGAAATTTTTTCCTTCTATTTAAAGTGCACAGCACAAGAAATTAGCATTATTGTTTAGCTTTTTTTAATTATCGAAAGTTTTGAAACACGTTTTTTAGCGCTCACTTTCCTTGGTAGCCGTTACATATGTATGTATATACGTTACACAAAGATATCAGACAAATGCACCAGCGTGTATATCTAAAAATCGAAGAGACAAATCGCAAAACGCGCACGTGCCCAAGAGAGGCCAAGAGAGATCATTAGCAACGAAAGGTGAAGCCGCATTATATTTTGCGAAACATTACTTTTGATGAAATCTACTATAAAAATGAAAGATGTACGAACGCGCATTAAGTCTACAATGTTGTACACCAATTGGCTTGAAAATGTAAAATTTTTATGACAGCTTTAACTCCTGCCAGTGTTCGCGGAATGTGTTAGAAGGAGCAAATTGTCATAAAGCAATGTGCACAAAGTTCTGGTTTTTTACAAACTAATGGTTTGAGTGTTAATTGATTACGAAACTAAAACTCTAATTCAAAAATTTATAAGCGACTGAGCCCCAATACATATGTATGTATGTATGTATTTTCAAGGCTTGTTTATAAGCAGCCTGAGCAAGCCGTGCATTTGAAGCTAGTACTGAATATTATTTTTTATTCAATTGCATAACAGTTGTATAAAACGTAAAATAACTGAAAAGAAATAACCTTATAAAATCAATTTTAGGAAGCTCAAATTTTTAAATTTATCTCTCAAATTTTTAATATTATTGTATTTAAAAGACATATGTATATTACATGAAAGTAGGCTTTAAAATAGAATAACTCCGTACTCATTCTTTTTCGATATCTTCAAAGTTTTTTTTGGCGACACATCAAAGCAGTACTTTTTGTTAAAACCATACAGTTTTTATAAAATTTGTACATAAAAGATTGACCCTTCGCAGAATAATAGTAGATTTATTGATTTGATTTATTGATAACATTAGTACTATAAGGACAAGTTTATTTCATGTACAAAGTAAATCACAGAAATTAGAATTTGAAATTTAATACAACTTAAATTACTAAATACAATTAATAAAATGATAGGATAAGAGATTCATGAAAAAATATAGAAAGTAAGGAATGAAAACAGATTTTAGAAATTAAAGGAAACAAATAGATAGAAAGAAATAGAAATCTGGTTATTTTAAGGTAGATAATTTACAACAGTTAGGCGTTTTAATACGGCGTGCCTAAAGCTGCTTTTATTTATAATAGATTTAAGGTGGCTGGGTAAAAAATTCCACAATCTGATGGCATTAACGAAGAATAGTCTGGCAGAGTTTAGTGAGTTAAAGTTCGGTATCATCATCATACAGGTTCTGGTTGACTGACAAAATTGTAATTTTTCAAAGAGGTACAACGGTACTTTAAAGTGAATCAGCTTATGTAGAAATATGCAATTACGAGCATTAAGATAACTGATTATGTCACAACCAAGAATACTATTCTTGAGCTCAGAAATGTGATCGAACTTATGAATATTATACACGTATCGCGTCGCATGATTGAACACAATTCGCAGTTAGTGCTCGGAACGTGAATCCAATTTACTATAAATAAGCTCTGAATACATTATTGTAGGAATTATCAATTGCAGCACCAACTTACACCTGGTATCAACAGGTGTAAATTTGGTAGACATTCTTAAGTTTCGCAACGCATAATAGATGTTTCGAACTACACCATTAATATGATAAGTGCAAGTCAGAGATTAAGTTAATTTGGAAGCCAAGACTTTTTACTCTGCTTACCAGTCTTAGTTTACCGTCCCCTATAAATAAGTCTGGAATATCATCAAAGCATAGGTACTCCATTTCTGGCAATAGGTAAGACATATGATTTCAGCGCATTAAGTTGTACACCATTTTGAATAGCCCATTTATGAACATTTTCAAGATCCTCATTTAATCTGCAAACGAGGTCTTCTAGTAGACCTGTTCTGCGAGAAAGAAAAAGTTGATCATCATCCGCATATGCATGCATAGAGGCACACCTTGAGGCACACCACTGCGGACCAACTTGTATTGAGAGCACTTATTGGCAACATTTACTCTCTGCACTCTGTTCGATAAATAGCTACGGATTAGATTAAGAGCATTATCGCAAAACCCATAATAGTTTTTTAGTTTTTGGCAAAGTAAAGAATGATTTACAGTACGGGTATTCATTTAAGCAGATAATTTTGCACATTGCTCAGATTTATCAAGTGTGTTAAATGAACGCGCTTGGCAAAGTGTTTGTGCAAATGGTGTTTGGCTGTCAAAAAGAAAAAACTAAAATGCCGAGAATAGGTGAAAAAGTAAAGATTAATGAAGCTGTTTGGAAAAAATTACTGTAACCCTTTTGCGTTTATTTTGATTGTTCAATACTGAACTTTTATCATAATGTTAAAGATCATAGCTAAGCAGGGTTGCATTCGTTGTCATCTAAGTTTACAAACATCGTTTGCACAGCGAAATCATTGGGCAAATTTATCACATTTGTGTAAATGAGCTTTCATACAAAATTTGACAGTTCGTTTATCAGGTGATAAATTTGTCACGTTATCAGGCATTTGCGCGTTTAAATGAATACCCCTAGTGTCAAATGCTTTAGAGAAATCAAGCATGCAGAGAAGGGTAAGTAGGCCTTCATCGTAAGGAGCTCGAATATCATCGAGTACCTTAAGAGTAGCAGTTGTACAACTGTGGCCACCACGAAATCAAGATTGAAATGGGGATAAAAAATTGCTTTGTGAGAGAAAATTAGATATCTGGTCAGCCATCATAGCTTCACACACCTTAGATAAAGAGGACAAAATGCTTATAGGTCTGAAATCACTGGGTTCACTAGCTTGGGGTTTTTTAGCAATAGACATGACCATGGCAATTTTCCAGGAATAAGGAAAAGAGGAGGAAGTGAAACAATGATTTATTATGTGCGTCAACGGGCTAACTATGTAGGGCAGTGATGCCCAAAAGTTTCTTATGGAAGGGTAAACACCAATACCTGCAAACTTTGATATGATGAAAAAGGAAAAAAAAAATTTGTTCAATATGTACACTGTAAATAAAATTAATTGCATATTCTGCCTAGTTAGATGTAATGAAATTAAACAAACTATATATCTTAAAATTCATTTAAATCTCACATAATCCTTCTAAATAATGATTCTAATTTATATCAACTTCTTTATTTTGCAAAGTTGGTGTAATTTAAATTTCAAACTTAATATGAACAAAAAATTTTTCAAGTGCTTCTCATTCCACAGCTGCACACTTTTTTCCTCGAAATCATGCGCAAGACAACAACAAAGTCTGCGTTGAAGATAACTGTCGCAAAAGTGTACCAACAAAGCTTAAAGCGCCAATCAGTCGCCGCGTATCGTATTTAATCGGATCGCCGACAAAACCTACCCTACCCGAGCTCATACATGCGTTCGCTCATCGCGTATTTATTCGGAGCGTAACGCAGAAATTATAATCCAAATTGGTTTTTCTCACACGTTTACGTCTGCTCTGATGCTCAGAGAGGATGAGAGAATGACATTGCTTTGTACTAAAAACAGTGCTGCCACTGCTCTTCGATTTAATTTAGAACAAAAACCGGATTATTATTGCTAACAATAATTAACAAAATTAATAATAATACGATTTTCACTGAACGGCCCAAATTTTGCCGTTACGATTAATTACGCTTAAATAAGATACGCGGTGACTGATTGGCGCTTAAACGTCAGTTGCGCTGCATAAGTACAAAGCAGTATGTTCCTAAACGCAAACATAAAAACTTTGCACGTGCACCCTGTTCCTAAACGCAGGCATCAAGTTGTCGATAAGCATCAAATGCGCAAACTGTTCATCACAAATTTTGTCGATGCATTATGATTAGTTAGGTTATGTTTTTTCTGCTGCACTGAAACTTTTAAAACGCGATTAAATTTCGCCTCCTTTTTCTCAATTTTATAATTAATTCGTAGTTGCTAGGAATTTATTCGCTACTCAAATGCAAAAATATTTTGAATATGTAGTTTTTTACAATTTCCATTTTGTGAAAGTAATGTTGAGCACCAAGTGCGTTCCCAAACTAAAAAGTGTTGCAAACCTGATTTATGCAATGCATCGCAGTAGCACTCAGAAAACAAATCAGTAGAGCATTGTGGGCGCAGCACTGCTTTGCATAAGTACGTTTAGGAATACAGCCTCTGTGGGGAGAAATCGCAGCCAATACAGAAGGGTATTTACAAAAACAAATGAGCACCGAGGGTATAAGCTCTGAGCATCACTGATGTAGGGCAAAACTAGTTTTACAAATTTGATTGAAATTCCATCCTCGTCAACCGCATTCGATATAATTTTCATAATATGTTTAAATAAATAAATAACTGGCACAACCGCGGCGCCATAACGCCATAATATGTTTAACGACATCATTTTCACTAACTGCAAATTGGGTTCAACAAGAACATCTGTCAGCTTTTCCAGATTACCAGGACTAGCATTATTATTTAAGAAAAATTCATTCATAATATAAGGGTCAACACAACACTCAATTTCTGGTTTGTTAGCAATACCAAGGTTTCGTAGATTTTTCCATAGCTCTTTAGAGGGAAGCGACGTGTTCAGCTTATTCGAGCAGTATCTTACTTTGGATTGCCTGCAAGTAAGAACTGAGGCATTCCTTGCAGCACTGTAGTCTTCCCAATTTTCCGTCGATGGATTTCTTTTCCATCGCTTGTGCATTTTATTACGTTTTTTTATTGCATTCTTAACACTTGACGTGAACCATGGACAAGATACATTTTTTATAACAGTAGTCCGCATGGGAACATGGGCGTAAAAAATATAGTTTTTTTTTGCGTTAGGACATCCACTTTGTCACTTACATTTGAGACGAACTAGATATCATTTCATGGTATTAAACAAGAATCAATTATTTATTTGAAGACCGGCGCTTAGTTCAGACGGTCTAGAGAGAGTTGCATGATAAATTATATATCATTTTAAGGATTTCGAGGTCTATTATTTGACAGACATGGGATTGTTCTAAGAATGGGCTTTTCTAGACGGTTTAAGAATTGCACAATATTGAATGTTACACCATTTAGAAAGTTTCACCATGAATTTTCAGGCATTAGTTCTCGAAGATTGTTTGAAAATGTTCTAAAATATTAGAGTTTTTAATTTCGAAAGTTTTGTATTGGGTTATTTCCTTTCGAGATAAAGCCTGCTGAATTGATTTGGAAAACTTTGGCAACAATATTAAGTTTTTTAAATTGAATTTAGCTATGTCATAGGGCACACCCGATAATCGGGAGTTATTACTAGTCATTGTTTAAAGCCGGAAGATCAATAGATTTAAAGTCTTTGTTTGTAATAGTTCTGGACGTAACAGTGCTAGATAGCGTTATGTCAAGTGTACAAAAAATTAAGTCATGATCAGAAAGAAAATAAATTTGGTCAAACAGTAGAACAGACGAGATATCAGAGACAATAAAATAATCAAGAAGACTTGGAGTGTCATTATTAGAGAATCGCGTGGGTATGGTTTCATTAACAATTGACAGACCGACGGACGAAATATTATCATATAAATTTTTGGTTAGGTTATCATGACACAATAAATTAACATTAAAGTCACCACATATAACAAAGTAATTAAAATCAATTGTTAAGTCAGACAGTTCTGAAAAGTACGAGTTAAAACTATTCAATTTACTAGGGTCGTAAACACAAGACAGACAGATTTTAACACGATAGTCAGTTACACAAAGATTTAAAAATTCAACAGGACTATCAGAAGATTTCTTAAACACTTTAGCACTCAAACTTCTATGGCAGTAGATCGCTACGCCACCCCCTCTTTTATCTATTCTGTCGTTTCTAAATAGGTTAAAAATCTTTAGCACATAAGCAGAGTCATTAACTTCAGGACAGAACCACGTTTCAGATACACAGATCACATCAATAGACGAGTCTCCAAACACAAACTTTAAATAATCCAGCTTATTAGAATTCAGGCTTCGAGCAATTTTTAGGCCAGAATACCGCCTACACAGAACATTAACAAGGACCTTACTATTTTCGTCAATACCATTAGTTAAATAATTACAACCAGTCATGGGAGTATAAATGGGCCGCAGAATCTTTAGGTAAACCATAAAATATAAATGAGTGAAATTTTGAAGTATAAAACTCATTATCATTACTAAAGACAAATAACCAGGTTACTTTACAAAAAGAATTATTAAGATGATAGTAAGAATATAATACAGATAAGTTAGAATATAATTTTAACACTAGGAATAGGAGTTAAAAGGAAGTCAATAGGAAAGAAGAGAAGAAATATAAATATTAGAGAAATATAATTAAAATTAACAGCGCATTCGCATTCTCATCATTGTTTGACACCTCTCCTGTGACGATAGCAGCAATTGGTTTACGTCGTTCACTAACAGCCCTATTCTTGCGTTCCCGTCACAATTGATTCTGACACAATTGTGATCCGCTTTCTTGTGACGGGCTTTCTGCAACCCTATTCCTAACTAACCGTATCACGAAAAAAGCTTTGGCACTTCCCCACCGCGAGGTGTGAAGTTATTTGCTGTGAAAACAGCTGTTTGTGCTTCCTCTTCTTCAAAAATAAACGAAAAATGGAAACAAAAGAAGCGAAAAGTGAGTATTTTTTGGAAATTTTCAATAATTTAGTGTTTTATCTTGTTTCTTTTAATTTCTAGACATCGTGTGTTGTGTTTTTAAAATTGTGTAACTTCCTTTAAATTGCTTCAATAAAAAAATTTCACTTTTTGCTTCAAAATTTACGTTTTACAACAGCTGTTTTCGCTTGTGACCTCCTAATGCGACCGTCACAATTGATACGTTTCGAGCTTTTGATTTCTGTTTCGAATAAGGAAAAGTAAAAATTGTGACGAAATGCTCTATTGTTACTGCGGTGAGTATTGTGACGGTCGCCGGAATAGGTCTGTAAAAAGCTTTCACCATCTTCATACTTCTTAACATAGATATGCCCTCTCCTAGCATACGCGGAGAACAGCTGTTTATTGCGCCTGAGCTTAATTGCATTTTGTAAAAGTTGACGACTGCGCTTAGTTAGGCTCTCATTCAGGTAGATGCTGGAGTGAGAATTGAGTCCCAAATCACTCAGAGCAGGGTCTCTGCGGTTGTTTCTGCGATAGAAAGCTGCAGACCGAAGAACCGTATCCCGCTCATACGAGCTAGAGAACTTGATGACAATTGGACCATTCCTCATTCTACGATTAGTGCTCTTAACGCGAAACACACTCTAAAGCGCCAATCAGTCAGCGCGTATCGTATTTAAGCGTATCGCAGACAAAACCTGTTTTACCCGAGCTCTATAAGCTCATGACGTATTTATTCGGATCGTAACGCAAAAATTCTCATAGAAATAGGTCTCTCTCAGACATTTACGATACGCGGTGACTGTTTGGTGATTTAATCGGTGGGGGTCGGCAGCCGATGGAAAAGCACAGCTTATTGAATAGCACTGACAAGTTCTCATCTTCGCTCACTGGAACTCCAAACCATAGAGTAGAATAGAGGCCCATCTCTTTCAAGGTGCTCTCGCACTCACTATCCCAAACACAAAACTTCTCTTTATCGCCTCACGTACGCGCCAATCCTTGGAAAATTTAAGCTTTAATCACAAAATCGCTTAGACACGATTGTAATGAGCAATATTATTTACTTTTCCACGGTTTAAGTCGAATCCGTTCAGTTAATACTTGGAAAAATGCTTGCTAACGACGAGCGATCAAAACACGTCTACTCACTAGAATACATTCACTCGTTTCGGTCGAAGAGAAAGAGAAATAAAAAATTATGAATTTTGTTCACAAGAAAACGATCAATAGGCAACAGATTTCCCCTGTTTAAAAATGCATTATTTCTTATTAAAATTTGTTTTTTCTGCTTATACGCTATCTTCACTTTCATTCTTTTTCCTTCTGTTCTTACCCACTCATACGTTTTGTTTAACAACATTTCTATGTTGCGTTGTTGCAGTGTCTAGTGCATTGTTGCAATCATGACGCTGCATCATCCCGATCCACATACACCAAATCCCAGCATACGAAATGCCAGTAGCAACCAACTGAACAGCAACGCTCCCAAATTCCAAAAAAGCGACGAGCAGCAAATTGGCGATCTTATACATGCACTGCTTGAGCGTAAGGGCAAATTTCAAGTAATGCTGATCGTGTTACTCTCATTAAATAGCATTATTGTTGGTATCAATCATACCATAACTACATTTCATGTGTATGTTCCGAATTTCCATTGTCGGGTAAGTTTTTCTCATATATCTTCGTGTTTTCGAATTTCCGATACAAAAAAAATCACTGTTGATCGATTTACATCCACTTTCTTTCTCCCGTTTTTACCTATTAATGTGACGCTCTTATTTTGCAGGATCAGATTCAGCAGACCTGCAATGTGAACAGCAATGGCACTGACTGTCCCAGTGGCTATGAATTCGACAAAGCTGATGACTTTTCATTGGCCGTAGAGGTAATTAATTGAAGGCGCTGCTGTAAATAAAGTTTACTTTTAGGGTTCCGTTCCCCTAAAAGGAAAAAACGGGAACACTTATAAGGTCACTTTTGTTTTGGAAGTGTGTATATAAAACGACGTTTTTTTAATCGTAGAAACCTGAAATTTGGCACGATGTTAGGTCTTAATAACCTAAATATATTTTCACTATAAAAAGTTAAGAAATATTTTTAGAAATATTTTTTTATAATTGTTAAAGGTTTTCGGGTCGGACAAAAAAAAATAAAAATATTTTTAAAACGTATCGTGTGGGGTATCGTTAGAAAGGGCTACGTCCACAGATTATAAAATGTATTTTATTTTTATTTTATGTAAACGGGTTAGGAGGATATAGTTAAAAATGTGGTAAAAACAGACCTGTCCCCACATGATCCCATCTGCACACACCATTTCTGAACCGAAAATTTTGATAAAATCAGGCTTACTAAGTATTTGATCACGCATGACTGAATGGCAGTCGGTTTTTTCAAATTTAAAATTTTTTTATTTTTTTTTTTAATTTAAGACTAGCTGTTACCCGCGGGTTTCACCCCGCGCTCTTATAAAAGTACGTAATGTGAAGAGGTGCTTGCATACGGAACTTCAATACTGCGCGACTTTTAGTTCCAAAGCTATTCGATATCAATGATTTGGTTTGTACGGGTGGTTCCACGCCTCTTATCCAATGCCCGTCCCATTTTCCCAGTTCAAGGATACGGATATGGTGTCAGTTCTTGCCGAGTTTCGTTTATGTATGATGTATAGTTCTAAAGTAATACCCAAATGTGAAGTTGATTGAAAAGTGCCACGCCCCTGTCCTACGCCCATAAAATTTTACCAGTGGGACGACACATCCAAGAGGCGACTGCATACGAAATTCCAATGCTGCACGACCTTTAGTTCCAAGGCTAATCGAGATCAAAAATTGTGTTTGTATGGGGGGTGCCACGCCCCCTTATTCAGTGCCCCCTTATTTTCTCAGTAGAAGGATATGGATATGTAGTAAGTTCCTACCGAGTTTCATTGATGTGTGATGTGTAGTTCTAAAGTTATACACAAATCTGGAGTTGATAAAAAAGTGCCACGCCCCTTATCCTACGCCCATAAAATTTTACCAGTGGGACGACACATCCAAGAGGCGACTGCATACGAAATTTCAATGCTGCACGACCTTTAGTTCCAAAGCTAATCGAGATAAAAAATTTTGTTTGGTAATACCCAAATGTGAAGTTGATTGAAAAGTGCCACGCCCCTGTCCTACGCCCATAAAATTTTACCAGTGGGACGACACATCCAAGAGGCGACTGCATACGAAATTTCAATGCTGCACGACCTTTAGTTCCAAGGCTAATCGAGATCAAAAATATTGTTTGTATGGGGGGTGCCACGCTCCCTTATCCAGTGCCCGTCTTATTTTCTCAGTAGAAGGATATGGATATGTAGTAAGTTCTTACCGAGTTTCATTGATGTGTGATGTGTAGTTCTAAAGTTATACACAAATCTGGAGTTGATAAAGAAAGGGCCATGCCCCTTATCCTACGCTCATAAAATTTTACCAGTGGGACGACACATCCAAGAGGCGACTGCATACGAAATTTCAATGCTGCACGACCTTTAGTTCCAAGGCTAATCGAGATCAAAAATATTGTTTGTATGGGGGGTGCCACGCCCCCTTATCCAGTGCCCCCTTATTTTTTCATTAGAAGGATATGGATATGTAGTAAGTTCCTACCGAGTTTCATTGATGTGTGATGTGTAGTTCTAAAGTTATACACAAATCTGGAGTTGATAAAAAAGTGCCACGCCCCTTATCCTACGCCCATACAATTTTACCAGTGGGACGACACATCCAAGAGGCGACTGCATACGAAATTTCAATGCTGCACGACCTTTAGTTCCAAAGCTATTCGATGTAAACAATTTGGTTTGTATGGGCGGTGCCACGCCCTCTTGATGTATCAAAATTTTTTATAGCCTATAACCATCCTTGGAACATCTATAGTCTATGTGCCAAATTTGGTTATGATCGATCAAGCGGTTTGGAACGCAACTCCGAACATACATACATACATACATACATACATACATACATACATTTTTTTATTTTTATATATATAGATGACCCCCTCAAAAAAAATTTGTTGTTGTTTATATCGAGTGGGGTATCATTAGAAAGGGCTACGTCCATGTATTCCAAATATATTTTTTTTAAATTATTATGTAAACGGGTTAGAAAGATATAGTTAAAAAAACGGACCTGTCCCCACATGATCCAACACGCTCAGGACATTTCTCAAGCTAAAATTTTGATAAAATCGGAGTTACTAGGTATTTTATCACGCATTACCGTAAGGGTGCAGCTTTTTTCGATTTTTTTTATTTTTTTATTTTTTTTTTATTTGATCCCCCTCAGAAAAAAATTGTTGTTGTTTATATCGAGTGGGGTATCATTAGAAAGGGCTACGTCCATGGATTCCAAAGATATTTTTTTTATAATTTTCTGTGAAGTGGTTTCGAAGATATAGCACAAAATGTCGAAAAAATGACCATACCCCCCTGGCTTTCTACATTTCTTAAGCTAAAATTTTGATAAAATCGGAGTTAGTAGGTCTTTAGTCATAGATTACTGGAAAACTGCAGCTTTTTTCGATTTATTTGTTTTTCTATTTTTTTAAATTTTATTTAAGATTACCATAGTAAAAAATTTCCTTAGCGAAAAATTTTTGTTGTTTACATATTGTGGGGTGTCGTTAGAAAGGGCTACGTCCGTGGATTCCTAAAATGTTTTTTTCATATTTTTAGGTGATTTGATTTCGAAGATGTAGGCCAAAATGTCGAAAATTGTGTGGCCAGACGGGCAAAGAGAAACTAATTTCGAACGCTAAAAAGGGTATTTCTGGTACGGAACCCTCAGTGAGCGAGCCCGACTCGCACTTGACTGCTTTTTTCTACCTAAACATACTTGTTTACCAACACTTTTGTAGCGGTTCTTTTAATGAATGGAAAAGGTAAACAATTGATGATAAAGTAGGGTGCAGGGTAAATGCAGACAAATTTTGGGCCGAGCATTCAGGAAGAAGGGGGAAAAGGGCGCAAGGCGAAAGTATGGGTGGGAGAGAAACAGATGCATTCAACTTATATTCATTTAAAACAAAGGTAGGACTATTACCGTTTAATGCAGAATTCTTTTAACAATAATTTTAGAAATGTTACAAATATTTTTTTGTACTACATATTAGCGTAAGCCAGAAGTCATGCAACAGTTTTTTTCAGGCTTATGTTTTTGAGTCGTATGAAATTATTGGTGGGTTATAGCTGGCAGTTTGGTCAAATATGAAAAATCCACCCAGTTGTGATAATTATTTTACTAAGTCCCACCGCTCTCACATTACTTAACTGATATTTCCAGTACTCTATGGTCTGTGATCGTGCCATGCTGGGACCGCTCATCAATAGTCTATACTTTGTAGGCGTTACCTTAGGTTCGCTGGTATGCAGCAGCCTATGCGATGTGTATGGTCGCCAGAAGCTGGTTATCATCTGTTTGTTTGGACAAGCATTGATGGCCATTGGCCAATACTACTCACCGACACTTATCGCCTTCATTGTGTTCCGTTTGCTGCAAGGGTTTTTCATACAAGGGCTGCAGACCTGCTCCTACACGCTGGCCATGGAGTATTGTCCGGCACGTTATCGCACCATTGCCGCCACTTATTGGGAGTCCAACTGGGCTGTTGGTCTGGGGCTGCTTGGCTTGGCGGCTTACTTCATACGTGATTGGCGTTTACTTACGCTGGCACTCACACTACCAACGCTGTTAAGTGTGACCTACGTGTGGTGCGTATTTCTAGTCATAGTGACATGCTATTATCAAAGCTGTGATTCAATTCATAAACTGAAAATCAATTCATGATCATTCATGTTATTACCTAGAAATTGATTTGAATAACTAAATTTTCTTTAACTCCAAATTAAATATTTTTTCAACAGTAGGTCAAAAATTAATCCATTGAATTTGTTATTGTAGATATGTATGTACAATTCTAAGTATTTCAAATGTCCCTGAGTGAACTAATGATTCTCAGTTCTGATATATCTATATACATATGTAAATTTGTATATGGCTGTATGTAGATATATACATATGTATATGTATTTTCCACTTCACTATGCATATCATACAGGATATTCCCCGAATCTATAGTTTGGCTAATGGCAAAAGGGCGGCGTCAGGAGGCCTTCCGATTGCTACTGAAAATAGCCAAGTTTAATGGGCAAACGGACATAGTGAACGACTGCAATGACATAGGCTTTGCCTCAACTGCGCAAACAGGCACCCTACTGAAACAGCAGCAACAAGAGGAGCAACTGCTGCCAACGCCCAACGACAAAAACACAAAGCCGGAAGCACTCAGTTTCTCGATCGTTATGCGAAATACTGTGTTGCGCAAGCATTTGCTGTCCATGATATGGATTTGGTAAGTTCCTCCTGCAGCACAATGTAACAACCGATTTTCGAATGGCGTGTGGGCGAACCACTTTTGTCATTTGCAGGTTTAGTGTCACGCTTTCCTACTACGGCATACTTTACTACCTGCCCAACTTGGCCGGGCAGCGACACTTGAACTTCGAAATTGGCGCGCTCATTGAGCTCCTAGCTTACATACTAGCATATTTCGTGCTATCCCGCTTCGGACGTCGTCTGCCCATGGCCATCTATCAATATAGTAATGGTATGCTAATATTGACTATCGCTGTGCTGGCGATGTTACCAGCGGGCAGCTATAACTATAGTAAGTTGCACCATCGCAATCCATTTGCTTCTCTGCTATGTTGTTGTTATTTTTTTTATACAGTCTGGTTGATCGTTATCACCTTGTTGGCCAAAGGCTTAGCCGTATCCAGTTTCTGTGGCATGTTCATTTACTGCAGCGAACTACTACCGACCGTGTGTCGTGGACTCGGCCTAGGCTTGTGCGGCTGCGCTGCTCGCTTTGGTTCATTGTTAGCGCCACAACTGATGGCTTTGGTAAGTATTGACTAATAGCTTCTCAATTTACTTGCAAATTAAACCTTGCTAATATGCAGTATTTTGCTTGTATGTAGGTTACAATACTGCCCCAGTTCATACCGCTGGGCATCATGTCTGTGTTATTGATCCTAGCTGCGACGGTTACGTTATTCCTGCCAGAAACTCTAACGACAATATTGCCAAATACAATTTACGAGGCTGACGCTTTATGGGGGCAGTAGACAGATAAACTGCAATGCATCCGCCTAATTAAATGTATTTAAGCAATGAACATAATGGGAAAAAATGAACAGATACATAAACTATGCTGCTTGAAAATAAAAAAAATTATAGTAGTGAGCGATATTAGCATGTCATCTGCAATCTTGATCAGCTCTACATGCTTTTCGATAAATTCATCAAATATTAATCCAATTAATTGCAAACAGACATATAGTTTTTCTAATAAATATTGTATTTTAGAATATTTGAACAATGCTATTTAAAACATTTTGCCTACAATAATAATGATTAAAATAAATTTAACAACGTTTGGTTTTTTTTGTTTTATAAAATTGCTGCCCCAAAAACAAATAATAACAAATTATTCCAAAAAATATACGTTTTACATAAGAACGTGCAATATGAACAAATATTTAGAAATGTTGATAAGAAATAGAACTATGAATCATATCTACCACAAACAATATTAAAATTATAAAAACTATTCGAATTATTTAAAAACTTCTTTTCAAATTCTTAAGAATTGGCTCTGAAGAGATATCTTTGGTTTCATTACATAAATAATTTAGTTTCTTATTTCAAAAGTATAAATTAATTAAATAACGTAAATATTATAACGTACTCAATGTGCTCATATTCATGAGCGAAATATACAATTAAATATATACGTACAAATGAGATGCTATTACGGTGTGCAACTAAGCTTCTGATGTGAATCGACCTCGCATCGCCAAGCGCCAAGCGATAGATCAAATTTTGAGATCTGCCTTAGTTGGCGCTCAATTCACAAACTGTATTAGCAACCATAATATTTGTAGTTGAATTTATTTGTTTTTATTTAATACATATTTATAATTAAGTTAAAAGTACTACACAGCAACAGCGCATTAAAAATTACTGTTCCATTCGAATTTTACAACATAATATTTTTTTTATATCTTTAACGGTTTCTGTATGTTGAATTCTCATGTTTTTAAAAACGTTACCTAATACCTATAATCTATATAAAAACATTTATCGGCTGGCTTACTTATATATGTAGATATATATTTATTGCTAGACTATCAGTCCATGACATACATATATATTTAAGCATATACACATGTATGCACACATGTATAAGGAAACAATTTAAATTTATAATATAAAAAAAATTAGGACTTCTTTCGACATAGGCAAGCAGGCAAGCATAACCATCACAGGATCGTTTTTGGGTAAACAAAAAAAATATTATATGAAGAATTTAGAATTTAGGTTTTCAGAAGAGGGTTTGTGTGTAAGCCGAGATTTTAATCTTATATATATATATTGTATACATTAGAATTCGCTTAGCTGCATTCAATAAAATTCCAGAAATTTTGGGCACAGGCGAAAAATGCACTTAACCGAATTCTTTAGCTGAAATTTGTATTAAAAAGCGAAAAATTAGAGGCTACTAAACTGAATCTGCAGGTAAGTGCGATGCAGTTAAGCGAATTCTACTGTATATCCTACAAGGATCTGTTGTTTGAGCTTTGGGGCATAAAAAATTATGATTGTGGGCGTCCAAATTTCAAGTCGTTTCTTTGTTTTTATACGAAATTTATTCCACTGAATTTGTTAAATTAAAGACGCCAACGAGAAATCTTCCTTTTCCTTTAAACTACGTATAAGTGTTATTTTTATATCAAAATGAAGAGGACATAAATGTATGAAAAGTAATATTACCGTTTCTTTTTAAATGTTTTATTTAGTTTCCGCCGTTTTAAGATCATTTCGTAAAGCGCCTCTAAACCTTCTTGTAAACCTTCACCCGTAATGGCACAAGCTGGTTGAATATACCAACCTTTATACTGCAGTGTATTTGATGTAGCGAGGGCGGCTGTTGTCACACTAGCGCCAGAAGTCCCACCATGCCATTTTTTACTTAGGGAGGATGTGCTATGTTGAGGCGGTAGTGTGTGCACAGCAAGAGTAGCGGTTGTTGCCGTTGGTGTTGTCGCTATAGAAGATGGTGTTGTTTTGGTTTCGAAAGTACCAAACGAACCAACGCCCAAAGTAGAAGCACCATCTGTATCATGTAAATGATGTTGTTCCATGATTAATGTGTTGGTGCTGCTGCTGCTGGAGTATAATTTTTTTGTTTTATGTTGCATGCATACATCCTTCGTAATGCTACTACTACTACTAACGCTGACACCATAGCCACCGAATGATCTGCTATGCTGAGTGGCTAGTTCTTGGCTACGTGCACCGGTAAAAGTTACACTTGAATCACTGACGTGTTGTTGCTGCTCTACTGTACCACTACAGAAATTTGGTTTGCCACTGCCAGCATTACATCCTACAATATTTCCTGTTGATGCCGAGGAGCTATTCTGCATGCTGACGCTGCCGATATTCAATGCAGGGTATTGCAATTCATTCAAACCTAATAATTTTTCTAATTCTTTTGGATCACGTGCTCCGGGTAGATCCTGTTTATTTGCCAATATCAAAACAGGCACTCCCTAAAAAACAAACAAAAACAGAAAATTTTAATTATTTACAGCAAGGAGAATATTTCAAACTTAGCGCACCTGATTATCCGGGCACTTTGCTGTGCGCATAAGCTCCATCTTAGCTTCCTCCATGCGTTCCACATCAACGGAATCCACCACAAATAGTATACCGTCAGTGCAACTAATAATTTTATATGCACAATAATGATTTAAACTATGCATAAGCATATATATTTAAACATACCGTGTATAGCTGCGCCAAAGCGGGCGTAGCTTCTCTTGACCACCAACATCCCAGACCAAAAACTGTATGCCTTTTGCTTTGCCAACGGTGCCCTGGACCTGAGCATTGATAATGTGCATTTAAAAAAAACTTCAAGCAATGTTTACAGTTAGTACAAATCACACTTTTTCACAGTTGAATCCAATTGTTGGTACCGTATTCAAATACTGATCAAATTTAAGCCTGTATAAAGCCGTAGTCTTTCCAGCAGAATCCAAACCCAGCATCACAACATGCAGAGTGCCCTATTTGCAAAGAGCCATGGAATTGTTGTTAAAAAACAATTTAATGGTACGCACCTGTGTTGGAAGTGCATCCAAAAAGTTACCTCCGCTTTTCCCCATTGTGGACCCCATATTAAAATTTTTATTTACGAAAATTTAAATATTTAAATTAAAGTTATTTGTGTAATTATTTTATAAACTAAAGGCTATGGTATAGCAAAAGCACAGACAGCGTGGTTGTGGTCATTGTCTTCTGTTTATAAGCAAAAATTTTTTGTACACCAAAATATTACATTTTCATTTCTATTATTTGTTGTGCTTGCTGTGCGTTGTTTCGGCGTCTCACTCTGCGGCAGATACTTCAGATGTTCCACGACTGTTTTACTTGAAAACGATTTTGGCGTAAGGCCGAAATGTATTTCAATGCTATATTGCTGCTACCACTTAACAAAACAGCACAAGATTTTTTTTAGGCTTTTTTGCTCATTTGTGACCAATTACTTGAAATTAAACCGCGGAAGATGATCGAACGAGCCAGACAGCGAACGAACGACCACGACCGCGTCAGCTGTGTGTGTATTAGAGATGTCAAAAAAGCAACGATTCGTTGTTACTAGAGTGCTCGCTCAAAAGTCAGGAATTTACAAGTTTGTATGTGTATGCTCTCTCCGTCAGTGCGTTGTCACTGATTGTTTTGAATTGCAACGCTTCGGAGTTTTTCTCCCAAAAACCGGGCACATAGAATTTGTTCATTTCGTTGGAATTGTTCCTAGAGTCCGACCGAACCCGAAATTTTGGCCGAGACCGATACCGAAGATCGGCCTTTCTTTTAATATTCGGCCGAGACCGAACGTTTCGAATATACTTACATATGTATAATAAAAAGAATTTAAATTTATAAAAAATTCATAAATTTGTAAAAGAAAATAAATTTTATTATAAAAAACATTTCATTTGAGGTATAAATACCTACATTAAACATCTCATTTATTAAAAATTAATAAAAAGTATTATTAACAAATTAAAATTTTGTTTAAACCTATACAATTTTTTCTCAACTCTTCGGCTAAATACTCTGCCTTTTAGTAGCCGAAACTGAGAACGAATGATTTGGCCGAAGTGTTCCGTAACCGGTCGGGCTCTCTTGTTGCGCTTTGAGCAGTAGGCATGGGTAATGGCGCAATTTTGGGTGCGCTGATACACTGAAGCTAGCGCAGTGAAGTGTATCAGCGCAATGCGTTAACTCAATTGCGCCATGATACCCAAAATGATACAGCGGCTAGGCGTGGGTAATAGCGCAAATTTTTGTGCTCTGATACACTGAAGCCAGCGCAAGTGTATCAGTACGTGTTTGTAGTGTTGTGCATAAGTGTTTTTACAATTGAATTGTTTAATAAAAAGATTGTTTATACATACATATATTCAAATTATGGCCCGGTTTGTTATATTATTTTGCTTGGGAATGTAATGAAGACCTAAATATGTTTGTAGAACATAATTAACATACATAATATTGCAAAAAAACTTGGTTCATTTGCGCATTGAGTTACAAATTCGTCAATAGGGGATTTAGACGATCCTACATGTCTTCCAACATGGCTTGACGGCGGGAATAACTGTACACTTGCCGCTGCGTATACACGGTCCCACATGTCGTACAACATCACTTTCTTCAAGTTGGCAAGCGAGACGCACGCATACAGCCAAAGCCTTTTTACCGACGGCAAACGAGACTTTAGAAAAAGAATGGGGGTTCTCAGCCCTCGTCGATAGCATTCGACTCAATTAGTTTTTTTTAAAGCGCTACGTACACTTTATTTTGTGCGTTTCTATTTTTATGAGCTCTGCCATTAATTTTCCAAGTTTCAGGAAAATTATTTAATTTATCTCATATTTTGTTCATAGCATTCATTTTCATAGTGATGCAAAATGGAATGCTATAGCATTAAAGCCATTTTTATTCATTTAATTTTATACATCCTTAAGTTTTTCTAATTAACGTATATTTCAAAGTAAGAACCAACTGCAGGCTGCAGCTCAATGAAATTCTTAGGGCGGTGTTACGCAGAGGATCAAAAAAGTCATGACCAATGTATTTTTATGCTCTTTCCTCTCATGATTTCACTATTTGCCCAAACTATGTTACGTAGACGGTCTTGTGATCTCTTACTTTCTTGATACTATTTCTGCGAGACTTTTTTTGCATCTGTTATTTTTGCTTGAACATTTTATTTCTGCAATAAAAATTTGGAAAATGGATAACTCTTTATTGGATACTCAATATTTTATTTTTCACATCAGCAATAGTTAGGGCAATCACGTTATCTTCCAATGAACTCAAAATTACGTTGAATGCCTTTTCCCTCTTATCCCTGTCCTGATATGTGGCATTTTTGATGTTCCAAATGCACTCGTGTTGATGGAGCAGGGATATCAACTGCTCTGTGTTTCCTCGCGTCCATTGTATCGACATTGCAATCTAATCAATATAGCATGTATGTAAATTCAATAATCGGGGTTATTAGTGAAAAATATACTTACATTTCTTCTGAAATTAATACACGCACACAGGACAAAAAGCAATCAGAATGAAAAAGCAACGTAAATAAACTAAATTCCAGCCAGTGCTGCTAGTAAGCATTTTATTTCACCATATCATACACTTTCTGTTGAATTGTACTATTATTTTACTACTAAAGGCCGAAAATTAGTGAAATTTTACAACGCAGCCCTGTTTTGATTTGGTGATTTGGCATCGACAGCCGAGTCTCTCATGATCCCAAATGGTCAAATTACGCTCTTTCGGTTTCGCTCTCATTTTTCCATTTTACATGGGAAACAACAACAATACGTGACCGTGACCAGACCGTCTACGTAACACCGCCCTTACTGTCCGTGATCATGTTAACAGCACGGACAATTTCTCAAAGTGCCAAAATACACTAGGCTTGACCAACATGTGTTTACACAGGTTGGATGGTTTGACAAGCGAGCAGAAATATCAAAAAAATTTTAAAACCATCCCACATGTGTGACAAGCGGTTGTTTCTTGCGTATACACGATCCAACATCGCGGCTTGTCCTACATGTTGGACGACATGTAGGACCGTCTAAACCCCGCTAATGCAACACCAGAGTCTATATTTAGTCTCTGCCAACACTGCGCTGAATTCAGGCCGGCGTGTTTGTTGTTGGTTTTCGACAACAATCCCTTTGTTAGCACAATAACGCAGCGCTGCGCTACCCACAGATTACTACCAGATATCCGACTCTCGCACTAGCGCTAAATAATCACCACTACATTCACAAAAATAAGATAGAGTTTATCCATATTTATTTTGTTGCTTTTGTCGCGTGGGAACCGAGTACTCGAAGGCGTCAGTCGATAGCCGTGTCGTGCAATTTATTTGTATCCCCATAAAATGCCGATCAGCTGTAAAGTAGGTGCAGTCAGCTGTAAAGTAAGCGCTATCCGCTGTGTCGAATTCCAAACCCACTGCGAACAAATTTTTGAGGTTTGACAGTTGTTGGTCCGAAATGTAAACAAAGGAATTTTTGTGAATGCAACTCTGTAAGGAATTACAAAAACAAAATACATTGCGAATCACACGTACGCTATCAGTGGGAGGGAGGTTTAAAAAAAAATGGAAATTTTTGGACGGACAGTTGGATATCTGGTAGTAATCTGTGGCGCTACCCATCTCTAGGCGCTGGCAACACTGCGGTGAATGTATCAACTGAATTTGCGCTGAGTTATTGCGCTACTGCGCCACAGTGTTGCCAAAAGGTGTATCAGCGCAGTTATTGCGCTACTGCGCCACAGTGTTGCCAAATGGTGTATCAGCGCAATGGCGCATTTCAGTGCGCTAGCGCAATAACATAACGCAGCGCTGGGCACGATTACGATATCTCGGGCCCCTTAATTTGACCGTTGGATAATGGTATATGGACGAAAAGAAAACGAAAAACAAGAATAACTTTTCTCGATTAGAGCCTTAGTTTCGGAGTTACGACGCTTTGAAGTCACCACGTGGAGGTTGTCTGCATCGGTATTCCTTGGCCCTGAAAAGGGCCGTTTTGTGTGTGTGTGAGAGTGTGTGTCTGATAGCAGAGATTAGGAACTGTGGGGCGTCACTCCCACATTTGTACGACTCAAAACCCTCTCCGCTGTGTGTGTGTTTGTTTGTTTATTTGTATGTGTGTGTGTGTGTGGTTCCGCTACTCCTGTTCATCGTCGCTATCCGACACGTCGTCGATCACCTCGTCAACCGTCATTTCACGAAGACGTTTCGGCGCCGTTATCCCCGCTGTTCATCAGTCACTCACTGCTTGCGACTGTGAAACACACCCAATGTGATGACCCACAACACCACTGCTGAAATTTCAAAATTTGGAAGCAAAAAAAGCTTAATAGTTGCACATATCGTTTCAAATACTG
Organism: Neria commutata; assembly: GCA_963457695.1. Lineage (NCBI taxonomy): Eukaryota > Metazoa > Arthropoda > Insecta > Diptera > Micropezidae > Neria > Neria commutata. The sequence continues at coordinate 2,147,674 of OY735250.1, forward strand.
TGATTTAACTTTAAGTCATTTCCTCAAACTTATTCAAATGTAGTATTTGGCTTTTAATCGAAAAAAGCAAAACGCATTTATCCGAGAAATAATGCAACATGAATTCACTCTATGGTTTTAGCTTTTTCTTCAAAAAGTTTGGCAGCACTGCACAACACCAAAGAAACAGTGTTATATATGGGGTAGCGTGTGTGTAATAGAAGAAGCAGAGCATTAGAGCAAAAGAATAAAAATTAGCAGAGAAACAAGAAGTAGAAGAAGAGTTCGTGTGTTCCTTCAATTTGTTTGTTTCAAATTTTTAATGCATTTCACTGCGCCTTTCTTCATTTAATTTTTCGTTGCTTCTTTCTTGTTTATTTATTTTGTTTTTTTTCTTACATCTCAAGTGGAAATATTGAAATTTGATAACGAAATTCATGGAATTGTTATATACGGTTACACACAAAATAATGGTAATTATGGATGAAACGCCGAACCTCTAAATAAGTTCGCATACATCCCCCGCGCCCCATATCGAGTGATTGGTGATGTCCTGAACGAGCAGCTTGCGTATACCGCTGGCATTTGGCTAATGGGTAACAGCGCGGCGGTGTGTGGCGAATGCGTTTTGTTTGATATAATGTCGTCATGACGCAAGAACAGTTACAGGAGCAACAGAAGCTACACAGTTCGTTGCCTGAAATGGCGGAATTGTGCGGCTACTCCAGCTTGTCTAAAGTTAAACTATAAAGCTGATATTTTCGCAACGAGCGAGTTGTACAACTTTTTTTTGATAGCGTTACAATGATGTGCTGACAAGTCTCTCTCTAAAATTGTTGAACTTTCAGCATAGCACTACAACCTGGAACCAAAGATAAACAAATACAAAACTATTGTTGGAGAAGCTGCCAACACTAAATCCTCCAAAACTTTTGTTTGCAACGACTCAGGAATTTACTTAATGTTTACAATTAACTACTACACTAACAACTACAGCAGCAAATATATTGATAAAAAATTCGGAGGAATAAAAGCAAAATTATCTCAGGGCATATTGAAAAACAACAAAGAGTAAGTAAGTTTACCGCGTTATGTCCAAAACAGCAGATATGGTATGTGCCGATGTTATTAGTGGTGGCGGCGTTAGTGATATAGTGACCGATACCGCTGACAATGTGGCGGCGGCGCATGCTCTACACACGTACCCTCATATCAATAGCATATCATTGGCACAATATGGCATACTAGTCAGCAGACAAAATACACAGCAACATGCCGTGACATCATGTCAAAGTAGCGCTATCGATGATGCTGATGTTAATAGCGGCGTAAACAGTAGCTGTTTACAAACAACGACATTGGCAGCCTTGCCTCAGGGATTGACGACTATGTCAACACAGCTAGATGAACGTGAGTGTATTCATATATCCTGCAATGCTATTCATTTCACATACGATCGCCATTGATCCGAGTACGTACTCAATTTCCAACGTGATCGATTTAAATTGCGATCGGAAGTGAAATGTGGAGCATAACATGCGAGTATAATATATAAATTTCGTTTTAGCACCAATTTGTTTTTCCTACAGCTTTTGTATCCGAGGAAATCGTGCTTAGTTCAGCAAGCAAGGAGCAGCATGACAGGTTGGTACACGCATACCAATCTGCCGTGCATGCCTCGGCATCAGCGGATTCATTTGCTGGCAATGACAATTTGTTTATAACTAATCCCGGCTCTACTACAACAGCGCACAATCAACTTACTGCACCTACAGTGCATAACAAGTACGAAAACTTTTAAGCGGTTAATTAACAATGCATCGTTATATTTATTACTTTTTTTCTTTTAAAAGAAAACGAAAAACTGCAGCTAAAAGATTGTCGCAAAGAGCATCATCTCCAGTTGCTGCGCGAAATTTTACACTACACAATGATTGCAATACCAACAAAACGGTCAAAAATCTAGGCGCATTGTGTGCAACACAACACAAATATGTACAGCAACAACAGCGCTTTCAAAGACTAGCACCGTTTACAACTGCACAATCACAGCCTGGACTGCAACCGCCGCAATTGCATCGTGATATACTATTAGAGGATACCACAAAGCCACGGCGCTGGGAACAAAAGCAAGTTCAAATTAAAACAATGGAGGGTGAATTCAGCGTTACTATGTGGGCTTCTGGCACCTCTGACGATGAAGAGGACACTGACAATATGTCTCATGCAGGAGCGGACATGGCTGAATACGGAGATTACATGTCGACGGCTGACGCTCCTACAGTTGCCAACAATTCGGCGCTGCAACTGATGGGCGAAGATAGCAATGGCGCTGCAACGTCAATACAAGATATCACTTTTCCACAGCAGCAACAGCTATTACTGCTGCAGCAGCAGCAATTATTATTACAGGATCACCAGCTTGGTGTTGGGTCTGCCGTAAATATTGCAATGCCCGGTCTTGATTTGTCCGATCCTAAACAATTATCTGAATTCACGCGCAACAGCGGCAGTTTAGGGTACAAATTCAAGGTGAACAACAAAAAGACTGTTCAGCTGAACCAGCAGCACCACAATAATTGCAGCAGCAATAGCAGTAGCAGCGATGCATCTGTGATGTTACCAGTTGCTACGGCGGGCGTTGAAGACAGCAGCAATGCTGCCTTATTGCATGCAGTCAATGTTCCACAGATGCATACTGCTACAGCTACACCGCCCAACAACACAATGCTTTCAGCAGCAGCATTGCACGAAGGACTCAATGTCACACAAATGCCAGTTGGCATTGTGCTGCAAGAGCCTGCTATCTCCACGTCGCCACCGCCAGTAAATTTTAATCAGCAGCAACATACGCATAATGCAGAAGCTGGGGTCAGTAGCGGCGACAAGAGAATTGCTTGTCCGCACAAGGGCTGTAACAAGTTGTTTCGTGATAATTCGGCCATGCGCAAGCATTTACATACTCATGGTCCACGTGTCCACGTGTGTGCTGAATGCGGCAAGGCCTTTGTGGAAAGCTCAAAGCTAAAGCGACACCAATTAGTGCATACGGGCGAAAAGCCTTTTCAATGCACTTTTGAGGGATGCGGCAAACGGTTTTCGCTAGACTTTAATCTAAGGTATGGCAGAAGAATGTGCCTATATCTTTTTTTAAAGATGTCACTTATTTTTGTGTACTCTTTGCAGAACGCATGTGCGTATACATACTGGCGACAGGCCTTACGTATGCCCGTTTGATGGATGCAATAAAAAATTCGCGCAGTCCACAAACTTGAAATCGCATATTTTAACACACGCCAAAGCAAAGTAAGTATTTCGTATGTACTTTGCATAACTTCTGTGCTCTTTACTCTTACTTACTTATTGCTGTAGAGCAATGCTCTTTTCTGTGATATATATGTATGTATACCTTATATTCATTTATGTTTTTTATGTTATAGGCGCAATTCAATTGGTGGTAATAGCCGTAACAATAGCAATAGCAATGACTCCAATAGTCCAGTAGATCAACAACATTTGGCAACATCTTCGCAAAACTATATCAAAGTAGAGATGCACGAAATGGATTCGAACTCTTCATATATTGTCTATACGGATTAGCAAGTATTGAAAGTTTGTCTGCTGGGATATATTTAAACAATGGATATGGTACACTGAGTGCTGTGTACTCTATGGTCGAATTGTATATAGTTTTGCAATAAAAAACACGAACGATGTATTTCGATCAAATTCAATGTATTTCGGTTAATTCGTAGGCCCAACCAATTCTTTGTCCACTATATATAAGAGCCTTTTTGGTCACATTGTTGGCATGTCAACATGATCTCACAAGGCAAAATTTTACTACTATAAAAATTTTGCTAATTTTACTATTTTCTAGAATTATAATTATTAATGATTTGTAGTGCCTGCAGCGCCATATATGCTTTTCGTTTCGACGAGCTTTGTTTCAAATTCTGCAAATCACTTAGGATTTTCTTTAATTATTTGTATATATATATATATATATATATATATATATATATATATATAAATCATAAAAACAGCTAACGGCATAAATCAACTAAACAGCTATGATGTTAGCTGTTTAGCTGTTAGTATATATATATATATGTATATGTTATATATATGCATCTATATGATGTTAGCTGTTTAGTTGATTTATGCCCTGTATTAAATTTATATTGAGTTCTAATGATAATTTTACTACAACAAATTTAAATCATATGCTGTGTAAAAAATGGTTATTATAATAGGATAGTTATTAGTTTAATGGTGGCTTTAGTCTTAAGCCAATCTGGAGTGCATATCGTTAACTTAGTTTACAAAGCTGCTAAATGAAATGTTTGTTACTTTACAGCACAAAAACGTATTAAAAATGAAAACACACGGTTTCTAAAAGTTAATTATAATTGATGGTAAATAGGTTTTTCATATCTCTCGTAGCACAGTACATTTTTCAAGAGCGTTTGTATTTAATGTTAAATCCATCAGAATCAAAAAATCTTAATTTTGAAATAAACGATTTGTAAAGCCTCTTGCATTAAGCTTACGATATGCAACTTCATGTTTTAATAAATTTACATATACCTAAGTAGTATATTTAGGTTCAATCATACGAATGTGTGTGTAAAAAGTTACATCGCCGTATTTAATTTGTGCTGAACCTCACAATTTGTAAAGAAAAATTTATTATTTTTTTTGCTATTTTGGCAATGTTTGCTAATTAAACCTCTAAAAGTACCAAAAGTACCTTCAAATAAATTTCTACGAGAGCGCATAGATTAAACAAAGCAATTACATATACATATGTACATACACAAAAATATAAAAACGTAGAGAAGCATCACAAGCGCTATATTTTTGAAAGATTTTATCGAAGAAATATATATGGGAAAATATTTACATAAATGTGTACATATGAACGCTAATAATTTAGGTTTTTTTAGACAGGAAGCTGTTTTTACAGCATATTTGTATTTAATTTCATACAAACAAATCGTATCATAATTGATTTGAATGCGTGGGAATGCAAAAGTGCGAAAAGCAAACGATAACTAAAAAAGCGTATTAAGAAGCCAGCATATGTAATAAGCAACATTTGATTGAAGGAAATGTAAGATTATTTTTTTGTTAAACAAATAGGCGCACTTTGTAATAGTATGCGTACTAATAGGGTGAATATATAAATTGTAAGTACGTTTTAATTAGACACTAAAGAGAGTAAAAACATTCAATATAGTTACACTATAAGGTAAAATAAGAAAATGTATTTTACTTACATATATTTTTTGATTACATGCTACGAAAATAAACTTTCATAATGGAGCATATATTTATAAGAGAATTAAAAACAAAAATGAGAAAATGATTTGTTTGCAACATATGTTTTTTATATTAAAAAACAGAACACACAAAAGAAGCTCATACATTTTTATTGAGAAAAACTGCGAAAAATTAAGAAAAGGTGAATATTATAACCTTTTTAACAAAAACAGCAAAGATACTAAATAGCGTAATTCGAGCTAATAATTTCATTTAATAAAATTTTATTAATCTTTTATCTTTTAAATATATATATATATTTATATTAAGTACATACATACATATATACAAAATGTTTTGCAAATATAACAAGCATAGTTTTTGTTTCATCTTTAAACAAAATTGGCTACGCTCTTTTAAATCGAACAGTCTGTATAGCTTGTTTGGGTGTTGATTGTTCGTATGGTAGCAAAGCAGAAAATAGTTCAGCCGACGGCGACATTGCCAGCGAGAAAGAGAGCTACGTAGCCTATGTATTATGTTCATCTAATTGATCAGATATAAGTGCTGCTAATTTGTGTGGCCGTCTCCATGTTTTAACTCCTGTGCGAACGCGAAATGCGTCAAGTTCGGCTGGTGCTAGCTCTTGTTGTATTCCATTAATTGCGTGCTGGTTGTGGTCATAATTACTTCCTAAAATTGTCTGAAAGAAGTTTCATGCAACAATGGATGCAACACAGAAAAAAGAGTAGTAGTTGCGCACAGAAACAGAGACCAAGCACAGAAAAACAACAACAGCCTAGTGTTATCTTAGCTCTCTTACCTGCGTTAGATACAAGCTGAAAAGTACCGTTGCCATAATTGCCCCCGCCACCGCCTGCCCAAGTTTTGTTCAAGCTGTCGTTGTTGTTGTTATTGGCACTGTTGGCGCCTAACCAAGATGAGAGCACACGATTTGTATCCTCCTCTGCTGCTAAACGTCTGCCGATGTTGCCAGCAGCACCCAATGCGTGTTCTCGAAGGACCGAATTAATATGTCCACGTTGAAAATATTGCTCGGAGTAAATTTTTTCTTGCTGAAAATTTTTCGGTTTTGGTTGCTGCAGCAAAAGATGTCGCCGAGAGGCATACTCTAGACAAGAAAGAGTTTAGAAAATGCAAAATTAGTAAATGGAGAAACGCATAGCAGAGTCCGATTGCGTGGTAAAGAGACAGAGAGAGAGAGAGCCCCAGCGTACTTCTGCTTCTGTTTACAAATATAGGAATGCTCAATGAAAACTCGATTTAAAACTTGTAAAATTTATTTAGACTATTATACAAGTTTATGTTTATTCGGCAGCTTGAATGTTAGAAAGAATAGTTTTTATTCGGACTGACTTGCCAAAGAGAAATGACAATACTTAGTTGTCTATTTCTGTTCTGAAACAAAGCAATTTTAAGTGTACAACAACAAAGAATTAGAATTATTGCTCACATGGGCAGGTCATATAGCTATTTCGGTTTTTGCCAGAAAACCTCATCAGTGACTTTTTAATGTGAATTCTAATAATTTCTAAACGACTAATTACTCGAAATAGAAGCATTAATGGAAAAGTCTGTGAAACGTAGGAGTTGAACCATGAACCTATGACGTAGTAAGCGAATGTGCTAACCATCACACCATCGGACTGGCCGACTCTGCGCTGACAAACATCACAGTTACCTGCTGTCTATATCAAACGCATAGTGTTTGTTGCTATTGTACACTGTCTAATGCAATTGTTTTTGCCTTACTTAACTGTGATGTTTGTCAGCGCAGAGTCGTCCAGTCCGATGGTGTGATGGTTAGCACATTCGTTTACTACGTCATAGGTTCATGGTTCAACTCCTACGTTTCACAGACTTTTCCATTAATGCTTCTATTTCGAGTAATTAGTCGTTTAGAAATTATTAGAATTCACATTAAAAAGTCACTGATGAGGTTTCCTGGCAAAAACCGAAATAGCTATATGACCTGCCCATGTGAGCAATAATTCTAATTCTTTGTTGTTGTACACTTAAAATTGCTTTGTTTCAGAACAGAAATAGACAACTAAGTATTGTCATTTCTCTTTGGCAAGTCAGTCCGAATAAAAACTATTCTTTCATTTATTTAGACTTTTACTGGAAAAGTATTTGTTGAAGAGAAATCTTGTAAAATGGAGCCCTGCAGCCAGAGAACGTAATGGCAGAGACAATATAATAGAGGGATAATGCAATCTTGTTCTTCTTCACTGTTTCGCTAAATTTCAACGGATATTCGATGCTCGAACGACAAAACTTCAAAACCTACAATCCACGAAATCCAACCGAGCAACCGTCAGATTCGTCAGTATCGCTGCTGATGTCGAGCAGAACAGACCGAAGTGCGGATGTTCTGCTTGTTCTCATTTATGTTCCACCACGTGGAAAAACTGGTTTTGGGAAATTGCAATGGTGTGTGTGTGCTGTGAAATTAGCCTAGCATTTCTTAATTCTTTGCCGTCTTGTCGAATTTTCGTTTTGCCGACCGCAAATTGACAATTTGCTATTTGGCAAATAATATGTTTGCTTGCCTTTAAATTTTATCAAATTTATTTAAGCGCAGTGCATTTTTAAAATATTGTGCTTTATTTACCAATTTTTCATTAATTTAATTTGAACTGATATACATATGTAGTTTGATAAAGCATTTATTCCAGAGTTTGCAGATACTTTTCGTTAAATATTTTTTAAGATCATATTTTTTTAAAGATCACATTAAATATACACTAATTAATCACATTAATCCAATATATATCCCTTTCAACCCTTATTTCTGTCCTTAAGCAGCATGCCCGACGGCAGCATTATTTGAGCTGCGCGCCCGTTTGTTTACATTTTTTATACACACTTGCCTGAGATGCTGTTTTGATTTGTGTGCGTGCGTATTTTTCGCCTTTTTGAACGCATTCTACCTACATAATAAGTATTTTCTATGTCGCGACCACTGCGGACGGCTAGGCTTGCAGGTGTTTGTGCGCGGTTGTCTATGATAGGAGGTCGCTTGCAGATTTTGTAATAAAGAAACGTCATCATGTTGTGGGAGAAACTGGCCTTTGTGATCTTTAAGAAATCGTTTACAAAATAAATAAATTCGAAATTGAGGGAGGCTTTTATGAAAGAACGTACTTTTTAAATTTTCAACCGATTTAGCAATTTTAAATCAAAGCAAAAACTGTGATGGCATTGTTTACAAGATCACTTGCTCACTCGCTCATTAAAACAACGGTCGCAATATTTTTCAACAAATTTATTTGGGATAAATATTTCGGATTAAATTATCAATTATAAATTAACTATTTTGTGTATTTATGATCAAATCGATGAGACATTCTATGCTCTTACCGAAATACGGGCAACTGAACATGTATAAGCATTGTGATATTGAAAAATTACATTGAACAATTTTTGCTTTTGATTTTAATTTGATATTACATGACCAGCCCTAAAAATAAAAAAAGAAATGCAATTGCATCACACTGAATTTTCAGTTTTTACCAGCCTCATCGATTTCTTAAAGATCACAAAGGCCAGTTTCTCCCACAACATGATGACGTTTCTTTATTACAAAATCTGCAAGCGACCTCCTATCATAGACAACCGCGCACAAACACCTGCAAGCCTAGCCGTCCGCAGTGGTCGCGACATAGAAAATACTTATTATGTAGGTAGAATGCGTTCAAAAAGGCGAAAAATACGCACGCACACAAATCAAAACAGCATCTCAGGCAAGTGTGTATAAAAAATGTAAACAAACGGGCGCGCAGCTCAAATAATGCTGCCGTCGGGCATGCTGCTTAAGGACAGAAATAAGGGTTGAAAGGGATATATATTGGATTAATGTGATTAATTAGTGTATATTTAATGTGATCTTTAAAAAAATATGATCTTAAAAAATATTTAACGAAAAGTATCTGCAAACTCTGGAATAAATGCTTTATCAAAATACATATGTATATCAGTTCAAATTAAATTAATGAAAAATTGGTAAATAAAGCACAATATTTTAAAAATGCACTGCGCTTAAATAAATTTGATAAAATTTAAAGGCAAGCAAACATATTATTTGCCAAATAGCAAATTGTCAATTTGCGGTCGGCAAAACGAAAATTCGACAAGACGGCAAAGAATTAAAAAATGCTAGGCTAATTTCACAGCACACATACACCATTGCAATTTCCCAAAACCAGTTTTCCCACGTGGTGGAACATAAATGAGAACAAGCAGAACATCCGCACTTCGCTCTGTTCTGCTCGACATCAGCAGCGATACTGACGAATCTGACGGCTGTTCGGTTGGATTTCGTGGATTGTAGGCTTTGAAGTTTTGTCGTTCGAGCATCGAATATCCGTTGAAATTTAGCGAAACAGTGAAGAAGAACAAGATTGCATTATCTCTCTATTATATTGGCTGTATTCCTAAACGTACTTATGCAAAGCAGTGCTGCACCCCCAATGCTCTACTGATTTATTTTCTGAGTGCTAATGCGATGCATTGCATAAATTAGGTTCGCAACACTTTTTAGTTTGGGAACGCACTGGATGCTCAACATTGCTTTCACAAAATGGAAATTGTAAAAAACTACATAATTACTACTTATTCAAAACATTTTTGCATTTGAGTAGCGAATAACTTCCCAGCAACTCTAAATTAATTGTGAAATTGAGAAAAAGGAGGCGAAATTTAATCGCGTCCTAAAAGTTTCAGTGAAGCCGAAAAAACATAACCTAACTAATCAAAAAGCATCAACAAAATTTGTGATGAGCAGTTTGCGCATTCGATGCTTATCGACAACTTGATGCCTGCGTTTAGGAACAGGGTGCACGTGCAAAGTTTTTATGTTTGCGTTTAGGAACATACTGCTTTGTACTTATGCAGCGCAACTGACGTTTAGGAATACAGCCATTGTCTCTGGTAAAGGCCTTGTCACATAGAATCCGTTGCGTCCGTGAGAGCGTCGTTTTCAACTGACGGCGACGGACTGCCGGAGAGGGTCGGCACAATGAATACGCTGGCAGCGCATAGAAAATCAGCTGCCTCGTCTTCTGTATTAAACCCCAGCATTTTCCTTCATAAGCTTCTTGCGGTACACCTGAGCCCATTTGTCATAAAGGCAAATGTACTGTTGTACTGTTTCTATTAATTGTTCTTCGAAACAATTGCTAATACAGAAAATTTCAATGAAATTGAAAAAATTCCACAGAAAATTGCAAGTCGGCAAAACAATAAAAACAATCAGCTGATATCTGTCAACGTTCTGCCGGACGGCAAAAGTTGAAAGTTGTTCAACTTTTTGCGTTGCGGCATCGCATCCGTTGCTTATGTGCCATGCTTCATATGATTTCATACATTTCAACTTTGCTGTCAGTTAAAAAATCGCTCTCACGGACGCAACGGATTCTATGTGACGAGGCCTTTATGGTCTAATTCAGGGGTGCCCACAGCCTATACCCTCGGTGCTCATTTGTTTTTGTAAATGCCCTTTGGTATAGGCTGCGATTTCTTCACACAGACACAGCTCTTCGCGCTAAGCAGTACGAAAAACACAAACAACAATGTTATTTTCGTTTCGTCCGCCAGTGCCCGAGCGCAAAGCAACAACACTTTCTTCATTCTGTTGTTGTCTTGCGCATGATTTCGAGGAAAAATGTGCAGATGTGGAATGAGAAGCACTTGAAAAAATTTGTGCTCATACATATTAAGCTTGAAATTTTAATTACGAAAACTTTGCAAAATGAAGAATTATCTTCAAAAGAAGTGTGAAAAAAAACTATTTGACTGGGAAATTGATTTAGATCAGCGACGCCCAAAACTTCCTTATAGAAGGGCAAACACCAATACAAACAAACTTTGTTATGATGAAAAAGGAAAAAAAAAATGTTGTTCGAAATGTACACTGTACAAAAAATTAATTGCATATTCTTCTTAGTTATATGTAATGAAAAACAAACCAACTTAATAACTCAAAAATCATAAAAATCTCCCATGATCCTTTCAATAAATGATCTAAATCAATTTCCCATTCAAAAAAATCTATTTCCCACTTCTCTTCTGAAGAGATATGATCTTCATTTTCCGAAGTTGGAAGAATTTAAATATCAAACTTAATATGAGCAAAAATTTTTTCAAGTGCTTCCCATTCCACAGCTGCACACTTTTTTCCTCGAAATCATGCGCAAGACAACAACAGAATGAAGAAAGTGTTGTTGCTTTGCGCTCGGGCAGTGGCGGACGAAACGAAAATAACATTGTTGTTTGTGTTTTTCGTACTGCTTAGCGCGAAGAGCTGTGTCTGTGTGAAGAAATCGCAGCCTATACCAAAGGGCATTTACAAAAACAAATGAGCACCGAGGGTATAGGGTGTGGGCACCCCTGATTTAGATCATTTATTGAAAGGATCATGGGAGATTTTTATGATTTTTGAGTTATTAAGTTGGTTTGTTTTTCATTACATATAACTAAGAAGAATATGCAATTAATTTTTTGTACAGTGTACATTTCGAACAAAATTTTTTTTTCCTTTTTCATCATAACAAAGTTTGTTTGTATTGGTGTTTGCCCTTCCATAAGGAAGTTTTGGGCGTCGCTGGTCTAATTAGTCCAGCCGTGTCGGATAGCAATTTGCCCAGTTACTCTAAAGCAGTGATGGGCAAGCCCTATACTCTCGGTGCTCATTTGTTTTTGTAAAAACTCTTGGCATAGGCCGAAATTTCTTCACACAGACACAGCTCTTCGCGCTAAGCAGTACGAAAAACACAAACAACAATGTTATTTTCGTTTCGTCTGCCAGCTCGCGCACATATGCTTTGTTGGTACACTTTTGCGACAGTTATCTTCAACACAGACGTTGTTGTTGTCTTGCGCATGATTTCGAGGAAAAAAGTGTGCAGCTGTGGAATGGGAAGCACTTGAAAAAATTTTTGCTCATATTAAGTTTGATATTTAAATTCTTCCAACTTCGGAAAATGAAGATCATATCTCTTCAGAAGAGAAGTGGGAAATAGATTTTTTTGAATGGGAAAATGATTTGGATCATTTATTGAAATGGGTCATGGGAGATTTATATGACTTTTGAGTTATTAAGTTGGTTTGTTTTTCATTACATATAACTGAGCAGAATATGAAATTCCTTTTTTTACAGTGTACATATTGAGCAAATTTTTTTTTCCTTTTTTATCATAACAAAGTTTGTATGTATTGGTGTTTACTCTTCCATAAGGAACTTTTGCCCATCACTGCTCTAAAGCCTCGTTCACATTCGACTTTCCTCGCTTTGCTTGACAGTTCGAGATTCAACAACAAAGCGTGAAAAGTATAAGGCTTGCTACAAAGAACGCTTTAACTTTGGATTTTACTGATATAATTGCAGTAGTAGTAGTTATGCTACTAATGTTTGAAATTCGCGAGTGTCTTAATTGAAAACGCAAACGCACGAGACAATGAAACCAACTGCAAGCGCACGAGAAAATGAAAAATATCACAAAAAATTTCAACAACTGATTGTCAAAGCGCAAAAAAGTTGAGAGTTGCCCAACATTTTGCTTCGCATTGCTTCGTTTCGCTTTCCTCGCGTTCTATTTAGCAAGCCTCATATAAAAGCATGTATTGAACTTATCTGTCAAAGCTAAATTCTGAAGTAAAGCGAAGCAAAAGTCGAATGTGAACGAGGCTTAACAACTAAACGGATTGCAGCTGTCAGTCTTTTCTTTTTGCTAGTGCTGCCGTATAGTTTTGTGCACAAAGGAAGAACGCTGTTTATTTTCTTCTGAGATGAAATTTTACATTCTTTATTAAATTTATGGCACAGAATTATCATAATTGTTACATCTCTACATTGTGTACTACTTTTTTTAACTAATTTCGGCAAAAACAATCCACTTCTTTTGTTGAACTAAAATCGAAGGCACTGGCAACACTTTTCTGCAAAAAAGTTCACAAGCAAAATATGTCGTGAAAAATGAATTCAAACGACGAAATAATTGACATTGTGTTGAGTGTTGTGTAAAATGTACGATGTGTACAAATTTAACGCAAACGAAAGCGCAGGTGGACTGTATTTCCAATAAATATTCGCTGGTTTAAATCAATGTTGCCATATTACCTCTTGCATAGGAAAAGCATTAATTCTATTTAAATTTTCAATAAATTTTTTGTGTGGCAACATTCTTTTCACAGCTGACACGACTTTTGTAGTAGTAGTTTTCTAATCGACGCAGATATTTCTACTACTCAATCCGTTCAGAGTAATAGCGTACATTGTGTTCGGGTAAGATAGATTGTGTCAGCTGACACTATTTCTTACTTTACTACTAGAGTAATTCTACCATAAATGTCATTTATGCACCATATAATTTATGCGCTCTTCTCACCACGCTCTCTTTCTTTCACTCTCTCTGTCTCTTTTGGGTGCTCTAGTTTAAAAATAGATCCAACAATTGAAACCTTTGCTCTGCAGAGAAATGTCCACGCCAACGCTCGTTGCCAACTTTTGACGATTTGAACGAAAGTAATTATTTAAAATGTCACGCTTATAACTATCATCTTCGCGTGTGCTTCCAGTTGTTTCATCATTTATCTGGGCATCAAACAAAGGGAAGAACTTATAATGTGTAATAACTTTTAAATACACAGTTATTGCTGGCGCTCACTTTTAACAGCTGAGTTGGATGCTGCTCCTCCAATGGCATGGTGGATGCCGCAGTAGTGTTGCTTGTTGCTGGCGTTGTGGCTGTACTCTGTCGACTGTTGTTGGCATCGCCATCGGTGAAAGCGGCATCATTTATTCGACTACTACCAGCAGCAGCTGTAGACATTACCCGTATCGTATTGGAATTGGCCAGTGGTAGCTTAAAGCTGTTCATAGCCGTTTCTGGAAACTTCCAAACCTTCAGGTCGTCATTCCAGCAGGAATTTTGTAGAATTTCATCGGGATACCTAATATACATCAGATATTTGTGTAAGTGGGCAAGCATGTTTAGACATATGACGCGCCCAGAGCAAAAACGACTCTTATAATTTCACAGAGCAAAAACGCTTCAAAAAACAAGTAAGGAAGTATCAGTCGGGTTTCACCGACAGAGTAATACCCTACACCATGTTCCCAAGTGGGGTGATAATTCACTGAAATTGTGGGTGCATTTGATTTACAACCTACATAGTGGGCGGACCACGCCCATTTTTGGCAGACTACAAGATATACCTAATAGGACTATACATGCCAAATATTGATGCTCTGGCGAGTGTACAACAGATGTTATCGGCATATTTATTTTACTGCCCCCATGGTGGGCGGACCACGCCCATTTCTGGAGAATTAAAAGATATTCCTACCAGGAACGAAGTAACCAAATCTGGACTCTCTGGTGTATATATTATGGAAGTTAAGAAGATTTTTTGTTTATCGCCTATATAGTGGGCGGACCACGCCCATTTTCTTGTATGGCATCTAAGACCTATATATCAACTTGGGAACCGAATTTCATTCATTTATATTCGTAACTAGTCAATTGGTAACCATTTTACCGAAAAAATTTTGCCGGCTATATAGTGGGCGGATCACGCCCATTTTTTCCTGAGATATAGAAGACCTACCTCTTAACTTGAATACCAAGTATTAATCTTTTCCATGAGTAATTACACAAATTATAGCCATTTTACCGAAAAAAACCCGAGGTAGTGGGACTTACAGGCCCATTGTGGGCGTGTCCTTTAACCGATTTGACTAATTTTAACACTTTACCTAACCCGAGGTTCACTGTAACTGTGTACCAAATTTGGTCCAAATCGGACAACTCCTTCTTTCTTTTTTTTGCATACACGCAGACGGACAGACGGACAACCGGAAATGAAAAGAGAAAGTGTTTCTGATCATTTCTATATACTTATGTCTATACCTAGGAAGGCTCCTTTAATGCGTTACAATTTTGGCACAAAGTTATTATACCCTATTACCATAGGTGTAGGGTATAATTACACACCGTACCAGTGTTGCCAGAACCAGGGATTTCGCCCATATTTCGGGATTTTTGTACCTTTAAAGGGCGCGCGGGATTTTGAGTCTAAAAATGGGATTTTTGAGCCGATACCTATCTTTTATACTTCTTTTGTTTATTTATTAATACAGTAGGAACTCGATTCTTGCACGTAATGAAAACCAGGCTCGGTACAAGTTTCGAGATGGTCGCAAGTACCAAGTCATTTTTGTCCCATATTTGTAAATTATAAGGGGTTACTTTCACTGTAAATAATTTAAGTTTGTTACATTTTATATTTTAATTCAATACACTTGTATAATGATAAATTTTCAGTGAAACTAAAGAAATTTAGGATTTTGGTTTATTTTGTGCACACTTGCTTGTTCAGTATGTACTGCACTGCTTCCATGCGAAAGTTAAATAAGAACAGAGATTTCGTCAGCATATGAATTCGTGGGTACTTCCCCAAATATTTTGAGCTCGAAACTGATACATTTGCGGTAGTTCCCCGAATTTATTCAAAGACAAAACAAAAAATGTTGCAATGTATTGAGGTCAAAATTTTTTAACTTCGCAAGTACTGAGTACTTAAAAAAATTTTGTACCACAAGTATCGAGGTGGGGAAGTACCGAGTATCTGCAAAAATCGAGACTACTGTAACTGTAAATATTTTATTATTAGCACCGAATTTAAGTGTAATCTTCAGCGTTGTGCTTTAAGCAGCAATTTTTTTGTTCTTTATATTTGTTTAATAAAATATATGTACATATATGTATATATGAATTGTTATTGAAAAACACGTTTTTTAATTAATATTTGTGAATGGGATTTTTTTACGGGATTTTTGATTTTTTAAATGGGATAAAAAGGGCGTTTTGCATAAGTGAATGGGATTTTTGGAGCTAGGTCTCTGGCAACACTGCACCGTACATGTGACACTAACACATATTTGCATGCATGCTCGGTTGCAGAGCTCGGAGCAACCGTCGGTTTCGTCAGTGTCGCTGCTGATGCCAAGCAGAACAGACCGAGGGTGGGTTTTGTTCTGCTTGTTCACATGTATGTCGCTACCACGTGGTAAAATCCGGTTTTGAGAAATATCTATGCTACCAACGAAAAATTCTTGATGCTTTGCCGTCATGTCGAATTTTCGTTTAGCAGGCTGTAAATTGAAAAATTACAATTTCCTATTACCCAAAAAAATATGTTTGCTTGCCTTTAAATTTTATCACTTCTAAACGCAATATGTAAATTTTTTGAAAATTTCGCTTTATTTAATATTTGTTCATTTATTTTATTTGCGTTGATATATTTTGATAAATCACTTTTTTTTAGATTTTACAGATACTTTTCGTCAAATCTTTTTTCAGATCAAAATATTTAAAGATCACATTAAATACAAATATAAACTGATGACGTTTCGGCAATATATGTATGTATAACCCTTTCATCTCCTAATTCTGCATTTAATTTGCCGCTGTCTTTCAGTCTCTAAGCAGCACACCCGGCAACAGCATTATTTGAGCTGTTCGTCCGTTTGTGTAAGTTTTTTATACAAACTTGCCTAAGATCCTGCTTTGCTTTGTGTGGGTTTTTCCCGCGAATTTTTCACCTGTTTGAAGGCATTCAATCTTTTGACTGCGGACGGCTAGAGACTTGCAGGTGTTTGGCGGGGTTCTCTATTATAAAAGGTCGCTTGCAGATTTTGAAAGAATAAAGCGTGAACATCTTGTGGAAGAAATCGGTCTTTGTGATCTTTAAGAAGCAGTTAACAAAATAAATAAATTCGAAATTGAGGAAGGCTTTCATGAGAGAACGTACTATTTTCAATATGCAACCGATTTTTCTATTTTAAATCATAGCAATATTCTAATGGCAAAGATCAACGGTCGCAAATTTATTTGTAACTCATCGGGATGATTCTATTTCATTGTATAAATTAACTATTTGGTGTGAATTCATGATAAAAGCGATGATGGTAAGAAGTGAAAATTCAGTTTGATGCAATTGCATTTCTTTATATTTTCGCAAAATTTTTTATGCCATTCATGTAATATCAAATTAAGGTCAGAAGCAAAAATTGTTCAACGTAATTCTTCAATTTTACAATGCTTATAAATGTTTAGTTGCCTCTTTGGAGCATAGAATGTCGACATTGTCATCATAAAATCGACACAACTTCCGTTTCATCAGTGAAAAGGTGAACGCTACATTCCACTTCTTCCTTTCAGTTCAGCAGCATACAGAAAGAAAACCGCTTAGAAATTATTGCGACCATCATTTGAACGAGCGAACAAATGACCAGCCATAACACGCCTGCAAGTGACCCCGTTGATCGCTTTTATCATGAATTCACACCAAATAGTTAATTTATGCAATGAAATAGAAGCATCCCGATGAGTTACAAATAAATTTGCGACCGTTGATCTTTGCCATTAGAATATTGCTATGATTTAAAATAGAAAAATCGGTTGCATATTGAAAATAGTACGTTCTCTCATGAAAGCCTTCCTCAATTTCGAATTTATTTATTTTGTTAACTGCTTCTTAAAGATCACAAAGACCGATTTCTTCCACAAGATCTTCACGCTTTATTCTTTCAAAATCTGCAAGCGACCTTTTATAATAGAGAACCCCGCCAAACACCTGCAAGTCTCTAGCCGTCCGCAGTCAAAAGATTGAATGCCTTCAAACAGGTGAAAAATTCGCGGGAAAAACCCACACAAAGCAAAGCAGGATCTTAGGCAAGTTTGTATAAAAAACTTACACAAACGGACGAACAGCTCAAATAATGCTGTTGCCGGGTGTGCTGCTTAGAGACTGAAAGACAGCGGCAAATTAAATGCAGAATTAGGAGATGAAAGGGTTATACATACATATATTGCCGAAACGTCATCAGTTTATATTTGTATTTAATGTGATCTTTAAATATTTTGATCTGAAAAAATATTTGACGAAAAGTATCTGTAAAATCTAAAAAAAGTGATTTATCAAAATATATCAACGCAAATAAAATAAATGAACAAATATTAAATAAAGCGAAATTTTCAAAAAATTTACATATTGCGTTTAGAAGTGATAAAATTTAAAGGCAAGCAAACATATTTTTTTGGGTAATAGGAAATTGTAATTTTTCAATTTACAGCCTGCTAAACGAAAATTCGACAAGACGGCAAAGCATCAAGAATTTTTCGTTGGTAGCATAGATATTTCTCAAAACCGGATTTTACCACGTGGTAGCGACATACATGTGAACAAGCAGAACAAAACCCACCCTCGGTCTGTTCTGCTTGGCATCAGCAGCGACACTGACGAAACCGACGGTTGCTCCGAGCTCTGCAACCGAGCATGCATGCAAATATGTGTTAGTGTCACATGTACGGTGTGTAATTTTTTGAAGCGTTTTTGCTCTGTGAAATTATAAGAGTCGTTTTTGCTCTGGGCGCGTCATATGTACATATGTACATAGATCGCATGTTCTGCTTACCAGTATTTGCCATCTTTGCGTAATATGGGCAACGCCTTGTCCATAAGCTGCAGATAGAACTTCAAATTTCGCTCCAGCCGGCGTATGGACTCCAGATAGTCTGCACGATCCAGTTGAAATTCCGCATGCAAATCGGAGACCTCGCGCTCCAGTGCTTTCACCTTTTGCCGATAAGCCTTCAGGCAGTCGTTTTTAGCATTCAGCTCCTGCTGTATGTTCGTGTAGTGACCTTGCAGCAGGTCGCGATCCTCATGCTGCTCCACACGACTGAGCAACTGTGCCAATGCGCTCAGACGCCGCTGTGCAGCGATTTTCTTCTTTTGACGCCGTTCGCGCAGCTGCACATCGTTCGCACGCTCACCACCAATGAGCGCCTGTTTGATTAGCTCAATGCGCTTGCGCGCCTCCAGCTGTAGTGTGTCGCTTGAAGGCGGCGTTGTGTTGACACTATGCGACGCAGGTTCTGCAGCGGCTACATGTTGCTGTTGTAATTGTTCTTCTTCTTTTTCGTAGGAAGCCGCCGTACTCAATTGTTTCAATTGCTGCTCATAGTGTTGGCGCAATTCCTCCATTTCCTGCAGTTGCTCCTGCTTCTCGCGTTGCTGTTGTGCGTGCTCTGCACGCAGCCGTTCCATTTCTGCTGACATTTCCAACCGCAGCTGGGCGCGTTCCACTTGCAGCTGGTCATCGCGCACGGCAAGCGCAGTGTTGGTTGGAGGAGACGGCGCGCTAACTGGGCCGCTCTCACTTAGCAAACGCTTCAACTGCATTATCTCCTCCTGATATTCACGAAGTTTGGCATCTTTTGGATCTTCATTTATTTTTGGCTTATTCGCAATATTTTTGGCACGGGAGGCATAGCGCAGCGTCGATATCGTCTCGTCGTAGTTAACATCAGCCGGCGAAATGCAGGATATCATAAGCGTTTTAGTATTGCCACCCAGTGAGTCCTGAGCGTCCATATATGTATATGGGGTATGTATAATTTTAATAGCTCTCTAATTTTGTATGCATTAATCGAATAATTACCTGCAATAGCCTGGTCAATTTGGAGTCCCTGTATGGAATATGCTTGGTTTTGCCATCCACTAGCGCTGATATCACATTGCCTAGGGCGGAGAGCGATAAATTTATTTTGGTCGCTTCCCTAAGGCGTTCACCCACGGCGCCCGTCTTGTTCTGTCGCTCAGATCCAGCCAAGTCAACTAAATTCAATTTGCCACGACGTATGCCACCGGAGGCACTCACATCGATCGCATCCACCGTATCATCCTGGTCCGTTGTATCCTCACTCTTGATTTGCTCCAGGCTAATTGTAAAAATCGAATGGGAGCGTGAGCTGCTCGCATTCATGAGCGTCGCGCCCACCATACGATTACGGTTGCCGATGTTAAGCAGCTGATAGCATTCGCTGGCATTGTGCACCGTCTGTGAACTGAGGCTGGGCACCGTCACACCAATGCCGGGCAATTCTTTCAGCGCATGATTCGCCGTTATGCTTTCGCTTGGATTGAGCAGGTCGCGTATATTCTCATTGTAAATTTCCAAATAACTAACCAATGCCAGGTAGCGCACGTCATTTGCCAGCGATATGGCCTCGAATATGTGATCGAATGAGCGTGATATAATACCACGCTGCGAACTAGGTATGGAGCCGAGCGAGCTGGTGCCATCAGCATCCGGACCCTATATCAGCAAGCAGATATTAGTTAAATAACAGGCACACAATCTTATAGTTGGTTGGAAAAGAAAGAGGTAGCGCCGAGTTTTAAAGTTGCCAACTCCGTTGTATCGATCAGCGAACATGGTTATTTTTGGTAACCTGTATGCGGGAACTCCGAAAGAAAACTGTGGCGTATTCCCATTCTGAAAAGCTTTTAACTTCATCTTATGCGACATCAGACTGCTGCATGGTAGCTTATTTCCTTCCCTCCTTCCTTAAACATATTCAGTTTCAAAAATCACTTCAACATACCTGCATAGTGTGCGTCTTGCCGCAGCCCGTTTGGCCGTAGGCAAATATCGTGCCATTATAACCTTCCAGCACATTGTCCACCAGCGAATAGCAGATGTCATTGTAAATGGCTTCTGTTGGCGCCAACGCATCATAGACGCTATCGAAGGTGAATGTCTTGGCGGGCCCATTTGGATCCGTAGGATTCTCCACCGACACGGAGCAATCTTCAATATTGATTATGTTCTGAAAATTCGTTCGTCTGATCAAAACAATGAAGGTTCAAATGATTTATTTGTTATTAGAGTGGCTTTCGCAGTTGCCCATTTATGCTACAATTCGACATTTAATTTAAAGGGATTAGAATCTTTTTTATTCAAGGGAAAGTATACTCTCGGAAAGTTGCCAACTAGCTCGCAAAAGGTGGCACGGCGCCCAAAGAAATGAAGATTCCTTTTTTTAGATGGCATGAGTCGGCGGCGCCGTAGTGGCTCAAGGGCGCTGAGGAAAGTAATCTTTACAGCTCATAAGATTCGATTATATTGTATTTGGAGTAGGGATCTAGTCTTCAAGCCAGCGCGGACTGAAAAGCCTATTGTGGCAGTTCTCCATCTATTTACAGATCCTCATGCCTCACGATCTTGATGAAACTACTGACGGAATGCATAACTGCGCGGACGGTCATCTGACAAGACGCAGCCTGACAAGTTGACAAGTGACAGCTCATTTGAATACTGGCCGACATTCACGAACGCGAGAGTTGACAGTTGACGCAGAAAGCAGTAGCAGCAAATAAACTTATTTTATGGTGTTGCTTAAAGTGTGTGAGTTTTATTCAATTGGAAACGGACGCTAACCCAAAAGTTCTACTTACATATATATATATATATTACTTAGGTAACGAAGATCGGTCCTTACCAGTAACATCACAGTGACATATCATCGTTAAAAATCCCACACATTGCAATCCTACTATACCCATGGTAGCCATAAGTTTCATTATCCTACAGTATCCGGCCAAGACTCCCTTGACTATTCCCCTATTACAGGTCTTAAACTTGTTTTTGGCAAAACAACATTTGCTTAATAATGTTCAGTAAAACTTTAGTTGTCTAAAGCCTAGTGGGTCAAGTGCCTTCACCTCATATGCCCTCAATAAGTAAATTCGGAATATCTAGATTGTTTTTTTAATCTTAGTCATTTACAAGTTAAGTAATTAAGTTTGTCTAAAGCAGAGGTGGCCAACCCAAATGATCCTGGGGTCACTTTGGAAATGCATCGTCGGCCATAAATTCTTCGACATTTTGACCTACATATGTATGTATGTATATCTTCGAAACCAATCCACCTAAAATTATGAAACATAAACAAGGGCGTATACAGCTGCCAATGTAGGGGGGCAACCTTATCTTTGTTAAATTTTTTACATTCTTAGGGTTCCGTTCCCTAAAAGTGAACAAAAAAGCAATCAAGTGCGAGTCGGGCTCGCTCACTGAGGGTTCCGTACCAGAAATACCCTTTTTAGCGTTCGAATTTAGTTTCTCTTTGCCCGTCTGGCCACACAATTTTCGACATTTTTGCCTACACCTAAAAATATGAAAAAACATTTTAGGAATCCACGGACGTAGCCCTTTCTAACGATACCCCACAATATGTAAACAACAAAAATTTTTCGCTAAGGAAATTTTTTACTAGGGTAATCATAAATAAAATTTAAAAAAATAGAAAAACAAATAAGCTGAAAAAAGCTGCAGTTTTCCAGTAATCTATGACTAAAGACCTACTAACTCTGATTTTATCAAAATTTTAGCTTAAGAAATGTAGAAAGCCAGGGGGGTCATTTTTTCGACATTTTGTGCTATGTCTTCGAAACCACTTCACAGAAAATTGTAAAAAAAATATCTTTGGAATCCATGGACGTAACCCTTTCTAATGATACCCGACTCGATATAAACAACAAAAATTTTTTTCTGAGGGGGGTCATCTTAAATTTAAAAAAATTTAAAAAATAAAAAATTCGAAAAAAGCGGCAGCCATTCAGTCATGCGTGATCCAATACCTAGTAAGCCTGATTTTATCAAAATTTTCGGTTGAGAAATGGCGTGGGAAGATGGGATCATGTGGGGACAGGTCTGTTTTTTCACCTTTTTAACTATATCTTTCTAACCCGTTTGCATAAAATTAATATTAATTAATAGATTGCATTTCTATCGATACCCCACACGATACGATTTAAAAATATTTTTAATTTTTTTTGTCCGATCCGAAAACATTTAAAAATTATAAAAAAATATTTCTAAAAATATTTCTTAACTTTTTATAGTGAAAATGTGTTTAGGTTATTAAGACCTAACATCGTGCCAAATTTCAGGTATCTACGATTAAATAAAATTATATAAAAAAAACTTTTTAAAAATAAGCTTTAATGTACTAAAAAGTAGAAAATAAGTTGTTTCCAAGTCACCTGTATCTTACTATCCCTAAAAGCTTGGGGCGCTCATGTGTTCAATATTTGTCAAACAGTTACCACAATATTTTATTTAAATAATTTTTTGCAAATAGATTCTAGTAATGAAAGATATTTTGAATATGGATATTGAGCGCACAAGCTTTTATTAATAGTAAGATACAGGTGACTTGGAAACAACTTATTTTCTACTTTTTAGTACATTAAAGCTTATTTTTAAAAAGTTTTTTTTATATAATTTTATTTTCTACTTTTTAGTCTTCCATAAATTCAATTTTAGAGCTCTGAAATTTTTCGCATTTTTTTTTGTCCTACGCCCATAAAATTTTACCAGTGGGACGACACATCCAAGAGGCGACTGCATACGAAATTTCAATGCTGCACGACCTTTAGTTCCAAAGCTAATCGAGATCAAAAATTTGGTTTGTATGGGCGGTGCCACGCCCCCTTATCCAGTGCACGCCTTATTTTCTCAGTAGAAGGATATGGATATGTAGTAAGTTCCTACCGAGTTTCATTGATGTGTGATGTGTAGTTCTAAAGTTATACACAAATCTGGAGTTGATAAAAAAGTGCCACGCCCCTTATCCTACGCCCATACAATTTTACCAGTGAGACGACACATCCAAGAGGCGACTGCATACGAAATTTCAATGCTGCACGACCTTTAGTTCCAAAGCTATTCTATTTAAACGATTTTGTTTGTATGGGCGGTGCCACGCCCCCTTATCCAGTGCCCGCCTTATTTGCTCAGTAGAAGGATATGGATATGTAGTAAGTTCCTACCGAGTTTCATTGATGTGTGATGTGTAGTTCTAAAGTTATACACAAATCTGGAGTTGATAAAAAGTGCCACGCCCCTTATCCTACGCCCATACAATTTTACCAGTGAGACGACACATCCAAGAGGCGACTGCATACGAAACTTCAATGCTGCACGACCTTTAGTTCCAAAGCTAATCGAGATCAAAAATTTGGTTTGTATGGGCGGTGCCACGCCCCCTTATCCAGTGCACGCCTTATTTTCTCAGTAGAAGGATATGGATATGTAGTAAGTTCCTACCGAGTTTCATTGATGTGTGATGTGTAGTTCTAAAGTTATACACAAATCTGGAGTTGATAAAAAAGTGCCACGCCCCTTATCCTACGCCCATACAATTTTACCAGTGAGACGACACATCCAAGAGGCGACTGCATACGAAACTTCAATGCTGCACGACCTTTAGTTCCAAAGCTAATCGAGATCAAAAATTTTGTTTCTATGGGGGGTGCCACGCCCCCTTATTTTCTCAGTAGATGGATATGGATATGTAGTAAGTTCCTACCGAGTTTCATTGATGTGTGATGTGTAGTTCTAAAGTTATACACAAATCTGGAGTTGATAAAAAAGTGCCACGCCCCTTATCCTACGCCCATAAAATTGATTGATTCATGTATTGGGCTCTAGATTAGGCATGTATGCAAAGTTTCAGATGTCTAAGTAGTCGGGAAGTGGGTGAAAAATTGATTACTAGATTTGACGACATACCGCTGACATACCGACATACCGCGGACAGAAAGTGAAGTTAATATAAAGTTTATAAAATAAATTAAATAAAATATTGTATCAATTGGTTGACAAATTTTGAACAAATGAGTGCCCCAAGCTTTTATTAATAGTAAGATACAGGTGACTTGGAAACAATTTATTTTCTACTTTTTAGTACATTAAATAAATTAAAGCTTATTTTTAAAAAGTTTAATATAATTTTATTAGGAGCAGGGACACAGTTAAGAATAGCAGCAAGTTGGTTATAGCCTATTCCAATCTTGAACTGTTATAAATAAATATTGTGAGAATAATGAAAGAAATGAAGAATACAAATACAATCCTGTAAATTTCATGTTTAAGCTTGCAGCAGACAAAGTGCAGACTTGAGATATTTTAGCTGAAACTTGTCTCAGTCTTCTCCAAAGCATTGAATATACAAAATGGATAGTCAACGTTTGCTATCTGATACGCTATTCTTTCCCATAGTGCGTTTATCATATCAATTGATAATAACTGTAATCTGCAGGAATATAAAAATCCTATCAATATTTTGTTTAAATAAAATAACAAAAGTTCAATACAAATATTTATTTATTCATTTCAGTATACTGATTTACAAATCTTATAGACTATAACAAACGAAAAAGGCTTAGCCTAAAGCAATTCGCATTTACAGCATTTACAGACTGCAGCCTTCGTACCGGTCGAAACCAGAAAGAAGCTTGTTTTACAACTGGTACTGCCAATCCTTTCTTATGCGGAAGTCGTCTATAGCAAACTTGACTCTAGTTCTGCGCACAAAATGCAGGTTGCGTTCAATAATGCTACCCGCTATGTTTACGGCCTTCGGAGATACGATCATATAACACCCTATACTAAACAGTTATTGGGTCGTAACTTGCTCAGCCACCTTGATGCCAGAAATTGCATTTTCCTGCACAAAATTATCCACTCGCGTTACCCAAGATATCTTTTTGAAAAGATAAAGTTCTGCAGGTCCAGCCGAAGCGTGACCCTGGCTATTCTGAAGCATAACTTTCAAAACTCTTGCAGATTGTTCTTCGTCAGTGCCATACGCCTATGGAATTCGCTTCCAATTTCCATAAGAACAATTTCAAAAACTGAGCACTTTAAGCGTCTTATTCTTACCCACTTCTCCTAAATCTATTCTTTGATCTCTATTCTCTCTTATCTCTTATCCTCCTCTTAACTGTAATAATCTCTTTTTTCCTCTAAATCTTTTAATTTTAATTAAGTTAAGTTAATTAAGTTAACATGTTAATTTAAGTTAATTTAAGTACGACCAGTTGTTTATCTATTGAATGAATTAATGTATGAATGTATATACGCGGCATGCAAAAGACTATGTCTTAAATGCCAACAGCCAATAATAAATTGAATTAAATTGAATTGAATTGAATTACATCGTAATCTGGACATTGTTGTAAAAACTTTCGGATACACAATTTTTACAACATGTTAATTATTTTTCAATTAATTTGATGATGTCCCCACGCTAATGTGTTAACACCATCTTCCTGAATACGTCTCTTATCATCTGAACAACTTAATATTAATTTTTGAAGCTCATGGGTATACAATTGATGAGCTTTTGATCTAAATATATACATATTACCATAGAATTGTTTCTTCCTCAACAAACAATCTTTATAATCTTCTATACTAAGGTTATTTAACAAAGCTCTTTTAACACCTTTTGCTTTCTTTTTTTGCTTACAATTAGGGCCAGTTTCTCAGTGGATGTTTAAATCTAATTTGCGAATTGAGTTTAAATCTAGTTTAACTTATCTTGAGTTTCACAGTGCATTTATTTAAATACGGAATAATGAATGGCAACTTCGAATATTTGACAATTGAACACAGCACAACTTGCCAAAAACATATGTTCAATTGTTCAATTATGGAGGCAGCGCGAGCTAAAAATTTTTCGTCGGCCGAAAGAAGTGAATTATTGGATATTCTTCAAAGAATCCACAGTTTATATTATTTATAATACTACGGGATCATTTATATGTGCTACACCATGCAGTTGTATGTTTAATTTGGCTGCTTATAAATTGCAATAATGTCGACGCAGCTTGCCTGCACATCCGAAATCAGCTGTTTATTTGTTTTCGATTGCAACTCTGTGCCGTACTTAAATGCCCACAACCGGGCATTTAAATTGTATTTAACTTCCCACTGTGAAACTGAAATTCCCTATTTAAACTGCAATCAGAGTTTAAACATCCACTGTGAAACTGGCCCTTAGTCGTGTCAATTGAATACATTTTGGCACGAAGACCAACGAATTCCCTCATTATATTGCCATTGTTCTCATCCTTCATCATTTCGAGAACTTTTTTATTTTTCAATGGTATATTAAAGACATTATCACTAGAATATGCTGAAGTGTCAAATTTTAAATCAATGTCATCTAAAATATCTTTATAAAAATCTTCAGTTCTAATACTGTAAATGAAGGAGTCTGTATCCATATAATTTAATATTAAATTTTCACCAAATTTCGGTTTCATATAATTATAGTGGAAATCATAAATTTTTAATTTGGATAGTTCAAGTACCGTAAAACCTAAGTATATAGGTTTATTATAAATGGTATGTACCCTGTTCATTTGAATTGCAATAATATCATCTGTAAACATTGTAGATCTATGATAATTCGGTTTTGCTATTAAAGCGCGAGCTCCTAAACGCTTTCTATTGCTTTCCCCTTGAGTTACAATTTTTACATCTTTTCTTTTGTCGACATTTTTCATTGTTTTACCGTATACGGCATTATTCAAGAGTTTGAAGAAATTTTTTTCAAACTCGTTGTTAGCTAATGTTCTGTGATGAGTATTCAAATCTATATATTGCTTCAACCAACTCAACTGTTTAAATTTCAAAATATTGTGTACTTTTTTCAGTTTCAAGCCATTTGCGAGACACTGCTTAAGATTTCTATGATGAATAATGTAATTAGTTTTATCAGTTAAATCTGCTATTAATTTATTGCATTTCGATGTACCAACTTTTTTGTTTTCTGCACAAAATGGTAGATCGTTATGAAGATTATGGCAATTTTGCGGGTATTCTGAATCTACTTCTAAAAAGTATCCTATAGGGGACGTCAGGTATAGACATGTAATCTATATCATCAAAATTTTGCATCCTTTCAAATCCATCATATGAAGGTATTCAGACATTGCCCAACCATATAGTTTTGTGTTATATTTTCCGTAATAAATAAAAACACATGAGTTAAGTTTTTTATTTTAGTACTAGCTGTCCCGGCAAACGTTGTTCTGCCTAAAATAATTATTTTATTCTAAGATTTGTTTTGAAGGTATATCAATTATGGTAGGAATTTTTTTTAAAATATGAAAATTATGCACAGGAAGAATACGTTTTCGTGAATATTTCCACTTCGACAACAGCTATCGCGTTCAAATTTTGTCAACGTTTTTCTGTCAACTTTAGTATTATATGGTGTCAATTTGAGCTAAATCGCTCCATAAATAAGAATTTTCGAAAAAACGCCACCGTGGCAACACTTAGGAAGGTCTGACATCAAAACAAACCATTCAGAGCACCTCACGAGCATATGTTGTGAGTATAAGGTCGATCGCTTCTGTGGTTCAGCCGTGATGCTGCGACATACATACGCACAAACGTTTTTATATATTAAGATAAATAGACTTTATTGATAAATATTTCTTTTGGTGGGTTTTTTGTTTGTCTTCACTGATGACCTGGGGTTCGTAGTAATTAATTATGCTGCACTTGGAAGTGTATTACTACCGATGTAAATTCATTATTACTGCTGTACTTGGAAGTGTATTACTACAGATGTGAATTAATTAATAATGCTGCACTTGTAAGTATTTCACTAACGATGCGAATTCATTAATAATGTTGAACTTGGAAGTATTTTACTAACGATGCGACGCTTCGTAATGTCGAGTCTTTAACTGCCTGTTGCGTTGGCCGGCACCTCGCCGCTTGATTCAATACTTGTTGTATGTCGATTTTTTCACATTTTGAGTTAAGGATGGCATGGGGGGTCCAAACCCAGCTAAATCGATTGGCGTTCTCGGATTTCTTATATCTCCTACCGTTTTCGAGATATTCAGACCCTATTTTGTCGTATGTAGGCTAATTTTCAATTTTTGCGTAAATATCTGTCGTATATGCAAGAAAAGCTAACATACGACAAATTTGTTCGCAAAAGAGGCAGAAAAAAATGTTCATCCATGTTTGTCGTATGTAAGATTTTTTTCGGTAAAATGGTTCTCAATTGACTTTTTATGAACTTAAACGAGTTATATTTGGTATTCAAGCTCAAATGTCAGCTCTACATGCCCTATGGAAAACTGGGCGTGGTCCGCCTACTATATAGGCGGTAAACCGAAAATCATCATAACTTACATAATATATACACAAGAGCGTACATATTCAGTTACTTCATTGCTGGTAAGAATGCCTTTTGATTCTCCAAATATGGGCGTGGTCCGCCCACCATAGAGGTGGTAATTTATACAGTGAGGAGCACAAATGAGTACATGTTTGTACTTCATGCACTTCTGGGTGTATAACAAAAGCAATAACAAAGCAAATCGGAAAATTCTTTTTGGCCTTTATTTCTTGTTAAATTCTCTACAAAATTGTTAATAAATCAAAAGGAAGGAGGAACAATTTCTAAGAAAAATATCAAAAAAAAAGAAAACTACTCGCATGTACTCAATATTGCACCTTTCATCAAATGCTACGATGGAAGCTCTTTTTAGTGTCCATTCCATAGTCCTTTATTCTGAAGGACATTTTTTATACTTTTTGGAATATTTTCCACCAATTTCTCTTTTCTCTCATTTGGAATACTTTGACATTCTCGCTAAACACGTCGCCATAGCTCGTCCAGGTTCGTTGGGGCTGTTTCGTATCGTCTCAAGCGTTTTTTTCCGGATTGACCACAAATTTTCAATCGGACTAACATCGGGACTTTGGACTGACCACTGCATTAATATAAAATTTTGCCCGGTATGCTATTTGTCCACGATTTTGGACGTGTTCTTAGGGTAGCCATCCCATTGAAGTATGACTTCTTTTTGAGAATAGGCGCTCCTGTCTACAAAATCAGAGAGATGAGTCTGTAAAATGTGTAGATAGTCCTCTTTCCTCATTATTCCATCGATTTTTTGCAGTGGACCAACATGGCACCATGGGAAGCAACCCCAACAATGACGTTACCTGAACCGTGCTTCACTGTTTCTTTAACATGGGTGAAGGCTTCTTCTTGCAGGCCATCGTCTAATGGGCAGAAGCATCCTTCGGCGTCAAGCACTTGTGTTCATTTTCATCTGTGTTACCATCAGACGTGGGTCCGCATCCGTTTAAAGTTTTTTGCGTCCTCTGATTTGCACTTTAGAAATAGCACCTCGCTTTTTCCGGACTCTTATGACCACTGACTCACTAATTTTGAGCTGTTCAGCTATTATTGATTGAAAATTTGTGAAGAGCTTCCATCCTAGCATTTGATGAAAGGTGCAAAATTGAGTACATGCGAGTAGTTTTCTTTTTTTTGATATTTTTCTTAGAAATTGTTCCTCCTTCCTTTTGATTTATTAACAATTTTGTAGAGAATTTAACAAGAAATAAAGGCCAAAAAGAATTTTCCAATTTGCTTTGTTATTGCTTTTGTTATACACCCAGAAGTGCATGAAGTACAAACATGTACTCATTTGTGCTCCTCACTGTATATACCTATAGTTAGTCCGCTTTTACACGATGCGACTCGGCCCCGGAGACACGGAAAAATGTAGGAAAGAGGGGTGAAACGACAGGGGAACGCGCAAAATCGCTCGGGCAGCGATTGTGCTGCGATTTTCTGATTTTCTGACGTTCCTCTTTATTCGTTTTCGCGCTTCGCGCTGTCGACTGTAAATTAAAACTTGAAATCGAGTGAATACGTATTGCAAATAAACTGAAAAATTCACAGAACTTTACGCATAAAAGTAAATATAAAGAAAAAAATGAGCAAGGAGTGGAATAAGTGCTTTAAATGTTTACAAATTACACAAATAAAACCAGCTGCAAACTCTAGTGTCAATATGTGGAGTGGAGCGAGTCGGATCGTGTAAAAGCTATGCGCGATTTCAAAGCGGAATGTCAAAAAATCGGTAAAGCCGAGTCGCCTCGTGTAAAAGCGGACTTACTGTCGTAAGTCGACCAGAGTATCAATATTTGTAATCTGTAATATTATATTCTGTAGTTTGTAAGAAATGGGCGTGGTCCGCCCACTATGTACACAGTAAATTTAATACACCCACCATTTCACTTTGTACTATAACAATTTCTGCCTCCGGATTTGACAAACTAATTAATAAGTTACTAAAGCTATATTTGGCAGAAACATTGCATTGTATATTATATTTGCAGTTTTTTAATAAAAAAAAATTTTAGAAAAAAATTTTCCTAGTATACATACGACACATTTTGATGGTAGGCAAACTAATTTGTTCAGAATGGTAGATACGACAATATATTACTGAATTCATTTGGCTATATCGGCCTAAATATCGAAAAGTCGATCTTTTGGAATAAACAGTATTAATAACAAGCTTTCACTCTACAAAATACTCGATTTTCAGAAAAATCTACCGTGCCAAAAAAAATGGGAGTACTATAAACTTAAAACTGCATTTCCCAAAAAGTGAAAAAGTCGACATACGACAAGTATTGAATCAAGCGGCGACCTGCTCTTGTAGACAAAATTATTGTTTATACCTTTGGCTGGTGCCAGCCTACGCCATCGCGCAGCTTACGCGGTTCGCATCGATACCGCGTAGTCAAATTTCATGCAACGCGCACTTGTTGCATGGTCTTATTACAGTTCTTCTTATTACTACGCTTCTTATTACTAGTGCTTCTTATTACTACTTTAACTAAATATTGGTGGTATGTGTGAATGTGATACAATTTGTGTTGGTGCATTGTGTATTTTGTATAGGTGGTGTGTTGTGTATAAGTGTTGGTGATGTAACACCCCCACCGCTAGTTTTGAACTTCTCCTGGAGTTCAGAGAGAATTTTAGGGAATTCATTTTTATAAGCTTTATATTAGGTTCACATCAGGTATGTATGTATGTATGTATGTATGTATGTATGTATGTAGTGGAATCTAGTAATAAATTTTTCACCCACTTCACGACTACTTAGAGATCTGAAACTTTGCATACATGCGTAACCACCATGACAATGCATGAATCAATAAATTTTATGGGCGTAGGATAAGGGACGTGGCACTTTTTTATCAACTCCAGATTTGTGTATAACTTTAGAACTACACATCACACATCAATGAAACTCGGTAGGAACCTACTACATATCCATATCCTTCTACTGAGAAAATAAGACGGGCACTGGATAAGGGGGCGTGGCACCCCCCATACAAACAAAATTTTTGATCTCGATTAGCTTTGGAACTAAAGGTCGTGCAGCATTGAAATTTCGTATGCAGTCGCCTCTTGGATGTGTCGTCCCACTGGTAAGATTTTATGGGCGTAGGATAAGGGGGCGTGGCACCCCATACAAACAAAATTTTTGATCTCGATTAGCTTTGGAACTCAAGGTCGTGCAGCATTGAAATTTCGTATGCAGTCGCCTCTTGGATGTGTTGTCCCACTGGTAAAATTTTATGGGCGTAGGATAAGGGGCGTGGCACTTTTTTTATCAACTCCAGATTTGTGTATAACTAGAACTACACATCACACATCAATGAAACTCGGTAGGAACTTACTACATATCCATATCCTTCTACTGGGAAAATAAGACGGGCGGTGGACAAGTGGGCGTGGCACGGCCCATACAAACAAAATCGTTTATATAGAATAGCTTTGGAACTAAAGGTCGTGCAGCATTGAAATTCCGTATACAGGCCCCACTGGTAAAATTTTATGGGCGTAGGACAGGGGGCGTGGCACTTTTCAAGCAACTACACACTTGGGTTTCAGTTTATAATTATAGGTACACCAGGTACACCACACATCAATGAAAAACGATAGGAACTTACTCGCCGCGCCTAGCAAGCAAAACAACAACAACTCATCGAGCCACAAATATGCCACGAATATTGGGGTCGATCACAGCCGTATTATTTGTTAAATTAAGGATATGACATATGACGATAGGAAACACTGTGAATACCCTAAATATTGTGTACTGCTCTGCAAGTTTTAAATTCTTTTTGCGAAAAATTTCAGAGCTCTAAAATTTAATTTATGGAAGACTAAAAAGTAGAAAATAAAATTATATAAAAAAAAACTTTTTAAAAATAAGCTTTAATTTATTTAATGTACTAAAAAGTAGAAAATAGATTGTTTCCAAGTCACCTGTATCTTACTATTAATAAAAGCTTGGGGCGCTCATTTGTTCAAAATTTGACAACCAATTGATACAATATTTTATTTAATTTATTTTTTGTAAATAGATTCTAGTAATGAAAGATAAGTGTGAATATAGGTTTTGAGCGCACAAGCTCAAATGTTGTTCATAAGAGAGAAAACCCTCTCAGTAGGAGCATTTGACCCTGGTAAGCAAAGACTGAATTCCATGTTTTTCAAGGTATTTGTACTTTTTTTGTCAAAGTATAGAACAAATATAGAACACATTTTAAAATAGAGAACATTTCAATGTTTTTAGGGTTCCGTTCCCCTAAAGGGAAAAAACGGGAACACTTATAAGGTCACTTTTGTTTTGGGAGTGTGTATATAAAACGACCTTTTATTCATCGTAGAAACCTGAAATTTGGCACGGTGTTAGGTCTTAATAACCTAAATACATTTTCACTATAAAAAGTTAAGAAATATTTTTAGAAATATTTTTTTATAATTTTTAAAGGTTTTCGAGTCGGACAAAAAAAAATAAAAATATTTTTAAATCGTATCGTGTGGGGTATCGTTAGAAAGGGCTACATCCATATATTACAAAATGTATTTTTTTTAAATTTTATGTAAACGGGTTAGAAAGATATAGTTAAAAATGTGATAAAAACAGACCGGTCCCCACATGATCCCATCTGCACACACCATTTCTGAACCGAAAATTTTGATAAAATCAGGCTTACTAGGTATTTGATCACGCATGACTGAATGGCTGCCGGTTTTTTTTTAGTAGGTCTTTAGTCATAGCTTACTGGAAAACTGCAACCTTTTTCGACAAATTTGTTTTTCTATTTTTTTAAATTTTATTTAAGATTACCATAGTAAAAAATTTCGCCACATATAATTTCATCATTTCACTGAAACAGTTTAGGGATTTGATCAAATCACTGACTTTCTTTAGGGAAATGGCATAACCGATTTGTTATTTTAGCATCTCCCGGGAATTGATCAAATCAATTAATTTAAAAATAATTAACATGTTGTAAAAATTGTGTATCCGAAAGTTTTTACAACAATATCCAGATTACGATGTAAATGCGAATTGCTTTAGGCTAAGCCATTTTCGTTTGTTATAGTCTATAAGATTTGTAAATCAGTATACTGAAATGAATAAATAAATATTTTTATTGAACTTTTGTTATTTTATTTAAACAAAATATTGATAGGATTTTTATATTCCTGCAGATTACAGTTATTATCAATTGATATGATAAACGCACTATGGGAAAGAATAGCGTATCAGATAGCAAACGTTGACTATCCATTTTGTATATTCAATGCTTTGGAGAAGACTGAGACAAGTTTCAGCTAAAATATCTCACGTCTGCACTTTGTCTGCTGCAAGCTTAAACATGAAATTTACAGGATTGTATTTGTATTCTTCATTTCTTTCATTATTCTCACAATATTTATTTATAACAGTTCAAGATTGGAATAGGCTATAACCAACTTGCTGCTATTCTTAACTGTGTCCCTGCTCCTAATAAAATTATATTAAACTTTTTAAAAATAAGCTTTAATTTATTTAATGTACTAAAATGTAGAAAATAAATTGTTTCCAAGTCACCTGTATCTTACTATTAATAAAAGCTTGGGGCGCTCATTTGTTCAAAATTTGTCAACCAATTGATACAATATTTTATTTAATTTATTTTATAAGCTTTATATTAACTTCACTTTCTGTCCGCGGTATGTCAGTATGTCAGCGGTATGTCGTCAAATCTAGTAATCAATTTTTCACCCACTTCCCGACTACTTAGAGATCTGAAACTTTGCATACATGCCTAATCTAGAGCCCAATACATGAATCAATTTTATGGGCGTAGGATAAGGGGGCGTGGCACCCCCCATACAAACAAAATTTTTGATCTCGATTAGCTTTGGAACTAAAGGTCGTGCAGCATTGAAATTTCGTATGCAGTCGCCTCTTGGATGTGTCGTCCCACTGGTAAAATTTTATGGGCGTAGGATAATGGGCGTGGCACCCCCATACAAACAAAATTTTTGATCTCGATTAGCTTTGGAACTAAAGGTCGTGCAGCATTGAAATTTCGTATGCAGTCGCCTCTTGGATGTGTCGTCCCACAGGTAAAACTTTATGGGCGTAGGATAAGGGGGCGTGGCACCCCCCATACAAACAAAATTTTTGATCTCGATTAGCTTTGGAACTAAAGGTCGTGCAGCATTGAAATTTCGTATGCAGTCGCCTCTTGGATGTGTCGTCCCACTGGTAAAACTTTATGGGCGTAGGATAAGGGGGCGTGGCACCCCCCATACAAACAAAATTTTTGATCTCGATTAGCTTTGGAACTAAAGGTCGTGCAGCATTGAAATTTCGTATGCAGTCGCCTCTTGGATGTGTCGTCCCACTGGTAAAACTTTATGGGCGTAGGATAAGGGGGCGTGGCACCCCCCATACAAACAAAATTTTTGATCTCGATTAGCTTTGGAACTAAAGGTCGTGCAGCATTGAAATTTCGTATGCAGTCGCCTCTTGGATGTGTCGTCCCACTGGTAAAACTTTATGGGCGTAGGATAAGGGGCGTGGCACTTTTTTACCAACTCCAGATTTGTGTATAACTTTAGAACTACACATCACACATCAATGAAACTCGGTAGGAACTTACTACACATCCATATCCTTCTACTGGGAAAATAAGACGGGCGGTGGACAAGTGGGCGTGGCACCGCCCATACAAACAAAATCGTTTATATAGAATAGCTTTGGAACTAAAGGTCGTGCAGCATTGAAATTCCGTATACAGGCCCCTCTTGGATGCTTCGTCCCACTGGTAAAATTTTATGGGCGTAGGACAGGGGGCGTGGCACCTTTCAAGCAACTACATACTTGGGCTTCAGTTTATAATTATAGGTACACCACACATCAATGAAAAACGATAGGAACTTACTCGCCGCGCCTTGCAAGCGAAACAACAACAAGTCATCTCGCCACAAATATGCCGTATTATTTGTTAAATTGAGGATATTATACCCTATTGAGTTATTATACCCTATTACCATAGGTGTAGGGTATAAATATACATTTTTAAAACGGACATTTGCCATTTTTAAATTTTTAGCAAAAAAAAGGTATGTCTGTTGGTGGGTGTGTTCTCTATTTTCATTTTAAAAATATGGTCACCGTAGGTATACATAATAACTTTGTGCGAAAATTGTAACGCATTGAAGAAGCCGTCCTAGGTATAGACATCAGTATACAAAAATGGTCAGAATCACTTTCTGTGTTGATTTACGGCTGTCCGTCTGTCTGTCTAGCTGACTGTCCGTTTACCCAGGAGAGAAAGAAGGAGTTGTCCGATTTGGACCAAATTTGGTACTCAGTCGCAGTGAACCTTAACTTAGAATAAGTTCAGAGATGATCAAAATCGGCCGAAGGACACGCCCACAACGGGCCAGTAAGTTACACTATCTTGAAATTTTGCAAGTTAAATGGCTTAAATTTGTTGAAATATTCATAAAAAGGAATGGTATTTGATTTTTAAGGTAAGGTGTGGGCCCTCTCCATCATACAAAAAAATGGGCGTGGTCCGCCTACTATATAGACGGTAAGCGGAAAATCCTTACAATTTCCATAATATATACACCAGTCTGTCCATATTTAGGCACTTCGTTTCTGGTAAGATCACCTTTTAATTCTCCAAAAATGGGCATGGTCCGCCCACTCAGTTACTTGGTGTAGGGTATTACTCTGTCGGTGAAACCCGACTAATGCTTCCTTACTGTTTATTCAAACATATGAGATCATGTTGCAAAATAACTTATAATTATTATAAAATAAAATTATATAAAAAAATTTTTTTTTAAATAAGGTTTAATTTATTTAATGTACTAAAAAGTAGATAATAAATTGTTTCCAAGTCACCTGTATCTTACTAGTAATTAAAGCTTGGGGCGCTCATTTGTTCAAAATTTGACAACCAATTGATACAATATTTTATTTAATTAAATTTTTGTAAATAGATTCTAGTAATGAAAGATAAGTGTGAATATAGGTTTTGAGCGCACAAGCATTTTTTAATAGTAAGATACAGGTGACTTGGAAACAATTTATTTTCTACTTGTTAGTACATTAAATAAATTAAAGCTTATTTTTAAAAAGTTTTTTTTTATATAATTTTATTTTCTACTTTTTAGTCTTCCATAAATTCAATTTCAGAGCTCTGAAATTTTTCGCAAAAAGAATTTAAAACTTGCAGAGCAGTACACAATATTTAGGGTATTCACAGTGTTTCCTATCGTCATATGTCATATCCTTAATTTAACAAATAATACGGCTGTGATCGACCCCAATATTCGTGGCATATTTGTGGCTCGATGAGTTGTTGTTGTTTTGCTTGCAAGGCGCGGCGAGTAAGTTCCTATCGTTTTTCATTGATGTGTGGTGTACCTGGTGTACCTATAATTATAAACTGAAACCCAAGTGTGTAGTTGCTTGAAAAGTGCCACGCCCCCTGTCCTACGCCCATACAATTTTACCAGTGGGACGACACATCCAAGAGGCGACTGCATACGGAATTTCAATGCTGCACGACCTTTAGTTCCAAAGTTAATCGAGATCAAAAATTTTGTTTGTATGGGCGGTGAAACGCCCCCTTATCCAGTGCCCGTCTTATTTTCTCAGTAGAAGGATATGGATATGTAGTAAGTTCCTACCGAGTTTCATTGATGTGTAGTTCTAAAGTTATACACAAATCTGGAGTTGATAAAAAAGTGCCACGCCCCTTATCCTACGCCCATAAAATTTATTGATTCATGTATCGTGCTCCTGTTTACGCATGTATGCAAAGTTTCAGATCTCTTGGTAGTCGGGAAGTGGGTGAAAAATTGATTACTAGATTTGACGACATACCGCGGACAGAAAGTGAAGTTAATATAAAGCTTATAAAAACAGTTTACCCAGTAAACATAACATAACATAAAAAACGTTTAAGCTCTAATTGCTTTGATATTTTTCTGTGGAATAAATTTGTTTTTATCAAATTGTGGTTTTCCTCTAAATACCTCTTAAATTCCAAGCAAGAAAGTTCATAATTGCATTTTGTAATTAAAATGGATTTAATTGTGTTAATATTCATTTGCGATATTTCCGCAGTCCAAATGTTGTTCATAAGAGAGAAAACCCTCTCAGTGGGAACATTTGACCCTGGTAAGCAAAGACTGAATTCCATGTTTTTGCAAGGTATTTGTACTTTTTTTTGTCAAAGTATAGAACAAATATAGAACACATTTTAAAATAGAGAACATTTCAATGTTTTTAGGGTTCCGTTCCCCTAAAGGGAAAAAACGGGAACACTTATAAGGTCACTTTTGTTTTGGGAGTGTGTATATAAAACGACTTTTTATTCATCGTAGAAACCTGAAATTTGGCACGGTGTTAGGTCTTAATAACCTAAGCACATTTTCACTATAAAAAGTTAAGAAAAATTTTTAGAAATATTTTTTCATAATTTTTAAAGGTTTTCGGGTCGGACAAAAAAAAATAAAAATATTTTTAAATCGTATCGTGTGAGGTATCGTTAGAAAGGGCTACATCCATAGATTACAAAATGTATTTTTATTAAATTTTATGTAAACGGGTTAGAAAGATATAGTTAAAAATGTGATAAAAACAGACCTGTCCCCACATGATCCCATCTGCACATACCATTTCTGAACCAAAAATTTTGATAAAATCAGGCTAGGTATTTGATCACGCATGACTGAATGGCTGCCGGTTTTTTCTAATTTTTAATTTTAAAATTTTTTTTTAATTTAAGATGACCCCCTCAGAAAAAAATTTTTGTTGTTTATATCGAGTGGGGTATCATTAGAAAGGGCTACATCCATAGATTATAGAATGTATTTTTTTTTAATTTTATGTAAACGGGTTAGAAAGATATAGTTGAAAAACGGACCTGTCCCCACATGATCCCATCTGCACACACCATTTCTGAACCGAAAATTTTGATAAAATCAGGCTTACTAGGTATTTGATCACGCATGACTGAATGGCTGCCGGTTTTTTTAGTAGGTCTTTAGTCATAGATTACTGGAAAACTGCAACCTTTTTCGACAAATTTGTTTTTCTATTTTTTAAAATTTTATTTAAGATTACCATAGTAAAAAATTTCCTCAGCGAAAAATTTTTGTTGTTTACATATTGTGGGGTATCGTAGAAAGGGTTACGTCCGTGATTTCAAAAAATGTTTTTTTCATAATTTTAGGTGAATTGGTTTCGAATATGTAGGTCAAAATGTAAAAAATTTTATGGCTAGACGGGCAGGGAGAAACTAAATGCGAACGCTTAAAAGGGTATTTCTTGTACGGAACCCTCAGTGAGCGAGCCCGACTCGCACTTGACTGCTTTTTTATAACAAAATATATCATATAGAACATCAGATTAAAATAGAGTACTGTTCTATATAATATAGTACGGTTGGTCACCGTATGTATACCCTATTACCAGACGTGTAGGGTATAAACACACACTTTGCACAATTATTTTGCCAAATTGCAAATACATCTACATCTGATTATTGAAAACAGTGTTATAAAGGGAAATTTTTATATTTTAACAGATCCTTATGGCCCGATTCCAATGGTGCGTGCGTGCGTTCGATTGCGGAAATGCGTAAACGCAAAAACTTGAAACGCACTTGAGCTGTTCCAATGCACAGAATGCGTGCGTTCCAAAAAGAGTCACAACATTTCGGCAATTTACAACTTGAGCAGTAAACATTCTTAAATAATTTACAGAACATATTTCGTCCCAAGTTTATAACTATATTATGTATATATCGTAATATTGTGTATATATCGTTTAAACCTAATACTGATTGAAATAAGTACAACTAAAAAATATATTCAGCTACCACACTTTTATTTCACACTGATGGCAACCTCAAAGTGTGTATGTGAGCTGTCAACGCAAATTGTGTGCAACAAAAGTTGAAAGTTGGTCAACTTTCTGCGTTCTGCGTTCAACGCACCGCTCATTGGCACTCTCTTCATATGTATGTTTGCCTTAGTTCAACTTAGCTGTAAAAAATTTTCACCGCAATGAAACGCACGCACACACCATTGGAATCGGGCTCTTATGCAATGCTTACACTAACGTCACTTACTAGAAAAACCGAATGTATACTTTGTTTGTATAAAAATTTATTATATTAATTGCTGTCATCAACTTTTATGGGGTCGGGCCCTGCACCCACTTGGATACGCCCTTGAACATGAAAACAGGAAGCTTGGGCAGGGGCTTGTATTAATAGACGTATAGATTGATTGTAAATTAAGAAATTGATAGAATTGATTGACGTGAATTTTTGCCGAATTTTCTGTTTCGTGTTGTATTCTTTGTTCTCAGGTTAAAGCTTTAATTTGTTCGGTTATTCCACCATTGATTCAGTGGATAAGTGCTCACTGCCTGATGCGGGGAGTCGCTGTTCGCGGGCTATTCTATTTTTCTGGAATGGCGCTTCCATATGAAATTTCAAAATACATATGTATTTAAATTATGAAATATCTAATTTTTTTTACTATGAGCATGTTGCGTCGATATTTTGATTGATTTGTTGCTTTTGTGCCGAAATTGCTAAGCATTGATAAAAATTTTTTGATATCGTGTAGCTGCGACATTAAGTGTTTCCGCTCGCCCAATCTTGATGTCAGCATCTATTCTATGACGCATCATCCCTCCGCCGTACACGGATCACTTGATCAAGTTTTATACTTACACGTGATTTGAGGGCATGCTCTCTTTTATTCATCGGTCGGCAACGCACTACGACACGCACATTTTCCGCCATTTTGTAACGTTTGATCGTATACGAGTAATCGTGCCGATACACATATGTATATGCATATACTGCTGCCTTCTACAAAATTTAAAAAATTTAAACAAAATTTTTGTATTTGGTTGTTGTTTTTGTTGTTAACGTATTTTCTTGCAGCGCGGCACAGAAATGCCTGCCTGCTGTCTATGCCCACAGACTGCCACTGAAAACTAACTACAACCAAAGCTAACTAATATTTTTTATTATATCCTTTCTGTCGCAACACCATGGCGTGTAGGCAAATGCATGTATACATACATACATTTGAATGTATGTTAATATATGTATATGGTATGCATGAACACATGCGAAAATACAAACTCGTAAATCTGGAAATTTTAATGAGCTAATGCATTATGACCGGCTCGTCGACGGACCTCCAATACGCCCTTCGCCAGCAATTGGCGGCAACCTTCAACCACCAATAGTACAACAACAAATGAAATGTGGCTTACTACGATGACCGCTTAACCAAATAACCAACTGACACATCAAACGAGCAACGCCAACGCCACCTCCCACCCTAACCAGGACGTACGAGTATTATGTATTGGAATTTGTAACCACGTCAATAATAATTATATTGCGGCGTTCTGTCGAAGTTGTGTTTGTATAACGGTTTAGTTCATTTGACTACATATACATACATATATCAACTCGGCCACCATGCTGACGACTTTGTTGAAGCGTGTGGGTCAAATCGAAGGAGGGACAATCCTTTTTTATACCCTACACCTATGGTAATAGGGTATAATAACTTTGTGCCAAAATTGTAACGCATTAAAGGAGCCTTCCTAGGTATAGACATAAGTATATAGAAATGATCAGAAACACTTTCTCTTTTCATTTCCGGTTGTCCGTCTGTCCGTCTGTCTGTCCGTCTGTCCGTCTGTCCGTCTGTCCGTCTGCGTGTATGCAAAAAAAAGAAAGAAGGAGTGGTTCGATTTGGACCAAATTTGGTGTACAGTTACAGTGAACCTCGGGTTAGGTAAAGTGTTAAAATTATTCAAATTACCCGAAGGACACGCCCACAACGGGTCTGTAAGTCCCACTACCTCGGATTTTTTTCGGTAAAATGGCTATAATTTGTGTAATTACTCATGGAAAAGATTAATACTTGGTATTCAAGTTAAGAGGTAGGTCTTCTATATCTCAGGAAAAAATGGGCGTGATCCGCCCACTATATAGCCGGCAAAATTTTTTCGGTAAAATGGTTCCCAATTGACTAGTTACGAATATAAATGAATGAAATTCGATTCCCAAGTTGATATATAGGTCTTAGATGCCATAGAAGAAAATGGGCGTGGTCCGCCCACTATATAGGCGATAAACAAAAAATCTTCTTAACTTCCATAATATATACACCAGAGAGTCCAGATTTGGTTACTTCATTCCTGGTAGGAATATCTTTTAATTCTCCCGAAATGGGCGTGGTCCGCCCACCATGGGGGCAGTAAAATAAATATGCCGATAACATCTGTTGTACACCCGCCAGAGCATCAATATTTGGCATGTATAGTCCTATTAGGTATATCTTGTAGTCTGCCAAAAATGGGCGTGGTCCGCCCACTATGTAGGTTGTAAATCAAATGCACCCACAATTTCAGTGAATTATCACCCCCCTTGGGAACATGGTGTAGGGTATTACTCTGTCGGTGAAACCCGACTGATACTTCCTTACTTGTTTTTACATATTTTTAAATATTTAA
Organism: Neria commutata; assembly: GCA_963457695.1. NCBI lineage: Eukaryota > Metazoa > Arthropoda > Insecta > Diptera > Micropezidae > Neria > Neria commutata. The sequence goes on from OY735250.1 coordinate 2,190,355, forward strand.
ATGATGGGAAGCCGTTTTAACACGCAACTGATTTAATTTAATTTCAATACATTACATATTACATACTTTGATATAATTTATGATATGATATATGTATATATGAACTACGATACCACTACTGATAACCTGCAATTTTTTATGTGGATCACCTATCGACTTATTTGATAAAATATTCGAACGCTAATATTTTATTTGATAAAATATTCGAACGCTTATGTTTTACCATCTTTAGCGTTCGAATTTAATTACTTCTTGCCCGTCTGTCACTTGATTGGTTTTGTTTTTCTGTGAACAGCAGCGGTATATATAAATAAAGATATAAATACTAAAATTTTTCGTGAGGGGTGGGGGTGGTACTCTTAAATAAAAAAATTAATTTAAAAAAAACCGAAAAAAACCTTTCCAGTTATGCGTGATTAAATACGTAGTAACCCTGATTTTATCAAAATATTAGCTCAAAAAAGGGAGCCCATAGAATCCTGTGGGGACAGGTCAATTTTTTCACATATTAAGCTATATATTAATAGTCCGTTTATTTAAAAAAATTATTTTTGGAATCTGTGGATGAAGCTCTTTCTAACGATACCCACACAAACCCCTCTTATGAAAATATTTCATAGCTTTTAACAGGGAAAATATGTTAGCGTTATGAATTCCAAAACATCATGCCGAATTTCAGGTGTCTACGTTGGAAAAAAGGTATGTTTATATACACACCTCCGAAAACAAAAGTGACCTTATAAGTGTTCCCGTTTTTTCCCATTAGGGAAATGGAACCCTAAAAATTTCATATATATTTTAATCTTCTTTATTTTTTCAAAAATCTTGCGACCGTGCGCCTGCAAACCTTGCTCTTTTCAATGGCTGTTACGAAGTGAGCACTTTTAACAACAGTGCTGCCAAAGTATTCTTCACAACTTCTACATAATACAGGGTTGCCAGCGGGAGCGTTTTAGAACTGGCACAGCACTCTGGTTTACACATCAAAGATTATACACTACAACATATAAGCTATTTATCAGCGGCACAACCAATTATGATTTTTATAGAAAAAATCGCTTCATCAGAAATTAATTTTCTTAGTATTTGTTCAATCAAAAATAAAAATCAATCATCGATCTATATTGCTTAATTCAAATATCAGTTATATGCGCACAGCACAGCGTAAATACGGCGCTTCTGCTGATGCCGTACGCTGCAATTGTGTTTCAGCGGGATGTCAACTGTGTTTCAGCGGTAGCTCGCTTGCACTCTCTTTCGTTGCTCGTTCATTTGTTCGTTCGTTCGGTCGATGCAGATATTAGCAATGAAGCAGCAGCAACATCAGTTGCCAAAAATTCGTGCGGCATTTACGGCATGTGTTTCTTAAAAAAGCTGGGCCTCCACGAAGTAACAATAGAGCATTGATAAATTTAGTGAAATGTGGAGAGTTGCATACTTTTAGGCTGTTTGTGAAAGTGAAAAGTCCAACGGTGCGAGAAACGCGGCATACTTTTGGGCTGTGTGCAAGGGGAATAGCTCGAGCTATGATTTAGGCTGTATGCTCTGCTGCGTGTTGTTCGTTGGGCTCGCCGCATAATCAAATTAATACATGTATTAAATATGTCTTTAGCAAAAACACATCATTAAATTTGTTTTATTAGCTCTTATTAGTAGTTTAACTAGTATTTTATTGTTCTGCCCCTCAGCAATTGGCGTATTCGCATCCACAACACGACTAGAATCCATCGGAATATCGAAACGAACAGAAGTGTCAAGTTTTTTTTGGCCGCCCAAAAAAGGATTAGAGGCGTGTAAGGCTACACCTATATTAACAAAAAACATATATTTATAATGCTCTCCATCATCTATTGTGATAAACTGAGCGAATGCGTTGAAAATGTCGCTTTTAGTTGATATTTTTACAACAATAAAGGGAAGTTGTATACAAAAGTTTACGCCTAAAGCAACAGCACTACCCTGCCAACAACAACAGCAAAGTGAATTACAACATACATTGAGTACATTCTACCATATTAAATACTGCCAAAAAGTTGCTGGTTCCACCACTGTTGCTGCACCAACCACAGCCACAACAAGAACAACACCAAAGAAATCGGCGCGCTTTCCAGGTGCTCCCAGACTATGTCTCGTGCTACTTTTGCTGACTATTTGTGTGGGAACGGGCATGGCTTTGCCGCCGGTAATTCGCTTAGGTACTTGTCAACTGAATGCGGTATATGAGCTGTTATTTTTTAAAGTGGAATAAGTCAATTTTTTACAAAAATTTAGATAATGGCAGTTATAGATAAAACTTTTTATGATCTTTCTATGGGTAAACAATTTATAGTAAAAAAAGTTGTTGATTCTAGTATTTGAGAGATGAAAGTTTTAGCTCTTAACAGTATTGACACTGAGAGTGAAATGTAAACAATGAAATATCTCGCAATAACAGAAAGTGGACTTATTCCACTTTCAAAAATAACAGCTCATATATTAAAACCGTTCGACAAATGTTTGCATTCATGAGAAAATTCTATGCATACTATATGTACCTATATTGAAAGATGGGCTTGAAATGAAAGTTGTTTTTTTCTATATAAAGATAAGTCGTTTGGTTTTAGAAAATTGTACGTACATATATTGACATGTAAACATGTCTACATAAGATACATATGTACTGTATTGTACATGCATGCCTTAGGTAACAGTGCATTTCTTTAAGGTGCCATTTTCACCGAGGACCAACGTGACAGCAACGTGGAGTCATCTTTTAAATATGCCATTTATCGCATCAACAAGGACAAGTCACTACTGGCCAACACACAGCTTGTCTACAACATTGAGTATGCCCCGCGCGATGATTCCTTTCGCACGACGAAGAAGGTATGCCGGCAACTGGAGACTGGCGTGCAGGTTATATTTGGACCCTCCGACCCACTGCTAGCCGCTCACATACAATCCATATGCGAGTCCTTTGATATACCGCACATTGAGACCCGCATTGATTTGGATACAAATGCCAAGGAGTTTTCGATTAATCTGTATCCGTCGCAGCACCACATGAATCTGGCCTATCGCGATCTGATGGTATATCTGAATTGGACCAAAGTGGCGATTATATATGAGGAGGATTATGGTAAGTAGCTTTGAATATCAAAACGCTGCAGAACATGTCGGTTCATTAAGATAGATAAATAAATAGATAGTTACTCGTACATACATATATACATAAGTAGCAGTAATTTTGTTGAAGCATTTATTCCATTGGATTTTATTAGCAAAATCAACTAAGTTTGTTTTGTTCGCTCGTCAGCCATATACATAAATATGTACTATATATTTAAAAATAAATACATGCACATTTTTCAGGACTATTCAAGCAGCAGGATTTAATGCATACCACTGCTGATTTACGCACCGAAATGTATATACGTCAAGCTACACCAGATACATATCGTCAGGTCTTACGTGCCATACGTCAGAAGGAAATTTATAAAATTATTGTCGATACAGATCCGATCAATATCAAAGCATTCTTTCGTGCAGTATGTTGCTCATCATGGTTTCTACTCTTACTGCATAATATTCTAATAGATATTTTGTACATGTCTTCTGTATATAGATACTTCAGCTACAGATGAACGATTATCGTTATCACTATATGTTTACCACATTTGTAAGTAGAATTCATCTCTTAAGAATATTTCGAAATTGCCTTTTATTGCCTATGCCTATTTCTGTCGTGGCAGGATCTAGAGACTTATGATTTGGAAGATTTCAAGTATAATAGCGTCAATATAACGGCATTTCGTTTGGTCGATGTGGAAAGTAAACGTTATGCCGATATTATAGCAGAAATGCAAAAATTTCAACATAGCGGTTTGGATCGTATCGATGGTCGGCCATATATACAGGTATAAAGCTTTGCAAATGGAATTTTTTTTTGCGATTCTTAAAAATTACATTAATTTTGTGTCCCTTTTATAGACGCAGCCGGCTCTAATGTTTGATTCTGTATACGCATTTGTAGCTGGCCTCGTGGAATTGGATCGCAGTCATACGCTCAGCTTGCGTAATCTGTCTTGTGATTTGGAACAGTCTTGGAATGACGGTTTATCGCTGTATAATTTTATAAATTCGGTATGAGTTGAGATCGTTTGCGCAAACCTTAAAAAACTTTTGCATAGTTTCAGGCTTATACTTATACAATAAGTACAACTTAAAAGCATAAACCTGACGAAAACGTTTGCAAAGTTCAGACTCATACATTGAACATAAGTACTCGAACAAGCCTGAAACTATGCAATAGTTTTTACAGGTTTGCGCAAACAGGTTTTTAGTTGTATGCTGAATAGACGCACTTTGAATATAAGCCCGCAGATATGCAACAGATTCCATCGGGTTTATTTATTTGAGTCGTACTTATAGTATAAATCTGAAACTACGAAACCGGTTTATTGTTGTTGCACAAAAAACCTAACTACTTGACATATTTGTGTTTCCTATTTATAATACATCTATATAAGGTGTCTATACATGGAATAAGTGGCCGTGTGGATTTTGTGGAGGGCCGTCGTAAAAAATTTAAAATCGATTTGCTCAAATTAAAACAGGAGCGCATACAAAAAGTCGGCTTTTGGCATGCCGATGAAGGTGTCAATATAACCGATCCCACTGCCTTCTACGATATCAACAATGCAAATATAACACTAGTCGTAATGACAAGAGAGGTCTGTTAAAATGAATACTTCGGCATACTTGACTTTAATTACATGCTCTCTCTGTGCATAGGAAAAACCGTACGTTATGGTCAAAGATGATGCCAACGTAACGGGTAATGCGCGTTTTGAGGGCTTTTGCATAGATCTGCTCAAGGTCATAGCTGCACAAGTGGGTTTCCAGTATAAAATTGAGTTGGTGCCCGATAATATGTACGGCGTCTACAATCCGGAAACGAATACTTGGAACGGCATTGTACGCGAGCTTATGGAAAGGGTTAGTATATTGCTGAAAATGACACTACACTTTACTATGCTAACATTTATTAAAAACATGGTTTTTTAGCGTGCCGACTTGGCTGTAGCATCAATGACCATTAACTATGCACGTGAAAGTGTTATTGACTTTACCAAGCCGTTTATGAATCTGGGCATTGGCATACTTTTCAAGGTAAGCTCTGGCGTTGAAATCAGTATTGCTTGTGACTGGGATCTGCAATTAAGCTGTAATATTTTGTCAATGTAGAGCTTATTTCATTGAATCGACGATAGTAGCTGTGAATTTATTTTGGTAATATATCTCTTGCGAATCATAATGGTACTACAGCAACACTGATCCTGAACCTCCACCTTATCAATTGTATTTGCAAATCACAAAAATGTAAAAGTATTTTCATTCATCTTAAGTATTTATTTTTTATTCCTTAGTAGCGCTTTTTTTACTCTATATAAACATAGGTTCGAAGCTGCTTTAACTATTCCTTTATTGTACCCTTAACTTTAGTAGCCAAAGTTATAATTTCTACATTCTAAATTTTCCTACTTGTCGAACTATTACAAATAATTTACGAATATCAAAATATCCGTAGGTACCGACTAGTCAACCCACTCGTCTATTCTCTTTCATGAATCCTTTGGCAATGGAAATTTGGCTGTATGTGCTAGCCGCTTATGTACTTGTATCATTTACGCTGTTCGTTATGGCACGATTTTCACCCTACGAATGGAATTATCCGCATCCATGCATGAAAGAATCGGATATTGTGGAAAATCAATTTTCAGTATCGAATAGTTTTTGGTTTATCACGGGCACATTCCTGCGACAAGGCTCTGGCTTAAATCCCAAGGTAATTGCGCTATACTTTTCCTATAGAAATCAATATATGAGCCGTTTTCTTTGAAAGTGGTGTAAGTGTATTTTATTTTATACTAGCTGATTTACCCGGCTTTACCCGAGTGCCGCATCATACGGGGAATAACAACTAAATTGGAATTTAAAAATGGTATTAAAAGCCACATTATTGTCAGTGGTATGATAAAGGGTAATTTGTTAGGGTGGTTTTAAGGAATAAGATATATTGAGTGACCTTGCTTAGGACTTCTCTATTTGCTTGTGAAGTTTTGTTTAAATAGGGGAAGTCATAAATGTAGGTCCTTACAGAGCTATCTGTGTATGTAGATTACTCCTTTGGTGGAAGGCGAAAATTAAAGTAATTTTTTACATACATTTGAGGTGTGCCACGCCAAGGTCCCATGACCCTAAATCTATATACATATATAAAACCCAAATTATGTAAAAATGTTTACGTGAATGCATGACTAAATACTAACAGAATACAAAATTTTAATGTTGTATGACATGTAATTTTAAAGGTATACCAAATCAAATATTTAAGTTGTATGAGGGGTGCCACGCCTCGTGTCCAATGCTCATCCCATTTTCCGAGTTGAAGGACACGGACATGTAGTAAGTTCGTATCGTGTTTCATTTATGTGTGGTGTATTGTTCTAAAGTTATACCCAAATGTACATATATGCCCATAACATTTTACCCGTGGGACGAAGCATCTAAGAGGGGCCTGCATACGGAATTTCAATGGTTTCAGACTTTTAGGCCAAAAGATATTCTATATCAAAAATTCTGATGTATGGGCGGTGCCACGCCCCTTGCCCAATGCCCGTCCCATTTTCCGAGTTGAAGGATACGGACATGTAGTAAGTTCGTATCGTGTTTCATTTATGTGTGGTGTATTGTTCTAAAGTTATACCCAAATGTATTAGTTGATAAAATGTGCCTCGCCCCTTGTCCTACGCCCATAAAATTTTACCCGTGGGATGAAGCATCTAAGAGGGGCCTGCATACGGAATTTCAATGCTGCATGACTTGTAGTTTTAAAGATATGCAAAATCAAATATTTAAGTTGTATAGGGAGTGCCACTCCCCCTTGTCCCACGCCCCTACATTTTTTTAAACAAGAGGGCACGACTAAATACTAACAGAATACAAAATTTTAATGTTGTATTACATGTAGTTTTAAAGATATACCAAATCAAATATTTAAGTTGTATGGGAGGTGCCACGCCCTCTTGATGAATCGAAAAATTTTATATACAGTCGCCTTCCTTTGGTCTTCAACAATATTGGTATAAAGTTTGGCTGAAATCGGTCAACGCGTGTAGCTTTGTATAGCCGGACAGACAAACAGACAAACAAACATTCATTTTTATATATTAGATGGAGATAATAATAAATATAAAAGTCCTCGTCACTGACTCACTGCCTCATTAACGCAAACGGCTTCTTATAAGAGTATAGAACATAAGAAAGCAAGAGTAGTGATAGCGCAAAGAGTAATGCGGGCCTTAGACGGTCAGTCTTTCTATTTCAGGCATGTAAACTGATGCCTAACCCTTACACACAACAGTCATTGCCATTAAATCTTCATAATTTTTAACTCTTTGTGGTGTGCAGACATACGATGAGTGCCACGGATGTTTGTATCGCATATTTTGCACTACCAAAGTGCGTTGAAAAGTGCAAAAATAAAGAGAAGATCATTCGGATGAAAGAGTGCTTAAGAAAAAGAAGTCACTTATCGCATAAATTTCGCGACAAAAATTCTTTTTCCGCTTCGCTTGTTTTGTTTGCCGACATGCGTACGGTGTTTACAGCACAGATGACTACCAGATATCCAACACTCAGGGCCAGTTTCACAGTGGATGTTTAAACTCTGATTGCAGTTTAAATAGGGAATTTCAGTTTCACAGTGGGAAGTTAAATACAATTTAAATGCCTCGTTGTGGGCATTTAAGTACGGCACAGAGTTGCAATCGAAAACAAATAAACAGCTGATTTCGGATGAGCAAGCAAGCTGCGTCGACAATATTGCAATTTATAAGCGGCCAAATTAAACATACAACTGCATGGTGTAGCACATATAAATGATCCCGTAGTATTATAAATAATATAAACTGTGGATTCTTTGAAGAATATCCAATAATTCACTTCTTTCGGCCGACGAAAAATTTTTAGCTCGCGCTGCCTCCACAATTGAACAATTGAACATATGTTTTTGGCAAGTTGTGCTGTGTTCAATTGTCAAATATTCGAAGTTGCCATTCATTATTCCGTATTTAAATAAATGCACTGTGAAACTCAAGAAAAGTTAAACTAGATTTAAACTCAATTCGCAAATTAGATTTAAACATCCACTGAGAAACTGGCCCTCACACTAGCACTAAAAAATCACCAACACAATCACAAAATACACGATAGACTTTTTCCATATCTGGTTACGGGTAGCCAGGTATTCGGTTTTTCAGATATCGGTATTCCATCAGTATTCGACCAAACTTATATTATTGAAACAATTTGATTGTTATTTCAGTTTGAATATATGTGCTGATATTTTTTGTGTACATTAAATATTTTATTTTGTTGCTTTTGTCGCGTGGGAACCATGTACTCGAAAACATCTGTAGTCGCTAGCCGTGTCGTGCAATTTATTTGTATGCCCTATCAATTGTAAGATAGGAGCGTCAGTTGCAAGATAAGAGCTATCCGCTGTATCGAATTCCCAACCCACTGCGAAAAATTTTTGAGGTTTGACAGTTGTTGGTCCGAAATGTAAACAAAGGAATTTTTGTGAATGCAACTTTGTAAGGAATTACCAAAACAAAATGCATTGCGAATCACACGTACTCTATTTGTGTGAGGATTTTTTCCAAAAAAATGGAAATTTTTGTTCCCTGGACGGACAGTTGGACGTCTGGATATAGTCTGTGGTTTACAGCGCGACGAACAAAGCGAAATGTCAATTTGCCTTGACACGGGTACAGTGGCTTGTCGTGCATCGCAAAATATCTAAACCACTTTGATTTTTCATCAGTCATTTCCCCGTCGTGTCTGTGTGGCCATACACACAAATTTTCTCTAACACATGCTCACGTTTGGCATCGAATGACTGACCGTCTAAGGCCCGCATAAGGCGCTGGCGCAGAAACCGAAAGTGCGTGAGTTCGATCCCTGCTGTGGGCAGGGTCTTCTCACTTTTTTTTCGGTATTAATTAATTACTGGAAGGGCCACAGTAGTTTTCAAATTCTGAGTTTACCACAACGCACAGTATTTTTTAGTTTCAAAAAATAAAAATTGTCAAAAATATTCAGAATTTTATGAAATATAAAGAAAATCAGTCTAAAGCGAAAATGAGCAAGCAACTCGGAAAATGAGACGGGCATTGGAGTGATCCCAAATCTATGGAGTGAGACCAAACATGACCCCAATATCCCAAAAAATAAAAATTTTCCGAAATTGAGCTAGTGAGCGTCACGGGCGCCTTTTAAAAACTAGTAATTGAATAATTTGGAAAATATGGATACATGTTATTGCAATAGTTTTGTATTTTTTTAATATTAAATTAAATTGATTCAAATTCATAATGTATCATTTTTTAAATGTTATTAACAAAAATATATACTTTTAATGACTTCAAAACAACTTGTGGTGTAAGTCAGCAAAATGTAAAAATCTTACATTTTCAAAATATTTGTTTGAACACAAAGAAAGTTAAAGGCGCGCGTGAGCATATAAAAAAAAATCTATTTCAATCGTGATCAAACTAAAAAAAAGAATTTTTGCATAAGTTTAATATAACATGCATATTTAACATAGACGCAGTATATAAGAAAAATAGGAATTATGTGAAGCGGTCGGGAAATCAAAAATGATCATATAGGAAATTCGAAATGCATAAGTGAAAGACGTTCTTCCTCTTTATCTGGAAATCATAAACTACCTAAATACTACCTTAGTACATGGTGCCATATTAATCTAGTAAATACATATTATATATCAGTGGCCACAAACCATAACGGCCTTTTCGAGCTAGGACGAAATTGAGTTATTAATGCTATCGTGTTCAGCGAGTCTAAATTTATATGCTATATATTTTTCATGTTTGGATCTTTTTTAGGACGGTAATTATCTATCAAAAACCTAACAGCTTTTATAGTTATAAACTGCAGTGAGAATTTGAAACTGCTCTCCTACAGTCCTGCTTGGACTGCAACCCATCCGCACCTTTTAAAGTGTGAGCAGGACTGTAACCTTTTTTTCAATCTTCAGATTTTAAGTCTCCGTCCGACTCCGACTCTTCTTCATGTTGAACGACACTGACTGCAAATTGGCGTAGAATCCCATGCTTCTATATAGTCCCATTAGTTATGATTTAGGAATAACTTAACTTAGTTAAGTTTCCGTAGAAACTTAGGAGCTGTTACTCATGACTTTGAAATCAGCTGTTTTTGTGTTGATAGTTGAATTAATTTATGAAAGTGCAGAACAAAATTCTTTCATTTGAGCTTTCTCAAGATGTATAAAATGTATTAAACACGACAACAGCAGCTAATTCGCTATTTGAATGTAGCAAAATTATAAGCTGCTCGTCGTCCATATTCACAAGTTTTGACATTTTGTTTACGAATGAAAGTAAGGTTGCCATAGCGGTCCACTCAGTTGAAAACGCAAGAAATATATTTGGTTTTGTGGTGGGAATATGACTTTATGGAATTGGCGAAAAATTACTTTAAGGGCCGTTTTCTCAATGTCCGGTTAAGCGATAACCAGCACATTTAACAGCGACTTTTGAAGTTTCCGATTTCACAGTATTTGATCAAAATTGCTCTGTCGGTTAAGCTAACCGGCACCGCTTCTGTCGGTTAACTTAACCGGCTCACCGTTTCACAGCTAATAAAAGTGACGTTTTCAACTGACGTCTAATATTGCTATATTTTTAATTCAGAAAATAGAGAAAACTGCGTTTTTTACGCATTTTACAAATGAAAAAAGCAATGATTATAAGAGAGGGAATGGAAAAGAGAAGGAACCTATGAGTGCGCCAAGCCTCTCCACTATTGGATCAGTGCTCTTTTTCCACTGGGCGCTACCCGTTTGTCCAGCATCTCTTTTCTTCCTTGCCTAAAATTTTTTCAGAGAAAATTATTTTGAAATTTATTTTGTGATTCATATTGACAACAAATGTACTAGAACAAGCGTCAAATCTTTTACATTTTTCCTTTAACCGAGAGAATGTTGACCAGCACATGGTGAAAACGAAAATTCTTATCCGCCAGATAAACTGCTTTCCGTCGGTTAGTTATGTGCTGGTTAAGAGTGAAACTAACCAGACATTGAGAAAACGGCCCTAAATTTTAAAAGTTATTTTGTCTGATACAGCGTTATTTTTCACGTTTTATATCAAAGTTTTCAATCGAAATTATTTCAAGTCTGAAAAATATTGCACTGGCAATGCTGCTTCTGTAGAGCAACCCGCTCACGCTCTCTTTTGACTTAACGACTTATGCCTGAAACACAACACCGACCACGTTCGCAGAACTATGCGTTTTTTTGGCCTGCCGCAGTAAACAAACTGCAATCAACGGTCGTCGGCAGTTTAATTTCTATACAATTGAACGCCACTGTAAACAAAATTCGGCAAACGGCCTGTTGAGCCTAAATGATAGCAATATGCATATCTGACATCACTACTGATGTGAGAAATTACTTTGAAAAAGTTCTGTTCACTTGTTCTTTGAATTTCCTTTTGTACTGCGTCAAATCTTTTCATTAATAAAAACTAAAACTTTTTCATTCCTTGATATTAAATCGGCGTATAATTATCAAATCATAGCCCGCTCACACGGCCGTTGACTTATTTGTATCTTTTATCTGTAGGCATGTCCTAGGACGGCATGTCGGCCAAATGACGGCCGTAGCATCAATGCTGATTCGGCAGGTCTGTTATGCAAAAAATAATAATAAAAAAAAAAAATGTGTGCGTCTCGGGACGCTCGACAGAAGTGATAACTTAAACTAATCCAAGTTAAATAGAGTGCGCATCTCATATAAAATTTTGGCTGAGAAAATTTTGCACTTGGGTCATTTTAATAAAGCCCACAGTTCCACTCAGTTTCGCTCAGTCACTCGTCCTCTCAGAGAACCGCTCTGCTACAAGAAATTCCAAACTCAAAGTAAATATAACGAGGGCTGCTTACTGTGAGAAAATTCTCCCATTTTGTGGGAATTCGAACTCTTTTTCTACATATTCTTAACAAAATGCTGTTGTTTTGTATTACAGCATTTTGGAACTCAGCCATACTGTTTTATTTATTGATTTATGTTTTTTACTACCATTATTTTGAATGAAAATGTGGCTGAAGTGCCAATTCCCATGGGAGAATTTTTTAAGCATTTGAGAGAATTGGCTTTGACTGAGTTTGCACCCCTGATCGCACGACTCAATGGCTTGGTTCGTTCGGTTTTCGTACTCAAATGAGCCGAACGAGCATTTTTTGCGGCTGATTTTCGTATTTTGCATGGTGTTATGAAAGTCGTGTGCATGTGCTCTTCTTCTGCATGTCGGCAGCTCAGCCAACAAAGTATACGAAGAATCAGAGCAGCGCTCGGCTAGACGATATTCCCGACAGCGCTGCTGTTTGATTCTGTGTTGTTGTTGTTTTCATATGAAAGACAAAAAATTCTTTGGCTCTGCTCTGCCATAAACGAACAAAAGGAACTTCAATATACATACATATGTAAATGAGAATGCACACGACTTGCTTTGTTGAAATCTGGCTTTATTCTGTTTTTATCAATTTGAGTCGTTCCCGGCGAAACCGTTGCTGCAGCTATGTTCCTACTGCTATCGTTTTTTATAATCGCAAGGTGCTCGCAGTCTAGACATAGCGTCAGCAGTTTCGGTGGGAACGGAATTTCAAGGTATATTTATAATGTTGCTTACATTGCTTAAGTCTACGTTACTCCTCCCATCTCCAGAAATTTCTCCAACGTTTTTTACAACTTTTTGTTGACATTTAAGATATTTTCTTAACACTAAGATGGTAAATACAATAGTAATGATTAATAAGATTGTTGTGAATCCTAAGCTCAAATGTTTTTTATTATCTTGAATTGTTACGAAGTGTTGCTTGAGTTCTGGGAGTGTAACCAAATTTTTGTTGATTTTAACTAAGTTTTCTAAATCTTTTATAAATGGTACAATATTAGGGTTAATGTAATCTTCCATGATTGAAACTTCGAAAGTATTTATCTTAATTTTACACTTATTAAAATTGATAACATTATTTCCTTTAATTTTTATTTTAAGTTGATTACAATTTTGATCGAGGTAAGTTTCTTTGAGATTTTTGGTTACTATGACATTTGGGGGGAAGAAGTTTATACTCTCTTCAGTGTTTTTTAATGTTGTACAGTTTACTTTTTTGTTATTCAGTAAATTACTCAAACATTTTTCTTCAATGGGGAAGATCTTTTTATTTTTCAGTTCAAATATAGTGTGATTTATTCTTATAAAATCTTTAATTTCCTTAATGTCTAGTTCTTGTTGATTATCGTCGGGTATTGCCAAAATCTTTAACTTGTCGTACGATTCAAATTCAGTGGGTATAGTTAAAATGAAATAAATTAAGTTGTTTTTGGTCCAAATCGAAGTCTTAATATGCTCAAATTGCTCTGTGTCCAAATGTGATATTGTGTCCAGGTCTATAAGGTTTGGGTTTATTACGCCTAATTTTGCAAGTTGGATTCCTAGTTGGATATCTTGAATATGTTGTAAGTATGTCTTAACATTATCTAAGAAAATGTCCGAGGCAATTTTGTGAATGAACCTATTTTGTAAAATATTTGTGGAGTTTTTCAGTTCGTCTATAGCTTCGTTTTCGCGGTTAACGTGGTTTATTATATTCATTTCGTTTATGTCATTATTAGCAATTTTCTCTTTAACATCCTGTAAAGATTTCTCTATTGTAAGTCGATCTTCTTCGTCCAGTGTTCCAAACAAGAATTTAAATCCTGTACCTAAAGCATTAATGAGGCCCCGTCTGTGTCTTTTTATAAAAAGCTGCTTCTCTTTTTCGGCTATTTTAATATATTTTAAAACTAAATTTGTTTTCAGAAAGTCGTTGTTGTTTACTTGGTTTATTAGGTTGTTGAACGCCAGTTCCAGTTCCGTTGTATTTATTTGAAGGATGTGATTTTTAAAGGCCATTGGTTTGTCGAATTTGCCTTGGTCGATGATAAGGTATCCATGGTTGCTAACGATTTCCGTTACTTGGACAGACTGACTTGATGCGGTGTGAAACTTTAGAAAAATTATGAGGATAAATATCCAAGCGTTAAGGTTCCGTACTGTGTCTGGAAGAGTTAGCGCTGTTATTAATCTGTTTTTTCTTTCTTTTAAATTGGCTTTTATATTTCCTTACTTTTCTGTCTCTAAACTTTACAATATAATGTTCGTTATCCTGGTCTCTCTGTACTACTTCAGCTCTCTTGTATGGGTTACTCGTTTTTTCAAGTCTTTTCCTGGAGTTTTCCGCAGAAATAAATCTGGTGTCGGGTAAGTTATCCTCTCTGTACTTGTTAATATTATTTATGCGTGTTTCTTTGACAGTTTGAGGATTCGTTTGAGGATTTCTTTTATTAAAAAAAATATTATACGGTGTTTCTCCGGTAGTAGAATGAACTATTGAGTGATTGTACGTGAAGAGGGTTTGTTCAATTTTCAAGTAATCTAATTCTTTGTCGCCTGAAGTGTTGAAAATTCTTAATTTTTCATTAAAAGTTTTATGAAGTCGCTCTATGTCTGCTATACCTGTTTTTCCAGTTGTTATTTCAAGGTTTATGTTAAGTTGGTCACACCAGTTTTTTATATTAACATTATTCATGCCTTGGTCCTGATCGATTTTCAAAGTTTTAGGCGGGCCTAAACTATTAAAAATTTTCAATAGAGCTCTTTTGGTTTCTAACCAGTTTAGTGAGTTAACTTCTTCTAGTGATGCAAATTTTGAGTAGAGATCGATACATGTTAAGTAGGATTTTTTGTCCCATTTCCAAAAGTCAATAACGTATTTTTCGCGGGTTTCGTATACAGGAGGTGTAATTTTAAAAGGAATTTTATACGGTATGTGGTCCGTTTTGCATCTATTACACAATTCGCATTCGTTGATAACGTTCGTTATTTCCTTGACGTAATTGGGGTAGTAGAATTTCTTTTTGAATATTTTGACTACCTTTTCGATTCCCTGGTGTAGTCCTTCCAAATGTATTTCTAAGATTTTCGTTTTAAGGTCAGGATAGCTTTCGATATTTTCTAGAATGTTAGTCGCTCGCACTATTTTATTTTTCCCGGTTTTGATCAATTTAGAATAGATATTTTGAAAAGCAATGAAATCTTCATCTATAGGCATAAATATTGCCCCAACCTTATTTAATAAGTGTGTTTTGATTATATCTTTTATAAGTTCGGTATTCAAATCGTTATACGTGATTGTCATAATATTTTTATTAAAAATTTTATTTAAGTGGGAGTTGTTCTCTTCGCCTCTTATTATTTTAAATTGATTTTTGAACAAATTAAGGGGTCGTTCTGTTATTCTAATAAAATCGTCACAATCTTCGTCGGCTGAATGAATTGTGGCCATATCTGATGCGATTTCGTCGTTGACGTTGCATTCTTCAATTCTAATTCGCGACAGAGCATCCGCTACGTGGTTTTCTCTGCCGGGAATATATTTTACGTCAAAATCGTACTCGTTGAGTCTAATTTTCCACCTTTGGAGTTTAGCATTTGGCTCTTTGAGATTATGAAGCCATTGCAATGGTCTGTGGTCACTATTTATGACGAACTTTCTGCCGTACAAATAAGGCCTGAAATATTTTGTGGCCCACACCATTGCCAACAACTCTTTTTCTGTCGTAGAGTAGTGAAGTTCATGCTCATTCAACGTACGGCTTGCAAAACAAATCGGATGCCCTTGTTGGCTCAATACAGCTCCTAATGCTACATTGGAGGCATCAGTGGTCAGAATAAATGGTTTCTCGTAATTCGGGTATGCCAAAATCGGATCTTTTGTTACTAAGATTTTAATTGTGTCTATAGCTTTAAGGTATTCCTTGTCTAAAGGATTTATTTTATTACCCTTTTTTAAGCACTCTGTCATTGGCTTGGTTATTTTAGAAAAATCTTTAATGAATTTTCGGTAGAAGCCTGCTAAACCTAAAAATTGCTTGATTTCCTTCTCTGTTTTGGGGACTGGATAATCTAATATAGCTTTAATTTTGTTTGGGTTTGCTTTTACCCCTTCTGGAGTGATAACGTGTCCGAGAAATTCGGTTTCTCTTTTCAGGAACTCCGTTTTATCTGACTGTATTTTAAGATTCGCGTCTGCTAATCGTTGGAGAACTCTATCGAGCGATTCGATATGCTCCTGCAAAGAAGTGCTAAAAACAACTATATCATCTAAATACACCATGCAGTCTTGTCCGATTAATCCGCTTAACACCGTATTCATCAGCCTTTGAAAAGTGGCTGGGGCATTTTTAAGCCCAAAAGGCATTCTTAAAAATTCAAAGTGGCCGTTTTGAGTTGAAAATGCCGTTTTTTGCCTATCAGCGGGATCCACTTCAATTTGGTGGAATCCCTGTGCCAAATCGATAGTCGTGAAATACATACATCGACCTAGCTTGTCGAGGATATCATCCATATTCGGAATAGGATACCTGTCGTCTACAGTGATGTTGTTAAGCTTTCGGTAATCAACCACTATTCTCCATTTATCTTTACCAGAGGCATCCTTTTTCTTTGGTACTACCCAAATTGGTGCAGAGTATGGGGAATTACTATGGCAAATGATTTGTTGCTCTAACATTTCGTTGATTTGTTTGTCAACTTCTACTTTGTGTATTTCCGGGTATCTGTATGATTTTACATAAATTGGATCTTCGTGACTGGTCTTTATTTTATGTTTAAATTTGTTGGTAAAACTGAGAACGTCTCCTTTTTTATAAAATAATTTGCTGTATTTTCCTAGAATTTTGGTTAGTTCTTTTTTTTCTTCGTGATTTAAGTGGTCAATTCTAAACTTATTTTCTTCCTTTCCTAGCTCAAAATCTTCCTGTTCTATTACGTAATTGTAGTCGTTCACTTTGTTGTTAATTGATATTTCATATATCTTATTGTTAAGAGTTATAGTGTTGTTGCTAAAGTCTAATTTTGCTTTAAGGACTTTTAGAATATCGCTTCCCAAGAGTGCGTCATATCTTTTCGAAAAAGGAAAAATATATAATTTTAAGTTACCTTCAACTAATTGTGGTAAGTTTAACAGTTGTACTAAATTTAACTCAACGGTGCCCTTTATTGTGCTAATTATTTTTGTATCTGCCTTCCTTACTGTAGTTGGGAAAATATTGGGGTTTATCAAACTTACAGAAGATCCGGAATCAATTAAAAATTTTAGTTGACCGACTTCAGTGTTTAATTCAAGGATTGGTAAGTGTGAGGGTCCGAGGCAATTAGATGAAAATTTTCATCCAAGTCCATTGGCTGCGGAACCCCAAACCTACGTAATCTACTCTGGTTTGAATCATAACTTCGTTGCCTTTTAAAATTCTGGTTTTGTCTTGGAGCGTTGTTGAAATTTTGAGTCTGTGCATGCGGATAAAAATTCCTGTTATCAGTATTTTCGTTCTGGAAATTTGTTTGGTTGAAGGAATTTGGCTGATTATGAAAATTTGTTCGATTGAAAAAATTTGGATGAGTTTGGAAATTGGTTCGGTTGGGGAAATTTGATTGATTTTGGATGTCCAATTGGTTTTGGAAATTTCTGAATTGCTGGAAATTCCTGTTAGGCCGTGTGAATTCCCTAAACTCATTATTAGCAAAAGCATTTCTATATCTAACTTCGTTATTGGTACGGATGTCATATGCGCCATTGTTGCGCAATACGCGTAGTGCAGATCGAAAATCGAGCACTAAATTTGCATTTAGGAGACTTGTTAAGTGATTTGGCAATTCCCTTTTTAGTACGTCTAGACAGGTTTTCTCTAAGGTCTGTTCGAGTAACTGTTTCTCTGAGGTATTGTTGTCACTTAATTTAATCTTGTCCTTAATCCTACAAATTTCACTGTTTATGGTGTCACATAAATTTTTAACCCCGTTCTTACCTTTGATGCTGTTTATGTTTAGAATTAGCATCGGTGTCGGCGTTGTCTCCCCGAATTCGTCTATTAATAGTGTCTTCAGTTGCGTCCAATCTGCTGGTTGCTCGCGCCGTACTGCTTGCGCTGCTTCTCCGGTAACCGTCCTTAGAATTGCCATAAAATACAGCTGCCTCTCGTTTGCTGGCAATGTGGCTATAGTTGGTATTACAGCTTCCACACTAGTGATGTAGAAAGCCAAGTTGCGCTTATCGCCATCAAAGCGTTCGATACTGTTTATATTTTGCAGTAGCATGCTAGTGGCTGTGGCTGGTTGTTGGCCTTGTTGAAGTGACATGGCTTGTAACAAGTTTTCCAATTGTGAAATTCCAGGTTCTGCGGTGTTCATACGTGCACTAAACTTTAGGTTCTGCAGTGTTTATACGTTCACTAAACTTCAGGTTCTGCAGTGTTTATACGTGCATTAAATTTCAGGTTCTGCAGTGTTTATACGTTCACTAAACTTCAGGTTCTGCAGTGTTTATACGTTCACTAAACTTCAGGTTCTGCAGTGTTTATACGTTCACTAAACTTCAGGTTCTGCAGTGTTTATACGTTCACTAAACTTCAGGTTCTGCAGTGTTTATACGTGCACTTTTATTTTGCACCAATTATTAATACCTTTGCGCGGTATATTTGGAAGGTAGGCTCTTTTAAAACGACTGCGCCAATGAGAATGCACACGACTTGCTTTGTTGAAATCTGGCTTTATTCTGTTTTTATCAATTTGAGTCGTTCCCGGCGAAACCGTTGCTGCAGCTATGTTCCTACTGCTATCGTTTTTTATAATCGCAAGGTGCTCGCAGTCTAGACATAGCGTCAGCAGTTTCGGTGGGAACGGAATTTCAAGGTATATTTATAATGTTGCTTACATTGCTTAAGTCTACGTTACTTGTACATATGCGTATGTCGAATTTCCTGGCATTTGCGTATGCTGTGTTATGAATGAAATCTGCTTGCAGCTTCCAACTCGTTTTGAAATTTCAAATCGAAGTTGGAATTTGTTGAAATATCGCAAACATTTTTCCAATGTGCGACATTTCCAGAGATAATACTAAAATTTAAAAGGCTTTTTATAGAATATTTATACATTTTAATAAAGAATGAAATATGCACATATATTAATGTTAGATATTTTTGTCAATCACCTTAATAAAAGTGATGTTGGCAAATAAATAACTTCTTAATATAGTCATTGCCCTATAATAAGATCAGCAGAGGGAAATTGAAATAAATTTTAAATCGCCAAAATTATCATTTGGTATGAACAAGAAATACACAACAACAAAAACACAGAAACAACCAAATGCCTTTTTCGTGCTTTGAGCATACCCGAAATGCCAAATCAACGACTGTCAACGAAATTCTCTGAGCGGTTGAGTAGTTTTTGTGTCCCCCTTTGCCGCGACCGAAATATGAAAAATGGCCCTCACTTCGATTTGCCGAAAATTTGAGTGATGCGCACTCTATTATATTAACATACTCTCTGGTGGTAGTTTTAGGTTATATGCTCACTGTCAACTGTTTTAGGTTATATGCTCAGTATATGTCTATTGCACACTAAACACTGAGTAGAGAGGGGGAGGGGGGGCGGGAGTGGGGGGGGGGGGGGGTAGCGTCTGTCCGAAAAACAGCTAAGCGCTGTGGGTTAGAGTGAGAGAGGAGGGGCCCGCATACCGCTGCCGTATGCGTGAGAGAGAGGGAAGCCAGACAGACTGGCACCGTAACGCGTTACGTTACGAAGCGGTTTACCCTCCCATAAAAAGTTATCACTTCAAAAAATAATTGTACTCTATTCTATTAGATGTTATGTGCCTCGCCTGAGATTTGAACTCGGGTCTTCCGTTTCAGCAGCCAAGCGTTTGTCCACTTGACCAACGTGTCGCGTTTGCTTTGGTCGCTTAAAATTAACTAGAACGAGGAAATCTCTCAAATTTCTAAAAATAGAAAACTTATAAGCAGCTGTTATGAAATTCAATGAAATCATTACTGCGGCTGTTGGGAAAATGCAACCCTAAATTGGACGCAGCGTGAAATTAGAACCAGTTCTATCGTCGGTCGTTGCGTTTTGCGATGGTCGTCGGCCGTTCTGTTCCATTCCTGACGTTCTCATAAGACTACTGGTTCCAAAATGCGGAATACCGCAGCGGTCTGCGTTGTGGTCGCAATTGTGTTTCAGGTATTAACATAGAAACCTGAAACCTGCTGTTCTCTATTTCTATTTCTATTTCCTATTTCATGAGTAACAGCATGTACAGAGTTTCCGTATGGCAGGTTGGCTTAAGTCAAGTTTAGTTATTCCTAAATCATAACTAATGGGACTATTACTGAATCTCTGCCAAATCCTTGTGTATGTATGCCGCGCAACACAAGATGGAGAAAACCCCAGAGCAGTGATGCCAATAGTTGTTGTTGTTTGCATAGAAAATTCAGTCGCTAATTACTAAATTACATAATCCTAATTTGCACACGAAAATATATTATGCCGAAAAGTCGGGTTCGTAAGCAGTATGGGAAAACCAAAAGCAGACGAGTACTGAATTTTGCGTGCTGGAAATTCTATTTTTTACCCTTTTTGGTCTCAAACCTGTTACCAGGTACAGAAAGAGCAAAAGAAAATATGTATTTCGTTTATAAAGCTAAAAATCTTGTTGTGCTAGGAAACTATATATAAATAAATAATAATAATAAATTGGAAAATAACTCAAACAAAACCATGCGAAAGACTACATGATCTGTTCCATTTAGTTTCATTTCCAAATTTTAAATGGATTAAATTGGTACCATATTTGCTCCTTTCGTGCATCCCTGTATTAAAAAGTTGGCATCACTGTGAGCAACACCAGAAGCAACGTTATCTGTCTTTGTCGCGCAACAAGAATTTTCCGTGCAAGACGAAGGATTCATTGGTTTGCATGCAGATTTACCACAGTCACTGTTGAATAATCTTTAAGGGTATTCATTTAAGCGTATAAGTTTGAACATTGCGCAAATTTATCAATTTATCAAGTATGTTAAATGAACGCGCTTGACAAAGTGCTTGTGCAAATGGTGTTTATCTATCAGCTGTTTGGCTGTCAAAAACAAAAAACTAAAATGCCGAGAATCAGTGAAAAAGTAAAGTTTTTTAAACTTTGGGAAGAAATCTTAAAATATGATTTATTCATGTTGGAGCTGTTTGGAAAAAATTACGGTAACCCCTTTGCGTATATTTTGATTGTTCAATACTTAACTTTTATCATAATTTTATAGAAATCCAACATAAATAAAATTATATAAAAAAAAACTTTTTGAAAATAAGCTTTAATTTATTTAATGTACTAAATAGTAGAAAATAAATAGTTTCCAAGTCCCCTGTATCTTACTATCCATAAAAGCTTGGGGCGCTCATGTGTTCAATATTTGTCAACCAGTTACCACAATATTCTATTTAAATAATTTTTTTGCATATAGATTCTAGTAATGAAAGATATTTTGAATATGGATATTGAGCGCACAAGCTTTTATTAATAGTAAGATACAGGTGACTTGGAAAAAATTTATTTTCTACTTTTTAGTACATTAAATAAATTAAACCTTTTTTCTATATAATTTTATTTTGTCTTCCATAAATTCAATTTTAGAACTCTGAAATTTTTCGCAAAAAGAATTTAAAACTTGCAGAGCAGTACACAATATTTAGGGTATTCACAGTGTTTCCTATCGTCATGTCATATCCTCAATTTAACAAATAATACGGCTGTGATCGACCCTAATATTCGCGGCATATTTGTGGCGCGATGAGTTGTTGTTGTTTTGCTTGCAAGGCGCGGCGAGTAAGTTCCTATCGTGTTTCATTGATGTGTTGTGTACCTATAATTATAAGATGAAGCCCAAGTGTGTAGTTGCTTGAAAAGTGCCACGCCCCTTGTCCTACGCCCATAAAATGTTACCAGTGGGACGAAGCATCCAAGATGGGCCTGCATACGGAATTTCAATGCTGCACGACCTTTAGTTCCAAAGCTATTCTATATAAACGATTTTGTTTGTATGGGGGTGCCACGCCCACTTATCCAGTGCCCATCTTATTTTCTCAGTAGAAGGATATGGGTATGTAGTAAGTTCCTACCGAGTTTCATTGATGTGTGATGTGTAGTTCTAAAGTTATACACAAATCTGGAGTTGATAAAAAAGTGCCACGCCCCTTATCCTACGCCCAAATATTGATTCATGCATTGCCATGGTGGTTACGCATGTATGCAAAGTTTCAGATCTCTAAGTAGTCGGGAAGTGGGTGAAAAATTGATTCCTAGATTCCACCACATACCGCGGAAAGTGAACCTGTCCACAAAATCTTTGGAGATGTTCACAAGAGCAGAGTGGTTAGCAGGCGACAGTGCCTACAAATTGACAAGTACTCTTAAAACTCCTTTTAGAACAAACTCAACAGAAGGCACTGTGCTACAAAGAAATTCTTTCAACAGAACTTTCAGCCAATACCGAATCAGAATTGAACATTGTTTCGGTATAATGAAAGAACGCTTCAGTAGTTTAAAGGAGTTGAAAATTCAAATTAACCCTGTAATTCCCAGGCCTGCCTTTAGGCGGGCTTAACGAAAAGTTCCCTAAAAACAACATAAATAAAAAATTCAGAATAAGGGGATTCCCAAAACTTAAGTAATATATGCTAGCATGTGTTTGTTTGTAGCGCATGGGTATAGCTTATTTCGATTCGCAGAAAATTAATTACAAAGTCAAATTTGGCAGTGCACGAACGTAAATAAATATATTCGTTCAAACAGTGATTTTCAAAAAAAGAAAAAATATAGTTAATTTCATCGTACAGAGTTAAAAAATATACTGGTGAGTAGGAAATTTAAATATTTATTAAGTGATGTAAGAATATACTGGCATTTAATGAATTAAATATATTAAAATCGCTCCGAAAGTGAAACTGCCTAAAGGCGGGACTGGGCATTCCGCTCAAAATTTTTGATCATTGTGTCCTTTAAAGTTTTTGTGTTTTTTCGCCGTTTTTCATAGAAATATTGCGTCGAAAAATTAAAAATCTGTCTGAGGAAGAGATTTTAGCAATGATGAAAAAAATTCCAACTGATAACGAAGATATAGCAGGTGAACAAAAAAGTGATTCTGAAGATGACGATGAAGACCACAAAGATCAGCCTGGTTATGATCGATTATTCAAAGTGAGACCACTCATCACTGCCGAAAACATCCTCTTTTCCAACTTATGATGTTCGCCACGATCAGATTGGTCTTTGGTGGACCGATATGGCAAAAAAACATGCAAAATGAGCGGATACAAATCTGAAACTCGGCATTTTGTTCAAAATGTAACATTCATTTATGTCATTTACGTACAAAAAATTGTTTCTTAGAGTATCACAATCAAAAATAAAGAAGAAAATATGAATCAATATCCAAAACAAGAAATAATTCATTACAAAAAATTTAAGCGGGAATGCCCAATCCTGCCAAAAGGCGGGGTGGGTATTTTCACCTGTACCGGGTAAAGTAAGGGTCTAATTAAAAAACCGACTTCAAATTCGTTCATTGTGACCAAAAATTAGTTTAAAATGATTTTATGAGCTCAAAAGAAAAATAAGGCATTTGAGGGTTAAAAATGATAATTCTGTAAAGCTTGTCGTTGGATACTTAGGTACGTTCGTAAATGCAACTCAGCGGTTGCACTGCAAAACAACGCGTTCGTAAAAGCAAAATGGCGCAATACTACTGCGTGCAACGCGTTCGTTAATGCAACGGCTTGGCACCGCAGTGACAAATTTCTGCAGTTTTCGCAGTCATTATCCAACTGTTGCCGTTTGCAAAACACGAAATGGAAACGTAGAAAATTTAGGTACGTTCGTAAATGCAGTAAATTCGTGCAGTGACAGTAGCAGCGCAGCTGTCACTGCCGATCAGCTGATTTCGTTTGCAGGTTAGTTGCAGAAACTTTGGTTGCATTAACGAACGCGATTTAGGATGGAAATTTTGGTTAACGCATTAATTGATAGTTGTGAAACTCAGAGAATCTGAGAATCTTTTAATGAATTTCAATAAAGACAGAGTAAAACGAATGAAAAAAAGATATGTCGTGGTATAAACCTTGTTGAAAAAGAAAATAAGATCTATCCCGAAAGTAAATAATTACTTTAAAACAATAAAAACCTATCCAGATGATGTATTCTATCTTTATACAAGATAACAAACACATTTTTATCCATTTATAATACATTTTCTACGTTTCCATTTCGTGTTCTGCACCCCGCAACAGTAGGATAATGACTGCGGAAACTGCGGAAATCTGTCACTGCGGTGCCAAGCCGTTGCATTAACGAACGCGTTGCACGCAGTAGTGTTGCGCCATTTTGCTTTTACGAACGCGTTGCTTTGCAGTCCAGCCGCTGGGTTGCATTTACGAACGTACCTTTTATTATAATTGGATCAAAATTTGTTTGTCATCTTGTATAAAGATGGAATACATCATCTGGATAGGTTTTTATTGTTTTAAAGTAATTATTTACTTTCGGGATCGATCTTTTTTTCTTTTTCATCTAGGTTTTTAGCACGACACATCTCTCTTTCACTCGCTTTACCCTTTCTTTATTGAAATTCATTAAAAGACTCTCACTTCGAGTTTCGCAATTATCAATTAATGCCTTAACCAAAATTTCCATCCTGAATCGCGTTCGTTAATGTAACAAAAGTTTCTGCAACCAACCTGCAAACGAAATCAGCTGATCGGGCAGTGACAACTGAAGTTGGCTGCACTTTTACTGTCACTGCACGAATTTACTGCATTTATGAACATACCTCTTGTTTGCGGAATAATGCACAATATTCTAATTATGCAAAATGACGATAATTTTCAGGTAACAGAAAATTATGTCATTGAACAAGTCGAACCTGAAAATCAAAATTTCTCAACCAACGAGGGCGAAGCCAAGCGCCGTGCACTACTATCAATGATATTACAGACAGACCCATAGTATTAACACATTTCATTTATTAATAAAAATAAGAACTAAACGAAAACAAAAATAAACATCTTCTTATTGAGATCATTAGTTACATAAGTCACATCAAACTGAAAAAGGAAACCTGCAAGCTCAAGCTAGATTTGTTTATATATTAAATCAATTTCATACTTCTTAATTCTCTCTTCACTTTCCAATCTAAGTTTCTCGACTTCCAATTTGCTTTCCTTTTCCATTTCTAATTCCATTTTTTTCAGCTCCACTTGATTATTTTCTTTTTCCAATTCTAACTTTTGTTCTTCTAATTTAAGCTTTTTTTCTTGAGCGGAAATCAAATTTTCAAATAAGCTTGAGGGTTTCGTTTTTGGTTGATTTCTCTTAAAACCAGTAAAACATAAAGCACTTTGCGGTGTAGAAGGCTCGGGGGTGCTGGTCCGACAGTTGGATGAGGGCTCAGGATACTTTTCATGGTCTTATACCAATCACAAATTTAGGTGTCATGCAGCTAAGTATCGATGAGGTTAAAGAACAATTAGCTGCATTAGAAGAAAGTAATAAAGTTTCGCCAGATAATGTAACTCCTTCATTTTTAAAAGGAATGTGTATTCATCTGGCCAAGCCGCTAACTAAAATTTTTAATATGTCTCTTTCATCAGGTGAATTTCTGGATACATGGAAAATCTCCTATATAACCCCGATTCATAAGTCAGGCTCGAAAAATGAGGTAATCAATTACAGACCCATTTCAAAACTGAAATTGATTCCCAAAGTTTTCGAGTCCATAGTGAAGAAGAGATTATATTGGGAAGTAAGAAATGGCATTTCAGATGCACAACATGGATTTGTTAGTGGAAAATCTACAGTTACTAACCTAGCACTTTTTGCTAGCTACTGTCTCAAGGGAATGGAGAGTGGTGGACAAGTGGATGCTATATACACTGACTTTTCCAAAGCTTTTGATAAAGTTCAACATAATGCGCTTATAAAAAAGCTAGAACACTTAGGAATACATGCCAATTTACTAAAATGGTTTCGAAACTATTTATGTAACCGTAAACAATTTGTCAAAATTGGGTCAACAGTATCTAAAATTATACATAATTTCTCTGGTGTTCCACAAGGGAGTCACATCGGCCCCTTGTTGTTCATATTATTCATTAATGGCCTCCCGGGTGTTATTAATAACTCGAATTGTCTTCTTTATGCTGACGATTTAAAGATCTTTAGATCGATCAGGACGATTGAAGATTGCAATTTATTACAAGAAGATATGCTTTCTTTGTCCAAGTGGTGTACAGAAAATTGTTTGCACTTAAATATATCTAAATGTAAAAGCATAAGTTTCACAAGATCTCCATGGCCTCTAATCCATAGTTACAATATACAAGGTAGTTTATTATCTAACGTACAAAGTCAATCCGACTTAGGGGTAATTTTTGATAACAAAATTAATTTCAACAGTCATTTTGACTTTATTGTTTCAAAAGCCAATAAATTATTAGGATTTATTAAACGTAACTCCAGTGAGTTCAAAGATCCTTATACGCTTAAATCCCTATATGTATCCCTAGTGCGGTCAAATCTAGAGTATGCATGTAGTATATGGAGTCCCTCATATGCGGTTATCATTAACCGTATTGAGGCAGTACAAAGGAGATTTACCAGATTTGCCTTTAAGAAAACCGGTTGGGACGGCGATTGTTGGCCATCATATAAGCAACGTTGTCTTCTAATAGACCTCAAAATCGCTTGAAGCCAGGCGTAAATACTATTTAATAATGTTAGCCAGAGACGTACTTTGCAATAAGATTGATTGCTCTGCGCTTTTATCTCTCTTTCCAATATATGCTCCTTCAAGACAATTAAGAATTAGACAGCATTTTTTTTTAACACCTCGAGCAACGACAAATTACAGTAGATCTGATCCTATTTCGAAATCTTGCATTGAGTTTAACTCTGTTCATAATGAACTAGATATTTCTCGGTCTCGTAATATATTTAAAAAGGAACTGCTGAATTTGCTCTAAACATTACGTTTTTTTTTCTTGCTCTGTTTTATTTGAATTGAATTTAGTCAAAATTGTATTTATTACTATAGTATTTTTAAGATATTACTGTATTATTGCTAAGTCTAAGAGAGTTTAACTCGATAGATGATAAATAAATAAATAAAGAACGGCCGACGACCATCGCAAAACGCAACGACCGACGATAGAACTGGTTCTAATTTCATGCTGCGTCCAATTTAGGGTTGCATTTTCCCAACAGCGGCAGTAATGATTTCATTAAATTTCATTACAGCTGCTTATAAGTTTTCTATTTTTAGAAATTTGAGAGACTTCCTCGTTCTGGTTAATTTTAAGCGACCAAAGGAAACGCGACACGTTGGTCAAGTGGACAAACGTTTGGCTGCTGAAACGGAAGACCAGAGTTCAAATCTCAGGCGAGGCACATAACATCTAATAGAATAGAGTACAATTCTTTTTTTTTTATTAGTTTTATTAATGAAAAGATTTGACGCAGTACAAAAGGAAATTCAAAGAGCAAGTGAACAGAAATTTCTCAAAGTAATTTCTCACATCAGTAGTGATGTCAGATATGCATATTGCTATCATTTAGGCTTTGCCGGATTTTGTTTACAGAGGCGTTCAATTGTATAGAAATTGAACTGCCAACGACCGTTGATTGCAGTGTGTTTACTGCGGCAGGCCAAAAAAACGCATAGTTCTGCGAACGTGGTCGGTATTCTGTTTCATGCATATCTTCTAGCATATCCCAGTGTGGGCACATTTTTTTTATGTGCACCGACACACTCGACTCTCCACTCTTGGCTAACAGCCCTGCGCCAGTATTTGCCTTCCAAGCAGCGGCAGCAATGAAAGAAGTTTTTAAATGCCTCATTTTACATTTAAGCGAGATCCAGCCAATTGCTTGTATTGTCGGCGCCTTTGACTGGATTTTCTTGTAAAATGCTTGTGCAGTAGGTTTCTGAAAGTTATAAAAGGACCAGTATGTGTTCTTATTGCTTTTAATAAGGTTTTTACCTCAAACAATTCCGGATCTTCTTTGACCGCGTCGGAAACAGCTTGTATTAATTCAAGCGCCTCCAAATCTTTCCAGCGGTGCGTTGGATTCATTCTTTTTCTTTTTATCTTTTTTTTCATTTCCTGAAATTAAAAAGTAAGTTAAAATATCACATTTGCTAAATATCGTACTTACCTCTTCCATTGTGCAATTCGAATCATATTAAATTTTCGCCGCCAAACACATCAGCTGGTCAGATGACAGCTAAGCAGGGTTGCATTCGTTGCCGTCTAAGTTTACAAACATCGTTTGCACAGCGAAATCATTGGGCAAATTTATCACATTTGTGCAAATGAGCTTTCATAAAAAATTTGACAGTTCGTTTATCAGGTGATAAATTTGCCACGTTATCAGGCATTTGCGCGTTTAAATGAATACCCCTTTTGTTAATATTGCAGTCTGTGAGATTGAGCATGAGAGTCATGCTTTGGATGTGAAGATTTGCTTCTCTTTACTCGATAGTGCTTCCAGTCACAGTCATAGGAGGGAGTCTCATTCCATATCAGGACTGGGACTTTATGTGGAGTGAGTCAGCATAAAGCGCCAATCAGTCACCGCGTATCGTATTTAATCGCATCGCAGACAAAACCTGTTTTACCCGAGCTCTATACATGCGTTCGCTCATGACGTATTTATTCGGATCGTAACGCAGAAATTCTCATATAAATAGGTCTCTCTCAGACATTTACGATACGATTAAATACGATACGCGGTGACTGATTGGTGCTTAAGTGTGAAAGAAATAAAAAGCGACAAAAGCAATGAGCGAGCGATTCAAATTTATCCTCTTTCGGTTTTTCTGTGCTGAGCGGGTTCGCCTATATCTGCGCTCTGCCGCTCACGGAACAAGCAGCGAGTTCCTTCAAGCGAGTGAACCACCTAATGTTTTTCAGCCGAATAGTTTCCACTTTTGGACTGCTTTATCTCTGTCATATAAAATCTCTGGAACAACGATCCAAGCGATAACGACCCCTTAGGGCCAGTTTCACAGTGGATGTTTAAACTCTGATTGCAGTTTAAATAGGGAATTTCAGTTTCACAGTTGGAAGTTAAATACGATTTAAATAGCCGATTGTGGATATTTAAGTACGGCACAGAGTTGCAATCGAAAACAAATAAACAGCTGATTTCGGATGTGCAAGCAAGCTGCGTCGACAATATTGCAATTTATAAGAGATCAAATTAAACATAAAACTGCATGGTATACCACATATAAATGATCCCGTAGTATTATAAATAATATAAACTGTGGATTCTTTGCACAATATCCAATAATTCACTTCTTTCGGCCGACGAAAAATTTTTAGCTCGCGCTGCCTCCATAATTGAACAATTGAACATATGTTTTTGGCAAGTTGTGTCAACCTTCAATTGTCAAATACTCGAAGTTGCCATTCATTATTCCGTATTTAAATAAATGCACTGTGAAACTCAAGAAAAGTTAAACTAGATTTAAACTCAATTCGCAAATTAGATTTAAACATCCACTGTGAAACTGGCCCTTAATACTGCGTAAAGCACAATCGATTCGTTCTCAGCAGGATTCTGCTACGGATACCGGAAGGGACATCGATACAAGGAACCCGTTCCCGCGTTATCGTTTTTTGCTCTTCCAATATTTTATGGCTTAATTACTAGCACCATAAAAGATGCCGTATACATAAAGCAAAAGAGAACCTTTCCAAAAACACGTGCAAATATCACACAAATTCGTTCTTTTCTTGGAAGAGCGCCTAATTGCCACGCGTACCGTTATTTGTTATTTCGCGAAGGACACTGTCGTTATCGCTGGGTGTTATGATTACTAAATATTAACGCTTATTTAGATTGAGAAGAAGTTAAGAGCTATCATCTGAAGGCAAAAGTAATTTATATACATTTGGAGGTCGAGTGTGGAATTTACTACTTCCTCCAATTAATGTTCGAAATGAAAGAAATTCGCGCTTTCGTTTTAATTAAATCTAACTTAGAATTTATTAATCCGCTTTAAAGAAGTTAAGAACAATAAGCGCAGATAAGAATGCTAAGACGATGCGTTAGCTCAAGAGTCAAAAAGCAAGTGATACAAGTAGAGCCCGACCGAACCTGAAATTTTAGCCGAGACCGAGCGTTCGGCCTTTTTTAATGTTCGGCCGAGACCGAACCTTTCGAATACATATGCAAAAAAAAGAAGAAGAATTTTAATGAAAAAAAATTTACACATTTTTAGGAAAAAAATACATTTTATTATAAAAACCAATTCTTTTGAGCTATAAATACCTACATTAAGCATCTGATGTATGCAAAATCAATAAAAAGAATTATTAAAAAATTTAAATTTTGTTTAAAACTATACAATTTGTTCCTCAACTGTTCGGCTAAATACTCGGCGTTTTGTAGCCGAGACCGAACCGAGACCGAACCCGAACCTTTTGGCCGAACTGTTCGGTAACCGAGACCGAGCGTTCGGTCGGGCTCTAGATACAAGATTGGAGTTTTAAGCATGAGCTTGCTACAACGAATGTTAATACAAAAGAGAATGCGAATAATGAGTAAATGTATAGGGTGTTACAAAGTATTTAAGATTGAATTTATAATATTTGTTAGAAAGAATAAATGCATATGGCGCTCCACATACATGTATGTAGGAATGCACGGACGGAGGACAACCCGGACTGGACGAAACTACTAAACGAATGCATAACTGCGCCGACACACTTTTAACGAGATGCACAATGACAACTGACAGGCAATTTGAATATAGATGAAAACTAACGAAGGCGACGAACAGTACAGTTTACGCCCGACCACAGAAGAAGACGGACAATCAAAAATAGAACGGCAAATAAACATATTAGGGGTATTCATTTAAACGCGCAATTGCCTGATAACGTGACAAATTTATCACCTGATAAACGAACTGTCATATTTAGTATGAAAGCTCATTTGCACAAATGTGATCAATTCGCCCAATGATTTCGCTGTGCAAACGATGTTTGTAAACTTAGACGGCAACGAATGCAACCCTGTTTAGCTATGATCTTTAACATTATGATAAAAGTTAGTATTGAACAATCAAAATAAACGCAAAAGGGTTACAGTAATTTTTTCCAAACAGCTCCAACATTATTCTTTACTTTTTCACTGATTCTCGGCATTTTAGTTTTTTCTTTTTGACAGCCAAACACCATTTGCACAAACACTTTGCCAAGCGCGTTCATTTAACACACTTGATAAATTGATAAATTTGAGCAATGTGCAGATTTATCTGCTTAAATGAATACCCTTATTATAACGTTTAATTGAATTGTGTGTGCTTTTATTGAAGTTGGGGAAACGGGCGCTAACCCAAAGTCCTTGCCATCCTACATGTATAAGTATGCATATGCGGGGCACATCGTTACCACGTTTCGACAAAGCTCCAACGCACAACGCATTATAGGGAGAATTCGTTCTTCGGTCGCACATCGAGGTTGTGGAATAGTCTTCCTGCGGAAGTTTTCCCACGTCATTGCAACATTCATGAATTCAAGGCAAACGTCCACCGCTACTACTCCACTTTCCCCCCACCCACTAACCTATGATCCTTTCAAAACCAACAAGTGCTTTGCATGTATAGGGGGCATCCCCTGAGTGTTGGTTTAAGCGGAAAAAAAAAAAATTATTGCTAATATGTTTGTGAAAACCTCATCTTATCTATCAACAAAAGTATTTGTGTATGTAAGTATCTATGTACATATGTATTTTTTCTTGTTGGCCTTTTTGACTCGCTCGATTCTCTTATTCGACAGACTACTTAAGACTAAAGGCTCAGTTAGTGATGACGTATCGTATTTATTCGTATCGCAGACAAAAACCTATTTTATTCGTATTTATTCGGATCGTAACGCAAAAATTCTAATCGAAATCGGTCTCTCTCAGACATTTACGTCTGCTCTGATGCTCTGAGAGATGATGAGAGAATGAGAACGCTTTGTTGCAGAAAAGTGCTGCCACTGCTCTTCGAATTTAGTTTAACATAAAAAGCTGATTATTATTTCCAAAATTAGTCCATAAAATTAAACCACAATAAATATATTAAAAATTAAAATAATTCTGTGTCATAGATTTTATAAAGAATGTAAAATTTAACCTCAAAAGCAAAATGAACAGCGTGCTTACTTTGTGCACGAAACTATACGGCAGCACTAACAAAAACAGAAATCTGCAAACGAGCGACAGCTGCAATACGATTTAAGTTTTTCACTAAATGGCACAATTTTTTTTCCCCCAACCCACTAACCTATGATCCTTTCTAAATCAACAAGTGCTTTGCATGTATAGGGGGCATCCCGTAAGTGTTGGTTTAAGCGGAAAAAATAAAATAATAATTTATGCTCTTACGAATAAATACGATACGTCATCACTAACTGAGCCTTAAGGCTCTTAATAGCCGACTCCTTAAGATTTTTTAGCGCGAATTGGTCTACGAGAGCCGCCAGAATATCCTCTTTGGTGGAAATTTCGTTAATAATCTTGTAATCTTGTTAATAATGGCGGGTCGATGTTGGCAGGCTGTGGCGGCCATGTCAGCGGCCATTTTGGCGGCGTCTGTCAAATCTGTTGTTTAACCCTTTATTTCAGAAATCCGATCGCGCTCAAACGCGTTTCTTCTCCTTCATGAATCCTTTGGCTTGGGAGATTTGGTGTTACATAGCTGTTGGTTATGTGCTGGTGTCGTTTACCATCTGGATTGTGGCTAGATTCTCGCCAATTGAATGGGTGTCGACTACGGAAGTCTGCCAGGAATATGACTGCGATGACGATAACGGAAAACAAAGTGAGCAGGATGATGGGATGGAGTTGCTGCATCCAACTTCGTTTTGTGCATGTGAAAGTGTCATAGTTGAAAGCCAACTGCTGGAGCGCTCTTCAACGATTGGGAATAAAACAAATGCCACTATGCGCGGCAATAAATGTAACGCAACTGCAGATGATGATGAGAACTGCAGCATGGACACTGCGTCCGATGTTCCAGACGACGTCAATGAGAATGCAGCACCGTCCAAACAGCCGACAAAATCCCACATTTTGCACTGCAATGACAACAACGCTGTAGCAAGTGACAGCGTTGAGCGGGTCGTCGTCGTTGCTGGCAAAAAGCAGCATGCGGAGGCGCCTGCTGTTGATCCTCATTGCCCGGAAATCTCAGAAACGGTTGAGCTTGTTAGCAAGCATAATGATTTTACTTTGAGGAATAGTTTCTGGTTTGCCATCGGCGCACTCATGCAGCAGGGCTCGGATTTGTATCCGCGGGTAGGCTTAAAATTTGCATGCAGTATGTGAGCCGATTTAGAGCTATAGGGATTGATATCCTGAAAACATAATAAATGAATTGTTCGGCAAGCATAGCAAAGCAAAGTAGAAAGAAAAGGGTAAAATTTAGTAAAATTTCTGCTGGTACAAAAAATTCCGCCATGAAGAAATTTTGCAGTGTGTTTAAAGAAAAAGTTTATAGCTGCGAAATATGTGGCGATTTTGTTGCTTCTTTCGCAATTTTTTTAAGTCTATATTATTGATTAGATTAAAATTTGGCACGTCGAACAATTCTTTTTCTGTGAACGCCCATGTTAGGATTAGTGCGTAATTATTTTTAGTAATGATCTTAATATATCTGGCACATTATTTTAACTGCTTTCCTTGCCTACCACTTGGTTTTTTTCCATCGATTGTTTGCATGCCAGGCCACATCCACACGCATTGTTGGTGGAATTTGGTGGTTCTTCACGCTCATTATCATATCCTCTTATACGGCCAACTTGGCCGCATTTCTGACAGTGGAACGTATGATAACACCGATTGAGAGCGCTTCCGATCTAGCGGAACAGACGGAAATTTCGTATGGCACCTTGGAAGGAGGTTCAACGATGACGTTCTTTAGGGTAAGCTGCTGTCGTAACTTTTTTGTGTGCCCCTTCACACTATTTATTAAGCGCACTGGTTGTTCTCTGGTCTTAAGGACTCCAAAATTGGCATATACCAGAAGATGTGGCGCTACATGGAGAATCGCAAGAGCTCCGTATTCGTGAAGACCTACGAGGAGGGCATAACGCGTGTCATGCAAGGTGATTACGCCTTTCTGATGGAATCAACCATGCTGGATTATGCCGTGCAACGCGACTGCAATCTGACACAAATCGGTGGCTTGCTCGACTCCAAGGGTTACGGCATTGCCACGCCGAAAGGTTCCAGCTGGCGCGATCCCATGTCGTTAGCCATATTGGAGCTACAGGAGAAGGGCATCATACAAATATTGTACGACAAATGGTGGAAGAATACGGGTGATGTGTGCAATCGGGATGACAAGAGCAAGGAATCGAAGGCGAATGCTCTGGGTGTAGAGAATATAGGTAAGCTGTAGCCGTGCGAGTGAGTCAAACGGGCATTAATTACTAACATTTGCTTACATATTTTGCATGGCTCAAGGTGGCGTTTTTGTGGTGCTGCTCTGCGGTCTCGCTCTGGCCGTAGTCGTTGCCATATTGGAATTCTGTTGGAATTCTAAAAGGAATGTGCAACAAACCGAGAGCCAATCGCTTTGCTCCGAAATGGCCGAGGAATTGCGTTTCGCCATGCATTGCCACGCCTCCAAGCAGCGTCCCACCCTCAAGCGTAACTGCCTGAAATGCACAGCGACATCCGGGAATACGTATGTGCCAGCAGCCACTGCTGCCGCAGGCATGAGCAACATGCCCCATATAAGCGGCGTGCACTATAATTATTTTAATTAATTATTGGTTTCTATAGATTAAAAAAAATAAAAATATTTCTTTTCTGTAATCTAAAATAGGAAATACAGTAAGATTTACAATAGTATATGACTTTAAAGTAACTTTTTGAAGTAAAACTTCTTTGCGCAGGGTAAGCCAAATTTTAGGACAACGGAAGTACTAATTTTCGTTTTGGATTCTTATTGGATCCTTATTGTGAAACAGCGCCTCTGCCGGCAAATTGTAGTGATTTTAGTAGAACTGCCAATCCTGTGCACCAACCAACCAACCAACCAAATAGGTTTTATCAACACCATCTGTTCGAAGTTTGGTTATTTTAATCCGAAAATAATGTGTAATCAAGTAAACAAACATGTGTGAAAAACAAGTAAGGAAGCATCAGTCGGGTTTCACCGACAGAGTAATACCCTACACCATGTTCCCAAGTGCGGTGATAATTCACTGAAATTGTGGGTGCATTTGATTTACAACCTACATAGTGGGCGGACCACGCCCATTTTTGGCAGACTAGAAGGTATACGTAATAGGGCTATGTATGCCAAATATTGATGCTCTGACAGGTGTACAACACATGTTATCGGCATATTTATTTTACTGCCTCCATGGTGGGCGGACCACGCCCATTTCTGGAGAATTAGAAGATATTCCTACCAGGAACGAAGTAACCAAATCTGGACGCTCTGGTGTATATATTATGGAAGTTAAGAGGATTTTTCGTTTATCGCCTATATAGTGGTCGGACCACGCCCATTTTTTTGTATGGTATCTAAGACCTATATATCAACTTGGGAACCGAATTTCATTCATTTATATTCGTAACTAGTCAATTGGGGGCCATTTTACCCTAAAAATTTTGCCGCCTATATAGTGGGCGGACCACGCCCATTTTTTGGTATGACATAGATAACCGACCCCTTAACTAGAATACCAAGTGTTATTCTTTTTAATCAGTAATTAGACAAATTACAGCAATTTGATCGCAAAAAACCCGAGGTAGTGGGACTTACAGGCCTATAATGGGCGGGTCCTTCGACCGATTTGGCTAATCTCAGAACTTGAAGTAGTGGAAGGTTCACTGCGACTGTGTGCCAAATTTGGTCCAAATTGGACCATTCCTTCTTTCTCTTCTGCGCCAACGGACAGCCAGACAGACAGACGGACAGACGGACAACCGGAAATCAAAAGAGAAAGTGTTTCTGATCATTGCTATATACTTATGTCTATACCTAGGACGGCTCCTTTAACAAAGTCTGAGTCTGATTACACTCGAAGACGGTTCGTTTTTTTCAAGCACTGCAGTTTGCTTTTGATTTCACTTAAAATTTACTGAAAAATAAAAGAATTTTTTATAAAAATATTAAGTATTTTGATAACAGAGCGCGTGTTTGTGTGCTTGCAACCGATCAAAGTCAATTTAACTACTGAGACGCGAATCAAAAACATAAACAAAACACAAAAAATTATAAAAAGAAAAAAATATATCAACAACAAACAACAATTATCAACAACAAACATCAACTATGAATACAAGAATTGGCGCAAAAACCGGTTTCTTCGCCTCTCATTGCACAACAAGTGCGCTCGCCCTCAGCAGGTACTGAGTAATCTTTTACAGACATCATGCAGCAATCGCAAAAAGAATTGGAGACAAAATTGGAGAAACAGAAGGAGAGCATTGTAGCCGAGTTCAGGTCCGCACTCAAAATTTCCGAAGATCGCGTAATTAGGCTCAACAGGCCGTTTGCCGAATTTTGTTTACAGAGGCGTTCAATTGTATAGAAATTGAACTGCCGACGACCGTTGATTGCAGTTTGTTTACTCCGGCAGGCCAAAAAAACGCATAGTTCTGCGAACGTGGTCGGGGTTGTGTTTCAGGCAATAAGCAGAAACAGTGCAACCCAGTTTGCCAATTCTCCCGCGCAAACACCTCACTCAAATCACCTCGCTACTGAGTTGAACCAGAGACAATATAATAGAGAGATAATGCAATCTTGTTCTTCTTCACTGTTTTGTTTAATTGCAACAGGAAGTTCAATGCGCTAGCAACAAAACTACAAAGCTTCCATCCATAAAATCCAACTAAGCAACCGTCAGATTCGTCAGTACCGCTGCTGATAGGGACACGAATATCGAAAAATAAAGTATCGATTCCTACTCATATCGGCATCGACTGAAAAGTATCGATGTACTCAAAATATCGGTGGAAAAGTATCGATATTCAAAATAACGAAATTTACTACTCATAGTAAATAAAATTAGTTATTTCAGAATTTTGTCAAAAAACATTAACAAAGAAAAAAGAAATGTTGCACAACAGTCATTTATATTATTTCAATCAGCCTTAAAAGAAAAAACTATTTTAATAAATTATCTACTTATTGAGATCAATCAATTTAAAGCAAAGGGAACTTTTAAGTATTCCATTCTGCATCCTCTAAACCGCTTAAGAATAGAATTTTATTTAATTTTTTGTCGGCGAGTCGATTACGCATATGTATTACTTATAGTAGCTCCGGTTTGGAAAAAGTTTTTCGGATGTAACCGATGTTGAGGGTATGTGTAAGTATTCCCGCGATACTTTATACAAAAATGGATACATGTTTTTCAACTTTTCCCAACTTATTAATTTTCAAGTCAAAATTGTTTTAAAACATTTAAAATTCACCTTCTAGCAAATATTGCTTTAATAAATTTCGCGCGTTCTTCTGCGCCATTTGGCGTAATTTAATGATGAAAACTTGGTTTCGATATTGGATGAGAGGGATCGATACCTTCAAATATCGAGTACTTCAAAAGTACTTGAAAAAATACTCATATCGAAACCAATAATATCGATACTGAGTAATATCGATACTATTTTCGTGTCCCTAGCTGCTGATGTCGAGCAGAACAGACCGAAGTGCGGATGTTCTGCTTGTTCTCATTTATGTTCCACCACGTGGAAAAACTGGTTTTGGGAAATTGCATTGGTGTATGTGCGGCGCTTCGAACGCCGCCGTGAATGAGCATTTCTTGATGCATTGCCGTTTTGTCGAATTTTCCTCTTGCCGACGGCAGTGCATTTTTAAAAAATTTTGCTGTATTTACAAATTTTTCATTTATTTTATTTGCATTGATATATTTAATAAAACACTTTTCCAAATATTGCAGATAGTTTTCGTCAAATATTTTTTCAGATCACATTTTTTATAAGCTTTATATTAGGTTCACATCCGGTATGTATGTCGTCAAATCTAGTAATCAATTTTTCACCCACTTCCCGACTACTTAGAGATCTGAAACTTTGCATACATGCCTAATCTAGAGCCCAATACATGAATCAATAAATTTTATGGGCGTAGGATAAGGGGCGTGGCACTTTTTTATAAACTGCAGATTTGTGTATAACTTTAGAACTACACATCACACATCAATGAAACTCGGTAGGAACTTACTACATATCCCTATCCTTCTACTGAGAAAATAAGGGGAGCACTGGATAAGGGGGCGTGGCACCCCCCATACAAACAAAATTTTTGATCTCGATTAGCTTTGGAACTAAATGTCGTGCAGCATTGAAATTTCGTATGCAGTCGCCTCTTGGATGTGTTGTCCCCCTGGTAAAATTTTATGGGCGTAGGATGAAAGGGCGTGGCACCCCCCATACAAACAAAATTTTTGATCTCGATTAGCTTTGGAACTAAAGGTCGTGCAGCATTGAAATTTCGTATGCAGTCGCCTCTTGGATGTGTTGTCCCACTGGTAAAATTTTATGGGCGTAGGATGAGGGGGCGTGGCACCCCCCATACAAACAAAATTTTTGATCTCGATTAGCTTTGGAACTAAAGGTCGTGCAGCATTGAAATTTCGTATGCAGTCGCCTCTTGGATGTGTTGTCCCACTGGTAAAATTTTATGGGCGTAGGATGAGGGGGCGTGGCACCCCCCATACAAACAAAATTTTTGATCTCGATTAGCTTTGGAACTAAAGGTCGTGCAGCATTGAAATTTCGTATGCAGTCGCCTCTTGGATGTGTTGTCCCACTGGTAAAATTTTATGGGCGTAGGATGAGGGGGCGTGGCACCCCCCATACAAACAAAATTTTTGATCTCGATTAGCTTTGGAACTAAATGTCGTGCAGCATTGAAATTTCGTATGCAGTCGCCTCTTGGATGTGTCGTCCCACTGGTAAAATTTTATGGGCGTAGGATAAGGGGCGTGTGTATAACTTTAGAACTACAAATTACACATCAATGAAACTCGGTAGGAACTTACTACATATCCATATCCTTCTACTGAGAAAATAAGGCGGGCACTGGATAAGGGGGCGTGGCACCGCCCATACAAACAAAATCGTTTATATAGAATAGCTTTGGAACTGAAGGTCGTGCAGCATTGAAATTTCGTATGCAGTCGCCTCTTGGATGTGTC
Source organism: Neria commutata (assembly GCA_963457695.1). Taxonomy (NCBI): domain Eukaryota; kingdom Metazoa; phylum Arthropoda; class Insecta; order Diptera; family Micropezidae; genus Neria; species Neria commutata. Next base: position 2,229,606 of record OY735250.1, read on the forward strand.
GTTCCACTGGAAAAATTTATGGGCGTAGGACAAGGGGCGTGGCACTTTTCAAGCAACTACACACTTGGGCTTCAGTTTATAATTATAGGTACACCACACATCAATGAAAAACGATAGGAACTTACTTGCCGCGCCCTGCTGGCAAAATAGCAACAACTCACCGCGTCACAAATATGCCACGAATATTAGGGTCGATCACAGCCGTATTATTTGTTAAATTGAGGATATGACGATAGGAGACACTGTGAATACCCTAAATATTGTGTACTGCTCTGCAAGTTTTAAATTCTTTTTGTGAAAAATTTCAGAGCTCTAAAATTGAATTTATGGAAGACTAAAAAGTAGAAAATAAAATTATATAAAAAAAACTTTTTAAAAATAAGCTTTAATTTATTTAATGTACTAAAAAGTAGAAAATAAATGGTTTTTAAGTCACCTGTATCTTACTATCAATAAAAGCTTGTGCGCTCAATATCCATATTCAAAATATCTTTCATTACTAGAATCTATTTGCAAAAAATTATTTAAATAAAATATTGTGGTAACTGTTTGACAAATATTGAACACATGAGCGCCCCAAGCTTTTATGGATAGTAAGATACAGGTGACTTAAAAACCATTTATTTTCTACTTTTTAGTACATTAAATAAATTAAAGCTTATTTTTAAAAAGTTTTTTTTTATATAATTTTATTTAAAGATCACATTAAATATACACTAATTAATCACATTAATCCAATATATATCCCTTTCAACCCTTATTTCTGTCCTTCTGTCCTTAAGCAGCACGCCCGACGACAGCATTATTTGAGCTGCGCGCCCGTTTGTTTACATTTTTTATACATACTTGCCTGAGATGCTGTTTTGATTTGTGTGCGTGCGTATTTTTCGCCTTTTGAACGCATTCTACCTACATAATAAGTATTTTCTATGTCGCGACCACTGCGGACGGCTTGGCTTGCAGGTGTTTGTGCGCGGTTGTCTATGATAGGAGGTCGCTTGCAGATTTTGTAATAAAGAAATGTCATCATGTTGTGGGAGAAACTGGGCTTTGTGATCTTTAAGAAAGCGTTTACAAAATAAATAAATTCGAAATTGAGGGAGGCTTTTATGAGATAACGTACTTTTTCAATTTACAACCGATTTAGCAATTTTAAATCAAAGCAAAAACTCTGATGGCAATGTCAACAAGATCACTTGCTCACTCGCTCATTAAAACAACGGTCGCAATATTTTTCAACAAATTTATTTGGGATAAATATTTCGGATTAAATTATCAATTATAAATTAACTATTTTGTGTATTTATGATCAAATCGATGAGACATTCTATTCTCCTACAGAAATTCGGGCAACTGAACATTTATAAGCATTGTGATATTGAAAAATTACATTGAAAAATTTTTGCTTTTGATCTTAATTTGATATTACATGACCAGCCCTAAAAATAAAAAAAGAAATGCTATTGCATCACACTGAATTTTCAGTTTTTACCAGCCTCATAACCCACAACTCTTACCGATTTACGTCCAAAAGAATCTACAACTGAAAAAATTCTTGGTATGTATTGGACCACGCCGGACGATATGTTCTGTTTCATATTGAGATTTGCAAAGGTACCGAAGGAGGTATTAAACGGAAATAGAAAACCAACAAAAGCCGAAGTATTGAGTCTCACCATGTCTATTTTTGATCCAATTGGGTTTTTAGCGAATTTTACTGTAAAGTTAAAAATAATCTTGCAGGAGTTATGGAGGTTAAAGGTCGACTGGAATCAAGCAATACCGGAAGAAGTCTATACGAAGTGGTACAGCTGGTATCGAGGGCTAGATGAGGCACAATATTTGCGAGTTCCTCGATGTTATCACTCACAATTTACAAACCCACAAAGCAGTGTCCATCTTCACATATTTGTGGATACGAGCGAATTGGCATTCGCCGCAGTTGCATATTGGCGCATATGCTATAGAGACACTGTGGACGTCGTTTTCGTAGCTGGAAAGTAAAAATGCAGCCCGTTAAAAGCACTCTCCATAACTAGGCTCGAGCTGCAAGCTGCCATACTCGGGGTACGCCTAAAAAATGCCATCGTCAATAACCACGAAGTCAAGCCCCAGAAGGTCATTTATTGGTCTGATTCGAAGACAGTGATCAACTGGATCCACTCAGACAGCAGATGTTACAAACAATTTGTAGCTCACCGCATCGCTGAAGTTCTGGAGTCATCTAGCGTTAACCAGTGGAGATGGGTACCCGGGGTAGAGAATCCAGCCGATGACGCTACAAGACTGCAGTCAAGTATTGCTAACAATTCGCGATGGATAAATGTTCCTGCATTTTTGAAATGCCCGGAAGAAGACTGGCCTAGTCTGCCGAAAGATTACCCTAGAAACGACCACGATGAGGAGAGACGCACTAAATACTTATGCACAGTCGACGCAGAATCATCCGTCATACCCTTTGGTAAATATTCCAGTTATTTGAAATTGTTAAAGATAATGCGCTGGGTAGGACGCGCAATCTTGAGATTCAAAGCACTTATAGGAAAATCAACGAATGTTACGGTTGCCAGGATAACTGCCAACGATATTAAAGCCGCTGAGTCATTGATATGTCGTGTCGTCCAACAACAGTGGTTCCCTGCGGAAATGCAAAGCTTAAAGAAAGGTGAGCCTATTCAAAGGAATTGTACGGTTTTTAAACTTACGCCTACGCTGGACGAGGAAGGAGTTATGAGACTAGCAAGTCGAATAGACAATGCGCAGTGCGTGCCGCTGAACACAAAACGGCCTATAATTTTACCAAGCAAGCACCTCATCTCCAGATTGACAGTGCAGCATTATCACGAACTTTACAGACATCAGAATCAAGAGGCGATTGTTTGTGCCATTCGCTCGAAATTTTGGATAATAAGCGTACGCCGCTTAGTCAGTTCGGCAAAGACACACGGTCAACTTTGTAAAAACCAGAACGCTATGCCGAAACCACCGCCAATGGGACAACTGCCGATCGATCGCTTGACCCCATTTGGTCGAGCTTTCTCATATACTGGCGTCGACTATTTCGGCCCTGCTTGTTGCAATTGGGCGCCGCACAGTGGGGTATTGACCCCTGAAAATGGCGATCAAATCACCTGAGCTATAATACTGAATGTTGAGTATTTTTTCATATAGAAGGAAATAATACAAGTGAAATTACAAAAAAAAAATTGTTGTTGTTGTTTTTTATTTCTTTTTTTACGAAGTTAGGAGGCCGAAAAAAAGCGATTATTCAAGGATTTTTCCTGGAAAGATGTTGTAGCAATATGTAGTATTACCCTATAGTTGTATGTAGCATAAGTAATCTTCTATCTCATTCTCATCCTAGTTCTAAGCTATTCACAATGTAATCGAGTTGTCTCGCTCTCGCCGACAAAGAGAAACCTCGCTGTAAGTAAGAATAAAATGAAACGAAGCAGTCAGTCGTGAAACAGCCTCGAAAGAACGAACACTGGTTTTACTCCTACAATTTCAGAAGTGGTCACGATTTTCCCTCGACCTGACTTAAAGCAAAATTTGTTCGAGTTTTATTGCATTTAGGTGTTGGTGCCTACATCGCTTTAAAAGAATACACAAATGAACGCCATATCCGCAAATGACTATGTCACAGGAGCAGCGTGGCTGGTGCAAAAGTCTATGTTTGCCAACACACGGCAATGGAGGTGCTGTGGCTGTACGCATAAGTGAAGTGGACCTCGGTGCTCGTGGTCAGTGCCCAACGCGAAACGAAGCAATCGATGGAGGCTGTCCGGGCGATGATGTTCCAGAGGTATCGCAGATGGTCATAATGACGCCAGAAGATCCAGAAAGTTCTGCAGGCGATGACGAAATCAACGACGCCATTTTAGCAAATGAAGCGACAAACGAGAAAACGGGCTGTATGTGAAATCAATGTACAAACGAAGCGACAAATGAAACAGGATACAACATGCAACAACGAGTGATGGACAAGTTCACAAATGAAACGACAAATGGAACGCAACAACAACAACGCACGAATGAAATGGCAAAAGAAACAGCGTGCTATGAACAGCAAGAATCTACAAATGAAAAGACGAATGGAAAGCAACAACAACAACGCACGAATGAAATGGCAAAAGAAGCAACGTGCTATGAACAGCAAGAATCTACAAATGAAACGACAAATGGAAAGCAACAACAACAGTGCACGAATAAAATGACAAACGAAACAGCTTGCTGCGAACAGCAACAATCTACAAAGGAAAAGACCAGCAAGAAGCAACAATCTACAAAGGAAAAGACAAGCGAGGAGCAACAACGATACGAGATAGAGCAAAGGGAGTTGAAACTGGTACAGAAGGAGCTGGAATTACTACGCTTCAAACGAGAGCTGACAACATGTTGTAGTCAAATAAGGTTCGCTTTTGCGAATTCAAAATTTCTACGGCTTGAAAACTGAAATTGAAAAATTTAATTGTTAGTTGACTGTGATAATTCTATGAGTAATTCAGTAATACTTGGTAGAGATTTTCTAAGCAAAAGTTGTGTTAAAATTGTATGGCAACGTGAAAACACTGTGTGTTAAAATATTGAAAAACAAGGTAATGTAAGAAATCAAGAAATAATTGTATCAAATATGAGCTGTGTAGAAGACTTCGAACAGAAAATGTTAACAATCAATTGTGAAGATAATTTTGAGAAATGTGAAATAGGGAAAGAGCTTACATTCCAAGAAAACCTTGTTCGAAAATGAATTTAATGAATATTCTAAGAAAATGTTTTCCTCGGAAAATATATTATAATGCAAGAAGCTCAAAATGAAAAGTTGTGAAAATGTAAAGTCCTAACGAACAGATTCAAGCATGGAAAAACCATGAGGATCGGGAGATCCTTAGCGTCAGGATGGCCGAATTGTAGCAATATGTAGTATTACCCTATAGTTGTATGTAGCATAAGTAATCTTCTATCTCATTCTCATCCTAGTTCTAAGCTATTCACAATGTAATCGAGTTGTCTCGCTCTCGCCGACAAAGAGAAACCTCGCTGTAAGTAAGAATAAAATGAAACGAAGCAGTCAGTCGTGAAACAGCCTCGAAAGAACGAACACTGGTTTTACTCCTACAATGTTTTGATGTATTAATGTGAAAACTTGTATACGTATTTCAGTCTTTTTACCCTTTATTTACATATTTTTTATTTAACAAAATATTGGTTTGTATAAGTGCCATAGCCGATCTCCGAGAGCTCATCTAATAAGAGGCTCTTGCGGTGACCACGATATCTCTGGATTGGAAAATCCAAAATAGAAAAATCAAAAAGATTTCGTTAGTAAAAGGTGTTATCTAGTAGAGGTCTGCATGAATGCATTTGAAAGAGCGACCAAGACATTCATTCGGGTTTGAATCTTTCGCTCGCATGTGCACTTATTTCCAAACACGTGTTGAATAAGCACATATGCCTTAAGAGTGAATGAGATAGCAAAACAATTGAGTAAATTGTAAGCGCAAGCACATTACTCACAAGCAGTGTGCCCACTATTCAAATGTTTTGGTAAACAGAGTGCAATGCAGTGGGTGCACCGAGTATTTAAGGGGCTATACGCAATTAAGAGGCTGAGCTTATTTTTAAAGAATTTCTGATGGAAAGACGTTTTAGTGTATTAATTATAATTTCTATGCATATTGTGGTCATTTTAAACATTATTTGCCGAAGAAAAGACTTTCGGACGATGCATTATTAACCGGCGCGCAGCAGCGGCTTCGCCAAAATTCTCCAGCTTACCATTCACTGCACCCACTTTACCCACTTCTCTCACTATACAATAGCTTTGCTTTGTTACATTCGTTTTGTTTGTTTTGATTGTAGCAAATAGAGCAAGATAACAAATGCTGCTCTTACTCTCTTTGAAAATAATGGCACGAGTGGGTATTTGTCTTGGTATTGAGAGGTTTTGTGAGTCTTTCACCCATTCAAATGTTTCACTCGTGCGCCGAGTGCAATGAAATGGGTAACCGTAGTGCACAGGCAAACCAAATGCATTCATGCAGACCTCTATTGTGTACCTATAATTATAAACTGAAGCCCAAGTGTGTAGTTGCTTGAAGAGTGCCACGCCCCTTGTCCTACGCCCATCAAATTTTACCAGTGGGACGACACATCCAAGAGGCGACTGCATACGAAATTTCAATGCTGCACGACCTTTAGTTCCAAAGCTAATCGAGATCAAAAATTTGGTTTGTATGGGCGGTGCCACGCCCCCTTATCCAGTGCACGCCTTATTTTCTCAGTAGAAGGATATGGATATGTAGTAAGTTCCTACCGAGTTTCATTGATGTGCGATGTGTAGTTCTAAAGTTATACACGAATCTGGAGTTGATAAAAAATGCCACGCCCCTTATCCTACGCCCATCAAATTTTACCAGTGGGACGACACATCCAAGAGGCGACTGCATACGAAATTTCAATGCTGCACGACCTTTAGTTCCAAAGCTAATCGAGATCAAAAATTTGGTTTGTATGGGGGGTGCCACGCCCCCTTATCCAGTGCCCGTCTTATTTTCTCAGTAGAAGGATATGGATATGTAGTAAGTCCCTATCGAGTTTCATTGATGTGTGATGTGTAGTTCTAAAGTTATACACAAATGTGGAGTTGTTAAAAAAGTGCCACGCCCCTTATCCTATGCCCATAATATTTTACCAGTGGGACGACGCATCCAAGAGGCAACTGCATACGGAATTTCAATGCTATACGACCTTTAGTTCCAAAGCTAATCGAGATCAAAAATTTGGTTTGTATGGGGGGTGCCACGCCCCCTTATCCAGTGCCCGTCTTATTTTCTCAGTAGAAGGATATGGATATGTAGTAAGTCCCTATCGAGTTTCATTGATGTGTGATGTGTAGTTCTAAAGTTATACACAAATGTGGAGTTGTTAAAAAAGTGCCACGCCCCTTATCCTATGCCCATCAAATTTTACCAGTGGGACGACACATCCAAGAGGCAACTGCATACGGAATTTCAATGCTGCACGACCTTTAGTTCCAAAGCTAATCGAGATCAAAAATTTGGTTTGTATGGGCGGTGCCACGCCCCCTTATCCAGTGCACGCCTTATTTTCTCAGTAGAAGGATATGGATATGTAGTAAGTTCCTACCGAGTTTCATTGATGTGTGATGTGTAGTTCTAAAGTTATACACGAATCTGGAGTTGATAAAAAAAGTGCCACGCCCCTTATCCTACGCCCATCAAATTTTACCAGTGGGACGACACATCCAAGAGGCGACTGCATACGAAATTTCAATGCTGCACGACCTTTAGTTCCAAACTAATCGAGATCAAAAATTTGGTTTGTATGGGGGGTGCCACGCCCCCTTATCCAGTGCCCGTCTTATTTTCTCAGTAGAAGGATATGGATATGTAGTAAGTCCCTATCGAGTTTCATTGATGTGTGATGTGTAGTTCTAAAGTTATACACAAATGTGGAGTTGTTAAAAAAGTGCCACGCCCCTTATCCTATGCCCATAATATTTTACCAGTGGGACGACGCATCCAAGAGGCAACTGCATACGGAATTTCAATGCTATACGACCTTTAGTTCCAAAGCTAATCGAGATCAAAAATTTGGTTTGTATGGGGGGTGCCACGCCCCCTTATCCAGTGCCCGTCTTATTTTCTCAGTAGAAGGATATGGATATGTAGTAAGTCCCTATCGAGTTTCATTGATGTGTGATGTGTAGTTCTAAAGTTATACACAAATGTGGAGTTGTTAAAAAAGTGCCACGCCCCTTATCCTATGCCCATCATATTTTACCAGTGGGACGACACATCCAAGAGGCACCTGCATACAGAATTTCAATGCTGCACGACCTTTAGTTCCAAAGCTAATCGAGATCAAAAATTTGGTTTGTATGGGCGGTGCCACGCCCCCTTATCCAGTGCACGCCTTATTTTCTCAGTAGAAGGATATGGATATGTAGTAAGTTCCTACCGAGTTTCATTGATGTGTGATGTGTAGTTCTAAAGTTATACACGAATCTGGAGTTGATAAAAAAGTGCCACGCCCCTTATCCTACGCCCATCAAATTTTACCAGTGGGACGACACATCCAAGAGGCGACTGCATACGAAATTTCAATGCTGCACGACCTTTAGTTCCAAAGCTAATCGAGATCAAAAATTTGGTTTGTATGGGGGGTGCCACGCCCCCTTATCCAGTGCCCGTCTTATTTTCTCAGTAGAAGGATATGGATATGTAGTAAGTCCCTATCGAGTTTCGTTGATGTATGATGTATAGTTCTAAAGTAATACCCAAATGTGAAGTTGATTGAAAAGTGCCATGCCCCTGTCCTACGCCCATAAAATTGTATCAGTGGGACGACTCCTCCAAGAGGTGCCTGCATACGGAATATCAATACTGCGCGACTTTTAGTTTCAAAGCTATTCGATATCAATGATTTCGTTTGTATGAGCGGTGCCACGCCCCTTGTCCAATGGCCATCCCATTTTCCCAGTTCAATGATACGGATATGTAATATGTTTCTACCGAGTTTCATTGATGTATGAAGTATATTTCTAAAGTTATACCCGTATAGGATTTGATTGAAGTGCCACCCCCCTGTCCTACGCCCATAAAATTTTATCAGTGGGACGACACATCCAAGAGGCGACTGCATACGAAATTTCAATGCTGCACGACCTTTAGTTCCAAAGATAATCGAGATCAAAAATTTTGTTTGTATGGGGGGTGCCACGCCCCCTTATCCAGTGCCCGTCTTATTTTCTCAGTAGAAGGATATGGATATGTAGTAAGTCCCTATCGAGTTTCATTGATGTGTGATGTGTAGTTCTAAAGTTATACACAAATCTGTAGTTGTTAAAAAATTGCTACGCCCCTTATCCTACGCCCATACAATTTTACCAGTGGGACGACACATCCAAGAGGCGACTGCATACGAAATTTCAATGCTGCACGACCTTTAGTTCCAAAGCTAATCGAGATCAAAAATTTTCTTTGTATGGGGGGTGCCACGCCCCCTTATCCAGTGCCCGTCTTATTTTCTCAGTAGAAGGATATAGATATGTAGTAAGTCCCTATCGAGTTTCATTGATGTGTGATGTGTAGTTCTAAAGTTATACACAAATGTGGAGTTGTTAAAAAAGTGCCACGCCCCTTATCCTATGCCCATAATATTTTACCAGTGGGACGACGCATCCAAGAGGCAACTGCATACGGAATTTCAATGCTATACGACCTTTAGTTCCAAGGCTAATCGAGATAAAAAATTTTATTTGTATGGGCGGTGCCACACCCCCTTGTCCAATCGGATCCAATTATAGATCAAAACCATCCCAGACCTCACTGAAGCACATACACTAAATTTCATCAAAATCAGTTCAGCTATTCTGGAGTTTTAAGCATCCGAACAAACCACGCTCCATTTTGAGCTGACCATCTTACATGCTTTAATAAATTTTTCCATTCGTTTTATATTGTCTATTGTTACTTCTTTTAAGGAATCTGATGGTTTTTGGTTCCCAAATATATTTACACGGAAGGTGTTCAAATGGGTACAGTCATTTAAGATATGTTCTAACGAGTTTTGATTATTGCAAAATTGACAGTTGGATGCAGCGTCCCCCCGCAAAAGGTGTTCGTGCGTAAGTTTCGTGTGTCCAATTCTGAGTCGAGCGAAGATTCGGGTTTGTTGACGTGTACACGATGAAGGATAGACTGCTTTCATACCGTTGGGGTTGAAGACTTTGTAGCGGTGATTGTAGGACGACCAGGCGGCAGTTTTGGTTTCCTGGAGTCGTATGTCAATCAGTCGCAAGATGTCGTCTTTTTCGGCTGTGGCAAAGTTAAAGTTGGGCGATTTGCAGGCAGCACATGCAGCTTCATCTGCTAGCTCGTTTCCTTTAATTCCTGTGTGCCCAGGGACCCACATTAATTTTAGTTTGTTTGGGCTCTGTATGTAGTTGTTCCTAATGGCTGATACTAGGTCGTTATCGTTGTTTATATTTTTAACTGCTGCAATGGTTGACTTGCTGTCCGTGCATATCAGAAATTTTCCTTTGCTCTTTTTGGCAAAGTCGGTAGCGAGCTTAACGGCAAGGGCTTCAGCAGTGAATATGGAGCAGTATAGTGTGAGATGTCCGGAAGTTATTAAACAATCATTTTGATGTACTATTGCTAATGTTGTTAGGCCATTGGTTTTGGATGCATCGGTATACAGAAATGTCCAGTTGTTTTTTGAGAGGAAATCGGTTTTTTCAGCAAAAAGTTGTTGGAATGCCGCCGCGTTTGTATTACTTTTTGAGTAATATTCCAAACAGGAAACGAAAGAAGATTCCTTGAGGAGCCATGGTGGAGTTTAGAGATAAGAAAGTTAGAAAATATAAGAGTCAGTTTAAAAGAAAGAAAAAACAGATTATCAGTGTCAGTTCTTCCAGACCCGAAGGAGTTGACCAGGGCCAACAGGACCAAACCATGGAAATATAATATGTGGATAATGCTTCTGATATATTTCTTAAAAATTCATCCAGTAATTAATCAACTCATTCAAATTACCGAAATTAGCAACAACCATGGATACCTCATTCTCGAACAAGGGAAATTATTAAAACCAATAACCTTCAATAATCATATTATCCAAATAAATAAAACCGAATTAGAATTAGCATTTAATAATCTGGTTAAAGAAGTAGAAAAAAATATATTTTTAAGCACAGATTTAGTTTTAAAATATATGAAAATTGCTGAAAGGAACTTTTTGTAAAAAGGCATAAACGAGGATTAATCAACGCTTTAGGTACAGGCTTTAAATTTTTATTTGGAACACTAGATGAGGAAGATCGGCATACTATAGAGAAATCCTTACAGGAAGTAAAGGAAAAAATAGCTAATGACGACATAAATGAAAGGAATGTAATAAATCACGTAAATAATGAGAACAAAATTATAGAAGAATTAAAAAACTCGACAAATATTTTACAGAATAAATTCACTCAAAAAATTGTTTCAGACATTTTCCTAGATAACGTTAAAGCATACTTACATTATATTCAGGATATTCAACTAGGAATCCAACTAGCAAAATTGGGCATGATTAATCCCAACGTTATAGACCTTGAGACGATATCGCATTTGAATACCGAACAATTCGAGCATATCTTAATATGCTCTTAATATTCTGTTTGGATCAATAATAATTTAATTTATTTCATTCTAACCATACCCACGGAATTTGAATCATATGGCAAGTTAAAAGTTTTGGCAATACCCGATCATAACCAGCAAGAATTAGACATTGAGGAAATGTTAAATTTTGTAATGATAAATAAAACAATATTTGAAGAAAGAGATACAAAAATCTTCCCAATTAAAAAACAATGTTTAGGAAATTTATTAAATAATAACAAAATAAATTGTACAACATTAACGAATACTGAAGAAAGCATAAATTTCTTTCCACCAAATATTATTGTAACCAAAAACCTTAAAGAAACTTTCATTGACCAGGATCGTAATGAATTAAAAATAAAAATCAAAGGAAATAATGTGATTAATTTTAATAAATGGAAAATAAAGATATATGCTTTTGAAATTTCAATCACGGAAAACTACAAGCCCAATTTCGTACCATATGTAAAAGATTTGGAAAACGTAGTTAAGATTAATAAAAATTTTGTTACCCTCCCAGAACTTAAACAACATTTTGTAACAATTAAAGAAAACAAAAAACATTTCAATTCAGGGCTTATAACGATTTTATCGATCGTGACCACTGTAATAATTATCTTACTGTTAAAAAAGTATCTTAAATGTAAACAAAAAAACGTCGATAATGACGTAGAAGTTTCTGAAGGTGGGAGGAGTAACGTAGAGTTTAATATTCCATAATTTCCGTTCCCACCAAAACTGCTGACACTACGTCTACTGATCGCGCACGTTGCGCTACAACAACAACAACAACAACAATAGCAGTAGTAGGCAGTCTCGGTGGAAGCGTTATGTATAAGTTAAACATAAGCTTGGAATAAAGAATAAATCAGAATCTGTTAGAACTTCAATCAAGAAGGTTCACACTTTTCACTTACATACATACATATATATAATTGGCACAACAGCCCGTATAACCAAGGGTTTCTAGTTGATTCCAATGAAAAACGCATTTTATTTTTGTTTTTGTATATATATATTTCTTGAAGCAACAAAAGTCGAGGTACATATTTTTAACAGCATTTGTTTCTCATTATTTTCATGCTTAAAATTTTGTTTGCGTATATGTGTTTCGTTAAACCTACAGATTATCGTTGAAACATTGGCTATATACTGAAGTCAATAGATACCTCATCGATTTTTGTAAGAGGTACTGCACATATGCATGCATTTTGAAAAGAAAATTGGAGAGAGATTATTTTACTTTACATATTTCCTTGCAGAAAAACCGAGCTACATTCTTTTCTAGCAAAAGTTTTTTAAAATATGCTCTTTAGACAAATCAACAAGGCGGATGAGCGTTAAAAAATAGCTCCAATCTAAGGCATATACATTTATCAGCTTATGTTTATATTTATAGCATGTAAATCAATATTTTAAGGCATGTTGTTTCTTATGGCAACGTCTTAGGATTTTTAAATACGTATGTATATATTATTGGTACATGTAACTACATACATAGGTACACATGCGTATAACTGTGTACATAACTATATATCTTTTCTACATAAAATTATTGTCACTAAATCAATTCACTAATTACTGTAAGCAAGAAAACTGCTATGCAGCTCAAGTACAGTCATGCTTACAAACATGCGTGCGTGTGAGAGAGTGTGTGCATGTGTGTGCAACTAGTTATGCAGCATATGCAGGAAACACTGTCCACTGTTTATTGAACGAGTTTCAGTATTGGTTCATACAACAGATACATTTCTCTATTAGCAGATACATAATGGTGGGAAAAACCTATACGAAACTCATGTACGTGTTATTTTATATTGCGCTAATATACTAGGGGTATTCATTTAAACGTGTAAAAGCCTGATAAACTTGATAAGTATATCTCACCTCATAAGGTTAGGTTAGGTTTATCTGGCTGCATAAGAAAGGCCACGCATAGACCCTGTTGGGTCCTTAGTGATACCAGTTAGGGTTCCGTTTTAGGAGTTCTCAAAGTAGTGAACTGTCAGAATTTGGATGCGTTTCACAAATTTCCAAAGAGGCTTGATACCTAGTTCAGAGATCTGTTCGAGCCCTGAAAAGAACGTCGCTCCTAGACACGTCAGGCGAGTTCTAGCGATGGCGGGGCAGGAGCACAGTACCTATGTGTTCTAAGGTCTCCCTGCTATCCGCTTCTTTGCACCTCATAAACTAACTTTCAAAATTTGTATGAAAGTTCATTTGCATAAATGTGATGTCTTTGCGATGATTTCGCTGTGCAAACGATGTTTATAAACTTAGACGGCAACGAATGCAACCCTGCCAAACATTCTCCTTGCCATCTGTCCTTCGCTTGGTTTTGGATGTTTTCTGTCAACAGCAGCGCTTCTCCTTGCCCGTCTGACCATAAATTTTCCGGCATTTTGAAATTATTTTTCAGGTGCGTTTATGTAACACATTCCGTAAATATATAAATTTACGCAATGTGCAATCTTATATGCTTAAATGAACACCTTTACTTTGTGCAAAATTGTAATTATATACATACATACATATATGTAGCAACATAAATACAGTTACATTTGTATGCATGTGTAGCATTAATTGCACAAAAATTTATAATAGAAGAGACTCGCGCTTTTCTTCGTAGTAAACGCAGAAGGTATTAAAACAGATTTAGCCGCTGAATCCGACACGATAACTGAATTTGTAACGGAAAAACTATGATACACGCTTAAACTACATTTGCTATATATCTTACAATTATCTATCAGCTCGGTAACCACTCATGCACACATTCATGCATACATATATACTAATTTAACATTAACCACATCATAATTAGCCTTGTTCTAACGGAATGTTTGATTCACTATTTTAACAAAAAAAAACGCTTATAAATGCGTTTAACAAAGCAGCAGCAATAGGAATCGTAAGTACATTTGGTTGTATATGCTTATTATAGTCACTTCATATGCGTCTAAGTTTTCTATAAATTAATTCTTCTCAGTTGCAGCTTAACTCTAAGCAAAGCTGTATCAATTTAAGTTGCGCTCATATGCAAATAATTTAAAGATGGCTTTTGCTTGTCTTTCTTTGCCTTAAATTTGTTATTGTTTGTGGTTTTTGGTAAAGCTTTAGCACATATTTATAAAATATTAACGCTTTGTAAATGTTACATAATTTACAGAATAAGAAAAATTTAGAAAAAGCAGAAAAAGGCTTTGTATAACTTTGTTCAGTTTAAATAAATTTTTTGGTATGTTTGCCGCTTTATATTTTTCGGCAAACAAAAACAAGAAATTAAAATAACAATTTTAATAGGTGTGTTTTATAGCACAATAACAACTAAATTGTTTCACTTATAACACAGAAGTTGATTAACTAAGTAAATAACTAGAAACATACGTATACGAGCCTTTATACTAAACGGTCTTAAACGGCGCGTAATTTGAGAGACAATACAGTCTATTCGCTTACAAGCTATCTACACAGAGTAACGGGCGAAAAAGTTGGCTGTTATAATCTGATTTTGCATAAATGTTAAGGCAAACCGGATGTTAAAAAGCATACCGTCATGTTGCACATCTCATTTTAAATTTTATTTACTTTGAAATACTAATTTTCCGTAATTCCTGACGTACTTAAGAATAAAAAACAAAATCCTTCAAAGCACCGTCACATATGTCGAGTGAGTTTTCACCCTTTCCGATATCAGTGAAAAATCTTAAAGCCATGGTTCAATATATGGAATAAAGCGTCGTCGTCGGAAAGGGTTAGATAATAGCAAGTAAGCAGTTATTTAGTTTGTAGAAGAAAATGACACGAAACGCAAACATATTTGGCACGCTTCGTTCCGAACGCACAAAAATGTCGACAATTCGTATACCTACTTTGCATACTATTTCTGTGCATTATGCAATTCAAGCAGTGCTCAACTACACTATAATACATTTCAGGTAAGTACCAGTATGGCCAGAAAACTATAACGGAATCAATGTTAAACGTGGGAGTAAATTTGTGAAGCATGTTGGCTTACCACCTCATCCAACATCAACGCAGCAGCAAAGACTAAGGAATATCGATGTCAAGTGAGTCGGGCGAAAGCAGTATCGATTCGCTGTGCGTAGATGAGACCAACGACATGGGATCCACATCTAATATGGCTCTGGAGAGATCTACAGAGCCGGAGTCATCGTCGACACCAACATGATGATGGTGGTGATGGCCCAGTGGCTCATCGTCATCCACATCACCGTCGTGCAATTGGTGATGCATGCTGTGATGATGCTGTGTTGCCATCGACGCATGTGTACGATGATGGTGCAGGTGTTGGTTATGATGTGTGTGATGGTGTGTGCTGTGTGGTTCCAAGCTATCAAAATGAGCCACCTCGAGCGCATGTTGCTGTGAGGATGACAGTAACGGATCGCGACCGTGTTGCAGCGTACCCGTAGTTACCGGCGATGAAAGAAGACCATTACTGTTGCTGCTATTATTATTGCTGTTGGCATGCTTTAGTTGCTGGCAATGATTGTGCTCGTTGCAAGAGTTTAAAAGACTGTTAAAACTGTTGGTATTGCTATTGTTGTTGTTGTGCTGCTGATGACAGTGCTGCTGTTGACAGCAACTGCTGCTGTTGTTGCTAATGACCGTCCTGCAATTATGACAACAATTGTTGTTGTTATATTTATGCCTGCCATTGCCATTACAAGCATTTGCCGCAGCAATATTATGAATGCTGTTATTGCTGCTGCTGCTGTTGCCGTTGTACAAATCAACGTTATTGTTCTTGTTGTTGTTGTTGCAATTATTGTTATGACGATTATGTCGTCGACCACTGTTGTTGCTACAGTTATTATTGGCGTTGTTAGTGTTATCATTATTATCACGATTATTTGCATCATAGTTGTTGTTGTTGTTACTGCTGCTATTACATTGCTGTTGCAACTGCATAGTCGTTGGCGAATTTGGGGCCGTTGTCAACAGTTGACTGCTGCTTTGCGAACACAACATCGGATCAGCGCCCTGCACTGGATGCCTGCTGTCGTCCATGAGCTCGTCAATTTGATTAATACTGAGACCGGCGTCATTTCCTATTACGGTCATCTGTAAAACAATAAAGATCCAGCATATTATTTCAGTGAGCGCACAGCCAATCTTCTCGCAGACTTACCTTTTCTACAACATCTGCTATAAGTGGCGTCGAATGATGATTGTGAGCTGATGTGGCAGTTGAAGATGATGTTGGACTGGGGCACTTAAGGTAGGAGCTGGTTGGAGTGGGTGCCGAAACTGATGTCATATTAAAGTCGCTCAGTGGTATGCCATGTGATTTGGCTTGCATTTCCAATTCCTTAGAGTTAAAACGAATAAAGAGCAAAATAAGCCATTTAACATATAAATCAGTCAAATACTTAGGCTTAACCTGCAGCCTTACCTTAATGCGACTCAGCAGACGACGATTTTGCAGCTCAGTCTGCCTCTGCCGGTATTCATTCTGTTTCAAGCGGGAGACTTCGTGTTTCAGACATTTTATAAAATCCACTGAGGACTTCAGAATGGTGCCCTTGTTCGGCCGTATGTCACGCACCACTTCGTAGTAGGGATCGTTTGTCTTTGGCAGCAATGTGCCGAGTTCTTTGATACGATCGTTTATGTTGAAGCGACGACGTCTTTCAACTATAAAGATAAAAATGGTTGTAGAAATGAATAAAAATCACATTTATAATTTTAACAGTTACTTTTTTATTGTTGAACCATGTCTGAAAATGATATACCTTCGAACTACGTTAGCATAATCGTAAGTTTTAAACTTCAATATATATACATTGAACATTTTTTTTAAGTAAAACTTCTTTGGGGACGGGGAAAGCGAAAATTTCGTGAAACGAAAGTGGGTAACGGAAATCCGAGGAGCGAGAAAGCGATAGTAGAAAAAATAAAAGGATAGCGTGCGCGGACATGTCATCGTCATATTATAGTTTATTATGTGTAAACTGGCGAGCACGTTACGGATAATTATAGATAAAATTTTAAAAAATTGGATAAATCGGATAAAAACTAGCCTACTAACAAACCAGAAGTTCTATATCTAATATATAAAAATGAATGTTTGTTTGTCTGTTTGTCTGTTTGTCTGTCCGGCTATACAAAGCTACACGCGTTGACCGATTTTAGCCAAACTTTATACCAATATTGTTGAAGACCAAAGGAAGGCGACTGTATATAAAATTTTTCGATTCATCAAGAGGGCGTGGCACCTCCCATACAACTTAAATATTTGATTTGGTATATCTTTAAAACTACATGTCATACAACATTAAAATTTTGTATTCTGTTAGTATTTAGTCGTGCCCTCTTGCTTAAAAAAATTTAGGGGCGTGGGACAAGGGGGAGTGGCACTCCCTATACAACTTAAATATTTGATTTGGCATATCTCTAAAACTACAAGTCACGCAGCATTGAAATTCCGTATGCAGGCCCCTCTTAGATGCTTCATCCCACGGGTAAAATTTTATGGGCGTAGGACAAGGGGCGTGGCACTTTTCAATCAACTATACATTTGGGTATAACTTTAGAACTATACAGCACACATAAATGAAACACGATACGAACTTACTTCATGTCCGTATCCTTCAACTCGGAAAATGGGACGGGCATTGGGCAAAGGGCGTGGCACCGCCCATACACTTGTCTGAAATGAGAACAAGTGATCCCAAAACCGTGGAAGTTCAATATGCTGAAATTGTTATACATTTATATGGTGATACTAACCTAAGCACCTGTGCGACCTCCAAAACTATGTAAAATCCCTATGACGAAAAGTATATAAGATTATATTGGCTCTCCCAAGAATAGAATGTAGAGCTATCACAGGTGCACTAACAGAACACTGCCGTGTAGCAGAGCATGCACATAGGATGGGTATAACAAACCAAACACAAAGGATGGGAAATGCAAAGAAGCGGATAGCAGAGATACATTGGAACGCATACTGTGCTCCTGCCCCGCCTTCGCTAGAACTAGTCTGACTTGTTTTGGAGTGTCTGTCTTTTCAGGGCTCGAACAGATTTCGAATCCGGTTGTCGGGCCTCTTTGGAGATTTGTGAAGCACACCCAAATTCTGACAGATCATTACTTTGCCCAGTCCTAAACGGAACTCTAACTGGTATCGCTAAGGACCCAACATGGTCCATGAGTGGCCTTTTTAGGCAGCCAGCTCAACCTAACCTATGCGGTAATGCAAAACATATGCATTCCTCATCGCTAAATCCAGAACATGGTGAAATAGGCGTGATGGGCATTTGCCTGTCCTGAAACGAATTTTATAACGGCCGATCAGAATGTCCTAGCATCGAATGAACTTAACACCGCTTATGTGGCGGCTGTATTCTTTGCCTATATTTGGGCAGTTTTCTCCTTGATACAGCTTTGTATTACGAATCCGACGGGGCGAATTTGTTGCTAGATCGCACTGATTATACCAAACGCCTGAACTGCTATACATATATGTTGCAGCAAGATGCACTGCTTTGATGTCTTTCCAAACAACAATTGAAATATCGACAGCAAATGCAGTTGCAACGAATTCCTCCTAATATCCTCAAGGAACTTTCTTTGCCACTATCTGTTCGTCAGTAGGGGAGAGGGGGGTACCTTCGTCTCTTTTTTTTTGAAGGCCTATATTTCAGAAGGTAATCAATATATTTAAAAACCGATTAGACTGTTACAATACCTCATTATTTAACAATAAAATGTTATACTAAAAGTTCTTAAAAAAGTTCCGTTTGTACTATTTTTTTCATGATTAGTAAAAAAAGTCATTTCGCTGAATGTGCCCCCATGCCAGGGTAGCTTCGGCATTTGGCGGGGCACTTTCGGCATTCATAATTTCAAGTACCATAAGATGATACAAAATCTTGTTTAGACTAGATAAGACATGTTTTCGGTTACATAACACGTTTTTATTTTATTTTGCATTACAAAAATTAAAAAAAATCATGTTTAAGAGCTTCAAAAAAAGGTAGTTATTGGAAAACTTTTTAAAAAATTATTTGTTATATATAATGTTTAAAGTGCTGAGATCGACCCTAATATTAATTTTGTGTGGTTACGGGAGGTTTAAGCCAGGTTCGAGGGTCTTGGAAGCTTCAACTCGATTTCGATTTTTAGTACCTGTGAAGTTATATTGACGAATGTGCCCCATGCAAAAAAGACGAGTCCACCCTGGTGTCACTTTTTTTCTTTTTATTTTTTTACTTCTAATTTCAGTGCTTTATTTTCACTTAATACACTTTTATTTAGAAAATAATTAGTATTAAAGTAATACTAATACAATTTTGTTCGAAATAATGGTATAAATACAGCACAAACTTCTTACGTTACCGACCTGAATATTCGGGAACGAAGCGCGAAAACACAAAATCAAATGTAACTTTATCAGCTGTTCAGATAGAGATGGCAAACTTTGTGGGGGATATTTATGCTAGTTATGGGTTAGTTTTTACTAATAAACAGTTATGTCCGATGACTCCTTCATACCGAAATCGCCTTTGACGAATGTGCCCCAAGGACGAAGGTACCCCCCTCTCCCCTATATCTCCAAACCGGATGTACGAATTCATGAGAATATCTGCTCCGTTCTCTCTTTCCCATAATTGTAATTAGAAAATTCAAAAATTTCATATGATAACAACAGGCATTTACTGACAATTTTTTTTTACCTGACTGCATGGGGCCGCCTACAGACGGCCTTAGCGCCAACTGCACTCCTGCGTCACAAAAACACAAATCAAAAATGCAAATCACTAAATTACATTCAGAACACTTCAGACCACTTCAGTTGAATATTTCAATGCTATATAGGTCAAAACATTAAATAAAAACTGCCTTGCAGTAAAAAATGGTTATTTTCAGATTTTTACCACTTTTTATAAGCTTTATATTAGGTTCACATCAGGTATGTATGTATGTATGTATGTATGTATGTATGTATGTAAGTTATGTATTGGCTTATATATATATATTAATGTTTAAACTAACTATAAGTTATTAATTTATTACTGTTCTTAATTACAACTGTTCATATACTTTATATTTTATTTTTGAAAAGACACATTTGCTCTAATAGCTTTGTGCATGAAAATATTCGATAGAATAAAAAATATCATTCTCATAGTTTTCACTAACCGACAAGCAGCTTGTTTTAATCGCTCCGAAATAAATTAAAACGAAACTGGCGACGAGGATGGGATTGATGTATTAAACAATCATCCAGTAATACGGACTAAAATAAACTATTTTAAAATCAATCAACGCACAATTCAGTTCTTGTGAATGAGCATCACCTCCTGTTGTGAAAAAAAAAAAGAAACGACCCAACCCAACTATCAATTCGAACATACGAAGAACGCTGAAAATGGCATTAACACTGGCAGAATGCCTCAGAGAGGCCAGAAGTCTCCAAATTTTTAATGGAACCAGTGAGTATACTCTAAGTAACTTCCTGAGGGACGTCTCCACGGTTTTGTCGCTGACACCAAAGGAGCACGTTGGAACGATACAGTCTGTCTTGGCTAACCGTCTCCAAGGAAAGGCGCTTTGCGCCATAGAGAGTTTAGTGCAACCAACGTGGGAGCAGTATTTGCAGAGACTTAAAGAAGAATTCGGTGTAAAGCAATCCTTCATTAATTTAAGAAACGAAGCAATGAATATTAGCGCTTTAACCATAGAAGAATTGCATCACAAGTTACGTAAAATCTTACATTTAATGAATTCTAAATATTATTTGGAAGGGAGTATCGATAGTTTATATGCACCTACGAATAACGAAAAAATTATTTTTGATGTATATACTAGTTTTTTGCCAATTTTCATTAAAACTTTAATCTTACAAAATAATATTACTACAATTGATCAAGCCAATAGTTATTACATTGAGCATAATTTAACAAAAGATATTAATCTTAATATATATAAACCTTGCTGTTCACATGAAAATAAGCAACAGGAACTAATGAATAATGTTATACCTAAGCAATTTTACAATCATAATTATAACAATATTGGACAAAATGGAGTAGTACAACACAATACACAATATCACAGAAATAACCCTAACAACTCTGGACAGTATAGGGCACAACGACCAACAAACATTAACTCGTTTCAACGAAATAATTATAATAACAATAACAATTCTACTCAGTTTAAAATGCAACAAAATCAGCAACGACAAACAGATAATTCGGGGCGCTACAGACAACGGTACGATCATATTAACACAAGACGCGAAGGAATGAATTACAATTATGAGCCAGCTCAACGTGAATTAGAGCCTATGGATGTAGATACCTTAGATGTTGCAGAAAATTTTCATTTACCGCCTCGCGAGAGGCCAACATACCAATAGTTGTTTTGATAATAAATAATGTTAAGGTCAGATGCTTGATTGATAGTGGAGCAGCAACAACTATCGGCAATTACAATATATTTAAAAATTTCACAAGTAGAAGAAACTTAGAAATTCCATTGAAATTACATACATTATTAGAATCTAGTGTAATTAGAGAAGAGGTAATTGCAGAAGTTCCACTTGAATTTAATAGAAAAGGGGAAACGATGTCAATAAAGTTAATACAATTCTTAAATAAACACTTTGATTGCATATTAGGCATCAATGTATTAAAACCACTTGGTATTAAATTGGATTTCTCAGAAAATAAATTGATAATAAATAATTCAGAGATTCCTTTTCATAATATTGAAACAAACCCTCCAATTTTCAATGATATACACTACATAGAGAAAAATGAATTTAACGTAGATCTTTTATTAGACGAACAATTAAACGAAAGAGAAAGAAGCAGGATGAAATTGTTTTTGCAGCGAAATAAATCCTTATTTTATCAAGAAGGTCAGTTTATTTCCACGACTAATTGTGTGAAACACCAAATAATTACAGTTCCTCATAAACCTGTTTATTCACGAAACTATAGATATCCGTACGCATTAGAAAATGAAATACATAAACAAATTGAAGATATGTTGGCACAGGGGATTATTAGACACAGCAAGTCTCCGTATAACTCACCACTTTGGATTGTTGCCAAAAAATTAGATAACTCTAAACAACAAAAGTGGAGAGTCGTTGTTGATTATAGAAAACTAAATGAGGTTACTGTAGATGATAAGTTTCCCATGCCAAATATCGAGTCTTTATTCGACAAACTTGGCCGTGCCCAATATTTTTCTACTATTGATCTCGCAAAGGGATTTCATCAGATTCCGATGGAAGAAACTGATGTCGAAAAGACTGCTTTTTCAAGTCCTATGGGCCACTTTGAATATTTGCGAATGCCTTTCGGCTTGAAAAATGCACCAGCGACCTTCCAAAGGATGATGAACACCGCGCTCAGTGAATTTATAAATAAAGTTTGCATTATTTATATGGATGACATTCTAGTCTTCTCAACCTCAATTGAAGAGCACATTGAAAGCCTCACAAAAATTTTTAACTGTCTTAAACAAAACAATTTAAAAATACAATTTGATAAATGCAAATTTTTGTCTAGACACACTGATTTTCTCGGTCATATAATTACTCCTGAGGGCATTAAGCCTAATCCAGCGAAAACGGATGCAATTAATAGACTCAAATTACCCGAGACAGTAAAAGAGATCAAGTCTTTTCTCGGATTGACCGGATACTATCGAAAGTTCATTCAGAACTATTCGATAATCGCAGCTCCTATAACAAATTATTTGAAAAAAGGTTCAAAAATTAATATTACAGATACAAATTATATCGAAGCTTTCAATAAATTAAAACGAATATTAACCTCCCCTCCTATTCTGTCCTTTCCCGATTTTTCCAAAAAATTTGTACTTACCACAGATGCTAGCAATTTAGCCATCGGGGCAGTTCTCAGCCAGAACAGTAGACCAATCTGCTTCGCTAGCAGGACACTAAATGGTCATGAACGTAACTACAGCGCATTAGAAAAAGAACTTCTTGCTATCGTTTGGTCTATGAAATACTTTAGACCATATTTGTATGGCAGAAAGTTCCTCGTGCAAACCGACCATCAACCTTTAAAGTGGCTCTTCTCGCTAAAAGAACCTAACACTCGTATAATTAGGTGGAAAATCGCGTTGAGTGAATACGAATTCGAAATCGAATACTTGAAAGGGAGAGAGAATAAAGTCGCGGATTTCCTAAGCCGAATACAATATAACAAAACAGAAAAAGGGGAAGAAATTGAAAACTTTGAGATTAAACCTATTTTTGAAAATTCTATAGAAACGGCGCATTCAGCTGCCGAAGAGAGAAACGATCACTTTTCAATAAGTGACTCTATTGTTAATAGATACTTAAAGCAAATAAGAATAGTAAAAAGGAAAGAACAAGAATTCGAGATTTTGTATAGAAAGTACAAAATTGTATACGTTGCAGAAACGGATTTAGACAAAAATCATTACTTAAACGATTTATTTAGGCGTTATTTGCGAAAAGGAACAGTCGGAATATACTGTGAATTAGACGACCATAAGTATAATATTATTCAGGAAAAGCTCATAAGTCTCTTTTCGAACGATAGCAATATTAAATTTACAAAGTGTAATAAGCTCGCAATTGATCTTAGTAGTGAAGAAGTTCTCTTTGATATCATAGAAAATACACATAAAGAGGGAAACCATAGAGGAATCTCTGAAAATTTCGAAGAAATTAAAAATAAATATTTTTATCCTAATTTGAAAAAATGTATTAATAAGTTTGTCAATAGTTGTAGGATTTGCAACGAAAATAAATATGACCGCAAACCATTTAAGAAAATGTTTCAGCATACAGCTACACCAAAAGCGCCTAATGAAATCGTACATATCGATATATTTCAAATTCACAAAACATATTTTCTTACCACTATTGACAGATTTACAAAGTTAGCCTCTGTACATAAAGTTACCGACAAAAATATGTGCACTATAAAGGTTAAATTAGAAGAAAGAATTTCCTGGTTAGGAACTCCAAAGCTTATGATAATGGATAACGAATTCAATAATGCTTTAATAAAAATGTTTTGTAGAGAAAAAAATATTGATATGCATTTTACTACGCCCAACTCTCATACAGGCAATTCAGACGTCGAAAGATTGCATTCGACATTATTAGAGCATATTCGAATTCTTAAAAACTCAGAAAATTGTCAAGACATTGAAGAAATTGTAATACAAGCAGTAGGGTATTATAACAATACGATACATAGTACAATAAAGATAAAGCCGATAGATTTTATCAATAAACCCGACATAGATTACAAGCAAGTTGCAAATACATTAAAGAAAAGAAAAGAGGAAGTTATAAACAAAATAAATTTAAAAAGAGAAGAGACACCTAATTATAATACTGATAACATGTATGTCAGAAACCCTCAAGCACATCGGCATAAAACCGCAAAAAGATTTTTAAAACACCATATTAGCAATCCAAATAAAATAGATATCGCGGGAATTAAAAGGCCACACAAACTCTTTGAACATTATTAAATTTTTGTGCATGTAAACAAAACGTAAATTGTAATATTTTAAGTAAATTCGCAGGGACTCGAATTTTAAGGGAGGGCGAGTTATGTATTGGCTTATATATATATATTAATGTTTAAACTAACTATAAGTTATTAATTTATTACTGTTCTTAATTACAACTGTTCATATACTTTATATTTTATTTTTGAAAAGACACATTTGCTCTAATAGCTTTGTGCATGAAAATATTCGATAGAATAAAAAATATCATTCTCATAGTTTTCACTAACCGACAAGCAGCTTGTTTTAATCGCTCCGAAATAAATTAAAACGAAACTTGTATGTATGTATGTATGTATGTATGTATGTATGTATGTATGTATGTATGTATGTAGTGGAATCTAGTAATCAATTTTTCACCCACTTCCCGACTACTTAGAGATCTGAAACTTTGCATACATGCGTAACGACCATGACAATGCATGAATCAATACATTTTATGGGCGTAGGATAAGGGGCGTTGCACTTTTTTATCAACTATAGATTTGTGTATAACTTTGGAACTACACATCACACATCAATGAAACTCGGTAGGAACTTACTACATATCCATATCCTTCTACTGAGAAAATAAGGCGGGCACTGGATAAGGGGGCGTGGCACCCCCCATACAAACAAAATTTTTGATCTCGATTAGCTTTGGAACTAAAAGTCGTGCAGCATTGAAATTTCGTATGCAGTCGCCTCTTGGATGTGTCGTCCCACTGGTAAAATTTAATGGGCGTAGGATAAGAGGCGTGGCACCCCCCATACAAAAAAAATTTTTGATCTCGATTAGCTTTGGAACTAAAGGTCGTGCAGAATTGAAATTTCGTATGCAGTCGCCTCTTGGATGTGTCGTCCCACTGGTAAAATTTTATGGGCGTAGGATAAGGGGCGTGGCACTTTTTCATCAACTCCAGATTTGTGTATAACTTTAGAACTACACATCACACATCAATGAAACTCGGTAGGAACTTACTACATATCCATATCCTTCTACTGGCAAAATAAGACGGGCGGTGGACAAGTGGGCGTGGCACCGACAATACAAACAAAATCGTTTATATAGAATAGCTTTGGAACTAAAGGTCGTGCAGCATTGAAATTTCTTATGCAGTCGCCTCTTGGATGTTTCGTCCCACTGGTAAAATTTTACGGGCGTAGGATAAGGGGCGTGGCACTTTTTTTTATCAACTCCAGATATGTGTATAACTTTAGAACTACACATCATACATCAATGAAAATCGGTAGGAACCTACTACATATCCATATCCTTCTACTGGGTAAATAAGACGGGCAGTGGACAAGTGAGCGTGGCACCGCCCATACAAACAAAATCGTTTATATAGAATAGCTTTGGAACTAAAGGTCGTGCAGCATTGAAATTCCGTATACAGGCCCCTCTTGGATGCTTCGTCCCACTGGTAAAATTTTATGGGCGTAGGACAAGGGGCGTGGCACTTTTCAAGCAACTACACACTTGGGCTTCAGTTTATAATTATAGGTACACCACACATCAATGAAAAACGATAGGAACTTACTTGCCGCGCCCTGCAGGCAAAATAGCAACAACTCACCGCGCCAAAGCAACGGGGGTTTTGCGCATGGGCCGAGCTCCCCGCGCCTTGCAAGCAAAACAACAACAACTCATCGCGCCACAAATATGCCACGAATATTAGGGTCGATCACAGCCGTATTATTTGTAAAATTGAGGATATGACATGACGATAGGAAACACTGTGAATACCCTAAATATTGTGTACTGCTCTGCAAGTTTTAAATTCTTTTTGCGAAAAATTTCAGAGCTCTAAAATTGAATTTATGGAAGACTAAAAAGTAGAAAATAAAATTATATAATAAAAAACTTT
The DNA here is from genome assembly GCA_963457695.1 of Neria commutata. NCBI lineage: Eukaryota > Metazoa > Arthropoda > Insecta > Diptera > Micropezidae > Neria > Neria commutata. Next base: position 2,256,196 of record OY735250.1, read on the forward strand.
TTAAAAATAAGCTTTAATTTATTTAATGTACTGAAAAGTAGAAAATAAATTGTTTCCAAGTCACATGTATCTTACTATCAATAAAAGCTTGTGCGCTCAATATCCATATTCAAAATTCTTTCATTACTAGAATCTATTTGCAAAAAAATTAAATTTAAATAAAATATTGTGGTAACTGGTTGACAAATATTGAACACATGAGCGCCCCCAGCTTTTATGGATAGTAAGATACAGGTGACTTGGAAACAATTTATTTTCTACTTTTTAGTACATTAAATAAATTAAAGCTTATTTTTAAGAAGTTTTTTTTTATATAATTTTATTTCAATTCAACTGACGAATTCTCAAAAACGCGAAAAGTTGCAACATTGGCGTAGAAGGAAAAAATGTTATAGATTTTATTACTTAGCTGCACTATATACAAGCATATCGCTAAACATTTTAGTTTAGTTGTTATATGCGTTTAAGTGGTGACCGCCTGTAGACGGTCATATGCAGTTGAGGGTTAACTTAGTTTAAGTTCCGAGATTAGCCAAATCGGTCGAAGGACACGCCCATTATAGGCCTGTAGGTCCCACTACCTCGGGTTTTTTGCGATCAAATTGCTGTAATTTGTCTAATTACTCATGGAAAAGAATAATACTTGGTATTCAAGTTAAAGGGTCGGTCATCTATGTCATACGAAAAAATGGGCGTGGTCCGCCCACTATATAGGCGGAAAAATTTTTCCGGTAAAATGGCTCTCAATTGACTAGTTACGAATATAAATGAATGAAATTCGGTTCCCAAGTTGATATATAGGTCTTAGATACCATACACAAAAATGGGCATGGTCCGCCTACTATATAGGCGATAAACGAAAAATCCTCTTAACTTCCATAATATATACACCAGAGCGTCCAGATTTGGTTACTTCGTTCATGGTAGGAATACCTTTAAATTCTCTAGAAATGGGCGTTGTCCGCCCACCATGGGGGCAGTAAAATAAATATGCCGATCCCAACTGTTGTACACCTGTCAGAGCATCAATATTTGGCATACATAGTCCTATTAGGTATATCTTGTAGTCTGCCAAAAATGGGCGTGGTCCGCCCACTATGTAGATTGTAAATAAAATGCACCCACAATTTCAGTGAATTATCACCGCATTTGGGAACATGGTGTAGGGTATTACTCTGTCGGTGAAACCCGACTGATGCTTCCTTACTTGTTTTCTATAAAAGATATATACACGAAACGGGTAAGAAAAACGATCACCTTAGTAGCAAGGGTTCGTGGGCTTTGCACTTGGTAGCTTAGCTTCTTACCGTTTTGAACCTCACACTATCTCTCTCAACTTTGTAAGTAGCTACTACAAAAAGAATAAATATTCATAACTTTTATACTCCGAACTACTACTGGCTTTTTTCCCACTATTTTTCCATCTAATTTCATTAAATCTCAACCCCCTCACAATATATACATACTTCCGTATATACAAATATGCAATGCACTGTTGATGAATTACAGAGCTTAATGTACCTTTCGCTATAGTTGTTGGCGTAATGAAAATTTTAGTTAAAAGTTCTATAAAGTTTTATAATTTTACGGATAATTATGGATAAGAAAAGCCTACAATTAGCCTACTCTCAAACTATTCGTCGCTATAATTGTCCCACTCTCAAACCAAAAAGCTCTACAATTATAGCACATCTCAAACATATTGTAATGAACGTGCGAAGTGGCACTGGGTGAGAATCCATTTTCGAACAACAAGTGAACGTGAAATATCGAACCGGAAGCGGAAGACAATTCAATACCTCATAGAAATAAGTACATATGAGCCGTTTATTTTGGAAGTGGGGTAAGTCCATTTTCTGTTATTGCGAGATATTTAAATGTTTGCGTTTCAATCAATTTAAAAATATTGGTAAGTATTAATAGATATATTTTTTATATTTTGTGGCACCAGATAATGTAAGTTTATAATCCAATAGTGTTTACAGTTCTGGCTAAAAAAAGTAAGAGTTTAATTATAACTAAATGGACTTGCCCCACTTTCAAAATAAACGGCTCATATGTATATGTGCATCAGCTTCTTTATTTTTAAAACCGCTTCCTTCAGAGATTGGGTTGAAAAGAAATATTCGCGATTCATTTCATGCACAAAAAATTTATTAAGTTTTCGACAATTTCTTATTAGTTTATAGTAATCCTGGGGAATATACAAGGAACTGGTTTTCCGGATTGCCATCTCTACCACTTCAAAATCACGATTTTTCGTGATCGTTTGAATCTAAGATAGACTTGCACCACTTTCAAAATAAACATATTTTCAATTCTGTTAAGAGCTAAAACTTCCATCTCCCAAATACTAGAATCTGAATTTTTTTTACTATAAACTGTTTATCCATAGAAAGATCACAAAAAGTTTTATCTATAACTACCATTATCTCAATTTTTTTCAAAAATGGACACCCCACTTTTAAAATAAATCAGCTTAATCTTATATATAAAACGCAGAGTGACTAAAAAGTCTCTGCCTGATGCCTGATGCTGTTCACTTTCTTTCTTCTACGACTTTAGAGGAAAGCAATCAGTGCCCTGTGTAGCCCGGTGGGTAGAGCCGCGCGCTTGCACTCGGCAGGTCATGGGATCGAATCCCACAAATTTAAAAAACTTTTTTTTTTATTTTTTACTTTGCTTTGCCTTTTATTGTTGCCAATTGTTTTACTAGCTGTCGTGAATACAGGCACACACGACAGGTGGCCCCACTTGTTTGAAATAAAACAACTGAAAATGATCGGAATGTTTTCAAATTTTATTTGTACATAGTACTAATGAATAGTAACAAAAATATAAACAAATTCACTTCAATATGCTTATAGAAAAAATAATACAAATTTTTATATTAATACCTCTTAGGAAATAAGTACGGTCGACGTCCAATAATACGAATTATATATTGCCAAAGCAATTTGTATAATCGAAAAATTCGTACTATCGCAACGATTTTTTCCCCCTGTTTATTTTATATTTAGGCATAGGAAAGAAGTAGAAGTACGTAAATGTCTGATAAGACCCTTCCTTTATCAAAATCTGCGAGAATGTTCATTTTATCGTGCAAAGAAATTTGTTTTTTGTTTTCATTTTCACTTGAAATTAGGCTTGTGTCGTTCGCGAACTAAAGATCTAAAAGATCTGGTTCTCATATCTGAACTAGCTCTATCGGTCGTTTAGTTGGATGACCTAGATGAACTAAAGCTAAATTAACTTGAATTGTGTTGTTTTAAAGAAAGCATTTAAATGTATGTTCAAAGCTTGAAGCTTTGTTTGAGTTGGTTTTTGTATTTTAGAAGATAACAAAATTGAATTTAATTTAACAACAAAAGTACAAATTAAGGTTAACTGTTCATAAAAAAAAATATTTTCCCTTATTTCATTAAAATAAATGTTCTATTACTAAAATATTTTTCGATAATGTTTTTTTTTCTTAATTTTACGTAAACGTAAAACTTTGGCCGTTGACTTGAATACGTAAAACATATTGCAGCTGTCAGTCATATAGCATATTTAATTTTTTTCTAGTGCTGCCGTATAGTTTCGTGAAGAAAAAGAGCACGCTGATCATTTTGGTAGTATTAATATACAGCTGTTTTTGTTGAACTAAGGTTGAAGAGCAAGCACTTTTCTGCAACAAAGCTATAGCTGACATGTTTTTCAAGCTCCGTTACGCTTACGTACAAATTCGTTTAAAGTAAACGCATGTATAGAGCTCGGGTATAATAGGTTGTGTCAGCTGAAAACGGAAAAATATGTTACGGCTACACTAACTGAGCCTTAAATTGTGACTAGTAGACCCCGCTTAACTGACCAGACAAAAACGAACGATCTTGGTAGTGCATTTAAAATTTTTTCTAGAACAAATAGAATAATTTAAACGAACTAGTGAACTAGAAAATAACTAGTTCTAAAAGGTAACCTAATCCCAACTGAACTAATCGCTGAAGTGAACTAAACGGCACAACTCTACTTGAAATTCACTTTACACAGCACAAGTCGAAAACGAAGCCAGCCTCATAAATATAATTCACACTTTGAATGAAAAGAATGACAAATAAATCAAAGCCTACTATGAGAGAAAACAAAAAATTCGATTTTCATATTATCGAACGGTAAAATTTTGCGGAATTCGTATTTTAGAATCGTCTGTGACAAAATACTGCATTCGTATTATTGGACATTCGTACAAACGAGTTTTCGTATTACTGGACGTCGACTGTATATGAGCACAACAATATTTTTTAACCATAACAGTTTTTTTTGGGTTTTTTAGTAATTAATATGTTTTTCTTTTTTAATAAACACTTGATTAATTCTGTTTGGCATGGACACAACTAATTGCTTTAAATTTAAGGTGCTTATATTACCCCATTCACAAAGTAAAGTCTCTTTAAGCTGTTTAATGGTCTTAAACTGCCGGCCATTTTTATAAAGTTTGTTTGAAAGTATCCCCCAGAGGTCCTCAATTGGGTTTAGGTCCAGGCTGACCGCTGGCCAATCCGAAACAGGTATTTCTTGGATGAAAAGAGCTCTTTCGTAGAGCGCGCTGTGTGAATTGGAGCGTTGTCCTTCTGAAAGATCCAATTATCTCCATACAAGTCCACAGCGCATTCAAGGAGCACATCGTCCAACATTTGTCCATAAATGAAGGCATTTGATTTGGTTGGAGTGAAGAAAATCGGGGTTTCTCCAGGTTACTTAAAAGCAGTCCAAACCATCAATGATTCGCCACCATGATTTCGCTTATGACGAGTTTTGCGGGATTGCCTTATATCGCGCCAGCACTTATGCCAACTATCAGAGCCGACGAAATTTAATTTTTTTCGTAAAAAAAAATTGTATTCTGCGACTTATCGACCCAAAATTTAAGTTTGTCGGCCAAACGAGCGTTTATTGCGTTTCAATAACTTGGGTTTAGGCTCTCGGGAATCAAATAAAACAATTTTATTTTCGGCCAAGACTTGATGGACTCTTCTTACGCTAAGATTTAAATGACCTTTGATCTCTAGCCAAAACTTTTTTTTAGACTGCTGATCAGCGAATTTGCATTTTACACCTTTCATCGATACTAGTCGATCTGTCAAAGCTCATAATCTCGCCATAACTATAGGCGTTTTTTAAGAAATTTGAAACCGTGTTTTTATGTCGATTTACTATAGTAGCGATATCGGCAATTTTTAGACCAGTTTCACGTATACATTATCAATCCTCGCTCCTCCTCTGATAGATCTGTTGTAAGTGGTGTAAATATTTTTTACGTGATCTTAATTTTAAAAACTTTGACCTCTTCACTTTATTTAACTTTTTCACACTCGGATGCCTACTAATCTCTGGTTGCACATATGTATACTTATTTCCTAAGCAAATCAGATTCTGAACATGAATTTTGATGATAACGGTACAGCTTAACGCCCAGATTAAAAAAGAATTTTGCATAAGGCAATGAAACATTACACATAACAAAAAAAACTTGCGTTCTCAAAACAAGTAAGGAAGCATCAGTCGGGTTTCACCGATAGAGTAATACCCTACACCAAGTAACCGAGTGTGATGATAACACACTAAAAGAAAAAAAATTGTGGGTGTATTAAATTTACTGCCTATATAGTGTGCGCCCATTTTTGACAAACTACAAGATATTCCTAATAGGACTTTGTATGCCAAGTATTGAGGCTCTGGAGGGTGCAAAACAGAAATTGCCGATATTTTTAATTTACCACTCCTATGGATGGCAGACCACGCCCATTCTTGGAGCGTTTAAAGGTATTGTTACAAGCCGTGAAGTGACCAAATATGGACGGACTGGTGTATGAATTATGGATGTTATAAGGATTTTCCACTTACCGTCTATATAGTGGGCGAACCACGCCAATTTTTTTGGATGACGTAGAGGGCCCACACCTTACCTTAAATACCAAATAGCATTCCTTTAAATGAGTAATTAAACAAATTTAAGCAATTTTATTGAAAATATTCCGGGATAGTGGGACTTACTGGTCCGTTGTGAGCGTGTCCTTCGGCCGATTTTTCTAATCTCGGAACTTGAAGCAGCGGAAGGTTCATTGCGACTGTGTGCCAAATTTGTTAAAAATCGGACAACTCCTTCTTTCTCTCCTGTGGCCATGGACAGCAAGACAGACAGACAGAAGGACAAACGGACAACCGGAAATCAACACAGAAAGTGATTCTAAGCATATCTATATACTTATGTCTATACCTAGGACGGCTCCTTTAATGCGTTACAATTTTCGCACAAAGTTATTATGTATACCCTATTACCATAGCTGTAGGGTATAAAAATATGCCGTTACAAAGAAAGAAGGTAAATAACAAAAATGCACATGTACTTATTTCTATGAAGTACAAGATGCTAAATAGTACAAAAAATTGTAACAGTGATTTGAAATTGATATGTTTCATGATGAAATAAATGTTTAGATCAATGAAAATAGCAATAATCAACCACTTTCAAATAATTCTATTGCCAACGCCAATCACGGTGTTGTGCGAAAAAATAAGAATGCGCATGAACAATTCAGCAAAAATTTTAGCTGAAGATTTCAACCGCAATTTCGCGTTAGAAGAATCCCAACTCTTTATCAATTCCTGCATGATAAATTACAATTACGAATGAACCACAATCCCAATGAGTCTACTACACAATATTGCACTACAATCGATGCAGTTTTCTCGCGGTATCATGAAAATTTAAGTTCTTAAACATATGCTTCATATTTTTCATACCATAAGCAGATTGTTTTTACTTTTAAATCAAATATCACAATTTCTGATGCAACTGATGAAATTGATATAACTGAATTAAATAAATAATATACATATCTACCACTAGAAGTCTTGAAATAAGTTAAGGAATCTTAACAATATAACATATGTATGTATATATTGATCAATTAAGCAAAAATAAAAACAAAACACGAATTTAATTTAATTGTTCAAGCATGATTTTTTAAATTCAATACGTAAAGTACACAACGGATATTTATGCAAACTGCATACTATTTTTAAAAAAAGATATGTGCACTTTAAACGACGATGTAGGATATCTGCTCTTATTAGTTGTCTACAAAGTCTAGTTAACATATCTGCATCATTTACAAAAACTTACTCATATTATGATTATCCTTTTTTTGGCGATCCTTTGCCATAGCGTGCATTTCCGCGTCTGTCAAAGATTGCGGCTCTTGTTTGATAGACAAGTCAAATGAAAGTGAGTCATTTAACGTGCTGGAGTCAACATGCAGTATGTCCTCGAACAGATCATCCGCCTGAAAGTAGACAAAAGAAAAACAAGCTTGCAATGAACGCTATCAAATCTCTTTTTGTGGCTTTGAGAAAGTGATGCTTATAAAAATTTATATAAACTCATATAGCTAGCATATCATATAGGCCAAGCTAAGGGCCTAGCTAAATTGCCACAGCAGCATGGCAACAAAAAAACTAGCCTTCAAGTAATTGCAACAACTCCAGTTCAGCTTCAAATTTAATGCATAGAAAAAATACAGTCGACAACGATTTGTTTGGCAGCAATTTGTTATACACTTGATCCTCTTTTTACACGGTTGGTCGGGCCAAGAAAATTTCGTGCAAAAGAAAACCGTGTAAACAAAGATAAATTTTCCTATAAAAGTGCCTAATCGTTCCAATTTCGAAAGAAAACCGTGCAAATAAATATAATCGTGCAATAAAAACACGTTTTTGTATGCATGTGTCCTAACCCGTTCCATTAAAAATAGACACTACACCATACAAGTGCGCGCTCCGTTTGCACCACCATATTTTCATTTCTTTTTATTGTGCGAACAATTACTTCGTTTTTCTTTTTGGAACTGTCGCAAATTTTTAGCCAGCTTTTAATTCGTCCAAAATTCGAATTTTTTGGGCAAATTTATTTTAACACGTTTTGGCGCCATTGCGACCGCTTGTTTTGATATTTCGTTTTATTAGTTTGTTTTATATTGACAACAAAGTTGCCTTCTAATGTATGGTTGTGTTACATGTAGTAAATCTAATTAAAACGAAGAAAAAGGGTACGAAAAAGTCGTGCAAAAAAAATAAAACCGTGCATAAAAAGTAACTGGGGGATGTAAAAACACACCGTGTAAAAAATACTGATTTAAAAAAAACCCGTGTAAAAAGAGGATCAAGTGTATTTATGTTATATATCGCTGGCAAAATGTACAAAGGTCCTAACTAACATTTCTGAGATTTAACAGGAGAAGCAAAAAACCACATAACTTTTCATAGCGTGTACATAGAAAGGGCTTTTTTGTCAGCTATAAAATTGTAATTTTTGCCTTTAAGACTGTAATTTTTTGTGAGGATGTGTATTTTAATATAGGCTACTGTAAGAAACGTGTTTCGTAAAATATGTTAGTTAGGGCTTCCGTTTTTACAGGAACGTCGCTTACGACTCGTGGGAAAACGGTTCTTTGATAGCTTGGCAGAATTAGTACGTGTGCCATGGATATTTCAAGATTCTTTAGGATATTAGGATGGTTCACTCACACCTAAGGGTTTGGGCTTTCTCCATATACTGGGTTCTATATACAAGGCATAACAATGGCCTTCGGCCTCTGGGTGGGTTTACTGGTAGCAGTAAACAGCCTTTTTTTAACCTAACCTAGGGCCTTTGTACATTTTGCCAGCGATATACTAGATATGTAACGCATAACGGCGACCTCTAAAGTTTAAAGCCCAGATTTAGTTGCTATGTTGTTAATTTAATTACTTTAATATACAAATCGTTTGATTTTATATGAAAACACACAAGCGTACAGTTTAGTATGTGCATATGTATGCTTATTTTTGAATATACATACATATGTATTATATGGTCGATATTTTGCTTGAAGTGCGAGTATGGCACAACTTAAGGTTAGCTAGCAGAATACTCGTAACAGTATTGGCAATAATATTTCTTATAATTCATCAAGTTTTGTATTTTTATTGAAAATTAACACAAATTCATTAGAAATGCGCCAATGAAAAAAATTAGCACGAATTTTACGAAAAAAACAACAACGTGCGAATGCTGTAGAATGCAAGTAATATTGCTTGTGCTGTTGACAGTGATCAGCCGCAGGCATAACACATACATATATACATGCATACACATATAGCCTATTACAATTTAAATCAGCTTATTTTGTAGTTGTTGTTATTGAAAAAGACAACTTAAAGACTATATAATGTATATACATACATACATATATATCATTAGAAATTTGTTATTTTTTCATGCGCCAGAAATGTCGTGATTTGTTAATTTGTAAATGAGCAGTGCGTAATAAAGTGTTGGAAAAAAATAGCAATAAGTTGTTTAATGGTACAATAACTGTTTAAAATTTTCTGAAGTCCAGTTTGCAAATTTGGAAGTATGTACTTCTGTAAGGTCTGCGGTGCATTTCGAATTTTCTATATACCGCTTACCATTCATTTGGAATATTCTTAAGTACAGTTCGCAAATTGTGAAACAAAATTTATAATTTACTGTAGTGCATTTGAAATTATCTTTTGTACAATTGGAATTTTTCCAGTGTATTTCAAATAACCTCAGAGGACTTAACGCTTTTCGACTGCTTGCATAATTAACTTATACATATGTAGGTACTTTTTTGCTGCTCGAAATATTTTACGCGATTTCAGCGAAAGCACGAAATGATGTCATCATAGCCTAAAATGACGTACGTGCATACTGGCATAAAAGATCCGAATTGAAGATTATGCATTTTGCAATTAAAATAAATCAAAAAAAAAGAAAGAAAAAAGGAAATACCAGAAACAATAAAAATTCGTTGAGCAATTAATTGGAAAAAGAGTATGTAAAGTCAGACGAAACACCAACAGATGCACTCGAAAGTACATTCAAAGCATGAGATATACAGGAGGGAATACGTCGTGTAAGCAAACCTGACATGATTTCTCAATTAAAATAGAAATACAAAAAAGTATTTCTGGGCAACTACTGGTTAAAGTGTAGCGGCCCCATGGATAACTCTAAACCACATGTACATATCGCATGATCCGCTGTGCGTACCAGAAAAACGTGCGCACTGCCAAGAGCACTTGGCCAGCCGAAAAATATTAATCCAACAATATGCTACTCTTATTTTTTATAAGCTTTACTAGCTGATCCACCCGGCTTCACCCGAGTGCCACATCATACGGGGAATCTGTGTATGTAGATTACCTATTCACGAAAACCTATTCTTCCTGTACATAATTTTCATATTATCAAAAAAATTCCTACCATAATTCAAATACATTTAAAAACAAATCTTGGAATAAAATAATTAATTTAGGCAGAACAACGTTTGCCGGGACAGCTAGTACATATCTGTGGTCATATGCAATAACGACTTAAGTCGAAAACAACTGTTTCGAGAAAATGCAATTCGAAATTTGAAAAACCAGTGTGAAAATCAACATAAGTGCATGTGTTTTTTTTAAATAACTTTTTTTCTGAGATGGGTACAGATACCGGGGTTTGAACAAAATATGCGCATCAACGTCAGGAATACAGTGGTAACGTCAACTCAATTTCGTCTTAAGTCGACTTAAGTCGTTATTGCTTTTGACCACAGATATATAAAACCCAAATTATGTAAAAATGTTTACGTGAATGCATGACTAAATACTAACAGAATGAAAAATTTTAATGTTGTATGACATGTAGTTTTAAAGGTATACCAAATCAAATATTTAAGTTGTATGAGGGGTGCCACGCCCCTTGCCCAATGCCCGTCCCATTTTCCGAGTTGAAGGATACGGACATGTAGTAAGTTCGTATCGTGTTTCATTTATGTGTGCTGTATAGCTCTAAAGTTATACCCAAATGTATAGTTGATTGAAAAGTGCCACGCCCCTTGTCCTACGCCCATAAAATTTTACCCGTGGGACGAAGCATCTAAGAGGGGCCTGCATACGGAATTTCAATGCTGCGTGACTTGTAGTTTTAAAGATATGCCAAATCAAATATTTAAGTTGTATAGGGAGTGCCACTCCCCCTTGTCCCACGCCCCTAAATTTTTTAAAGCAAGAGGGCACGACTAAATACTAACAGAATACAAAATTTTAACGTTGTATGACATGCAGTTTTAAAGGTATACCATATGAAATATTTACGTTGTATGAGAGGTGCCACGCCCCTTGCCCAATGCCCGTCCCATTTTCCGAGTTGAAGGATACGGACATGTAGTAAGTTCGTATCGTGTTTCATTTATGTGTGCTGTATAGTTCTAACGTTATACCCAAATGTATAGTTGATTTAAAAGTGCCACGCCCCTTCTCCTACGCCCATAAAATTTTACCCGTGGGACGAAGCATCTAAGAGGGGCCTGCATACGGAATTTCAATGCTGCGTGACTTGTAGTTTTAAAGATATGCCAAATCAAATATTTAAGTTGTATAGGGAGTGCCACTCCCCCTTGTCCCACGCCCCTAAATTTTTTTAAGCAAGAGGGCACGACTAAATACTAACAGAATACAAAATTTTAACGTTGTATGACATGTGGTTTTAAAGATGTACAAAATCAAATATTTAAGTTGTATGGGAGGTGCCACGCCCTCTTGATGAATCGAAAAATTTTATATACAGTCGCCTTCCTTTGGTCTTCAACAATATTGGTATAAAGTTTGGCTGAAATCGGTCAACGCGTGTAGCTTTGTATAGCCGGACAGACAGACAAACAGACAAACAGACAAACAAACATTCATTTTTATATATTAGATATTAGGTTCACATCCGGTATGTTTGTCGTCAAATCTAGTAATCAATATTTCACCCACTTCCCGACTACTTAGAGATCTGAAACTTTGCATACATGCCAAAACACGAGCCCAATAGATGAATCAATAAATTTTATGGGCGTAGGATAAGGGGCGTGGCACTTTTTTATAAACTCCAGATTTGTGTATAACTTTAGAACTACACATCACACATCAATGAAACTCGGTAGGAACTTACTACATATCCATATCCTTCTACTGGGTAAATAAGACGGGCAGTGGACAAGTGAGCGTGGCACCGCCCATACAAACAAAATCGTTTATATAGAATAGCTTTGGAACTAAAGGTCGTGCAGCATTGAAATTCCGTATACAGGCCCCTCTTGGATGCTTCGTCCCACTGGTAAAATTTTATGGGCGTAGGACAAGGGGCGTGGCACTTTTCAAGCAACTACACACTTGGGCTTCAGTTTATAATTATAGGTACACCACACATCAATGAAAAACGATAGGAACTTACTTGCCGCGGCCTGCAGGCAAAATAGCAACAACTCACCGCGCCAAAGCAACGGGGGTTTTGCGCATGGGCCGAGCTCCCCGCGCCTTGCAAGCAAAACAACAACAACTCATCGCGCCACAAATATGCCACGAATATTAGGGTCGATCACAGCCGTATTATTTGTTAAATTGAGGATATGACATATGACGATACGAAACACTGTGAATACCCTAAATATTGTGTACTGCTCTGCAAGTTTTAAATTCTTTTTGCGAAAAATTTCACAGCTCTAAAATTGAATTTATGGAAGATTAAAAAGTATAAAATAAAATTATATAAAAAAAACTTTTTAAAAATAAGCTTTAATTTATTTAATGTACTAAAAAGTAGAAAATAAATTGTTTCCAAGTCACCTGTATCTTACTATTAATAAGAGCTTGTGCGCTCAATATCCATATTTAAAATATCTTTCATTACTAGAATCTATTTGCAAAAAAATTATTTAAATAAAATATTGTGGTAACTGGTTGACAAATATTGAATTGAGCGCCCCAAGCTTTTATGGATAGTAAGATACAGGTGACTTGGAAACAATTTATTTTCTACTTTGTAGTACATTAAATAAATTAAAGCTTATTTTTAAAAAGTTTTTTTTTATATAATTTTATTGTAAATAGATTGCAGTAATGAAAGGTAAGTGTGAATATAGATTTTGAGCGCCCAAGCTTTAATTAATAGTAAGATACAGGTGACTTGGAAACAATTTATTTTCTACTTTTTAGTACATTAAATAAATTAAAGCTTATTTTTAAAAAGTTTTTTTTTATATAATTTTATTAATGCCTTATTTTTGGCATGATATTAGATCTTCAGAACGTTAGCATTATATTCACTATATAAAGTTGAGATATATTTTCAGAAATATATTTTTAGGGTTCCGTTCCTCTAAAAGGGAAAAAACGGGAACACTTATAAGGTCACTTTTGTTTTGGGAGTGTGTATATAAAACGACCTTTTTTTAATCGTAGAAACCTGAAATTTGGCACGATGTTAGGTCTTAATAACTTAAATAGATTTTCACTATAAAAAGTTAGGAAATATTTTGAAAAAGATTTTTTTTATAATTTTTAAAGGTTTTCGGGTCGGACAAAAAAAAATAAAAATATTTTAAAAAAGTATCTTGTGGGGTATCGTTAGAAAGGGCTATGTCCATGGATTCCAAACGTACTTTTTATTTTATATTATGTAAACGGGTTAGAAAGATATAGTTAAAAAAAGACCTGTTCCCACATGATCCAACTCGCTCAGCACATTTCTCAAGCTAAAATTTTGATGAAATCTGAGTTACTAGGTATTTTATCACGCATTACCGTAAGGGTGCAGGTTTTTTCGATTTTTAAATTTTAAATTTTTTTTTAAATTTAAGATGACCGCCTCTAAAAAAAATTTTTGTGTTTATATCGACTGGGGTATCATTAGAAAGGACTACGTCCATGGATTCCAAACATATTTTTTGTATAATTTTCGGTGAAGTGGTTTCGAAGATATAGGACAAAATGTCGAAAAAATGACCATTACCCCCCTTGCCTTTCTACGTTTCTTAAGCTAAAATTTTGATAAAATCAGAGTTAGTAGGTCTTTAGTCATAGATTACTGGAAAACTGCAACCTTTTTCGACAAATATGTTTTTCTATTTTTTTAAATTTTATTAAAGATTACCATAGTAAAAAATTTCCTCAGCGAAAAATTTTTGTTGTTTACATATTGTGGGGTATCGTTAGAAAGGGCTACGTCCGTGGATTCCAAAAATGTTTTTTTCATATTTTTAGGTGAATTGGTTTCGAAGATGTAGGCCAAAATGTCGAAAATTGTGTGGCCAGACGGGCAAGGAGAAACGTTCGAAATTTATTTCTCCTTGCCCATCAGTCCTTTATAATTAATTAATAATAATAATTGGTTGGCACAACAGCCCGTGTAGGCTTAGGCCTAGCTTTCTCACATTAACTTGTGTGTGCTTGTCATATTTTTTAAGAAATTAACGGGACCTACATTAACCGAATCCGAATGGGTTGAGAAGCTTTTCATGGCAAAGAATATTCTCGGAGAATTGTCATTTCATCGCGAAAAGTGGCGCCGCGCAATGAAACAATTTGAAATAAAATTTTATTTTTTTTAGATGTTGCCCGGGCTGGGAGTTGAACCCATGCCCTCCCGCATCAGCGACCAAGCACTTAACCCACTGAGCCACCACGGCGCATCTGTTCGTTGCCTCAATCAAATGAGGGTGGACGAGGGTTGGGGCGCGAGGCACGCACAAATCAGGGGCAACTTGAAACTTGATTGCGCAAGCTCGATTTGTTTTTGACGATTTTTTAACTTTACGATTTGCTTTTGTTATCATCGAAGGTAAAACTGGTCTCTTGAAAGTGTGTCTAAATCGGTGTGCGTGCATGCGTATCAGCAAAACTCGGCACTTGGTGAGAGGGAGGGGAGTGGCCACCGGCCTCTCACTTAGCGGACTAGTCTACACTGACTGATCTTGTAAATGTGTTCTAGATCTGCATGCTGCTTGCGAAGCTGCTGTCGGTCAAGGTCAAAGCCAGCTGCCACTCACCCCAGAGTTTAGCCACTAGTTCACTAGTTAGCAGGAGGCCGCTTCTCCTGCTGCTTCATGCCACACAAAAAACTCTATCAACTCAATTACGTTTTTTAGCATGTCATTTGAGTTCTGAATCTAAATCGAAATGTAAATTTTTATTATTGTTATGTGCTGCGTGTTGCGCATGCCCGCCGCCGCCTCCTTCAAACGTAAAATTTTCAGTAAGCCAGCGGCACACAAGCGGCACGCATTAAATCTATGTTCAATTTAACAACAACAGAATAAAGAACAACAACAATGTATTCATAATAATATAAATACGTAGATGAAATGTATGCATATAATATGTAAATTACTGTATGAGTAAACAGCTTGCTAGTGTTGCTATTTAGCTGGGTAAATACATACATACATACATATAACCCTTGTGAGTCAAAAAATCTTTACAATTTAAGTACAAATATAGTAACTCTCCGATTTGCGGCGTGGAAAAAAAATGTTTCAAATCTCTATTTAAGTCGTTGACTACCTCGATTTACTTCTCCGAAAATTCGTTGTTATTTCGATTTACGCGTTCTTTTCCTCGATTTACGCCGGCCCTTTTCCGGAATGAACTACGACGTAAATCGAGGTATTACTGTAAATAACTTTGTACGAAAATAATTCTCAACAAACTATTTTGGTTTTCTGCAGAAAAAATCAATAACATAGTTACTAAGCTTTCGCCGTAAGGATTGTAAACTTTGTAAATTTTGTGTCCTGGCCGGTCTCACCTTCTGTGTTTAACACTTGAGTGTGATGGGACTGACCAACGACAACATCTGTGAGAGCTGTCTGGAGAACAAGGATATCGCTACCCACTTTTTATGCGAGTCTCACGCCTTCTCCAGGTCGCGATAACAGTTACTGGAGTCAGACGAGGTGAGAACAGGCCAACTATGTTCGTTGCCACCATTCAAAATCCTCCGCTTTGCAAAAAGATCAGGAAGATACAATTTTCTTAACGTGGAAAAAATAAATTTTGTTTATTGCAAAGCCAGGTTTAATTTTAGAATATATTGAAAATTATATTTGTTTGTTAAAATTTGCTAACAGCTATAAAGAATTTAATATTTGTTCGCAGTGTAGCTCAGTGTAATATTGACTACTTTAGGGTAGGGGAGATGACGATAATCGAATCTTTCGCTCTGCTGACGATTGCGGCAAAAGCAGAATTAGTAATAATTGCCATGTAATTTTTTCTTATTGTTATTGTTGTTGTTTGTAGTTTTGTAAAATGAATTTTATTACAACAGCAACAGCAGCAACCGCAGCAACAGCAACCAACCAAGCAACAACAATGCAGTGAATGAATGATCAATCGCTGCTGTTGAAAATGAAAATGTTGATGTTGAAGAACAACAAAAATTTAATTACTCTCAATTACGCTGCTGGACGACGAGAATTTTGTGCCGTATTTAAGTTATCGGCGTTAGATAACAATTTGATTCTCCCCTTCCCCCTCACCCCAACGCCGATACATATAACCTTGTGTTCTCTGCCCTTCTCTCCACAACAATCGATGCCGATGCAACAGCCTAGGGGCAGGGAATGGGGGCGAGTTGTTGTCGAGAGCAGCTGAATTGCAGGATTTTGAACGTTGCCGCTTGAGCTTCTATACAATTACGAATATATTTTTTTAATTACCTAATCTAAAGCAATTACAAGCTGCTGAACTAAGCTAAAGAAAAAACAAGAGTTTTTAATCGAAAAAGCATGTTTAGAGCTAAAGGGTAGTAGCAAATAATAGCCAAAAATCTAAAAATTTTGAAAGTAATATATTTTGCGCATATAAAAGCAGCATAAGATAAGCATTTGGCAACTTTGAGCAGCTCTTGCGTCCACAGTAATTTTTTTTCGCCAAAACTTATTTGAAATTGAAATTTGTAACGTAAGTAGTACCATCTATGTGATATACTTGCGCCCCATATATTGCCTTATATCAATTAATAAAACATATGTTTTATACTTGCAATGTATTGTTAAATATGCCACCTTTCCTTTTACATTTGCATAAGACCATAGGGGTACACACGATCTGCTGTAAATACAAGTGCAAATGCGTAGTGTTGCATATGCATGTGTATTAACGCAAACGATCTTTTGACTTACAAAGATGTAAAATCCTTGCATATGCATATGCCAACGCTTGTTTATTTGAGATTTGAGTACATATTTAACAAAATGCTACGGAAAAGCGAAAAACAACAATTTTGCGACTTCATCATCGAAAACCCAGCGAATCAAATCATGGGTAAATATAGCTTTTGGTCGTTTGTCAAGCGAGTAAAGAACAAGACCTCATCGTCTGTTCCTTCTCTCTTTGCGAACGATCAGATCTTCAGTCACTCGGTTGATAAGGCTAACCTACTGGCAGCGGCATTCGCTGAAAATTCTACACTTCCGGTTACCGATCAACCACTGCCCGCGATCGAGGGGGTACCTTGTGCTATGCCCGAGATACACTTTCGAACGCGTGCAGTCAAAAGAGTGCTTGCAAATCTTGACGTCAACAAAACCTCTGGCCCCGATGGCATCCCAGCCCTCGTGCTGCGCAAGTGTGCCACATCTCTGGCGCGACCGTTGCGCAACCTCTTCAACACCTCGTACACCACTGGCGTTTTTCCCGCTTGCTGGAAGGTTGCCAACGTCCAGTTCCCAAAAAAGGCGAGGCTTCGGACCCTGCCAATTACCGTTCCATAGCAATATGCTCTACTCTGTCCAAAGTTATGTGTGAGTGTGTAGATTGTAACTACAATCTAATGAACTACCTTGAGGACAATCTGTTGCTTAACGATAGGCAATATGGTTTCCGTAGAGGTCGCTCTACGGGCGACCTTATGGCCTTCCTCGTTGAGAAATGGATTCAGTCCATTCACCAACTCGGTGAAAGCAAGGTCGTTGCATTGGATATCTCCAAAGCTTTTGATAGAGTTTGGCATGAAGCACTAGTTGGTAAACTAGTTGCTTATGGCGTCGGTGATTGCTTCGCTCGATGGATAACGAGCTTCCTTAGCTGCCGTTCTATTAGAGTTGTGATAGACGGTGTCGCTTCTAGTGAGTACTCCTTAAACGCAGGTGTACCGCAGGGTTCGGTCCTGGCACCCACTCTTTTCCTTGTCTTTATCAATGACCTCTTGTCATTGACTAAGAATCCTATATATTCGTTTGCGGATGACAGCAGCCTTTGTCATTCATATTCATTTACAGGTCGCCCAAGCTCTGCGGAGATTGAGAGCAAGCGACGTCATATGAATGACACACTCAACAAAGACCTTCAATCAATCTCCGAGTGGGGTCGAACAAATAGGGTCAGCTTTAATGCTCGAAAGATCCAATGCTGTTGTCTCTCACACAAGCAAACTTCCTCCCCCTCCCAAACTCCTCTATCCTTTGATGGTGTGGGTATTGTAGAGTCGGCAGCTCTTGACGTTCTAAACTTGTCGATCAAGTGTGATCTCCGCTGGAATGACCACATTTTCGACATTGCTAAAGAAGCGGGCGAGTGCTTAGGCTTTCTAAAGCGCTGTAAAAATACTTTACACCGGCTGATCTCTGCACTATCTACACCACCTATATTAGGCCAAAAATGGAGTACAACTCGCATTTATGGGCAGGAGCTTCACGAACCCAACTGGAGCTCTTAGACCGTATCCAACGTCGCGCGATAAAGCAAATAGGAAACGATCGGGTCGCCAGCTCTATCGATTCCTTGGAGCACCGTCGGAACGTAGGATGTTTAAGCTTTTTCTATCGTTATTTTAACGGTAGATGCTCTGCTGAGATAAGAGATCTTATCCCAGCTGCCCGCGTGTTTTCTCGCAACACGCGTATGGCGAGCGGGGCACATCGTTACCACGTTTCGACAAAGCTCCAACGCACAACGCATTACAGGGAGAATTCGTTCTTCGGTCGCACATCGAGGTTGTGGAATAGTCTTCCTGCGGAAGTTTTCCCACGTCATTGCAACATTCAGGAATTCAAGGCAAACGTCCACCGCTACTACTCCACTTTCCCCCCACCCACTAACCTATGATCCTTTCAAAACCAACAAGTGCTTTGCATGTATAGGGGGCATCCGCCGAGTGTTGGTTTAAGCGGAAAAAAAAAAAAATTTAAGACAACAAAAAAACTTAAAATTTGCCGTCTATACAATAGGATTTGGTCTAGGAAATTAGTGACTGTATTGCAATTGCAAAGCAGTAGCCCAATTCACAATCTTGTGCATTTGAGATTGCAAATGTGCTCAATAGCAAACAATTGCCGTCAATAGTGAACAGTGTTTTTACGTTTAGCTAGCATCACTTTTTGCAAAACACAAAACTCACAGCTGATTGTCACAAAAATAGCTGATTCGCAAAAACTAAAATTATATTCTACTGAAATTGTTGACTTCTATAAGAGTTATACATAAAGCAAGTTTTAAAGAACAATTAGTGGACTCTTTGATAGGCCAAGCTGCTGAAGAAATTTTATTCAACGAAGGTAAGAAAAATTTCTGTTCAAAAATTCACTCAGTAACAATTTTTTTCACCAACGTCATGCTCAGTCCAATTTTTGTTTGGCTTTTCTCTTTTTATGCGCCGCTTTATTCCCTTTATTTAAATTTTTGCTGATTTTGCGTTTATTTTTTAATTTTCTGTATCTGCTGTCAGATTGCAACCCTGGGTTGCGATCGCAGAGCAAATATAAACTACGGGTTTTAGGTGTTGTTTTTTTGCAACGATTGTGCAATTGCATCTTTGTATATTTTGTTAGTGTAGAGTAAAATTATGCTACAAAATGTGCAATTGCAAGAAAGCAAGACCATTTGCACAAGATTGTGAATTGGGCTAGTATGTTTTTGTTATTGCATGTGACCTTTACAAGGTCATTTCCACCCGATCGTGCATACCCCGCATAGCTTCCTCTTTCTTTGCACTTATAAAATGTATGTTAATGAAGGAGTATAATAAAATTATATAAAAAAAAACTTTTTAAAAATAAGCTTTAATTTATTTAATGTACTAAAAAGTAGAAAATAAATTGTTTCCAAGTCACCTGTATCTTACTATTAATAAAAGCTTGGGGCGCTCATGTGTTCAAAATTTGTCAACCAATTGATACAATATTTTATTTAATTTATTCTTTGTAATGAGATTCTAGTAATGAAAGATAAGTGCGAATATAGATTTTGAGCCCATTTATTGATTCATGCATTGTCTTGGTGTTTACGCATGTATGCAAAGTTTCAGATCTCTAAGTAGTCGGGAAGTGGGTGAAAAATTGATTACTAGATTTGACGACATACCGCTGCCATACTGACATACCGCTGACATACCGCGCAAAGTAAACCTAATATAAAGCTTATAAAAAAAAGAAGCACACCGACAGCAAGCTCGATCATTACGCTTAAGGGTCGCGCTACAAAGCAACACGTAAGTGCAGTGCCCAGCATCTTGCAGACTGCTGGAAATGAATACCCTTCTACCCTTAATATGATGGGCGTATACATATGTACATACAGTCACTTCCACAACTGTTCATAAAAAATTATTTTTAGCAATATTATAATTTTTGGTCTCATTGTGCAATATGAATTTTTTTATTATTATTTATTTTTGTGTCTTGGTGTGTTAGAAAAGGATACATCGCAACAGTTCGGCGAAATCATTTCTCATAGAACTGCGATAAATATGGTTTCCTTTAAAGTTTCGTGAACAGTTTTGTAACCCATGCCATAATTCAAGCTTTTAATATGGTAGAGAGCAGTAATACAAAACATATTGAAGCTACTATTGACAAATTAATTTTTCCTGAATCTTAAGGTAAATATTTTTTGATTTTTTCCAATATTAAACATCAATTAAATTTGTATTCATACCAAGAACGGTGCCGAAAGTGGTTTCAAATAAAATCGAATAAAACAGTCGAAAAAAGGATTTTGGAGGGAAAGTCGGTGCGTGAAATTGCATAGAAATTGTATGTCTCTATTGGCTTCATTTCAAAAGTGCGACATGAGATGGATGAAGCCATCCCCAAACACAAAGGTGGGCGGAAACCGAAATTCTTCCCCATACCAAAAGATTCTCGAGACGTCTTATAATCACAAAAGTTGTTGCGAACGCCACCAAGGCCAGAAAAGAGATAAAAGAGGTCCTCTAGATTGAAGTGCCTAACCAAACAGGCCGCAGATGCCTCAAGGAGAGCGGTATGAAATCAGAGACAAAAAATCAAAAATCCTTGAATTTCGTAAAAGGGTATGCCAAAGGGACACCAGAGCAATAGAGCAATGGAGACTAGTGACATGGTTCTACCAATCGAAAATTAATCGTTTAGGATTTGACGGACGTGTTTGGTCGTGGTATGACACACAAGTGGGCTTCACACGTCGAAATATCCAGGAGAAGCTTAAATTCGGAGGAAGCTCCTTAATAATTTGGGGATGCTTCCAAGGAAACAAGGTAGGGGTCATTCGCAAAATCGAAAGAATTTTGAAGGCGGAGCACTATATCGCAATATTAGAGAATTCTTACCTGCCTAGCCTGGACATAGCCTTCAAATTTTCGGTTGTGAGCCCTGTGATACATTGTTTATGCAGGACAATGGTCCGAAGCATAAAGCCTAACATCATCATGAACTGCCTGAAGGAGCACAATATTGAGTGCTTGGATTGGCCCCAACAATCGTCATATCTCAATTCAATTGAGAACTTGTGGAGCATTATAAAATAAATACAATTATAATGAGAACCCCGGTGCCACAAAATATTGAGAAGCTTTTGGGCTATTGTAAGCGAGGAAAGGTCCAAAATGACACATCAACTTTTCGTAATTTAATAGATAGCATTCCTAAAAGACCGCAACTAGTGATTAAGGCCAAAGGCGGCCACATAAAATATTAATGTATTTCTTTTCATTATAAGAAATGTAATATGATTTAGACTAACAAAAGTGTTCATAAAAAGCCAATTGAATTTTTATTTACAAATAAAATTCAAAAAATATTTTGTTAAGTTTGATTCACTTTCTTAAATTAATAAGCATTGCCTGAAGTATTCATATCAAAAAATATACAGATTTATGTTTGATATAATTGTTATAAAAAAAATGTTGAATTCCAAGTTTTTATGAACAGTTGTGGAAGTGACTGTATGTATGTCGGCCACATGGATGTGGGTTTTTAATATGAAGTCACGTGTCCTGCAATACCATCGATATCCTAAAACCTTCCACAACTTATTTAAACTACTAAAATCTTTTAATAAGGAAAACATAAAAACTTTTTATAATATTTGTATATTTTTAAAAGTATCCCAAATATAGGGGGCATCCTTTAAGCGGAAAAAAAAAAATTTTTGGAAATTTAATATCATATCTAACAATCAATATACACACCCATTTCCACATTTCTATATATCTTGTAGTTTTACATCAAGTAGTATGTACATCAATTTGTCATTTGAATTTTTATTTGCCTTTACCTCCATATATTAGTCGTTGTAAGCTTATTGCCATGGTATCCCTTGAAACGCGAAGAAAGGTGTCTTCAATTTGTTTTATTTATGATGTGATCTGTGGATACTTTGATTGCCCAGATTTACTGAAGTTTATAAATTTTAATGTTCCTTTGAAATCTCTTGACGTGCTAATATATTCTACACTGATGCCTTTAAGGCAAACTATGCTTTGAATGAGCCAATTACAAAATCTCTTTTAGAAATAAATAATTTGACTGTCAGATTTAATATTGATTTCTCAATGTCAAGAAATGAATTAAAATCTGCTTTACTATCTTTCCTTTCCTAGATAATAGTATATCTTTACAAGTTTTACTTATTTAATATGTAGTCTGTAAGGTCACTGTAAACCATAGACTTAACAAATTGAATTGAATAAATTATTTTACACATATTTACTAAATACATATACACTAATATACAGTGTACTTGTACTTCTTAATTGCTCTAGTCCAGGGGTCGGCAACGCTTTGAGACGGAAGAGTCAAAATTTACAATTTACAAAATTTACCAGTTTTTAAAGAGCCACTAATATTTTTGTTTCAATATTATGGTATTTGATTAAGACTATGTATATAATTTTTATTTTTGATTAAAAATAATTAGCTTTATATGTGAGACCCGGTGCGAATGCAAATACAAAATTTTGCATTTGCATGTTTTTAATCGGGAACGACCGATTGCGAAATCCTTGCAAATGCTTTTGTTATTTTGAATTTTGTTGTTGTTTTATTTCAGAGTTTAACAAAATGCCACGAAGGAACGTAAAACAAAAATTTTGCGACTTCTTAATCGAAAACGAAGCAAGTGCAATCATGGGTAAATATTTAAATCACCATTAAAATTCAAAATGCTTAGCTGGTCGCTGTTAATGCTCCTTGTTGCAAACTTAGATCACCAATAAGTGCGACTTTCCAAGCTTGCAACTATGCTCATAAGTTTGCATTAAATATTTTGCACTAAATGCAATGGATTTTGGTCTAGGAAACTAGTGACTTTAATGCAAATGCAAACCAGTGAGTTTTGTTGTTGTGTATACAGAAGGTGAACAAATATTTTGCATTCACTCTTTTGCATGACCATTTGCCCCGGATCGGGAATACTCCTATTAAAGAATTTTAGCTAGCTCTGCCAGAATAATACGCATCAATGGGAGCGTTGCGCTTGCATGCCTTTTGAAAGTTTTGTTAAATATTGCTTTTAACTTGTTCTTTTCAGTTTCAAGCACACCTCTAGATTTTTATTTGTTAGTTGGCTTCTTACTGTACTTTTGATTATATTCATGGAAGATAACATTATAACTAAAGCCCGACCGAACCCGAAATTTCGGCCGAGACCGATACCGAACTTCGGCCTTTTTTTTATGTTCAGCAGAAACCGAGACCGAACGATACGAATATACATATATGCAAAAAAAAAAGAAGAAGAATTTTAATGAAAAAAACTTTATAAATTTTTAGGAAAAAATTCATTTTATTATAAAAAACAATTCATTTGACGTATAAATACCTACATTAAGCATTTGATTTATGAAAAAAGCAGTCAAGTGCGAGTCGGGCTCGCTCACTGAGGGTTCCGTAGCAGAAATACCCTTTTTATCGTTCGAAATTAGTTTCCCCTTGCCCGTCTGGCCATAAAATTTTTTACATTTTGACCTACATCTTCGAAACCATTTCACCTAAAATCATGAAAAAAACATTTGAGGAATCCACGGACGTAGCCCTTTCTAACGAGACCCCACAATATGTAAACAACAAAAATTTTTCGCTAAGGAAATTTTTTACTATGGTAATCTTAAATCAAATTTAAAAAAATAGAAAAACAAATTTGTCGAAAAATGTTGCAGTTTTCCAGTAATCTATGACTAAAGACCTACTAACTCTGATTTTATCAAAATTTTAGCTTAAGAAATGTAGAAAGCCAGGGGGGGTATGGTCATTTTTCGACATTTTGTACTATATCTTCGAAACCACTTCACAGAAAATTATAAAAAAAATATCTTTGGAATCCATGGACGTAGCCCTTTCTAATGATATCCCACTCGATATAAACAACCAAAATTTTTTTCTGAGGGGGGTCGTCTTACGGTAATGCGTGATAAAATACCTAGTAACTCCGATTTTATCAAAATTTTAGCTTGAGAAATGTCCTGAGCGTGCTGGATCATGTGGGGACAGGTCGGTTTTTCTCTTATATCTTCCTAACCCGTTTACATAAAATTAAAAAAAAATACATTTTGTAATCTATGGATAATAGGGCTACTTTCTAACGAAACCCCACACGATACGATTTAAAAATATTTTTATTTTTTTTGTCCGACCCGAAAACCTTTAAAAATTATAAAAAAATATTTCCAAAAATATTTCTTAACTTTTTATAGTGAAAATGTGTTTAGGTTATTAAGACCTAACATCGTGCCAAATTTCAGGTTTCTACGATTAAAAAAAGGTCGTTTTATATACACACTCCCGAAACAAAAGTGACCTTATAAGTGTTCCCGTTTTTTCCCTTTTAGGGGAACGGAACCCTAAAAATCAATAAAAAGTATTATTAAAAAATTCTAATTTTGTTTAGAACTATACAATTTTTTCCTCAACTGTTCGACTAAATACTCGGCCGTTTAGGAGCCGAGACCGAACCCGAACCTTTTGGCCGAACTGTTCGGTAACCGAAACCGAGACCGAGCGTTCGGTCGGGCTCTAAATATAACGCTTGCTCGCACGAATATATTGACCCGAAGATCGTCAGCACCTCAAATGCCAACTTCTTTACTTCAGTGTAGCATTCTGGAAGACTATTCCATGCGTCAAATATGAGTACCTCAACATGCGACATTTTTTTTAGAGCTGTCCACTTGTGCAGGGTGACGTGCAGGCTTTTCTGGACCCCAAACCTTTTAACTTGCTTGTGAGTTCTGTAAACTTGCCACTCCACAAATGCTCGGTTTTCAAATCCAGCAATTGATTTTGAACAATAATTCCAAATGACTCAATATTGATGTCAGTTGTATTTTTGTTGAGAGGATTTACTATGAATACCAGAGTACTTGCGTTTGCTTTAATTGCTCAAATCTCTCAGCGAATCCATCCTTCATTTTGTTTATAGCCATGCTGAAGTAATTCAGTAATTGGTAGTAGTGACTAGTGACGGCGGCAGTCGGTAGTGGCAGACATGGAGTCTTCGCCACGAGGCTGGCCACAGCACGGCTGTGGGCTTGGGCCTGATGCCCAAAATGCATACAATTTTTTTGCAGTATAATATTTGCTTATGAGTTATGGAAATAAAATAAAATAATTTTTATGCAACTTGTATACTATTTGCGATATTTTGTGGCAATACCATTTCTGCTATACTTTTTCCTCTGGCGAACTCTCTTTTCTATGCAAACGAAATGAAACAGTAATTCGAAACAAATACTTCTCCAAATTTATTTTGCTGCAAAAAATGCATTAAAGTGACATCAAATTTTGCCGTACACACATGCGCAGTTGTGCTGCGAATATGTGCCCCTGCCGCCCGGATCTAGCTATGAGCTGTAAAACGCGTCGTATGAGCGACAATTTTTTAGTACGAGTATTGATTGCCCTCAGTGTCGGACTAAGACTAAAGCGGGCCCTAGGCAACCTTGTAATTTCGGGCCTTTTTTCAGTCATGACACATACATACTTTGCGTTTGGTAGTTTGGTTTTAAAGAAAAAAATTAAAAACAATTATATACATGTTCAAAAACTAAATAAACATAATTTATTAAAACAAACAAACATAAACATAATTTGTTGAAGCAAACAAACATAAACATAATTTATTAAAACAAACAAACATTAATATAATTCATTAAAACAAACAAACATAAATATAATTCATTAAAACAAACAAACTTAAACATAATTTATTAAAAAAAAAAACAATAATACTTAAACAAATGTACTCAGATTGATTAGTTATATTGCCTTTTTTTTCACTTTTAATTCTGCAAACTCGCCAATAAGCTTGTCATAATTAATAGAGTTATTTAATAACTCTTTTTCTATATAAAGCAATGATAAACTATTTAATTTTTGTTGGCCTAATGTGGATCTTAAAAAAATTTTTTATTCTGCCCATTACTGAGAATGATCTTTCACCGCTGGCATTGCTTATTGGAAGGGTTAAATAAATTCTCAGAATTATGTTTAAATTTTGGAATGTTGCAATAATATTATTTTCCTTAATAAATGACCACATGGATACAGGCGAAATAATATTTTCTTTACTTATAAAAGACATAAATTGTAATACTTCATTTTTCAGTTCTGCTAGGTTTAAATCTTGTTCATAACATTGTAATTCCTCTATTGAAGAGTCACTAACATCACTATCATGAAAAATTATTTTGAATTTATTGTTAATAGTTTTATATCCCTCAGATCTTTTTTTGATGTTGCTAATTAAAGAATCGCATACAACAACAAAAATATTAACTTTAAAATGTTCTTTGCCACTGAATCTTATTTCATGTTCTGGAATTTCATCATGAAATAGTTTTCGTATTTTCTGCCGTTTTTTATCATTAGTATATGCAATATCTTTAACTTTTTCTGCTTCCTTTTCTAAGTTGTCAAAATCATCTCTAACAGTTTGTATGAAATCTATTAATGAATCATATATTAAAACTGCTGTAGTTAGGGATTCGTCTTTTTGTTGAAGAGTCTTGTTTGAGGCATTTATCCTCTCTAAAATCTTTTCCCATATAATAAGTAACAGTACATATTCAAATGTATCAAGTTTTTTATGTAAACAAATTATGTAAATAAAAATTACAAAATTTAAAACCTACTTTTCGGGCCCCAAAAATTACGGGCCCTAGGCACGTGCCTAGGATGCCTAGGCCTTAGTCCGCCCCTGATTGCCCTTGACTGACTGACTGCCTTCAGTGCGCGTGCGCCATATTATATGGGGCTGTGGTGGCGCGTGCGCTTATGGCGTGGCGGCGGCGGCGATTAAAACTGCACTTGCTGTAGACACTTTTTCAGGCTGACTGGCGCGCTTATACGAGCACTCGTATGTCGTAAGTAGTGTAGGCCGCATTTGCCGGCCGCCGCTGGCAATGCACAACCCCATCCACATACAACAACAACGACAAGTACATAAGTTGCCAACAACACCGCGAATGCAGCGCTCACAATTGGTTGCTGTTTGTTGTTGGCAATAGAAGTAGTCAAACGGGACAAGAGAGGGGCACCGATGGGCTAGCGGCAACAGCCAATTATGTTCTTGTTGCTGTGCATGCATGCATGGCAAGTGCGTGCGCCTACTTTTCGTTGTTTTTTTTCAATACTTTTTTTATAAATGGTTCGTTTTTGTGTCAAGGTCTTTTTTCGCGTTTGCTGATTGATTTTTAATTTAATTCGTCGCCGTCACTATGATTGTTTTTGTTGCTTTTCTCAGTGCACTTGCCCCAAAGTGGAGGACAGGGTTTTCAGAGAACGTTATTTTTCGATATAGGAAACGTTTGGTGTCATTGTTATGGCATTGGGGAATACATATTTCGTTGAATTTAACAGGTGGACAGGCATCTCTCCCTTAAGAATAAATGTCACCTAAAACTAACTGTCTTCCATTCGACTTAAAATTACATCCTACATATGACATTGCCAGCCACCGTCTCTCGCGAGCTAGCTGGCAACTCTGCGATAGTATGCTCTGCCAGGATAAAAAAGCTGCTAGCAAAAAAGTTCAGTAAAGTTTCCACTGTTCGGGCACGGCTATAGGATAAAATGTGTAGGTACCGTTAATTTATGCTAAAAATAGGAGCACACAGTATCTTATGCGAGAAAGCTAGGACCTAGCCTTGGATATAAGGGGCTATTGTGCCATTCATTTAATCTCTTGCAAAATTTATTTTACTATAGCAATTACTTTTATTCAACTTACATCACTGTCAAATGAAGGAGGGAGCTGTAAGCATATAAAATTTGTTGGTCAATTGAAATATCAGTTTGAAATATATATACATATACACTAAATATAAAGATACAGTATAAGATAAGATGAAACTAGAGCGCAAAACGGACGAAACAAATTTATACACGCCGTTTTCTTGAAATCGTGATCATGTCCAAATGATCGTTAGAATGATCTTTGTTTTTGTTATTTAGCATGGCGCACAAAATCGACAATAGCCTGAAAAATCCCTTCGTTGACAAGGTACAGAAACATTTTAAGCGAAATGTGTATACATACATATGTATGTATATGTTCGTCAGTTTTGCCAAAAAAAACACATCGGAATATGTTTGAATTTATCTCATTTTCTACACATTTATTCTAAAATAAGCATCTAAAATATGGGATTAACAGTAAAGGCTACAGTTCTTTAAGGGTTTCCCGGCAAAAGATCTATCTTTTCCGACTCGATACGCCCGCATCTTAGACCAGTGATCTCCAAATAGGGTACGCCTACCGCGAGTGGTAGACAGAAAATTCAACTGGGTACTCCTCATTTCTTGTTAGACCTTTATATAAGGAGTAACTTCAACCCAACCAACATATCAAACTCTCAACATGCATATCTCAAAGGGAAGTCTACGGAGACAGCTCTTCATGAGGTCGTACGCACTATTGAGAGATCGCTCTACTCCAAACAATATGCAATGGCATCCTTCCTAAATATAGAAGGAGCATTTAACAATGTCAGCACTGAAGCAATCCAAGAGGCCCTTACACAAGTAGGGGTAGAAGATTCCATCGGTTCCTGGATAGTGTCGCTTCTTACAAGCAGACCTATACAGGCCGGGATTGGCATAACAAACAAAACGAAATATGTTTGCAGAGGCACTCCTCAGGGGGAGTTCTATCTCCTATACTATGGCTGATCGTTATGAACAAGCTGTTACTAACGATGGAGGCGGACAATGCCAGCGCAGTTGCCTATGCTGACGATGTGGCGATACTTGTATCAGGCTTATTCCCAGGCATAGTTAGCGAAATTATGGATGGCTCTCTAAGAAAGGATAACACGTGGGCCACCAGTTGTGGACTCGGAGTAAACCCAGAGAAGACGAACCTGATGCTTTTCACCACAAGAACCAAAGTCCTACCTTTGTAAAACCTAAATTTCAGGGGGTACGCCTTGAATTTTCAGACAAGGTGAAATACCTAGGAGTCATCCTCGATTCCAAACTAAATTGGAGAACCAACGTCGAAGAACGTGTGAGGAAGGCATCGGTAGCTTTCTACTCATGTAGGAGAATATTGGGCAATAAGTGGGGTCTAAAACCGAAGATTATACACTGGATGGATACGGACATAGTTCGCCCTATCCTATCTTACGGCGCGATTGTCTGGTGGCCAGCGCTAAGTAAGGTGTACATACAAACAAAACTCAGTCGAGTACAAAGCACAGCGGCAGTTGGAGTGATAGGAGCGATCAGATCCTGCCCAACAAAGGCGCTAAATGTACTCCTCCATCTAATCCCTATAGAATTTTTTATAGAAAGTGCAGCAGCATGCAGTGCCATCAGACTTGCTGCGGGTGGAAGGTGGAAAGGGAGGACATACGGTCACAGTGTCATCCTAGACCGACTTCCGGCGAGCCTAAAGGAACTGCATGCTGACTACATTCTACCTAAAGTGGAATTTGGAAACACAGCACCTGTACTATTTCCGAGCCCTAAGACCTGGAGTCAAGGAGGACCCCAGACCAGTGACGAGATAAGTATCTTGCCTGACGGATCGAAAATGGCAGGCGGTGTAGGAGCTGGATTCTTCATAGAAGAATTCAACCTCAAACAATCATTTCGTTTACCCAACTACGCAAGTGTCTTCCAGGCTGAGATACTAGCAATCCTAGAAGCGTCGAGATCCGCACGCTCTCTAGAAACGGGTAAAATCAAAATTTCAATTTACTCTGATAGCCAGGCTGCTATACAGGCTCTATCCTCAACCACCATTCGGTTGAAACTGGTGGAGGAATGTAGGATGGAACTGTCAACCCTGGCCAGAAGATTTACAGTAACCCTGGTATGGGTACCGGGTCACAGAAATATACTAGGGAATGAAACTGCTGATGAACAGGCGAAGCAAGGCTCTACGCTCTAAGATTCAAGCGCGGCCGACGTGGGTGATTCGATAAGGGAGATTAAAGGCAGAATAGCAGAACACTACGGCTGTATTCCTAAACGTACTTATGCAAAGCAGTGCTGCGCCCCCAATGCTATACTGATTTGTTTTCTGAGTGCTACTGCGATGCATTGCATAAATTAGGTTGGCAGCACTTTTTAGTTTGGGAACGCACTTTATGCTCAACATTGCTTTTGCAAAATGGAAATTGTAAAAAACTACATATTTAAAGCATTTTTGCATTTGAGTAGCGAATAAACCCCCAGCGAGAAAAAGGAGGCGAAATTTAATCGCGCCCTAAAAGTGTCAGTGCAGCCGCAAAAACATAACCTAACTAATCACAAAGCATCATCAAAATTTGTGATGAGCAACTTGATGCCTGCGTTTAGGAACAGGGTGCACGTGCAAACCTTTTTTATTTGCGTTTAGGAATATACTGCTTTGTACTTATGCAGCGCAACTGACGTTTAGGAATACAGCCTACCTCTCCAAAGCAAAACGAAAATGGAGAGATCTGGTGACATGCAGGACCACCAAAGATATCTGGTGCACGTATGACATCGGAAAAACACGCACCCTTCTCAGAATGAACAAAAAAGATGTAAATAGGCTTACTGTCGTATGCACAGGGCATTGGGCGGTAGGCAGACATGCTTCAAAACTTGGCATTCCCTTCAATCGGTACTGTCGCAGTTGTGAAGACCCGAATGAAGAGGAAACGATAGACCACTTTTTGTGCGAATGCCCTGCCCTAGCAAAGGGGAGGCTCAAAACACTAGGAAAAGGTTTCCTAGAGATGGATATCATGAATGTTCTAAACTTCTTGAATTCCGCCAAATGGCTGTAGGTTGCTCGAGGCGTGGTAACCAAGCGGCACTCAGTGCTAATTGATAGCCATTAGGACTAGCCACACAAACCAACCAACCAACGCTTCATTTCTCTTCAAAATACTTTATGTCCTGTCGCGCGCACAAAGTTATAACTAAACAAAAAAATTTATCTCTAAATTTTTTCGTCCATTTCCAGAATTTTGAAACTTTCAAACATATATACATATGTATATATAAGTACTACTCAACCATATCATATCATCTTTTAATTTTCCAACCTCCACAAATATTGCGAATTTTTAATACAATTGCAATTTTTACTTAACTTTCTTGTCGTTCTGTTTAAGACGATTAAGTTGTCAAAAAAGCTTTTAAGCTTTTTTAAAAAAACACCGTTGCACAAAAAGTAGAAATAGCATTAGAGACTGACAAATCAGACAGAAACCCCAAATTGGTTTTTAATGCTACTATAGTCTTAAATACCTAAGTCTAAATGATATATTTTCAATGTGTTTAAAAAGCAAACAATAAGTGAGATATTCAGCAGTATACCACGTTTCGGCCCTTGGTTGGGAATGTATACATTTGACACTGTATAAGTTAAATACGTTGCTTATTAATATGAAATATGTACTTTATGTGCCCACAAAAAGTCAAAAAGCAAGGTTGGAGGACGGAAACGACGCGGGAGGCCGTGTCTCCGATGGAAAGACGAAGTAAGAGCCCGATTCCAGTGGTGCGTGCGTGCGTTTGCGTTCGCTGAAAATTATTGACAGCTAAGTTGAACTAGTGCAAACATATGAACAGAGTGCCAATGAGCGGTGCGCTATACGCAAAACGCAGAAAGTTGACCAACTTTCAACTTTTGCTGCACTCATTTTGCGTTGACACCTCACCTACAGCTCACATACACACTTTGTGGTTATCATCAGTGTGAAATAAAAGTTTGGTAGCTGAATATATTTATATGTTGTACTTATTTCAATCCATATAAGGTTTAAATGATATATACACAATATTACGATATATACATAATATAGTTACAAACTTGGGACGAAATACGTTCTGTAAATTATTTAAGAATGTTTACTGGTCAAGTTGTAAATTGCCGAAATGTGGTGACTCTTTTTGGAATGTACGCATTCCGTGCATTGGAACAGCTCAAGTGCGTTTCAAGTTTTTGCGTTTACGCAATTCCGCAATCGTACGCACGCACGCACCATTGGAATCGGGCCATAAAGCAGACACTGGCAACGCGCCGCATTTCCAACTGGAGAAGGCGCGCGCGTAGCAGGGGTGACTGGAAAGAATCCCCACCAGTCGTAGCCCCGTAACGGGTTGTTACTGTACAATTAAGAAGAAGAAGAAAATGAAGTGCCATGCAAGTCATTTCAAAATAAATTGCAGCGTAAATCTCAGTGCTCTTTTTATCGAGTTAAAATCAAGCCGAACAAAACGCGTAGATGCCTTAAATTATAGAGATCATAACTGCGAAGAAGTTACAAAATAATATCTTGCAGATAAGCAACAACGAACCGGCAACAGGAGCAGCAGCTATCTCTATAGATAATGGCCTTACATATAGACATATGCGATACATACATATATATACATATGTACATATAATACAAAGTTATATCATTCCAGCCGACATGTGCACAGCAGTGCAAATATTGTTAGATTCCAGAGCTGCATGTGCCACCAACAAAGACTGTACTTACATAATTCAATAGCTGACTGTTACACTAAGCAAATGTACCGCGCCAACCCGCTAGAACCTATTTATAACATATACGAGTACAAGTACAGGCGCCCAGTTTTACTTGCAACAAACAACAACAAGATGACAATATAACACTTTAATTGAGTTAACTTCCAAGTACCAAGTGAGTAATTGTAGCTTATAGATAGCACTCGTAGATATGCACTGCTCATTTAAATTATAGACATTTTTTACTATAAAAAGTGACAAGCCGTAATAATAACAATTGAAATAAAGTAGATAAAACAAGTAAGGAAGCATCAGTCGGGTTTCCCCGACAGAGTAATGCCCTACACCAGTAACTGAGTGGGCGGACCACGCCCATTTTTGTCAAACTAAAAGGTATTCCGTATAGAACTGTATATAGCAACTATTGACACTCTGGAGGGACTACAACATAAATTATCGATATATATTATTTACCGCCTTCATAGTGGGCGGATAACGTCCATTTTTTTTAAATTTAAAGGTACTCTTACCAGCAATAAAGTTACCAAATATGGACGTTCTTGAATATATATTATGGAAGCTATTAGGATTTTCAGCTTACCGCTTTATAGTGGGCGGACCACGCCCATTTTAGAATATGGCATGTAGGGCCGATATTTGAACTTAAGAACAAAATTTTAGTCATTTAAATTCATAAATAGTTAATTCAGAGCCATTTTAACGGAAAAAGTTTTTCGGCTATATAGCGGGCGGGCCACGCCCATTTTTTCTTGAGACATAGAAGATCTACCTCTTAACTTGAATACCAAGTATAATTCTTTTTCATGAGTAATTAGACAAATTATAGCCATTTTAGCGAAAAAAATCCGAGGTAGTGGGACTTAGAGGCCCGTTGTGGGCGTGTCCTTCGGGTGATTATGCTAATCTCAGAACTTGAGATAGTGGAAGGTTCACTGCGACTGTGTGGCAAATTTGATCCAAATCGGACCACTCCTTCTTTCTCTCCTGCGCCAACGGACAGCCAGACAGACAGACAGACAGACAGACAGACTGACAACCGGAAATCAACACAGAAAGTGATTCTAAGCATATCCATATACTTATGTTTATACCTAGGTCGGCTCCTTTAATGCGTTACAATTTTCGCACAAAGGTATTATACCCTATTACCATAGGTGTAGGGTATAAACACCAGCAATTGCTTTATCTACAAGCTTTTGCTATTTTCCCCAGCAATTGCTGTTTGGCTAAACTTTTGCTGAATTTTTCAAGATATTGCTAAAAAGTTAATGAATAAACGAAGCAATTGCTGTGCTAGTTCAGCTATTGCTTAAGAAATTTTAAGGCTGCTGTACCCCATGGTAGCTTTTGGTGAAATTAGTATTTTTTTGGCATTTGCTGCATTCAGAAGTGGCAATTTTTAGGGTTCCGTTTCCCTAAAGGGAAAAACGGGATCTCTTATAAGGTCCCTTTTGTTTCCAGAGGTGTGTATAAAAACAGAAATTTTTATACCCTACACCTATTGTAATAGAGTATAATAACTTTGTGCGAAAATTGTAACGCATTAAAGGAGCCGTCCTAGGTATAGACATAAGTATATAGAAATGATCAGAATCACTTTCTGTGTTGATTCCCGGTTGTCCGTCTGTCTGTCTGTCTGTCTTTTTTTTTTTATTTTCCTCCTGGTTAGGCATTGCTGTTCTTGGCTTGGGGGCTGGAAACTCCGTTGTGCCCCGCCTCTTTTTTGCAGCTGGCGATTTGGGGTTTCGAGCGCGCTCATTACCCTCCTGCTCCTTTGGGCCTGGACTGCCCTTCTCTCTCGTCCGCTTTGCCGACTTCTCCGTACTTTTGGTGCTGTGTAGTTCATTCGCTGCTCGCCTAGCGTAGCTCTCTGATGCCTTGGATGCGAATGTGCCTCTCCTATCGTTGGGGTCCGGTGTAGATTTGACTGCCTTGTCTCCTGCTGCCTCGTACAGTATCATCGCCTCTGTCTGTCTGTCTGTCTGTCTGTCTGGCTTCCGTTTACACAGGAGAGAAAGAAGGAGTTGTCCGATTTAGACCAAATTTGGTACACAGAGTGAACCTTACTTAGTTTAAGTTCTAAGATTAGCCAAATCGGTCGAAGGACACGCCCATAATGGGCTTGTAAGTCCCACTACCTCGGGTTTTTTGCTATCAAATTGCTGTAATTTGTCTAATTACTTATTGAAAAGAAGAATACTTGGTATTCAAGTTAAGGGGTCGGTCATCTATGTCACATGAAAAAATGGGCGTGGTTCGCCCACTATATAGCCGGGAAATTTTTTCCGGAAAAATGGCTCCCAAATGATTATTTACGAATTTAAATGGTTGAAATTTGGTTCCAAAGTTTATATATAGGTCTTAGATGCCATACAAGAAAATGGGCGTGATCCGTCCACTATATAGGCGATAAACGGAAAATCTTCCTAACTTCCATAATATATACACCAGAGCATGCAGATTTGGTTACTTCATTTCTGGTAGGAATACCTTTTTATTATCCAAAAATGGGCGTGGTCCGCCCACTATGTAGGTTGTAAATTACATGCACCCACAATTTTATTTCTTTCATTGGATTATCACCCTATTCGGTTACTTGGTGTAGGGTATTACTCTGTCGGTGAAACCCGACTGATGCTTCCTTACTTGTTTCAATGTAGAAACCTGCAATTTGGTATGATGTTAGGTCTTCATAACGTAAACATATTTTCAGTTTTAAATGTTAAGATAAATTTTTATTTCTAAATTTTTAAAGAGAGTTCGGTCGCCCAAAAAAAATAATTTTTATCGTATCGTGTGAGGTATCGTTAGAAAGGGCTATGCCGATATTTTTAATCTTCGAAGAGAAAAGATCTATGTATGTTGAGCGAAAGGATTGCAGAGATCAAGATTTTGCGTCTGAAATTAAATCATATTTGAAACTATACA
Organism: Neria commutata; assembly: GCA_963457695.1. Lineage (NCBI taxonomy): Eukaryota > Metazoa > Arthropoda > Insecta > Diptera > Micropezidae > Neria > Neria commutata. Next base: position 2,292,211 of record OY735250.1, read on the forward strand.
TACATATTTTATACTCTATTAAATATTACAAATATTGATGCTTTTCGTTATTTACTGTTAGAAGTTTTAAATCCACATAAACAAACCCCAATGTTTTGTGCACCCGCAACGAAGAATGCACACATGTGCATGTCTGTGTGTATATGCGCACAGGTATACATATCTTTATAGTCGAATCTAGCTTTTGCTTCAGCAGCCTAGCACAAGCAGCAATCGCCAACATTTTTAATCATATGAAAGTAAGCAATTGCTATTTAGCTTAAGCTTTTGCTATTTAAGCATTTGCTAGTACCAGTAAGCCATTGCTAGCTAGCAATTGCTGACTTTTTATTCATCAGGCCCAATATCTTGCCTTAACAATTCCAAAAAAAATTCAAAGTTTTAAGAAAGTTTCCAAATTGGGCAGGACCTGCAATAAATTTTAAATTTTTTTTTAAATAAACAGGCACTCAGAGGACGCCCCCTGGCCATCAGAAGAGTAAGAAATAACCAATTTTCACTGGCAGGAAATATTGCAGTGGTATTTTCACTGCACTTTAACGTTAGGTAACATTAACAGCTGTTTTCAAAAATTCACAAATAGAAACAATTCTTTAATCTTACTGTTTTCAACTAATTTTGATTGAGATTTTGGCTCGATTAAGCCTTTTTAAGGCTCAGTTAGTCCAGATGTATCGAAACTCTGCGTATAAGTTGAAATTTGAAGTCTGAAATTTTACATTCTTTATAAAATTTATGACGCAGAATTGTATTCGTTTTTCCATATACATATTTTATGTGTGCTAATTTTCTAAGCTTTGCTTCTCGCGATGAATTGGCAATTCTCCAAGAGTATTCTTTGCCATGAAAAGCTTCTCAACCCGATTCGGTTACTTGTAGGTCCACAAGTTAATGCGAGAAACCTAGGCCTAAACCCACAGGGGCTGATGCGCCAATCAATTATTATTATTATTAATTGTTTAAGCTTTTTTGGTAATAATATGTACGCTATTTTTGTTGAGCTTAAATGGAAACGCAGTGGCAGCACTTTTCTGTTTTCTGCAACATATCGAAGAGCCCTAATTTCAGTTTTTTTGGGTTACAATACATAATAAAATTATATAAAAAAAAATTTTTTTTAAATAAGCTTTAATTTATTTAATGTACTATAAAGTAGAAAATAACCTTGGGGCGCTCATTTGTTCAAAATTTGTCAACCAATTGATACAATATATTATTTAATTTATTTTTTGTAAATAGATTCTAGTAATGAAAGATAAGTGTGAATATAGGTTTTGAGCGCACAAGCTTTTATTAATAGTAAGATACAGGTGACTTGGAAACAATTTATTTTCTACTTTTTAGTACAATTAATAAATAAAAGATTATTTTTAAAAAGTTTTTTTTATATAATTTTATTTTCTACTTTTTAGTCTTCCATAAATTAAATTTTAAAGCTCTGAAATTTTTCGCAAAAAGAATTTAAAACTTGCAGAGCAGTACACAATATTTAGGGTATTCACAGAGTCTCCTATCGTCATATCCTCAATTTAACAAATAATACGGCTGTGATCGACCCTAATATTCGAGGCATATTTGTGGCGCGATGTGTTGTTTTGCTTACAAGCGGCGCAACCCCCGTTGCTTTGGCGCGGTGAATTGTTGCTATTTTGCGTGCAAGGCGCGGCGAGTAAGTTCCTATCGTGTTTCATTGATGTGTGGTGTACCTATAATTATAAACTGAAGCCCAAGTGTGTAGTTGCTTGAAAAGTGCCACGCCCCTTGTCCTACGCCCATACAATTTTACCAGTGGGACGAAGCATCCAAGAGGGGCCTGTATACGGAATTTCAATGCTGCACGACCTTTAGTTCCAAAGATATTCTATATAAACGATTTTGTTTGTATGGGCGGTGCCACGCCCACTTGTCCACTGCCCGTCTTATTTTCCCAGTAGAAAGATATGGATATGTAGTAAGTTCCTACCAAATTTCATTGATGTGTGATGTGTAGTTCTAAAGTTATACACAAATCTGGAGTTGATAAAAAAGTGCCACGCCCCTTATCCTACGCCCATAAAATTTTACCAGTGGGACGACACATCCAAGAGGCGACTGCATACGAAATTTCAATGCTGCACGACCTTTAGTTCCAAAGGTAATCGAGATCAAAAATTTTGTTTGTATGGGCGGTGCCACGCCCCCTTTTCTCAGTAGAAGGATATGGATATGTAGTAAGTTCCTACCGAGTTTCATTGAAGTGTGATTTGTAGTTCTAAAATTACACACAAAACTGGAGTTTATAAAAAAGTGCCACGCCCCTTATCCTACGCCCATAAAATTTATTGATTCATGTATCGTGCTCGTGTTTAGGCATGTATGCAAAGTTTCAGATCTCTAAGTAGTCGGGAAGTGGGTGAAAAATTGATTACTAGATTTGACGACATACATACAGACATACATACAAACATACATACCTGATGTGAACCTAATATAAAGCTTATAAAAATACGTTTAGATTGAACGCATGCATAGAGCTCCGGTAGCGTCAGCTAATACGATACGATATGATACAATTCAATGCGTCTTAAGTAACTGAGTCTTAACTGTCAAAAGTTGTGAACGTTTGCTAATGTTCAGTGTAGCCATATAGGAAAAATATCTTCAAAATATAATGGCGAAATCTATGAGATTTCGAATAAATTTCGTGGAATGTCGGATTTCGTGCCAGTAGAAGTGGGCTATAATTTAGTAAAGTTTCAGCGTCTTAAATTAATATTTTGCACAGTAAATCATTGAATATTCTGCTTATAGAAATAACAATTATTTTAAAGATAATCTGGTGGGAGTATTAAACACTCTTACGAAGAGTTATGAAAAGATGCGATACGTCTGAAATAACTGAGCTATCTTCAGAGCCTATAAAGTACAAAGAAGCTCTCGTGGATTGAGGGCATCGCCGAGTTTTGGGCAGTAGTGACAGTGACAACATGATGTCGGTTATCATACACTTATCAGGTGTAGCATGTTATTGTTTTTGTTGATATGTAAGCGCAAATAGAACAGATTCACAACTGTCAAAACCCGAAATTTTTGCGAAAGCTACGGCTTAGTACGCATATTAAGGCACTGGGGCTTAACTTTTCTCCGCATGTGAATGTGGGGTCCTATCAGTAGCTTTAGCTGGTTTCGACATGCTAATATAAGATAAACATATGTACATACGGTGTGTATATTTGTGTATGCAGGTATCTTCAGCATGAGGAAGCTCTTGACGTTAAGCATTTCTTTTGACAGATAAGCTTGTTTGCTAGTTAGTCAGTAAGTGAAATGTATTGTTGATGTTATGTATGTAGTGTTGTTGCGATACTAATGAGTATGAGTAAAATACTCGAGTGCTCTTCTCAGTATTGACTGCTTTTTGTATTCTATTCTCTTATTCAAGTACGAGTATTTGTATAGATTACTTTAGGTAGGTATTAGATCAGAGTATATGTTGCCTTACTTGAAAATTTTTTGGTATATCTACGATTTTAGATCTTAGATTCAAGCGGATCCATTTTAAAGACGCACCAGCATATTCCAAAGTTGTGCAAAAAGTAAAAGAAGTCATAAAGGGTAAGGATTTAAGCAGTAGCAAAACCAATGTCCATGATGAAGTGTCCTATAACTGTTAGAAGCAACATCGTGGGTTGGTCCAAGATGAGAAAAAACCATAAAGATCTGGACGAGCTTTAGCAATATTTGGCTATTCCAACTTTCCCTCTTAAAAGCAACACTCGTGCAGAATGGGAAGAAATGAAAAGCAACTTTAAAATTTTATATAGGTTTGCTCGAAACTAGCTTTGCGTCATGGCATCGTCAGTGCCCTTCGAGCGGTTGTTTCCTAAAGCAGAAGCTATAGTTTGCCAAAAAAGAGTACATATTGGCAAACTTCTCTTCTTGTATGGTATCTCAGACTCTTTGCTTTTTTCGATAAATTTTTCAGCTAGGGAATATATGTGTATGCTACTTAAACCAATGTATTTATATATTTATTCACATAAATAAAAAAAAATTTATTGTTCTGTATAACAAAATTCCATGTTTTAAAGAGTATGCTACGAGTGAGTATCGAGCACTTGAGCTCGATATTTTTTTGTCACCGAAACTTTTTAGCGATATTTCTGTGAGTACTGGAACCGAGTACTTGGCGAAATCGGAAGAACACTGTGTATTTATGTATCTGCAAGGCGGTCGGTCGCTCGATTGTGAGGCAATGTTGCAGGCTGGTTTTTTTTTTTTTGGTAAAGGTGGACAAATTTTTGGATAAGACAGTACCATCCCCAATATGGCACTAGTGTGGGATTTTTACCCACTAAAAAAAACCACATCCATACACTAGCTCGTAACCGGGAAGGTGTGTGGACGAGTATTTGCTGCTGACCTTTTTCCAGTCATGCAATATAATGTTTATTTTGCACACGTTTTCTATTTTCTTACAGATTAACTTTTTTGTATGACGATAAAAAGCAACATGATGTGATATAGGTATGTATGTAGTATATAGAATGTTGGCAGGCATGACACAGACGACACTATGAAGCAGAAGCACATGGGCATGATAAGCAGCACACATGCACAACAGCGGCAGAGAAAGAAGAGCCTAGCTACAGGTGCAGAAAAAATATGTGCTTATCTTTCAAGAAATAATAACGAACGACACAGAGAGAAAAAAACAGAGGCAAAAAATTTAAATTTATTTTATTTTCAGTTGCACAAAGCCTTTGTAAATGCTAAGAAAACAGCAGCAAATGGGATAGATGTAGGAGTTGATATCGTTGGCGTCAAAAAAATAGAAGATAGCTTGAAGTTTTTTTAAGCTTAAATACAGTTAAATAGTACTAAGAGATCAGTGCGTACAGCTGCAATATACATAAATAAATTTCAACACTGACGCAATTTAAAATTGCTGCTTTAATTTGTGAAATTTTCAAGCAAGTCTTCTTCTTTTTATAAGCTTTATATTAGGTTCACTTCAGGTATGTCAGCGGTATGTATGTATGTATGTCGTCAAATGTAGTAATCAATTTTTCACCCACTTCCCGACTACTTAGAGATCTGAAACTTTGCATACATGCCTAATCTAGAGCCCAATACATGAATCAATAAATTTTATGGGCGTAGGATAAGGGGCGTGGCACTTTTTTATCAACTCCAGATTTGTGTATAACTTTGGAACTACACATCACACATCAATGAAACTCGGTAGGAACTTACTACATATCCATATCCTTCTACTGGGAAAATAAGACGGGCAGTGGACAAGTGGGTGTGGCACCGCCCATACAAACAAAATCGTTTATATTTTTATTTATTTATTATAATTAATTATAAGAATACAATTCTTATAGTTAAATGAAAATAAGAGCACTAGCTGCCAGGGCTTTCAGCTCGTCAGAAAATCGTTTATATAGAATAGCTTTGGAACTAAAAGTCGTGCAGCATTGAAATTTCGTATGCAGTCGCCTCTTGGATGCGTCGTCCCACTGGTAAAATTTTATGGGCGTAGGATAAGGGGCGTGGCGCTTTTCAAACATCTGATACTCATTGGGATATGCTGTCATTATGCAAATATGCATGCTTCCCATCGAATCAATGTGAACTGTGGTACAAGACTGACAAATAGAACACAGGTCAGTTAAGGAATCCCGATTTCGAGGTGAATGAGGAGATAGATAATCAGGCATTGTTTTTGCTCGAAGATATGTGTTACCTCATGTGCACCAGTAATCAAGTTAGGAATGCCAACGCCATGTCGTGGAATGAACGGCGGTTTCAATCGAGAATTGAAACGTGGACGTGAATACGATCGAGATGCATTGAACCAGTTAGTTTTAACGAATGTACCACTGCTGAACCCCCAACAGAAGGAAGTGAATGCAATTGCTGATGGAAATGGTGCCTTGTTTTTCCTTTGAGAATTTTTATTTGATTTAAGATTTCAGAGCTCTAAATTTGAATTTATGGGAGACTAAAAACTAGAAAATAATATTATATAAAAAAAGCTTTTTAAAAATAAGCTTTAATTTATTTAATGTACTAAAAAGTAGAAAATAAATTGTTTCGAAGTCACCAGTATCTTACTATCAATAAAAGCTTGTGCGCTCAATATCCATATTCACAACTATCTTTCATTACTAGAATCTATTTGCAAAAAATAATTTAAATAAAATATTGTGGTAACTGGTTGACAAATATTGAACACATGAGCGCCCCAAGCTTTTATTGATAGTAAGATACTGGTGACTTCGAAACAATTTATTTTCTACTTTTTAGTACATTAAATAAATTCAAGCTTATTTTTAAAAAGCTTTTTTTTATATAATATTATTGATTGGTCAATAGCAACCCGTTACAGGGTTACGGTTTACGTAGGACTTCTCTCCTCCTTCCAAGCAAGTCGTCGCTAGTTACTTAAAATTGGCAACTTTATTGGTTGATTATTTATATTGGTTGATTATTTGTATTGGTTGATTATTTATATTGGTTGATTATTTATTGTATTTAAAAATATAAAAAATGAGTAATTTAAGTAAGATTAGTTGATTTATTGATTATTGATTAGTTGATTATCTATTGTATTTATGCGACATGCAAAAGGCGAATGTCTTAAATGTTAACACCTTAGAATAAATAAATTGAAATTGAAAGTCACCATGTGGTACCGCCTTAATCCTTTCAATACGACGAAAGAATCAGATCTGTGCGTCTTATTATCGGGAAAAGTTATTACTCCTCAGTAAGTGGTACAAATTTGCATACATATGTTCCAGCCACAATTCTCAAAATTTTTCAGACTGCCGTCTGGTGTGAAAAGGTTGAACAAGACGCTGCTATTGCTCGCGTTGCAACTTAGCAAGCACATAATTCGAATGTGTAAAAACGGCTTCTTTTTCCAAAAAATTCTAGAAACTTTCGAAAAATGCAAAAAATATTGGCTGCAATTTTTTGGCAACTTTCTCATTACGAATTTGTTTAACTTTACAAGTGTGAAGTTAGGCACTTATAAAGTCTTGATCATGTGTCTATGCGTATGCATATGTACATATGTACGTTCGTGTGTGCACTGCTTAAGGTTGCGCGTACAAAGAAGCAACCACATGCTGGCACTCAAGAGCGAGCTAATAGCAATATCATTTGGCAACAACAACAAGAACAATTAAATTAGGCTTATCAGAAATATTACATCGACAAAAGAGAAGAAAAGAGCTCAGGCGTATCAAAAACAAACACAGCAACAAAAAAATTATTTATTGTATCAAATTTGAACAAAAAGTTTCGCACCACCAAAAATTAGTTAGAAATTATAGTCGATTCAATCGACCATTAACATTAGCAATGCTCTTAAAACGTGATCGCAATAGAATGTGCATTCCGAGCCACGCCAGTTTTTAAAAATTTATGGCAGTCTTATTGAATTCCAATTCGATGAATTTAGAGAACTGGAGAGCCAGTTCGACAAGAATGCAATATTTTACACAAAATAATTCGTTGATGGCAGCAATCTAAGTAGGGGAAGGGAAGAGAATAATTGCCGCCTAGAGCTGCGAAAATATAAATACAGAAATAAATTTGAATTTGTCCGAAACAAATTAGCTAAATTTAAACAAAAATAAACTTTTCAGACGACACTTTTCTACAAGAAGTATTTTCCAGTTGTTATACCGCAAACTTTTTACAAAGAGGACGCTCTCAAATTTAAAATGTTCAGCAGAGGCAAAACCACTATTTTTAAGGAGATTACCACTTTTTTGGTAGAATTACTCTAGTAGTAAAGTGAGAAATCGTGTCAGCTGACACAATCTATCTTACCCGAACACAATGTACGTTATTACTCTAAACGGATTGCGTAGTAGAAATATCTGCGTCAATTAGAAAACTACTACAAAAATCGTGTCAGCTGTGAAAAGAATGTTGCCATACAAAAAAGTCACTGGAAAATTGAAATAGAAATAATGCTTTTCCTATGCAAGAATTAAAACGGCAACACTGATTAAAACAAGCGAATATTTATTGGAAATACAGTCCACCTTCGCTTTGGTTTGCTTTTAATTTGTACACATCGTACATTTAACACAACACTAAACACATTGTCAATTTGGTCGTTTGAATTAATTTTTCACGATATATTTTGCTTGTGAACTTTGTTGCAGAAAAGCGTTGCCAGTGACCTTCGATTTTAGTTCAACAAAAGAAGTGGATTGTTTTTGCCGAAATTAGTTAAAATAAAATTTTATAAAAAAAAACTTTTTAAAAATAAGCTTTAATTTATTTAATGTACTAAAAAGTAGAAAATAAATTGTTTCCAAGTCACCTGTATCTTACTATTAATAAAAGCTTGGGGCGCTCATGTGTTCAATATTTGTCAACCAGTTACCACAATATTTTATTTAAATAATTTTTTTGCAAATAGATTCTAGTAATGAAAGATATTCTGAATATGGATATTGAGCGCACAAGCTTTTATTAATAGTAAGATACAGGTGACTTGGAAACAATTTATTTTCTACTTTTTAGTACATTAAACAACTTAAAGCTTATTTTTAAAAAGTTTTTTTTATATAAAATTTTATTTTATACTTTTTAGTCTTCCATAAATTCAATTTTAGAGCTGTGAAATTTTTCGCAAAAAGAATTTAAAACTTGCAGAGCAGTACACAATATTTAGGGTATTCACAGTGTTTCCTATCGTCATATGTCATATCCTCAATTTAACAAATAATACGGCAGTGATCGACCCTAATATTCGTGGCATATTTGTGGCGCGATGAGTTGTTGTTGTTTTGCCTGCAAGGTGCGGCGAGTAAGTTCCTATCGTTTTCCATTGATGTGTGGTGTACCTATAATTATAAACTGAAGCCCAAGTGAGTAGTTGCTTGAAATGTGCCACGCCCCCTGTCCTACGCCCATAAAATTTTACCAGTGGGACGACACATCCAAGAGGCGACTGCATACGAAATTTCAATGCTGCACGACCTTTAGTTCCAAAGCTAATCGAGATCAAAAAGTTTTTTGTATGGGGGGTGCCACGCCCCCTTATCCAGTGCCCCCTTATTTTCTCAGTAGAAGGATATGGATATGTAGTAAGTTCCTACCGAGTTTCATTGATGTGTGATGTGTAGTTCTATAGTTATACACAAATCTGGAGTTGATAAAAAAGTGCCACGCCCCTTATCCTACGCCCATAAAATTTATTGATTCATCTATTGGGCTCGTGTTTAGGCGTGTATGCAAAGTTTCAGATCTCTAAGTGGTCGGGAAGTGGGTGAAAAATTGATTACTAGATTTGACGACATACCGCTGACATACCGGAAGGCAAGTTAATATAAAGCTTATAACAAAAAGTAGTACGCAATGTAGAGAAGTAACAATTATGATAATTCGGTGCCATAAATTTAATAATAAATGTAAAATTTCATCTCAGAAGAAAATAAACAGCGTTCTTCTTTTGTACACAAAACTATACGGCAGCACTAGCAAAAAGAAAAGACTGACAGCTGCGATCCGTTTAGGTGTTAGAGTAACTGGGCAAATTGCTATCCGGCACGTTTGAATCCGATCCGTCTGGACTAATTAGACCATTACTGCGCTACAGAAACTCCAGCCTTGGTAAAGAACTGTCAGCTCAATGATAACGCAAGGCAAGTAACGCATTTACGCAGCGATTTATTTATTTCAAACGTAACCGTTTGTGTTACATTCGTTGCAGCGCGGTTTACGATAAATGAAATTTAATGAGGCCGATAATATGCCGCTGGCAGGGAAAGGGTTAATGCATTGTTAGAATACAGTAGAAATTGAAAATATATATATATCGAAACATTTTAAATATATAAAATGTTTTTCGATAGCTTGTAAATTACTTATTCTGAAGCAGAGCACACAGGGAGGATAGGATCCATCATGTTTTAATGTCGTCAAGAGACTTTGACTTTTACCCAAAAAATTACGAATAATTAAGGAAAACAAAAAATCAATGCTTCCAAATCAGGCGCCGACTTCAGTTAAGAAAAGAAACGAAATCAAGAACTAAGCCAACCACACAGAGAGCAGCTGATAGCTTTCTTGAATAGCAAGATCAACATACTGACAGACAGCATACAGACACGACGGACTCACTGACCGACTCGGCAGAGCGTATAGAGATTCTTCCAGACACTGGCGTAGAGTTACGATCAACTTTTTTGGAAAGCTTAACAAAGTGATTAAAGCGAATTTTTGATTATTGTTTTCAGGTCAATAACACCAAAATAAAATACAGTGCGCCGCCGCCGCGTCAAGTCAAAAATTGAAATTGGAAACCAGTTCTACTGAGTTCTGTGCTACACAGACAGACAAACGGGGAGAATGTTACTGAAAAACTAAGCGCCCTCATTTTGTCAAAGCAGAAATAGAGTATTTGCAATTTTTTCTAACTTTCTTTGTGCGACAAACAATTCTAAAATAAGTTTAAGCTACAGATTTTTCACAACTTGAATCAAACCTAGAAATGCATTTCATATGAAAGAGTTAAGGCAAATTTACGCAATAATTAGGTAACTATTTAAAAAATCTCAATTATAGTCTATAGATATACATAAATATAAGATACTGTTTGATGAGCAGGACACAAAGGAAACTCCTGCACGAGCATGCGTTTCTGCTATTCGAAAACATTCAATTGCTTTTGAATAGATTACTTCACTTCCTCTTTGCGCACCGGTCCGAATAAATACGAGCACTGCTCTATTAGAATAAATACCCTATAAGCAATTCAGTAGTCGACTACGAAAATAACGCACTTAGGGCCAGTTTCACAGTGGATGTTTAAACTCTGATTGCAGTTTAAATAGGGAATTTCAGTTTCACAGTGAGAAGTTAAATACAATTTAAATGCCCGGTTGTGGGCATTTAAGTACGGCACAGAGTTGCAATCGAAAACAAATAAACAGCTGATTTCGGATGAGCAAGCAAGCTGCGTCGACAAAATTGCAATTTATAAGCGGCCAAATTAAACATACAACTGCATGGTGTAGCACATATAAATGATCCCGTAGTATTATAAATAATATAAACTGTGGATTCTTTGCACAATATCCAATAATTCACTTCTTTCGGCCGACGAAAAATTTTTAGCTCGCGCTGCCTCCATAATTGAACAATTGAACATATGTTTTTGGCAAGTTGTGCTGTGTTCAATTGTCAAATATTCGAAGTTGCCATTCATTATTCCGTATTTAAATAAATGCACTGTGAAACTCAAGAAAAGTTAAACTAGATTTAAACTCAATTCGCAAATTAGATTTAAACATCCACTGTGAAACTGGCTCTTATAGCTAACTTTTATGACCTAACTATAAGTTAACTACAATGTAGTGCAGAACTGACCCAAAATCAAAGCGAGCTGTTTGCTTTCTTCTTTTTTGCTATTTGCTTTTTTTGAATTTTTTGAATTTATTTATGTGCATTGTGAAATTGAAATTGAAAAATCAAAGCAGGCCGTTTGTTTTCCTTCTTTTTTGTTTTATATATTTGTCAAAAAACTTTTGCATTGGAAAATTTCAATCAGTTGCTTAGAAGGAAATGAAAAGATTTATCAAAAACCAAATATTTTTGCCAAATTATGGAAATATGATGATATATTATCTTAAACAGGCAACGATTTTACAGCATACTAGTTTAGTTGAATAGCTTCATATGAAATTAGTTAGCTATAACTAAAAAAAATTAGCTAACTTTTAGCTAACTTCTAAACAACTAACTTTTACGTAACTTCTAAACAACTAACTTTTAGCTAACTTCAAAGTAACCGACTTTAAGTTAATTGAAAAGTCATCGAAGGGTAATCGGGACTGACTACTGCCTAGGACATCGCAATGTTAAAAAAGTCAGTCATTTCCACTGAAAGTAGTCGAAGAATAGTCAGCTATGGTTGCGAAGTAGTTAGCTTATAGTGCGCTAAAAGTTAGTTGAGTTGCCGGTAGGGTAGTGTTGCTAATGTTAGTGTTGCTAAACTTTGGAATTCACTACCAAATGATATAAAAGCAGATAATAGTAGGTGTTTTAAACCGGCAGTATTTAAATTTTTAAAGAATTGACATTTTTATTTGTAATTCAATTATTTAAAAAAAGAAAAACTAAATCTTTGTATTTGCAATATTTTTTAACCATTTATATTTATACACTCAAACTCTCTAATTAAACAAGTAAGGAAGTATCAGTCGGGTTTCACCGACAGAGTAATACCCTACACCATGATCCCAAATGGGGTGATAATTCACTGAAATTGTGGGTGCATTTGATTTACAACCTACATAGTGGGCGGACCACGCCCATTTTTGGCAGACTACAAGATATACATAATAGGACTATATATGACAAATATTGATGCTCTGACAGGTGTACAACAGATGTTATTGGAATATTTATTTTACTGCCCCCATGGTGGGCGGACCACGCCCATTTCTGGAGAATTAAAAGATATTAATACCAGGAACGAAGTAACCAAATCTGGACTCTCTGGTGCATATATTATGGAAGTTAAGAGGATTTTTTGTTTGTCGCCTATATAGTGGGCGGACCACGCCCATTTTCTTGTATGGCATCTAAGACCTATATATCAACTTGGGAACCGAATTTCATTCATTTATATTCGTAACTAGTCAATTGGGAGCCATTTTACCGACAAAATTTTGCCGCCTATATAGTGGGCGGACCACGCCCATTTTTTCGTGAGATATAGAAGACCTTTCTCTTAACTTTAATACCAAGTATTATTCTTTTCCATGAGTAATTACACAAATTATAGCAATTTAATCGAAAAAAAACCCGAGGTAGTGGGACTTACAGGCTCATTGTGGGCGTGTCCTTTAACCGATATGACTAATTTTAACACTTTACCTAACCCGAGGTTCACTGTGACTGTGTACCAAATTTGGTCCAAATCGGACAACTCCTTCTTTCTTTTTTTTGCGTACACGCAGACGGACAGACAGACAGACAGACAGACAGACGGACAGACGGACAACCGGAAATCAAAAGAGAAAGTGATTCTGATCATTTCTATATACTTATGTCTATACCTAGGAAGGCTCCTTTAATGCGTTACAATTTTGGCACAAAGTTATTATACCCTATTACCATAGGTGTAGGGTATAAAAATATATATGAATTTCGATGTACTATAAAAGATTCAATCTTAATTGTACAAAATCATAAATAAATTACAAATTACAAAATTACAAAATACGAGCACTGCTCTATTAGAGTACGTGAAGTTACGAAGAGAAGAGAGTAGCCGTACACTGTTTATTCATATTCGGTCGAAGCGGGAAAACGGGAACAAAAGTATTCGAATAGTGCACACGTGCACACTGTTTGAATATTCGAATATATTCATTTCATTGAACAGAAAGAAATAAGTTGCTATTGCGCATTATTAAACTAGAGGAATTGTTGAACATTGTTGTAAAATTAACAATCAATACAATATATAGACAACTTAATAATTTAACCCTTTCGCTACATCTTTTAGCTGCGGCTTGCAAAAAATCTGAATTTTTCAAGAATACCTATTATTGATCTCATTAACAAGAAACAATAACAATTTTACCAAATATTTTTATCTAAATGTGTTTTTCGAATGTTGCCATATGGCAACATTTTTCGCCAACGGTATAGAAAAAGACTGAAATTTTGATTGCGTAGGCGTATGAGTTTTATCAATTTTAATTTCAAATTATAGGTAAAAATGCCAAATTTAAATAAATGAATACACAAAAAAAAGCTGAAAATAAAGTTTATAGCATAAAAAACATAGAAGTGCATATTAATAGCCATTTTGGTACCTGATTAGGAACAATTTTACTATTAAACTGCCTACTTAAACTGCTTCTAACTGACTGTAAATTTAAACAAATAGAAACTTGTGAATAAAAACAAAATATATTTCATACAAACTGAAAACTTAAACAGTAAATATTGAATTTCATATATAGTATATTATATAAAAATATCGAAAGAAGCGAAAATTTGGTAAATTTTTACCATGTATTTAATTGTTATAATAATAACCCTTAAAACAATTTCGAACTCATTCAGGGTTACATAAGTGGACACAACACTTTGAACATTTGTTTTTGGAAAGTCCTGGACATCCTTTAAACTTGCAAATGCTTTTTTCTTCTGTGAGGTCCGGTCAATGCTGGTTTCCATCATATCGTACATATCGAAGAGAAACTGATGGTGCTTTTTCGCATCCCATTTTGAACGATGATGGACTGCTTGAGGTACATATCTTCGCTCAATATTATTTTTGGACGTTCACGTTTTCGGGAACATGCATGCTGATCAGCTAGTCATAATAGTCCATCCACAATATGACTACGAAACACTAAAAGGTCCATATCCTTCTTTGGATTTGTATCATTAATCTGATAATCTTGCTTGTATTCTAGCCACTAATTGCATATTATTAGCTCAACAAAGTGGTAAAATATTTTAAGAGTCCACTTTCTTGATCTTATTGAGATTCTGTACAACGAAAGGATAAAGTCCATGCTACAGCACAAGGCTGTGATATCAAAATTTGCTCACTTTTCTTAGCACAAAATCTTGACACTTCTTTCAAGGACATAGACGACAAGAGTTGAAGCCATCTTATAAAAAAAGATTGTCCACTCCTTCAACAAGAAGGTGAAAACCATCCGCCCATCCTTTTTCAACTCTTTTTCAGATTTTAGTGGAAGTTTACAAATTCGGTTACCTCTAATTGTTCTCGTCGCCAAATTTCCATTCTGTTGCAAATGCAATAATAAATTAAACTTGGAAAAATAATTATCGAAAAACAAATGAGTTGTGCTCGAAATGGAATAATTTACCACCTTCCAGTAAATTTGTTGCCATATGGCAAGCAACTTTAAAAAATCGCTGCGGTTTATGCAGAGACTTTTAAATAAAACTGTATACACCAAACAATTAAGCAAATATTTCTTTATATATTTGCATCAAAAATATAACAAAACATTTTGGAACTGATCCATATATTAGAAATAAAAAAGTGCCTTTTTTTCAGAAACATGAAATTTGAGAAAAGAGTTTCATAAAAAATATTACATTTTCTCTTGCTCAACTAAAACAACATATTCAACATAATCTTAAGACTTCTGAAAAATATAATAAAATTTAAAAAAATCGATTTTGTGAACCTGAGAGACGTCACGCGCATCCAAACTTGAATGTTGCCATATGGCAACAAAAATCGCGAAAGGGTTAATTATTTAAATTCTTTATTATAAATCATTTAAAATAAAATAAATATTCCGAAGAATAGCCGAAATATTCGAATAAATAGTCTTCGAATACTTTGCAAAGTTCTCGATTACTGAAGAGAAACCGAGCAGTGTTCTTTGCTCACCGAATACGAATGTGCCAAGTAGTCGAGAGAAGTGAATACGAATAAAACCGAGTACATACGCTCGCTGGTTCTCTTTTCTATTCGTTTCGTTCTTTACATTCTTCGAATACTGAGTACAGTATGTGCAGAAGTGGTGTTACCAAACGAATATATTCATGGAGGGCTCTAATACATAGCAACAGAATAATAGTGTGCAAAGCATGGAATTGATTACTTCGTATTGACGTTAGCGTAACGTTATCATAATTAACAGCCTTATTTTGTAAATCCCAACGCCTCGCGTTGAAGAATTTGATATTGTGTAAAACGCATCACCTCAGTCAGTGACCGCGCGCGTTGTCTTACGTAGTTTCGTATGAAAACCGATATCGCATAAAACGCAACGCTGCGTTTTCACTCACATGAACTGTCAATCGTTCACTTGGGTTTGTGCTCGCGTTCGGTTTTTTAAACGCATAATTTTTGGAAATTTCGAGTGAAAATTGATTTATGGTAATCTGTAGAAGAAAATAATAAGAATTGTAATACTTTTTAATAACAAATACTAAAAAAAAAGTAAATAAAAAAAACACGTGCGCTTAGACCACACGGCTGAAGTAAAACTTCTTTTGGGCAATCGCATTAAATTCGTGCTTTGATTTTATTTTTGCTTGATTATGTACTATGTTATATTGTTTAGGTTTCCTAAATGAATTCAACACTTCTATTGGTACAAATTTTATTTATTTAATTCATTAATACCATTTTCATCAGTTAAATCAGAAATTGCGATATTTGATTCTAAAGTAGGAACAAACGGCTTATGGTATGAAAAATATGAAACATACATACATATGTCTCCGTACTTAAATTTTTAAGATTCCGCGAGAAAACTGAATTGGGATTGTTGTTCGTTCGTAATTTTAATTTATCAAGCAGGAATTTGATAAGCGATTGGGATTCTTGTAACGCGAAATTTAGGTTGAAATCTTCAGCTTAAATTTTTGCTGAATTGTTCATGCGCATTCTTAGTTTTTTCGCATAACTTCGTAATTGGTGTTGATTCTATTATTAGAAAGTGATTGATTGTTGCTATAATCATTGATCTCAACATTTATTTCATCATGAAATACAACAATATGCTGAACTATACTAAAATAATTTAGTAACCATCGAGATAAACACTTAAATAAATAAATGGCCCTACAGAGCGAGTGAATTTAGAGATTTACAATAAGGGTATTTTTAAGCAGATAAATCTGCACATTGCTCAAATTTATCAATTTATCAAGTGTGTTAAATGAACGCCCTTGGCAAAGTGTTTGTGCAAATGGCGTTTGGCTGTCAAAAAGAAAAAACTAAAATGCCGAGAATCAGTGAAAAAGTAAAGATTAATGTTAGAGCTGTTTGGAAAAAATTACTGTAACCGTTGTGCGTTTATTTTGATTGTTCAATACTAAACTTTTATCATAATGTTAAAGATCATAGCTAAGCAGGGTTGCATTCGTTGCCGTCTAAGTGTACAAACATCGTTTGCACAGCGAAATCATTGGGCAAATTTATCACATTTGTGCAAATGAGCTTTCATACAAAATTTGACAGTTCGTTTATCAGGTGATAAATTTGTCACGTTATCAGGCGTTTAAATGAATACCCCTAATTTAAATCACTTTGTTAGAATTATTTTTACTATTCGCATCTTGCAGTTGAATTTCGATATTTCACGAAGTTCACTTGATAGAAGAGCTTCTCGCTCACTTTCATTTCGATGATTCTAGTTGAACAGTTGTTCGAAAGCTCATTTCATTTATTCATATTCTTCACAATGTGGCGGAGTTTCATATTTCAGTCTGCCTGCGAACGGACAGACAGTCTCTCTGGCTGGCTTCGAATTCCTTTGAATTGCCTTTGCATATTCGAAGGGAATCAAAGCTGCGCCGCTGCAGCTGCGTACAAATATCCTTTATTGAACATTTTCACAGATTGCAGGTTCTTAGCTAGTAGCAAATTTGCTTTTCATTTGAGAATTTTGCCCTTGTTTTTCAGGATTTACTTATTTATTGCTTCTTTACACTTATCAACTTTTCTGTCATTTTTCATTTGCTTATTTCCTACCAAAATTTTTAATAATTTTATTTCATTCATTCTTAATTTGAGTGAAAAGTCGACGTTAAATTGGTCATGACGACAATGTCTTTATACGCGTCGTATGCGGAGTAGTTATTATTTTTGATTAATTTCAATTAAACAAATTAAAATAAAAAATTACATAAAAAACAAGTTTCTTACGTAATGCAGATGAAATGACGTAACGAAAAATGCGAAAAATCACAAAATTATAACGGAAAAATTTTTGCATACAAAATCGGCAAAAATCGCATGTGATTTCGGAATTTTGCGGATTACGTAAGGAACGAAGGTCATGGGATAAATTTATCGCATGCGTGATAAGTAGTTTTTTCGTCCAAAATTGCCTGAAATGGCGTGCAAATTGCCCGGAATGCGTTCCGCTGCATTCCTTAACCCCGTCGCCGTCGCGTGGAGCAGAAAAATGCAGAAAATTTCAAGATTTGCGGCAAAAAATGCGATTTTTCCGTTTTCCGCTTACGTTTTGCGTACGCGTTACGTTATTATTTTCGGAACAAACTTCGAACAGATGGTTGTACTTCTTCTCGCCAACAGATGGTGCTGATATTTGCTAATTTAGCTATTTTCACTTTGGTTATCTTGGTTTGTGCCCGGGGTTACAGTTACACATTCTTTACAATATGCCGGCAGAGGCGCTCCGAACCCAATGAGAATCCAATAAGAAAATTAGAACTTCCGTTTAACAAAATTTAAGTTTAGCCTCCGCAAAGAAGTTTTACTTCAAAATCTAGCACTGTGGTTGAGGATCGAAATCACAAAAAAAGAAAAGTACCGCGGTTAGGGATCGAACTCACAACCTCTCGCCTGCTAGTCAAACGCTCTAAACACTAGGCTATAGAAGGTATGCAAAAATTCAACCCTGTTTCATAAGAACTTAACAGCTCAAGTGATGCCGTAAGACATCGAACGCAATTACGCAGTGATTTATAAATTGCCATTTTTTGGTCCCGGCGTTGGTTTCATGTTCGCGTTACGTTCGATCACGGGGATTTATAAAATGAGGCAGTAAATTACTATATAATTTCTCTTAGAACTTTAAACAAGTTCCATCCAAGTTAGTGGGAATCCACCTTTAAATGTTTCGCGCCGAAAGCCGGTAATCACTTAAAACAGCCACGCCATTCGGCATAAAGCTGCATAACAGCACCGAAAAATATTGCACGCATATACAAAAATTTATTTTAATCTTCTTATATATAAAAATGGATTGCCGTGCGTTAGTCCGGCTAAAGCGCGAAAACGGCTGAACCGATTTTGATGAAATTTAGTGAGTGTGCTTGAGTGGGTTCAGGGATGGTTCTGATCTATAATTGGACCCGATTGGTCCCCATACAAACCACATTTTTATATCGAATAGCTTTGGAACTAAAAGTCGTGCAGCATTGAAATTCCGTATGCAGCTGACTCTTGGATGCGTCGTCCCACTGGTAAAATTTTATGGGCGTAGCATAAGGGGCGTGGCAAAAATCCACATTTGTGTATAGCTTTAGAACTACACATCACACACCAATGAAACTCGATAGGGACTTACTACATATCCATATCCTTCTACTGGGATAATGGGACGGCCATTGGACAAGGGGGCGTGGCACCGCCCATACAAACCAAATTGTGTACATCGAATAGCTTTGGAACTAAAGGACGTGCAGCATTGAAATTCCGCATGCAGCCGACTCTTGGATGCGTCGTCCCACTGGTAAAATTTGATGGGCGTAGGATAAGGGGCGTGGCACTTTTTTTTAGCAACTCCACATTTGTGTATAACTTTAGAACTACACATCAATCAAATTCGATAGTGACTTACTACATATCCATATCCTTCTACTGGGAAAATGGGACGAACATTGGAGAAAGAGCGTGGCACCGCCCATATATCCGAAATTTTTTATATCGATTAACTTTGGAAATAAATGTCACACAGCATTGAAACAGTTACTACTTGGTTATGCCTTTTTATTGGAAAACTGGTCATTGGATAAGGGGGCGTGGCACCGCCCATACAAACCAAATGTTCAATTCGAATAGTTTTGAAATTATAAGTCGCATAGCATCAGAATTCGATATTGGGCTGAAATTTAGACGTCCCGTTCCACTGGTAAAATTTCATGGGCGTTTGACAAGGGGCGTGGTACTTCTTAGTTGTTCAAATCTTATAATTTTTTAAGTATAAGTCAAACATCATTGAAACTCGATATGAAGTCACTACTAGCTAATGTCTTTCTACTACACCTCCCATACAAATCAAATTTTTAATATCAAGTAGCTTTGAAAATACATATAAGTCATACAAAAATATTTTGAAAATTGTGAAGTTTTCAAAAAAATTTCGACAGATTTGAGTGGTTGTGAAAAAAATTCCCTGTCGTTTTGAAGTGTTAGTTACAATGCCGATAATAAGATGTATCATAGATTGTCGAAGTCAGACAAATGCGCGGCGAGCTACTTCACGTTTAAACCGCACTGATACCCAGCGAGCTACAGATAATAGAAATAGTAGTATTAGTATGTCCGCATCACGTACGAGAAGAACTGAAAATGAACGACAAGAAAATAGGTTAAGGATTCAACAAGTTCGTGCGCATCAATCACAATGCCAGCGAGCACGACAAAGTGAGCATGAACGATTGCGTTGACGCGGTGCTCCTGTGAGCCTGGAACGAGTGGCATTCCAGTACAATCCAGAAATCGATAACTGTGTGGACAGATTAGTAACGATTGGAGAAATGTCAGCCCGGTGTCCTCAATGAGCCATTACGCTCATTAGTTTCTGGAGCGGGAAGTGATTCTAAGCATTTCCTGGCCAACATCCAAAAATATAACAGTTGTTTCCAAATGACTTCGTTTGGAGCAACGCATATTGTACACAACAATTTCATGCCTACTTTCAAGATAATTACAACACAATTGTCTTTCGCATCATTTCCCGTTGTATCAGAAACAATTTCACAATTTCATAATTTCACACACCATTACAGATTCTTATTTGCTCATTTATGGCACCATATAATACTTAAGTTGAAAGAAAGTAGTTTACAAAATTTGAACCTGATAAGTGCTGTTAGGGTGAAAATATTCACGAAAACGTATTCTCTCTGTACTCAATTTTCATATTATTAAAAATATTCCTACCATTATTGAAATACATTTCAAATCAAATTTTGGAATTAAATAATTATTTTAGGCAGAACAACGTTTGCCGGGACAGCTAGTTGAATATAATTTTGAATTATTTTGACAAATTTATTTGCCGTTGCCATTTTATTTTCAATAGCACTTTCTCTTTATGCAAGCTTTAAAAATTCGATATTTTCCCAAATTTTTGAGTGCATAGTACAATGAAATACTTATGTACACTTGGCCTGTATTTCGAAGCTCCAAAAGTACAGTACTATGTACTGTCAAAAGAATTATCTATGCATAATAAAGAATATGCCGAATGGCATTTTTCGCTTAAAAGAAGTACATATGAGTATTGACGATTGGCCAACAATAAGTACAAATTTCCAAAAATATAAAACACGAAACATGGTTTTAAACTAGCCACTATTTCATTCTAACATAAAAGCCATTTAGAAGGAAAGCCATTCTATTCATTTACCTGAATGACTCGTATGATACTATGATTTCATATGTGATTGCCAAAATTCTGAATGAATGAGGCGGCCATTCATTAATAAAAGAAATGGGTATTTTGCATGAAAGATCGAAGGCCTCACACATGAAAAGTACGTAGGCTGGAATGTACTCCGAAGGGATTGAATTTGCCGCTGAATAGCGATTCGTCATAGTTGAAACACTAACGAGCTCTTTACGCGGGTGCAAAATTTTATTAGGGGTATTCCCGATCCGGAGCGAATGCAAAAGCAAAAGCAAAATTTTCCTTTTGCATTTTTATAATCGGGAACGACCGATTTGCGAAATCCATTCAAATGCTTTTGTCAAACAGCTGTTTTACTTGAGAGTTTAATAAAATGACACGAAACAGCGAAAAACAACAATTTTGCGACTTCTCATTTGAAAATGCAGCAGATGAAATCACCCGTAAATATTAAAGACACCATTTTATATTAAAGTAAATATTAAAGACACCATTTTTGGAAATAAAAAGTGAAATAAAAATCAAAATGATCAGCTGGTCGCTGTTAATACTCGTTGTTGGCAACTTAGGTCACCGATAAGTGGGACTTTTCAAGCTGGCAACTATGCTCATATTTTGCATCAAATATTTTCCACTAAACGCAATGGGTTCTGGTCTAGGAAAATTGTGACTTTAATGCAAAAGCAAACCAGTGTGTTTTGTTGTTGTGTATGCAAAAGGTGGAAAAATATTTTGCATTCGCTCTTTTGCATGACCAATTGCACCGGATCGGAAATACCCCTATTGTATTGAGCGAGTCATGAAAAATAAGTCTTTTTTTAGGACGACCAACAGGAAATTTTTGAGTTGCTTATTGCCAATTTGCTATGCGAAAAGTTGAGTTCCTTCGCAAGAGTGCAACAACGAAAGTAGAACAGAGAGTACACACATCCTCGGTTTGTACATTAGTTTTCTTTTGTCCTTTTTGCTCTTACACAAACTTTTGATGACTGCTGCAACCCAAACATGATAAAGGGAAAGAAAAAAAGGAATCGAAAAAAATTCCACAGAAATTTGTGTGTAAATCTTAGAAAAAATATATATGTACGTGCATATGTTTATGTATGTAGTAGCACATACACAGGCACTCTCATGTACATCCAATCCAGTATTGGTAAGAGGGGTGGCCCGAAAATATGGGGGTAATATACAAAACCGGACTGAAAACGACATTTACATAGAAAACAGACGCTTGAGCTATACTCACACGGCTTCCCAACGTAATATTTACTTAATGGTAGTCCCGGGAGAGTAAAACCGTATGGGCGTGGGGTGGTCTTAGCGGGTTGAAGTCTCGCATTGACAAGAGGCTTTCGATGCTTTCCTCTTTATTGGAAAAGAATGTACTATGTACATGCAGTCAGCTAGTCCAGTGATCTGCACGCTTTTTTCAACAGCGTACCCTTATGACAAAAATAAACATATATTGTGCCCATAGATAACACTGTGTGAAACATACACTCTTTGTTAAATAGTTATGCGGAAATGTCGTAAACCTATTTCTTGCAGTACTCGGAATTTTCTGTGATAACTCGGGGCAGGCGAACCTCACTTTGGAGATCACTGATCACAAATAGGCTACATTCTAGCGCATAGCTATGGAGTAGAGTAGTGAATTTACCTTTGTTTGCCGGCGTGTTATAATATTAAATACGGGCATTTCTGTGGTGGCTGCGCTTTTTCTGCAGGTGGGCGTGTGGCAGCGCAGTCGGAATCGGGAGTTGGAGCCGGAGCTGGAACTGAAGCTCGTACAGCTGTCGCTGTTGTGCTGGGGGGTGTGTTTGTAACGTAACTTCGACAGTTTGACGGATTTTTATGTGACAGTGGTCACAGTACAGCAGTAAGTAAGAGGCGGACGGGCAGTTTTGGCGGCGTTGGCGTGCGTTAACGTCAGAAAAGTCTGTAAATATTTAGCTTATGCAAATTTAGCGCACATAAGAGTAATGTTCTCGTTGTTATTGTTATGCAGCTTACGTTTAGTTATGCAGAAACATTTTGCCAATAGCCTGACCAATATATTTCAAATAATTTTTTTTTAAATTATTGCATTATAGTTATCACAATAATATTTTGCTTAATTTGTTCATATAGCATTTAATTGTTATATAAACGCTTTAAAGTAAATTAAATTATGTGATTGATTAATAAAAAGTAGCATTTTAAAGTTTACTGCTCTTTAAGCATGTGGACGTGACCTTTTCTTAATTAATTTAATTAGGCGCTTCTATTGCTTAACCTTTTTTTATTAATTCTGCCCGTTAAATACTCTGTATAGACTGATTTCTTTTACTATAGGCGCCAAAATGCAGTTAAACATTTTTGATTTTTGAAAATTCGTGACTAATTAGAGATGTATATATATCTATAAGAAATTTATCTCTATCAGATATCTAATTTGTAGCATTAGAAATACAATAAAATAAATTAAATCCATGTAAAAAGACAGTGACATATTTAATTTTTAGGTTATAAATATGCCTAATTTATGAGCTTTGTTAATTGAATTTTAAATCTTTTTGTTATAATTTGATTAATGCACGCCATATATAGGTATATTTTTTTTATAAGCTTTATATTAACTTCACTTTCCGCGGTATGTGGTGGAATCTAGTAATCAATTTTTCACCCACTTCCCGACTACTTAGAGATCTGAAACTTTGCATATATGCGTAAACACGATGACAATATATGAATCAATAAATTTTATGGGCATAGGATAAGGCGCGTGGCACTTTTTTATCAACTCCAGATTTGTGTATAACTTTAGAACTACACATCACACATCAATGAAACTCGGTAGGAACTTACTACATATCCATATCCTTCTACTGGGAAAACAAGGCGGGCGGTGGACAAGTGGGCGTGGTACCGCCCATACAAACAAAATCGTTTATATAGAATAGCAAGCAAAACAACAATAACTCATCGCGCCACAAATATGCCACGAATATTAAGGTCGATCACAGCCGTATTATTATAAGCTTTATATTAACTTCACTTCAGGTATGTTTGTATGTCGTCAAATCTAGTAATAAATTTTTCACCCACTTCCCGACTACTTAGAGATCTGAAACTTTGCATACATGCCTAAACACGAGCCCAATACATGAATAAATAAATTTTCTGGGCGTAGGATAAGGGGCGTGGCACTTTTTTGTCAACTCCAGATTTGTGTATAACTTTAGAACTACACATCACACATCAATGAAACTCGGTAGGAACTTGCTACATATCCATATCCTTCTACTGAGAAAATAAAGGGGACACTGCATAAGGGGGCGTGGCACCCCCATACAAACAACATTGGTAAAATTTTATGGGCGTAGGATAAGGGGCGTGGCCCTTTTTTATCAACTCCAGATTTGTGTATAACTTTAGAACTACACATCACACATCAATGAAACTCGGTAGGAACTTACTACATATCCATATCCTCCTACTGAGAAAATAAGGCGGACACTGGATAAGGGGGCGTGGCACCGCCCATACAAACAAAATCGTTTATATAGAATAGCTTTGGAACTAAAGGTCGTGCAGCATTGAAATTCCGTATACAGGCCCCTCTTGGATGCTTCGTCCCACTGGTAAAATTTTATGGGCGTAGGACAGGGGGCGTGGCACTTTTCAAGCAACTACACACTTGGGCTTCAGTTTATAATTATAGGTACACCACACATCAATGAAAAACGATAGGAACCTACTCGCCACGCCCTGCAGGCAAACCCACAACAACTCATCGCGCCACAAATATGCCACGAATATTAGGGTCGATCACAGCCGTATTATTTGTTAAATTGAGGATATGACATATGTCGATAGGAAACACTGTGAATACCCTAAATATTGTGTACTGCTCTGCAAGTTTTAAATTCTTTTTGTGAAAAATTTCAGAGCTCTAAAATTGAATTTATGGAAGACTAAAAAGTAGAAAATAAAATTATATAAAAAAAAACTTTTTAAAAATAAGCTTTAATTTATTTAATGTACTTAAAAGTAGAAAATAAATTGTTTCCAAGTCACCTGTATCTTACTATTAATAAAAGCTTGTGCGCTCAATATCCATATTCAAAATATCTTTCATTACTAGAATCTATTTGCAAAAAATTATTTAAATAAAATATTGTGGTAACTGGTTGACAAATATTGTACACATGAGCGCCCCAAGCTTTTATTAATAATAAGATACAGGTGACTTGGAAACAATTTATTTTCTAATTTTTAGTACATTAAATAAATTAAAGCTTATTTTTAAAAAGTTTTTTTTTTATATAATTTTATTTATTTTTTAAATCCAATTTTATTTTACTGTATTTATTGTGCCGCCTTTTATTTGCATACAAGGATATTTATGACAGTGCTGCCACTTTATTTCAATTCATTTACTTAATTTGGTGCTTGTATTAGTCAGCGAAGTTAAAATATTTCGATATTAATATGTGCATATTATTTATTTGCTTTATAAAATTAATTGGAGTAATTTACACTAAATTATTAATTTGCTTTAATTTAGCTAAACTATTTAATTATACAATTACTTTAATTTCAGCTTTAAGTTTGTGAAATAAACATTTAATTTGTATTTATTCGTATAAAGCAAGGCATATAAATTTGCAATGTGTTGATTTTTAATTAAACTTTTTTACACTGTTCTTGCAAAACACTTGTGCAATTTCTGTAGAACAATTTGTTTAAGTAGTAGTTCTTAGTAGCAGCGTCTTAACTTAACCCTGTAATTCCCAGGCCTGCCTTTAGGCGGGCTTAACGAAAAGTTCCCTAAAAACAACATAAATAAAAAATTCAGAATAAGAGGATTCCCAAAACTTAAGTAATATATGCTAGCATGTGTTTGTTTGTAGCGCATGGGTATAGCTTATTTCGATTCGCAGAAAATTAATTTCAAAGTCAAATTTGGCAGTGCTCGGACGTAGATAAATATATTCGTTCAAACAGTGATTTTCAAAAAAAGAAAAAATATAGTTAATTTCATCGTAGGTACAGAGTTAAAAAAAATACTGGTGAGTAGGAAATTTAAATATTTATTAAGTGATGTAAGAATATACTGGCATTTAATGAATTAAATATATTAAAATCGCTCCGAAAGTGAAACCGCCTAAAGGCGGGACTGGGCATTCCGCTCAAAATTTTTGATCATTGTGTCCTTTAAAGTTTTTGTGTTTTTTCGCCGTTTTTTCGTTTTTCATAGAAATATCGCGTCGAAAAATTAAAAATCTGTCTGAGGAAGAGATTTTAGCAATGATGAAAACAATTCCAACTGATAACGAAGATATAGCAGGTGAACAAAAAGTGATTCTGAAGATGACGATGAAGATCACAAAGATCAGCCTGGTTATGATCGATTATTCAAAGTGAGACCACTCATCACTGCCGAAGACATCCTATTTTCCAACTTATGATGTTCGCCACGATCAGATTGGTCTTTGGTGGACCGATATGGCAAAAAAACATGCAAAATGAGCGGATGCAAATCTGAAACTCGGCATTTTGTTCAAAATGTAACATTCATTTATGTCATTCAAGTACAAAAAGTTGTTTCTTAGAGTATCACAATCAAAAATAAAGAAGAAAATATGAATCAATATCCAAAACAAGAAATAATTCATTACAAAAAATTTAAGCGGGAATGCCCAATCCTGCCAAAAGGCGGGGTGGGTATTTTCACCTGTACCGGGTAAAGTAAGGGTCTAATTAAAAAACCGACTTCAAATTCGTTCATTTTGACCAAAAATTAGTTTAACATGATTTTATGAGCTCAATAGAAAAATAAGGCATTTGAGGGTAACACACAGCTGCATAATTTTTTGAAATTATTTGCTTATTAGAGAGAAAACACGAGAGCTGTCAATTTACTGTAAGTATTTACTAATTGTTACTAACTAACATGTTAGTTTTCAATTAAAGTGCAATGTTATTGATATTTTTAGCCAATTTTTTTGGCGTTGCCGTACTCTTAGTTGTGTGAAGGGGTTGCCAAGTTATCTCTCGACTAGAGATCTTTTTTATCTTTATCTTTTTTAATTGTAGCTACAAAATACACAAAGTGTTTTCACGAACGTTGGAACACTTTACGAGAATATATTAATGCTGATAATAACTAATATTAGCACGCTTCTGATTATTAGCAATATTAATTAAGCTTAATTTAATTTGTTTGCAGTTATGGTAAGATTTTGCGCCATACGTATGTATGTATTACAATTTTTAGTATTACCGATCTTAAACTTTCGTACATATTTAGTACTGACTTTAGTACGCTCTTAGCATTTCTTCTATTGCACGTTACTCAATAGCTGTCTATTTCTGAAAATGTGCATTTCGTACTATTTTTGTGTACCTTTAGTATGTTTTTGGTACTACTTTTACTGCACGTTTCTGCGCAGCTTCCACTATGCTTCAGTAGTTTTAACTACTTTTAGCACGCTTTACTATTTCTGGAACTGCATTTAGTACTAATTTTCGTACACCTGAGGAGCAGCTTTTACTACCTGTACGCTTTAGTGTTATTAAATATTTAAAATCCAGTTTTCGAGTTGCTTTAGCTACTTTCAGTACTCCTACTATTTTAGATACTTTTTCAAGCATGTTTTTAGTACAAATTGTGGCATAATTTTTTTTTATTGAGGATTTTTGCGTAGCTTTTATTATTACTTTTGGCACACCTTTGCTACTAGTTTAACACTTTTAGAACTTTTTCCCCGAAATCTTGCGCGTAATTTTTTTGCTACTTCGAATTTTAGGCACAGGCGAGGTTTCCAGTACTTACGATTAGCAGTAGCTTCTTTTAGTTAGCATGTATGTATGTAACTGTTTTGGCAAATACATTGCGCTCTCTTTCCTGTAGACTTTCAGGTTGATCACGCAACTTTTTGAAATAAATGCTGCTTTCTGATATTCTATTGGCAAAGTGTTAATAAAATTATAGAAAAAATTAAATACTTTTTTTGTGCGGCGGTACTATTCTTTGCTGTCTATAGTTAAACATGCTTATATGCCGTAGTTTGTAATAAGTGGCTTTTCGAGGTTATGTTGAGCCAAAAACATAATTCCCTTTTATGTTTTTGGTTGAGCGTTGCTTTTGATGGAGAAATGCAAAATATACATATGTGGATATTAACTAGGAAAACGATTTATTTATTACTAAGCACTTTAGTTTTTTGTTCAATTAGCTTGACTTATTTATTAATTATTATTATTTATACTAATTTTTTTGAATGAAAAGCGTAATAAATTAATATTTACTTATAAGCTTGGCAACTATAGCCTTTATTTATTAAAATTTATTTATTAACACGATTTTTCTGTTATAATTCTTTCTATGTGCATATTGTCTTAGCATTTATCAATTACAAAAAGTTATTTACAAAAAGTTATTAAGAACATTTTATTTAATGCAAATTTCTTTTCGAATTATTATTCCTTTAGAGGTTTATTAGTTATTATTTTGTTTTGCAAGCATCGGCACGATTTAAGCACTACAACGAATTTACTATTTTTTGTATGAGAACCGACAAAGACGTTCTGTTGCACTCTTATCATTTATAACTTTCAGATATTTTTATTTTCGCTTGTGTTGTTGTTGTTCTTTTTTCTTTCAAGTTTTGTGAATCGGCTGTGAGTTGTTAAACGTTTTGATAAATGAAAAGGCAGACGGTTAGTACGTTAAGTATATGAATGGAAATTGAAATTACAACTGATTAAAGCATGCTGCCCACTTTGCACTGCAAGCCATGTTCGCAAGTTTTGTTATGTTCGTAGTGAAGTGGAGCGGCTGCACATGGCCAGCAAGCAAGCAAGCAACGAACCACATTCAGAGCAGCGATCGCAACGATCGCAACAATCACACCGACCACAAAACCACAGCCAATGAGCTAAGCATCAAACCAGCCTCAAACAACTACAACTGAAGCACAACCAACAGAGCGAGCGACGAAACTGGCAAGATTGCCAACTCACTTCTCTTTTCACTTTAACCGATAATAGATGAAAGTATGTTGGAACACTTAAAAATTAACACTGAAATGGTGACATTCCGCATTTAAAAAAGTGGATTCACAGCAGTTTTGTAAAAGATTAATGTTGGTAAAAAAAATCGCATATTAATATATACGTCAATGTTAGTCAGTTTTGTCCGTAAATCAAGTGTTTAAAGAGCTTGGGTGTAAAATAATAGTAGTCATAAAAAATTCACAGTTTAACTTAATTCAGATTCAGTTTGTTATTTCATTAAATTTTAAAGTAACTGAGCGATAAGTGTCCTACGCGAAATACCAAAAGAAAAAAGAAAAGCACCGAACGAATATGTATGATATCTGCACATGTGCGTTAGAAAGGTTCGCTATTCCTTTGATGCACGCGGCATCTTTTTTCGTGCCATCAGGCCATCAAATATCGGAAGAGCAAAAATCGATAACGAAGGGAGGGATTCATTGTGTAACAAGCCCTTCCGGTATCCGTAGCAACATTCTTTTGAGAATAGACCGATTGTGCTGTAGGCGTTTGATAACATTATTAAATGGCACGTAAGATATATAGTTCATATACATATAAGTAGTTTCATATGGCATCATGTATTTAGGCAGTACTTATGTATGTAGAGAGGGTAAGATTGGGAATGCTCATATAACCATTCTTTACATAGCTTGTAAATCTTTTATGCTGATCTATCAAAATCAGCAAAAAACTTGATTCTTTCGAATAAGGGAAGGAATGAAATGGTTCTATGCCATTTGCTAGTTATTAGGTGTTCAAATTATTTCAAAGTAGCCTGCAATCAATAAGGTTTACATACAAGCAATACAAAAATATAGCTCACTACTCATTAAAATTAGAACATTTTGTGCCATAAAATAAAAATTTTAACTTTGAAACAGCAAAACTGATATACCCCAATGAAATTTCAACAAATGTGTTCAAACGATTCAATTGAAATATTATGTATGTCAAAGAAATAGATAGCATGATCGAATTGAATTCAGATAAAGTTTACAAAGTTTTGCAATTTGCATGCTTTTTTAAGTGCATTTTGCTGTGCTCTACAGTCAACAGTTCATATCCGTCAGTCCAGTTCACAAATATTATACTTTCGACTTGAAATAAAAATTTTTTTTATGGAAGTAGTTTTAAGAGCTAAAAAACCACTTTTATGCCTTTGGGTATTTTGTTGGGCATATTTTTCTGAAAATACATGGCAGCCCTATGCTCAGGCAGTTCAATGCAACTCATGTATGTATGATGCTGCATGTCGCAACAAACACACATGCATGATTCAATTCAAGCTAATACTTTTGCGTTTTTACTGGGTGAGAATTTTTCGGTAGAGAGTATAGGTTAATGGAATATGTATTTAGATATGCAATTAACGTATCAAAGCGAATTGAATGAGCACTGAAGATTTAAAAGTATGAATATACATAGAGTACACGTATATTGAGTATAAACACTACAACAAAGTTGTATAAATGTTCACACACAAATTTGTACATTTCCGTTCGCTACGTACGTGAAAACAATAGATGCAATGAAGGTTTCCAGCAAAAGAATATAATTTTCATAATAATTGTCAAGTGGTAGTGTTTCCAACGGTTCGAAAAAAGTCATTTAATTTATTTTGTCTCTAAATAATCTTAATCTTATTTTATCGATTTTTCTTAAGGTGTATGCTTTTTCATTTACTGCCTGCTGTCAGAAAATTAACCCTCACTATTTGATATTTTGAACTGACAACACTGATCAAGACGATAGATTTAATAAATTAGCGTAGTCTACAAAACTATAGATGTGAGATATATGTATCTACATGTATTATAAAAATAAATGTATATGTATATAGATATGAGATACTGGGCATAGTAGTAGCTATTGAGGCGCCGCCATGGCTCAGTGTATAAGTTATCGCTCCCT
This sequence comes from Neria commutata, assembly GCA_963457695.1. Taxonomy (NCBI): domain Eukaryota; kingdom Metazoa; phylum Arthropoda; class Insecta; order Diptera; family Micropezidae; genus Neria; species Neria commutata. Next base: position 2,323,305 of record OY735250.1, read on the forward strand.
GATGCATGAAGCCGCTGCACAGTGGGGCAGAATAGGGGTAAACACGGAATTAATTAATAGCGAATAAACGGCGAGAGATAGAAAGATAATTTTTGGTACACTCATTTCCACCAATAATAAGCATAATTGGGTGCAATTTCAGAAAAATATATTTCATGGATCGAAAGTTATATCGATTTAAAAAAATTGCCAAAACTGGGTTTATTAAACTTAAAATTATCTCTAAATTAAGTCAATTGAGTCTACAAGCTCTTCTTTGGTACACCCATTCCTACTAATATTCGCAATTAATATGAAAAATTTTATAATGATATCTCTTATGGATCGAAAGATATAGCGAGTTTATGAATGTACTCTCAGTACGCCAAAACTTGCTCCATTTTATTAAAAATGGATTCTACGCGAAGTAAGTTGGACCCATAATCCCTTCCTTGGTATACTCATTCTGATTGATAACTAGGTGAAATTTCAGAAGAATATCCTTTATGGATCAAAAGTTATATTGATTTTAAAAGATTTCCAAAATTGGGTTTATTCAATAAAAAATCTCCTATAAAGTCAGTCAGTTGTATCCACAAGCTCTTTTTCCGTACACTTATTCCTACAGATACTAGGACTAAATGTGCGAAATTTCATAACGATATTAGTAATAGATCGATATATAGAGCGATTTTATCAAAAAACTTTCAGTTGGCAAAAAAATTAGGTTCTTATCTGCATTCATGTCGCTTTGGTCATCAACGGGTTAATATTTTTTGGAAATTTTCGAATACTGTTTTAGACGTTGACATTTGCCAAATTTGTAATCAAAGAAAACTTAAAAAAGTCCCGCTATCTACAAATAAATTTTAAATTTTAAGCACAAGCTTTCACATGTAGGTACATAAAAATCGTTATTACTCCCAAAACGCAAAAAATCCGCAGACTTTTTTTTTCCATATTATATCTGAAATAGTCACTAATTAATATAAAATGATGAAATCAGCCCGATCTAGCCAGTCTCTTTAACGTTTTTAACTTTGAAAAAAAAAAAATTTTTCAATTTCCGTATTAAAAGATCACTACATATAAAAATTTTTAGAAAATAACTGATGATCAAAATACAAAAACCCTCTATGCGATCGTCTTTATAATTACCAGATGTTGATGGCTCCATCATTACATAAATAGATTTGCTCTTTGTTTTTTTTTTATTAAATTTTAAACTCTTGACACTGATCGCGAAAACGCAAGCTAAACTTTTTGCGTGAAAAATTCTTTCTCTTTGAGGAGGGGTGAGGGGAAGAGAGATGTAAATGACGTCTAAAACCGGTTTGAATTTGATTGGTGGGATATTAGAGATTAAGAAACAATTTCAAAAATTGAATTAATTCCGACTTTTCCTATCATCTGCCCCATAGTGCGCTGGTACAAATCCCACCCGAATCATACCATCTAATAAAAAGCACGGAGCGCCGCATACTGGCTCGTTTGGCCAAATCACGTGGCAAAAATAAATTTTTTTTGTAGAAATATTTCGCAAACCTACTCCACTTTCCCCCCACCCACTAACCAATGATCCTTTCTAAATCAACAAGTGCTTTGCATGTATAGGGGGCATCCCCTGAGTGTTGGTTTAAGCGGAAAAAAAATATATGCGTTTGATAGGGAATTGATTTTACCTTAAGAAAATGAAAATTTCAAATTATTTGCTTAAGCAGTTTGGTTTGTAGAGGTCAGAGTTGACTGAATTTTCAAACACAGCAAAAAACGAAATTTGGGAAAAAATATCATGTTTGAGTTAAAAACACTGTGATACCGCTACACAAAATTTTGATTTTTAAAATAGAATTAAATAAATTCGTCAATTTCAACAAAACCAAAATATCAACAAAAAAAATTTTGTGTTTTTTTATAAATGGCATTTTTAATAACCTCCTTTTTATTATTGATTTTAAACTTTGCGTGGAGTTAAAAAAAATTTCAAATTTCTCCAAAGTATGCTTACCAGGAGACTAATTACTGATTATTTCTAAAAATATATTCAAAAAATTGGCTGCTGCTTTTTGTGCTAGAGCGATTTTTATCGATAGGGTTATAGATCAGCCATGTCCGTCCGCCTGCATTTTACAACTCGCCGCTTGATTCAATACTTGTTGTATGTCGATTTTTTTCACATTTTGAGTTAAGGATGGCATGGAGGGTTCCAAACCCATTCGATTGGCGTTCTCAGATTTCTTATATCTCCTACCGTTTTCGAGATATCGAGATATTCAGACCCTATTTTGTCGTATGTAGGCTAATTTTCAATTTTTGCGTAAATATCTGTCGTATATGCGAGAACAGTTAACATACGACAAATTTGTTCGCAAAAGAGGCAGAGAAAAAATGTTCATCCATGTTTGTCGTATGTAAGATTTTTTTCGGTAAAATGGTTCTCAATTGACTTTTTATGAACTTAAACGAATGAAATTTGGTATTTAAGCTCAAATGTCAGCTCTACATGCCCTATGGAAAACTGGGCGTGGTCCGCCTACTATATAGGCGGTAAACCGAAAATCATCATAACTTCCATAATACATATATAGATAAGAGCGTACATATTTAGTTACTTCATTGCTGGTAAGAATGCCTTTAGATTCTCCAAAAATTAGCGTGGTCCGCCCACCATAGAGGCGGTAATTTATATATACCTATAGTTACTGTCGTAAGTCGACAAGAGTATCAATACTTGGAATATGTAATCCTATTAGGAATATTCTGTAGTTTGTAAGAAATAGGCGTGGTTCGCCCACCTACACAGTAAATTTAATACACCCACCATTTCATTTCTTTCCCAGCTCGGGTAGGGTATTATTTATTCGGTGAAACCCGACTGATGCTTCCTTACGCGATTATAAAAATACTTAATTTAAAGATTTAATAAGAAATAGCGCTTCAACTTTGTACTATAACAATTTCTGCCTCCGGATTTGACAAACTAATTAAAAAGTTACTAAAGCTATATTTGGCAGAAACATTGCATTGTATATTATATTTGCAGTTTTTTAATACAAAAAAAAAATTTTGAAAAAAATTTTTCTAGTATACACACGACACATTTTGATGGTAGGCAAACTAATTTGTTCAGAATGGTAGATACGACAATATAATACTGAATTCATTTGGCTATATCTTCCTAAATATCGAAAAGTCGATCTTTTGGAATAAACAGTATTAATAACAAGCTTTTACTCTACAAAATACTCGATTTTCAGAAAAATCTACCGTGCCAAAAAAAAATGGGAGTACTTTAAAAGTCTAATCAGTTTGTCTATTCCTCTCTCATACTTACAGCAACCTCGACCTAACAGTGGCAACATGCGAACGCGAAGATAAAACAAGATTTTTTCTAGCATCCGCATACTTGCCATACGAAACAGAGGATCCTCCATCACCGGCCATCAAAGTTCTAGTGGAGCAAGCCAAGCGATCTGGAACTGACTTGATAATCGGATGCGATGGAAATGCCCACCACACTCAATGGGTCAGCAGCAATATCAACAGAAGGGGTGAGCATATTTTTGAGTACATTCTTTCTACAAACCTTGTAATATGTAACCGAGGAAATCATCCCACATTTCATAACAAGAACAGGGAAGAAGTTATAGATATCACCCTTGCCACAAACTCTGACTCTTTGACTATAGTTAACTGGAGAGTATCCCCTAAATTTTCATTTTCGGACCACTTCAGGATACTATTCTCAATCGACTTCAAAAAGAAGAAGGTAGCACCTTTTATGAACCCTGTTAGGACTGATTGGGAAAAATTTTCCGAATATGTGCAAAATCAACTAATACCCTGCAAGACAGGAACGATGTTGAACATATCGGAAATAAATTCTGCAGTCAATCACCTAACGCATGTCCTTAAGAACGCTTTTCACAAATCCTGCCCTCTTAGCCGACCACCAAAAAAAGCCAGCGCATGCTGGTGGACGCCGGAGCTTAAGAAATTAAGGTAGGAAACGAGACATTTGTTTTATAAGGCAAAAGCAACCAAAACCGATGAAGACTGGGCAAAATATCGAACCAGCTTCAATACTTTTAAAAAGGAAACCAGATCAGCGAACGTCATAGGAAACCTTCTGTGAAGCCCTTAAGGGGATTAACGAGGCAGCGAGACTTCGCAAACTACTTTCCATGGACCCCTCGGTCCCTGGATACATTTGTAGGTCTGATGGTTCGTACACAGAAAGCAGCCAAGAAACGCTTGATCTGCTAATGGATACACACTTCCCTGGGTGCAAGAACATTCAGAACGTTAGTGGTCACACACCAACGCGCTCAATTCCCCAAACCAGTGAAGCAGTCGGGGAATATATCAGCACCGACAAGGTAGCATGGGCAATAGATTCATTCAAACCCTACAAATCAGCAGGACCTGATGGCATCTTCCCGGCCATGCTGCAAAAGTCATTGTCAATAATTGTTCCCTGTCTAACGAACATTTTCAGAAGTTGTATAGCAGGAAGTTATATTCCTGACAAATGGAGAGAAGTGAGGGTGGTTTTCATTCCGAAATCAGGGAAATCGAGCCATGTCCCTGCTAAAGACTTCAGACCAATCAGTCTCTCATCGTTTCTGCTAAAAACACTCGAGAGGCTGGTTGATCTCCAAATTAGGAACCATATCAACACTATCAACATAAGTGGGACACAGCACGCCTACCTTAAAGGTTGATCCGTAGACACAGCTTTACACGAAGTGGTTGGTACAGTTGAAAAATCTCTTAACAATAAAGAATACACCCTTGCAGCCTTTTTGGACATAGAGGGTGCTTTCAACAATGTTAAAATTGAATCCATAAGGTCCTCTTTAGAAGACACTGGCGTTGATCCACTGACGATCAAATGGGTCAACGTCATGTTAAACAATAGAATCATAAACTCAGAACTTGGAGTGGGGAGCATTAGGAAAACAGTTACTAGAGGGACTCCACAGGGTGGGGTGATCTCACCCCTACTATGGATCCTGGTCTAAAAAAAATCCTCATATCATTCACGAACAAAGGAATAAAGGTAGTTGCCTACGCTGACGATGTGGTTATACTAATATCAGGCAAATTCTTACCTACAATTAGTAATATCATGGAGTCGGCACTGAGGGATCTATCAACGTGGGCAAAAGTAAACGGTCTTGGAGTTAATCCCTCAAAGACGGAGCTAGTTTTGTTCACAAAGAAATACAAGATACCAAAGTTCACCATACCAAAATTGGATGGAATTACTTTGACCCTATCAAAAGAAGCAAAATACCTTGGAATAATTCTCGACTCCAAGCTGTCTTGGAAGCGAAATTCAGAAGAGAGAATGAAAAAGGGGCTCAACGCATTCTATATATGCAAAAGAGCTTTTGGGAAACGCTGGGGCTTACAACCTCATATTGTGCACTGGATGTACACCGCAATCATTAGACCAATCCTCACCTATGGAGCTTTGGCCTGGTGGGAAACGGTCAAGACTAAGTCCCACCTAAACAATCTAAATAAGGTACAGAGATTGGCTAGTCTGGGTGTGGCCAGTGCATTGAGATCCACACCCCAAGCTGGTCTTGAGATGATTCTTCATCTCCTACCTATTGATTTATATATAAGAAATGTCGCAGAAAAGGGAGCCCTCAGACTAAGAGAGTCCCAACTGCTTAAACATAATCCTATCGGACATGCATCAATACTGGACCAATGTAACACCCGCGGCCTACCAGCCATGACCGACTACATTATACCTAGATACGACTTTAACATCAATCATACCACATTGATTCCATCTAGAGAAAACTGGGTATCAAACAGCGCCACCGGCGCTAACGAGATACACATCTTGACTGATGGTTCAAAAATTGAGGTTGGTACAGGCGCTGGAGTTTTCTCCGAATCTCTGGATATCAACAAGTCATACAGACTTCCCGACTATTCAAGTGTTTTTCAAGCAGAAATTTATGCGGTCAACCAAGCTGCACGGATCATCCACGAAAGGAATCTCCCACCTACCGTGATATGGATCTGTATCGATAGCCAGGCCGCCATAAAAGCATTAGACTCGAAGCTTATCAAATCGAAATGTGTGAGAGAGTGCCGAAATTCCCTCAAATCCATCCACCAGCACACCATCAAGCTCTGCTGGGTACCCGGACACTTCGGTGTAGAAGGGAATGAGAGGGCAGATGAACTAGCTATGAATGGATCTGAAATGGACTTACAATACTCTGATAACAACATTCACACCCCCATTTGCGAAGCATATCGACTCATAGAGCTTAAATCTGAAACAATGGCAAATCACCGGTGGTCAAACACCACAAATTGTGCAATTTCTCGGACTTTATGGCCCAAACTAGACGCAAAAAGAACTAAGAGCATACTTGCTCTAAATAGACATTCCATCCGCATACTCACAGGGGTACTCACCGGACATTGCATCATAGGCGTCATGGCCGACCGATTGCAAATCCCACGGAGTGGCTTCTGTAACAGTTGCGGAGACGAAGAGGACATAGAATCTATTGAGCACCTTCTATGTTACTGTCCAGCACTACAGGAACGTCGCCTACGGTTCGGGAGAAAACGGTTCTTTGATAGCTTGGCAGAATTAGTACGCGTTCCTCTGGAGGATATTTCAAGATTCGCCATTAAATCAGGATGGTTCACCCACACCTAAGGGTTTGGGCTCTCTCCATCTACTGGGGTTTAGATAAAATAAGGCATCACAATGGGCCATCGGCCTCTGGGTGGGTTTACTGCCAGCAGTAAACAGCCTTTTTAACCTAACCGAACCTTAAACTTTGAGCTAGAAAGTTGAAATTTGGTATACGCCTATCATTCATGTCGTTATAGTTAACAATTTCAACTTTTTTTAACCAGCCTCCTGCCACGCCCACTTTTAAAAAAATTACATTTTCTGGTTTTTTATATGAAAATGGAAAAAAACGATCTTATTCAAATATGAAGCTAATCCAATTAACTAAAATGCTTTCATATAAATCTTAGACCACGCCCACATTCTGGTTTTTCTTTCAAAAATATGATTTTTCGGTTTGTTTGATGCTGGAGCTATATAAATATTTGTATTTTGTTAAAAAAATTTTACAATGCAATTTTAAAGACAATATGAAGGTTTCTATCAAATAAATTATTAAAATACTAGCTGTTACCCGCGGGTTCCACCCCACGCTTTTATAAAAACACGTAATGTGAATGATGCTGTATTTACTTGTATTTAATTTAATAACAGTGCTTGCCAGTCTGTAATTTTCTTGGTTTTTGTTGTTTTCTGTTGAACAGCAGCACTTCTCCTGGCTGATGCTTATGATGTCTATACATTTGCAGGGGAAGTCATAAATGTAGGTCCTTACAAAACTATCAGCCAAAGTGGGTCTGGCGGTCAACGAGGGCAAGACGAAGTATATGTTTTCTACAAGCAGGGAGAAGCTGCGCCGTGATGATAATGATGTCAGCTTGGAGATTAAGCGGAGAATAACTCTTGCCAATATGTGCTACTATGGACTCGGTAAGCAATTGAGAAGTAGAGTCCTCTCTCGACCGACAAAACTGACACTCTATAAGACGCTCATCATCCCCGTATTGCTTTATGGCGCTGAAGCATGGGCGATCTCGCAGACTGATGCAGCTTCACTTGGAGTGTTCGAGAGGAAAGTGCTCCGCAAGATCTTCGGCCCGATCCGCGTTGGCGACGACTACCGCATTCGAACGAACAACGAACTGTATGAGCTCTACGCCGACATAGTCAGTCGCATCACAACCAAGCGGCTTCACTGGCTGGGTCATGTCGTGCGTATGGGCGAAGGAGCTCCAGCGAAGAAGGTGTTCGAGACGGCGCCAGTTGGCGGTCGGAGACGGCGTGGGAGGCCATGCCTACGATGGGAAGACCAAGTGGAGGAGGCCCTGGCAAAACTTGGAATTTCTAACTGGAGAAGGCGCGCGCAAAGCAGGGGCGCCTGGAGAGAGGCCACACGGCAGGTCGTAACCCGGTAACGGGTTGTTCTGACCAGCTATGTATGTATGTACAAAACTATCTGTGTATGTAGATTACTCCTTTGGTGGAAGGCCAAAATTAAAGTCACGACCCCCTTCACTCCTTATGGACGCCCAATTTTTTACGGTACATACAATTGAGGTGTGCACCCCACCTTGTCCCATGCCCCAACATTTTTTTATCAAAGGGTATGACTTAATTCTAACAGAATGCAGAATTTTAATGTTGTATGACTTGTAGTTTTAAAGATATACCACATCAAAGATTTAAGCTGTATGAGGGGTGCCACGCCTCGTGTCTAATGCCCATCCCATTTTCCCAGTTGAAGGATACGGATATGTAAAAAGTTCCTACCGAGTTTCATTGATGTATGATGTATAGTAGTAAAGTAATACCCGAGTTAATTGAAAAGTGCCACGCCTCTTGTCCTACGCCCATAAAATTTTACCAGTGGCACGACTCATCCAAGAGGCGCCTGCTTACGGAATTGCAATGCTGCGCGACTTGTAGTTTCAAAGATATGCCATATCAAAGAGATAAGTTAAATTTTTTCCAGCAGGAAGACACGACTAAACACTAACATAATAGGGGTATTCCCGATCCGGTGCAATTGGTCATGCAAAAGAGCGAATGCAAAATATTTTTCCACCTTTTGCATACACAACAACAAAACACACTGGTTTGCTTTTGCATTAAAGTCACAATTTTCCTAGACCAGAACCCATTGCGTTTAGTGGAAAATATTTGATGCAAAATATGAGCATAGTTGCCAGCTTGAAAAGTCCCACTTATCGGTGACCTAAGTTGCCAACAACGAGTATTAACAGCGACCAGCTGATCATTTTGATTTTGATTTCACTTTTTATTTCCAAAAATGGTGTCTTTAATATTTACGGGTGATTTCATTTGCTGCACTTTCAAATAAGAAGTCGCAAAATTGTTGTTTTTCGCTGTTTCGTATCATTTTATTAAACTCTCAAGTAAAACAGCTGTTTGACAAAAGCATTTGAATGGATTTCGCAAATCGGTCGTTCCCGATTATAAAAATGCAAAAGGAAAATTTTGCTTTTGCATTCGCTCCGGATCGGGAATACCCCTAATATAAAGTTTTAATGTTGTACGCCTTGCAATTTTAAAGATATGCGAAATTAATTATTTAAGTTGTATGGGAGGTGTCACGCCTTCTTGATGTATCAATTAGAGGTCTGCATGAATGCATTTGGTTTGCCTGTGCACTACTGTTACCCATTTCATTGCACTCGGCGCACGAGTGAAACATTTGAATGGGTGAAACACTCACAAAACCTCTCAATATCAAAACTAATACCCACTCGTGCCATTATTTTCAAAGAGAGTAAGAGCAGCATTTGTTATCTTGCTCTATTTGCTACAATCGAAACAAACAAAACGAATGTAACAAAGTATCGGTATAGTATAGTGAGTGAAGTGGGTAAAGTGGGTGCAGTGAATTGTAAGCTGGAGAATTTTTGGCGAAGCCGCTGCTGCGCGCCGGTTAGTAATGCATCGTCCGAAAGTCTTTTCTTCGGCAAATAATGTTTAAAATGACCACAATATGCATAGAAATTATAATTAATACACTAAAACGTCTTTCCATCAGAAATTCTTTAAAAATAAGCTCAGCCTCTTAATTGCGTATAGCCCCTTAAATACTCGGTGCACCCACTGCATTGCACTCTGTTTACCAAAACATTTGAATAGTGGGTACACTGCTTGTGAGTAATGTGCTTGCGCTTACAATTTACTCAATTGTTTTGCTTTCCCATTCACTCTTAAGGCATATGTGCTTATTCAACACGTGTTTGGAAATAAGTGCACATGCGAGCGAAAGATTCAAACCCGAATGAATGTCTTGGTCGCTCTTTCAAATGCATTCATGCAGACCTCTAGTATCAATGTTATAGCCTATGACCATACTTCCAACATCTGTAGTCTATGTGCCTAATTTGATTATGATCGATCAAGCGATTTAGGACGCAACTCCGAGCATACATACATACATAATTTGAATTTTATTTAAAAATATTCTTTAACTAATTTGATCCCAATCGAATTTTGACATCTTGTAAATAATCAAGATCTTTTACGATCTTAAAACTTCACTTCTCCACATTATATGTTAGCCATATGACACCCTGTATATATTTTTGCCATTATAATTGCAAAATATTTCTAAATTTGAAATATATCCCCATAATTTCTTATATAAATTGTGCGATTTCTTCTACTTGCAGAAAGGCGTACTTCAACAACAGATTCCGTCGCAGCCTGTATAACCACACACACAAATTTTAGTGTGAATAAAGCTATGACATATTACAATTTTCTGTAGAAATAAAAAAAAATTATTCAGATATCTTTATCCGTTCAAAAGTTATGATTTTTGCAACGTGTAAAGACAAATCGAGCCACTGTGCGCCGTCTCTCACGAGCTAGTTGGCAACTCTCCGAGCTACGGCGGAGAGTATACTTTGTTATGGTAAAAAAGCTTCTCACAAAAACCTTAGCAAAGGTTCCTGTTTAGAAATAGCTATAGAAAAAATTTATAGGTCCCATTAATTTGAGCTAAAAGAGAACGTGCACACAAAGCTATTGCGCCTACTGTAATAACATTTAATATCGAGCAGTTACCAACTGTAATAAAATGTTGATAAATATATGTACTTATATATATTTCTCATATATGTATCGTAATATAATTAACACTTATTCAGCGAGAGACATACAAGATGGCATTATGGCGCCATTTTCATTATATGAGTCAATATAATATTTTAATGTATGCATATAAAATTAGCGCATGAATCGAATCAAACCATTTATATGTATGTATAAATATATGTATGCAAGCCAGTAGGATGTTATCTAATAAACGAATTTTTACACATTTTTTGGAAATTTACGCCTAATGTGTTCGTTACAATGTTAACATGTAGAAGTGGCAGGGAATATTACTTTGCTGGTACTAACACCAAAAAAAAGCGCTGGCTAGTACGCAAGCTATATTTTAGGTTTTTTATACCCTACACCTATGGTAATAGGGTATAATAACTGTGTGAAAATTGTAACGCATTAAAGGAACCTTCCTAGGTATAGACATAAGTATATAGGAATGATCAGAAACACTTTCTCTTTTGATTTCCGGTTGTCCGTCTGTCAGTCTGTCCGTCTGCCTGCGTGTTCGGAAAAAAGAGAAAGAAGGAGTTGTCTGATCTGAACCAAATTTGGTACACAGTTACAGTGAACCTCGAGTTAGGTAAAGTGTTAAAATTAGTCAAATCGGTTGAAGGACACGCCCACAATGAACCTGTAAGTCCCACTACCTCGGGTTTTTTTCGATGAAATTGCTATAATTTGTCTAATTACTCATTCAAAAGAATAATACTTAGTATTTAAGGTGAGGTGTGAACCCTCTGCAAAATACCAAAAACTGGGCGTGGTCCGCCCACTATATAGGCGGTAAGCGTAAAATCCTCATAACTTCTGTAATATATATGTACACCAGAGCATCTATATTTGGTCATTACAGGTGAGAATATCTTTATATTCTCCAAAAATGGCGTGGTCCGCCCACCATGAGGGTGGTAAAATAAATATACCGATCATTTCTGTTGTACACCTGTCAGAACATCAATTTTGGAATATATAGACTTATTAGGAATATCTTGTAGTTTGTCAATAATGGGCCCACTATATAGGTGGTACATTTAAAATACCAACAATTTCATTTCTTTCAGAGCACCCACGCCTTATTAGCTGTAGGGTATTATTCTGTCGGACTAACCCGACTGATGCTTCCTTACTTGTTTTAGTATACTTTGTACCTCAATATCATAACCAAATAATTAAGCAAAGTTAAAAAACCGTTATACAGAATATGAATCAGACAAACCGTCTGAATTCGATGCAAATTATCAAACTAAAGACATCGCGGGTGAAGTTGTAGGCCACTATCTTATACATACATGTACATAAAGATTTTTTCTTTTTTCCCTTCACACTCCTTCGCCTTTTCCCCTTATAACACCAAAATTCAAATTAATCCTATCCCCCATAATTATTTATATTTTGAATTTTATCTACAAATTTCGATTGCATGATTGATTAGTCAAAACGCTTGATTTCGCTTGATCGATTTGGGTTTATTTGGTATATAAAGCGGCTTGCTAAATAATGTCTACAAAGAAATGTATGTATTTATGTTCGTATAAGCTTATACTATAGGTACAGTTTTCTATAGTTCGCAAGATAGCCTCGTGCGTGCATTGGAAATACACTTTCATTAGGATAGTGTGCTCAGTAATTTACACTTGTATACATATGTATGTACAGGGCTATGTACAGCTTCAAAGACTATACCGACCACATGGTAATACTAACAAAACAAATCTTAAATATAATACGATATTTGATTGATAAACTTATGACAGCTATCAAGTAAACACAGCACAAATTTCGTCTATAGTAAGTAGTGCTTTCGGTTGTATAAAATACCTTTACGAAAGAATTTCTATTCCAGGAGTTTCTTAAAGAAGATTACGATTTCACTTTTGCGATTATAGTATGTACATTGATTTCGTTTGTGGATATCTTTGCTTTAATTTGCTCTCTAGAAACATGGCACTAACCTGCCGCTTGCGAATATTTTTTAATACCCCATGCTAAGGTTATTTTACAAGTACGAAATTTGTATTTGCGACTTACCTCCGAATTGCTGGTAGCCACTGAACTCATACTTGGAGACATGGGTGCTGACTGTATAGGACTAGCTGTGCCGGCTACGTTACCAGAACCGCATATATTTGAATTGTAACTGGCATTACGCATGAGGTTCGCCACGCGTGGTGAGGGTCCAACACTTGTCGGCTTGCCGTTGAGCAAAATATTGGTGGCACCAGTAGCGCTATTGTTTCCAGCTGCAGAATTGCTAGCGTACGAGGCGGCTGAATTTTGATACAGATCGTTTTCGATAATGCCTCCATCACCGGTAGCACTGCCATAATTCGACGAGTAATAGCCACCAACAGCACTAGCAGCTGTGCCACCAACGGTTCCATTGCTACCGGCGCAAATGCTAGTGCCCGTGTTGCTCAGTGGAGACATTTGCATGGGATCATCCATTATGGAGCTGCCAGCGGGTGTGGCCGGGGTCAAACGCAAGTGGTGTGGTGAATTATTGTTCAGACTGTTTGCATCACCGTAGCTGCTAGGGTGACTACTGAAGCTATTATTGTTGGTGCTGCTGTGGTGGGGATGATGCTGATGTTGGTGTTGCGGTGCGCCAGAAGGAGAAGCAGAGCAACCATTAGATGTGCTAGCTTTATTCTGAAGAAAGGAAAATACCAGGAAGTTAATTAAATATTTCAAAGAACATCTCACGGAAGCACAAGAAGATTCGAAAGCTAGCTTTTCCTTTTTGGCAATGTTCTTATTTTTGAATCTCTCTGATTTCATAGCGACATAAGATTTATGCCACGAAACTTACCTGAAAGATGTTAGCATCCCATTCGGTTTGCTTGAAGGATTCACTAAGAAACTGGCGCACTTGGTTTTTCTGCTTTTGTATAACATGATAGCGGGTGGGATTCTCGAGGACGGTGCGAACCTGCAACAAGATGTGTAAAAGAGTGCGTGGTAATATTTCGGTATTATGAAAATAAAGGCTTGTAGGATGAAAAAGATTAAATAAACAAGAAATCAATGCATACCTGCAGCACCTGGGGCGGAACATCTACGCCGATGCTTTGTAATGGCACCTTTAACGCTACCGGACTAGAGCTCGTCGATTGATTATCCTGTGGCAAGAGGCGTGGGCCAGCATTAGCTGGAATTGCACCTAGGCTGTTCGAAATACCGGCAATGTAATTCCCTGGCATATTGCCGCTACCAGCGCCTGCACCAGATACAAGACCACCAGAGAGCAGCTGTCCGGTAGCGATCATCGCCTGCATTTGCTGTTGTTGCTGATTGTAAGCTTGTTGCATTTGCTGTTGTTGCTGGTGCTGCTGCAATGCAGCAACTGCTACTACATCCGTGTCGGCCCGATGTCGCTCCAATTCCTGCTGCTGTTGCTCACGCTGCAGCTGCAATTTAAGTTGAGTGCGCGAGGTGGGTGTGGCTGTTTTGAATGTAGGTCTACGAAAGACAAAAATCATAAATTGAGCATTAGTGAGGAAATACTGCTGTATCTGCACTATATACATATGTATATGCTAGCATTAGGAGCAACATGGGCAGCAGAGCAAATATAAAAAAAAGCAGTCAAGTGCGAGTCGGGCTCGCTCACTGAGGGTTCCGTACCAGAAATACCCTTTTTAGCGGTCGAATTTAGTTTCTCTTTGCCCGTCTGGCCAAACAATTTACGACATTTTGGCCTACATCTTCGAAACCAATTCACCGAAAATTATTAAAAAAATATGTTTGTAATCCATGGACGTAGCCCTTTCTAATGATACCCCACTCGATATAAACAAAAAAAATTTTTTTCTGAGGGGGTCATCTTAAATTTAAAAAAAAATTTTAAATTTAAAATTTGAAAAAACCGGCAGCCATTCAGTCATGCGTGATCCAATACCTAGTGAGCCTGATTTTATCAAAATTTTCGGTTGAGAAATGGCGTGGGAAGATGGGATCATGTGGGGACAGGTCCGTTTTTTTAACTATATCTTTCTAACCCGTTTACATAATAATTAAAAAAAAATATATTTGGAATACATGGATGTAGCCCTTTCTAATGATACCCCACTCGATATAAACAAAAAGGGGGTCATCTTAAATTTAAAAAAAATTAAAAAAGGGGGTCATCTTAAATTTAAAAAAAATTTAAAAATTTAAAATTCGAAAAAAGGGGCAGCCATTCAGTCATGCGTGATCAAATACCTAGTTAGCCTGATTTTATCAAAATTTTCGGTTGAGAAATGGCATGGGAAAATGGGATCATGTGGGGACAGGTCAGTTTTTCTCACATTTTTAACTATATCTTTCTAACCCGTTTACATAAAATTTTAAAAAAATACATTTTATAATCTATGGACATAGCCCTTTCTAACGATACCCCACACGATACGATTTAAAAATATTTTTATTTTTTTTTGTCCGACCCGAAAACCTTTAAAAATTATAAAAAAATATTTCTAAAAATATTTCTTAACTTTTTATAGTGAAAATGTGTTTAGGTTATCAAGACCTAACATCGTGCCAAATTTCAGATTTCTACGATGAAAATATGGTCGTTTTATATACACACTCCCAAAACAAAAGTGACCCGTTTTTTCCCTTTAGGGGAACGGAACCCTAAAAAGTAGAAATGGCACCCTGAAATAGTAACTTGTAAAAGCAATATATAAAAAACCACATCGCATACCCGCCTGTAAGTGGAGGCAGGCCAACAATTCGTTGTTGTCCTATATGCACCGGACTGTATGCAGTCCCGCTGCTGCCAGTGTTATCCAAGTCCATAATGCTGGGATCCATTTCCAGTATCATCTCCAGATCTCGATCGATGCCCACAGTGACGCGTATATTGGTGGCTGTGCTTGGCGCGGCGGCAGCAACATGTTCTGGCAATTGTTGTTGTTGCTGCTGCCGATGTCTACTTTTACTAGATGTTTTTGCAGCATCAATTGTTGAGTCACCAACGACAACTTTATCCACGTCAAAGTCCATTTGTGTTGTTGGTTCAATTCCCATTTCAACGTCGGCCTGCAACATGCCACTGTTGCTATTACTGTTGCTACTGTCATAGGCACTAACGGCTGCTGTTGCCGGCGGTGACTTCTGCTGCTGCTTGTACAAGTGTTGCTGCAGTTCTTGGAACTGCTTTCTGTTGCTGCCGTTTCTGTTGTTACCAGCTCCAGCTGCCGATGGCGACATTTGTAGTGTTCGTACACGTCGTAGAAATTCTTGAAATTCATTTAAACTTTCTTGCGATGCCGGTGAAAGTTTTTTACTGCAGGAAACATCAATTTGGACTGCAGCAATGATATTGCTATTGCTGTCGCTGTTGGGGCTATCGGATTGAACTGTTATCAAAGGTGTGGTTTCTGCAGCATTTGTTGCGTTTGTTGGGGCTGTAGCGCATGTAGCTGTGACGTCGCTTATGCTACTGTTGCTATTACTATTGTTGTTGTTATCGCTGTTAGCATTTTTTTTCACCCAGTAGGAGAACATTTTTAATTACTGTCAACTTTTTCAGTTTCACAGGATTATTTTTGGTTTTTCTGTTTTCTTTAAATAATTTTCGTTGTATTTGAATTGTACATGGATTGCACAATGCATATCTGTCGACATGTGCTGCCGAATATTGATAAAAACTTTTGATGCAACATGTACATATTTATATTAAATATTTCCTTACGCCCGTTTCGATCGAGCTATAAGGCGCAGTGCATAGCACATATGTACATATAAGTACATACATACATATGTATGTATGTGTATGCAAACAGGTAAACAACGATCCACCCACTGATTTTGGCTGCTCTGCTATTAGTCAGTGCGTTTACACTCTAAGCAAACTACAAATTGTTGCAAGTGCATATATTTGTGTTCGATATCAGCGGCTTTACTTTATGCCAACCTTCTTTTATATGCGTGAGAAGAAGACTCAATTTTAAAGCTGCACGTTTGTTTTGATAGTAAGCTAGTAGCGCATTGGCGTGTAATAAATTGATTTTGAGTTAGGCTGTTTTAATTGTGATGTTAGCCCGGACAAGTTAGCGCACGTTGGCATTATGCCAACAGCTCGTTGATCATGCTCAACGCTTGGCTTAATTTATTGTAGCTGAACATTTTTATTTATTTATTAAACTATTTATTAGCTTTATAAGTCAGTTATTGTGCGGCTTTCATGATGGCACATTTTCACCATTTGGCACATTTTCTACAAATGTATTTAATAGAATTGAACTTTGATGCTTTGACTGAATCTGTTGCGCCAGCTAATATACATACATATTTGCTAGTATGTTGCCTCATTTTTCTTCATATTTTCGACACTTATATCACCTTATATATGCTATTAAACTTTGCCTATCAAAGCGTGTTCTTGTTTAGTATAAAATTTTTATGATTCACATGCACAAATAAGTTTGTTACACATTAATTAAAGCTAATATTTTTATTTTTAGATGTGCGCACGTTACAAAACTGCTTTAAATTCTACACACGGAAAATCGCAAAACCGCGAGAACTAGAAAGCAAGTGGAATCATTTACTTTTTGTGGTCTTTTTGGTTAACATTTGTTTAATTTAGTTTCACGCTTTTCAGGTGAATGCCTTTAATAGGATTGGGAACAAGCCTAAGCGGCCGTTTGTGACAGTTCTGCATTTAATCATGCACAAAAACGATCGATAAACCAAACCAATATAATTCAAAATTGTTCACGTAGCGCCCTTAGCAATCGTCTTTGCCTGATGCTAGTTTCCAACAGTGAAATCTTTGGAAAAACTTAATAGCTTTAGCAAATGCACAAACATTTTTGATTTTCATATATATTTTGCACTATTTGAATTTAAGTTTAATAAAAATTTTAGAGATTGAGCCACATTACAAAAAAAATTCACATAATACATTTGGTGCTTTTGTGGAATTTTTTTTTTTAAGTTTTAGACGCATATTTAAGTGGTTTTAAATTGAGAAAAATATCTTTTGTGCTCTTTTGCTTTTGATTTCTTTTTCGTGTAATACTCGTATCAGTGTATCTCGTTCATATGGAGCACCAAATAATCATATTATTTATAACATAAATTGCTTGATTGTTATTTTGTAACTTCTTTCAGCCTTTTCGTTATTTTTCCACTTTTTATGCTGCCCGTTTAGCGCCGCGCATTTTATCTTGTTGGCACTTGTTGTTGTTTGATCTTGTATCTGAAAGATGCTCACACCAAATTTATTTTATTTTCGCAAGCATGTGTGTATCTTGCAGCCTGTTTTAGAATACAAAATACAGCAACACCACAATAACAACAGCAATCCAATAAAAACACAGCAAACCGAAAAAGAAATTACATTTCAATTGAGAACATCGAAAAAGACCTACTCTTTTTGCTCTTCTCACTCACTCTTGCTTTAGTTAGTTGTAGACTAGGATACAGGGTGTGTTTGCGCAACAACTTGCGTTTTGCTTGTTGCTTTGTATTGTTGTTTTTATGAAAATCTGTGTTTTTTTTAGACGTGTGGTTTTCAAAAAGAAATAAAACGCATATAATTTAATGTTATGGCCAAGAATTTAGCTTTAATAGAAAGATAAGGGTTTGCCATTATGTTTTAAAAATGATTTCGGGCAAGTGGCCGCCGCGGCTGGCTCTAATAAATTCCAGCCGAGAGGCCCAATTTTCGACCACTTTTTGCAGCAATTGGGGCCGTATGTCAGCAATAACGCGCCGAATATTCTCTTCCAAGGCGTCAATCGTCTCGGGCTTATCTGCGTAGACAAGCGACTTAACATAACCCCACAAAAAATAGTCCAGCGGTGTAAAATCGCACGATCTTGGAGGCCACGCCACAGGCCCACGACGCGAGATAATGCGCTCACCAAAAGTTTCCTTCAATAAATTGATTGTTTCGTTGGCTGTATGGCATGTAGCGCCGTCTTGTTGGAACCAAAGGTCGTGCATATCAACATCCTCCAATTCAGGCACGAAAAAGTCATTAATCATGGCTCTATAGCGTTCCCCATTGACTGTAACATTATGGCCGGCTTCATTTTTGAAGAAATATGGACCAATGATTCCCTATGCCCATAGAGCACACAAAACAGTGACTTTTTGAGGATGTAACGGCGCACTATGGGGCAGATGATAGGAAAAGTCGGAATTAATTCAATTTTTGAAAATGGTTGTAGACACTTATTTGTTATTGTTTCTTAATCTCTAATATCCCACCAATCAGATTCAAACCGGTTTTAGACGTCATTTACATCTCTCTTCCCCTCACCCCTCCTCAAAGAGAAAGAATTTTTCACGCAAAAAGTTTAGCTTGCGTTTTCGCGATCAGTGTCAAGAGTTTAAAATTTAATTTTAAAAACAAAGAGCAAATCTATTTATATAATGATGGAGCCATCAACATCTGGTAATTATAAAGACGATCGCATAGCGGGTTTTTGTATTTTGATCATCAGTTATTTTCTAAAAATTTTTATATGTAGTGATCTTTTATTACGGAAATTGAAAAATTTTTTTTTTTTTTTTCAAAGTTAAAAACGTTAAAGAGTCTGGCTAGATCGGGCTGATTTCATCACTTTATATTAATTAGTGACTATTTCAGATATAATATCGAAAAAAAAAAGTCTGCGGATTTTTTGCGTTTTGGGAGTAATAACGATTTTTATGTACCTACATGTGAAAGCTTGTGCTTAAAATTTGAAATTTATTTGTAGATAGCGGGACTTTTTTAAGTTTTCTTTGATTACAAATTTGGCAAATGTCAACGTCTAAAACAGTATTGGAAAATTTCCAAAAAATATTAACCCGTTGATGACCAAAGCGACATGAATGCAGATAAGAACCTAATTTTTTGGCCAACTGAAAGTTTTTTGATAAAATCGCTCTATATATCGTTCTATTACTAGTATCGTTATGAAATTTCGCACATTTAGTCCTAGTATCTGTAGGAATAAGTGTACGGAAAAAGAGCTTGTGGATACAACTGACTTAATTTATAGGAGATTTTTTATTGAATAAACCCAATTTTGGAAATCTTTTAAAATCAATATAACTTTTGATCCATAAAGGATATTCTTCTGAAATTTCACCTAGTTATGTATATTATCAATCAGAATGAGTATACCAAGGAAGGGATTATGGGTCCAACTTACTTCGCGTAGAATCCATTTTTAATAAAATGGAGCAAGTTTTGGCGTACTGAGAGTACTTTCATAAACTCGCTATATCTTTCGATCCATAAGAGATATCATTACAAAATATTAATATCGCATATTAATTGCTAATATTAGTAGGAATGGGTGTACCAAAGAAGAGCTTGTAGACTCAATTGACTTAATTTAGAGATAATTTAAAGTTTAATAAACCCAGTTTTGGCAATTTTTTTAAATCGATATAACTTTCGATCCATGAAAGATATTTTTCTGAAATTGCACCCAATTAAGCCTATTGTTGGTGAAAACGAGAGTACTAAAAAATCATCTTTCTAGCTCTCGCCGTTTATTCGCTATTAATTTATTCCGTGTTTACCCCTATTCTGCCCCACTGTGCGGCGTCTCAACAATGGCTTGTGGATTATCATTACTCCAAATGCGACAATTTTGCTTATTAACGTACGTACCCATTCAACCAAAAATGAGCTTAATCTCTGAACAAAATTTTCTTGTGAAAATCGGGATCGGTGGCCATCTCGTTTTGGCACGATTTGCAAACGTTGTTCAGGAGTAAGTCTATTCATTATGAAATGGCAAACCAAACTGAGCATAAATCAATTGACAGCTGTCAGAAAGACAAACTCCGAAAAAAGTATTCCTAGATTGAAAACCACACATCTAAAAAAAACACCCTTTAGGTGTACTCGTGATCGGTTGTAAATTGTTTTACAAAGATGCATATGCAAACTATTTTTGCACCATATTCACTCACAACAATTAAATGTGGTGGCGTTAATATTTTGGCGTTAATATTTTAGCATATTAAAATTTCTATATCGCTGCTAATTATATTATTTACTAGGGTAAAAAAGCCCGTCCTACGATTAATCAAAATTAATCAATATACACAACATTTTTTATTGAAATAACAATTAATAACAATACGGTGGAATTATTTTACTAAAACTTCCTTATATACAACGTTTCTAAGTAGTAAAAATCTTTTTAGAATTTTCAATCAACTCCCCTTGCCCATTTCCCTCTATAATACAAAGTTTTACGTCATCAGATCGCTGGACCTAGACATGGCTACATAAAGTTGCCCATGACTAAATACCGGCTCTTTTAGAAACACTCCTACCTTTCCCAATGTTTGACCTTGAGATGTATTTATGGTCATTGAAAACGCCAATTTAATGGGGAATTGTCGGCGCCGCAGAGTGAAAGGCAGTTCAGTGTTTGTAGGGGCTAAATCGATTCTTCGAATAAAAACTATCTCTTTTTCGGCAGTGCCTGTTAAAACTTGTGCAATTATTAAATTAGCCTTTTAGGCTTTTCACAGCTAGACGTGTCCCATTGCAGAGACCTCTTTTGGTATTTAAATTTCGAAGAAGCATAATAACACTTCCAATTGTGAGATTCAATTTATGCAACGGCATTCCTGATGGACAACAGTCATTTAAAAATTCGACAGGGTAATTTTTTAACGTTATCATCACTGTCTTCAATAGAATCCGTGCTAAGGTATGTCATTGTGTCACCAAATAAAATTTTGAGAATTTGCTCATTAACTTCATTTACATCAGAATGTTTTGGGCACAGTATAGCCATCTTGGAGTATTGATTGACATTATCAGCACTCAAAGTGTCGCCAAAAATTTCTTTTATAAGCGAACCTTTACAAACAAAGTGATCAGGAATTTCTATAATATCTTCAGTCAATTGTAAGATCTCCGCTTCCTAAGTTTAGTAGCCAATCGCTAAAAATCGGATCAATGGACCGAACATTGTGACTTAATTCTAATATCTCAAATTTATCCCAAACATTGCCGAATTTAATGCTGGCCTGCACAATTGCAGATCGGTTTTCATGAGGTAATACTGGTAGCGTTTGCCTGAAATCTCCACCAAAAATGATGACTTTGCCACCAAAAGGCTTTTCATTTCCCATAATTTCTTGAAGAAGTTTGTTAATGCAATTAACTGAATTATTTGCCGCCATTGTAGCTTCATCTAATATTAAAACTTTAGCCATTCTGATCAGATCCGCATCAATGCTGTTCGTTCGTATGCTTAAAACTCCAGAACGGCTGAACCGATTTTGATGAAATTTAGTGTATGTGCTTCAGTGGGGTCTGTGATGGTTTTGATCTATAATTGGACCCGATTGGACAAGGGGGCGTGGCACCGCCCATACAAACCAAATTGTTTACATCGAATAGCTTTGGAACTAAAAGTCGTGTAGCATTGAAATTTCGTATGCAGTCACCTCTTGGATGTGTCGTCCCACTGGTAAAATTTTATGAGCGTAGGATAAGGGGCGTGGCACTTTTTTATAAACTCCAGATTTGTGTATAACTTTAGAACTACACATCACACATCAATGAAACTCGGTAGGAACTTACTACATATCCATACCCTCCTACTGAGAAAATAAGGCGGACACTGGATAAGGGGCGTGGCACCCCTCATTCAACTTAAACATTTGATTTGGTATATCTTTAAAACTACAAGCCATGCAACATTAAAATTTTGTATTCTGTTAGTATTTAGTCATACATACATGTAAACATTTTTACATAATATGGGTTTTATCTATCTTCTATCTTATCTTCTTCTTCTTCTATCTTCTATCTTCTTCTTCTATATATATAAAATTGAATCGTGGTTTGTTCCGATGCTTTAAACTCCAGAACGGCTGGACCAAATTAGAAACTTCCTTCTGCGGGTTTGTTCGTAATTGGCACGCGATGGTTTACGACAAATAAAGTTCTAATAATTCTCAACAGGTGCCGCTGTGGGCGAAAACTCTTTTAATAGGCTTTAGGCCAGCGACGCCCAAAGTTTCCTTATGGAAGGGCAAACACCAATACAAACAAACTTTGTTATGATGAAAAAGGAAAAAAAATTTTGTTCAATATGTACACTGTAAAAAAAATGAATTGCATATTCTTCTTTGTTATATGTAATGAAAAACCAACCAACTTAATAACACAAAAACAAAAACCAGCCAATGGTAAGTACAGAAATAACAATAATTTCATTATCACTTCACAAATTTCCATTTTTAGGCGTCGAGACAAATAAAAAGGTCAGTTCAATGAACTTCTACTCATATCGACTGATGATTCGGCTTAACATTGACAACCACCTACTGAGATATCGACGATTGTTTCAGCAATATGCAGTTGATATGTACGTTAAGGTTGAGACAGGACGACTGAATTACATTAGATTCAATCAGAATAAGTTGCGATCTGAAGAGTATATTCACTTGAGAGATGCGGTCAATAGCGACGCAGATGTTACAGATTTTGGTCGACTCACAATCTTGCCATCGACATACATTGGCAGTCCGAGACATATGCACGAGTACTCCCAGGACGCAATGACTTACGTACGCAATTATGGACGCCCGGATTTGTTTGTAACGTTTACTTGCAATCCAAAATGGCCAGAAATTACTCAGTTATTGCATCCCGGTCAAACGCCAAGCGATCGTCACGACGTAACAGCACGAGTTTTCAAGCAAAAACTCAGGTGTTTGATGCACTTCATTACAAAACAGCATGTTTACGGTACTGTTCGATGCTGGATGTATTCAGTTGAGTGGCAGAAAAGAGGTTTGCCGCACGCACACATTCTTCTGTGATCCGACTTCGGTTTGCATGTCCGACAATAAATGCACATAACGCTACCCGCGGGCTTTTATTTCGGAAACTCAAACTGGAAACGATGGATATCCACTCTATCGACGTCGCTCACCACAGGAAAATGGCAGAACATTCATCACCCCATTCAAAGGAGCCAATATTGTGGTTGACAACACATGGATCGTGCCATATTCGCCAATATTGTCTAAAACATTTAAACCCATATCAATGTTGAGTATTGCAATTCGGTAAAATCTATTAAGTATGTTTGTAAGTACGTCACCAAAGGAAGCGATATGGCTGTCATTGGCGTTGAGCGAGATGAAATCAGCAAGTTTCAAATGGGGCGATAGCACTCTGGCGATTATTTTCATTTCCGATTCATGAGCGTCATCCGACTGTTGTGCATTTATCTGTTCATTTGGAGAATGGCCAAAGAGTATATTTCAACACAGAGAACGCAGCACAGCGAGCAGAAAGTCCACCAGCAACAACTTTAACGAGTTTCTTCTCAACTTGCGCCAGTGATCAGTTTGCGAGAACATTGCTTTATTCGGAGATGCCTCGATATTACACATGGAATATATCGTCGAAGAAATGGTTACGCAGAAAGCGAGACCAACCAGTAGATGGATATCCAGGTGTTTTTTCAACTGATGCATTGGGACGAATTTACACAATTCATCCAAAGAACGACGATTGCTTTTACCTTCGATTGCTTTTGATTAATGTGCGCGGTTCAACTTCATTTGAGTCATTGCGGACTGTGGATGGTACGGTGTGTGCAACTTATAGAGAAGCATGTCAACAGTTACAATTGCTTGAACGTGATAATCACTGGAATAAAACGTTAGACGATGCAATAGCTTCTTCGCCTGCCAATGGAATTCGTACATTTTTCGCCATGATCATTTTGATATGTCAGCCTTCAAACCCATGTCAATTATGGGATACTTACAAAGATGCCATCGCAGAAGACATCTTGCATCGCTTTCGTATGGCGACAGGGAATTTTGAGTTGCAAATGAACGATGACATCTACAATGAAGCGTTAGTGCTTATTGAAGATTTGTGTTTGCTTATGAGTGGCAAACTATTGACTGATATTCACATGCCAGCACCCAATCGTCAAGCTAGAGATGTATTGAATTGTGAATTGGAGCGCGAGCGTGCTTACGACACGACAACTTTGCAACATCTAATTCAAATAAATGTTCCACTGTTAAATGAACAGCAAAAGAGTGCATATGATCAGCTAATGAAGGCCGTCGATGATGGAAAAGGTGGACTATTTTTCCTTGATGCGCCTGGTGGAACTGGAAAAACGTTCTTAATATCATTGATCCTAGCAGCAATACATGCTCAAAGTGGCATTGCATTAGCTCTCGCATCTACCGGAATTGCAGCAATTCTTTTAGAAGGTGGAAGAACGGCACACTCAGCACTAAAGCTTCCGTTAAACCTGCAAATTAACGAAAATCCTGTTTGCAATATTTCAAAACAATCCGCCATGTCAAAAGTATTGAAAAATTGTAAGTTGATCATATGGGATGAGTGTACGATGGCGCACAAGCGATCCTTAGAAGCACTTGATCGAACTTGGAAAGATTTGCGCAACAATAACCGGCGCTTTGGTGGCGTAATGCCGGTATCACACTGCTTCCGATTCGTGTCGGCGACACGCTTCCGACTCTTGCTAACTGTCGTCAGCAGTGTGATAGTGCTACCGACTGTAGTCACCGACGTTTGTCGACGACAGTCGGAAGCAATGAGTCGTCGACAAAAATCGGAAGCAGTGTGGTACAGGCATTAGCAAGAGTCGGAAGCGTGTCGCCGACAAGAATCGGAAGCAGTGTGATACCGGCATAATGATACTGTTGTCGGGCGACTTCCGACAAACACTTCCTGTGATTCCTAAATCAACAGCAGCGGACGAATTAAATGCATGTCTAAAGTCATCGTATTTGTGGCGATACGTGACTACCATTCCATTGAATATAAATATGCGGGTGTTCCTTCAATAGGATAGCACCGCAGAAAATTTCTCCAAAGAACTTCTGAGAATCGGAAATGGACAAATTCCGGTAAATGCATCCACTGGTTTAATATCGATTCCACCTAACATATGCAAATTCACTTCAACGAAAGATGAACTTATTACCAATGTGTATCCAAACATTGCTCAAAATTTTAGTAATTACGATTGGTTGAGTGAACGCGCAATTTTATCAGCAAAAATATTGATGTCAATGACTTGAATTGGACAATTCAAAATAAAATTCCGGGAGAATTGTGTTTGTACAAATCGATCGATCGCGTTGAAAACGAAGACGATGTCGTCAATTATCCAGGGGAATTCCTGAACTCTTTGGATTTTCCTGGCATGCCACCTCATCATTTGCGTCTAAAAGTTGGATCCGTCGTCATTATGCTTCGAAATCTTCATGCCCCGAAACTGTGCAATGGAACCCGACTGGTTGTTACGAAACTAATGAACAATATGATAGTAACAAATATATTGAAAGGGCCGTTCAAGGGAGAAGAATGCCTAATTCCGCGAATTCCCTTGACTTCCACAGAATTACCATTAAAATTCAAACGTATCCAATTCCCACTGAAACTTGCGTTTGCGATGACTATAAACAAATCACAAGGGCAGTCACTCGAAGTGTGCGGCATAAATCTGGAATCGTCATGCTTTTCCCACGGCCAGCTATATGTTGCGTGTTCCCGAGTTGGGAAACCATCCTCACTCTTTATTTACGCACCAGAGCAGAAAACAAAAAATGTTGTATATCGTGCAGCTTTAAATTAAATACAATGATCCTCCTGTTTTTCGTATAAATATTGAGTTCCATTCAACCCGCAAAATGTTTCATTCAATTAATATTAAAATGAAAATGTACAAATTAAAATATAATTAAAATATAAATAAGGTATAGAAATTTTTAACCATATAAGGCCTTTTTAGGTTCGGTTATGGAAATATGTTGAAATAAATAAATGATGTCACTGAGCCATCTGTTACATAAAGGTAATTTTTTCGATCAAAAACAAATTTCGAGTTGAATCGTCATTCCTCAAACTTTAAATCAATCAAAACCAAGGTTTTCCGGGTCACCTATAATATCTTAATATTTAAAAACGTTCGTGCGTTTATTAGTAACGCATATTCTCAAGAACCATAAGAGCTATCGAGCAGAAATTTAGAATATAGATTCAGTTAAGGTTGTATTGTTTTTTTTTTAAGTTTAGACTCGCTAGGTCACTCGTTGGTCAAGAAATTGCAAAAAAATATTTACTATCCAAAATGGCTCAAACTCCTGGTTTATATTAAGTAATACTTTTGTAGGCAGAACGAAGTTTGCCGGGTCAGCTAGTAGGGTATAATAACTTTGTGCGAAAATTGTAACGCATTAAAGGAGCCGTCCTAGGTATAGACATAAGTATATAGAAATGCTTAGAATCACTTTCTGTGTTGATTTCCGGTTGTCCGTCTGTCTGTCTGGCTGTCCGTTGGCGCAGGAGAGAAAGAAGGAGTTGTCCGATTTTGGCACACAGTCGCAGTGAACCTTCCACTACTTCAAGTTCCGAGATTAGCCAAATCGGTTGAAGAACACGCCAACAATGGGCCTGTAAGTCCCACTACCTCGTATTTTTTTCGATTAAATGGCTCTAATTTGTCTTATTTCTCATGGAAACGAATTTTACTTGATATTCTAGTTAAGGGGTCGGTGTTCTATATCCCACACAAAAAATAGGCATGGTCCGCCCACTATATAGGCAGCAATTTTTATTTCGGGAAAATGGCTCTCAATTGACTATTTATGAATTTAAACGAATGAAATTTGGTTTCCAAGTTAAAATATTGGTCTTACATGCCATACAAAAAATGGGCGTGGTTCGCCCACTATATAGGCCTTAAACGGAAAATCCTCATAACTTCTATAATATATACAGCAGAGCGTCCAGATTTGGTAACTTCATTGCTGGTAAGAATATCTTTTAATTTTCCTAAAATGGGGATGATCCGCCCACCAAGTAGGCGGTACATTTAAAGCACCCACAATTTCAGGTGTAGGGTATTACTCTGTCGGTGAAACCCGACTGATGCTTCCTTAATTGTTTACCATGAATTATAAGTAAAGCTTGAATTTGTTGAAGAGCGAAATTTTCGCAATTAGTGCAGCATTCTGTGTGACATCCATGTTAATGTACAAAATCTGAATAAAGTTCCTTTTTGTACTTTGCATATAACTCAGGCACATTTGGTGGTGCGGCAAGTACACAAAGATACGCGAATAATTCTCGAAATTGTTGCGGCATTTTTTCGTTTGCGGCCATAAAAGCCACATAAAGTTTCATCCCAAATTTAAATTTTTCGTTTACTTGATAATTTGTTACTTTATTTTTGAAGTTTGAAAATTTGAAAAGTTTGAAATAAAAATATTTCGAGCAATGGCAGTAGATATGGGGCACGGAGGGTGACGCTTGCCTTTTATGTATATGATTGGTACTAAGGTTTTTCGGGATCCCGCAAAATCTACAGTACCGACATTTTTAAGATTGTAGTCTGGGCATACCGGATTTTACAATAAATCGGGAATATTTATATGCTTTTATTTAAATGTTAACAAATTTAATCATGATGATTCTACAAAGAGTTATAATCTTATTTTGCCAAATCAATGACAACTTAATTTTCCAAAAAAATTCTTTAATAAGTTGCCAAAAATGGTTAATAAATCCAAGTACACATTAAGCCTCTTCAAGTATTCTAGATGACAGCGTAAAATGATTATGCTATTTCTAAAAAGGAGTTACCAACAGCTAAGAGGTAAGATCTTAAACATTGCACCAAGGAGTATAGGTACGTTCGTAAATGCTGCGCTGCTACTGTCACTGCCGATCAGCTGATTTCGTTTGCAGGTTAGTTGCAGAAACTTTGGTTGCATTAACGAACGCGATTTAGGATGGAAATTTTGGTTAACGCATTAATTGATAGTTGTGAAACTCAAAGTGAGAGTCTTTTAATGAATTTCAATAAAGACAGAGTAAAACGAATGAAAAAAAGATATGTCGTGGTACAAACCTTGTTGAAAAAGAAAATAAGATCTATCCCGAAAGTAAATAATTACTTTAAAACAATAAAAACCTATCCAGATGATGTATTCTATCTTTATACAAGATAACAAACACATTTTTATCCATTTATAATACATTTTCTACGTTTCCATTTCGTGTTCTGCACCCCGCAACAGTAGGATAATGACTGCGGAAACTGCGGATCTCTGTCACTGCGGTGCCAAGCCGTTGCATTAACGAACGCGTTGCACGCAGTAGTGTTGCGCCATTTTGCTTTTACGAACGCGTTGCTTTGCAGTCCAGCCGCTGGGTTGCATTTACGAACGTACCTTATGTTAATATAATAGAGTGCGCATCACTCAATATTTCGGTCGCGGCAAAGGGGGACACAAAAACTACTCGACCGCTCAGAGAATTTCGTTGACAGTCGTTGATTTGGCATTTCGGGTATGCTCAAAGCACGAAAAAGGCATTTGGTTGTTTCTGTGTTGTTGTTGTTGTGTATTTCTTGTTCATAGTAAAAGCTAAATTTGGCGATTTAAAATTTTTTTCAATTTCCCTCTGCTGATCTTATTATAGGGCAATGACTATATTCAAAAGTTATTTATTTGTTAACATCACTTTTATTAAAGTGATATTGACAAAAATATCTAATATTAATATATGTGCATATTTCATTCTTTATTAAAATGTATAAATATTCTATAAAAAGCCTTTTAAATTTTAGTATTATCTCTGGAAATGTCGCACATTTGAAAAATGTTTGCGATATTTCAACAAATTCTAACTTCGATTTGATATTTCAAAACGAGTTGGAAGCTGCAAGCAGATTTCATTCATAACACAGCATTCGCAAATGCCAGGAAATTCGACATAGGCTTATGTACATATGTATGTATATTGATGTTCCTTGGGTTCGTTTACGGCAAAGCAGAGCCAAAGAATTTTTTTGTCTTTCATATGAAAAACAACAACAACACAGAATCAAACAGCAGCGCTGTCGGGAATATCGTCGACGAGCGCCGCTCTGATTCTTCGTATATTTTGTTGGCTGAGCTGCCGACATGCAGAAGAAGAGCACATGCACACGACTTTCATAACACCATGCAAAATACGAAAATCAGCCGCAAAAAATGCTCGTTCGCCTCATTTGAGTACGAAAAACGAACGAACCAAGCCATTGAGTCGTGCGATCAGGGGTGCAAACTCAGTCAAAGCCAATTCTCTCAAATGCTTAAAAAATTCTCCCATGGGAATTGGCACTTCAGCCACATTTTCATTCAAAATAATGGTAGTAAAAAACATAAAACAATAAATAAAATAGTATGGCTTAGTTCCTAAATGCTGTAATATAAAAGCATCAGCATTTTCTGAAGAATATGTAAAAGAAGAGTTCGAATTCCCATAAAATCGTGAAATTTTCCCTCGGTTGACAGCCCTGTATGTAGTTACTTTGAGTTTGGAATTTCATGTTGCAGAGCGGTTCTTTGAGAGGATGAGTGCCGGAGAGTAAAAAGCTCAAAATTTGAGTGAACGGCGGGTCAGGATCTAGACTAGAGGCAAAGAGTATGTTAATATAATAGAGTGCGCATCACTCAAATTTTCGGCAAATCGAAGTGAGGGCCATTTTTCATATTTCGGTCGCGGCAAAGGGAGACACAAAAACTACTCAACCGCTCAGAGAATTTCGTTGACAGTCGTTGATTTAGCATTTCGTGTGTGCTCGTCTGCTACTGAGCGCACAAAAGAGCAAATATGAAAAAAGCACGAAAAAAGCAAAAATATTTCATTTTTGATAAATTTTTTCATTTCCTTCTGAGCAACTGATTTAAATTTTCCAATTCAAAAGATTTTTGACAATTATATAAAACAAAAAAGAAAAAAAAACCGCTTGCTTTGATTTTTCAATTTCAATTTCACAATGCACCTAAATAAATGAAAAATACTCAAAAAAAGCAAATAGCAAACAAAAAGAATATTTTCGAATTTGACTACTGAATTGCTTATAGGGATTTCATAGCTGCATTTTTTACAATAACACACACATATGTACATACTTACGAGCTGAATATTTTGTTGCAATAATCAGGCAACGAAATAAAAAAACTAACAACAAATCGCGCATATTTAACGCACAGGCAGCAACACACAAGAGCACACCTACATACATATATGTACATGCGTACTCGTACTAGCGAAATGGTAGAATGGGGCGTATGCGGAATGCGTATGGAATAATGCCGCGCAATTTTCAATTTTCAAAAAATGTTCGTTCGCCACATATGAAATTTTTGGCTTTCATGTGAAAAACAACAACAACACAGAATCAAACAGCAGCGCTGTCGGGAATATCGACGAGCGCTGCTCTGATTCTTCGTATATTTTTTTGGCTGAGCTACCGACACGCAGAAGAGCACATGCACACGACTATCAAAAAAAGCAAAAAATGCTCGTTCGCCTCATTTGAGTACGAAAAACGAACGAACACAGCCATTGAGTCGTGCGATCAGGGGTGCAAACTCAGTCAAAACCAATTCTCTCAAATGCTTTAAAAATTCTCCCATGGGAATTGGCACTTCAGTCACATTTTCAATAAAAGTGGTAGTAATAAAAAACATAAAACAATAAATAATACAGCATGGCTGAGTTCTTAAATGCTGTGATACAAAACATCAGCATTTTGTTAAGAATATGTAAAAGAAAAGTTCAAATTCCCATGAAATCGGAGAATTTTCCCCAGTTGGCTGCCCTGATTGTAGTTATTTTGAGTTTGGAATTTCATGCTGCAGAGCGGTTCTCTGAGAGGATGAGTGATGGAGAGTAAAAAGCTCAAAATTTGAGTGAACGGCGGGTCAGGATCTAGACCCGCAGTACAAAAGTTTTGCAGCCAAAATTTTATATGAGATGCGCACTCTATTATATTAACATACTCTTTGCTAGAGGTCTGCATGAATGCATTTGGTTTGCCTGTGCACTACGGTTACCCATTTCATTGCACTCGGCGCACGAGTGAAACATTTGAATGGGTGAAACACTCACAAAACCTCTCAATACCAAAACATATACCCACTCGTGCCATTATTTTCAAAGAGAGTAAGAGCAGCATTTGTTATCTTGCTCTATTTGATACAATCGAAACAAACAAAACGAATGTAACAAAGTATCGGTATAGTATAGTGAGTGAAGTGGGTAAAGTGGGTGCAGTGAATGGTAAGCTGGAGAATTTTGGCGAAGCCGCTGCTGCGCGCCGGTTAGTAATGCATCATCCGAAAGTCTTTTCTTCGGCAAATAATTTTTAAAATGACCACAATATGCATAGAAATTATAATTAATACACTAAAACGTCTTTCCATCAGAAATTCTTTAAAAATAAGTCCGCTTTTACACGATGCGACTCGGCCCCGGCGATTTTTTCGCATTCCGCTTTGAAATCGCGCATAGCTTTTACACGATGCGACTCGCTGGTGTCGAGCATTTTGATACTAGAGTCTGCAGCTGGTTTTATTTCTGTAATTTGTAAACATTTAAAGCACTTATTCCACTCTTTGCTCATTTTTTTCTTTATATTTACTTTTATGCGTAAAGTTCTGTAAATTTTTCAGTTTATTTGCAATACGTATTCACTCGATTTCAAGTTTTAATTTACAGTCGACAGCGCGAAGCGCGAAAACGAATAAAGAGGAACGTCAGAAAATCAGAAAATCGCAGCACAATCGCTGCCCGAGCGATTTTGCGCGTTCCCCTGTCGTTTCACCCCTCTTTCCTACATTCTTCCGTGTCTCCGGGGCCGAGTCGCATCGTGTAAAAGCGGACTAAGCTCAGCCTCTTAATTGCGTATAGCCCCTTAAATACTCGGTGCACCCACTGCATTGCACTCTGTTTACCAAAACATTTGAATAGTGGGTACACTGCTTGTGAGTAATGTGCTTGCGCTTACAATTTACTCAATTGTTTTGCTATCTCATTCACTCTTAAGGCATATGTGCTTATTCAACACGTGTTTGGAAATAAGTGCACATGCGAGCGAAAGATTCAAACCCGAATGAATGTCTTGGTCGCTCTTTCAAATGCATTCATACAGACCTCTAATCTAGACCCGCGGTCAATGTTGCCATATTCACAGTTTTAACTGTAAATTACAGTTTTTAGGCAAGCTTGCAGTTTTTAAAATTACCTCCGAGTACAAATTACAGTTTTTTTTTAATTTCAGATTTTCAGTTTTTTTTAATTACAATAAAAGATTAATTTTTTCAAGCTTTAAAAAAAACTCACGGTACATTGATTGTGATTACATTGCAGCCCTGCTTCGAAAAGGCAATTTGCTTTTCATTTTTTACCGTAATTTCACAAAAATCTTTTCGTTTTGAAGGTTACAGTTTTTTGGTTGAAAATACAGTTTTTATTTTGGGAATTTACAGTTTTTTGGAAAAAAAATCTGGCAACATTGCAGTCGATACACAATGAACGCGCGTCTTTCTTTGTTGCTTTTTTGTTGTTGCATTTCTTTTTTTAGACTTTCTTTCATTGTATGCATGGCGTATGGCAACAATTTAATGGATACGAGTATCTTATCTCTCAGACACTAAACGATTTTACAGTCGTTCGAACTATACTTCTAATTTATTTTGGTTGGTGTTGTTTGAACTTTTTTACTTTAATTCTCATATGAGTGTGATAATTAACATTCAATATCACTTCAATTGGTTGCACCTAAGAGCGAAAGCATGGAGAGAGTTGCCGTTGCCGCTGAACTTACAGTGGCATTGAAGCAAGTGTGCATGCAGTGTTGCCAGATTTTCTTTCAAAAAACTGTAAATTCCCACAAAATACTGTATTTTCACCCAAAAAATGTAACCTTCAAAAACGAAAAGATTTTTGTGAAATTACGATTTTTTAAACATTAAACAACTTACATTAACCGAATCCGAACGGGTTGAGAAGCTTTTCATGGCAAAGAATATTCTCGGAGAATTGCCATTTCATCGCGAGAAGTGGCGCCGCGCAAAGAAACAATTTAAAAACAAATTCTCTTTGTATAAGTTGTTATGTGCCCAATGTTGCCAGATTTTTTTTCCAAAAAACTGTAAATTCCTAAAAGAAAAACTGTATTTTCAACCAAAAAACTGTAACCTTCAAAACCGAAAAGATTTTAGTGAAAATACGGTTTTTTTAATTTTATTAAACAAAAATTACACAAAACAATTCATTTTAAATAAAATAACAAGCTTAAATACGAAAGTACTACGATTTAAATCACATTTTCATTTTGTTTTAAAGACATTTTAATTTATTCTTTCAAATCTGAAATTAAAAAAAACTGTAATTTGTACTAGGAGGTAATTTTAAAAACTGAGAGCTTGTCTAAAAAACTGTAATTTACAGTTAAAACTGTGAATATGGCAACATTGATCGACTGTTAAGGCCTTGTCACATAGAATCCGTTGCGTCCGTGAGAGCGTCGTTTTCAACTAACGGCGACGGACTGCCGGAGAGGGTCGGCACAATGAATACGCTCGCAGCGCATAGAAAATCAGCTGCCTCGTCTTCTGTATTGAAACATTTATATTGTTGCGCCAGCAGCAGAAACCCCAGCATTTTCCTTCAGAAGCTTCTTGCGGTACACCTGAGCCCATTTGTCATAAAGGCAAATGTACTGTTGTACTGTTTCTATTAATTGTTCTTCGAAACAATTGCTAATACAGAAAATTTCAATGAAATTGAAAAAATTCCACAGAAAATTTCAAGTCGGCAAAACAATAAAAACAATCAGCTGATATCTGTCAACGTTCTGCCGTACGGCAAAAGTTGAAAGTTGTTCAACTTTTTGCGTTGCGGCATCGCATCCGTTGCTTATGTGCCATGCTTCATATGATTTCATACATTTCAACTTTGCTGTCAGTTAAAAAATCGCTCTCACGGACGCAACGGATTCTATGTGACGAGGCCTTTATACTCCAGCAGCAGCACACTCCTTTGGGAAAAGAAAGGGGAGGAGAGGGCGGTAAACATACTTAAGCTTTAAACACAATCAACTCGCGAGGCGAATTTTACGCGGCGAACGCGCGCTGTCAAAATTAAAACACACGGCAGTGCATGTGATTGCCCACAATGACGACGCTAGCGTAGTTCGCCTCCCAACGATTCGTCTCGCGATAATACAATTTCTAATTTGGTCGCTGCCGCCCTGCGAAAAAGTCAAAAGTCAGTGGTGAAAAATAAATAAATTGAAGTAAGGAAATTGGAAATTTTTGTGCGGAGACTATTTTTATAGTTTAACAACTCGGAAACTTCTTGAATTCGTGGTTTGCGTGGATTTTTTTAAATTCTGTGCTTGTTGTGGGGATGATTTTTTCCGAATCAACTGATGCGAATTTCGCTATGATTCTTTTTCACTGGGCGAAATTCCACGACGACTGCCGTCAAGACGCCATTATTCGCCGCGTAAAATTCGTCTCGCGAGTTGATTGTGTTTAAAGCTTTAGCTGTTGATGCAGTCTGCAAAGTAGGCATGTCAATTCCGTGGCTCTGGAAAATCGCAATGCCGGATTGTACGAATATTTAAGAATTACTTAAATGTATTTGAGGCAGCAGTTGGGGGACGGATGCGGCGCGGCAGGCCGTGTCTCCGATGGAAAGACTAAATA
Source organism: Neria commutata (assembly GCA_963457695.1). NCBI lineage: Eukaryota > Metazoa > Arthropoda > Insecta > Diptera > Micropezidae > Neria > Neria commutata. Next base: position 2,358,535 of record OY735250.1, read on the forward strand.
GAGAAGTAGAACATGCACTGGCAACGCTTGACATTTTGAGTTGCAGAAGGCACGCGCTTAGCAGGGGCGCTTGGAGAGAAGCTAAACGTGAGATCGTAACCCGGCAAAGGATTGTTACTGACCAATCCAGGAAAAGAAGAAGAACTTAAAGGAATTTTTGTTGCGGGCGGGGGGAGGGAGGAGTAGTTTAAAATGCAGATGCGCAAGACTGCAATCAACATTTTAAAAAGAGCTTTAATTGCATTTGTTTGTGGAAAATTATTTAAGTATGTTATTTACTTGAATTTTTACTAACTTCAGCAACGAACTAATAGCATAGAGTAGAATAGAGGTCCAACTCTTTCAAGGTGCACTCGCGCTCACTTACACTAACACAAAACCACTCTTTTTCGTCTCACGTACGCGTCAATACTTGCAAAATTTACACATACTAGCACATTATGCAGCTCTTTTCTGAGCGCAAAACGAACGTACTTGGGGTGAAATTCAATAAAACGAACGTACTTGGGGTGAAATTCAATAAATCGACCGTACTTGGGGTGAACTTTTCTTGCGCTCTTTCCTTGTCTGAGGTGGAAAAGCCTCTTTTAGGGATGCCAACTTTTATTCCTTCTGCTGTTCAATAAATAAATTATAAAATAAGACATCTATCTATGTACGTGGGTATTATATTGCAGAAATTTCAATGTGAAATAAGACTACAAGCTTGGCAGCTTCCTGAAACTGCAGAAAGAAGTCAAATGAATTGATTTATAAGTATTGTGAATTGGAAAAGTTGGGATTCATAATGTTGTTATTGTTATTTTTATATAAGATGCAGTTTATTTATATTACGTTTACAAAAGCAATTATTAAATTTCTTTCTCGACGAAGCAACAACAATACAGTGGTGAACTCACAGCATAATGCGTGTGAACATAAAAAATGCAAATTCTCTGAGCGAGCAAAAGAGTTGGACCTCTATCATAGAGTAGAATAGATAGCCGAATAGTGTAGCCGAAGGCGATAGAAAGTAGGAATGAGGGAAATGGATTGAAAATTTTGGTGTGTTTGCTCTCGATCTGAGTTGCCAAGCGTTTGTAAGAAGCTTTAATAAATACAGTTCTCTAGGCCTTTGGCACAATAAAACCCAAAAAGGGTGTGCTAAAATAACTCAGCTGTTTTAATTAAATGGCTAAATTAAGTTTCTGAGTTCTAAAACATAAGAGAAAGAAATTTAATAATTGCTTTTGTAAACGTAATATAAATAAACTGCATCATATATAAAAATAACAATAACAACATTATGAATCAGAACTTTTCCAATTCACAATACTTATAAATCAATTCATTTGACTTCTTTCTGCAGTTTCAGGAAGCTGCCAAGCTTGTAGTCTTATTTCACATGGAAATTTCTGCAATATAATACCCACGTACATAGATAGATGTCTTATTTTATAATTTGTTTATTGAACAGCAGAAGGAATAAAAGTTGGCATCCCTAAAAGAGGCTTTTCCACCTCAGACAAGGAAAGAGCGCAAGAAAAGTTCACCCCAAGTACGGTCGATTTATTGAATTTCACCCCAAGTACGTTCGTTTTATTGAATTTCACCCCAAATACGTTCGTTTTACGCTCAGAAAAGAGCTGCATAATGTGCTGGTATGTGTAAATTTTGCAAGTATTGACGCGAACGTGATACGAAAAAGAAAGGTTTTGTGTTAGTGTAAGTAAGCGCGAGCGCACCTTGAAAGAGTTGGACCTCTATTCTACTCTATGCTCAATGTTGCCATATCACAGTTTTAACTGTAACTTACAGTTTTTTAGACAAGCTTACAGTTTTTAAAATTACCTCCTAGTACAAATTACAGTTTTTTTTTTTCAGATTTTCATTTTTTTTTATCACAATAAAAGATTCATTTTTTGCAGCTTTAAAAAAAAATGTCACGGTAAAACTGTGATTACATTGCAGCCCTGCTTCGAAACGGCAATCTGCTTTTCATTTATTTCACAAAAATATTTTCGTTTTTGAAGGTTACAGTTTTTTGGTTGAAAATACAGTTTTTATTTAGGGAATTTACAGTTTTTTGAAAAAACTATGCATAGACTATGCTATTAGCATAGAGTAGAATAGAGGCCCAACTCTTTTGCTCGCTCAGAGAATTTGCATTTTTTATGTTCACACGCATTATGCTGTGAGTTCACCATTGCATTGTTATTCCTTCGTCTTGTAGCCGAAGCCGATAGAAAGTAGGAGTGAGGGAAACGGATTGAAAATGCTGGTGAGTTCGTTTTCGATCTGAGTTGCCAAGCGTTTGTAAGAAGCTTAAATAAGATCATGAATAAGAGATGAATGTTTTGCTTGAAGGATAACTTTAATAAAACCCAAAAACAGTGTGCTGACATAACTCCGCTATTTTAATTAAATGGCTAAATTAAGTTTTAGAGTTCTAAAACATTATACAAAGAAATCTAATAATTGCTCTTGCATATGTTATGTAAATAAACTCTGCTTCTAATTCAAAAATAAAGCATTAACAACATTATGAATGACAACTTTATCCAATTCATAATACTTATAAATCAATTAATTTAACTTATTTCTGCAGTTTTTGCTAACTGCTTGCATGTTGTCCCATTTCACACTCAAATTTCTGCAATATAATACCCACGCACATAGATAGATGCCTTACTTATAATTTGATTATTGAACCACAGAAGCAATAAAAGTTGGCATCCCTAAAAGAGGCTTGTCTACCTCAGACAAGGAAAGAGCGCAAGAAAAGTTCACCCCAAGTACGGTCGATTTATTGAATTTCACCCCAAGTACGTTCGTTTTATTGAATTTCACCCCAAGTACGTTCGTTTTACGCTCAGAAAAGAGCTGCATAATGTGATGGCATGTGTAAATTTTGCAAGTATCGGCGCGTACGTGAGGCGAAAAAGAGACGTTTTGTGCTAGTGTTAGTGAGCGCAAGCGCATCTTGAAAGAGTTGGGCCTCTATTCTACTCTATGCTAATAACGGCAACACTGTCAGCTCTCTTTTTCTCTCTGGCAACATGTTTCATTGATATCTTCTCGTATTCTTCTGTAATTTGCATTATCTTAAATCAGTTTTAAAAAACTTTAAGCCGAATCAATGTACTAAACCAGTGGTGGGCAAGCCCTATACTCTCGGTGCTCCTTTGTTTTTGTAAAAACTCTTGGCATAGGCCGAGATTTCTTCACACAGACACAGCTCTTCGCGCTAAGCAGTACGAAAAACACAAACAACAATGTTATTTTCGTTTGGATTAGTGTGGATGTGCTCGGGCATACATGAAATATATATGTATTAAGAATTGCTTAATATAATTTTAGTACTTTTACTAACTAATCGAATGGGCGCCGCAGTGGCTCGGTCTCTGATGCGAAAAGTCGGTCTAGTGCAGGGGTCGGCAACCTGCGGCTCGCGAGCCCCATGCAGCTCTTTCGATGTCAAGATGCGGCTTTCCAGTTCCATACGCAACTATTTATAAATATATTAAGGGTATTCATTTAAGCGTATTACAGTAGACTACGGATAAGTGCACATGGTTTTTTCCGAGTTCGTGTGCACTTATACGATTTTTGCATTTATGAAAACCACGGATAAGTGCACAACTGTTGCATATATAAAAACATTGAATGTAACCAGTGAAATTTGAAAGAAAAACTAAAACAACAATTGCAAAGTGTTTTATGTTTGTTTTTATTCGAATTATATACATACATATGTATGTATTCATAAAATAAACAGTTCAGCCAGGGCCTTCCGACTGCAGCCAGCTTTAAAGGACTCAATTAATTTCAGCTTTTTTTTTCACTCAATGTGTGCTTTGAGCTCATGGCTGCCTGTATGAAATACATTGAATCTCATACGGTATAGAATATTTTCCATTCAAAACTAATTGTAAAATGTAGCTTACTCACAAAAAAAGCAGTCAAGTGCGAGTGGGGCTTGCTCACTGAGAGTTCCGTACCAGAAATACCATTTATAGCGTTCGAATTTAGTTTCCCCTTGCCCGTCTGGCCATATAAATTTTGACATTTTGACCTACATCTTCGAAACCAATTTAACTAAAATTATGAAAAAAAAAACGTTTTTGGAATCCACGGACGTAGCCCTTTCTAACAATAACCCACAAGATATAAAAAATACAAATTTTTTGCAGAGGAAATTTTTTATAAGGTGGTCTTAACTAAAATTTAAAAAAATAGAAAAACAAATATGTCGAAAAAGGTTGCAGTTTTTCAGTAATCTATGACTAAAGACCTACGAACCCTGATTTTATCAAAATTTTAGCTTAAGAAATGTAGAAAGGCAAGGGGGGTATGGTAATTTTTTAGACATTTTGTCCTATATCTTCGAAACCTCTTCACCGAAAATTATAAAAAAAATATGTTTGGAATATATGGACGTATTCCTTTCTAATGTTAGCCCACTCGATATAAACAACAAAAATATTTTTCTGAAAGGGGTCATCTTAAATAAAAAAAAATCGGAAAAAGCTGCACCCTTACGGTAATGCGTGATAAAATACCTAGTTACTCCGATTTTATCAAAATTTTAGCTTGAGAAATGTGCTGTGCATGTGGGGACAGATCGGTTTTTCTCTTATATCTTTCTAACCCGTTTAGATAAAATTAAAAAAAATACATTTTGTAATCTATTGATGTAGCCCTTTCTAACGATACCCCACACTATATGTTATAAAAATATTTTTGATTTTTTTTGTCCGACTTTTAAAAATTATAAAAAAATATTTCTAAACTTTTTATACTGAAAATGTGATAAGATTATTAACACCTAACATCGTGCCAAATTTCAGGATTCTACGATGAAAAAAAGGTCGTTTTATATACACACTCCGAAAACAAAAGTGACCTTATAAGTGTTCCCGTTTTTTCCCTTTTAGGGGAAAGGAACCTTAAAAACAAAATTTTCTTCAACCAACGAACCAAACGATTTGTTTTTGACATTTCTCTTTTTTTGCTCAATAGAATTGCATTCAAAAAGTACATATGTATCAGGGTTTTGCAATTATGCCTACAATGTTGTACTAAAAAATTACTTATAGGTTGGGAAAAATTGTGCAGATACGCGGTTTTTGCATTTATGCGTGTTGCACTTAACCGTGTATTTTTCTATGTGAAAATATAAAAAAGGCTTACGGCTTCAAGACGCGGTGCATTTATGCGGCTTTTGCATTTATCCGTGTTGCACTTATCCGTAGTCTACTGTAGTTTGAACTTTGCGCAAATCTATCAATTTATCAAGTATGTTAAATCAACGCACTTGGCAAAGTCTTTGTGCAAATGGTGTTTGGCTGTCAAAGAGGAAAAACTAAAATGCCGAGAATCAGTGAAAAAGTAAATATTAATGCTGGAGCTGTTTGAAAAAAATTCCTTTAACCATTTTGCGTTAATTTTGATTGTTCAATACTAAACTTTTATCATAATGTTATAGATCATAGCTAAGCAGGGTTGCATTCGTTGCCGTCTAAGTGTACAAACATCGTTTGCACAGCGAAATCATTGGGCAAATTTATCACATTTGTGCAAATTAACTTTCATACAAAATTTGGCAGTTCGTTCATCAGGTGATAAATTTGTCAAGTTTGTTACGTTTGTCAGGCTTTGGCGCGTTTAAATGAATATCTCTATTATTTTTTTTTTTAAAATCATAAAAAATAGTATGGGTATTCATTTAAACGTGCAAATGCCTGATAACGTGACAAATTTATCACCTGATAAACGAACTGTAAAATTTTGTATGAAAGCTCATTTGCACAAATGTGATAAATTTGCCCAATGATTTTGCTGTGCAAACGATGTTTGTAAACATAGACGGCAACGAATGCAACCCTGCTTAGCTATGATCTTTAACATTATGATAAAAGTTTAGTATTGAACAATCAAAATAAACGCAAAAGGGTTACAGTAATTTTTTCCAAACAGCTCCAACATAAATCTTAACTTTTTCACTGATTCTCGGCATTTTAGTTTTTTCTTTTCGACAGCCAAACACCATTTGCACAAACACTTTGCCAAGCGCGTTCATTTAACACACTTGATAAATTGATAAATTTGAGCAATGTGCAGATTTATCTGCTTAAATGAATACCCTTATTATACTGAAAAAAAATACTTCAAACGGGATAAAACACTCAACAGAGAACAGTAATAAAATTATATAAAAAAAAACTTTTTAAAAATAAGCTTTAATGTACTAAAAAGTAGAAAATAAGTTGTTTCCAAGTCACCTGTATCTTACTATCCCTAAAAGCTTGGGGCGCTCATGTGTTCAATATTTGTCAAACAGTTACCACAATATTTTATTTAAATAATTTTTTGCAAATAGATTCTAGTAATGAAAGATATTTTGAATATGGATATTGAGCGCACAAGCTTTTATTAATAGTAAGATACAGGTGACTTGGAAAGAACTTATTTTCTACTTTTTAGTACATTAAAGCTTATTTTTAAAAAGTTTTTTTTTATATAATTTTATTTTCTACTTTTTAGTCTTCCATAAATTAAATTTTAGAGCTCTGAAATTTTTCGCAAAAAGAATTTTAAACTTGCAGAGCAGTACACAATATTTAGGGTATTCACAGTGTTTCCTATCGTCATATGTCATATCCTCAATTTAACAAATAATACGGCAGTGATCGACCCTAATATTCGTGGCATATTTGTGACGCGGTGAGTTGTTGCTATTTTGCCAGCAGGGCGCGGCGAGTAAGTTCCTATCGTTTTTCATTGATGTGTGGTGTACCTATAATTATAAACTGAAGCCCAAGTGTGTAGTTGCTTGAAAAGTGCCACGCCCCTTGTCCTACGCCCATAAAATTTTACCAGTGGGACGACACATCCAAGAGGCGACTGCATACGAAATTTCAATGCTGCACGACCTTTAGTTCCAAAGCTAATCGAGATCAAAAATTTTGTTTGTATGGGCGGTGCCACGCCCCCTTATCCAGTGCACGCCTTATTTTCTCAGTAGAAGGATATGGATATGTAGTAAGTTCCTACCGAGTTTCATTGATGTGTGATGTGTAGTTCTAAAGTTATACACGAATCTGGAGTTGATAAAAAAGTGCCACGCCCCTTATCCTACGCCCATACAATTTTACCAGTGGGACGACACATCCAAGAGGCGACTGCATACGAAATTTCAATGCTGCACGACCTTTAGTTCCAAAGCTAATCGAGATCAAAAATTTTGTTTGTATGGGGGGTGCCACGCCCCCTTATCCAGTGCCCGCCTTATTTTCTCAGTAGAAGGATATGGATATGTAGTAAGTTCCTACCGAGTTTCATTGATGTGTGATGTGTAGTTCTAAAGTTATACACGAATCTGGAGTTGATAAAAAAGTGTCACGCCCCTTATCCTACGCCCATAAAATTTTATCAGTGGGACGACACATCCAAGAGGCGACTGCATACGAAATTTCAATGCTGCACGACCTTTAGTTCCAAAGCTAATCGAGATCAAAAATTTTGTTTGTATGGGGGTGCCACGCCCCCTTATCCAGGGCCCCCCTTATTTTCTCAGTAGAAGGATATGGATATGTAGTAAGTTCCTACCGAGTTTCATTGATGTGTGATGTGTAGTTCTAAAGTTATACACAAATCTGGAGTTGATAAAAAAGTGCCACGCCCCTTATCCTACGCCCATAAAATTTTACCAGTGGGACGACACATCCAAGAGGCGACTGCATACGAAATTTCAATGCTGCACGACTTTCAGTTCCAAAGCTAATCGAGATCAAAAATTTTGCTTGTATGGGGGGTGCCACGCCCCCTAAAGTTATACACAAATCTGGAGTTTATAAAAAAGTGCCACGCCCCTTATCCTACGCCCATAAAATTTATTGATTCGTGTATTGGGCTCTAGATTAGGCATGTATGCAAAGTTTCAGATCTCTAAGGGCCAGTTTCTCAGTGGATGTTTAAATCTAATTTGCGAATTGAGTTTAAATCTAGTTTAACTTTTCTTGAGTTTCACAGTGCATTTATTTAAATACGGAATAATGAATGGCAACTTCGAATATTTGACAATTGAACACAGCACAACTTGCCAAAAACATATGTTCAATTGTTCAATTATGGAGGCAGCGCGAGCTAAAAATTTTTCGTCGGCCGAAAGAAGTGAATTATTGGATATTCTTCAAAGAATCCACAGTTTATATTATTTATAATACTACGGGATCATTTATATGTGCTACACCATGCAGTTGTATGTTTAATTTGACCGCTTATAAATTGCAATATTGTCGACGCAGCTTGCCTGCACATCCGAAATCAGCTGTTTATTTGTTTTCGATTGCAACTCTGTGCCGTACTTAAATGCCCACAACCGGGCATTTAAATTGTATTTAACTTCCCACTGTGAAACTGAAATTCCCTATTTAAACTGCAATCAGAGTTTAAACATCCACTGTGAAACTGGCCCTAAGTAGTCGGGAAGTGAGTGAAAAATTGATTACTAGATTTGACGACACACCGCTGACATACCGACAGAAAGTGAAGTTAATATAAAGCTTATAAAAATAGGTGGATTACAGAGTAGACAGGCAGCTGACAGCCGCTTGGGCACCAGGCCCATGTCGATGGTTCCATGCCTGCCACTACCGCCGTCACTAGTAACTTCTAAGAATTACTGAATTACTTCGCTGAGAGAGTTGAGCCAAAGAGTATGTTAATATAATAGAGTGCGCATCTCATACAAAATTTTGGCTGCGAAAATTTTGCACTTGGGCCATTTTACTAGAGCCCACAGTTCCACTCAGTTTCGCTCAGTCATTCATTCTCTCAGAGAACCGCTCTGCAACATGAAATTCCAAACTCAAAGTAAATATAACGAGGGCTGCTTACTGTGAGAAAATTCTCCCATTTTGTGGGAATTCGAACTCTCTTTCTACATATTCTTAACAAAATTCTGATGTTTTGTATTACAGCTTTTTGGAACTCAGCCATACTGTTTTATTTATTGATTTATGTTTTTTACTACCATTATTTTGAATGAAAATGTGTCTGAAGTGCCAATTCCCATGGGAGAATTTTTTAAGCATTTGAGAGAATTGGCTTTGACTGAGTTTGCACCCCTGATCGCACGACTCAATGGCTTGGTTCGTTCGTTTTTCGTACTCAAATGAGGCGAACGAGCATTTTTTGCGGCTGATTTTCGTATTTTGCATGGTGTTATGAAAGTCGTGTGCATGTGCTCTTCTTCTGCATGTCGGCAGCTCAGCCAACAAAATATACGAAGAATCAGAGCGGCGCTCGTCGACGATATTCCCGACAGCGCTGCTGTTTGATTCTGTGTTGTTGTTGTTTTTCATATGAAAGACAAAAAAATTCTTTGGCTCTGCTTTGCCGTAAACGAACACAAGGAACATCAATATACATACATATGTACATAAGCTTATGTCGAATTTCCTGGCATTTGCGAATGCTGTGTTATGAATGAAATCTGCTTGCAGCTTCCAACTCGTTTTGAAATATCAAATCGAAGTTAGAATTTGTTGAAATATCGCAAACATTTTTCAAATGTGCGACATTTCCAGAGATAATACTAAAATTTAAAAGGCTTTTTATAGAAATATTTTATACATTTAAATAAAGAATGAAATATGCATGTTCATATATTACTTTGTTGCCGATATCACTTTAATAAAAGTGATGTTGCTAAATATGTTCATACATACATATGTACATTTTCATGCACTGTCAAAATATTTAGAAATGTTTCATAAAAGCCTATTTATGTAAGTTTATCTATGGAAATGTCGCACATTTGAAAAATGTTTGCGATATTTCAACAAAAGTCGAACTTCGATTTGAAATTTCAAAACAAGTCGAAAGCTGAAAGCAAATTTCATTCATAAATAGGATACGAAAGTGCGAGGAATTTCAACATACGCTTATATTGAAATTCGTTGATGGCGGAGCAGAGCAGCTGCAAATATACATACATACACACATACACATGCTTTGAGCACGCCCAAAATGCCAAATCAACGACGGTCAACAAAATGCTGTGAGCGGTTGAGTAGTTTTTGTGTCCCCCTTTGCCGCGACCGAAATATGAAAAATGGCCATCACTTCGATTTGCCGAAAATTTGAGTGATGCGCACTCTATTATATTAACATACTCTTTGGCAGTACTTTCGTATTTAAGCTTGTTATTTTATTTAAAATGAATTGTTTTTCTATTCTTTTAGGAATTTACAGTTTTTTGGAAAAAAAATTTGGCAACATTGGTTATGATACAAAAGAATTATTGTTTAATTCCCTCTCCTAGCCCCGCACTCAAATTTTTGCTTAAGCTAATGAGTAAACACGCAAAAGCGGCTTTATCTGAGAGATAAACGAGATAAGACAAATTGAACAATCTTATGCAAATACTTACGCATGTACATACATATATACATATATGTACATACATAGGTATATCATACATATTAGACTCCTGCTCAAGCATGCGTTTTTGCTATTCGAAAACATTCACATGCTTTTGAATAGATTACTTCACTTCCTCTTGGAAAACCGGTCCGAATAAATACGAGCACCGCTCTCTTAGAGTACAAGAAGTTTCGAAGAGAAGAGAGTAGACGTACACGGTTTATTCATATTCGGTCGAAGCGGGAAAACGGGAACAAAAGGTTTCGAATGCCAGCACACTGTTTGAATATTCCAAATATATTCATTTCATTGGACAGAAAGAATTAAGTTGCTATTGCGCATTATTAAACAAGTGGAATTGTTGAACGTTGTTGTAAAATTAACAATGGAAACAATATATAGACAACTTAATAATTTATTTATTTAAAATCTTCATTATAAATAATTTAAAATAAAATAAATATTCCGAATAATAGCCGAAATATCCGAGTAAACAGTTAAGGCCTTGTCACATAGAATCCGTTGCGTCCGTGAGAGCGTCGTTTTCAACTGACGGCGACGGACTGCCGGAGAGGGTCGGCACAATGAATACGCTGGCAGCGCATAGAAAATCAGCTGCTTCGTCTTCTGTATTAAAACATTTTTATTGTTGCGCCAGCAGCAGAAACCCCAGCATTTTCCTTCAGAAGCTTCCTGCGGTACACCTGAGCCCGTTTGTCATAAAGGAAAATGTACTGTTGTACTGTTTCTATCAACTGTTCTTCGAAACAATTGCAAATACAGAAAATTTCAATGAAATAGAAAATATTCCACAGAAAATTTCAAGTCGGCAAAACAATAAAAACAATCAGCTGATATCTGTCAACGTTCTGCCGGACGGCAAAAGTTGAAAGTTGTTCAACTTTTTGCGTTGCGGCATCGCATCCGTTGCTTATGTGTCATGCTTCATATGATTTCATACATTTCAACTTTGCTGTCAGTTGAAAAATCGCTCTCACGGACGCAACGGATTCTATGTGACGAGGCCTTTAGTCTTCGAATACTATGCAAAGTTCTCGAGAACTGAATAGAAACCGAGCAGTGTTCTCTGCCCACCGAATACGAATGTGCAGAGTAGCCGTGAGAAACGAATACGAGTAAAACCGAGAACCTACGCTCGCTGGTTCTCGTTTCTATTCGTTTCGTTGTTTACATTCTTCGAATACTGAGTACCCGTACAGCAAGTGCAGTATTGTTCTTGCCAAAACGAATATATTCATGCAGGGCTCTAATACATATGCATGGTACATATGACATACAGTTATAGTCCCATTAGTTATGATTTTGGAATAACTTAACTTAGTTAAGTTTCCGTAGAAACTTAGGAGCTGTTACTCATGACTTTGAAATCAGCTATTTTTGTGTTGATAGTTGAATTAATTTTTGAAAGTGCAGAACAAAATTCTTTCATTTTATTGAAATGCTGTCTAAACTAAAACTGTGCGCAATGTTCTTGAGCTTTCTCAAGATTTATAAAATATATTAAACACGACAACAGCAGCTAATTCGCTATTTGAATGTAGCAAAATTATAAGCTGCTCGTCGTCCATATTCACACGTTTTGACATTTTGTTTACGAATGAAAGTAAGGTTGCCATTGCGGTCCACTCAGTTGAAAACGCAAGAAATATATTTGGTTTTGTAGTGGGAATATGACTTTATGGAATTGGCGAAAAATTACTTTAAGTTTTAAAAGTTATTTTGTCTGACACAGCGTTATTTTTCACGTTTTATATCAAAGTTTTCAAACGAAATTATTTCAAGTCTGAAAAATATTGCACTGGCAATGCTGCTTCTGTAGAGCAATCCGCTCACGCTCTCTTTTGACTTAACGACTTAAGGCCTTGTCACATAGAATCCGTTGCGTCCGTGAGAGCGTCGTTTTCAACTGACGGCGACGGACTGCCGGAGAGGGTCGGCACAATGAATACGCGCATAGAAAATCAGCTGCCTCGTCTTCTGTATTGAAACATTTATATTGTTGCGCCAGCAGCAGAAACCCCAGCATTTTCCTTCAGAAGCTTCTTGCGGTACACCTGAGCCCATTTGTCATAAAGGCAAATGTACTGTTGTACTGTTTCTATTAATTGTTCTTCGAAACAATTGCTAATACAGAAAATTTCAATGAAATTGAAAAAATTCCACAGAAAATTTCAAGTCGGCAAAACAATCAGCTGATATCTGCCAACGTTCTGCCGTACGGCAAAAGTTGAAAGTTGTTCAACTTTTTGCGTTGCGGCATCGCATCCGTTGCTTATGTGCCATGCTTCATATGATTTCATACATTTCAACTTTGCTGTCAGTTAAAAAATCGCTCTCACGGACGCAACGGATTCTATGTGACGAGGCCTTTAACATAGAAACCTGAAACCTGCTGTTCTCTATTTCTATTTCCTATTTCATGAGTTACAGCATGTACAGAGTTTCCGTATGGCAGGTTGGCTTAAGTTAAGTTAAGTTATTCCTAAATCATAACTAATGGGACTATTAGTTGACTGCGCGTATAACTGTAAATACGAGTGATTTCGCTAAAACGTAGTTGGTTTAACTAAAAAAATGTTTCACTTAAATGAATTACAGATAGTTAAAAAACAACAGGTTTTTCAGGTCTCTAATATTGGTTATTATTTTGAGTCGGATTTCTAGCAAGAGCGTAAGACGAAAAGTATGCAGCAGACGTTTAAATGCTTTCCGCCAAAAAAAAAAACTCTAGCGTTGCCGACCCAAACACGCCAGGTGCATTTTTGTAATAACCTTTTTTTTACTTACATATCATCCGATCTAACGGAACGCGATGCCGACTTCAGCTCATAGAACTCCAAATTATTGGTTGTGCCATTGCGGCCCGCCATCTTAAGCGTAGTCGGTATGGGCAGAAATGGCACATCGTCGGCATCATCATTGAGCAGAAAAGCACCCGCCGCATCGCCATCATCTACATCATCGGAATCCATCATCATCAGATGCTGATGATAGGGCGAGCGTATATCGAAATCCAGATCAAAATCAATGCTTGACTCGGCCATTTTATAGCTGTATTAATACTCGCTGCTACAATGCCAAAAATATCGCCTGCATAAGCATGCGCAATTCTGCGTTGCACCTAGATTAAGATTGGCTTCTGGAACTGTCTTATACATATGTATATGTATAGACGGAATGCCGGCACGATACCTGCTAATGAGTTGAATACTTAGCCAGAAGCTGGCAATACCACCGTGCAGCAAAGAATGCCAGCGCGAATTACTTCATTACTGTTGCCATCTTTATGTTTATTGAAATTTTAAGGCTCTTCTTTGCCTTCCATTTCAGTATATTTAAGTATGCATTTTGACATGCATACATAAGTATGTACATATGTATGTGTAATATATGTATGTGCATATGTTTCTTTAATTAGTTATGTTTTTTTGGGAGGGAATTTTTCACCCACTTTTTGCGTTTACTTTTGCTTAATACTTTGCATATCTATCTTTTTTGTATAAGTTTGATTTAATTTGCTTAGATCGCTGCCGAATTCTAGGACTTCCTTCTGTTTATATTTATTTTAGGAGTTAAATTTTCTGCTCTGCTGTCTTGTTTTTCTCTCTTTTATTTGTTAGAATTTATAATTTTATCAAATTATTTTAGCAATTATTATGCCACACATATGTACATGCATGCATACATGCATACTCGTACATTTCTAATTGCACATATATAATTTGAATATAACGACGATACGTTTGTTGCATACACACACACAGACCAGCTGTCTGCGAAGTACTCGTATGTAGGCAGCGCTCACAGCTCTCATGCGCTGGAGCTGCCGCTGTTTGTCTACACTTTCGCTCTCTCTCTTCTTGGAGCGCATGGGGCACTGTTAACGAGTTTGCAATACATATACATATCTAACACCCCCTGCCCATCGCACACAACAGCTACACGACGGCGCAACTCTTGTAACTTTGCTCTTATTTCCTTTGTATATGGCGCGCTCTCGCTCACTCTTGCATGCTTATGGCTTAATGTTATTATTTGTGCGCAGACTACTTCACGGCGAAGAAATTGGCAAACGACTGCATGAAGCGATGACGAAGCCGTTAAATATGATGGCAGTTGCGTTGACGACAACAAAAACAACAACGACGAAGATTTTGACAAGACGTCCACACGACCGATTTTTCGTTAGGCAAATGACTGCTAGGTTTGATTTACGATTGCGAACTGCTACTGCTGTCAATAACTACACAAATTTTCCAGCAGCAGTTATCACAGAAAGTAGTTGGTGGCAAGAGCGAGCACCCAGCGGTAACCTCACACAGCACACTAACACAGCACCACTAACAGCACACGCAGCCGAGCAACTTGTTCTGAAGGCAAGCGAACGCCAACAACTATACGACGATGGATAAAGGCGCACTGTACGAGCAACAACAGCTGTTACGAGGCGCATACTCCAGCGTTTCAGAGAAAGGTCGTTTGCTATGGCGGCGGCTTGATAGCGATAGGCTTCACGGATAACGGCGTGACAAGTGAGTTTCGAAGCAACTTCACACAGCCCAACGAACACAGTGCCGAATTAACACAGTAAGTGTAGGGACACGAATATCGAAAAATAAAGTATCGATTCCTACTCATTTCGGCATCGATTGAAAAGTATCGATGTACTCAAAATATCGGTGCAAAAGTATCGATATTCAAAATATCGAAATTTATTACTCATAGTAAATAAAATTAGTTATTTCAGAATTTTGTCAAAAAACAATAACAAACAAAAAAGAAATGTTGCACAGCAACATATTGGCCCTTTATATTATTTCAATCAGCCTTAAAAGAAAAAACTCTATTTTAATAAAATATCTACTTATTGAGATAATTCAATTTAAAGCAAAGAGAACTTTTAAGTATTCCATTCTGCATCCTCTAAATAGCTTAAGAATAAAATTTTATTTAATTCTTTGTCGGCGAGTCGATTACGCATATGTATTACCTATAGTAGCTCCGGCTTTGGAAGAGAGTTTTTCGGATGGAACCGATGTTGGGCGTATGTGTAAGTATTCCCGCGATACTTTATACAAAAATTGATACATGTTTTTAAACTTTTCCCTATTTCTTGATTTTCAAATAAAAATTGTTTTAAAACATATAAAATTCACCTTCTAGCAAATATTGCTTTAATAAATTTATTGCGTTCTTCTGCGCCATTTCGTGTAATTTAGAGATGAAAACTTCACAAGTACTTGAAAAAATACTCATATCGAAACCAATAATATCGATACTGAGTAATATCGATACTATTTTCGTGTCCCTAAGTAAGTGGCAAACATTTTCGCGCCCCTTCTTCTTACTAACATACATATTAATTGTTTATCAAATTGCTAAAAATTGCTCATTTCACCTCTTGGAGAGAGCACTTTGGGTCCGTTACTGTAGTTTTCGCACTAAAAACTGTCCAGTAAAATAATATTATAAAAAAAAATAATTTTTGAAGTAAAACTTCTTTGCGGACGGGGTAAACCAAAATTTGGCGTGACGGAAATCCGGTGAGTGAGAAAGCGAGAGTAGAAAAGGAAAGGGATAGCGTGCGCGGATATGCCATTGTCATATTAAAATTTATGAAGTGTAAACTGCCGGAACATCTGCTGGCAAATTGTAGTGAATATGCAAGTGCCATCCTGTGCACCAACCAACCAACCAAGTAGCTTATATGAACACCATCTGTTCGAAGTTTGGTTGTTATTGGATTCGACTAGCATCATCGAGAAACAGCACCTCTCCGCCATATTGTGAAGAATATGTACACTGGGCAAAAAAAGTATTCGACATGTAATGAATTTTTCGAATATTCTGTAAAATATCCAAAACTAAATGCAAGCACAAATCAATGTTTGATGATTTGTGATAAAGAGTAGTTCAGCTTTTATTGACAAAGTTTTTGGAATTACAAAAACAAAGAAAAAAAAATAATGGACATTTACTCGAATATAGGCAAATTAGATTGCAAAAAAAGTATTCGACAACATAAAATTATAGTCAAACAATTTAATTTAAAAAATGATTAATGTGTCATTGCTCTTCCTCTCCGATGAATAACTTTCCGTAAATGCCTTGGCATAGATTTCACAAAATTTTTCATTGTTCTTGGGTCGATTTTCAACCACTCTTCCTTTAGGACCTCTTATATCAGTGTTTTATTAGTAAAATGGCGCTCTCTTAAATTTGTTCTCCAAAAAGCCCCATAAAACCTCTATCAAGTTAAGATCTAGACTTTGGGGAGGTGTTTTTATTACATTTGGGCAACTATAAAGCATACATAGTCTATTGTTGAGTGCCGAATGTTAAGGATCGTTATCCTGGCAAAACTGAAACTTGTGTTCGACTAATTTGACTGCACTGGAAAGCAAATTTTCCTTCAAAATTTTTATGAAGTATAGGTGGTCCATAGTCCAATTGGTTGGAACTATATTTCCAACTCCTGAGGCACCCCCATACCATCAAACCACCACCCTCATGCTTTACAGTGGAAACCATATTTCGTTATTCTAGCTCAGCATTTTGCTTCCTGTACACAATTACTCTGCCATCACGCCCAAAGAGATTATATTTAGTCTCATCAGCAAAAATAACGTTGAACCAAAACCTTTTTTGGCTTACTAACATACTTTCGAGCAAATTGTAGCCTTTGCCTTAGATTTTTTTTTATATGTATGGTTTCTTATGAACTGTCCTAGCTGGAATCCGTTTAAAAGTAGAAAATTTCTAATGGTTTGGGGTGCAACTTCTATGCTTAAACACTCCTTAGTAGTTTTTGCTAGTTTAGGAGCATTGGTTTTGGGTTCCTTTTTAACGTCCCGTACCAGCCATCGCTCTGCAGCCTTGCAAAATTTTTTTGGTTGACCAGATCTGGGGCTGTTTTCGACTGAATTTGATTCTTTAAACTATTTTATTACATAGCGAACAGAGGTTATCGGTCGATTTACTTTTGTCGATATATAATTTTCAGACAGACCGTGTTTAAAATGAGCAATTATTAAATTTTTTAATTCCATTGGCAACTCGTCCCGTTTGCAACCCATTTTACGCTCAACCAATATTAAACTGCGATATATGCATTAACAACCACTCCTAGCTTCAAATACGCAGCCACAACTAACGATACTTTTGACTTTTGCACCCTTTTTTTGCAACCTAATTTGCCTATATTCGCGTAAATGTCCTTAACTTTTTTTCCTTTGTTTTTGTAATTCCAAAAACTTTGTCAATAAAAGCTCAAATACTCTTTATCACAAATCATCAAACATTGATTTGTGCTTGCATGTAGTTTTGGATATTTTACAGAATATTCGAAAAATTCAATGCATGTCGAATACTTTTTTTGCCCGGTGTATATGAATAAGTGAAAAGAGCGAGACGCCCGCGACTCTTCAGAAGCAAACAGTTTTCGAATATCAAGTGAATGTGAAATATCGAAATGGAAGACAATTCAACTGCAACTTGAAGCCTGCAAGATGCTGAATAGTACAAATAATTGTAACACAGTGATTTGAATTGTAAATCTCTAAATTCACTGGCGCTGCAGGGCCATTTATTTATTTATTTAAATATATACATATCTTATAATAAATTATTTCAGTAACGTTCAACCGGTTGATGTGTTTCAAGATCAAATAAATGCTGCTATCAATAAAAATAGCAACAATCAATCACTTTCGAAGAATTCTATTGTCCACGCCAATTACGATGTTATGCGATAAAATATGTTTCATAACTTTCAAACCATAAGCATATATCACAATTTCTGATGCAACTGATGAAAATTATAGAGAAGTGTTGAATTTATGAAAGAAACCTAATCAATATAACATACATAATGATTATCAATCAAGCAAAGCATGAATTTAATTTAATTGTCCAAAAAAAGTTTTACTTTAGCCGTGTGGTCTAAGCGCACGTGTTTTTTTTTAAATGAGCATTTATTCATTCAATGTACTAAAAAGTATAAAATTGTTTCCAAGTCTCCTGTATTTTAAAATCAATAAAATACTTTAATATGTTTTATGCGAAACGTTTGTATGTTTTTATATGAATATTGGAACCAAAATGTTAGTGGCTTTAAAAACTTGTAAATTTCGTAAATTCGAACTTTTGCCACTTCCGTCTCAAAAGATTGCCGCCGCATGCCCTACACAAATAAAAGACGACGAGCGTCTGATGATATGAGCCCTAAAACTGTTGACGATGCTAATGAACACGATTCACAGATATTCATCCAAATATCCGGCCCCTCAATAGGGAAAGTGCCTCTAACCAACTCGTGGAAGCCCAAAAGTAGTAACTATTTTCAATAAAAAGTCGTGTATGTTTTGTTTTAGTATCGCAAATAACTATTTTTTTATTATTTAGGTTTTGTCTTTAATCATCTCGACTGTTTTTATTATGACATATTCTTATCCTTATACATGAAAAGAAATACATGATATCCAGTTAATATATATATGCATGTAATATCTATATAGAGTTATATTGTATATAAATAAACTCGAGAGTAGCGTAAACCTATTTATGTACTTCTCTTGTATGCCTTTTGTTTGTTATTTTTGGATACAAATTTTATTATATATGTATATAAATATATATATTGACACATATTTCTATTGCAACTGTTTTCGGATTTCGTATGTTGCCTGCTCGTCAGAAATATATAAGTATATGTTTATAGTATTCTTATATTTACTCTGTACGAACACAATGTGGATATATTATATCTAGCAAAGCTAATAGTTTTAATTAAAAAAAAGTTTTAAAAAATTCTTCAGTACAATGTGGGGGTAACAAAACGCGCAAACTGACCAGATTCGAAGATGCATATACATACATGATGCTCTCTTTTGTCATCTCATGACATTTGTTGTAGCTATCAAGGAGTTCTATACTTCTTCTTGCCATGCAAAGTATGAAGCAAAATGGCAGCTTTCTCGCAGCCTCTTGTGCAGCAATCTGCATCTAACAGCTTCTTTGTGTGTAAACAGGCTGTGTATGTGTATGTTGCTGATAGGTAATCGAGGATAACCTCATAACCAAAATCAGAAAATACTACTCTATGGATCCAAGCGTAGTGCCGCAATATAACTTATTAATGCTTGTTCAGGTTGCCATAAAAAACCAGAGTCCGAAAAGTGCCGTGCTCTAATTTAGCGCTGTACGAAGAAAAAAGAGCGCACTGTCTCTGGCACTCGCTGTAAGCTTATGAGAACGTCAGAAATGGAACAGAACGGCCGACGACGATCGCAAATCGCAACGACCGACGATAGAACTGGTTCTAATTTTACGGTGCGACAAATTTAGGGTTGCATTTTCCTAACAGCCGCAGTAATAATTTCATTACAGCTGCTTATAAGTTTTCTATTTTTAGAAATTTGAAAAACTTCCTCGTTCTGATTAATTGTAAGCGACCAAAGTTAACGCGACACGTTGGATCAGTGGACAAATGCTTGGTTGCTGAAACGGAAGACCTGAGTTCAAATCTCAGGGGAGGCAAATAACATCTAATAGAATAGAGTACGATTATTTTTTTTTATTATTATTTTTTGCATAACAGACCTGCCGAATCAGCATTGCTGCTACGGCCGTCATTTGGCCGACATGCCGTCCTAGGACATGCCTACAGATAAAAGATACAAATAAGTCAACGGCCGTTTGAGCGGGCTATGATTTGATAACTATACGCCGATTTAATATCAAGGAATGAAAAAGTTTTAGTTTTTATTAATGAAAAGATTTGACGCAGTACAAAAGGAAATTCAAAGAGCAAGTGTAAAGAAATTTCTCACATCAGTAGTGATGTCAGATATGCATATTGCTATCATTTAGGCTCAACAGGCCGTTTGCCGGATTTTGTTTACAGAGGCGTTCAATTGTATAGAAATTGAACTGCCGACGACCGTTGATTGCAGTTTGTTTACTGCGGCAGGCCAAAAAAAACGCATAGTTCTTCGAACGTGGTCGGTATTCTGGTTCATCAAAGAGTATGTTAATATAATAGAGTGCGCATCACTCAAATTTTCGGCAAATCGAAGTGATGGCAATTTTTCATATTTCGGTCGCGGAAAAGGGGGGCCAAAAACTACTCAACCGCTCAGAGAATTTCGTTGACAGTCGTTGATTTGGCATTTCGGGTATGCTCAAAGCACGAAAAAGGCGTTTTCCACAATGTTAGTATGTTTTGTGTATGTGTATATGTATGTATTTGCAGCTGCTCTGCTCAGCCACCAACAAACACAAGGAATAATAAAGAATGAAATATGCACATAAGTATATTAATATTAGATATTTTTTGCCAATATCACCTTAATAAAAGTGATGTTCGCAAATAAATAGCTTTTTAATATAGTCATTGCCCTATAATAAGATCAGCAGAGGGAAATTGAAATAAATTTTAAATCGCCAAATTTAGCATTTACTATGAACAAGAAATACACAACAACAACAACACAGAAACAACCAAATTCGTCTAGACGGCTCTGATTCCTTGTATTTGTTGTTGGCTGAACTACCGCTATGTCACAGCACATGAACACACATATACTTACATACATGTGCATATACACATTCGATATACATACCACGCATGCATGACATACTAACATTGTGAGAAAGTGATTTTTTCATGCTTTGAGTATGCACGATTTTATTTAAATTTTTGTCTGCCGATCCTATTATGGGGAAGTGACTTTATTAAAAAGTTATCTATGTATGTACTAGAGGTCTGCATGAATGCATTTGAAAGAGCGACCAAGACATTCATTCGGGTTTGAATCTTTCGCTCGCATGTGCACTTATTTCCAAACACGTGTTGAATAAGCACATATGCCTTAAGAGTGAATGGGATAGCAAAACAATTGAGTAAATTGTAAGCGCAAGCACATTACTCACAAGCAGTGTACCCACTATTCAAATGTTTTGGTAAACAGAGTGCAATGCAGTGGGTGCACCGAGTATTTAAGGGGCTATACGCAATTAAGAGGCTGAGCTTATTTTTAAAGAATTTCTGATGGAAAGACGTTTTAGTGTATTAATTATAATTTCTATGCATATTGTGGTCATTTTAAACATTATTTGCCGAAGAAAAGACTTTCGGACGATGCATTACTAACCGGCGCGCAGCAGCGGCTTCGCCAAAATTCTCCAGCTTACCATTCACTGCACCCACTTTACCCACTTCACTCACTATACAATAGCTTTGCTTTGTTACATTCGTTTTGTTTGTTTTGATTGTAGCAAATAGAGCAAGATAACAAATGCTACTCTTACTCTCTTTGAAAATAATGGCACGAGTGAGTATTAGTTTTGGTATTGAGAGGTTTTGTGAGTGTTTCACCCATTCAAATGTTTCACTCGTGCGCCGAGTGCAATGAAATGGGTAACAGTAGTGCACAGGCAAACCAAATGCATTCATGCAGACCTCTAGTATGTACATATGTATGTACATATTTGGCAACATCACTTTTATTAAAGTGATATCGGCAAAAAAGTAATATATGAACGTGCATATTTCATTCTTTATTTAAATGTATAAAATATTTCTATAAAAAGCCTTTTAAATTTTAGTATTATCTCTGGAAATGTCGCTCATTTGAAAAAATGTTGGCGATATTTAAAAAAATTCTAACTTCGATTTGAAATGAAGCATACGCAAATGCCAGGAAATTCGACATACGCTTATGTACATATATGTATGTATGGATATTGAAGTTCCTTGTGTTCGTTTACGGTAGACCAGAGCAAAAGAATTTTTTTGTCTTTCATATGAAAAACAACAACAACACAGAATCAAACAGCAGCGCTCTCGGGAATGTCGTCGACGAGCGCCGCTCTGATTCTTCGTATATTTTGTTGGCCGAGCTGCCGACATGCAGAAGAAGAGCACATGCACACGACTTTCATAACACCATGCAAAATACGAAAATCAGCCGCAAAAAATGCTCGTACGCCTCAATTGAGTACGAAAAACTAACGAATCAAGCCATTGAGTCGTGCGATCAGGGGTGCAAACTCAGTCAAAGCCAATTCTCTCAAATGCTTAAAAAATTCGCCCATGGGAATTGGCACTTCAGACACATTTTCATTCAAAATAATGGTAGTAAAAAACATAAATCAATAAATAAAACAGTATGGCTGAGTTCCAAAAAGCTGTAATACAAAACATCAGAATTTTGTTAAGAATATGTAGAAAGAGAGTTCGAATTCCCACAAAATGGGAGAATTTTCTCACAGTAAGCAGCCCTCGTTATATTTACTTTGAGTTTGGAATTTCATGTTGCAGAGCGGTTCTCTGAGAGGACGAGTGACTGAGCGAAACTGAGTGGAACTGTGGGCTTTAGTAAAATGGCCCAAGTGCAAAAGTTTCGCAGCCAAAATTTTGTATGAGATGCGCACTCTATTATATTAACATACTCTTTGGTTTCATGCATCACACATTTCAACACATGCACTCATACTCTTGAGTGCGGGTTTTTCAGTTTTCAAAATATTTTTCTCTTGCAACAGCACCAACAACAAGAACAACCACTTTCTTGTACCTGCACTGGACTCTGCACTGTGCTATTATTGCGTTTACACAAACAACGTTGGCTGAGGAGGTGAGGC
Source organism: Neria commutata (assembly GCA_963457695.1). Lineage (NCBI taxonomy): Eukaryota > Metazoa > Arthropoda > Insecta > Diptera > Micropezidae > Neria > Neria commutata. The sequence continues at coordinate 2,381,611 of OY735250.1, forward strand.
TGAATAATTGAGAGCTGAGTACAGTTTGTTTTGAGTGCTTTCTACATCTTTCGAGTACAGTGCTTGCATGCTTTCCAAGCTCTGAAACCGAGCCCCGCAATTTATTGATGACAATTTTGAATTTTTTAATTACATATAGTTAGTACACTACTAATTTGTTTTAAGAAAACGGTTTTTCCTGAATTATTATAAAACCTGTATGCAGAAAAATATAATATGAAATTCGTTGTGAATTTTTCTCTCATTACAGATTTTCTAAACTTATGCTGCCACTTCTGTGTATTTTAATACGCTTGCTAGATTTCTCACTTCTGTTTCTTTCTCTTTGATTACATATGTATATAGAAAAATATTTTATATTTCTTGGCATTATGTATTTACACAAACGTTAAATTGAGAAAGAGCAAGTAGACATTGCTCTCCAGCGCAGCAGGAGAAGAGCGCACAAATAAGACATGGGCGTTATGCAGTTAAACAGAGCGAGGTCCCAATTATTCACCCAACATATATGAAGCGCTGCAAAGCTATCAAAAAATTGCATATTAGGAAAAAATTTTTTTAATCCGTTTGCTAGCCAATGCAAAAAAACAACATACAGCAAAATATCAGCGCTTTTTGTGGTGCTCATGCTATCTTACCAACTATGGCGATGGTAAAATAGGGTAACAAAGTATTTTATGGGCAAAATGCAAGGATTTCTGTCCGTTGATTCACTTCATGCTCTTAGTAAGTATGTGTTTAATCTTTTTCCTTTATACCCTACAGAAGTAGTGGCCAGCCCAAATGATCCTGCGGGCCACACTGAAAATGCATCATACCTACGCGGGTCACATGCCATAAATTTTTCGACATTTTGGCCTATATTTTCGAAACCAATCCACCTAAAATTATGGAAAAAACTTTTTGGAATCCACGAACATAGCCCTTTCTAACGGTACCCCACACGATATTAAAATATGTTTCTTTTTTTCCGACCCGAAAAATATCTTTTGTAAAAGTGTGATTTTCTAGGCGGGCCACATGCGCCCCACGGGCCGCGGGTTTGCCACTGCTGCCCTACACCTACGGTAAAAAGGTAAAATAACTTTGTGTGAAAATTGTAACGCATTAAAGGAGTCGTCCAAGGTATAGACATGAGTATATAGATATGATCAGAATCACTTTCTGTTTTGATTTCCGGTTGTCCGTCTGCCCGTCTGTCTGTCCGTCTGTGCAGAAGAGACAGAAGGAGTTGTCCGATTTTAACCAAATTTGGTACACAATCACAGTGAACCTTAACTTAGCTTAAGTTCCGAGATTAGCGAAATCGGTTGAAGGACACGCTTACAATGGGCCCGTAAGTCCCACTACCTCGGATTTTTTTCGGTAAAATGTGTATGATTTGCCTAGTTACTCATTGAACAGAATAATACTCTGCATTCAAGTAAAGGGGTCGGTCTTCTATATCATGTGAAAAAATGGGCTTGGTCCGTCCCCTAAAAAAGCGGTTAACGGAATATCCTCATAACTTCCAACAGAGTCACATCATTGCTGTTAAGAATGCCTTTAAGTTTTCCAAAAATGCACGTGGTCCCCCCACTATGAATGCGACAAATTAAATACATATACCGATGATTTCTGTTGTAGAACCTCCGGAGTCATTATTTGGTATATATGTATAGTCCTATAAGGAATTTCTTGTAGTTTGTCAAAAATGGGCGTGGTCAGCCCACTATGTAGGCGGAAAATTTATTACACCCGCAATTCATTTCTTTCAGTGGACCCACAGTCCCACGCCTTATTGGTGTAGGATAATGGCTCCTCTCTCTCACTACTATCTTTTGTCTCATTTAATATATGCATGCATATGTATGATATCATATACTATTACGGCCGCCTTTTTTAATACTACAGTAATTACATTTGTTAGTTAATTTTCAAATATTTCAACACGTTTTCATATGTTAGTATTTTTGAATATATATAATGATGTGTACTCTATATATATTCTATATGCTACATAAATATATTTTATTTTTATAGTAAAAAGTATTTAAAAAAAAACAATGTATTCTGTGCTCATGTGCACAGATTTTGTTCTCTATGTATGTACATATCTTTTTAAATATCGATATATTTTATATATTTTTGTTCGATTTGCGGCTTATTCATTTTATTTACTTGTATAATATATGCTTGCTGTTATATGCAACTATTATGTTGCTTTAGTTGCTGTCGCTAATTCTACTAAATATAGCGTAGTTATTATATTTACGCTTATCTCACTCTTCTTTGTCGCATGTTAAAATTCCATAATAACAAACATTTTATTAAACTGCAAATATGTATTTGCGTTTGGTATAGTTGTAAATGCACATCTGGGGCAAGAAAAACGCACATCTGTGCGCACACATACATACGCACATATACACACACACACACATACAAAAATAGTTGCTTGGCGCTTGATTTGAAGTGTCATGAATTAACTGCCACACACGCTCACACAACGCATGCGTTTCCGCTGAAGCTGCACACTTCCGTATGTACAAAATAGCATAATGAAAAACACTTGTAGCATACTTCTAGGCGTTTTCCTAAAACCTATTGATTTAAGGCTCAGCCACTCAAAACGAACCGTATCGTATCTTGTCAGCTGACAGAAGCTGCTTTACGTAAGCTTCAATGCACGGGTTCACTCTAAACGTATGCGGATTGCTTTGTTGCAGAGGAAAGTGCGGCCACTGCGCTTCGATTTAAGTTAATTAAAAATAGCGAATTATGAATGTCAAAATAAGTTCAAAAATGTAGTACACATTAACTATATGTAAAATTTTAAACAATTCGATGTCATAAATTTTTTAATGAATGTAAAATTTAAGCTGAAAAGCAAAATGAACTGCGTGCTTCTTTTTTATTTCGAAACTATTCGGGGACTCTAAAAAAAGAGAAAATTATGTGCAGATGTGGTACGTAGTTTACGTTTTAAAGCAAACGGAAAAATTTATAGGTTTACGCAGATTCACAAAAAGCTACGACACGTCAGAATAACTGAGTCTTGAATTTGAAGCAGGCATCTAGCCCTGCTAGCCTGCGTGGTTTTGAGCTGAAAGCCTACTTTGTTCCGTAGCCCATAAAGGAAAGACGCTCCCACGCAGAAAATTTTCAATTACATAGCTTAAAACTTGTTCAATATCAAAAAACTTTTAACAAAAATGTTGCAATGTCACTCACTCACTATGCTAAAGAAATTTAAAAGTTTTCACAGTGATGAAAATTCATCAGCGAAATTTTGCTTTTTATTCTTGTTTGCTACTAAAATTTTGGCTAGTAAAAATTTTAATTTTCCTAGCGAAAAATTAAAACATTCAAAATTTAGCTTGATATTTTAGAGCATGACAAAAATTTTAATAAACAGATTTTGGGCAGCAGAAATCTACAAAATATATGCGAATTGCAAAAACCTGCTGCAATATATCTGGCGAGATTTCACTAAAAATTTCCATTTGAAAATAACGCTTAATGAATTTCTTTCAGCGTTAACTCTTTATTTTACTGCCTAAAAGTAAAAGTAATAAAATTATGAACTCTTGCAGAATTGGAAAAGGAATAGGAAATGCTGCTTGTGAGCAAATGATAAGGAAAGATATATAAATTAGGAGTGCTCGTAGTATATGTACATACATACATATGTGCCTATGCTGGCTATAAGCTTCGTAGTCGTGCCACAAACCGCGCTTAATCATGTTTTTGGCTCGAAAAATCGAAATCATATTCTTGACAGAATGTTGCTTAGTATCAGGGTTATAGCTTGAGCTTTCTTGACTGAATAGTCATGGGGTTTTTGACCGCGCAGGCTAATGAAACATATGTATGTATGTACATATAAATGTCTACGATGGCTATAGTACAGGATAGCATGTGCCAAATTTGTAAAGAGTTTCATACCTTCTGAAGCTATACATGCACGAGCAACTGCAAATAGATGGAGAAGAACTGCCACAATAAGCCTCTTAGGCCACTTTGAATAGCAGACTGAATTTCTACTCCAAATTCAATATAACCCTAGGCTCATGCTCATAGTTTTAGCCTGAAACTATGCTAAAGTTCCTTACATTATTTTCCGCTATAAACTCTGCATTCCAAAGTCCCACACTCAAAGAAATTATTATATGGAGGTGTTATTTTTGAAAGTGGAATGTCCATTTTTTATAAAAATGTAGATAATGGCAGTTATAGATACAACTTTTTATGATCTTTGTATTGGTAAACAATTTATGGTAAACAAAATTTTTGATTCTAGTATTTGGGAAATGGAAGTAATACCTCTTAATAGTATTGACACTGAGAATGAAATATGTATAAACAATGAAATATCTCGCAATAACAGAAAATGGACTTATTCCACTTTCAAAAATAACAGCTCATATAATGACATGTTACTATTGCAAGAAATCATTGAAAATTGTTGCTGTCAATGATGCATCATAATTTATGCATTTCCGCTTTACAAAAAATAAGTAAGGAAGCATCAGTCGGGTTTCACCGACAGAGTAATACCCTACACCAAGTAACCGATATTCTTAATATGACTGTATATAGCAAATATTGACACTCTGGAAGGTCTACAATAGAAATTATCGGTATAGATAATTTATCGCCCCCATGGTGGGGGTGAATATAAAGATATTCTCACCTGCAATGTAGTGACCAAATATGGATGCTCTTCTTACAGAAGTTATGAGGATTTTGAGCTTACCGCCTATACAGTGGGCGGACCACGCCCATTTTTTGGTATTTAGCAGAGGGTCCACACCTCACCTTAAATTCGAAGTATTATTCTTTTGAATGAGTAATTAGACAAATTATAGCAACTTACAGGCCCATTGTGGGCGTGTCCTTCGACCGATTTGACAAATTTTAACACTTTACCTAACCCGAGGTTTACTGTGAGTGTGTACCAAATTTGATTAAAATCAGACAACTCCTTCCTTCTCTTTTTTCCGAACACGCAGACAGACAAACGGACAGACTGACAGACGGACAACCGGAAATCAAAAGAGAAAGTGTTTCTGATCATTTCTATATACTTAACTAGGAAGGCTCCTTTAATGCGTTTCAATTTTCGCACAAAGTTTTTATACCCTATTACCATAGGTGCAGGATATAAAATTGTGTTACCAAAATATGTTCGTGTGGATTGTCAGCAATAACATGAGAGTAGCTAAGCTTATGGCAGAACTGTATTTCAAAGCTTATGGAAGGAAAGACTCTAATATACTCTTTTAATTGTTGTCCTTCACTTTTGTGAACTGTATGCTTGCTCTTTATTTTTATGTCTTTTATTAGTTTTATATATGAATATGCATTGACTATGTGTACTGTACATATACATATGTATGTATATGTTCTTCTGCTATGTATATATTCTATATAAATATGTATGTCGTTTGTGTTGTGTGTGTATATAAATACATGCATATACCGTTAAACGCACATTATTTAGATACATAGCAACATATTCCAACTAGTCTTGTTTTTTGCTTTATTTGCTTAAATTAGTTTTAGCTTTAAGTACTTAGCATGAACTGCCAACTTTCTATGCCCCCTTTTCTTTTGGTTGGGTTTATTTGCTCTTGCAGTTGTATTTAAATAATTTACAAGCCTATACATATGTAAACATAAGTACGTATTTTATAAAGCAGTTTATAGTTATGCTCATTTTATGTATACAGTTGACGTCCAATAATACGAATTATATATTGTCAGAGCAATTCGTATAATCGAAAAATTCGTACTATCGCGACGATTTTTTTCCCCGTTTTATTTTAAATTTAGGCAAAGGAAAGAAGTAGAAGTACCTAAATGTCTGATAAGGACTTTCCTTTATCTAAATCTGCGAGTATGTTCATTTTATCTTTCAAAGAAAATTGTTTTTTTGTTTTCATTTTCACTTAAAATTCATTTTACAAGCTACAAGTCGAAGACGAATCCAGAGACATAAATATGACAGATAAATTAAATCCTACTACGAGTGAAAAAAAAAATTCGAATTTCGTATTATTGAACGGTAAAATTTTGCGAAATTCGTATTATAGAACCGTCTGTGAGAAAATACTGCGTTCGTATTATTGGACATTCGTGCAAACGAGCTTTCGTATTACTAGACGTCGACTGTATATGTCATGTATTTATATATGTATATCTTTATATAAACTGGTTATTTATCAGTCAAAATTGTTGTTCAAAAGTCAAAGTTTTATTGTTTACCATATATTTATTCCATAAACATATATGCGCTTATGTCATATACATACGTATGTATATACATGTGTATACACCTACGTGTTATATACTGCTATATATGTGTATGCATGTATTTACATATATATATGCTATGTTGCTATTTATTGAAGAACTAATTGCTTTTTTGTTGTCTTTATGCGTTTGTTTTTTCTGTATCATATATTTTCTCTGCAGCGGGGTAAACTCTATTTCGAAAAATTTCACACATATATGTATGTACATATGTAGATAAATAAAACTGCAAGTACCTACTGGGACTTGCATAGTGAAAAGTAAAAACAGTAGTGAATTAAACTAAACTTAAACTAATTTTTATGATCTCACACGACATTCATTCGAGCAGAAAGATAATTTTATTTTAAATGTCACACAATTATTTATAAAACATTTCCATATAAACTGCCATGATAAGCTTCTCAATCTGTTCCGATACGGTTATTTGTAGGTGCCGTTAATTTGTGCTAAAAATGTAACAATCACACACAAGTTAATCCGAGAAAGCTAAGCCTAAGCCCACACGGGCAGTAGCGCAAATTATTTTTTTATTTAAGTATGTACCTATATATAAACTTGAGTGTGTTAAAATTGTAGAAAATTGCTAATCAGCCATGTTGCAATTATTGTTTCCCAAATGGAATAAAATTCGTGCTTAAACTTGTAAAATAGCAATTCCAATTGCAGAGCAGTGCATACAGACAAACGGATATTATTTTTATTCGAGTTAAAGCAATCAGCTGAGCGTAAGGGTAAAGCAGCTTGTATCAGCTGACACGATACGTAAAGTCTGGATTAACTGAGCCTGAACATATGTATGTACATAGCTACACGTTTCAGCATTTTCTGTTTTAACCCGCAGTCGATTTCTGCTGCTTTGTTTTGCAGTCAACTCTTCGCAAAACATAGCGCTAAACAGATTTTCCGCTCAATTGTTTGGAAACAAGAGGTTAAAAGGCCTAAGCCTAGCTTTCTTTCTTGACTTGTGTGTGGTTGTTATATTTTGCACAAATTAGCGGGACCTACAAATAACCGTATTCGAACGAATTGAAAAGCTTGTAATCATACTCAATTGAAAAAGTTGTCTTCATCGTATTTGGTATTATGTCAGCTTTTATTTCCAATTTAACCCTTACAACAGAAATTGAGGAATGACAATTCTCAGTTGATTTGTGGGTGCTGAGTTTTGAATCTCCAGTTGTGATAACACTATTTCAATTAATTTGTCAGTTGTCTTGCATGTCGTCTTTGCTTTGAAAAGTTTACAGTTCTGACTTGACGTAGTAAGCCCCATATAAAAAATTCCCCAGACAAGTGCTTTAAGTTTCTTGATAAGTGGAAGAACTCTTACATGTAAAGTATGACTGCGGTACTATCTTGGAATTGCATTCTTTACAGACCTACAATGCTTTCAAAGCTCACGCGACCATAACCAAGCGGATGACTTCCGCTAATGCCAGACAAAAATAAAAAGCACAATCATTTTTGCAATAGAAATGCCATACACATTATATTAACTGTACGATTTTACAAAAGTACCAGCTGCGAAACGAAATAAACGAATGTGTAACATATGAAACAGGCAAGTAACTAACAATTGTACCAATTGTATATGTACATGCAAAGAGAAAGAAACTTTTTTTTAATTAAACATAAAATTTTAAGTACAAGTACAATTCAATTACATATTTTAATTATTAGGCCGAAAACTCAACAACTTTTCATAAGTTCGTATATGTACGAACTTATCTTATACACGTATAGAAGCTTGTGTAATAATAGTTGTTTGGTTTTAAAGTGTGCTAGAAAGGGGTATGTGTGTGCGTATCAAATTAACGAACTAAATATGAGTATACTATAAAATCGGGTAATGTTATTATTTATGAAACTATGCATTGCAGTTATTGCGTAAAATACATATGCTTATATTATTAAACTCTTGCTATTACAATATTTTTGTATTTTTGTTACTATTTGAGTCTTTGCTACTATTATGACTAGCTTTAAAATACGAAGAAATGCAATCCTCCAACTGATGTGCTTTTATCTCTTTCAGCTTTAAAAGGGATTTAGAGCAGGAAAAGCATATTTTTTTGCCCTCGTATTAGTTGCGCTTATATTAGCTGCACAAACGATTTTTTTCGCTCGTCTTTGGTATATATTACACGAGTACATTTCATGAGGAATCTCAAGTCTTCAGAACGCACACATGCCAGTCTCTCTCTTTGCTTACTCTCTAAGTCTCTCTTGCTTACAAATAATGAATTTAAACTTAGTTTTATTGGGTTCTTGCTTTTGTTGCTTATACTTTCTTCTGTTATTATAAATAAATGCTTTGATTTTGTGTACAGTGTATGTTGGATTTTGCATAATTGTAAAAATATATATATATATGTATGTATATGGGTATACGTATATAGTAAACATTTTTATTTAAACGTCTCTGTATATATATATTTTTTTATTTTGAATTTTATTAATGTAATTAAAAAAGGAAAAACAGACATGACAAATGCAATAAAATCGGAAGAATATGTTGCGCATACATGCGCTGGTTAATTTTGTTCCGCCTTATGCGCTGTTTAATACAAATACACGTATTTTGTATAATTTGTGGTTTTTTTAAATATATAATTTTTCATAGGTATAAAATTCTACGGCATTATCAAGTTATTTTTCGCTGCTTATAAATTCTAACGATTTTTCGTTCTTACAAAATGTTCTCACTGAAATATTTTCGCTCAATTTAAATGTCTATAACTAGTTTGTCTATCATGCTTTGTAATGTTATGCTTATTTCAATCTCAGTGGCATGCTTTTAATCTTACTGCAGTCAAATTTTTTTAGATTTACTTATTTATTTTTGTTGCTTGCTTTAAAAATATCATAGTATAAAAATAATAGTTCCATATCATACGGCTTTATTAATATGTAGCATATATAAATAAAATATTGTAGTATAATATAATTAATTGGTCTTTTACGCCATTGAATACAATTATTGAGTTTCTTTAACACACATTTTTATAAAAAATGTTGCATTTGATTTGCTAAATATGCAATTAAGTCGCATATATTTGCATACATATGTCGCTCCGTCGCCTGGTTAGTTATGCTATATAAAATCTTTTCATTTTTTATCATGATTTTTTTCAGTTCAAATTTTAATAAGAAACAAAATTTTGTTTAAACAAAAACAAATTGGAATAAATATATAAAATAAATATCTCGCAAAATATATATTGTGATGAAACTAGTTTGAAGTTTGATTTATAAAAAGTTAAGCAAAATTATACAATAAAGCCAATGGTTAAGAACTTCAATGAAACTTGACAGCAGCAATATTTTGCGCCTTCAAAATAAAATATGTTGCTAACAGCAAAAAATACAATTCATTTATAAAATGTTTACTGGGAAATATAGGCATAAAGGAATAATTAAACTTATTTGAGCAAAGCAACAGTATATATATATATATATAAATATATGGAGATCTCATAATAAATCTACTTTTTATTTTTTGTTTTATAATAGAAAATAAAATTTCTTTTTCGTTTACATAAAATTAACAGCTATATATCATGCTGAATAGTGCGTTTACCAAAAGACAACAAAATTTTTTAATACCAGCAACTAAAAAACTTATGCAAAAATATGTGCTTATCAAACTAATTTTACATATATACTAAGCATGTAGTATATCAAATAGTATTTTACAAATTATTTGAGCATCAAATAAATTCGCAAAGTTATTATTATAGAAAACAACATAAGCTTGAGGTTATAAAAGATTAAATAGCTTCCAAAAACTTGAGGAAATATAGTGTAAACCCAAAAAAACTAGGTCAGGGAATGTGTTATAATAAACAAAAAGCAGTCTAATTCAACAATAAAATCCGTTTTAGCATACAATGAACCTCTTTTCCATTATTTCATGCATGGTTTAGAGTTAGACAGGAGTGAGCTCAACAAAACCTGTTAACAGCAATTAGTTGTAATTAAAAAAAAAACTAAATGGCGGAAATTAATTAAAAATGTATATTTCAAAAAAAAAATAAACTGCTGCCAACTGTCAGAAGAGCAATATCGTAAGAGATTACCAGCTCATCACTTGCACTAAAAAAATTAAGTTCATATATATGTCTGTGTATATTTAAAAAAATTTTAAACTGATATTATTAGTTTAGCATAAAAAGTAGGTAACAATTCAATGCGCATAAAAATAACTGAATTTTTGCGGCTGCTTAAACAACATAACAAAATATATACATACATATATTTATTTATATTGCACGTTAGTTAGAAAGCCATCACACTGTCAAATATTTTAATGCGACATGCTTCTAACAAACGCGCTATATGTAAGTATAAATTAATGCATATATTTTAATATATATATATGTCTACATCTATCAGCTATGTTCCACATAACACTCGAAATCCATCGCAATTAAAATGCATGTCGAAAGTGAAATGTTGAACACGACGGTATATCTATATACATATATATTTATATATAGTGAGCATGCTAATATTATAAAAATATTAGAATGTGTTCTGTAAATACCAGTAGCATAATGTTTTTTTACGCTATGCTCGTTAGTCATCATTTGAAATAATATTAATCTACTACAGCATGATTAAATATTCGAATATCGTCATCGTCCTTCGCGTTATGTTCAATATTAAAAATTGTTATAGAAAATTCGAGTTTCGTACTATTTTATGACATGTGAATGCATAAATATATAAATGTGTATGGATGAATGTATAACCTGCGATCGCTACTTTTTAAAACCGTTTTCTTTTTACTCATATCCAAAATGCTACATATATGCTTTACTGCATATATACCTCTTTTGCAATTGGTAGTCTTTTGACTCTTTAAGCTAGTATGCGCATGGCATGATAAACACTCACACTACAGACGGGACAGGTTGCGCCACCAGTAGCGCATATGCGATTAGCACATTCCATACAAAACATGTTGTGGCCACAGGGCACCAGCGCAGCGGCAACTTCCTTATCATTGCATATCATGCACTCGCGACGTAGACCAGTCGACGACGAGCAGAGCAAATTGTTGTAGAAATGCTGGTTTTGTTGTTGTTGATGTTGCAGCTGCAGTAGGTTATTATTGCAGCTCATGCTGTCCATACTGCTGCTTATGCCAATGGCAGTTGCAAAATTATGTTGTTGGTTGTTGCCAGCGCTTAAATTCATGTTTATTTCACCTAAGAGTGAATCGGTTGGGCTATTGGATGTTATTGGTGAGCTATGTATCCCGTTAAGTGGCGCTACAGTTGCTGCTGGCAATGCTGTTCCTGTTGCTGCCAAGCTGGTCGTCCAAATATTCGGTGATTCCCCAATACCTTCATCAATATCTATGGAATTACCTAAATGCTTCCAGATATTCATGAGTTCCGGACGACTGCTGGCAGTGCTGCTATTGCTGCTGCTACTCGAACTATTGCTGCTAGTAACATCGCCGCCGCCACCAACAGCAACTCCGTTAACAACACAACCAACACCACCAACACTGTTACTACTATGAGGCGTACTTTTTGATGAAGTAGTGGATGAAGCCGATGAACAAGAGCGCGTTAGGCCATTGTTGCTAATAACAGCTTCTCTGGCCAACGATGTTGTCGTTATGGTTTTGAGATTGCCAATGCTAGTTGTTGATAAACTCAGCCCATTATTGCCGCTAATGTGACACATATTCTGCTGCTGAATCTGTTGTTGTTGTTGTCGTTGCACATTCAGCTGTTGGTGCTGAAGATCGACATCTAATGGAGAGTTGCTGCTACTCATTATGGCATGCAAATAATCATTGTCATATGCATGATTATTACTGACCAACATTTGTGAGTTCATATTCGCGCAAAGGGCAAAATTATTATTGTTCGCCGTAGGAGCAGTTGCTGCTGAGTTATTGCTACCATTATCTACATAATCAAATGCGGAACATATACCATTTTTGTAAAGTGAAGCCAAAAAGTCCGGATTGATGTCATCGTTTAATATTTGACTGAGCGTGTTTATGGTGTGTAAAGTGGGATCCATTACACAAGCTGCAGCGATGCCCATTGCGCCGCCTGTTCCAAGGCCTGCTGCACTTGCACTTCCAGCAGCACTACCAGCTGAGGGCAAATTGCCCGTTCGCAGCGCAATATGCGCTTCGATTTGCTTGCGCGCTGCTTGCACATTGTCCGGCAAGCCGGTCACTTCAAAAATTGGTTCCTTTTCGCGCGAAGGCGTTACTATGTAGGTCTGAGTTTCTTGTTGTATATGTTTGATAGTTGCGCCCTTAGGTCCAACCACCAGGCCCACAACACGATATGGCACGCGCACTTGTATGGTTACCTGTCCGGGTATGCAAGGTGGACCAGGTGGGCTTTTACCACCTGCGCCACCACCTCCAGGCCCTACAACGCCACTACCAGCAATGCCATGATTTCCAGAACCATTGCCAACGCTATTCATCGCACTTAAATTGCTACCATCATAAGATGGCTTACGAGTGGCGCGTATTAAACTGAAGTGCTCCGCTGCGGAGAGTATTTCGCGCTTCGCTTTTGCAACATCCTCTTTGCGGCCAGTTACCACAAATACTGGCTCTTCGCCGCGCACGGGCGTTTTGATATAGGTGTTGGTCTTGGCACGCAGCGCCTTAATCTTGCAGCCTGTTGAAATAATAAATACAATTATCCAATTGGTCAATGTTGGGTCTTTTTTAATAAATAAAATAAATTGTATGTATATAGTTATTATTAGATTTAAGAACAAGCCAAATAAACTAGGCAAATTGTTTTTCCAGTGAAAATTCTAGCATGAAGAACACAAATGTACAAAAATATACATACATAGATCATACTGGCTGACCCGGCAAACGTTGTTCTCCCTAAAATAATTATTTTATTATAAGATTTGATTTGGCGCAGCGGTGGCTCAGTGGACAAATGGTTGATCGCTGATCCGAGGAGGCCTGGGTTCAAGATCGGTCTCAGACCATATTATAAAAAGAAAATTGGTTTTTCAAATTGTTTCTTTGCGCGACGCCACTTCTCGCAATGAATTGTCTATTCTTAGAGAGGAATACTTGTCATGGAAGCTTCTCAACCCGTTCGGATTCGGTTTATGTAGGTCCCGTTAATTTGTGCAAAATATAACAAGCGCACACAAGTTAATGCGAGAAAGCTAGCCCTAAGCCCACACGGGCTGTTGCGCCAATCAATTAAAATTATTATTAAGATTTGATTTGAAATGTATTTCAATGATGGTAGGAACTTTATATGGTGTGAATTTTAGCCAAATCGGTCCATAAATTTTCATTTGCAGCAGCGACCGCAGCGAGACTCAGGGGTCTAACATAACAAAAAAAAAACAATCCGGAGCACCACATGAACATATGCTGTTAATATAAGAGGTAGATAGCTTCCGTGGTTCAGCCATGATTGTGAAACAGACATACGCACCTACGTTTTTATACATTAAGATATAGATATAAAATTAATTAATTGAATGAATAAGGTAGAAAAAAAGCTTTTAAAGCTGCAACGGTGAAATCATAAAGGTTTCCAACAAAAAACAACAAAATACCGAAAGGATAAAAATACAGCAAAAGCGCAAGATGACAGCAATAATACAACAACTACTTGCTGTCTAATATATCAAAATGAATGTTTGTTTGTCTGTCCGGCTATACAAAGCTACACGCGTTGACCGATTTCAGCCAAACTTTATACCAATATTGTTGAAGACCAAAGGAAGGCGACTGTATATAAAATTTTTCGATTCATCAAGAGGGCGTGGCACCTCCCATACAACTTAAATATTTGATTTTGTACATCTTTAAAACCACATGTCATACAACGTTAAAATTTTGTATTCTGTTAGTATTTAGTCGTGCCCTCTTGCTTAAAAAAATTTAGGGGCGTGGGACAAGGGGGAGTGGCACTCCCTATACAACTTAAATATTTGATTTGGCATATCTTTAAAACTACAAGTCACGCAGCATTGAAATTCCGTATGCAGGCCCCTCTTAGATGCTTCGTCCCACTGGTAAAATTTTATGGGCGTAGGAGAAGGGGCGTGGCACTTTTCAATCAACTATACATTTGGGTATAACTTTAGAACTATACAGCACACATAAATGAAACACGATACGAACTTACTACATGTCCGTATCCTTCAACTCGGAAAATGGGACGGGCATTGGGCAAGGGGCGTGGCACCTCTCATACAACGTAAATATTTCATTTGGTATACCTTTAAAACTACATGTCATACAACGTTAAAATTTTGTATTCTGTTAGTATTTAGTCGTGCCCTCTTGCTTAAAGAAATTTAGGGGAGTGGGACAAGGGGGAGTGGCACTCCCTATACAACTTAAATATTTGATTTGGCATATCTTTAAAACTACAAGTCACGCATCATTGAAATTCCGTATGCAGGCCCCTCTTAGATGCTTCGTCCCACGGGTAAAATTTTATGGGCGTGGCACTTTTCAATCAACTATACATTTGGGTATAACTTTAGAACTATACAGCACACATAAATGAAACACGATACGAACTTACTACATGTCCGTATCCTTCAACTCGGAAAATGGGACGGGCATTGGGCAAGGGGCGTGGCACCTCTCATACAACGTAAATATTTCATTTGGTATACCTTAAAAACTACATGTCATACAACATTAAAATTTTGTATTCTGTTAGTATTTAGTCATGCATTCACGTAAACATTTTTACATAATTTGGGTTTTATATATCTGTGGTCAAAAGCAATAACGACTTAAGTCGACTTAAGACGAAATTGAGTTGACGTTACCACTGTATTCCTGACGTTGATGCGCATATTTTGTTCAAACCCCGGTATCTGTACCCATCTCAGAAAAAAAGTTATTTAAAAAAAACACATGCACTTATGTTGATTTTCACACAGTTGTTTTCGACTTAAGTCGTTATTGCATATGACCACAGATATGTACTAGCTGTCCCGGCAAACGTTGTTCTGCCTAAAATAATTATTTTATTCCAAGATTTGTTTTTAAATGTATTTCAATTATGGTAGGAATTTTTTTGATAATATGAAAATTATGTACAGGAAGAATAGGTTTTCGTGAATAGGTAATCTACATACACAGATTCCCCGTATGATGTGGCACTCGGGTAAAGCCGGGTGAATCAGCTAGTATCTTTATAAGAACTATTCGCTCTTGAAAGATAAATTATTAGAAGTTACCTTGACGACCAACGATTTCAGCGACATGCTCCGAACTGGGTACGGGAACGCATTCAGTCATGTTCTGAGATTTCTTGGAACGATCCTCTAATGTTGGTGGCAACAAGCCGCTTGTGGATGCGGTTGCAACGCCAAACGAATGGCTGTGATGGTTGTCATGCATCAAAGAATTCGCAACCGTTGTTGTGTTGGCAGTGCTGGTCGCAGTGGGAGAGGAAGAGCGGTGGCAAGCGTGGCTATTTGTATGCTGTTGTTGCTGATGATTAGCAGCAGCAGCCGCTGCTGCAACGGCAGCACCAATGGCGCTCAAGGTATTTAAGTCCAGCTGTTGTTGTTGCTGTCGCTGAGACTGCGTAACGTGTTGCTGTTGCAGCAACTGTTGCTGGTGTTGTTGTTGCTGTTGATTATGCAACTGTTGTAAATTTTTTAAATATTGCATGGTTGTCGTTGTTGGCACACTAGCTACAGTTGCTGTTGTAGCAGCAACATCTTGCAGGCCAACCATTGACAACTCTAATGCCAGCTGCTGTAGTGCGCGTGAATCGTCGGACAACATATGCTGTTGTTGGCAATTATATTTATTGCTTTTGCTGCTGGCAGCAGCGCCAAAACCATTCATCAGCAATTGAGCAGATGTTGCTGTCGCTGATGCTTCTGCTATTGGTAATGTAGTAGCAGAAGAAGCTAGTGTAGCTGTAGCGCCGTTGTTACTTCCGCATGTTGCTGCTATTGTGATTGCAGTATGTTGTTGTGTACCAATAGTGTCTATGGCTATTGGTGATGTAGCTGCAAGAGCCCGTGTGGTTGTAGCTGCCATCGCTTCTATTTGACACGAACGTTTTGCTTCGCTGCTGGCAGCAGCAACAGCTGCTGCTAATAGTGACGCTGTCAACATATCGCCACCCGCTGGCATATCAGTTGTCAAAGTTGGTGTATCCGACGATTTACCAACACTGTTGTTGTCAACAACAGCAACTGAAGAGAATGCTGCAGTTGTAGACACTGAGCGCGATATTGGAAGTGGCGTTGTTGAAGTTTCTACATTTGCCATAACGTCGTCTGCTCCTACACTGGAGCTCAATGTAGTTTTTGCTGCTGCAACGGGCATGCCAGCGCTAAGTGCGATTCCGTTTCGTTAAAATTTACTTCAAGCTTTTATTATTATTTACAGCTACTCCCAGTGCATAGAATCAACACCGGGTATTGACTATTGTCTCGCCTTCTTTATTGTTCATAAAACAGTTGTGCTTCTGCTCTTTTTAGTTGTGATGCTCTTTTTTTGGTAATTTTTAATTTAATTTTGGATATATTTTATAAATTTTTGGTGCTCTTGCTCGGCTTAAAAATACCATGAGATTATAACTGTTGGTTGGTTGCTGTTGTTGTTAATTGTTGTTCAGACGCTGTTTTTTGTTTACAGGCAAGCAAATATGATGCATTTCAGTAGTTGTAGAGAGCACACAAGCTGACTCTCGCACTTGTAACGGTTACACGCAGAGAGAGAGCAAAGAGAGCGCTCGCTTGCCAATGTAATGTAATTTTTATATTGGCTGGCTGTCTGGCTTTATGATGTATGTATTTCCTGTTATGTTTGTATTTAAATTAATTGTACAATGTCACTTCGTATAACAACAGTTACTAAGTCTTTCAAATATTGCTCTTCTTCTTCTTCAACGAAATAGTCAGCAGTTGCGCAAGTCGTTTTTTTCTTTATATTTTATTATATGTAAGTAAATTTACATTCTGTGCAACGTTAAATTGTTGTTCATTTTTTCATATTTGGCTAAGTTCTGCGCATTTCCGTTACTACTGATGTTTTCTTGATTTTGATTGTTGCTGTACTGCAAGTATAGAAAAGCAAAGTATATATGAATATTGTATTATATGTTAATTACTAGAGGAAAATTGTGAATATATTTACATTATATTTTTACTAATAAATGCCGCAGTGGCTCAGTGGATGCGAGAGGTCGCTTCGAAACCCAGCAAACTCATACTATCAGAAAGAAACAGAATTTGTTTCCAAATTGTTTCTTTGCGAAGTGTCATTTCCTGCGGAGAAGTAAATTTCAGAGTATTCTGTAATTTAAATAAATCCCGTTCGTATACGGTTATAAAAAAAATTTTAGAACGAGCACAGACAAGTTAATGCCAGAAAGGTAAGCCTAAATCTCTGTTACACGGGTTGCCTCGCTTAGTATTTTTTAAAATTATATATAAACAAAAAATAAACAGCCAAGTGCGAGTCGGGCTCGCTCATTGAGGCTTTCATACCAGAAATACCCCTTTTAGCGTTCGAAATTAGTTCCTTTTTGCCCGTCTGGCCATAAAATGTTTGACATTTTGACCTACATCTTCGAAACCAATTCACCTAAAATTATGAAAAAACATTTTTGGAATCCACGGACGTAGCCCTCTCAAACGATACCTCACAAGATATAAACAACAAAAATTTTTTCCTGAGGAAATGTTTTGCTAGTGATCTTAAATAAAATAAAAAAAAATAGAAATACAAATTTGTTGAAAAAGGTTGCAGTTTTCCAGTAATCTATGATTAAAGACCTACTAACCCTGATTTTATCAAAATTTTAGCTTAAGAAATGTAGAAAGGAAGGGGGGTATGGTAATTTTTTCGACATTTTGTGCTATATCTTCGAAACCACTTCACCGAAAATTATAAAGAAATTATGTTTGAAATCCATGGACGTAGCCCTTTCTAATGATGCCCCACTCGACATAAACCAAAATTTTTTCTGAGGGGAGTCATCTTAATTTTTTTTAAATAAATAAAACCAAAAAAGCTGCATCCTTACGGTAATGCGTGATAAAAAACCTAATAGGTAACTCCGATTTTATCAAAAT